>OV277856.1:110535798-111785798 GCA_922989275.2 Gari tellinella | reverse complement strand
TGAGTATGGGCTTAAAGTTGTTAGTTTCATATTTACTTTAGGAATAAAATCAGATGCACTGATAGGTGGCGGCGATGGTAAAAGTTATTCAAGTTTGCTACAATCGTTAAATGTTAAAGGTATTCACTGTTACCAGTTTGAAATTTACTTTCAGATGTTATTGTTTTGTTTATACAAATGTTCAACATTAAAAATTGATTGTTTTAGCATCGACTTTATTGTCATTGAAATTTCTTTTTGTGCTTCTATGCTTCAACATGCAGGGCTCCAGATAAGAGGGAGTATTCTGAACAAATCCAACCTTTTCTCACTCATACAACACCAAATCCTATGGTGTTACTACTCAATGAGTAGTGACACCATAGGCTTTAAAGCAGAAATAAAGGTTTCAGTTTTTGAAATACTCCACTTATCTGGAGCCCTGAACATGTCTTGTCTGGTTGTGCGAGTCATAGAAATCCTTGCATACATTCAAGAATCTTGGTGCTCGAAGAAGGATGAGATTAAAACAGAAAGCTTGTAAAGGAGCATTGTTTTACTGTCGTCCTACTTTAAAAAATTTAAAAAATCCAGTTTTATTTTAAACAATTGAGATTCTATTTCGTACTTTCATTTATATTTGTTGCAGTTTTATTACAGTCAAGCTTGTATTAAGCTCCTATTGAAAATGATATATCAGGGCTCCAGATAAGAGGTAGTACACTGAACAAATTCAACATTTCCTCACTTATTTCAGCACCAAATCCTATGGTGTTAACACTCATTAGAATCGTCTCTTCGAGACGATTCTAATGAGTAGTGACACCATAGGGTTTAATGCAGAAATAAAGATTTCAGTTTATTAAATACTCCCCTTATCTGGAGCTCTGATATATATTTGTGATCTTTGACAGATTTCAGCTTGATGAAGGATTAAGATAGTGAAAAGAGTGGAGGAATAAATTAAAGGTGTAGTTTTAATTGGTTAATAGGTTAAGAAGCATAGATGACTTTTAAAACTTGTAACTGCATATTGCAGAACAAAAGAAAAGCATGTTGATAAACAAATCAAGCCATCAAAACAAGAGAGCAGAAAGCTCTTGATGAACTGTCTGCTTTAGTTTTGTCCTGCATTGAGCTGCAAATATTTAAAAGGACCTGTACTTATCAATCTTTATAGCACAGTATTTGTACTATTTGTCAAGGTCAAAAGCTACGACTGTGTTAAGAATGACGTCCATCATGTTATTTGGCAATGTATTCTTTTTCTTGTTTATGTCTTGCTCAGTATTGAAACCATGTAGAAAAATACGACATGTGTAAGATTCCAGTGCATACAACAAAAATTATGCAGAAAGCTTGTACATGTTAAGGAATTGCATCAAGCCAATAAAGCCTTGTCCATACTTTACTATTTAGGGTTGTTATTTACAATTTATTGAAATATTGCAGAAAGCACCCATAGGAGTTTCATTAACACATTCAACCCTAGCGACTAGTATACTTGTTATTTATAAACAGAACACCTGTGAGGATTTCACTTGTCCCATACAAACAGTGTAGATCCTGATCAGAGGGCTCTTAAGGAGCCCTCTGATCAGGATCTACACTGTTTGTTATTTTTTAATGTATTGTTAAAATCATCTGTTAATAGTAGGAAATGGACTAGACGTATTTTAAAATTGGAATTGTCCATTTAAAGTTTCAGGGGTGTATGAGTTAAGCTGCCAGAGATCATTGCCTTCCTCAGTGCCTAACTGGTATTTGAAAACTGTTTGTAAATTCAGATCCTGTTCAACACACAAAAACATAAACCTGAATTTGACAAAAATGCGAACAAAAACTTTCAAAGCAGTTGATATTGCAACAGAGGAGAGGTTAATACGAGGTTTGAATGTACAATGTATTTGTTTTCCAGGTATGGGTGGTGGTGGTGGATATGGTGGGAACATGGATGGAAGTGGCTTTAGTGGCATGGGAGGTGGTATGGGAATAGGGAAAATGAACAACCCTAACTACACAGCATTCTGAGAGCCAGCCAATGACATCCACAAAGTTCTGCTTAAATCCAGAAAGATTACAGCCACTTTCTTTCAACTGTTGTTTCTACAATAATGCGACATGGACAGATAACCTATACACTATTACATCACAATTTGATATGAAACTACCTTGAAATCTGCCATAGATCTGGCATGCATTGGCTTTGTGTATTGTCAAAACTGATTGTATTGTTGCATAAGTGAGATCTCTGTTAATGTGTCATTATTGTTGGCTAACTGGTAATACAGTTGTGAAGATATTACAATGTGCTATATGGAGATATGAATCAACTTGAAAGTGTGAAACAAAAAACTCATTTGTCAGGAAATGTCTTTGTTCTTTGATAAATCAGAAAATGCCATATATACGGTACCATTTGATAGCTGGTCTGGAGCTAGACTTAGTTTTAATGTCAGCTTAACTCTTCCCTTACTGAACAAGTTATACATGTAGTATAGTAAAACCTCTCTATTTCAACCACTAAAAAGAAGGCAAATTGATTGTATAAAGACAGGTGACAGCTTAAAGCAGGATGACAGTAAAACAGAAAACTTCTAACGGTTTCTGTTTTACTGTCACCTTGCTTTACGCCATCACCTGTTGTAAACACCTAATAATTAACACAGTTTAGTGGTCATAATAGAGAGGTTTTACTGTTTATCTCTTTAATCTAACAGTATGTGGACTGTGTATATATATTAATCTTTTGCAAACAATGTAGACCCAGATCAGAGGGGTTCTAATGTAACCATTTGATCAGGGTCTGCACTGTCTGTCAAACATGAGATATTTTGAAGACATAGCCCATGAGGTTCAATGGCAATGGCACCTGGCCATTGATAAGAAATTGTCTATTTGAAGATTAGAATATTGGAGAGTTCTCTTATTGTAAATGGCTGTCTTGTGTATTATCTGATATCAATTATTTCTTCCTCATTGTCGCCAGAAAGTGTTTACCCTGATGAGATTCAGAGTTACTTGGTATCTCATCGGGATCAAAACTAGCTGCAAAAATCATCAATAAGATGTTACATGATGTAGGGGAAGGGTTAGTTTTGGGCTAAACTGCAGACTTCCAAAGTCCATACTGAATGTTTGTCTTTTCTTCATCGTCTCTGTCATACTGTTGTGAGCATTGTTCATCGCAATCGTCATCTGTTTATGAATTCCTAATATGATATCATGCCATTCTTTGACCATTTCATAGTGATATTAAAAGTGTCAGTGATAAACGTATTCTTGTTTTCTTTGACATGTCCAAGGATACAGTAAAACTCCTCTATTAAGACCACTAAATGAAGGCTAATTGATTGGCAAAAAGACAGGTGACAGCTTAAAGCGTAACATCAGCTATAAGCTATTGTCCGGCTTAACAAGATTATCCGATAACAATTTAAACAAACAATCTGTTAAAAAAATATGCATTAAAATAGTTAAGAGACTCCTATAAGAGCTTTTTAGCTCGCCTGTACGAAGTACATGACGAGCTATTGCAATACCCCCGGTGTAGTCGTCGTCGTGAACGGCGTAAACAATTTTAAGAAAATGTCCATAACTTCTATGTCCCTTGAGGTATTGCTTTCATAGTTGGTATGTGTGTGTATATGGACAAGACCTTTCCATGCACAGAAAAATTTGGACCCCTGTGACCTTGACCTTGAACTAAGGGCCAGCGTTTAGGTTTCGAAATCTGTGTTTAGGTTTCGAAAAAGGCCTATAACTTCTATGTCCCTTGAGGTATTGCTTTCATAGTTGGTATGTGTGTGTATATGGACAAGACCTTTCCATGCACAGAAAAATTTGGACCCCTTGACCTTGAACTTAGGGCCTGTGTTTAGGTTTCGAAATCTGTGTTTAGGTTTCGAAAAATGCCTATAACTTCTATGTCCCTTGAGGTATTGCTTTCATAATTGGTATGTGTGTGTATATGGACAAGACCTTTCCATGCACAGAAAAATTTGGACCCCTTGAACTTAGGGCCCGTGTTTAGGTTTCGACATCTGTGTTAAGGTTTCGAAAAATGCCTTTAACTTCTATGTCGCTTGAGGTATTGCTTTCATAGTTGGTATGTGTGTGTATATGGACAAGACCTTTCCATGCACAGAAAAATTTGGACCCCTGTGACCTTGAACTAAGGGCCTGCGTTTAGGTTTCGAAATCTGTGTTTAGGTTTCGAAAAATGCCTATAACTTCTATGTCCCTTGAGGTATTGCTTTCATAGTTGGTATGTGTGTGTATATGGACAAGACCTTTCCATGCACAGAAAAATTTGGACCCCTTGAACTTAGGGCCCGCGTTTAGGTTTCGAAATCTGTGTTTAGATTTTGAAAAATGCCTATAACTTCTATGTCCCTTGAGGTATTGCTTTCATAGTTGGTATGTGTGTGTATATGGACAAGACCTTTCCATGCACAGAAACATTTGGACCCCTGTGACCTTGACCTTGAACTTGGGGCCCGCATTTAGGTTTCGAAATCTGTGTTTAGGTTTCGAAAAATGCCTATAACTTCTATGTCCCTTGAGGTATTGCTTTCATAGTTGGTATGTGTGTGTATATGGACAAGACCTTTCCATGCACAGAAAAATTTGGACTCCTGTGACCTTGAACTTAGGGCCCGCGTTTAGGTTTCGAAATCTGCGTTTAGGTTTCGAAAAATGCCTATAACTTCTATGTCCCTTGAGGTATTGCTTTCATAGTAGCCCGGGGCATAAGGTCGATATTTTGCCAAAATACTTCAAATAATGATGCAAGCAAGGGACTTTCTACAATAAGTGTTTAGACATATCTTATCCTAAAAAACCCGTTAGCCACTTCAATTTCCCTGGCAGATTCAAGATGGCGGCCATTTTCAAAATGGCTGCCATGTCAAGTTTACATAAGTTATGGCGTTATTGCCAGTCTAATGTTAATACAAAAAGGCACGCAAAACTAACACTTATGAGATGTAAAATATAAATCATCCATTTTGGATAGCGGAATATTGCTAATTATTCAAGATGGCCGCCAAAAAATCAAAATGGCGGCCATTTTCACTCTGTTTTCATTGTTTTAAGAGCACATGTATTTCTGAAGGATTATTAAACTACATTTCCACGTATTGTGTTTTCATTGTTCTGTCCTTATACTATGTAAAGCTATTAAAGTATATATACATTTGTTTTATGCATGATTCCGATACAATTTTATCGTTAAAAATTCTTATAACACTAAGATCTTTCATTTTGTAACATTGCTTTTTTATCTAAAATAGACTTGTCGGATTGTGGGGAAATAACATTCCTTGAGGCATATTTGGGAAAAGATAACAAATCACCTTTTTGCCATAATGTAGGCGTGCTAAATCCATTTCTATTGTCTTTCACTCTCCCCCACGAGGCTGAAAGCCCAAAAATGGTAAAAAAAAATGGCCGCCAAAACACTTATTTTCGTTATTATTTCCGATCTTTCGGGGGATCAAATACACATAAAATTTACTTCTCCTAAACCACATTGCTGATTACAACCATACGTTACAGAAACATTCTTTGGGCTAATTTTTTTCAAAGGATTGATTCAATAAAGAGCTCTGATTGCCATGGCAACCAATGTGAAAAACTGGGAAAATCTTTAAAATATTTCTTGTAAAAACACCAGACACAGAGGTTAGATATTTGATATATTGTATTTACTAGCGGATCTCAATCAAGTTTATTCATATCATATTCTTGCATCTAAATTGTAATGGGGTAACAATACGCTGAAAGCCATATTACATTATATTGCAATATGCAGAAACTGTATTGCAACATATAGCAATAAACTAGCGTCCTTCAAAATGTGTGTTACTTTGGCATTTTCTTGAAATCTACATGTAACATTTTTGTCTTAATACATCATTTTAAAGGCCAATTTCGTGCGGATTTGACAACTTATCATGCAAGTCAATATTCTTATTTTACACGGTCTAAATTTGGTGGAAATAACACAACACGAATGACACTGCAACCATGCATGTTATAGAATTTGAAACTACTATTGTGATGCATTGAAGGGACAAATATAGTTTTATATTTTAATGTGTCAACATTAAAGTTGGTTTGTTGTTATGCGAACGTTTCAAAACAAAGTTATCAAATTTAGTACAGTTTGTCGATGAATACTTTATTCATATACATTTTATAGGTGATAGATTAACAACTTAGTTATTGAGAAATATAAAATATTTTAGTGTGTTGAAATTGAAAAATAAATCACTTATTCGTAAACAAGTTGATATAACAATAAACAAATGTAAGATATTTTTTGCATTTTTCAAGTTATATTATACTTTTAAATATAAGCTTTAATCTTACAATAAAAGTAGGTGAAACACACATCTCAAAGTTATTAATGCTATTCAATTCAATGAATTAAGTGTTGGTGGCCTAAAACATAAGTAAAGTTCCAATAAGCTAGTTCGATATTTAAAAGTGATATGGCACTATTTCTAAGCTATATGATATAAAAATATTATTAAATTATGTACCAAATATGGCCAGTGCCTATGACTGTCAAATATTGATGCCAATTTTCCACAACGAAGAGAACTGTTGTTGTCAAGTTATTATGCATCGATGTATCCGCAAGAAAATGCACCTTTCAACGATGTATCACACATGCTTATTATACATGTATGCAAAAGTAAAATAATTTTGGAATGACCCTCGTAAGTAAACAGGCCCTGCCTCGGAGTCAATAGCTTTACATAGACTTATCGCATATAGAAAAATATGCTTCACAAAATTCATAAAGCCCAAATATTTGATGTAAAGCAAAGCATAGTATACCTCTACACAGTTTGTTAAAAGCATTGTAGTCCGGGGGTAGTAAATAATCCCACCAATAGTCACTAGCTTTACATAGATTTAAAAAGGAAACTTAAAGAAATCTTATCTAAACCTTATAGCCAAAGCTTCACTTTTTAGTGCACTAGATATTTCGCCTAGAAGACCTCTACCAACTTTGTTAAAATCATAGCCCTGAGACCTATGTCATCTTGATGGTCGAGGTCAACCTTGTCACTTTCTAAAGCAATGACGTATGCGCACTCTTTGCTTGCTCATGGTGGGTGACTTGCGCTAGATTCTTCATCGTACTCTGTGCATAATCGGCTGACTTCGGGCCTGCCATAATTCAATGGTCCTCTGTGATGCAAAGTGCACCCCCTATTGCCTCGTCCGTGAGCTTGGTCTATTACTAGGGTTGAGAATTGTCTCATTAAGGTAGTTGTGGTCTTAGTGTTACCAATAATTCCAATTCTTGGCTTTTAACTGGAACAGCATGGTTGAATCAACACTTAGGTTTCATCGCTACAACGTTTCCATTTCAGAAATTCATGAAACACTTCTGTTGAAAGCTGCATGGTGCATTTTATTCACATATATGTTTCTCCTTTGAGCATAGTTTGTGTGACTAAACTGCTTAAACAAGAGGACCGTAACCCCCTATATCGCTCACCAGTGTCATGGATTTTGACACAATTAGCCGCTGGCCCTGAATCGCTATAACAATACCCAGCCGGAGACAAATATGTTGTATGATGTTAGGATGGAATTGTTATAGAAAGGTGTAAATTGTGCTGTATGGGCAAAAGTGGTAATCATTGCTGTAAGGAGGGAATCGTTGTAAGGGGGGCTACTGTAGGGAGACATTAAAGCTTTAGGGTGTTGACATGGATAATCTTTTAAGTATTCAAATATAAGTCTATATAAACCCATAAAACTATAGATACTAAATTCTAAAACTTGTGCTATGATTTTAACAAAGTTGATAGATGTATTCAATGCGATACTCTACAATACAAAACGAAGTTCTGGGCTAAAAGGTTTTTGATAAGATTGTATATAGTTTCCTATTTAAATCTATGCAAAGCTAGTGACCCATGGACGAGTAGATTTATTACTCCCGGGCTATAATGCTTTTAACAACTGGGTATAGGTCTACTTCGTTATACTTTACATCAAATACCTAACTTTGGGCTTATCCTAATATACGATACGTCTATGTAAGGCTGTTAATCCCGGCGCTTGACCAATTTACTTATATTGCAATACAGTTTCTCCGTAATGCAATATATTGCAATATGGTTTTCAGCGTATTTTACACCACAATAATCTTGATGAAGGAATATGATATGAATAAACTTGATTGAGGCCTGCTTGGTATTACTATACATAAAATATCTAAGTTCCGAACTTTGTGGATAATTGTTTTTAAATTGTGCAATTTTTTTTACTGTTGTCGCCATGGCAACCAGAGTTCTTTATTGAATCAATTCGTTAAAAGAGATTGGCCTTAAGAATGTCCATCTAGAGTTTCGTTGTAATCAGTCATGTGGTTTAGGAGAAGCAGATGTAATATGGGTGTTTGATCCCCGAAAGATCGTATATAATAACGAAAATAATTGTTTTGGTGGCCATTTTGTTGTTTTTGTTCATCATTGTTTGGCTGTTAGCTTCATTGGAGAATGTGACAGATAGCAGAAAAAGATTCAGCACACCTTAATAGTGGTAAAAAGGAGGTATGCCAACTTTCCTTGAAAAGCCATTTCCCAAAAGTCCGGCAAGACTATTTTATAAATAAATCAATGTTTCAAAATAAAATCATGCGAAGGAATTTCGTTAGTATCTTCGTGTTATAAGGTAGTATGGACGTGTAAATCATTAAACTAACTTGAAACAGTAGTATAAGAACAGAAAGTTTACACATGGCCCGAGAAAAAGTTGTTTAAAAATCCTTCAAAATTGCATGTGGTTAAAGTACAATTGAAAATAGTGAAAATGGCCGCCATTTTGAATTGTTGGTGACCATCTTGAATAATTAGTAATATTTCGTAATCCACAATTGATGATTTTCATTTTACATCTCATACTTGTTAGTTTTGTGTGACTTTTCGAACTGGCAAGAAAATAACCATTACAACATAACTTATTCAAA
This sequence comes from Gari tellinella, assembly GCA_922989275.2. Lineage (NCBI taxonomy): Eukaryota > Metazoa > Mollusca > Bivalvia > Cardiida > Psammobiidae > Gari > Gari tellinella. The sequence continues at coordinate 111,776,821 of OV277856.1, read as the reverse complement.
ATGGAAATGGCGGCCATTTTCAAAATGGCCGCCATCTTGAATCTGCCAGGGAAATTGAAGTGGCTAACGGCTTTTTTCGGTTGACAATGGTCATGTTAGTAAACCTGCAAAGTGGTTTGCTTGCATCATGAAATGAAGTATTTTTCGACTTATGCCCCGGGCTATAGTTGGTATGTATGTGTATATGGACAAGACCTTTCCATGCACAGAAAAAGTTGGACCCCTGTGACCTTGAACTTAGGGCCCGCGTTTAGGTTTCGAAATCTGTGTTTAGGTTTCGAAAAATGCCTATAACTTCTATGTCCCTTGAGGTATTGCTTTCATAGTTGGTATGTATGTGTATATGGACAAGACCTTTCCATGCACAGAAACATTTGGACCCCTGTGACCTTGACCTTGAACTTAGATCCAGGATTAAGGTTTGGAAATCTGTTTTTAGGTTTCAAAAAATGCTTATATTTCCTATGTCCCCTGAGGTGTTACTTCATACATGTAATTTGATTTTCATGTGTATATGGACAAGACCTTTCCATGCAGGCAAAAAGGTTGAACTCGGTGACCTTGAGTGTGCTTTTAAGTTTCTAAATGTGCCGATGGCGAGCTTTGTTGTCTCTCTGACAACTCTTGTTATAAGATGAGATCATAAGTATAATCACAGTTAAAATATGCCTGGAGTTTTCCTGGACCCACTTGTTGGAGCTATCACATGCATTTTTTGAAGACAAAACTAAGGAATATTGTTTGGATCTATATGAAAAGGTGTGGATCCATATCTAGTACTGGCCAGCAGCCCAGACAAACAGTTGTGGCGCTAACTACAGAACAGATCTGGATCCACCTGTGACTGGCTAACTCGACAGTTGTAAATAAGCTTCACAATAGCAATGAAATTTCAAATTTTATTGTGCAAGGGAGATAACCCAGTTTTCCAAGAGTATACTCGACATTACAATTCTCGCGGTAAACACGCCTAGCAGGGTGTTTTCCTGTCAATCACAGTTTTTACCTGCTTTACACGACTCGACAAAAAGTATAAATCTAAACCACGGAAATATATGTTTTATTTCCCAGTTTAAAGTGACTGCAACCAGATGGCGTATTTGCAAAAATAAAAGAAAATACTCAAATAAAACCAAATGTGAGCATTATCGTGTATCTGGCATTAGAAAAATATGATCAGTCTAAAAACACCCTCAAGAAAAGTCTTCAAATCTTAATTTTTTAGATATTTTTATCGCTTTATCCTATATGTATTCTATAGCGTCGAAAGACGCAACAGAAATTGATCACGGATCGGACATAAACCCGGGCCGAATTGTGTACTCTCCATCGCTACACAGAAAAGTAGGTTAACTCTATCCCAGAGATATAAATAGTCCGACTTATCGAGTGGTCTAAGTGGTTGTCTTATTTTGCTTCCTGTCCCCACATTTGCCGGGGCCCGGGTTCGAATCCCACCAGAGCCCAATAATATTTTTTTTATTGAAATGCATTTTTAAACAGAATTTCTTATTCTAAACTAATTCTTACCCGTTTATATAAGCGTTTGACATATATTTACAAATTACTATTTTTAGCTCACCTGGCACGTAGTGCCAAGGTGAGCTACTTTGATAGTTCTGTGTCCATCTTTCGTTCGTCCGTTCGTCGTCAACAATTTCTTTAAACGACATCTCCTCCGAAACCACTTGATGGATTTTTACCAAACTTTGCAGGAATTATCCTTGTATGGTCCTCTTTCAAAGCTGTTCAAATAATTCTGGTCCGTTGCATATCTAGGTCACAGGAGCTAAAAATAGATTTTTTCAATGAAAATCTTGTCTGAAACCACAGTACCCTGAGCATAGATATTTGGCACAAAGCATTGTCTTCAGGTCCTCTATCAATATTGTTCAAATTATGTCCCTGGGATAAAAAAAAAATGACCCCGCCCCAGGGGTCGTAATTTTACATAGAGTTATATAGTGAAATCTTCAAACATCTTTATCTCTGACACCAATATGACCAGAGCTTTGATATTTGGCATGTTCAGATGTTGACACTTCGAGAAGCCCTTAACCAATATTGTAAATATGGTTCCGGTCTGTTCACGGTGTATAAACCTGTACGTGTTGTTTGAGCTCCGTACTGGTAGCTGCTGAGCACTGAATCGAGAAATGTCACAATGGCGGACTTGCGAGACCGCTAAGGGGTGAGTAAATCCCATTCTGCAGACATTCAAACATTGATTTCAATGCTGAACCTATGACAACGTATTGAGTTGGTGTCTTGAATTTATCTTGTTGAATTTTCTCGGATACTGGCGAAGGCTCACCGTGTTTTCGATAGCGTTGTCATAAAGACCCAGTAGTTTTTGCCATTTAAACGACAGTTTCTACATCTTAAACAACACATTTTATTATCAAAATATAATTTATATCTACTGATACGATTCTATGGAAATGATATATTTGAATGTGCAGTTTAAACGCCAGAAATCATGTAAACAATGCGAAGCAAATTGTACGGTCAGCTCTAGAGGAAATGTATCACCAGCTGTGAAAATGAATGAAAACGTTTGTACTGTCAGCTCAAGAGCGTTTTCTTTCTTTTATGCGAAGCTAGATTTAGCTGTTATTACTGCGACCAAGTTTTCGACGTTTTCTCTGCAGCCGTCAGTCACCGTGCCAAGAACCATAAAGCAAAAACTCTTTAGGTAAAAATACTTAATTTGGAACATTACCAGGGCAAACAATACACAAAAAACTGCTAAATTAATCCATCTGAGTTCGAAAAAGAAAACCAAAAGTGATTCCAAACAACCAAACAGTAACAGTAAAAGTTTCAAGAAAACCATAAATAACACCCAAGTCCAGTAAAATACAAAAAAGAATAAAGCTCCACGTCACCCAAATAGCACTTGATTTCTTGGCTGCAGACAATTACGGAGATGGTGATAAAGAAGAAGAACTTTCGAAACTTAGTTTGCAAACACCCACAGGCAAATTACTCGGAACAGGAGAGTCATGGAGAAGTAAGAAAGGATAGTAGTACGACTAAAACATTACTTGACTTGTTGCCAATGGTTGTAGAGAACATATACGAGTGCAGGCATCTAGAAAATAGTCATCCGTCTTTTTTTGAAAACTAAAAACTAAAACAAAATTTAAGAATTATGATAATACTAACAAACGCCTAACTGCGCTTTTTAGTACAGAAGTCCAATAAAGGACAATAACTTTGTACTTTTTGGAACCACTCGTATGAAAAATATGACACCCACATATCTATTTAATAATTAATCACCTTCACCTATCCCGTAGTCATGTCGGACCGTTGGGGCACCATATATTTCTTGACAACCAGCTTTCTCCATTCGCCTCTGTTTTCTGCCATCCGCACCCTTTCCTTTAGACTTAAATCTGTCCACTCTGTTATGTTATCTTTCCATCGCTTGCTCTGTCTGCCTCTCCTTCTTCCTCCCTGAATTGTGCCTGGTAATATTGTCTTTGAAAGCCCTGTTGATCTCGTCATATACCCGTACCATCTCATTTTACGTTGCTTGACATTTTTTAATAAATCTTCGAGAGGTCCAATGGCTTCTTTGATCCTGTTTCGAACTACTTCATTTGAGATGTGTTCTTTGTATGATATACAAAGTGTTTTTTGTAACACCTCCCTAACGAACTAATTATTCGCTCCAAGTCTGCATTCAAGGTCCAAGTCTCGCTGGCATATAGGAATATGGACATGACAAGTGAACGCATCAACCTTATTTTCGAGCTGAGGCTTATATTTCGATCATTCCATATTAATATTACTTTGCGAGTGCTGCTGTGGTCTGAGCGGCTCTTGCAAGTATCTCGGATTTCGACCCCTTGTCAGAAACTGTCGCACCCATGCAGGTACTTAAAACTATCTACGCAATCAAGCTTCATTCCATTGACCATGATTTCAGTGCTGATACCAATGATGTTGTTGGTCAGCAGTTTTGTCTTTTTTGCGCTGATTTGTTGCCAAATTCGGTAGATGTCTTGTAAAGGCTTTCAACTAGATTGGATAGCTCCTCTTCCTTCCCTGCTATACCATCTATGTCATCTGCAAAGTTCGTGATTGTCCTCCAAGCGATGCTAACCGTTCCGTCGTGGTATGCCAAAGCATCAGACATAATTCTCTCTAGGAATATGCTGAAGAGTGTTGGGGAGAGTAACTAACCCTGTCTCACCCCCACTATTATGTAAAGTTTGACGTCAATCGGTAAAGAAATGTAAAAGAAGTTGCATCAAAAATATGTGTCAAGGGCAGACCGATGAACGAATTAACCAACAAACTGGCTCCTCTACCCTTCTAGAAGTTCGTTTATTGGGCATTAAACCGAGATAATTGCAGTATACATAACATATCTCAATTTCAAAATTGAGAGCTTCTGTATAGCAGAAGTTATCCACCGGAAAAGAAAGTGATGCACTGGGGAATGACTGAATGGTATTGATGCATTTCAGTAAATTATGTGCACGACACTTTTAATGATAAAACTTTTCATAAATGAAAATAAATCCTGAACAATGTCAGTCAAACATGGGTTTTATGCAGAACAATAGAAACTGTTTTAAAGGGGGATAACTCTCAAAATATTAACTCAAAGTTATTAACATTGTGCAAGGCACTTTCATTCACCAGTCGCTTTCCATTAATATAGGTATATTTTATATATGGCTATTCAAACTCTGACAAGAATGGATGGGTCCAAGGATTTTTAAATTATCTGAGATTTACAGTGATTAATTCAGCTGCGAGTTCCGAGACCTATACTCATTAAAATTGCCAAAGACTCACTTGTCAAGACTCATAATAGTTTGGCCATTATATAATATTTAAATCTGAAAAACTAAATGTTTTGCCCAAGGGACTCATAGTTTACAAATTGTGCACACCAGGAGGTATTTTTAATATTTTTAATTGCAAACGACTTAAATTACCACAGAATTAGAAATATTCTTGAAAAACACTTTAATGTTGTCTACGGAATAATGGATGGTTTTTGACAGTAGATCAATTTATATCTGTTCGAAATAGAATGAAGTGGGAAAAGATTATTTATACGCAATATCTGTGTTTTAATAAATGTATATAATAGTTTGATACATTTTCTTTATAATGACTTCATGATTTGAAATTTAAGGCATTTTTAACAGAAGAACACATAAACAGACAATTCTGATTTTGAGCTGACGGTACACATATCCTCGCAGCTGATGATACAGTGTCAGCAGTGTTTGAAATAGCTGACCGTACAAAACACCATCAATTCTTCTGATCAAAAATGCAAATTGCGACCATACTTTCAAAAAACGAATAAAGCTATCACATCGCATCAATTGGATTTACTCTGGAAAGCATATTTGTTTTGATAAAACAGTATAAACAAGGATAGATGCTGTATAAAATGCAATGTTTTGACGACATCCAAAAGAATTCCGAGTGAGCCACCAGTTGATTTATGCCTCGAAATAGATATGTAGATGTATAGATTGTACCAAAGACGGTCGCGATTGGTTTATCATTCTCTCCGGTATTTGAAAATCATGCTTACCGACAAGACTTTTCATTTAAAGAGAGGAAAATAAATAGGAACTCATGTCACATACCTGTTGTTTTCCGCCGTTGCGTCGCTTCGAGGCTCAAAAACAACCAGTACAGAGCTCAAAGTATCCGTACAAAGCTCAAAGTACGCATACAGGTTTATAGACCGTGCATATCTAGGTCACAGGAGCTAAAAATAGATTTTTCAATAAAAGCTTGAAAAATCTTCTTGTCTGAAACCACAGTATAGTCCGGGAGTCAAAGGCCGATATTTAGCTGAACCTGGAAATGCCGGATGAACTTTTTTTCTCTGCAGTTTTCAATAGTCTAGGGTGTCCTCATCAAGATCAAAGAGGGTACCCGGTGATATCCCTTGAGCATTTCTCAAAATATGCTAATTAAGCCCGCCATTACTGAAATTCCGTTATTTGGCCATATGTCAATTAGTATGCACCCTACCATGATGAAACTGGTGTCTATTACCAGGTTATCAGGGTCTACGAACATGATAAACCCATCATTTCATGAATTAAATGTTTGGACATATGCAACTAATGCAAATTATGCAAATGAGGTCCGCCATTACTGAAATTCCGTTATTTGGCCATATGTCAATTAGTATGCATCCTACCATGATGAAATTGGTGTCTATAACCAGGTTATCAGGGTCTACGAACATGATAAACCCATCATTTCAGAAAATTAAATCTTTTTGAACATATGCAACTTATGCAAATTATGCAAATGAGGTCGGCCATTACTGAAATTCAGGGTTTTTTGTTATATCTCCAAGTATCAGACCATTTAAGACGGTCAACTGGTCCTCGCCTGTAAACATATGTTTCTATATAACAAACTGTTAGTCTAAGTCGGAAGATTATTAATCCTGTTGATGCAGTTAGCAAAGCTTGGGACAACATCGCATTTCAAGATGGCGTCCAAGTGGCCGCCAAAAATACGAAATATCACTTAGGACTCAGTTGTGGGTACAATTTTCCATTAAATAATTTAAATGTGCCTCAGATGTATTCAAAACACATAAATATATAATTATTGAACTTTAAATTCATAATAAAATCTCTTTTAATCAAGAAATTATTCAAATTGCCACAAAAGAGGCGTATTTTGCGGGTTTTTTTTCACATATGTGTGTATATTTTACTAATGAAATGCTACAGTTTTTTATGATAACTAAGAACCGGAGCTTTTAGTGCAAAAATGGTGCACTTGGTAAAGCAAACATAAATGTCCACCAAGATGTGCTTACCTCAAATCTGTCGTTAGCCATCGGAAAAAGTCAATATGGTGGCCATGTTCCAAGATGGCCACCACTGAGGGATAGTTCAAGTTAACCAACCTTAAAAGTCATTTTCACCTCAGAAAAATGGCCGTTATTTAAAAAACAACAAAAAACATGTGATATGATCTTCCTGATAAACAACGACTTATGTAGAAAAACCAAGATGGCGGCTATTTTCCAAAACGGCCGCCAAAACCTGTTCGAACACCGTAAAAATGAATTTCTGGTACATTTTCTATCACAAAACTTTGTTTCCGAAGATATTCACTTAAGCTGAAGTCAAATGATTATGCTATGTTTCCCATTTGGAGCTGCACAGTTATGTACAAGCAAGTCCATATTTGTAGCATTTGCAGTGTCCAATGCGTTGCTTCTTGCACCCACACTTTGTCAGCTGTTTGCAGTTCTCTGCTATTGGTGTCAGTTAGGTCCAGTGAACCCTCCAACGTTATTTTGCCTTGTCCATCCCCAATCGGCAGGGCTTGCAGTTTTCATTAACGGTTCTAAACATTCTCCCCATATGCTTCCTGCTTGATAAGGAGCCCGTTTGATATGTTCATGAAGTGCTGCGTGAAACTTCAGGTCCAGCTACCATCCATCTTCTTAAAGCAAAAGGGTCTTCTGTCACACATACAACCCTCCTTTCTTTTGATTGTGGCATTATCCTGCTCATGGGATTGGTCGATTGCTATTGCAGAGAAAGATCGCTTCGATTTAACACAACAAATTTCCCGTCCTGAAATGCCTGGTTCTCGTTAGGATGCGTCACATCTAAGGTAAGCATGTCTTTCAGTTGCACCGGTAGCCAACATGCATAGTGGACGTTGTTGTTTGAGAAGAAGAAAGGTATCAATGTCGCTAATACTTGGCATTTGAGCTTGAAATTAGCCCGAAACGACCTTATCACTGAACGACTAGTCAGTTTAATGAACCAGTAGTTGAACTGTGGACTTTACTGTGCAGCATTGCCCAACTGGGCTGAGATTTCGAGCACTCTGTTGTACGGAATAGAGAGTCCATTCTCATGTAGCAATTCTGCAAGCGCGCTCCTCGAGTCTTCCAATAAACAGACGTTCCAATAAAAATGAAAATGGTGGCTCGAGGTCTTTATAATGTATGAACGTGGAAGCTCCTTCTCTGTGCTTAGAATGACAGTTGTATTGCAGGAGCTGTGTCATTGCGGAATCTTTTTTACAAGCTCCAGGTTGCGTTTGCTACCTCACGTTCTAGCATGTATACAAATCAATTAACCTGCCATCAACAGAGCACTTGTGTTTAAGCATTGACTTGAGAAAAGTTGTTGCTGCCTTACTGAGTACCACAGTTTCAGAATAAATGGACTGTTTAGATAGAACTGGGCGAGTAGCACTATTTCCGCTACTGTGGGCTTCCAAGTCAGGAATTTCAGCTAACTATCTTTATTTCAGTCTTAACTCTTTTCAAGTGAACATCTGTTCTTGATTGGGTTTCATTCGTAAACTGCTCAAGTCATTTCATAAACATTGTCACACGAGCATTACTTAAGATGAAATACAAGAGGACCTGTTACGCTCAATTTTGTATCCATTATGAATGCCACGAGCTTTGAAAACACAAGTAGAAAAAACTTGTGTTTCATGTGTATCAGAACTGTCCTGTGTTTCAATCGATGACAAATAAGCCAATTCCTTATTGTACAGTGTTGTCAAACATGACTTGTGATAATTCAGCTCTTGTGTCACAGCATCATCATCACTAAGTATAGACAAGAGCTTACCATGAGTTAGGTTACAGGCACACTCGTTCAGTCGTTGGTCTACTCCCATTGTCATTGCCTGTCGAGGCTTACCCTGGGTCAATTCGCTGTATGAAATGGGAGTTGGTTGATCAATGATCTTGAATTGCACACAATATTTGTAGCAATCATTTCATAGCTATCGTTTTCCTGACTTCCAGGCTTTGTTTTTTTAGAGATTCCTTCTTTTTGTTGTTTGACAAAGACAACACTTGTCCAAGACGGTTTCAGCTTTTGAGCTGAATTGATTTGCATTCGCCATATTCATGAATATTCAATAAAAGGCCGAGGAGCGAAACATTTACTACCCTTTACCGTGATAAGTGAACATGATATACGCATATCCAAATATGGGTTACAACTAGATTTAGGTATATACATAACCCTACATCTAGTCCGATCGTTCATCCAGAATCATTCAAGTTCCGTGCAATTTGTACACCATCCAGGTGACATAACAATGCCCCGAGTTTCACCATTTGCCTTAGCAGCATTACCTAATGTGGCATCTTAATCACCTTAAGAATGCAATTAATACTATTTTATGGCATTAGGTCAAATATTTCCAGCAGTATCCAAATAAGCTTGATTTCTTTAATGATCTCATACCTAATTAGCATAATTGATGTAATTAGTCGATTGCGAGTCATTAAAATGCAAAACTGATGTGCTTATAATGTTTGTAGACCCTAAAAACATATGTGTAGACACCTTTTTCAGGAGGTTACCATGTTTAATAAATGTATTACAGCCAATAAACGGAATTTCAGTAATGGCGGACTTAATTAGCATTAGCGTACTTGATGTAATTTGTCGAGTGCGAGTCATTAAAATGCAAAACTGATGTGCTTATAATGTTCGTAGACCCTGAAAACATAGGTATAGACACCTTTTGTAGGAAGTTACCGTGTATAATAAATGTGTTACAGCCAATAAACGGAATTTCAGTAATGGCGGACTTAATTAGCATATTTTGAGAAATGCTCAAGGGATATCACCGAGCACCCTCTTGAATCTTGATAAGGACCCCCTGGACTGTTGAAAACTGCAGAGAAAAAAGTTCATCCGGCATTTCCACGTTTAACCCCTTGACTCCCGGACTAAGTACACTGAGCTTACATATTTGGCATAAAAAACATCATCTATAGGTCCTTTATCAAGATTGTTTAAATTATGCCCCTTGGGTCAAAACTGCCAAGGCCCTATGGGTCGCAGTTTTACATAGAGTTATATAGTGAAATATTCTTCTCTGAAACTTATATGGCAAGAGCTTTGATATTTAGCATTATGAAGAGACACTTTTAGATGTTCTTTACCAATATTGCTGAAATGGTTCGGGTCTGTTGCACATCTGGGTCACATTAGCTAAAACTAGATTTTTTTTCAATGTAAAGTCTTTCTGTGTGAAACCACCCATGTACAAATTATTATTATTATTTTCTTTCCCAATAAACGCGTTTACACTAAATCTATTATTTAAATTGCAAACCGTTCGAAGCCAGATCAGAAGCCGGGTAACCCGGCGTCTGATCAGACTCCAAACTGTTTGCTACTCAGATTAAAATGAATACGGCAGAAATGTCAAACAATTGCCATTTCCTACATTTTAGTGCACTGAGTTTCGTTTGCATTTAAACGGGAAAGAATAACGTTTTCTCTACTGTATAGGGGAACATTTGTCAATTATACCGATTTCTTGTTCCAGCCATTGAATGAAGAGTTAAGGTTTTGTATCCGTTCATTGTCTGTGTTTAACCCCAATCACCGCCATATGTCGTTTGCTTAAAAATGTTGCCTAATCTATGATTATTTCAAAACAAGATTTACACCATTTTGATCGAAGAAATACTGATACGGATGTCAAACAGTTTTGGTCTTGATCAGACGTCGCAACAGTCGACTTCTGTGACCTAAGGCGGAGAAATGATTCAAGCCTGCCTATAGCAACTTCTAACCTTTGTCAAACACGATTCAATTCTAAATGGGTATATAAATGTAAAACATCTATTGCGACGGCTAAGTTGAATTATTAGGTCTTTAAGACAGGTGACTGCTTAAAATATAAAGCAAGTTGGCAGTAAAACAAATCTCCTATATGTTTAACTTTAAATTTGCTTTAAGATATCACCCGTCTTTTTTTCTTCAATCAATTAACCTTCTTCTTAGCGGTCGTATAAAAGAAGTTTTTCTGTACATATTTAATCCTTAGACAGTTTTCTAAAAAAAAATCACTCCGAAACTTTTTCCAGCTGCGACATCGTGTGCTTCAAAAAGTGTCATCTGTTCATTGAAGTGTCGTATGTACGTCATTTGTTTCTATGTTTTATGTCTGATGTTACGTAATTGGTAAAATTACGCAACTTTAATCGGTCTGGTCCAAACAGTTTGCAAATAGAGACAAGTCCCGTTCAGCAGGAACAATATACAACCACGCAAATAGCAAATCCAAATAATCAACAGTTTTAACTCTTTCGCTGCCAAATTAATCGTGAAATGTTTTACCCCCCCCCCCCCCCCCCCCACACACACACACCTTAACCGTTTCATTGTCGTCTGCTTCAATTTTGTTGTTTGCTAGATCAGGACCCAAACTGTTTGCAAACGCGCTTTATGGCGTCCTTAAGAGTGAAATTAATGCTTTTAAATTTAACCTTTATTCCCTTTAATTATCGTAGGAATGTTTTCATCTGTTCACTATTTAAGGGAGATATCTGCCTTACATTATGCAGACCGTATACTTACTTTATACATTCAATCCTAGCGACGAGTATACTCGTCATCGTCCGACAGTGTACCTGTGAAGAGTACGTACACATATATAGTATACCTTACCTACGTACGCTCCTTCTTTATCTTTGTACAAGCTACCGGTCACTATTATACGATAGTGCCCGGTAATAGTGACCGCTAAGAAATGTTGACGTCATATGATGCTGCGGCTGAGGAACCGCTCGTTGCTTGCTTGTTTACTTTTAGTGTCTCACCCGAATTAATCTATAAAGACTTGCGGAGCTTTAGGGCACACTTATATCTCTTGTTGTTGTTGTTCTACTAAGTTTTAGCGTCCCACGTGTGACTAATAGCTGCCGCATCCCAACGTTCTGGGATCCCGCAGCTTGCACCATAATCGCCTGTACGTCAATATCTCTCTAAATTTATTATAATTTTTTAATAATTTACAACAGAAATAACCTTATATAAGAAATAGTACAGCCCGCTGAGGGCCTTCTTGCATTATAGTGACCGACCAGTCAGCCCCAAAATAGTTTACGGCCCGAAGGGAGGTCACTATAATGCAAGGAGGCCCGAAGTGGGCTGTACTATTTCTTATAGTATACCGCACATCTGATTTGGATCAAAACTGTTTTCAGCAGTATCTAATGACGTTTCGCTATTACCTCCCTTTAATTCACTCTTACTAGATTCTACAGCCGAGGCTAATAAGTCTTTCCCCAAAATGGCTGCCGTTTTGTTCTCTACTCTAACCACATGCAAACTTTAAACATCAACCAACTCAAAACGGGAACTCCAACTTACCTGTAAGGAATCGGCGCACCATACATGTATACGAACTATTGTATCGTCAACATCAACAATCGGGATAATTTAACTACTGCAATTGTATTCAACATGTTCATAGAACAAATCATTACAGTTAAAACAATCAAATGTAGATCTAGATCTAGATTTAATTCTAACAGAAATCTACAACAGTTACTCATAATAATCACAGCATGGCTCGACTTTTTTTTTTTTTATCTTCTTAGGCTAATTACGCACTGCTTTTAACTATCAGTACTGAACCAGAAGCGGCTGTTCAATAGATCTATTGAAAAACATTTGTATGTGGGTATAGTGAGGTAAATACTAGATCTATCTAACATTAGATCTAGATAGTGGTTAATAAATTGTAACAGGACTGAGTGAAAAAATCCTGGCCCGACCGGGACTCGAACCTAGGGTCTCTGGGCTTACCCTGCCAGCACTCTAGACTAACCACTTGAGTACCGAGCCACCCGGTTTAGGACTTATGATTATCCACCAGATACCTGTACACGACCAAGTAACCCCCGCTACAAAATTTTGTAACTGAAATCTGGGAAGCCTCTTTTCATACAAATCTCAGACAAGAAAATATGCTGGTTTTTTTGTTTACCTCCCTTTAACTCAAGTTTAGCATTATTGATTTATTTCAATCAAACAATGTATTTTTTTTTTATTCTATTCTTATTATTTGAAAGTTAAAACATGTACGCTGTCTGTTAAACACCGAAGATACTATATTTTACAAAATTGCAAAAAATTAGGTTTATTCTGTTGTAAATTATTAAAAAATTATAATAAATTTAGAGAGATATTGACGTACAGGCGATTATGGTGCAAGCTGCGGGATCCCAGAACGTTGGGATGCGGCAGCTATTAGTCACACGTGGGACGCTAAAACTTAGTAGAACAACAACAACAAGAGATATAAGTGTGCCCTAAAGCTCCGCAAGTCTTTATAGATTAATTCGGGTGAGACACTAAAAGTAAACAAGCAAGCAACGGGCGGTTCCTCAGCCGCAGCATCATATGACGTCAACATTTCTTAGCGGTCACTATTACCGGGCACTATCGTATAATAGTGACCGGTAGCTTGTACAAAGATAAAGAAGGAGCGTACGTAGGTAAGGTATACTATATACAAATAGTGTAGACAGTAGCCCATTGATCAGGATCTGTAATGTTTTGTCATTTTGCAGTACATTTGTACATTACAATAAACGAGAGCACCGCAAACGGGTGCTGGACGCTCGACTTTCATATACTTGAGACGGCTATATTTTTCAAACTTAAAGACTGTGTATGGGTGTTTAATGCCCTATTGATCATAGACGTTTGTAAGCAACAACAACTTAAACATACTTGGACAGTCTACATTCCACTTAAAGTAAACTATAAGTCAAAAGAAGGACACTATCTTTGCCTGCTTTACCTGCCTTGTTGTAATGCGTTGCCCTTTTTAAACTAAACAAGTATTCAAATATATTGGAAGTTTGAAATTAATAACTTTCTACGGTTACTGAATAATTTCATATACAAATTCTTAGTCAAACAAGGGCAATAACTCTGCAATGACAAATCTCATGGTTATCTGCTGTGTTGAAAGGTGATGCCCTTTTGAAACTGAACAAGCATTAAAAGTTTCAAGATAATACCTATTGTAATTATTGAGAAATTTCAATTTACAAGTTTTATGTAAATAAAAACAAGGGCAATAACTCTGCAATGGCAAATCCCCGGTCACCTTTCTTGTTTGAATGAGTTGCCCTTTTGTTATAACACAAGTATTTAAAGTTTCAAGGTAAAACCTTTGACAGTTATTAAGATATTTCAATTTACAAGTTTTAAGTAAATAAGTCTAGGGCAATTACTCTGGAATCACAAATCACAGAGTAACCTACCTTGTTGTAATGAGTTGTCCTTTTGATACTTAACAGGTATTTAAAGTTTGAAGTTAATATCTTTCATAGTTATTTAGATATGTTAATTTACAATTTTTAAGTAAATAAAACATGGGCAATAACTCTGAAATGAAAAAATCCCTGGATTACCTGCCTTGTAATGAGTTGCCCTTTAGATACTAAACAAGTATTCAAAGTTTCAAATGGATACCTTTGATAGTTATTGAGATATGTTAATTTATAATTTTTAAGTAAATAAAACAGGGGCAATAACTCTGGAATGGCAAATCCTAGGGTTACCTGTCTTGTTGTAATGAGTTGCTCTTTTGATACTTAATAACTATTCAAAGTTTCAAATGGATACCCCTGATAGTTATTGAGATATGTTAATTTATAATATTTAAGTAAATAAAACAAGGGCAATAACTCTGAAATGACAAATCACATGGTTACCTGCCTTGTTGTAATGAGTTGCCCTTTTGATACTAAACAAGTATTCCAAGTTTCAAATGGATACCTTTGATAGTTATTGAGATATGTTAATTTATAATTTTTAAGTAAATAAAATAGGGGCAATAACTCTGAAATGACAAATCCCAGGGTTACCTGCCTTGTTGTAATGAGTTGCCCTTTTGATACTGAACAACTATTCAAAGTTTCAAATGGATACCTATGATAGTTATTGAGATATGTTAATTTATAATTTTTAAGTAAATAAAACAAGGGCAATAACTCTGAAATGACAAATCCCAGGGTTACCTGTCTTGTTGTAATGAGTTGCCCTTTTAATACTGAACAACTATTCCAAGTTTCAAATGGATACCTTTGATAGTTATTGAGAAATGGACTCTTACAAAAACCTTAAGCAAAAAACTTAACCGACGCAGACGCTGACGCAGACGCAGACGACAGGGTGACGACAATAGCTCGACTTTTTGAAAAAGTCGAGCTAAAAATCAACCCTAAATAGTAAAAATTGGAGTATATTTAATTGGATATTGGCATTGTCCATTAAAAGTTTCACGGGTGAACGGGTTAATACATGTAATGTAATGGGTGTTCGGTTTAGAGAGGGTTTGTTGTACTTATTGTAAACCAATAATGAAGTAAAGTATTAGTTTAACTGTATGGAAATGTATCCAATCTGCAGACTGTAAAATACAGCCATACGTTAAGCTTACTGGGAAAATGAACAAGTCAGCACATATATGAAGCGAGATTAACGAAACTATTGGATTGCACAACGCCGTGTCATCGAGTTGTGATCCGGTTATTGGAAAAGCCACAATGAAAGAGGCCCGGGAAGCAAGTTTGAAAAATGACACGTTGTCTTTGTATTAACGATATTAATGTCCAAAAACACGTTTCACAGAACTGTTAAGACTGGTCTGTACAAAGACATGAGACAGAGAGGTGAAGATAGACACAAAGACAAACATGATGTTATATCAACTTCATTTTTGACTATTTAGGGTTGAATTTAACAATATATTGCAAATGGTTTGTTTATTAATATGATTTTCTTTTGCTCTGCAATATGCCTTAATGAACCCTCTGATCAGGGTCTACGCTGTTTGCATAGGTTACGTGTAATCCTCACAGGTAGGCCTACACCGTTTGTAAATGACGAGTATTCTCGTTGCTAGGGTTGGCTGTAGAAAAGAGAGAGGGAGAGAGAGTCAAAGTACGCGTTATTGTATATCTTCCCCTCCGAGTCCATTGCTGTCATGCTGAATTGTCGTTTGCTTTAAATATATCGTCTGAGAAGATTTGACCATTTAATCTATAGATGCACATTTAATTTATACGCCCACTAGAGAAAATAGTTCCAGCATTTATAAACATTAAACAATTTAATGAAGTCAGCGTCAATTACATAATTCTTATGTACATGTACATTCATAATCAAATCAATCACATATAATATGTGATGATATGTATAGTTAACCCTTTCGCTCTCAAAGACGCTTAAAAGCGCGTTTGAAAACAGTTTGGATCCTGGTCAGACGTCGTGTAACGCGGCGTCTAATCAGAATCCAAACTTTTTGACACTCGTTTCGAAATTTCTTGTCATACTGCCTTATTTTTTTTCCCGTCGCAGACGGGTCTGTTTTGTATTTTGACCTCAACTCTATGAAACAATTTAACAAATCAGGAATGATCAGAAATCCTGGTCAATGATCACGTGCTTGAAATGCAGTACTCTTATCGGCCAATGGCCTAGACTGGCGTTCTGTTATTTTTTCACATCAATCTTGCGAGTGTAAACCTGGCAAAACATTGAGATGCAGTCTATGTCATCATTTCTAAATTTAGCGTGGATAAGCTCTAAATTTAGCTGTTAAGTCAGAATCTCTCTGGTTAAGTGAATACTGTACAGTGGAGAATGTGTTATTCTTTCCCAATAAACCTGTTTACGCTAAAACTATTATTTGCAGTGCAAACAATTTGGAGCCAGATAAGACGCCGGGTAACCCGGCGTCTGATCAGGCTCCAAACTGTTTGCCACCAAGATAAACATGAAATATCAGAATTGTCCAAAAGTTGTTCTTTTCTACGTTTTAGTGTTTTGCGTTTGCGTACGTTTGCGTTTAAACGGAAAAGAATAACAGATTCTCCACTGTACCCCACACAAAACTTTAACCTGCGACGGAATATCTTTTTTAAAGATATTTCTTGTTATCTTTGAAACGACATTGCAGACAACAAAATTGAAGCAGACGACGATGAAACGGTGAAGGAGTAAAATCTCACGAAAAATTTGGCAGGCAAGGGTTAAACATACTAAAATATTTGTTAGTTTAAACATATTTTAGCCCTTTCTCTTATATTTGTACTTTCATTGCGCAGTAACAGTAACCAAGTTACCTTTTTCATGTTAACGCATTTAAGTCTGGTGTCTGTACTAAAGATGGCATGGGAAGTGTAGACCTTGATGGGACAACGCGTAACGCGGCGTCTCATCAGGGTCATCCCGTCTGCTATTTCATATTGCATTGTCTAGCTGTATGGACAAACACTGTGAACAGTGTCCTTCGACTATCCTTGTATATTTATAATGAACTCTTCCAGCAAGCGCCAGGGCTGCCATTTCTCCGGATTTTTCCGAAATTTTCGGATTTTTATTCCAACAGATGGAAGCTTAAAACAGGCTGAAAGTAAAGCAGAATGTGCCCAAAGGCACATTCTGCTTTACTTTCAGCCTGCTTTAAGCAATTACGTGTCTTAAAAACTAGAAACAGACTATGGGTTAAAGGTATAATGAGGAAAATCGGGCTTGGAAAAATGAAAAATTTGAAAACTTGTGATGTTTTTATCAACTTATGGCAGGCATGAAGAGCACGGGGAAAGTTGGGTTAAAAACGTTCTTTTATAAACCTCCCCCGAACCTCACGATATCTATGACGTGGGAGGCTATTATAAGCGCACCTGTTGGTATATAAACAGGTTGTTCGCAACGGAACACTTCGGAACGCCCCCGTATCTGGACAGCCGTGGTGAAAGTGGTACTGGACGTGTGGGTTTCAACCTGCACCCAGTACACAAACTGCAACCATGGTTAACTGGAAACGGATTTTGTCACTAGTGAAAGACTTCTAGACTGATCACAAATGCTTACTTCGACGCCACTTGGAATGTTCGGGTTCCGAGTAACTGTTCCCGGTTCTAGGGTCCCACCCAAGCAACCCCGCAAACATGGCAACGTGCTAAGGGGTGGATGGGGTAAACCCAGGGACCACAGAATTGATTCTCGATGGCATCCGTTGCTATAGAAACAGGGATGGCACGAGTATCGGTACTGTTGGTCTCGGGCAGATCTACACCCTGGAAGGAAGGATGGAACCATTCAAGGTAAGTTCGCTCATTGTGCAGATTCGTATTGTACAGTCGAACATCGGTAACTCGAGTCCCCGTAAGTCGAACATACCCGTATTTCAAAGCATTAACTTGGAAATATGGGTATGCCCGATTTATGGTATAAATAATGTTTAATGTAGGCATAATGGTGAGAATTTGTAACACAGTGTCTTTCTAGGACTAATCTGGACCCAACCAGCTTTAAAAAAAAGCTTTACTGCAGAAGAAACTGCTTGCAGCCTACAGTGGAGAAAACGTTATTCTTTCCCGATAAACGCGTTTACGCTAAAACTATTATTTGCCGTGCAAACAGTTTGGAGCCAGATCAGACGCCAGATCAGGCTCCAAACTGTTTGCCACCAAGATAAACAAGAATTATCAGAATTGTCCAAAAGTTGTTCTTTTCTACGTTTTAGTGCTTTGCGTTTGCGTACGTTTGCGTTTAAACAGGAAAGAATAACAGATTCTCCACTGTATGAGTTTTTGCTTTACTTTTGTCTTGTACTTTTGAAGAAGACTAATACTTTGTACTTAACGCGAGTTCAGCTGTACTTTAAGTGTCTTGAGCACGAGTCCGTCTTAATCAGCGCTGGACAGCCATGGATGGACATGGCTCGGAGTAAGCATTTGGTGTTGGAGAGAAATCTTGCCATAGTGACAAAATCCACAACCCAGTTAAACATGGATGTTGCCATATCAACCAGGCACGCGGGGAAAATGTTCCATTGGAAAGGAATGAATAAAGAGTGACATGGAAACGACAATACTTCCAACAATCCTACCATTTAAATCCTATTTTAACCCACGGAACCTTTGTTACACCTACACACACCCTTTACAGTGCATATGTTAAGTGTATACTTGTCCTATATGCAATCAGTGTTGACCCGGATCAGAGGGTTTCTTACAAGACTCTCTGATCTTGGTCTACATTGTCATTTTGCAACATGTTCTGTAAAAGCAACTTTAAACAGTGCTGCTGATTTTTCAAATGCGCTAACAAATAACCAGGTCAAATGGACTCTGGGGTGTTTTATTTAGAAGTTTTACAGTCTGTGCAGACTCTAATCAGAGGATATTTCAACTCGCTCACCCTGGAACTTAAAATGGACAATTCCAATTTACAATTAAATTTAGTCCATTTTTGAAACTTTAGGGCGTTTTTTAACATTTTACAAAATGACAAACAGTGTAGAGTACACTGTAGACCTGATCTACACTGTTTGCATAGGACTGGTGTACACTTGACAGGTATATTTGTTCATGACGAGTATACTGGTCGCTAGGGTTCAATGTGTTAAGGAATGATAAGGCTTTGTAAACTGTAAATGATGTACTATTGTTTATGTACTCGGTCCCCGTATTGTACTAATTTGTAGGGATTAAGCCCGAATAAGATCAGATTAAATTATCGCTTATCCTGCCAAAATGTCATCGGCTGTGATAATTGTCTCGCAGTCTGAAATATTTATAAATTTAAGTCTTTTGTATATTTTATTTTGATTTTAAGAAATTTGAAGACACTTTGCAAAAAAGTTTTGATCCTGTTCAGACACTTAACTACTCGTTATCTGATCAGGATCCAAATTATAAATACATGTATCAGTAAAGTCCTGACTGGCCGGTGGCGTGCTGACATTAAGCCTAGTGTCTATTAACCCATTACCCCATAGCCTGTTTCTAATATTAAAGATAGATAACCACTTAAAGTAGGTTGAAAGTAAAGCAGAATGTGCCTTCAGGCACATTCTGCTTTACTTTCAGCCTGCTTTAAGCTACCCTCTGCTGGAATATAGAAAATATTTTTTTTATCTTAAAAGGCGTATTCATAGGGTAATAGGTAAAATATTTTTTTTATCTTAAAAGGCGTATTCATAGGGTAATAGGTTAAATAAGGACATTGGAAAACAGTGTAGACACTGATGAGACGCCGAATAAAGTGGCGTACCATCAGGGTCTACACTGTTTGCTGTATCATATGAAATGTTCTGCTGTACTGACAAACTGTATATAGTGTCTTACGCCAATTGTATATTTACAATGAAATCTTCCAGTAAGCACAAAGGGAGATTTCATTGCAATATCCAGGCATTTATAGGTGGATTCAACTCTAGACTACATTTACACATGATTTTGTATACCCGGTATACAGTGTATATAATTGTGTTGATTTAACACATAGAGCCCCAGCGACCAATATACTTGTCCTTTACCAACAGTGTACCTATGAATAGCACACCTGTCATATGCAAACAGTGTAGACACAGATCAGATGGGTTCAAAGTCTGTACTGTTTGTGATTTTTCAATAATCATGTTGTAAAAAAGACTCCTAATTACGTAAATAGCTAAAACATTTCTATGAAGAAAAACGTTGATATATCCATGTGTTTTATTTGGTCCCACTATACAAATTCACATTGATACCCATGTACAGCTACAACTCACAATATCAATTTTAAGTCGTATATGACCCTGAAGGTGACAGCTTATTGCAGTACAAAAATAAAGCAGAAGGCTCCTATAGTGCATTAGACAGTAATCTGTCTTTAACCCATTACCCCATAGCCTGTTTCTTGTTTTGAAAATAGGTGACCACTTAAAGCAGGTTGAAGGTAAAGCAGAATGCGCCTTAAGGCGCATTCTGCTTTACTTTCAACCTGCTTTAAGCCACCACCTGCAAGAATAAATAAAACATTCCCTTTGATACATATTCTTGACTGTATAAAATGGAACTATTTTAATCAGCGGAGGAATAAACTGAATGTGCTAAAAGGCGCTTCTATGGGGGAAAGGGTTAATATTCGGGTTAACATAGGTTGTATAATTGTATAGTGGCAATACAATACAGTAAATGGTGGTAATAGAGAGGTTTTACTGTATCTGACAAGTGTCTAACTCTGCTGGTACATGTAGTGTAATGCAGCACTGGTTATGTTAAATATTAACTCTTTCATGTCCTCTACATTATACCCCGTTTTAACCCTTTCCCCTATAGAAGCGACTTTTAGCGTGTTTAATTTATTCCTCCGCTGAAGAAAACAGTTCCAGTTTATACCCTCATGAACAATTACCATTACAAAAATTTTACATAGCCTAGCAGATTTAAGCTTAAAGCAGGCTGAAAGTAAAGCAGAATGTGCCTTAAGGCACATTCTGATTTACTTTCAACCTGCTTTAAGTGGTCACCTGTCTTCAAAACTATAAACAGGCTATGAGGTAAAGGGTTAATGCTAAATACAGTAAAACATCTCTCTATTACAATCACTAAAATTAATGAGGATTTATTGATTGTATAAAAGACAGGTGACAGCTTAAAGAAAGGTGACAGTAAAACAGAAAGCTCTGTTTTATTGTCACCTTGTTTTTAGCAGTCAACTGTCGAAAACAACTAATAAATAACACACTTTTGTGGTCGTAATAGAGGTTTTACTTTATAAGTAAATTTTTTAATGTAAAATGAAAATATTGTCAGCTTTATTCTGAAATTGACTCATTCTTCTCTATAATTATTAGACTGAATGGCAAACAGCTGGTATACAAAGGTAAATTTGGCTCCTGCTCTGATGTCATTTTCTTCAAGACCAATCTGGATCCAACATATATAATTATGGAAATGTAATAATTGGTCTCAATGAAATGGCTTACATATATACATTGAAAATACTGGGCTTGCATATACGAGGTTTGAATCAAGATTAACCACAACAACTTTCCATCTGATCAGGATCCAAACAGTTTGAGCATTGAATTGGTGTCTTTAGTTCATAAACAACATAAAACTGAATTTGATAATTTAGCAGACAATAGTTTTGAAGATGTTGATAATTCAGCACCATAAAGGTTAGCCTAGAAAATGTACAGGTTATAAAAGGATCGTGTTACAAGTACACACATGTAATGTATAATATCATATGCCAATAAACCATGCTGTATAAAGTCGATTTAACCCTGACTCTCATAACCTGATTTCAGTTACCCCATAAGTACACCTTTTTACCCCTCTAATTTATTGTTCTGTCTCAGAAAAGAATCCAATTTTATACGGTTATGAATATGCACAATATGAAATACTTTCTCTATCCAAGTAGATGATAGCTTAAAGCAGGCTAAAAGTAAAGCAGAATGTGCCTTAGGGCACATTCTGCTTTACTTTCAACCTGCTGTAAGTGGTAACTTTTCTTCAAACCCAGAAACAGGCTATGGGGTAATGGGTTAAGACAGGAGGCTACTTAAGTGAGGCTGAAAGTAAAGTGGGAATCTCCCTTTAAATATACTGAGATAAAGCAGAAAGCTCTTTGGGCATATGTATAAAGAATAAGTACATGAATGAACTGGCATTTCTAGAAAGGAAATATTTAAGTTAAGCTAAGGTTATGTTTGCCAATCATTGTCTCTCACCTACATGAATAAACATGTACAGTAAATCCCTTGAAAAACAAACTTCTAGATTACAGAGGTTAAGCAGTCATTCAAAAGAAGTTGAACTGAAAGTTGTGTAACCCTTTCCTACATAGCCCAAAGTGCAATTCACCTATCAAAATGTGTTAAAAGCTGGGTACTGCTTTACAGAATGATGGAAGTAAACCAGACAGCTCCTTTCATCTTTCTTTAATATAACCCTTTCCCTCCATAGAAGAACCTTTTAGCACATTCAGTTTATTCCTCCGCTGAAGAAAATAGTTCCAATTTATACAGTCATGAACATGTATCATAAGAAATATTTTCTTTATTCTAGCAGGTGGAAGCTTAAGCAGGCTGAAAGTAAAGCAGAATGCGTCCTTAAGGCGCATTCTGCTTTACTTTCAACCTGCTTTAAATAGTCACCTATTTTCAAAACTAGAAATGGGCTATGGGGAAAGGGTTAAGCTGTTACCTGTATTTAACCCTTTACCTGATAGCCTATTTCTAGTACTTAAGATAGGTGACTACTTAAAGCAGGTTGAAAGTAAAGCAGAATGCGCCCTTAGGCGCATTCTGCTTTACTTTCAGCCTGCTTTAAGCTATCATGTGCTATAATATAGAAAATATTCCCTATAATACATATTCATTACTGATTAAATGGGAGCTATTTTCTTCAGCGGATGAATAAATCATATCCGCTAAAAGGCGCTTCTATTGGGGAAAGGGTTAACAGCATCATTGAATATTCATTTGTGGTGATCATGTAGAGGGTAAAGGCTTTCTATGACGCTTATGTGGAGGACAGGTGGCAGAATAATGCAGAAACCCTATTACTCATTAACTAATGATATCTCAAATAGACAATTCCAGTTTCCAATAAAGTCAAATCAACTTTAGACTATTGAAGGTTAATTGTTGCTACTCTTAGCAAAATTACAAAGAGTGCAGACCCTGATCAGAGGGCCCCTGCAGGAGCCCTATGATCAGGGTCTTCAATGTTTGTATAGGACAAGTGTAATCTTCACAGGTACACTGTTTGTCAATGACGCTTATATTCATTGCTACAGGTGAATGAGTTAGTAGCAACCACCTGTTTCCAGAGAGCACTTTATTTGTTTTCTTTAAATGGTTTGTGACCAAGTAGCACACAAAGAATATTTGGTTTTCTGGTTTATGGAGAGTGCATTGTACAATGATTGAGTGTATTCAATATAGGTAATCAATATACAGTTAGAACTTGTGTATCAATCAATGAATACCAATGGTGCCTGTGCCCAAAGGCTCATGCAGTCTTTCATAAAGTGACTGCTATGCTAACTCATTATTCCCTGAAACTTCCAATGGACAATTCCAGGTTACAATAAAGTCTGGTCCATTTTAGACCATTTAGGGTTGTTTTTCATAACATATTGCAAAATGACAAACAGTTAAGTACCTAATTAGAGGGCTCCTGTAGGAGCCCTCTAATCAGGGACTTCACTGTTTGCATTAGACAAGTGTACTTTTTACAGGTACACTTTTGGTAGAGGACACATATATGCGTCACTAGGGCACACTGAGTTAATGCAGGACATATGTAAAGCAGAAAACTGCCTCATGTTATTCATTGTGTGGTAGAGGCTAAACTTGAACAAACAGAGACAACTTGTTCCCTTCCATGAGTTGAATCTGCTGATTTTGACCCTCTATTTGTAGGGTCATTAAACTGAAGGAGCTGTCTGCTAGCATCTCATCCCATTTGTTTACCAAAGTCTGGCTTGTTACCAGATTTTGAGCATGTAAGACTGGCAGGTTGAATCCAGTTGGGATTTTTCTGTTCTATGCATTCTTTGAGGAAGTACTCCTGTGCTTCCAGGCAGAGTACGTTCATGCTTATGTTCCTCAGATTTCTGTAGAACTGTTCGTCGATTGCGGGTAAAATCAGTTTGTTTGCATTACCTTTTGGTGCAGCAAGTCCTGTATCTTCTGATCTTTACCTTTGCCTGCTCTTTGATTTCACCCTTGTAACATCAGTCCCAGAAGTTGCTGGAGTGATGTCCTTTGAGTTAAGACAAAGGTTGTTAAGCAACAATCAGTTGTACCCTATTTTTCAGCATCTCATCTCCGAATCTTTGGAAAAATCGTGGGTGTGCGAATCATAGACCTTCTATCAGTCACAAACCTTCCCGATATAAAATGTCAACCTTTTGAGTCCAAAAAGGTTCGGATGCTTAAAGCACTTGCTTTTCCAACTACTTGAGCAAGGTCCTGAAATACAACATGAAAACATAATTCACATTTAAATCACAATCAAATCAATATTCGTCCGTTAAAATATAACCTTTTTTGTTGAATTTTAACAGTGTTTTTAAATTCTATCAAAAGCTGACTTTGTACTATATTAATACACTTTAAGCTTTTGAAACAGAAATGGGGCAACACATTTAACCATTACCCTATAGCCTGTTCTAGTGTTGACAATAGGTTACCACTTAACCCTTTCCCCAATAGAAGTGACTTTTAGCGTATTTAATTTATTCCTCCGCTGAAGAAAATAGTTCCAGTTTATACCCTCATGAACAATTACCATTACAAATATTTTATATAGCCTAGCAGATTTTAGCTTAAAGCAGGCTGAAAGTAAAGCAGAATGCGCCGTAAGGCGCATTCGGCTTTACTTTCAACCTGCTTTAAGTTGTCACCTATTTTCAAAACTAGAAACAGGCTATGGGGTAAAGGGTTAAGTCAGGTTGAAAGTAAAACAGAATGTGCCTTAGGTGCATTCTGCTTTCCTTTCAGCCTGCTGTTAGTACAATTTTTGTAGAATGTAAGAAATATTTCTCATGGTACATACAGTGCTCCCTCCCTACAACAGCCCTCCCAACAATGATTCCCTCTTTACAACAAAGCTTGTCGCTGTTCCCTAAACAAGACAATTGTTATTCTGTCCAACCTTTTCACGGCTTGTCTGCTTTAAATTGTTGTCTGCTGTTTTTCTCAAATTTACATATATTGGACATTTTGACAGCAAAAAACATAAAGATGAGTGACAAACAGCATGAATCCAGATCAAACACCACGTAACGTAGCTGCTGTTGTAGAGAGGAAGCACTGTATTAAAGACTATAAAGCGGAGCAATTTTCTTCAGTGTAGTTAAAAAATAAAGGGGTAAAAAGGCGTATTTTTGGGTAATGGGTTAATGATTTGAAACCATTAATGCCAACTTCCCAAATAGTAGACATTACAGTAATTGTAAACCAACTATGGTAAAATTAGTTTTTTTGAATGTGGTGTCTCATCTGGATCAAAACTGTTTGCAAAGGTAATTACTATTTTGCCGCTAGCATGTAAAGAGTGAAACAAATGTTAACTTACATCTACAGTAGCTCTATTGAGGGAATCCAGTGCTGAAAAATAAACCAGGTACAATAAACTATAATCAAAACTGTGTTCAAAGTCACAAGGGTCAAATTTTTTGTGTGCATGGAAAGGTCTTGTCCATAAACACACACATATCAAATATGAAAGCAATACCAAGAGATAAAGAAGTTATAGGTATTTTGAGAAACCTAAACGCAGATTTCTAAACCTAAACCCGGGCCCTCACTTCAAGGTCAAGGTCACTGGGGGTAAAATATTTGTATGCATGGTAAGGTCTTTTACTGCTCAGATTATAAGACTATAAGCACCAGGTTAGTACCTAAGAAGGTTTTCGTAAGGGTGGACAGACGGACAGCGTCATGACATGGTATGTCCAGTCCGATGACAGGCATATATAAATGACTTGTTGTAACAAGTCAAACCGTTGCTTCCTTGAAGTACTCTAATCAATGTTACACTGCTTTGAAAAACATACAGAAACTAGCGAAATTTTAACATTTTGGTGTATCTTGGCTGGGAACTGAACCCTTCTACCTTCAGTACCTGAAACCAACGCTTTACCTACTGAATTAAGTATTCATAGTAGATTTTTGTTTTACTTTAAACCTGCTTTAACCCATTTCCCCAAAGCCTGTTTCTCAGTTTCAAGATAAGTGACAACTTAAACCAGGTTGACAGTAAAGCAGAATGCACCTTAAGGTGCACTCTGCTATACTTTCAGCCTGCTTTAAGCTACATTCTGCAAGAATGCAGAACAACTTTCTTATGATACATGAAAATGACTGTGTACAAAGGAACTGTTTTACTATCGGAGGAATATGTTAAAGGTGTATTTATTGGGCAATGGGTCAAAATCCACCTATCTTCAACACTGAAAACAGGCATGGATTAAGCTTCGACCTAACTCTAGAGGGCCAATGTATCTACTGGCTCTCTGAACACAGCCTGTACTTACATTTGAAGTGTTCTAACAGCTTTCTGGCCTTCACTGCTCCCAGCCTTGGAACACTTTGCATGGTGGACAGCAAACACTCATCCAAGTTGGCCTGCTTCCTCTTCTTACAAAATGGATTGGTATCAAGACGACTCTCAGTTTGCACCTTCCCATATAAAAAGGTGGAAAACAATAAAATTCTATGTAAATTATTCAACATCAGCAATATCAACACCCCACCACTACCAGACACACACTGCGCTGATTTGCATGCAGCATGTTCATAACATGAAAGGGACATACAGTAAAACCTCTCTATTACGACCACTTAAGTATGTGAATCATAACATGTTTTAGACAGGTGACTGCTTAAAGCAAGGTAAAAGTAAATCAAAAAGCTCCTTTAGGAGCTTTTTGTTTTACTTTTAACTTGCTTTCCGTTGTCATCTGTCTTTTATACTGTACTATCAATAAGTCTTCTTTTTAGTAGTCGTAGTAGAGAGGTTTTACTGTACATGTATAACGTAAATTATGCAGGATCGAATTAACAAGACTTAAAGAAATCTTAAAACCCTATTCAAATATCAACTGAGTACCTACTGGTAGTTAAAATGTATACAAGTAACAGTACATACTGGTAAGTATATAACTAATAGGGAATTTCAGTGCTGTTATTTCAAGTAATTTTAACACCGTTCAGAGCAACCATTCTCAACAAAGATCTTTTGGCTCCTATACTGCAAACATAAAAAGAAACACTTTAACGCTTTTCTCCACGGTACTACCTACTCAGGATTAACACATGATTATAGGCTTTATTACCATTTGTGCCAGCAGCTCCCCGGCCTCTCTCTGACTAGGCACTGGCATGATGAGGAAACCAAGCTCCAACGCCACAAACTTCTGTAAGGACTGGTAATATTGAGAGTTAGAATCAGTCTTCTCTGCTATAACAAGAACTTGAACTTTGTTAACCTGTGAAGACATAATGCCAAAGATTTAACCCTTTCCTGTAGAAACGTATTTGAGCACTTTACCTTCTCCTCCACAAAATTGCCATCATTCATGAGCATTGAATATTCATTTAATGTATTGAATACTGTGGCTGCATAAAGCAAGACGAAAGTAAAGCAGAAAGCTCCTATATATGAAATATTTCTTAGAGTACATATTCATGGCTGTATAAAGTGGAACTATTGATTTGTCTTCAGTGTAGGAACAATTTATAGGTGTATTTATGGGGTATTGCATTAACCCTTTACCCAATAGGTTTTTTTCTAGTTATGAAAATAGATGACTACTTAAAGCAGGTTAAAAGTAAAGCAGAATGCGCCCTAAGGCGCATTCTTCTTTACTTTCAGCCTGCTTTAAGTTACCACTTGCTAGAAATTTAGAAAATATTTCTTCATATACATATTTATGACTGTAAGATTGGATCTAATTTCTTCCGCGGAGGATTAAATTGAATGCGCTAAAAGGCGCTTCTATAAGGTAAAGGGTTAAAACACAGGTTGATTTAGGTGATTTGTACTGATGGCTTCTGAGGAAAGGGTTAAAGTAAATCAGCATGCCTTGTCACTGGGATGATAGTCAAATTTCAAAGTGTAAGTAGGGTAGATTTTAGTAACTTCAGGGAGACAACTCAATTAGAATGAACAAATGAATGAAAGGTGTGTTACGGCCCTTAAACACAAATGGTCATTTAGAGCCCTAGACAACTAAAATTAAAGTTTATAGGATTGTATAAATTATCCACTTCTTTCTTGTTTCTCCAACCTAAGAGGTCCGCTCTTACATGGTTCATTAATTTCTTATAATGTTCACATACATGCTATTTTAGCTTTGGCTATCTAATAAACATGGCAAATGATAATAACATGGCACATGATCCCGGTAATAAACAAGTTTGAACACAAGTTATCACTGGGGATAACTTTTATTAACTGTCTTTAAAATAAAACTATATTAAGTTAGTGTAGGCCAGCTTAAAAGTAAAACAATCTAAAGAGACTGAAAACCAGATGGCAATTTTTTTCCAGATAAAAGAAAATTATGAAATTATTATTGAAATTTGATTTTGACAAAAAAAATTGCCTGAGGAGCATCACTGGGGTATGTGCTTATTTCAACTTTTTAATTGCATACAGTTCTACTCTGTTTAATCCATTACCCCATAGCTTATTTTTAGTTTTAAAGACAGGTGATCACTTAAAGTAGGGCACATTCTGCTTAACTTTCAGCCTGCTTTAAGCTACCATCTGCTGGATATAGAAACTTCTTATGGTACATATTCTTGTCTTTATCAATTGGAACTATTTTCTTCAATGGATCAATAAATAAAAGGGGTAAAAAAGCATATTTATGGGGTTATGGGTTAAATGCATTTCCAGCCAAACACATAAACCTTTTCCCTATTGAAGTGTAGTTTTGAAAACAAATCCTTTACCTTAACTAATATCTAAGTGTTTATATAAGCACCTGTGACCTGACTTCCTTTTATAAACTATTTTATACCAAATCTGGGCCCAATTTGTAGCAACAAATGTAAGATATATTATTGTACCTTTCTAAGCTTGGCCAGTTTTCTGCGAAGAGCTGACTGCATAACTAAATCAGCTTCAGCTGCATACACCACGCCCACATTGCTACTGGGGTGGAAATCAATGTATCCCAGGTTGTCCTCGTACAGAGTGTTCACAACACCTAAATAGAACAGGCAAAATATTGAAAATAAGACCTGACCTAACATGAGTTGGTTAACGCATTACTCCATAGCCTATTTCCTGTTTGAAGACAATCGGCCACTTACAGCAGGTTGAAAGTAAAGCAGAATGTGCCTTAAAGACATAACTTGACCTAGCTTGGGTGGTAACACCTAGTCCAATAGAAAGTTTGAGTTAAAGCATGCAGCATGCTTTTACCTGTAAAAATGTCTAGGTAAGAAAACCATTGAAGCGGCGTCTGATGTGAGGCCCACACCTTATGTTTGATAGTTTGGTTAATAAAACCCATTTTAAAAAAAAAGCTTGAGTGTGAGTATGTCAGGGCCTCTCTAGACAATATCAGTTTGTTGACATTGGATGTTAACACTTTTCTCCTGCTTAACAGTTACATTCACACCTAGTGAGAACAATGGGGGGTGGGGGGAATCAAAGAATGGACTGGGGTAGTGTCTTTAAGGTAGCTGTTGACGATCGATACTGCAAGTGGATTTTTCTAATTAATTGTCGTGATTGATGATTTTCCCCCATATTTAATAGCTGACGGATGAAAATGGTACACATCCCATCAGAATATGCCAATTTACAAAAAATATTTTAAATTTTTACGATTTTATAAGAACATTTAAAAAAAATTTCAAACAACGATATCAAAGCCATCTTTATTTGTAACATGATTAAAATTGCCCAAAATACTCTTTATAAACATATCTAGGGATCCGTGTCTCAGATTTTTAAAATACCGCTTCAAACCTTTGTTATGTAACATCAAAGATTTTTTACGGTTTAAAGTCGACCACTATTTCGTAACGCTTTATAACGGACCACTGGAGCTACTTATACAATTTTTGAGACACGGTTCCTTCGGGGAGATAATACCCTTTCATCTGCTTTAGACCGCACGAATATTGAACCCCAACTGCGAAAGTTAGGGGTGTTCAAAAAGACCGCTTGCTTCAAATTATGTAATGCCGGAAACTCCAATTAACTGACTGATGTGTCAATTAGGCTCTTGTGACCACCCGGTAATCAACTAAGACCTTCTTTTTCAACAAATAACATGACCCAGCTTATGATCAACCATTTCGTTAAACTTCTTCCCAAATTAACAAAGCCAATCATATAAAAATAACGATTTTAATACGGTAAAAGTCGTAAATCACCTCTGACAGCTTCGGAATAAACCACCTATCTAGTCACGTAATCTACGCAATTGAGGCACCCAGCGGGGATTGTGACGTGTGATTTACCGGTAAAATGACCGAGAAAGCAAGAGAGAATTTGGTAACTTGTAGAAAATACCTTTATCTATCAGGCTTTGTAAAAAAGTATAAAACAACTATTTTACCATTTATTTCATAAAACGCTACCTTAAGGAACATTCTGATTTACTTACAGCCTGATTTAGGCTTTCATCTGCTAGGATATAAAAATATTTTTTATGTCTGTGTAAAGTAAAACTATTTTCTTTAGTGGAGGAATAAAATAAAGTGATAATTTTTTTTAATGCATATTCATCTGACTGTGACCGTTTTTCTTCTTTTTTTTCTTCATAACTTGTCCTTGAGCAGTGAAATTGACTTTTAAAAGCCAACTGGATGACTTGTCAATACTTGGTTTTGTTTTTGAAGGACTACAGTATACTTTTCTCACTGGACCGTGGTTTTCCAGTTTCATAATCATATGTGACATAAATGTAAACTCATGGGTAAAGCCCTTTTATTGGCTGAAATACTGGGATGAAAGGTAATCTTGGTTCAATAGTCACTATATCATTATGTCCACATAGGCACGAAGTATTGACACCGGGTGTCAGTACATCGTGACATAAGGAAACATACACCAGTCTACATGTCCTACTTGCCAAATTTGTGGACAACTTCCAGACGATCAGTTAAAATTCAGATCATTATCGGCGTAATATGCATAGTCTGCAAAATGAAATGTATATTGTAAATGCTAATTCAAGTAAATTCATGACAATGACAGAAATTTAGAAATACAAAACGTAGCCGCGAGATACCGGAGATACAAGATACAAGAAGATTTATTTAACGTCGGATACAATATAACAATAAACATTAGCTGTAGCAGCTATTTTCCGACAAACACAAGTATAATATAAAC
The DNA here is from genome assembly GCA_922989275.2 of Gari tellinella. Lineage (NCBI taxonomy): Eukaryota > Metazoa > Mollusca > Bivalvia > Cardiida > Psammobiidae > Gari > Gari tellinella. The sequence goes on along the minus strand of OV277856.1, from coordinate 111,745,338 downwards.
AAGAGTAAAAATGCTGTAAAAAAGAAGGACTGTAAAAGAAAGGATTTACTATAAGGTTGCAATCTAAGAATACAAATTATTTAGGTTGTTTATGTTTTGTTCTCCAGAACTAGGGGCTTTTGATCAACAGACTCTGCACTGTTTGTTAAGTATTTTACAGGTCTAATATTGGTTAGTTCAAGAGAACAAAGCACACACACAAAAACAGAAATTATATGTACATCACTGTAGAGGCTGTTACATAAGCACAGCACTAAACTAAAGAGGAGAAATACAGATAGACCCGAGCCAAGCGACCACCAAAAGAGACACATTGATTTTTAGCAATAGGTGTGCTTAGTGCAGTGCAAATATATAGTGCAGAAGACGCCTTAGCCATCTGCGCCAATTTTGCCCTACATCAGGCTGCGTTAACAGTTTGACATGGCTGGAAATATTGCCTTCCTTTTCGCCTTGTACCGGTCTGGCTGCACAACTGACAAATTGCACTTATACCCTTCAATAACAGAAACAGAAATAATTAAGCTAAATACATTTCAAATACGACTATACTCAGTACTCACCAGACACTCGGGATAAATAGTTATGAAAAATGCTGTCGTGAGACAGTAAATTAAACTATATTAAATTATTATTAATACTAATTAGATATCAAGGTGACCACGATGTCACCATCAGCTGGTCTGGAAGGGCACTGAGCATAGACGGTTGGGACACGTAGTAAGAAGATAGAAAGCTCGTGCAGATCGTGCACAGAAGTTAGTTCGTGCATCTCAACTATCTCTCTCTCAATCATGCTCTCATACACTGAGGTATACCGTATACGTGATATGTGCAGATATACATGAATATAAAGCAATGTAAAGCAGATGACAATATGGAACCTGGTTCCACATAACTAAAGCAGACTCCAGTTTAGCCATATGAAACCCTGGTTACAATAGTTCATTTGTTTGAAAAGCATGCATCACAGGGGGAGAAAAAGATGCAGCCTGACCGGGGCTCGAACCCAGAACTTTTGGACTACCCAGTGTTTTTCCTCCTTATATAACTGGTACCTCTAAACGGAGGCATTCCCAATTACCAAAACTGACCATTTTTTCCCAATCTGTGGTAATAAAATTCCCAATTTGGAGAGTTTTGATCAAGTAGAGTTTGTTTTAAGCATCTTTAAACAAATCCTGCTAATACCAGCTGAAGACCCATATCCTTACAGAGGGTATAATAAGACAATTAATTGTTAGCAGTCAAATTCAGCTAAAATTTGATATAGTTAACCGTTTAATTTGGCCCATGCAAAATTCCCAATTTGACTAGAAACGACACTAATTTTTCCAATTTGACTAAAAGTGACGCAAATTTTTCCCAATTGGCTCGGTACCGGAGTCATTATTTCCCAATTGGTAGAAGAAAAACCCTGCTACCATTCCTACGCCCTACCGACTGAGCCACGAATTAATAAGCACCGGATCTGAAACCACCTATAAACCCATGCATTTCCCCAATAATGGTGTCGTTCATTCGCCGATCGATACCTGTCCGCCGACTCGCGGTTAATCGATCGATAAACACGTCTAAAGCGCGCGCGTTCGCCTGGGACGGCTACCTATTGTTAATTAAAATTCCGTTAAAACTTTAATTTTCCTCCGATTTCCAAAATATAGGGCTCATATGAGAGCTAAGATATTCAGCTTTTATTTGTGAAAATAATAACGTTCTATATTGAGCGAGTAATTGTTAAAGAGTATAAGCCTAATGAACCAGCAGGCATTTGACTGCAGATTCTCGCACAAGAAAGGGTTACCTACCATTATAAAAAAGCCTATAGACAAATCATTTTTCGTCCGATTTTTACAGTCAATGTCTTAAAAAAAAGCAGAAATCTGTATCTTTAAACTGTATAAACACCATGAATTCATATTATTAAAAAATAGAGCAGTCGCGAGTTATATATGAGCCTAAGCAAATAATGCAGACCGGACATGATTATTGCAGTAGAAAGAGGATGGACAGTTTTCTCGTAACAAAGAACTGATGAAATAATTTTTCTTCAGTTTTGACACGTATGAATAATTAATTATCACACTAGAAAATGAAATGGTTTCTATAATTTAGCAGATGGAAGCTAAAGCAGGCTAAAAGTAAAGCAGAATGTTCAGAGTAAGCATCTAACAACACAGGGTTCCAGATAAGGGGGTGTAATGTAATCTAATCCAACATTTTTAAGCTAATGCTGCAAAAAATCCTATGGCATTACTATTCATTAGAACCGTCTCTTCGAGACAAATCTGAGTAGTGACACCAAAGGGTTTGGTGCAGAAATGAAGATTTTAGTTTTTGATAACATGTTTCCTCAGCATTTTGTGAATGCATGTTTCCTTTAACCCATTACATTTTTTTTTTTTTTTAAATTGGTTATTCCTTACAGCAGATTGAAAGTAAAGCAGAATGCTCCTTAAGGCATATTCTGCTTTACTTTCAGTCTGTTTTAAGCTACCATCTGCTAGGTGTAGAAAATATTTCTTGTCAGACATAAAGCGGCCTGTCAATTAAAAAGTATCAATGACTGAAAAACTTTTGCATTTTCTGAGCTTGTAGTCTTCAGTCGCTTGTTAGAGTCTAAGTCTAAAGTGATTACACTTATACCAGTGTTTTATGATGGTGATTGACTGATTGCATAATCTTACATCATGGGAGGGTGACTTCCTGTCTTAGCCCCCAAAACCATATGTCCCCGTCCCTTAGAGGAGATTTCCAATAAACAATATCTCCTGTCACCACTAATTGGACAGATAAAGGGATTAAAATGCCTGCTAGCCTTTAGAAGATGTATACAACTAGACGTTTGAACTGGTCTTCAGTAGATATAAGTATGAGGGCCTTTCCTCCCTCAAATGGACAATTCTCGTTTTGAATTTAGTCATGTCCATTTTGACTTTTTGGGATAGGATATTTTCATAACAAGCAAACCTTTTTCAGTGAAAATAATACAAAATCTGATGATTTTGAATGAATTTGAGACAACACATAACAGATTTCAAAATGTCTGCAATGCTCGAAAATTTAAAAAAAAAAAGTACTACATTCAAAACATGAAAAAGATAAGAAATATCCATGCAATCTTCACCAAAATTTAAAAAAATATGCATCAACATGTTCTTATTACAAAAAAACCACTCTGAAGTAAATATTACAAATAGGTTACAGTTCTATAAAATGGGCGCTACCACACCCTACATATTAAAGAATTCTTTACAACACATGAAAAATCGTCGTTTTCACGCGTTAAACTCACCAAGAAAGACACAACCAATCCTCACCAAATTTAAAAAACAAAAGCATCAGTATCTTTTGAAGTATTTGTATTAATTTCAATAAAAATGGACAACAAGAAATACCTTTCTATAAAATGGGGCGGCAGCCGCATTATGTATACAAATAGAAATCCGCCATTTTTGTTCCGCTCGATGCAAACGACGGTTTTCTGACCATATTATTTCCTTCTTATTTAACCGGTGAAAACAGCGCGTATACTTATATAAACGACACAGATGAAAAAGGGGATACTTACCGAATCCGATAGCATAAATATTTTAAATATTTAATGCCTTAAAACACGTCTATTTAATTAAAATTTGCAGAAATAGCGCTTCAGTCTCGTTTTTCGGGCGGCGCGCTGATCGGCAGCTGTCCGGTCTGCGTTATTTGCTTAGGCTCCGATTTATACCAGGGAGATCAGGGGAGATAACCGAATTTCTTTCCACAGTTCTGCAGCCGATTACTGACATGAAAATAAACGAAAACAAACGAATACTTGGCCAAAAAGTAATTTTAGTGCCGTATGAAAAGAAGCACGTGTTAAGGTTTGTTACTAATTCAAATAAGATTGGCTGTGCTACTTGCCATCACTAGACTGAATAGAAATTGTCTCTTATGAACCATTAGACTTCGCCCCAGGTACAAAACGAACCCAGTATCACTATCTATTTTCTATTTATTACTTCTACGCCATCAATTCTGATGATTATGAGAAGGGGCACTTTTTAGGTGCACCAATGGGACTGTACCCGGCCGGTCACTTTATCCTGACACCGACGAACCAGTCGTAATGCTAACCCGAAATCCTGAGCGCCAAGGAGGGAAGCCATTACTACCAATTTTCAAGTCTTTGGTTTGACCCGGCCGGGGATTGAACCCGCAACCTCCCACACTGCAAGCGGACGCTCTACCACTAAGCCACGCATACTGTGATTGACCTATAGCAATTTATCAAAGTCTAGTTCTGTATATTTCTGTTTTTAATGAAGGACACACTGTCATTATGATATTTTCTCTTCTTTTCCAAATAACTTTTAGCAATCTGAAACTTTTATGACATGAAAATCAATGCCGATGGGGAATCAAAACAATTCTGTTTTCCAGTGCTTGGTCTTAGTACAGCAATTCGCATTTGGCATTAAGGAATCTGCGAATAGCATTTATGCAATTCGCATTTAGCATTTTTGTAATTCGCAAATTATGGAAGGCCGGTGCGCTATGGTAATTGCTAGTTGTAAAATGCCAAATGCGAAATGCTTTTTGTGAAATATTAAATCTATTTGCTAAATGCGAATTGCTTTTTGCGAAATGCTATTTGCCAATGCCAAATGCAAGTAGCTATTTGCCAAATGCTTAATGCTATTTGCTTTGGCGGGTTCTTGAAATGGCGGGGTTTTTATTCTCAATCATTTAACTTTCAGCAAATCGCTTTTAGCATTAAGCAAATCACATTTAGTACAGCAATTCGTATTTGGCATTTAGGAACTTGCGAATAGCATTTTTGCAATTAGCATTTAGCATTTTTGCAATTCGCAAATGGCATTACGCAAAACGCGTTTCGCAATCAGCATCTAACATTTGGCATTTTACAAATAGCATTTAGCATTTAACACCCCTAATGAGTTTTTTATTTAATTAGCATTTCGCATTTAGCATTTCGCAAATAGCATGGCGCACCGGCCTTCCATAGCAAATGGCATTTCACAAAACGCATTTCGCAATCAGTATTTAGCATTTGGCATTTTACAAATAGCATTAAGCATTAAACACACCCTAATAGAGTTTTGTATGGAAGGCCGGTGCGCCATGCTAAATGCGAATTGCTATATGCGAAATGCTAATTAAATACAAAACTCTTTTAGAGGTGCTAAATGCTATTTGTAAAATGCTAAATGCTGATTGCGAAATGCGTTTTACGAAATGCCATTTGCGAATTGCAAAAACGCTAAATGCGAATTGCAAAAATGTTATTCCCAAATTCCTAAATGCCAAATGTGAATTGCTGTACTAAGGCCAAACAAAAATATATCTGTTTCCGGTAAACCGACCCTAGTTTTCCCCTCCAAGCCTAAACGTTTTTGTTTTTCATTTTTAGCTCACCTGAGCTAGCTCAGGGTGAGCTTTTGCAATCCTTGAATGTCCGGTGTCCGTCGTTCGTCGTGCGTCGTCAACAATTTTAGTGTTTACACTCTAGAGGCCACATTATTTATCCAATCTTTCTCAAACTTGCTCAGATTGTATATTACCATAAGAGTTCGGATGAGTTTGTTTATGGTTGAAATCGGACTAATAGGTCAGAAGTTATCTACCTTTGAATTGCTGAAAATGCCATATTTAACAGTGTTTACACTCTAGAGGCCACAATATTTATTTAATCTTTCTCAGACTTGCTCAGATTGTATATTACCATAAGAGTTCAAATGAGTTCGATTATGGTTGAAATCAGACCAATAGGTCAGAAGTTATCTACCTTTGAATTGCTGAAAATGCCATATTTAACAGTGTTTACACTCTAGAGGCCACAATTTTAATCCAATCTATCTAAAACTTGCTCAGATTGTGTATGACCATAAGAGTTCGGATGAGTTTGATTATGGTTGTAATCAGACTAATAGGTCAGGAGTTATCTACCTTTGAATTGCTGAAAATGCCATATTTAACGGTTTTTACACTCTAGCGCCCACAATTTTTATCCAGTCTTTTTCAAACTTCCTCAGATTGTATATTACCATAAGAGTTCGAATAAGTGTGATTATGGTTGAAATCAGACCAATAGGTCAAGAGTTATCTGCCCTTGAATAGCTGAAAATGCCATTTCTAACAGCATAAACACTCTTCCATGGAGGAAGTATACTTCCTCCATGACTCTTCCAACTACAGTTTTCAATGGATTTTGATTATACTTGCACACAAAGTATATAGCTATAAGTTCTCGAAGCAGTGCAAGCATTGTTGAAATATAATCATTGTGGCAATAGTTATCTGCCCTTGATATACTTTGAAATGCTAGAAAAGGCTTCATTTCAGTATTGTTTAGGCTCTAGTTATCAGCCCTTGATGTACTCTACTATACTAGAATTATGAGATTGTATTCCAAAATTGTTTACATGCTATACTACAAATTTGAATGGATTTAGATTAAAATGAGTGAAACAGAAAGGTAAAAATATCAGGCTTCAGTACAAGAGGTGAGCGATATCAGGGCCTTCAGGCCCTCTTGTTCGAAATACCTATCAGCGAATGTCTGTCATTTTTGTGGCGCATGTGACAGTTGTTTTTGAGCAACGTGTAATAGAAGCTATTCTTCAGTTAATTGTTTAAAAAGCTGATTTATAGTCATTTTAGTGTTTTAGAAATTTATTTTAGAATAAGATTAGCAAATATCTTAGAGAAATTTGATCTAAATCTGTCATAAAATACCTTCCTTGCAGATATGATTTGCTAGTTAAGTAACCATTGACATATTCAACATGCAGACAACACATTTTATTGACATATTTGACAAGAATACAATGCATTTCGAAATATTATTAATTCCACCTATCATATAAAAGCCACTACTTTTCCGTTTTGGTATACCAATATTGATTAACAATCATACCAGTTTCAATTTTTAAGCTAATTTTCGTAATGGGACCTATTAATTTAATAAACAATTTGAAATGATTTTTTTCAAGGTATTTTATTATGGCACAGGGCTCTGCAAAATAAAATACATTCATATGTTTTCATATATGAATATGATTATATAAAATACTCCATCAGAAAAGTTAAATAGATCTATATCAATATATGATTGTGTCCCTAGGAAACATGGGTACTGTTTTATTTGGCCTAAATTTGATTTGCTAAATGCTAAATGCGATATGCTGAATATCAAATGATAGAGAAACCCCGTCATTTGAAGAAACCTCCAAAGCATTTGGCATTTCATTAAGCATTTCGAAAATAGCAATTCGCATTTAGCAAATAGCATTCGATATTTCACAAACAGCATTTGGCATTTAGCATTTGGCATTTTACAACTAGCATTTAGCATGGCGCACCGGCCTTCCATAGTTTTGTACTTAATTAGCATTTTGTGATTCACATTTAGCATTTCGCATATAGCAAGTCGCATTTAGCATGGCGCACCGGCCTTCCATACATTTGGCATTTAAATAAGCATTTCTAAAATAGCATTTCGCATTTAGCAAATAGCATTCGATATTTCACAAACAGCATTTCGCATTTAGCATTTCGCATTTTACAACTAGCAATTAGCATGGCGCACCGGCCTTCCATAGTGGTGTACTAACTGTGCCAGCACTCTAACCACTGAGCTTCCGAGCCACCAAATCTGAGAATCTGTATCTAATATGTCATAGAAACCTTTAAAGGCTTTTACTTGACGGATGAAAAAAAGACACCATAATTTTTGGTGATGATCTCGTAGGGCTTAAGCAGGGCTGCCATTTCTCCGGATTTTTCCGAAATCTTTGGATTTTTATTCCCACAGATGGAAGCTTAAAACAGGCTGAAAGTAAAGCAGAATGCGACCTAAGGCGCATTCTGCTTTACTTTCAACCTGTTTTAAGCATCACATGTCTTAAAAACTAGAAATAGACTATGGGTTGAAGGTATAATTAGGAAAATCGGGATTGAAAAATTTGAAATCTTAGGATTTTTTATATCAACTTGTGGCAGGCCTGCTTAAGCCTCTGACGGTTTTATGATTTTTCACCAGGGCCTGTACTCTACCACACTCAATCATGCCACTTTTCCCTGAGATTCACCCAGAATCTGACAAATCAGAAACCAGAGCATGTGCATGGTCCGATTTATGTTTGGCTCCAACTGTAACCCTTGGACCCCATGGGAAATAAGCTTTCAGCTTTGAATTTACAACATGTATTTAACACATGTGATCATTTACTATTCCCCTGAAGAAAATAGTTCCAAACTGTCATGAATATGTACCATAAGAAATAGTTTATATATTCTGGCTGATGGTAGCGTAAAGCAGAATGTGCCTTAAGGGAGTTAAGGCACATTCTGCTTTACTTTCATTCTGCTTTAAGTGGTCAATTCTTTTCAAAACTAGAAACACGCTATGGAGTAAAGCGTTAATGCTAAAATATTATCAATGACACTATAATATGTGATGTTATAATTTGATGTGGTTTTATTCAAAATTTAAATGAGCAATAGAGAAATAAACACTTACCACAGAAACCATGGGTAAAATGATCTGGTAACAAACAAACAACAAGCTCAGGTATCATTTTTTGCTTGCAGGTTTGCTGTATATTTACATCACATATACAGTCAACCTTGTATTGAGCGACGACTCAAAATATGATGTATTTGTAGTCTTTATATCAGATGGCCGCTTATTGCAGGACAATAGTAATGCAGAGGGCTCATATAGGAGCCTTCTGTATTAATTTTGTCCTTCATTAAGGGGTCATCTGTAATTAAGTGGCCATCATGCTTCTTTGTTCAGATTTAATTCTCTTAGTACAGGTTTCACTGTATTTTATTTAAGATACCATGAATGGATGAAATCACCTGAGCTACAGGAACTGACAGCCTCTGAGCCACTAACTTTGGAGGAAGAGTATGCCATGCAAGAGACATGGAGAAACGATGAAAATAGTGAGTTTGTAAACTTTGTATAATTATGAAAATACACATGTAGTGAGTTTGTAACGATGTAAATAGTGTGTTTGTAATGATGAAAATAGTGAGTTTGTAATGGTGAAAAAATTGTGTTTGTAATGATGAAAAATAGTGAGTTTGTAATGGTTAAAAATAGTGAATTTTAATTATGAAAAATAGTGAGTTTTACTGTATTTACTGAAAATAGTGGGTTTGTAATGATGAAAATAGTTAGTTTGTTATAATGAAAACAGTGAGTTTGTGATGATGAAAGTATTTAGTTTATAATGGTGAAAAATTGTGAGTGCATAATGATGAAAATAGTGAGTTTGTAGTTAAAAATAGTAAGTTTGTATTTGTGAAAAATAGTGAGTTTGTAATGACAAAAGTAGTGAGTTTGAAATTGTTAAAAAATAGCGAGTTTATAATGATCTAAATTAGTGAGTGTGTATTTAAATATACATGTAGTAAGTTTGTAATTGTGAAAGAAATTAGTGAGTTTGTAATCATGACAATAGTGAGTTTGTAATGATGAAATAGTGACTTTGTAATGGTGAAAAATAGTGACTTTGTAATGGTGAAAAATAGTGAGTTTGTAATTGTGAAAAAAATGGTGAGTTTGTAATGATGAGAAAAAATGTGAGCTTGTAATAGCAAATATACTGTGTTTATAATGATGCAAATAGTGAATATTAATTATGAAAAATAGTGAGTTTGTAATGAAATATAGCAATGTTATAATGATAGAAATGTTGAGTTTGTAATGGTGGAAATGAGTTTATAATAATGAAAAATAGTGAGTTTATAATGGTGAAAAATAGTGGTTTGTAATGCTGAAACATATCAAGTTTAAATTACTAAAATAGTAAGTTTGTAATGATGAAAAATAGTTAGTTTATAATGGTGAAAATTATGGGTTTGTAATTCTAAAAAATATCGAGTTTAAATGATTAAAATAGTTAGTTTATAATGGTGGAAGTGAGTTTATAATGATGAAAAATAGTTATATTATAATGGTGAAAAAATAGAGTGAATTGTAAGGCTGAATAAGATTAAAATAGTTAGTTTATAATGGTGAAAATTATTGGTTTGTAATTCTAAAAAATATCGAGTTTAAATGATTAAAATAGTGAGTTTATAATGGTGGAAGTGAGTTTATAATGATGAAAAATAGTTAGATTATAATGGTGAAAAATAGAGTGATTTGTAAGGCTGAAAAAGATTAAAGTAGTGAGTTTGTAATGATGAAAAATAGTTAATTTATAATGGTGAAAAATAGTGGTTTGTAATGCTGAAACATATCAAGTTTAAATTACTAAAATAGTAAGTTTGTAATGATGAAAAATAGTTAGTTTATAATGGTGAAAATTATGGGTTTGTAATTCTAAAAAATATCGAGTTTAAATGATTAAAATAGTTAGTTTATAATGGTGGAAGTGAGTTTATAATGATGAAAAATAGTTATATTATAATGGTGAAAAAATAGAGTGAATTGTAAGGCTGAATAAGATTAAAATAGTTAGTTTATAATGGTGAAAATTATTGGTTTGTAATTCTAAAAAATATCGAGTTTAAATGATTAAAATAGTGAGTTTATAATGGTGGAAGTGAGTTTATAATGATGAAAAATAGTTAGATTATAATGGTGAAAAATAGAGTGATTTGTAAGGCTGAAAAAGATTAAAGTAGTGAGTTTGTAATGATGAAAAATAGTTAGTTTATAATGGTGAAAAATAGAGTGATTTGTAAGGCTGAAAAAGATTAAAGTAGTGAGTTTGTAATGATGAAAAATAGTTAGTTTATAATGGTGAAAAATAATGGTGAAAAAAGTGGTTTGTAATGCTGAAAAATATCGAGTTTTAATGATTAAATAGTGAGTTTGTAATGATGAAAAATAGTTAGTTTATACTGGTGAAAAAAAAAAAGGTTTGTAATGATGAAAAATATCGAGTTTAAATGATTAAACTAATGAGTTTGTAATGATTAATATAGTGAGTTGGTAGTTGTGCAAATTAGTGAGTTTATGATGATGAAAATAGTGAGTTTATAATTATAAAAATAGTAAGTTTGTTATAGTGAAAAATAGTGAGATTGTAATGCTGAAAATAATGGGTTTGTAATGATGAAATAGTGCATTTGTAATGGTGAAAAATAGTCAGTATATAATGATGAAAATTGTATGTTTATAATGATGAAAAATAATGAGTTTATATAATGGTGAAAAATAGGGGTTTGTAATGATGAAAAATATAGAGTTTGAATGATGAAAATAGTGATTATGTAATGATAAATATAGTGAGTTAATAATGGTGGAAAATAGTCAGTTTATGATGATGAAGATAGTGAGTTTATAATTATAGAAATAGTGAATTTGTAATTTAAAAAACTGAGTTTGTACTTTGTTATGATAAAAATAGGAAGTTTTTAATGATAAAAATAGTGAGTGTTTTTTTTTATGAAAATAGTGAGTTTATAATGATGAAAAATAGTGGGTTGTAATGCTAAAAAATATCGAATTTGAACATGTGTAAATAGTGAATTTGTAATGAAAAATATGGTGAGTTTGTAATTGTGAAAAATAGTGAGTTTTGATTATGAAAAAAGTGAGTTTATAATTATAAAGTAATGAGTTTGTAGTAAAGAATAGTGAGTTTTTAATGAGGAAAATAGTGAGTTTGAAATGGTGAAAATAGGTAGTTTGCAATGATGAAAAAAAGCAATTTTGTAATGATAAAAATAGTGAGTTTGTAATGATGAAAAATTGTGAGTTTGAAATGACAAAATAGCTAGTTAAAGTGTTTTATGTTGTAAATAGCGAGTTTGTAATGATGAAAAAAGTGAGTTTATAATGACGAAAATATTGATTTTAAATGAAGAAAATAGCAAGTTTGTAATTATCAAAATAGAGAGTTTATTTGTAATGATGAAAATATATAGTTTGAAAATACCTTAGGCACATTCTGCCTTACTTACAACATTCTTAAGGTGGTCACCTGTCTTCAATACTAGAAACAGGCTATAAGGTAAATGGTTTAGATGGGTGGTAACTTGATGCAGGTCATATACTCAACAAAAAAAGTTAAGGAATTCTCAGAAGACCCTGGAACAAATCAATACTACAACTACCTATTATCAATTTTTTATTTATTTAATAAGATACATGTCTTGGCTTGTCAAAAATGTTTACTTTAATTTGATATCTTTCATACCCTTGCTGTAGCAATGTGTCGAGTAACCTAGGGGTCAAAGCCATTTTTCACAAAATAAGTGTCTACAGAGTAGTCCCTCTTTCCATGTAAAATACATGATTAAGCTGCGAGTTTTCAATACTTGAAATTCAGTTCCTTTGAATGCCACATGAAATTAACGTAAATTTTACGATAGCCTCAAATGTTACGTGACGATTAGACTGTTCAAAGAAGGGCACCGTATGTAAGTGCCAACGCTCGTCTACTTTGGAAGATCGGTAAAACAAACAGTAAATTAGGGAAGACGACAGCGACACAGACACCGAAGTGTGGCAAAAGCTCGGTTTTTACTTTGAAAAACAAAACAAAAACAAACGAAATCAACAGACGAACTAAACATGTGTTAAGTTATGAGTGTGTCTCGCGTCAGCGGCAAATAAAGACTCTCACTGGCCTCGCATACGCCGAGTGATTCTGACGATTTGGTGGTGAGTGACCAGTCTGAATTCCCCCTGTAGGGCGGCATCAAGAGCATGGAGGGTGGTTGGTGCCGTACTCTGTTTCGAACCAACGTTTCCAGAATATTACACACATTTTCCTTAGGAGACAATTTACTGGGTATTAAAAGAGTTAATACTTGATTCACAAACTCGTCATTACAGGGAGTCATTTTGACTCATTTGCAACTCAGGTTTTTAACTGTATTTACGGTGACTGTATTTTTCACTGATCTTCAAAAGCAGACGAGCGTTGGCACTTGCATCTGGTACTCATGTTTGAACATTTAAATCGCCCATACGTAAAACGTGAGGCTATCGTGAGAATTTACGTTTAGTTTATTTGTTATTCAAAGGAACTGAATTTCAAGTATTGAAAACTCGCAGCTTAATCTTGGGTTTTGCATAAAAAGAGGGACTACTCTGAAGACACTAATTTTGTGAAAAATGACTTTGACCCCTAGGTTACTTGGCACAGTGCTACAGCGAGGATATAGGTGATATCAATTTATAGTAAACATTATTGACAAGCCAAGACATGCATCTAATTAAATAAATAAAAATTATATAATGGTTTGCTTTGGTGTTCGTTTGTTCCAGGGTCTTCTGAGAATTCCCTAACTTTTTTTGTTGAGTATCGGTAATACTTCATTTCTCTTCTCAGAATGTACCTTTATTGTGCTAAGCAGAGAAGAGAAAGAAAAAGAACATAAAACAGAAATAGGTAAGCAGAAATGTATGAAAATGTTTTATCAGTCTTTTTCTGTGCTTGTTAACCTTTTAAACACTAAGTTACTCTTGTTGGTTATAAGGTTTCCTTGTGGATCTTTTTAATTACCAAAACATGAACCAGTCTACTTGGAATTCTAGGTAGTTTAATAAATACTGTTCTTAATGAGCAAACAGTGTATGAGTGTAGATCCAGATTAGAGGACTCTGAAAGGAATCTGCTGTTCAATGTCTGCACTGTTTGTCATTTTTGCAATTTATTGCACAAAATACATGTATGTGTAATCCTAAGTAGTAAAAGAAACAATGAACTAGATTTAACCCTTTCCCCCATAGAAGCGCCTTTTAGCGAATATGATTTATTCCTCCGCTGAAGAAAATAGTTTCAATTTAATCAGTCATGAATATATATTATAGGGAATATTTTCTATATTCTAGCACATGATAGCTTAAAGCAGGCTGAAAGTTAAGGCGCATTCTGCTTTACTTTCAACCTGCTTTAAGTAGTCACCTATCTTCAATACTATAAATAGGCTATCAGGTAAAGGGTTAACTGGAGACTGGCATTGCCCATTTGTAGTTCTGGAGTCAATGAGTTCAAGCAGTTGTACTGGATCTTTCTGATATACAGTCAAACTTCAATATCTTAACTATATATTGATATAGATATTCTATAACTCGCTTAAGTGGAACTTATCCACATTTCAAAGGTAAAACTTGGCTAAGTCATGTTTTACCTCTGAAATAAGGATATGTTCAACTTTAACTCTTTGCACGCTAGCGGAGGATATAGCTGCCACAGGCATAACCTTTGCAAACAAATTGGATCCAGATGAGACGCCGCATAATGCGGCGTCTCATCAGGATCCAAACTGTTTGCCATTCTGACACTGAATTTAAAAGAAATTTTGAAAAATTCTAATTTTAGAACAGAAGCAGACAACAATTGTTGCAGACGAAAAAATTACCCAGCATGCAAAGAGTTAAGTAAGCAAGAGATAGATAATGAAATTTACCTGTAGAAATATGGGAAACTTTGCGTAAAGTTGGACTGCACTTTCAGTCTGCTTTCACCTGTCAATAGTTATTGCACTGGTGGCTATGGGAATAGGGCTTACTCTGAATGGTACTATTATGTTTGTCTTATTTGTGTTTTCAGATTGCATGGTTGGAGATGTAAACCTTTTCTTCAATGATGAGGAAGATAATACTACTGCTGAAGTTGAAATCATGATTGCTGGTGAGAGTTTAATATTGAAACCCTACTACCCACCCAAACAGTTTTGATCACTAATTTGCCTGTATGAATCAAACAATTTGCAAATATAGATATTTTCCAGACAAATGTTAATGCTTTTCCTCAATGTCATTTTGTATTCCTCACAGCTAGAATTACAATGTATATACAGCACTCTGCAACGGCCCTCCCAACAACGATTCCCTCCTCACAACGACGCTTGCCGCTTATCCCGAAACAAGAAATTATGTGCAACCTTTTTACGTCTGCAATATCTTCTGCTTAAAGTTGTCGTCTGCTGTTTTTCTCCAAATTACATATTGGGCATTTTGACGTAACAAACCTTAGTGACGAGTGACAAACAGCTTGAATCCAGATCAGACGCCGCGTAACGCGACGTCTGATCTGGATTCAAGCTGTTTGCAAATGTAAGCCTATTTCCCTCTCTTTCACGACTCCCTCCGAACAACGCACAGAATTATTGTCTCACATTGGGTGTCGTTGTAGAGAGGGAGCGCTGTACTGTCGAAACTCAAGACATGTACTTGTACTTCAAAATCGCTTAAATCGAACTTACTATTATTTCACAAGTCGAATTTTGATAACTTGTCGAACATACTCGTATTTTAAAGTTAAACCATTTTAAAAAAATTGAAATATGGGTAAGTTTGACTAAAGCGATTTATAATTGTTGAGTTTCTTATGTACCGGTATGTTACAACCTCTCTTGATTGACCAACCAGTTCGGAAGAATTGGAATCTTTGAAGGACGGTGGATGCTTAATGCAGGGCAAGAAATAATGCAAAATAAATGCAGAAAGCTCATATAGGAGCTTTCTGTCTTTGCTGTAAGCAGTCTTATGGCTTTAAACACAGTTGGATATAGGCTATTTTCACAAATGACTATGGAGGTACCTGGTAAGCGTTAATCATGTATATTCTGCTATTTTTTTAGAGCCATCTGGCAGAGGGAAAGGTCTTGGAAAAGAAACAGTATACACCATGATGAGATATGGTAAGTTTGTTATTACATACAGTGGAGAATCTGTTATTCTTTCCCGTTTAAACGCAAAAACGTACGCAAACGCAAAGCACTAAAACGTAGAAAAGAACAACTTTTGGACAATTCTGATAATTCTTGTTTATCTTGGTGGCAAATATTTCCTATGATACATATTCATGTCTGTATTAAGTGGAATTATTTTATAATTTTCTCCAATAGAGGAATGAATCAAAAACTTAAAAAGGTGTATTTATATGGGGTAACGGGTTAAAGATGGAACCTATAAAGTTCCCTTGCGTGGTGCTGGTAATATATGGGTTCAACGAGTGTTAGTATAAAGTAACTGAGGATTCACAGAGAGTTATACTGTATCCAAATTCCCCTTTCAGGGATGTCACAATATGACAATTAGGTTAATCACTTCACTGCCATCACTTCATCTGCTTTTTAGCTCACCTGAGCCATAGGCTCAGGATGAGCTATTGTGATCCCATTCCGTCCGGCCACATTTTCAAACAACATCTCCTCTGAAACCACTAACCCGATTTCAACCAAACTTTATCAGAAGCATCAGTGACAAAGGGGAACGAAATCTTGTTCAAAGTTTTTGGCTAGAGTTATTCCCCTTGCTGTGGGACTAGATTTTCTAACATGACCGTATAGACAACTTTTAATGCATAAGAAAAGCTTAAAAAATCTTCTTCTCAGAAACCCAAAGGCCCTTTAATATTTGACATATAGCTTTGCCTTGTGGTCCTCTACGAAGATTGTTCAAATAATGACCCCCGGGCCAAAAATGGCCCCGCCCTCGGGCTTATCAGTTTTTCATAGGAAAACCTTTAAAAATCTTCTTCTCTGAAACTGTAAGGCCTAGATCATTTATATTTAACATGTAGCTTTGCCTTATAGACCTCTACCAAAGTTGTTCAAATTATAACCCCTGGGTCAAAATTGGCCCCGCCCCGGGGCTTATCAGTTTTACATAGACTTATATGGGAAAACCTTTAAAAATTGTCTTCTCTTAAACTGTATGGCCTAGATCTTTAATATTTGACATATAGCTTTGCCTTGTGGTCCTCTACCAAGACTGTTCAAATTATGACCTCCGGGCCAAAAATTGCCACGCCCTCGGGCCTATTAGTTTTTCATAGGAAAACCTTTAAAAATCTTTTTCTCTGAAACCGTAAGGCCAAGATCATTTATATTTGACATGTAGCTTTGCCCTATGGTACTCTACCAAGATTGTTCAAATTATGACCCCTTGATCAAATTTGGCCCCGCCCCGGGGCTTATCCGTTTTACATAGACATATATAGGAAAACCTTTGAGAATCTTCTACTCTGAAACTGTAAGGCCCAGATCTTTAATATTTGACATATAGCTTTGCCTTGTGGTTCCCTACCAAGTGTGTTCAAATTATGACACCTGGGTCAAAATTGGCCCCACCCAGGGGCTTTTCAGTTTTTATAGGAAAACCTTAAAAAATCTTCTTCTCTTAAAGGGACTCGCAACCGGATGTTGTTCTTGTCAAAATAAAATAAAATACTCAAATAAAAGCAAATTTGTGGCATTATTTGACTTTTGACATTAAAAAAATATGATCAGTCCAAAAAACGTCTCAAGAATCGTCACCAAATCTTAGTTTTTTAGATATTTTCCATCGTTTTTCCATAGCGTTAGCTAACGGTATAGTTGTTGTTGTTGCTTCTCTACACAGGGTCAGACATAAACCCGAGCCGAATAATGTTCTATTAATAGCTATCATTGAAGTACGTTAATTCGCTACCATATATATAGAGCGCGTCCGTAGCCGAGGGCGTAAAGGCGATGCCTCATTTTTCATTTTTGTCTCCGCATGGATGGTCACGGGTTCGAATCCCACCAGAGCCTCTTCTTTTCTTTTTTTTTGGAAATGCATTTTTTAACAGAATTTATTATCCTAAACTAAATTTTACCCATTTATATAAGCATTTGACATATATTTACAAATTACTATTTTTAATGCTTGATCCGGTTGCGAGCCTCTTTAAACCGTAAGGCCCGGATAATTAATATCTGAGATGTAGCTTCGCATTGTGGTCCTCTACCAAGATCAAATTATGGCACCTGGGTCATAGCTATATCAAAATGTTGTCTTGCCCAGTCAGATTCTATGGTACAATGTCCTCAGGTGAGCGAAATGTGACCCTCTGGGTCTCTTGTATTTCTTAATTTTAAATTTTAGCTAAATTGACTAAGAAATTTCATAATGATTAGACACTGCATTATGCAGCAGGATCCAAACTGTTTGAAAACAACCATTGTATTCAGGTTTATGCAGTTAAGGGGCTAAAAAACATTAGACTAAATCAACCAACCCATTATCTGCAACTTGTTTATTTAACTGGAGCTATTTTAAATTTTGATGAGGAACTTGTTTAATTTCAGATTTTTTTTTTATTTGATCAACTTTCTATTTCAGGAATTGAAAATCTAAACATAAAGCGATACACTGCAAAGATAGGGTACAGCAACCTACCCAGTATTAACATGTTCCAGAAAATTGGATTCAATGAGGTTAGTATGAATTTAACCCATTACCCCATAAATATGCCTTTTTACACCTATAATTTATTCCTCCACTGTAGAAAATAGTTCCCTTTTATACAGTCATGAATATGTATCATACTAAATATTTTCTATATCCTAGCAGATAATAACTTAAAGCAGGCACATTCTGCTTTACTTTCAACCTGCTTTATGGGGTCATCTATCTTCAATACTAGAAACAGGCTATGGGGTAATGGGTTAAAATAAACTTCTTATACACTAGAATTCTCAGAAAACATTGAAATTCCCCAAACATTTGATCTATTGATCTATTTGTTGAAATACCAGGGCTGCCATTTCTCCGGATTTTTCCTAAATCTTCGGATTTTTTTCTAGTACATAGTAGCTTAAAGTAGGCTGAAAGTAAAGCAGAATGCGCCTTTAGGCGCATTCTGCTTTACTACCAGTCTGCTTTAAGCAGCCACGTGTCAACAAAACTAGACACAGGCGATGGGGTAAAAGTACGATTCGTAAAACCGCACTTGAAAAATGCAACTTTGGAAATCTTAGGATTTTTTATGTCAACTTATGGCAGCCCTACCATTCATTCCATTAAGCTGCACGGAGAGTTTTACAGATAGGTGGCTGCCCATTTTCTGCAGGATACACTTTTAGATGTACCTCTAGACAAACAATTTTGATCTGAGATCAAAACTGTTTGCAGCTAAATATTCTATCAGAAACTGCTAAAATATTTTGCAAATATTTGAGTTATACCCGCTGCAGACGACATTTTAAAATGGCCGCCAAGTATTACCCAGCATACAATGGGTTAAGCTGCATGGAAAGTTTTACAGATAGGTTGCTGCTCACCCCTTTACTTACCCTAGGTGACAACTTAAAACAGATTGTAAATAAAGCAGAATGCTTCTAAAAGAGCATTCTGTTTTACTTTCAATCTGCTTTAAGCTATCATTAGGAAAGATACTGGAAATTCTTTCTTCATGTTCAGGACTTCCTAGGGTGGGACTACTTTCCTTAGTGTAGAAATAAAAAGGCATACTGAGTTAATGCAACAGTGGTAGCTTATTGCTGGACAATATCATTGTTGACCTGCAATGAGATGCTGTCTGTCTTAACAACTGCCAATTTATATTTCTGTAGAATGGTGTACTTTCAACCTGTATTAAACAACAACCGGTTTTCATAGCTGGAAACAGGCTTTGAGGTAACAGGTTAAATTGCTTGGCGACACATGCATGTTTCAGCAGAGTAAAAAACTATGAGTTTGTTCCAAAAGTTTAGGAGTATAGAGACAAATTTGTATAAACTGTTTAATACATACTACAGAAGATTTGTTAACTCTAAATTGTAAATTATCTATGAATTGTAGTTGCTACCAGAATGTAAAAAGTTTAATTGATTTTGATACCAGATGGTCTAGATCAGAGCAAGACATATACATGAACTTTGATTTATGTAACATGGTGAAAAGTTGTGACTCAACTGGGACTTGAACCCATGGTCTTTGACTTATTATTTCAACATTTTAATCAATGAGCTTTTTAGCCATACAGTAAAGCCTATCAACTTTTTCACCACGATCTCGACCCGACTACATTTACATTTCAGATCACAAGGAGTGATGTGTTCCAGGAGGTTACTCTAGAACTGAATATAACACAAGACGTAATTGACAAAACCAAAACCCTCACTGAATCATATGTGATACAAGACTATCTATCATCATAGTGAAACAAAATCATATTACTGTAATGACCCCAAGTATTTGGACACACAGGCCTGAACAAACAGTGTAGACCCTGGGGCCCGTTTTACTAAATCACTTACGCAAAAATTTGGCGTTAGTCAAATTTTTAAATTTTAATTTATATTTTTTATTATCACTTGCTACAAACAGTAAATAGCCAGATCAGAGGACGCGCTTTTAGCGCGTCCTCTGGTCTGGCTATTTGCTGTTTGCAAACGTTTATGATCGAAAAATAAGAGTTAAACGATTTTGACTTACGCAAAAATTTTGCGTAAGTTGTTTAGTAAAACAGGTACCTGGTCACTGGTCAGATTGCTTCCTCAGGAGTAGTCTGATCAAGATCTATACTGTTTGCCATTCAGTTTGAACCTTTTGGACAAATTACTGTGATGAAAACAATTAGTTAAAAGTGTAGGATCCTTACAGCAATTATACAGGGTGTCCATTATACATTTTAGAATTTTTACTCTACATGATTGTATATCTTGTTGATCAAGATTTTTATTGCCACGAAATAAAACCTGCTGGATTATGGTCATTGATGAAGGCAAATATGTGATACATGTGTTTAATGAAAAGTAAGGAAGTTTTACAACTACAAGTATCTACACTTCTCTGTGTTGAACTCTTTCAACACTAAGTAACTATTGTGGGTTATTATGTTCCCTTGTGGATCATTTTGGTTACCAAAACAATAAACCAATCTACTTGGAATTCTGGAAAGTTTAATAAATACTGCTGTAAATTAGCAAACAGTGAAGACCCTGATCAGAAATGTCCTATAGGAGCCCTCTGATCTGGGTCTACACTGTTTGCAAATGTAATGAGTATATATTAAACAGGTCCCTGAAAGAGTTAAGTCATTGTCCCCTGAAACTTCAGGTGGATGCTTCCAGTTTCCAAGTGAATTCAGTCAATTTACAGTGGAGAAAACGTTATTCTTTCCCAATAAACGCGTTTACGCTAAAACCATAGTATTATATGCAGTGCAAACAGTTTGGAGCCAGATCAGACGCCGGGTAACCCGGCGTCTGATCAGGCTCCAAACTGTTTGCCACCAAGATAAACATGAATTATCAGAATTGTCCAAAGTTGTACTTTTCTACGTTTTAGTGTTTTGCGTTTGCGTACGTTTGCGTTTAAACGGGAAAGAATAACAGATTCTCCACTGTAACACTTTTCTAATTATAAAGTTGTTTTATAATACATTTTTGTAATTTATTGCAAAATGACAAACTGTGTAGACACTGATCACACCGGCCCTTTAGGAGCTCTCTGGTAAAGATCTAAACTGATTGCATAGGACTTATGTACTCTTTACAGGTACACTCTAAAACTTGAGTACATGTATACTCATTACTGGAGCTCAGAGGGTAAATGCAGGACAAAATACACAATATTTAATGTAACACGTGGTAATAAACCAAGATGCGGTTTGTGCAAGTGTCTCTTAGAAGGTTCACATTTTGATTTTTTTATAGGTAAAAAATTCTATGTCAGACAAAATATGTCATGTGATGTTTCAAACGTATTATATACAATGATTTGTAATGGATGCAAAAAGTACTACATAGGTCAAACAGGCGATAAGTTACGCAACAGACAGCACTGTTCATGCTCAGCAAATACGCGACCGGCAACAAGACAGCTGCCCCTAAGCACACACATAGACATGTGTTGCTCATCCGATCTTAAATTTTCCATGTTTCCATCTTACAAAATTAATGAACACAGACAGTAAGTTGGCTAGGTTAATAAAAGAAACATATTTTTATAAAATGTTTTAAACCGGATTTAAATACAAGCGCATAAAAAGTGTTTCTTCCAAAATTACACCATCACAAGAAATAAAACGATGTCGTGTCATGACGTCACAATGAGGTATTGGTTGTGACGACATGACGGGACATCGTTACCACGATACCATATAAAACTGAAGAGCTGTAATGGCGAAACATGTTTGCAACTAGATTATTACATTAAAAATTATATATTAAGACATGTGAAGTCATTTTATTTAATTTTCCAATTTATACACACATATATACATACATATACATACGTATACTGCATATACATACACATACATATATACACATATGTACACATATATACATATACACATACATAGACTGTGCACATGTATATATAGAGAGACAATATTAACATGTGTCATAAACATGCATGCAGTATTCATTAAGAAAAGCATAATAATGACAGAAAATATAGGTTACATCTATCAACAAATTATTAAACAGAAAGTATTTCTGATCTTCTTCTATATGCATGGTATAGATATAGTGAAAGTTTATGTATTGTTTCTTCGTTTACATGGTCTAGAATTCATAATATAGTTTTTTCAATACATATAAATGAAGCAGGATGAAAGTAAAGCAGGAAGTTCCTTTTTGGCATTGCAAAGTGTAGAAGAATTTACATTACATGTATATTATTACTTGTGTTAATTAGCCATTATTTCAATAAGTATACATGTATATGTATCTTTACAAGGATGTTGACTGCTTAACCCATTACCCCATAGCCTGCTTCTAGTTTTAAAGAAATATGCTCACTTAAAGCAGGTTGAAAGTAAAGCAGAATGTGCCTTAAGGCACATTCTGCTTTACTTTCAGACTGCTTTAAGCTCTTATCTGCTAGGATATAGAAAACATTTCTTATGATACATATTCATGACTGTATAACAGGGAACTTTTATCTTCAGTGGAGGAATAGATTATAGGCATAAAAAGGGATATTTATTGGAGAATGGGGTAATGCATAAACAAGTTAAAGCAGAAAGCTACTATAGAAGTTTGCTGCTTTATTTTTGTTCTGAATTAAGCAGCCACGTGTATTAACCCTTTACCTGATAACATTGTTTCTAGTATTGAAGATATGTGACTACTTAAAGCAGATTGAAAGTTAAGCAGAATGCGCCCTAAGGCGCATTCTGCTTTACTTTCAGCCTGCTTTAAGCTATTAACTGCTAGAATAAGCAAAGTATTAAATATGACACATATTCATTACGGTATAATTTGGAACTATTTTCTTCAGCGGATGAATAAAATGAATGTGCTAAAAGTCGCTTCTATAAGGGAAAGGGTTAAAGACTCATATATCACCAATTTTGATTGACCAGTTAATACAAGCTTTACTGTATATATTTTGTTACATAAGTTTTATGCATAACTGTTTATGATTTGAAATATACTGTTTAAAAGGAGAAAGTTAATAAAAGTATTGAACTCATAATTATAAAACAAGTCTGTTGTTTTTGAACTGTCAAGAACCATACCACACATACATTATACCATTATCCATTGGATACACCTTTTTACGGCTTTAATCATTGTTCATCAACTACTGGTACTTGCAGAATAAAATGTCTGATTTAAACTATTTCCTCATACACATAACAGTGTTCCTACCCAACAACTGCCATCCAAACAACAACTTCCTCCTTACAAGGACCCTTGCATCAGTTCCCTAACAGGAATATCGTCTGCTTAAAATTTTCGTCTGCTGTTTTTTCCCCAAAGTTACATATAAGTTGATAGAACAGATATAATGATGAGTGACAAACAGCTTGAATCCAGATCAGACACCGCGTTACACGACTCCTGATCTGCTTTCAAGCTGTTTGCAAATGTAGGCCAAGACTTAATTTTACCTCCCTATAATGACTCCCTCTGAACAGCACTCAAAATCTGTGTCTCCCATTGGGTGTCGTTGTAGAGAGGGAGCACTGTAGTTTTTTTCAGCTGACCTGAGCAAAGTTCAGGGTGAGCTTTTGCGATCCTTGAATGTCCATTGTGTGTCTTCAGTTGTCAACAATTTTAGTGTTTACACCCTAGAAGCCACAATTTTTATCCAATCTTTCTCAAAAATTGTGCAGAATGTATATGACCATAAATCCTCGGATGAGCTCAATTATGACTGAAATTGGACCAATGGTTCAAGAGTTATCTGGCCTTGATTTGTTGAAAATGCCATACTTATCAGTGTTTACAAACTAGTAAATATGTACAGGCTATATACATGCACACAATGTTAGTAAAAGTAGTTGAAGGAGTGCAATTATTATTGACTGCCCTTGATGTACTAAGATATGCTACAAAAAGCTTTATTGCAGTATTGTTTTTGCTGTGTTATCTACAAATATACATCAATGGGTACTTGGTTAAAAGAAAAATTTCAAGTTAAAATGGTATTTGATAGGAATTGGTCAAAAAGTAGGTAACCAGGTCTTATTTTTGAATTGCTTGTAAATACTCCAGAGGTAACAAGTACAGCCTAATCTTCATCAAACTTGCTCAGAATGATCAAATTGACAATATCAATACCATTTGAACTATTTAAAATGTGTGCAACAGTTTGTCAAAATTTAGCTAGGTCACTAGCCTAGGTCAAAACTTAAGAATAGCTTTGAACACTCTAGAGGTTAGAATTGTGGTTCAATCTTCATCAAACTTGGCCAATATGATCACCTTGACAAAATATGAAAATGGGTCATAATTCTGGTTTCAAAATTAGGTCAAATTAGAGAAAGTGGATTCAACCGTTGGCCTTATCAAGACGGTTCACTCAGATGAGTGATCAAGGGCCATCATGGCCCTCTTGTTACATCTATTGCAAAATGTAAGCTAGTGCAGAAATAAACAGGGGCCGGGCTCAAATTGGAGATCTGATCAGGGTCTAAACTGTTTGTATGTATAATAAGTATACTCTCCACATGTACACTGTTGGTAAAGGGCACAGAAATGTGTCACAAGGGATCAAAGAGTTAAAGGCTACTGGTATTTTAACAAAGAAGAAAAATAGCTATAGATCTAATAAATAATTTATGGTGACGGGTCAAAACGGCCCAGATCCAAAACGGCCCGGGTCAAAACGGCCCACTTTTGGGCCGTTTTGACCCACATTCGGAAGTTAAATAATCGCTTATACTATTGATGAACATTGAGTTAATTGATAGAAAAAACTATGTGTACAAAAAATATAATGAAAAGGAAGATAATATCTTCTAGATACATGCAGATAGGTTTACGAATGAAAGTAAGTAGTAAATCCTGGTGAGATGCACAGTGAGGTGGAATTTCATCTGGATCCAAACTGTTTGTAATGGTTATTAGAGTTATCCAAATTTACAGACATTACTAACAAACTGTATTAATTATTGGGTGATTAAAGAGGCTCCCAACCTGATTTAGCATTAAGGTACTTCGCATATGCGCGTAGTTTCCATACGATTGTTATGAAACTTTTCATGGAGAATGATAATAGCCTAAGAAACAATGTGGGTAAATATAGGCAAAATTTATCGTGTGGTTTGTCTTTAAGGTCTTTTTTCTGACAAAAACCTAGAATTTTGATGATTTTATTTTTCTTAAAAATGAATAAAGCTAATGACTATAATTCTCGCCCAATAAGTAGTCCACAACATTCATTACAAGAAAAGCTAAAAACATTTTGAATAAAGGTGTTCAGAAAGATGTTATCAGCTATTTAAATTTTGCAAAATGCTAAAAAATTGAATTACAAAAACCGACTCATTCAATGTATATTTGTTTTCATTTTATTCAAATATATGGTTGATGAACTAGTCAGTCTGAAAAAATTAGAAAATATTACAGTCAGGATTTGTTGTTATAACATATTTTCTTATTAAAATGTGGGATATTTGTTATTTAGATACAGTAATCTACATGTACCTTAGAATTAAAACTTTGTCATTAAAATGCATTATTATTTATTCATGGACTTGCATACAAGGTTTATTATATTGTTTGAACATAATTATAATGGGCAATATCGATCTTGAAAAGGTTAGCGTATTGATAAGCTTCACTGTGTGGCTTTATAGTTCGATCAAATCGTTTACATGTATACCGATTTAATTGACTTGTAAGTCATTAAACTAAAACGTACAGGTAAGTTGACATATACTTGGACCGTAAACATCACTAGTACTAATCAACGAAGACTAAACAGATCATGTCTCTTGATTACTGCGTTATGGATTGACAAGTCAATAAATCGGACACTTAAAAAAATATTTGGATCGGATGGGTCTCGAACCTATGACCTTTGGATTGCTAGTCAACCACTATAGTCAACCACTATACTAACTGCGCTATGAAGGATTATACTAATTCGTATCAACATTTCCTTTATATAAATGTTCTAGTATAAACACGTACGAAAAAAGTCTGTCGTCCAGACGCATATCCGCTCGCCCGCAAGACCGACTTCCGGTAGCGAAAGGCCTTAAAAATAGTAATTTGTAAATATATGTCAAATGCTTATATAAATGGGTAAGATTTAGTTTAGGATAATAAATTCTGTTAAAAAATGCATTTCCAAAAAAAAAAAAGAAGAAGCTCTGGTGGGATTCGAACCCGTGACCCTCCATGCGGAGACAAACATGAAAAAAGGAACTAAAAGGAAGGTCGGTGGTTTTGATCAAATGCGCTGCTTTGCAACGAATGAGATTAGCTGAAATCATCTTCCTGAAATCATCATTTCATCTCATCATCCTTCATCATTCATCGGCGCTCTTTGACCTGTTTTGTGTTGCACTGTGCATGTGTCACTTTTTAATAATATAATATGAAGCAATTAATTTGTATGAAATTAATACATGTATGTGCGAATATGAATCATACTTAGGTGAAACATGTAAAGCGGAATTTATGATAATTTATATGTGTTAATTTAGTATAAAATAAATGAAACAGAACAGAAAAGAGCATTTAAATGTCTTAAATGACAATTTTGTGACAATAGTGTATACACATTTAAAACTGAGTGGCAACAAGTTTAGAGCCTAATCATACATCAGATTACCCATCCAATAAAAAAAATCCTGACACTATCCAATAGTTCTTCTATGTTTAATATTTTCAAGTTACATGACTGTATGAAGGTCAGACAGCACCCAAACTTCAGGCAGCCGCTACCTCAATTCTTGATGAGTTAGAGCAGTGGGAGATGTCTGTTGACCTCAATAAGAAATTGGTCTTCCCAGATGTTGTCCAGACTACACTCAGGCCAGACATTGCCATCTGGTCTCCAAAAAAACAAGCGTCTGGTGATGATCGAGCTGACAGTCCCCTGGGAAACACGATGCGAGGAGGCGTACGGAAGAAAGAGAGGGAAGTACAGCGAACTGCTTGAGCAATGCAGGGAACGGGGATAGAAGAGTTGGCTCTTCCCGGTAGAGATAGGAGCAAGAGGCTTTCCGGCACAATCATTGTGGAGAATGTTTGGTGCCATGGGTATCATAGGAGGAGAGAGGTAGAGAGCTATTGGAAAGCTCAGTCAAACAACTGAACGCGCATCCAGCTGGCTGTGGATCAAGAGAGACGAGAGGAGCTGGAGGCCAACCACTGACACGTAGTGTCTGATCAGCACTGCGGACCCGCCACCTGGAGAGTGTCCCGAGGATTCGAAGGGTCGAAACACTTGGCGATGGGTGGTTCCTGGCTGAGGATGTCGGTGGTAGCGGCAGTAGAGATCGAGACGGTATTTAACACATATGTAAATAATTCAAAAAATATTTTCAATAATCATAATATAGTATAATAATACATTTACGAGTTGGGACGTTTTGACCCGGGCCTTTTTGGATCTGGGCCGTTTTGACCCTGGGCTGTTTTGGTTTTGGGCCGTTTTGACCCGCATTCATAATTTATCATATGCAATTAATTATTTGATACAAGAATGTTTTGAAATTTCTTGACAAGGACTACTTTTTCAAATATAACCAAAAGACATGACAATCATTTGAATAGCATCATGAATAAGTTGTTTACAGAACATTTACATTATAATCAACTACACCACTTCAATGAGAGCAAATATTACATCAGTGCTTTCAGTACTTTGATTTAAAAAAAACTCGAACACCGGCTCGAGTTGTCTCCCTTTTCAAGTGCAATTTATTTTGTTCGCTTTTGAATAGTCAATGCTAAATTGACCAACTGTCCTAGAAAACTATATACAAGAACGATACAGGTAAAGAAGGTAAGCATGTTTATAACTATTCTTTCATTTTCGATTTAAATGATAAGAGATCAACAGTTTGGAAAATAATTCGACGAGTTTGTCATGTGATTTCGCGCTTATTGTTTTTTGTTCTCTATTTGCTCATTCTTTACCAAGACTTGAAGTAGACAAGCACTTACTAAAGCACTGGTTAATTATTTTATTTGATTTGAAATACTGCCAAATTTCCCCGTATTTTGGTGTTAAAAATTCGGATAAAACCCAAATTAAAAGAGTCAGACTATAGAAACAGGCAGAGATGATTGTGATAAATCATGCTTGGTGATTGAATCATAGATGATTGAGGCATTTGATTTATTAATGTTTCTGACGTGAATTGTTTCTAACTTTCAGTATTAGTATTTAAAGAAGTGGTTATTTGGACAAGCATTTTTGACTTTCCCCGATGAAGGAGAGAGACAGCTTTTCCGGAGATGGCAACAACAGTGCAGACATTTGGGTTTAGCTCCAACTTCTAATTTTTCATCTATAGGCTACTTAGGCTTACACTGCATCTAATAATGTTGTTGTATGAGCTATAATAAATAGTATCAAATTTTTTTTAAGGAAAAGTGTCAGTTACCTACTCGCTTTCCAGAATGCCTTTCAATTTCAACTTGTTTCCGCCAAACAATCAATCATGATTATAACTGGCTGGTGCTGTGAGGAAAAAGTTCGCTAAAAATGTTATGTGCATAAAAGACTGAAATTTACAATTAAAATTTTTAACTGTAAACTTCAGTCCTTGATCATGCACATAACTGTTAAAAACAGTTTGGACCACAAGCAGTCAGTCCGTCTACAAATACATAGACTGGTGCTAGACTGGAGCTCAAGTGGCAAACAATTCCAGAGCCTGATCGATCTAGGAAAAAATGAGTTAATATGGTATTGCGTTTTTGATTGTGGCACAAGGTAGTTTAGGTTCCTGGTCTGTGTTAGGTGATGATGGTCCACTGATACAAGTTCGCTTCTGATCTTGTAAAGCATGACTAAAGAAGAATGATTTCTTCTTTGCTCAAGCTTTTGCAATTTCAGAGTTTCCAATATTTCTGAGACACTACTAGTGTTGCTGTAGTCGTTCATGATGTACCGTGCTGCCTGTCTTTGGACCATTTCTGTCTTATGAAAAAGGTACTCATTCTGCCACGGGTTCCAAACTGTGGAGCAGTACTCTAATTGGGGCCTTTGTAACGTGAACCGGGTCAAGCGGTGATTCCCTCACGGCCACCCATCAAGTTAATACTAACTGCTCAGAACATTGCTTAAATTCGCAAACCATATAAACATTCAAAACTTTGACTGTAAAAACCGGCTTCCACAGCCAGACTGTAGAAGTGTTGATAAATTATTATACAATCCATTCATTTCTGTCACATTCCTCCCCATTTTCTCTTTGACTTCGCCCTGAAGTCACCACTTCTTACATAGTAGTCCTAAGGGCAGAGACAATGTAACATGGATCCATCATGTCGTTCCATATCCCACTGCTATCACCAAATTTGTAACCTGAACCAGGCCCAGCGGTGATACCCTCACGGTCATCCATCCAGTTACTAACCACATGGATCGTTCTAAACTTCACAATCCATATAAACACTCAACAATTTGACTATAAAAGTCAGTCTGTAGGAAGTGTTTATTACACTCCATTTTTGTCACACCAATAACCGGAAGGATGCCAAACAACTAGTTCAAAATAAAGCCCTTGTTCAGTTTTTCATAATAGAATAGAATGTCTATCTCAATATCTATGTGGGTTATCCCTACTTAGTACTATCAATTTCTGATAATTATTTGGAGGTCAGAGAGGAGGGAAGGGTCAAATCTAATGTAATAATTTGTGGGTGGGAATAAATATAAACTGAAACTGACAGTGTCAAGGTTAAAAAATCAATTATGATGTAAAGTTAAGCATACTCTGGTGGCTGAAGGTCATTATATTATTATAGACAAGGTTGCACTGATGGCTCAGGCTGTAGAGTTTGAGTCCCCACGGAATTATACACACATGTGTATATATATCCATTGTTTCCCCTTCGAAGCAGTCTAGGAATTTGGTCTTTCCAGTCGTAATAATTTGCCTTTAAGTACATGCAGGGTGTGTAGGATTACCATCCTTTAACATTGTCACTGAAATTCTATTAACCTATTACCCCATAAATATGCTTTTTTAAGGCTTATCCACTTTATATAACTATGGATATATATCAGATAAAATATTTTCTATATCCTAGTACTAGTAGATAGTAACTTAAAGCAGGCTGAAAGTAAAGCAGAATACGCCTTTAGACGCATTCTGCTATACTTTCAACCTGCTTTAAGTGGTCACATGTCTTCGAAACTAGTAACAGGCTATGAGGTAAATGTTTAACTACAGATATACCACCAGTTTTAAAATTTATCAGACTGTATTGATACTGTATAAATACTGTTTTCAGACATGGACAGGAGAAATCCTGTTTGTAAGCCATTATTCACATTGGAAGAGGTTTTGTCATGGGAACCAGGGGGTGATGAACTTTGTGTTGCCAGGATACCAAAACGTCCAGTAACAGAACCAAGCAGGCCTCAGATATTAGTTTGTCATGATATGAAAGGTGGCTATATAGAGGACAGGTAAATAATGTACCAAAGCCTACTTTCAGTGCTAGGTTTGAACCTTTTCCTCCACATGCCATAGGACTAGGACTCCTTAACCCCTTCCTCTGCATAAGCACCATAATTGAACACCCATTGAAACACTCTTAAAACAGATGGCAGCTTCATGCAAGATGAAAGTAAAGCAGAAAGCTCCTTAAGGAGCTTTCTGCTTTACTTTCATCATGCTTTAAGCATTATCCTGCCTTAAACATGTTTGGATATATGCGATTTACACTTTTGGCAATGGAGGAAAGAATTATAAATATTATTTCCTATCTTTAATATCTGTGTGTATGCATACGTGTGTTCATTTGTGAAAGGAAAATGAAAATCCAAATGCATTTATATTGCTATTTTATTGCATTTTGTAAAATTAGTTTTTTCCATTTATTCTAAATAATAATTAAAAACAAATCAACAGACAAACAAAAGTCCAAATACTCACATGATTGTACTAGTTTTTAGCTCACCTGAGCACAAAGTGCTCAAGGTGAGCTTTTGTGGTCGGTCTTTGTCCGTCGTCGTGTGTCAATAATTTCTTCAAACATCTTCTTCTCCAAAACCACTGGCTGGATTGCAACCAAAACTTCACAGGAATGTTCCTTGGGTCAAGCTCTTATACAGAGTTGTTCAAATAATTTGAAACAATACAGAATTCTGGTTGCCATGGCAACCAAAGTGAAAAAATAAGGAAATCTTAAAAAATCGTCTTGTCAAAAACCACAAGGGCCAGAGCTTAGATAATTGGCACATATCATTATCTACAGGTCCTCTATCAAACTTGTACAAATTTTGCCCCTCCCCGGGGGTCACCGTTTTACATAGAGTTATATAGTGAAAAGTTCAAACATCTTATTCTCTGAAACCAATATGACCAGAGCTTTTATATCTGGCATGGTGTAACTTCTAGAGGTATTTGACATATATTGTTGAATTGGTTCCGGTCTGTTGCACCGGAGCTAGAAATAGATTTTTTCAATGAAAACTTCAAAAATCTTCTTGTCTGAAACCATAGTACACTGAGTTAAGATATTTTGCACATATTGAGGGCCAACCCAGAATCTATGGCTAATGAAAGAAGAATAAAAAAAAACAAGAACTGGGTGGGAAAGGGTGGGTGTGTATTATTATCATCGTCTACAGGTCCTTTATCAAAGTTGTTCAAATTTTGCCCCTGGGGTCAAAATTGGCCCTGCCCTGGGGGTCACCTTTTACAAATCTTCTTTTTGGAAATCACATGACCCATCCTAGTGTCACCATGGTCAGGTGAGCGATCAAGGGCCATTCTGGCCCTCTTGTTGGAATTTTACTATATGTTTTCCTATTGCTGGTCACTACTTAACCCATCACCCCAATGACCCCATTTTTAGACCTTTAGTTCATTCCTCCACTGAAGAAAAATCCAGTGTCATATCAAAATTTTGAGGGGGGGGGGTTTCCAAAATTTATGAGGGGGGGTCCATATTTCGCTATCAAAATTGGACCGGGGGTCAATTTTTTACGGGGGTCAAAATTTGATCTGACACCGGTAGTCCATTTTATAAAAACATGAATATGCCCTGTAAATATTATTATCTATATCATAACAGATTGTAGCTTAAAGCAGGCTGAAAGTCAAGCAGAATGTGCCTTATTCTGCTTTACTTTCAACTTGCTTTAACTGGTCACCTGTCTTCAAAACTAGAAATATGCTTTGGGCGAAATGTTTGCTATAGACTAGCTATGATTTTTTCCAAAAGCTCTTGTTTTGTAGGAAAACTATTTTTATTCAGGGTGATCAACATCTATTTTGTTGATTTGTTCCAGATTAGTTCAGGGTTGTGCGAAGTTTGACAGCTACCGTTTCTACCACTGGCAGTATGTGGACGTGTTTGTTTACTTCAGTCATTACTTTGTGACAATCCCACCGCCAGCATGGACAAATGCTGGACACAGACATGGAACCCACGTCTTAGGTATGGTTGGTAATGCAACTTATAATCATAAATACAGTTGTTGTTGTTGGTGTACCTGTGCTTAACACTCACAGGACAGCTTGGTACAGACATTATTGTCTGTCAAGCTGGAGGATTATGTGCATAGCTGTTTTCAATTACCTCGCCATATAGGCAGCCATGCTCCGTCTTCAGAGGAATAAATACAGTAAAACCCCTCTATTATCACCACTATAAAGATGGTTGCTATCCTTAAGAAATTGATTGTGTGAAAGACAGGTTACAGCTTAACCCTTTACCTGATAGCTTATTTATAGTATTGACGATAGGTGACTACTTAAAGCAGGTTGAAAGTAAAGCAGAATGCGCCTAAAGGCGCATTCTGTTTTACTTTCAGCCTGCTTTAAGCTATCCTGTGGTAGAATACAGAAAATATTCCCTATAATATATATTATATTCATGACTGATTAAATTGGAACTATTTTCTTCAGTGGAGGAATAAATCATATCCGCTGAAAGACTCTACGATGGGGGAAAGGGTTAAAGCAAGATGAAAGTAAAACAGAAAAGCTCCTTTACCTTACTTTAAGCATCCAGCTTCCCCACAGTTGGATTGGGGTTGGGGATAGAATACACCTACTGCCAAACTAGCAGAGTAGTAAGACTCCAACAAAAAGTGACACTAATACATTCACACTCATTCATGTATATTATTATTATTATTATACCAGATTTATATCGCTCTTTTCACACAGGGGTAGTGCGTTCAAACGGGGCTCTATAACTGTAATTGTGTTTCAGTGCCGTTAAACCCAAACAAACAAACTTAAGCAGCCTTATGCCTTAAACACCAAATAATTAACATAACTTAGTGGTGATAATAGAGGGATTTTACTGTATATGAGCCATGAACAGACTTATTGCAAACAGCTGACACCAAGCCAAGTTGTCAGCTTACATATTGTGTCTGATCATGGTCTACATTGTCTAATAGGCCTGGGGACTAAAAGTCAAAATTTTAATTTTTAATTTATAATTTTTATTATCACTTGCTACAAACAGCAAATAGCCAGATCAGAGGACGCGCTTTTAGCGCGTCCTCTGATCTGGCTATTTGTTGTTTGCAAACGTTTATGATCGAAAAATAAGAGTAAAATGGTTTTTAATAATTTGTGTAAGTTGTTTAGTAAAACGGGCCTCTGATAACAAAACATTTTGGATGCTGGTGAATGTCAAACATAATAGACCATGATCAGTAGCTACTTTGGGTCTATACTGTTTACCATGTAACAACTCTGGGTTTCTCCTGGTAAAGCTCATACATTTTGTATAAATTATCTCTATATAAGGGTGTTAATTAGAATCATCATCGAATTTTGATTACCGGCGGTAACCTGCAGGGGTGGGAACATTGTCCAAAACAGTGGGCTCCCTTCCAGGTAACTGGCTAACTGCACGCATGGCGGTTATTACACAGGATCTCAGAATAATTATAAAATTCTTATGTCACCATCAGTTCAGAGTTGGTCTGTGTCATTTTGCAATAATTAAATTGAAGAAAATAACCCTTAAAAGTAATAAATGAACTAGAATTAGTTGGGTATGGGCATTGTCCATTATAAGCTCCAGGGTGAATGAGTTAAGCTACCACTAATTGAAGTAGCATGGAGATCTAAATAAGACAGGTGAATGCTTAACCCTTATCCTGCGGTGATATCGTCTGCTTCGAAATTGTCGTCTGCAAAATTTATTAAAACTAGATTGATACATTTTTTTAAGTAACGAAACCTAAAGATGAGTGTCAAACAGTTTGAATCCAGATCAGACGCCGCGTTACACAGCGTCTGATTTGGATTCAAACTGTTTGCAAAAATCAATAAAGTCGCGACCAGCAAGCAAAGGGTTAATACAGGATAGAAATCATACAGAAAGCTCCTATTGCAGGGCTTCAAATAAGAGGGAGAAAACTGAACAAAAACAACATATTTTCAATCATTTCAGCACCAAATGCTATGGTGTTACTACTCATTAGAATCGTCTCTTCGAGACGATTCTAATGAGAAGTAACATCATAGGGTTTAATGCAGAAATAAATTTTAGGTTTTGAAATGCTCCCCTTATCTGGAGCCCTGTTGGTGCTTTTTGCATTATTTGCACGCCTATATGCGGGACTAGGGTTCAAAGAGTTAAGCAACCTCTTGTGTTTAAGACAGCCAATAACTCTTCCATTGAATGATTGCTTATTACAAGGTTGACTCTGTTTGTTGTGTATGTCACCCAGGAACTGTGATCACGGAGTGGGATGATGGGAAAGCCAGGTGTGAGAAGTTCCTCGAGTCAGAGCAGGCCTATAAACAGTTTGCAGATAAGCTTGTGCAGATTGCCAAAAACTACGGCTTTGATGGATGGCTTGTCAACATTGAAAATGTCATTGAGGTATGAATCATTGGAATAACATCTATTGCAGTAAAATTCCCTCTATTACGACCACTGGATAAAAGTTACTGTTCCGGATTTAAAGACAGGTGACTGCTTCAAGCAAATGAGCTTTCTGCTTTACTTTTATTGCTTTAAGCTATCACATGTCTTTAATACCATCAATTAGTGTTCTGTTAAGTGGTCGGTAATAGAGGACTATGCAGTCAAACTTGTATTAACCATTTGTCCGCTGAATATTTATATAAAAAAATCACTCACTGTTAATTAACATCTATCATCTGGACTCTTGTATTAGCTAATTAACAAAGGAAAATTTCTACCAGGAAAGAGTGCATACTCATAACAGGAAGATATTGTAGAAACAATGCAGACATCTAATCAGATCTAGTTTTGAAGACAGGTGGTCTTTTAAAGCAAGTTGAAAGTAAAGCAGAATGTTTTATCCTTTTCCGCTTGATTATGTTCGAAACACTTAATTCTTTGGCTCTAAATGACCATCTGTGTTGATCCTGTTTTCAGACAGAGGAAATGGTGAAGAACTTGCAGGGCTTTGTGAAGTACCTAACAGAAGAACAACATAGGGCATTACCAGGGTCAAAGGTGATATGGTATGACAGTGTGGTCAGCACAGGAAAACTGGACTGGCAAAATGCCCTCAATGACAACAACAGGTAGAGTGTCCATCTGTTTTCCCGAATCCTTGATTGTAAAACCTTTCAATTTCAGGGGTTTGTTTTTCTGCCATATTACTTTGTGATTTTTCCATCGATATATTTTAGATTAAAAGACTGCACAATTATAATTAACGTTTTATCAAACTTACATGTAATAAATACTTCAAGCTTAGACTGACATTACTATATTAATGTAGTATAGCTTTAACCCTTTCCCCCATAGAAGCGCCTTTTAGCAAATTCAGTTTATTCCTCCGCTGAAGAAAATAATTCAAATTTATACAATCATAAATATGTATCATAAGAAATATTTTCTATATCCTAGTAGATAATAGCTTAAAGCAGGCTGAAAGTATAGCAGAATGTGCCTTAAGGCACATTCTGCTTTACTTTCAACCTGTTTTAAGTGGTCACATATCTTCAATACTAGAAACAGGTTATGGGGTAATGGGTTAAATTGTATAGTTTTGTTGCAGTTTGTTCTTTGATGTGTGTGATGGCATTTTCTTGAACTACTGCTGGAAAGATGAACATCTTATCACGTCCAAAGAGAATGCTGTTAGTAAAGACAGGCCTTATGATGTTTATGTTGGTATAGATGTGTTTGGTCGCGGTTGCCTTGGTGATGGTGGATACAACACCAGAGAGGTGGGTTTTAATTACAGTTGAACTTCGATATCTTGAACTCAGTTAAATCGAATATACCCGTATTTCAAAGTTAAAACGTGGCTTAGCCACGTTTTAACTTTGAAATATGGGTTTGTTTGACCTAACTGAGCATAAAATAATGCAGTTCATGTGTCAAACTACGGGATACTGAAAGTTTGAGTTAAGCGAGTTCAAGATATCGAAGTTCGACTGTACAGCCAAACTTGTATTGAGTTACCATTCTTTAACCCATTTTTCCATAATTACGCCTATTTACACCGCTAATTTATTCACTGAAGAAAGTACATTTTCCAATTTATACAGTCATGAATATGCACCATAATAAATAGTTTCTATATCGTAGCAGATGGTAGCTTAAAGCAGGCTGAAATTAAAGCTTTCTGCCCCTTAAGGCCTATTCTGCTTTACTTTCATCTTGGCTTAAGCTGAGACCTGTATTAATAATCACCACTGAATACTCAACTATGGTGCTTCTATGGAGGTGTAGGGAGAGGCGTGGAAAGAGGCTTCTGTGGAGAATAGGAACAAAAGTAAAGCTCTCACAGGAGTTTGTTTGAGTGATCAGAGAAGTAGGAATTTTTGGCCGGATTGAAAATGCGGTCTATAGATTGGCGAATGCCGTCCGTCCGTCTGTCTGTCTGTCCGTCCGTCTGTCTGTCCGCCCGTCCTCACTTTGGTTGACCTTTTTGTTAGTGTCAGTTTTAGCCAAAGCTTAAGTCCTACAGCAACCAAATTTGGCATGTACAGTTATAGTGAGGTCATCATCACATGCTGTGGGTAACAAGGTCACTGTGACCTAGATTTCACGATCCAATGACTTAGAGAATTCTTGGTTAACCTTTTCGTTTGCATCTTGGTTTACCTTTTTGTTAGTGTCAGTTTTAGTCAAAGTTTAAGTCCTACAGCAACCAAATTTGGCATGTATAGTTATAGTGAGATCATCATCACATGCTGTGGGTAACAAGGTCACTGTGACCTAGATTTCACGGTCCAATGACTTAGAGAATTCTTGGTTAACCTTTTCGTTTGCGTCTTGGTTTACCTTTTTGTTAGTGTCAGTTTTAGTCAAAGTTTAAGTCCTACAGCAACCAAATTTGGCATGTATAGTTATAGTGAGGTCATCATCACATGCTGTGGGTAACAAGGTCACTGTGACCTAGATTTCACGGTCCAATGACTTGGAGAATTCTTGGTTAACCTTTTCGTTTGCGTCTTGGTTTACCTTTTTGTTAGTATCAGTTTTAGTCAAAGTTTAAGTCCTACAGCAACCAAATTTGGCATGTACAGTTGTAGTGAGGTCATCATCATATGCCATGGGTAACTAGGTCACTGTGACCTAGATTTCAAGGTCCAATGACTTAGAGAATTCTTGGTTAACCTTTTCGTTTGCGTCTTGGTTTACCTTTTTGTTAGTGTCAGTTTTAGTCAAAGTTTAAGTCCTACAGCAACCAAATTTGGCATGTACAGTTGTAGTGAGGTCATCATCACATGCCATGGGTAACTATATTATATATATTGATATATACAAAGCAAAAGTGCAGACAATCCGGCCATACCGACATTGGCGGTTTCTCGTCTGTATTTTTGCTAATAGATAAGCCCATAGTGTTTTGGTGATAAAAGGAGCTAGAAGAAAAGCATGCGATCATGAGTTGATAAAGATACAGTAAAACCTCTCTATAACGGCCACTAAGTTGTGTAAATCATATTTTGTTTATTACAGGTGACAGCTTAAAGCAAGGTGACAGTGAAACAGAAAGCTAGGTGACAGCTTAAAGCAAGGTGACAGTGAAACAGAAAGCTCCTAAAGGAGCTTTCTGTTTTACTGTCACCTTGCTTTAAGCAGTCACCTGTCTGTTATATATCTAATTAGCATTTATTTTAGTGGTCGTTATAGAGAGGTATTACTGTACAAGTTAAAGTGGTAAACAGTGTTAATTGCCCAATGCTATTGCCTTTCAGGCTCTGGAGGCGGCCAAAAGCCATGACTTATCAGCAGCTTTATTTGCTCAAGGATGGGTGTATGAAAAACATGGAGCAGAGAACTTCACACACAATGAAAACAAGTACTTACATCTTCCTAGTATTCCTTATCCCTTCTTATATTAGTGTAGTATATTAATGCCTTTGAAAACAGTTTTGATACAGATCCTTCAAGGATCTGTCTGATCAGGATCTGTACTTTTATTCAGGATCTGTCTGAAATGAGTCTGCTCTCTTTGCTCAGGAAAAAAGTCCACATTTTATTAACCAATGTAATAGTTCAATGATTGATATTGGTAGTGGATGGAGTTTTATACATGTATATTCAGGGAGAGAATGGTTAAGAATTCATTTGTCAGCATAATTATGATAAATAAAAAGCATTGCAAGAAACCGGTCTTTTGGATATTGCATCTCATTATAGACTCATGTTATTAATGTTTGCCTAAAGTTAGTCAAATGGATTATTTTTAGCCACATTGTCTGT
The DNA here is from genome assembly GCA_922989275.2 of Gari tellinella. NCBI lineage: Eukaryota > Metazoa > Mollusca > Bivalvia > Cardiida > Psammobiidae > Gari > Gari tellinella. The sequence goes on along the minus strand of OV277856.1, from coordinate 111,706,551 downwards.
GCATCAATAATAGATCCATAAAGTTCTGAAGTAACAAGGTGAATCAGTGGTTAACCCATTACCTCATACTGGTAGATACTTCTTTTTATACCCTTAATTTATTCTTCCACTAAAAAAATCCATTTGATACAATCCTGAATAAAAAATATTTTCTATAACCGTAGTAGATGGTAGCTTGAAGCAGCTGAAAGTAAATTGTGCTTTAAGGCACATTCTACTTTACTTTCAAGCTGCTTGAGGTGGTCACCTATCTTCAAAAACTAAATATTGGCTTTGTGGTGAAGGGTTGACCCTATGAAGTTATAAACACTGAATAAATGACATTGACTCAAATCAAACTCAATCAATCAAATACATGTACTCAAATGTTTAAGTCTCCCCCCAACACTATAATATGAGATATAAAGGAGAAAAAAGTGAAAATGAGTTATTCATTCTGCCTCACACTTTTCTGGCTCCAAGGTTATAAAGCATTTGAGTTGAGTCTGAAGTCATTCTCAAGCATTTGATTGGTCAGATTTGAGCCAAATGCTTGAGAATGATCTCAAACTCAAATGCTTTATATCCTAGGACCAAGGAGCGCTGTAAATTGTTTATTCTGTGTACAGGTTCTGGCGGCTGTTGAGTGATCTTTGTTACCACACTATCTTCACCAGTCTGCCTATCAGTTAATTGTTTATTCTGTGTACAGGTTCTGGCGGCTGTTGAGTGATCTGTGTTACCACACTACCTTCACCAGTCTGCCTATCAGTTAATTGTTTATTCTGTGTACAGGTTCTGGAGGCTGTTGAGTGATCTGTGTTACCACACTACCTTCACCAGTCTGCCTATCAGTTAATTGTTTATTCTGTGAACAGGTTCTGGAGGCTGTTGAGTGATCTGTGTTACCACACTACCTTCACCAGTCTGCCTATCAGTTAATTGTTTATTGTTTGTACAGGTTCTGGAGGCTGTTGAGTGATCTGTGTTACCACACTACCTTCCACCTGTCTGCCTATCAGTTAATTGTTTATTCTGTGTACAGGTTCTGGGGGCTGTTGAGTGATCTGTGTTACCACACTACCTTCACCAGTCTGCCTATCAGTTAATTGTTTATTCTGTGTACAGGTTCTGGAGGCTGTTGAGTGATCTGTGTTACCACACTACCTTCACCAGTCTGCCTATCAGTTAATTGTTTATTCTGTGTACAGGTTCGGGAGGCTGTTGAGTGATCTGTGTTACCACACTACCTTCACCAGTCTGCCTATCAGTTAATTGTTTATTCTGTGAACAGGTTCTGGAGGCTGTTGAGTGATCTGTGTTACCACACTACCTTCACCAGTCTGCCTATCAGTTAATTGTTTATTGTTTGTACAGGTTCTGGCGGCTGTTGAGTGATCTGTGTTACCACACTACCTTCACCAGTCTGCCTATCAGTTAATTGTTTATTCTGTGAACAGGTTCTGGAGGCTGTTGAGTGATCTGTGTTACCACACTACCTTCACCAGTCTGCCTATCAGTTAATTGTTTATTGTTTGTACAGGTTCTGGAGGCTGTTGAGTGATCTGTGTTACCACACTACCTTCCACCAGTCTGCCTATCAGTTAATTGTTTATTCTGTGTACAGGTTCTGGAGGCTGTTGAGTGATCTGTGTTACCACACTACCTTCACCAGTCTGCCTATCAGTTAATTGTTTATTCTGTGTACAGGTTCTGGAGGCTGTTGAGTGATCTGTGTTACCACACTATCTTCACCAGTCTGCCTATCAGTTAATTGTTTATTCTGTGTACAGGTTCTGGAGGCTGTTGAGTGATCTGTGTTACCACACTACCTTCACCAGTCTGCCTATCAGTTAATTGTTTATTCTGTGAACAGGTTCTGGAGGCTGTTGAGTGATCTGTGTTACCACACTACCTTCACCAGTCTGCCTATCAGCACCACCTTCTGTCAGGGCTTCGGCGAGAGATTCTTTGACAATGGCATTGTAAGACTTTTACACACAAGTACTGTAGATATTCTCCTTAATTCATACAGTAAGACCTCTGTTTCAGACTAGTATGAACAATGAGAAGAAAACTCGGGTCTAACATTATAGGCAGGTGGCAGTTTAAAGCAAGATGAAAGTAAAGCAGAAAACTCCTTTAGGGCTTCCTAGGTTTGGACCAAGTCACTTATTTCCTTAGTATAAAATAATGAGAAAAGTAAAAAGGCTTATATATGGAGTAGATTGTAAAGCTAAAACCTGAGTATGCAAATTTTAGATTTGAGCGAAATTTGAAAAAATAACAGCTTTAGTAGATTAACAACATATTCTGCAATAATCTGCTACATGTACATGTATATTGTTCTTGTTTTCTACAATTTAATTTCATTACTTCTTTCTTGCATAAGTTAAAACTTTGAAATAAGGATATGTTCGATTTAAGCGAGTTTGAAATATAGAAGTTTGACCGTAGGTGATTTGCATTTATGGTTACAAAGGTAAAGGTGAAACTTTTAATTAGCTTACCTGTCATAGCTTGTTTACAGAGTTTAAGACAGGTGTTTGATTCAAGTAGGCTGATAGTAAAGCAGAAAGCTCCTTGACTGAGACCATCAGCCTATCTGGATGCAGGAACTTTTCCTGATGGTTCTTTTGCAGAGCATAGTATACTATGAAAAGGTATGTCTAGGCATGACTTGATCCTGGAGATGCAGCTAATTTAAGGCGTCAAAAGATGCATCTATTGAGGGAAAGGGTTAAGTAGGGCTTAAACTATTACCTCATAGCCTGTTTCTAGTTTTAAAGACAGATGACCACTTAAAACAGGTTGAAAGTAAAGCAGAATGCGCCTTAAGGCACAGTCTGCTTTACTTTCAGCCTGCTTTAAGTACTATCTGCTGGGATATAGAAAATATTTTTCGTGGTACATATTCATGGCTGTATAAATTGGAACTACATTTACTTCAGTGGAGGAATGAATCAAAAGCGTAAAAAGGTGTATTTATTGGGTAATGGGTTAATGAGATTTCTGTGGACATGTTTGTTTTTTAGCCTGTTGGGAATCCCTGGTGGAACATGAATGTACAACAGCTGCAGCCGATATACAACAAATTCCATGTGATGAGGAACCAGCCCACAGAGAGTAAGACAGCTATACCAACTCTACAAGTAGGAATGTTGAGCCAGACTGGTATCTCACCAGGAAAACTCTTCAGTCAATCTAACTCTCCAGGCAATCCCTGGAACCAGTCTAACTCACCCAAGCATCCATGGACCCAGCCTATTTCTCCAGCAAAAAACTTAAACCAGACTACATCTCCAGGACCTAGTCCATGGAACCAGTCATTTTCATCACCAAACTCAGGGAACCAGACAGTTCACATGGAGAGTATGCTGGAGACAGAACCAGAGATGTATATATGTAGAGATGATTGTTACATTGGTGGATCGAGTTTGAAATTGGAAGCAGATGTGGTCAACAATTCTTTTATTACATATAAGTAAGTGTGATTTGACATAGTAAGAGTTGTTGACGTATTCATCTTTAATGCTTTTGTGCCAAAGTTTTCATATGAACCATTCCTCTTTTGAAAAATTACATGTTTCTTACCTTGTAACTCTGCTTTTCGTCTGCTGTTTTTCACAAAGTCACTGATTGGACACTTGGACAGAAAAAAAATATAATGACAAGTGGCAAACAGCTTGAATCCAGATCAGACACCGCACAACACAGCTTCTGATCTGGATTCAAGTTATTTGCAAATGTAAGCCAATTTCCCTCCCTTTAATAACTCCCTCTGAACAACACACACAATCTTTGTCTCGCATTGGGTGTTGTGGAAGAGAGGCATTACTGTAAAATATTGACTAGAGTTATTCCTCTTAATGCCATGTATTCAACACCATCAATGAATATATCCCGGTACCACCATTATTCGAACACCTAAGCATCTTTGAGTCAATTACAAATTTCTATGTGAATAAAAGTTATGTTTTACATAGATACTGGATAAACTGGTTATTTTCAACTTATAATACGATGGGTAAGTTATTGCAACTAAAATCGGTTCTCTAACAATGTAAACAAAGCAAACAGGCCCGTTTACCTCATTCTTAGTGGAATGCCAACCTAAATTCGAACAGCAGGTTTGACACCACAAATTTTTTACTATATGTAGTTCAGGGTAAGTGTTTGTTCATAAAATGTCAGATAAAACATAAAACAAGAGTCTCTAACCTCATAAAAAGTAAATGTCAACTTTTTTACATGTAATTTACAGTAGTTTAGACATAAGGTATCAATTGTTAATGGCTACAGACAGGGCATTAGAAGGGTCTCCCTTTTGATGTGAAATGCATCTAAAACAAAGAAGAAATTTCTTAAAAGTTGTTGAACATATTTTTCTAAAATAAAACTAGTGTACTGGAACCTGTAAGATAAACAAATAATTTGTTTATTCCCTGTTATTTCTTATATGAAACACAATTAGGAAATAAAAAAAGTGAAAAAAGTGATAAGGACCCCTAGTTTGAGATCTGATCAAATTTAGTGGTCTGAACCCTCAATATTATTTATCCGGACCATTAGGAATGAGGTAAATGTAAAAGTTTTGCAGCCGATACACCACTGGTCATTTTTGATAACAGAAAATGTAGTTTGTGGCCAAATTATGCATTTGGAAATTTGGGATTAGATGTAAATACAATATTTATAGTCAGATAAGTTCAACAAATGCCCTTTCACTTATTTACTGATCTTTTTTGCCGATTTTGTGTTCTTGACATTTCTACCGGTGTTACTGTTAAAATGTCACGCGCAGTTATGCAAATTTGTTTGTAACTATAGATGTCACGCGAAATGATTCAGGTGTTCGATTTTTGGTTGTGTTCGAATAACGGTTGTAAAGGGATACATTTTTTATGCTTTAGTGGAGGAAGGAGTCAAATCATCTTTTGGCATTTACCAGGAGTAAAGGGTTAATTTATTGACTATTCCATTACAGTTTATTCTCCCTGGACGTTGACCTGAAGCAGTACACATCTGTGTTTGTAAGTGTCACCTACAAAATTCTTCAGGATCCAGACTGTGATATTTTCTTAGAACTTCATCTCAAGCATGACGACCAGTCTATAGTACTGGTTCTCGTTCCATTTCCTGATGGTGATAAGCCTGTGCCCAGCTATGGCAAGGATGTAGCCTCGATGTATGTTCATCCTATGAACCAGTCAGATTTACCAAAACTTCTCTCACAGACAGGGTACCAGCCTAGCAACACTAGGTGGAAAACTAGGTAAATATTAACTCATTCACCCCTGAAACTTTTAATGGACAATTCCAAAATCAAAAAAGGTCTAGTCCATTTTTGACTACTTAGGGTTGATTTTAACAATTTATTTCAAAATGACAAACAGTGCAGACCCTGGTCAGAGGGCTCCTTAAGGAGCCCTCTGATCAGGGTCTACACTGTTTGCATGGGACAAGTGTAATCCTCACAGTTACACTGTTTGTAAATGATGAGTATACTTGTTGCTGGGGTTGAATGTGTTAATATCAAATCTCACCCTTGGTTTTCAAAGAAACCTATTCATAACTATACCCATTTGTAAAGTTTTCAGGGCTCTGGTCTAGGGGAGATCCATTTCCACAAGTTTTACTATACGTTATTCATATTTGTACAGTCGAACTTCGATATCTCGAACTCACTTAATTCAAACTATCCGATTTGTAGACACATGAATTGCATTATTTCATGTTTGAGATATCTAAGTTCAGCTGTATGTCCTTTTCCCCATAACAGTTACATGTTTTGTTTCAGATGGTTTCCTGTATACGGCCTGTACCTCAAGTTCTGCCGACTGATGTCTGTTAATGTTGGCCTTACTACCACAGATCCACAGCCAAAGACCTGTATAGCCTTGCTAGGAGACTTGAAGGTGAGGGAAGCAACAAACTCATTCATTTAGAAATGTTATGTTGTCTGTTGAAATTCTTAAATTACAGCCCAGTGTATGTTATAAAGTAATATTTGTAATGAGTGTCAAACAGTTCGGAAATAAAGTTGCATGGCATCTGATCAGGATCGAAGCTGGTTGCACGTAACCATTTAACTCGGGGTAAGGCAGTGAAGGGGCTAATTGAACACCATGTAAAGGAACATGGAAACATAAGAGTTTATGGACTGCATATTACACTTTTTAAAAACTATGCAGAAAGCACCTTTAAATGCTTTCTGCATTACTCTTGTTCTTACTCTGTCTATTTTGCGACAATATTGACCTGACGTTGAACTTTATGCATGAATAAATTATTGTAAGATGACGCTGTATAAATCAATAATCGATAGCGGATCGTACAGTGTCGGATTGTTTCGGCTGATTACGTGAATTTTGATACAGTTGTGATCCTCAGTGGATTAACACTTCACATTGAGCAAGTTCAAAAAGTTGTCGCCTGTCGTTGATAAACTATTATTCCCGAGTCTCCTAGTATAATCGTATCTACTAAAACGCATCATGTTGCGCTTTCGAGTGGGTTTTAATTCAGGTTAGATCATCGATGTCCTCACCTGCGACTCTTGCCAATATATACCTAATTTGCACCCCTCATATGTAACTCATCTGCAATAGGTGTGTCGGTAGAGCAAGGGATTAGTAACATCGAGGTTCCGAGTTCGAATCTCGATAGAGGGGTAATATTTTTATTTTATAAAATGTTATTTTATAGACCAAACAGACGCTATGACATATTTTTTTAAAAAATAACAAGAGAATCGTGTTCCAATCGAAATAGACGTTGTATGAATACTTAAAAGAAACAGTATAAATTATAAAAATGTGAAAAATGTATGAGTATTGCATGGGATTCGAACCACTGACTGTACGGAAAAATAATGTATAGTTGTCTTCCTTATGACTTTTCTCGATACCGATGTAGTTACAATGTGCGTTCTCGTATAAATGAAAACGAAATGTTCCGAAGCTATATTTAGAAATGCAACAAAGTGTGAAATTATGCTAATAGGGGTCAGCAACGTCAGGTCAATATTGTCGAACAATACATATTTCTAACAGACTCCCATTTAGCCCATTACTCCATAGATACACATGTTAACACCATTGATTTATTCCACTGCAGAAAATAGCTCCAATTTGTATAATCATAAATATGCATCATAAGAAATTTTCTTCCTTATGTCTACATAATTATTTCTAAAAGACTCCTAATTAGGCTTTTTTCTCTGGTCACTTAACCATTTACCTCATATCCTGTTTCTAGATTTGAAGATAGATGACCACTTAAAGCAGGTTGAGAGTAAACCAGAATGTGCCTTAGGCACATTCTGCTTTACTTTCAGCCTGCTTTAAGCTTCCATCTAATAGCATATAGAAAATATTTCTTAAGGTACATATTAATGACTGTATAAAGTGGAACTCTTTTCTTCAGTGAAGGAATAAATTGAAGGCGTAAAAAGGTGTATTTCTTGGGTAATGGGTTAACACATGTTACACTGATTACAGATAGTACCATCTGAGAGTGTACCACAGACATATCCACGCCTAGAGTTAGAGTCTGTAGAATCTGACACATCTACCTCCTACCCCCTGCTGGATGTCAGCAGTAACAACTTCAACACTAAACCAGAGGAAACACCAGACAGTACAGACAAGATAGAGTGGGGAGGTGTGTATTGTTATGCAGTAAACGTATTTACAGTTAATCCCCTTTATTATTTATACTTTTTGATGGATTACTAGGAAATAGCAGTGGCTTATCACTTGATCATTTCACTGTTTCAAGCTGTGGGATTATCATCACGCATGCTTCTTTTATGAATTTTCCCCATGGAGCTCCCCAAGAATTGTAGTCAATCATGTCTGATCGTTTAGTTCCGGCAGTTAGATTTGTCGCAAACCACTCAAAGAATAAAAATTAATCCAAGATCCGAAGTAAAGACGTAATTCAGATGACGTCAAATCAATATATCAGTGACATCATGACAAAATGTACTGAAAGGGGGTTCAATATAAACTTGGGGCTCCACACGGGGTAAAAAAATGTACTTTTGCTTTCACTTGACAAACAATTTAGTTCCGAAAATCGTTTTAAAAGCATCAAATAAATAGAATAACTGTATTTTTTTCAGTGAAAGATCAAATTTAATTCATTCCTAAACATCAGACTGTTATATATAAACATTATGTCTGATGTTCACTCAATGAGTTAAATTTCGATCTTACACCAAAAAATACAGTTATCCTCTATGTCACTGTGACTCTAAACTGAATTTGCTACCAATCAACAACGACTGATCGGAATCTCTTAAACACATGTGACTCCTTCATGCTGGATTTGAATTATGCAAGCTTTCTGCATTATTTTTATGCTGCATTAAGCAACCATCTGTGTTAAAAAAAATTAATGAGCCTTCTTTTGCATATTGAAAAGTTGTCTGTAATCAGAACATTAACTTTTCATTATTATTTGAAACTATAAAGTGCCTTTGGTCAAAAATGGATTAAGATATTTTGAAAGCTAACAACTCTTTCTCAATACTTTCAGTAAATGACAAGGGAGAAGCAGTGAAGGTCTCCTATGAGACACTTGACCAGGTACGAGTCTCCTCACATACCCTGAAGGAGATGCGTCCTGGTATTGCTGGTGGGGTTTGTGAAGTCCTGTACCAGCTGATCACTAGCCTAGACTGCTTCACTGTCCACTGGAAGTCTGACCATGCTCATCTCATTGACCACTACAGAGTCTACCAGATAAAACTCGACTCTGGAGTCGCCAAGCTCCTGGGTCATGTGACTGAGCCGTATTTTAAGGTGACCTGGTTTGAAATACCCGACTATGAAAAAGACGAAGAAACCCACCACTTCAAGTTTGTAGTTCGTCCCGTTCTGACTAACGGTATCGCAGTGCCTTTGGATTATACCTACTGTACACTGTTCCATATTGCATCCACCAAAGATTCAGTTAAACTGATTAAAGATACTTGTACAGGAACTGCGGTTGAAAGTGAAGGATCGGAAGATGAGCAAGAATCAAAAGAGGAGGGCTCTGACAATGAGCTGGAGGGATATGTGGACGTTGTTGGAACATCGGACACGGAGGAGAAAATTCTGAATGTCTCTGATCAGTTAGAACCAGTGAATGGAGAGAAATGTGTAGTGGCAGAGAATATAGAAGCCTTAACTGAGAAACTTAATCTCTCAGATGAATGAATGAAGCTTTAGTCAGATAAATGAATGGAGCTTTAGTTAAATGAATGAATGAAGCTTTAGTCAGATAAATGAATGAAGCTTTAGTTAAATGAATGAATGAAGCTTTAGTCAGGGCTCCAGATAACAGTGATTCAACTCATTCACCCCTGGAGTTAAAATGGACAGTGGCAGTTGCCAATTAAGATTACCATAATCCATTTTTGTCTGTTTAGGGGTGATTTTTACAATTTATTGCATAATGACAAACAGTGCAGACCCTGATCAGAGGGCTCCTTTAGGAGCCCTCTGATCTGGGTCTACACTGTTTGCACAGGACAAGTGAATGCTTCAAAGGTATACTGTTTGTAAAGGAGAAGTATACTCATCACTAGGGTTTAATGAGTTACAGTAACCTGACAATTCTCTGATTACTCATTAGAATTTTCTCTTCCAATCTGGTTCTAATGAGTAACACATAGGGTATACGTTAGATGTAAGGCTGTTATTACTTTAAACACTCACCCTTATCTGGAGCTCTGATTAGTGTTAATGATGTCTATTTAATTGTGAAAACTCACAAAAAGATTTTTACATGAGTTTATTTGTTAAACTTCAAGTATTTGATTAGACTACCTGTCTGTCTACATTTACCTTAGCATAATGCCAAATGTGCTATTAATGTTCTGCAGGTTAAGGCCAATTCGTGATAAATCTGATAAAAATATGGCCTCACTAACCATGCTGTTTCAGGGAAATAAGGTATACCAGAAAAGTCTGTTTTAAAGAAATACGGCCTCATAAACATTGTTTTCTCAAAGAAATATGGCTGGTTTGGTAATATTAAAAATATGGCTTTAAAAAAATCTGTTGTCACTTTCAGATATGACTTAACCCATTCTTCTAGATCTATATGTGCAAATCATATGTGTTCCACTTTGTTCTTAAGGCAAGATGAAAATAAAGTGTTCTGCTTAATCTTCATTTTGCTTGAAGTTGCCACCTGAAATTAACACTAACACTAAATACTTGTTTGTGGTGCTTATATAAAAGAGCAGGTAGAGGAACTTAACCCTTTCCCACACAGAAGTGCCTTTTTGTGCATATAATTTTATTCATCAACTGAAGAAAATAATTTGAATTTATACCGTCTTGAACATGTATCATAAGAAATATTTCCAATGTCCTAGCAGATAGTAGCTTAAAGCAGTGTTAATTTTTGGCCCCTAAAAGCTCATACATTTTCCAAAAAGCCCATTGCTTTCACTCATTTTTCCTATTTTTTCATAGAAAAGCCCATTGATTTTGAAGTTTTGGTCCAAAAAGCCCATTGTTTAAATTTCAAAAATTAACACTGTTAAAGTAGGCTGAAAGTAAAGCAGAATGCGCCTTAAGGCGCATTCTGCCTTACTTTCAACCTGCTTTAAGGGGTCACCTGTCTTCAAATCTAGAAATATGGGTTATAGGGTAAAGGTTTAAAGGCACTTCTGTGGAGGAAAGGGTAAACAGACTGTTTACACTGAAATGTGTTCAGGTTATGCTGTTCTACAGTGGGGAAGACGTTATTCTTTCTCAATAAACAAGTTTACGCTAAAACTTACACTGGGTAACCTGGTGTCTGATCAGGCTCCAAACTGTTTGCCATGCAGGTTAAAATCAACATTCAAAATTGTCATTATCTACATTACATTGCAATGCATTTGCGTTTTGTTTGCATTTAAATGGTTTAGAATAGCGTTTTCTCCACTACACTGTGACATGGCTTTATATGCGGCCCAAAGAGGGTCTGCAGAGCAGGCTCCCACCAGTGTATAACTGGAGTTGTAGGCACTTTTTCGATATCAAAGTTACACAGGAAAACTTTTGCAACAAATAGTTGTGGAAAATTTTGTGCAAATGAGTATCTGGCATATATTAAATACTATATGGATATTGAACTGTGGGAATGAATAAAAAGGTTTATAACATAACAGACGGCGTGAGCGTTGAATAACACCCGTTGTTTAAATGTCATATATAACTAGTTATATAACTATGCAAACGAGGTACGCCACGACGTCGTTTACTTGTGACGTCGTTAAAATGTGTTCTATGCGCGTTTTCCAACGTCTTCATTCCATCATGTAGATTCAATTTATAGATTTTTGGTGTAATTAATCAATATTAGATCTACATGAAAGTGTTTATTAATACATATAACAACATAAGCATTATGCTAGTGAACGGGGTTAATTTGGAACAACTTTTTTCCTGTATAGATCTACTTATATCGTGCTTAGCATTCACTTGACCTCAAAGGCTGCGATAAATAACATTTCTAGGTTTTGTTATAAAAAGAATATAACATTCGTGTTAATAATTTATTGGATTTATCAAACTCGTCGTTTTAGAAAACGATAAAAACTCGGCAAAGCCTCGTTTTTATCGTTTTCTAAAAGACTCGTTTAATAAATCCAATAAATTATCAACACTCATGTAATATCCTATATATACGTTTAAAGTAGTCTACTTATATACTTATCATATAAGTGGCGTGTTTATGAATTGTTGTACAGTTAAACCTGTGTTAAACAGTCAGTCAGTAAAGAAGAATGGAAATGCTTAACCTATTACCCTATAGACTATTTTTCGTTTTGAACATAGGTGACTTGGCTTAAAACAGGTTGAAAGTAAAGTAGAATGTGCCTTAAGGCACATTCTGCTTTACTTACAGCCTGCTTTAAGATAAAACATACTACAACAATATATAAAATATTTCTTGGACATATTCATGACTGTATAAAGTAAAATTGTTTTCTTCACTTCAGTCAAAATCTAAAGGCATAAAAAGGCGTATATATGGGGGAAAAGGTTACACCTTCAATTTATTTCTCCCATGAAGAAAATAGTTCCAGTTTATTTAAGGAATAATTCGAATATTTATTGTATTCCTGGAGGTATGAAAAAAAAGCCTGGTCACACTGTATGAAACCGCTTCGCGGTTTCATACAAAAGTGTGACCAGGTTTTTTTTTCATACCTCCATGAATACAATAAATATTCCGAATTATTCCTTATAATTTAATATCACTTCTGAATTTAAGAAAGTTGTTAAATACAGAATCTGACGCGAATGTTCTTTTTTAACGCTTTAAAACGTAGGTTGTAGTCCCTCCGCCATATATATTTTCCGCCAAAACGCGACGTTGTTATGTAGTAACGCCAACGTCAATGACGTCATTTGGCATCCTGCTTCATGCAGCGCTTGTGAAGAGCAGTTGGACTAAGGGAAAGTAGTCCTGACAAGGCGTGGCCTGAATTTTATTTTTTTCATGGAGTTATGAAACAAAAATTACAGCCAATCACAGCTAACCAAATGTAATGAAAACAAACAATATTAAATTATATAGTCGTGAATATGAGACATACAAACTATTTCTACATCATGATAGCAGGTTTTAGGTTAAAGCTGGATGAAAGTAAAGTAGAATTGCGCCTTAAGGTGCACTGTGCCTTAAAGGTGCACAGTGCTTTACCTTCAACTTTCTTTAACCTATTATCCCATAGCCTGTTTCTAGTATTAGATATAGGTGACTACTTAAAGCAGGTTGAAAGTAAAGCAGAATGCCCCCTAAGGTGCATTCTGCTTTTCTTTCAGCCTGCTTTAAGCTACCATCTGCTAGAATTTTTTTTTCTTCGTATGACACATATTCAGCGCTGTTTAAAGTTGAACTATTTCCTTCATTCCTTCCTTCAGTCGTAAAAAGGTGTATTTTGGGGGGAACGGGTTAAATGGTCACCTGTTTTCAAAACTAAAAACAGGCTATGGGATAAAGGGTTAATGTACTACAGAAATAAAAATATATCTCCGTTATCAGAATTCACAAATATCCTGAAGATGCTTTCAACATTACTTTTTGTCCTGAATTAACCCTTTGAACCCTAGTCCCGCATATAGGCGTCCTTTTCAAACAGTGTACATGTGAATAGTACACTTGTCCTATGCAAACAGTGAAGACCCAGATCAGAGGGCTCCGAAAGGAGCCCTCTGATCAGGGTCTTCACTGTTTGTCATAATGCCAAACATTGACAAAAACAACCCTTAAAAGTCAGAAATGGACTAGACTAAAGTGGAAACTGGAATTGTCCATTTAAAGTTTCAGGGAGGAAAGAGTTAATGTGTCAGATTTATGCAGGCCTGCCTTATTATCTTGTTTCAACTTACAAGTGACTGTTTAGCACAGATTTTACTGTACTTATTTTTACATAGAAGTGGCAATGGATTGAAGTATTTATCATAATAGTCAAACATTTGTTAAGCGACCACTCTTTAAAGAAGGATATGGCTTTCTTAATTGCTAAATGCAGGACAAAAGTAAAGCAGAACACTTCTATAGAAGCTTTCTGCTTTACTTTTGGCCTGCATTAACCTGCCACCTATTGTAAAGACGAGTTTTTCACCTTCTTATGAGTGGTCGTTTCACACAAGTTTGTCTGTAGAAAAGATGTGTAATTTATATATACAAAGCTCATGGTTAAATGTTGATATTTGCTTGGTTTACATGCTACTTATATACATTTGGCAACTAAAGCTTCAGTTTGGTGAACTTTTAACCCTTCTCCTGCTTGATAATAACTTTTTGCATGCTGGGTAAAATTTACGTCTTCAAAAATTGTCGTCGGCTGCTGTTCTAAAAATAGAACTTTTTGAAAAATCTTTTCAAAACAGTGTCAGAATATCAAACAGTTTGCAAAGGTCAGCGCTATGACATATACTCGCTGCTAGCATGCTAAGTTATTATAAATCAAAGTGCTGAAAGCACTGAGAGATCCGCGATTAGTGAAATGATCTAGTTTAATTGAACGTATTGAAGATTTTACACCTATTAAGTGCACTTAAAGCAATCAGTAAGTATAAACAAGTACACTATATTTGCCGGCCTTGTTGTAATTAGTTGCCCATTTGATACTTAACAAGTATTGGAAGTTTCAAATAAACAGTAACCTGTCTTGTTGCAACTAGTTATCATTTGATATTTAACAAGAATGCAAGGTTTGAAGTTTAAGATATTTAAATTTTACAAAATTTATGTAAATATAACAAGGGTGATAACTCAGGAATGACAAGTCTCAGTGTGGCCTGTTTTGTTTGGAATGAGCTTGCCGTTTGATACTGAACAAGATCATATGTTATATTGATTTTGATCGATTGATTAGTGTTTTATGGCCCATCGACACCAATGGTCATTTAGAGCCGAAAAATATTGATGGTAGAAAAAAAATCAGAACTGAAAATCAATTTTCAACTTCATTTTATTTTAAAGTCAAATGGCATATTGAGGACTTATTTCTAAATTAAGAAATGATCACATGATCAAAGAGTTATGGCCAGCTATGATGAGTTATCTCCCTTCCTATTCACTTGAAATAATATAGGATGGGTTATCTCCCATTTCACCCGATTTTACCTCTAAATGACATTGACCTTTGCCAGACATGACCCAAGTTGTACTGACCTCAAGAGCTTCTTGAGGTCAGTACACACGCCAGATATAAAGTCTCTATTCACTGTTGTTCAAAAGTTACGACCAAGGTAAAAGTTGTGTACAGCCAAACAGACAGATCAAAAACGATTTGCCCCCGACTAAGTCGTGCGGGGCATAAAAATGAAATCGAAATAGATTTATGCTGTGTGGGCAAAACTTGCATTATGTTGCAGTATAAGTAATTTAATTTATTGTAATGAGTAGTCAGTGGTGCACATGAGGTAGTTCAAAGCAAGATAAAAGTTCAGCAAAAAGCTCTGGCAGGAGCTCCCTGCAAAAAGTTACTTTCATCTTACTTTAAGCAGTCAGTGTTTTGACATAATGTAGTTCACTCACTGTTGGATATAGGAGATTTGCACTTTTGGCTATGGAGGAAAGGGGTAAAGCAATGCGAAAGTAATCAGAAAGCACCTAAGGAGCTTTCTGCTTTACTTTTATCTAAATAATCTTGCATAATGCAGCCACTTGACAAGTTGTACTGTAAACCAACAATTGGACCTCATGTAGTGGTTGTAATAGATGTGCTTTACTGTAAATGAAACTATTGTTGGCATCGAGATTCAAAATAAACATCAGAGAGTGAAATGTCGCATACAAAAAGAACGAGAGCACCGCAAACGGTACATTATACTCCCACTGGCAAAGAAATATATAGTTTTATCAAATTTCATTTTAATTTGTACACACTTAGAGCTCTGAGAGCATAAACAATACTGAAATAGAGCATATTCTAGCATATCTGAATACACCAAGGGCAGATAACTCTTGGCACAATGATCCGATTTCAATAATAATTAACCCTTTCATGAACTTATACTTCTATAATTATACTATGGGCAAACATAATCAAAATCCATTCAAAACTGTAGTTGCTAAGTGTGTTAACACTGTCAAATAAGCCTTTTATAACATATTTGAGTACACCATGGACAGACAACTCTGTAATAAAATATCAAATAAATCTCAAACTTTACTCAGCTTCAGATCTTGATGCATAAAATCTCTCTTCATTAATATCCTTGAAATAGTTTTCCAAGAAAACTCTGGACAAGCTCTTTATAGCATATTTGAGTACATCAAGGACAAATTACTCTGTAAAGAAAAGTTGAATGAACCTCAAACTTGACTCAGCTTTTGATATTGATGCACATAACACATGTGTGAAGTTTCATTAATATCCCTCCAATAGTTTCCCCAGAAACCTCCGGACAAGCTTTTTATAGCATATTTGAGTACATCAAGGGCAGATAATTCTGTAACAAAAATTCAAATGAACCTAAAATTCGACTCAGCTTTAGATCTTGCTGTATATAACATTTATGTGAAGTTTCATTAATATCCCTCCAAAATTTTACCCAGAAATCTCCGGACAAACAAAATGTTGACGGACGAACAAACAAACAGACAGGGTCGCGCCAATATACAACCACCTTTAGAGGTGGGCGTATAAAACATGATCTTGTTAAAATTAAGGTTATCTCGGGCTTTCAATTCTGATTTTATTTACTTGCACTTATACTGTATCAAGATATTATGAATTATCTATAAACACAACAGGAAAAATATGTAATTTATATTTAATTTGCTTTTTTTCCTATTTCATCAGTTCTGATAATACACAGCAGTTAAAAATACCAACAACAGTGAACACTATAAAGTTGTAAACCTTACGTTTCAATTTAACAGCTTTTTGAGAAACTATATTAAAATCATTTGTTAAAAATCACAGCATAATTTTCTTTCAAATAAATAACATGGATTCAGGGCTCCGCATAAGGGAAGTACTTCAAGAACTTAAATCTTTATGTCTGCATTAAACCATATGGTGCGACTGTTCATTAGAATTGGTTCAAAGAGACAATTCTAAAGATAAGTTTAACCACACCATAGGATTTGGTGCTGACATGGAATTTCCATCCAATTGAACATATCCATCGCTCTAATCAGTTCATATATTTATTACTCAAATTCAGCACATAATTATGTTGTTCGCCCTTGAAAAAAGTCAGTTTTAATTTGCATCATAGTCTCTGACTCTGTTTATGAAAGTCCATCTTGGATAGGAAACTGCTGGATGTCATGTTTACTGCTTGTCCTACATTGTTTACCACTTCAGGCAGGGAAACATTCCAAAAATTGCACTGGTTATGAAACACCACACAGGCTATGATGATTCTGCAATAGATAGTACAAACATAATTGATTGTTATCATATGCATAAGGCTTTCTACAGGCCTGAAACATCTCAGGACTTTTGTGTTGTTTTTTTCTTTTATAATTTTTGTACCACTTAACATATTGACCAAATAGCAGATTTTATTCCACAAAATGACACTAGTGGTCTCTCACAAGTTCCTGCTTTAGCAAACTTACTTGTGCAAAAGCAGGAGATTATGTTGAAGATTCTTCAACTATTCTTTATAAAGCGTAAGCTGAATTTTGGAGGCAATGTTAAGTTTTATTTGGCGTTATGGAAACATGTGATCAATAAGGCATGGTTGTGGCTTATTTGTACTTTCCCATGAATTTTTCAGCATGTCTGGTATATGTATTCAATCAATGGAGTTAAAGTTCTAAAATAGAATGATTATAAATTAATGTTGACGTAGTTCTACTCATACAGGGTTTCAGATAACTGAAAAGTAAAATTCTTTATGTCTACATTAAACCCAGTGGTGTGACTACTTATTAGAATCCTGTTTTCGAGACAATTCTAATGAATGGTAACACCATAGGCGTTGGTGCTGACGTGAAGAAAAGCTGCATTTGGTCTCATTACTCCAACTTATGTGGAGCCCTGACTCGTAATTATATATCGGATTTCATGGACTGAAATGAAAATAATTATACTGTTAGTGTCAGGACTGTACACATTACTGTCTTATTATTTTTCAATCTAAAGACCCAAACACATAGTCATTGCCTTTAACTTGTCTTTTAAATGTTTTCTTTCAATTATTTACTATATACTGTACTTTGTAGGCTCTCTAAATTATAACATAACATACGAAACTATTTTGCATTTTAAGGAGACTCAGCTTTTAAAGGCCAAATACGCAAAATGTAACATTGGCCATAAGTCCTTAACTTTGTGACTACATGTGATAGAAACTTCATTTTGGCATGTGCACTTAAGAATCTCTTGAGAACAGTACAACTTTGGTTAAACAGACAAATGTCAAGGCCATGTAGATGTCAACTAAAGGTCAAATAGGATGAACTTGACACAGGCCACGACTTTGCAACTACATTTGATAGATACTTCATATTTTGCATGTGGGTCTACACTGTTTGCCAAGGTAGTTTGTATCTGGTTCAAGTACTTGAAGGTACAGCCCTTAACATGTATTATCTATTACACATAGTCTACACAAAATAGCTACATGCTCAGTATTGTATGATAAATTAAAAATCTATTTTACCTAACAGAATAAGAATCTGAGTGTCAAACAGAGTAGATCGAGATCAGGCCCCGCATAAGTGGTGCCTTATCTGTATCAAAACTGTTCCAGATGAGTAGCATGTTTTTTCACCATGTTGCAATTTCAACAAGAGGGCCTGATGGCCCTGATATCGCTCACCATTTGTAATGAAGCCTGATAGCTTTACCTTTGAATTTCACCCGTTTTATTCTAAATCCAATCAAGTTTGTCGACCTACTGTAGTATAGTAGAGTACATCAAAGGCATATAACTAGAGCCTAAACAATACTGAAATGAAGCCTTTTTCTAGCATTTCAAAGTATATCAAGGGCAGGTAACTATTGCCACAATGATTACATTTCAACAATAATTGCACTCCTTCGAGAACGTATAGCTACATCCTTTGTGTACAAGTATAATCAAAATCCATTGAAAACTCTAGTTGCAAGAGTTTAAACGCTGTAAAATATGGCATTGTCAGCAATTCAAAGGTACATATCTCTTGATCTATTTGTCTGATTCCAACCATAATCACCCTTTTTCGAACTTCTATGGTCATATACAATCTGGGCAAGTTTGAGAGAGCTTGGATAAATATTGTGGCCTCTAGAGCATAAACACAAATATATCATTTTCAGCAATTCAAAGGTAGATAACTATTGACCTATTGATCCGATTACAACAATAATTGAACTCATCTGAAGTCTTATGGTAATATACAATCTGAGTACGTTTGAGAAAGATTGGATAAAATTTGTGGCATCAAGAGTGTAAACATCGTTAAATATGGCATTTTCAGCAATTCAAAGGTAGATAACTCTCGTCCTATACGTCTGATTTCAACCATAATCAAACTCATCTGAACTCTTATAGTCATCTACAATCTGAGAAAATTTGAGATAGATTGGATAAAATTTTTGAACTCTAGAATGTAAACACTGTTAAATATGGCATTTTCAGCAATTCAAAGGTAGATAACTCTTGATCTATTCATCGGATTTCAACCAAACTCGCACTCATCTGGACTCTTATGGTCATATACAATATGGGCAAGTTTTAGAAAGATTGGATAAATACTGTGGCCTCTAGAGTGTAAACACTGTTAAATATTGCATTTTCAGCAATTCAAAGGTCGTTAACTCTTGGTCTATTTGTCCGATTTCAACAAAAATCGAACTCATCCGAACTCTTATGGTCATATACAATCTGGGCAAGTTTACGATAGATTTGATAAAAACTGTGGCCTCTAGAGTGTAAACACTGTTAAATATGACATTTTCAGCAGTTCAAAGGTAGATAACTCATGATCTATTAGTCCGATTCCAACCATAACCAAACTCATCCGAACTCTTATGGCAATATACCATCTGAGCAAGTTTGAGAAAGATTGGATAAATATTGTGGCCTCTCGAGTGTAAACACTAAAATAGTTGACGACGGATGACGGACGACACACGATGGATGATGGACGCCGGATATTCAAGGATTGCAAATCACCCTGAGCTAGCAGCTAACAAAGGCTAACCTCAGCTGACTGGTGTATAAGTTTTAACTTTTTCTAAATTTATGTAGTTTTTTAAAGAAAGAAGCAATAATTTACCTTATTGTATGGCTGTTGAATTCCCCTTGAAAGGTCTGGTACCATGTTAGTGTGATGTTACCATGCCCTTCATCACAATCAATGAGATTAGATGAAATCAGCTGTCCTGAAATCATCTTCATCTCTTCATCCCTCATCATCCATCGGTGCTTACTGCTAAATGACCCATTTAGTGCTGTGGTGCCATACAATCTGACTCATCCATGGGATCCATCCATACCATGTTACCATTTCCCCTGTTGAAATACATGTAGTTAAAAAATATGTGTAAGTTTTCACAATAAACAACCGATATAAATCAAAGAGTGAAGGTCTTGAGAGTTGCCAAGGATGAGGTTTTGCAATTCAGTAAACCACTCTGTAGCCACAACTGAGGCTACAGTAATCATTTATTGTATAAGGCAGGTGGTCACTTAAAGAAAGATGAAAGTAAAGCAGAGAGCATTTAAATATGTTTTCTGCTTTTAATTGTTTCACTGTGCTGTAAGTTGTCAGCTATTTTTGTTCCATCAATAAGTATTGTTTAGTCCTGGTTACAGAGGGGTATACATCAAATGATTAAGCAGAATTCAATTTAAGGTACATTTTGCACCAAGATGGATCTACTGCTTGATTCACAGGGGTAAAGAATTTGAAATGTAGCCAGTGTCAAATTCCATCTTTAAAAGGCAGTTGAATTGCATTTAATTCTTTCATGAATGATGAGAATATTTTAAGATAGATCTATTATTTTTATTCTGTAATTTGTTGATTACATGTACCTGCATGTGTACTTAACTGAGAAGGCTTTTGAGCTTGAGTACAAGTTGGGTAATGTCAGACAAAGGTCACGGTTTTTAAGAGACCTGTCACATAAGGGGGCATAGCGTTTTGCAAACAAATCTTGTTTTCATTTAATTTACTTAACTTAACAAAAATAGAAACTTTACATACTTTAGAGCCGGTTTAAGCGATGTTTAAATGAGGTACTATACGTGTCATAAAATATACGCACATTTCACAATTGAGTTATGGATAAAGACCATAAAGAGCCACACTCTCGCTAATTTGTACTGTGCACAACGTAGCACGCTTTCCACTTCCAGTATTTAACACTGACGGCGAGTTGACCTAGTCAGGTTTTTTGAAAGTTTATTTAATGCAGCACGGCACACACAGACTTTAGCCAAACACCGAAAAAACAAACTTGTAAACACCTGCGTTTCAAAAATGAGATGCCACAGTTTTATGACAAGACTGAAGAGGGCCTGAAGGCCCTGATATCGCTCACCATTTGTAATGAAGCCTGATAGCTTTACCTTTGAATTTCACCCGTTTTATTCTAAATCCAGTCAAATTTGTCGACCTACTCTAGTATAAGAGAGTACATCAAAGGCAGATAACTAGAGCCTAAACAATACTGAAATGAAGCCTTTTTCTAGCATTTCAAAGTACATCAAGGGCAGGTAACTATTGCCACAATGATTAGATTTCAACAATAGTTGCACTCCTTCAAGAACGTATAGCTATATACTTTGTGTACAACTATAATCAAAATCCATTGAAAACTGTAGTTGTAATAGTGTAAACGCTGTAAAATATGGCATTTTCAGCAATTCAAAGGTAGATAACTCTTGATCTATTTGTCCAATTTCAACCATAATCACCATTTTTCGCACTCTTATGGTCATATACAATCTGAGCAAGTTTGAGAGAGCTTGGATAAATATTGTGACCTCTAGAGCGTAAACACTGTTAAGTATATCATTTTCAGCAATTCAAAGGTAGATAACTCTCAACCTATTGATCCGATTACAACCATAATTGAACTCATCCGAAGTCTTATGGTAATATACAATCTGAGTACGTTTGAGAAAGATTGGATAAAATTTGTGGCCTCTAGAGTGTAAACACCCTTAAGGTGATTCGCGGGTCAGCTTATTCTGTGTCAGAATTCTTTGAAACCTTGATTAAATTGAAATATACCATATGGAGAGTGAAAAATCGTTAATATAAAAAAAAGTTACAGTGCCGTTTTTTCTGAGAGGACCTTTTGTCGAGAAAAGCTCCTTTTTTAATAAACAGGAATAATTTCTTTATAAAATGATATAACTCAATAATTTCTGTACATTCAAGTAAACTGTACATAGACTATAAGATAGTGGGCAAACAAAAGTATTTCATAACATATTTTCTGGAAATATCAATATTTTAAAAAAGTCAAATTCTGAAAATCTCAAATTACAAAAAATCTAGCTGTTTAACATACACTAATTTTACTCTTATTAGATAGATATAACTTAATTCTACTAGTCACACAAATCTAATGAAAATCTCCAGTGGAATTTGCATTTTATACATGCTTTCCTGAAATTCTGACAAAATGTTAACACAAAACGAGTAACCTCCCTTGAGTTCAACTTTAAAATGCCGTCAGCTCTAAATAATACCTTAAGTCAAACCTTTAATAAGGGACCATTGAATACGTTAGCCTGTAGATCTTTAAAGGCAAGTGACTGTTTAATGCATAACAAAAGTAATGCATAAAAGCTCCTTTAGGATCTATCTTTTAGCATTACCTTTGTCCTTTGTTAAGCTGCCATCTGTCATATAGGCTATAATCCTCACAAATTTAGCTGTCACATGACTATACTTGCATCTGATATTATTCATTATTACGTGGCTTAACATAGCCTGTCCATTGATCACTGCGTTATGGATTGACTAGTCACTAAAATCGGAGAATTTGTTAAAAAAAAAATTTTTGAAGCGAGTGGGAATCGAACCTAGAACATTTGGATTGCAAGTCAATCACCGTATCAACTGCGCTAACAGAGAAGACACTGAAGCAGTTCAAACTTTTCTTTATCTACATTTTCTACTATAAGCATGTGCCGCAAAGATCAGGTGAAAGTCATCAGCATTTCCGGAACTCGAAATGCGGCCCGCCCGCTGTCGAACCACCTTAAATATGGCATTTTCAGCAATTCAAAGGTAGATAACTCTCCACCTATTAGTCTGATTTCAACCATAATCAAACTCATCTGAACTCTTATGGTAATATACAATCTGAGCAAGTTTGAGATAGGTTGGATAAAAATTGTGAACTCTAGAATGTAGACACTGTTAAATATGGGATTTTCAGCAGTTCAAAGGTAGATAACTCTTTATCTTTTGGTCAGATTTCAACCAAAATCAAACTCATCCGAACTCTTATGGTCATATATAATCTGGGCAAGTTTTAGAAAGATTGGATAAATATTGTGGCCTCTAGAGTGTAAACACTGTAAAATATGGCATTTTCAGCAATTCAAAGGTAGATAACTCATGACCTATTTGTCCGATTTTAACCATAATCGAACTCATTTGAACTCTTATGGCAATATACCATCTGAGAAAGTTTGAGAAAGATTGGATTAATATTGTGGTCTCTAGAGTGTAAACACTGAAATTGTTGACGCCGCACGACGGACGACGGACATTCAAGGATTGCAAAAGCTCACCCTGAGCTAGCTCAGGTGAGCTAAAAATCACAGATATCAGGCCATTTGGCATGCTTACTTTGGTTGCGTCAGTAACTGATGTTGCGCGTCATTTTGGACGCATAAGATAGACAATTCATATCCTAACTACTCGTTACAGACTGAGAGCTACGGGTTATGTCTGGGATCGTCGGACTCGGAGATCGTTGACGTCACATAGAGACGACCACACTCTTACGTCCTATCCGTACCAGTAGACCGTATACAGGGCAGATCTTAACTTATGACTAAACTGTCTTTATGCAAAAAAGTCGATCACTTAAAATGAAACAGTAAAATGAATAAAACACATCTTGCGTACACGTTCACATCTCTGATAATTTTAAAATCGACCCCTTTGCATTTTGACGTCAAATAACGACGTTGCTTTTGGATTTTTTTCATCACCATTGTTGAGAAATTGCAGACATTGATCCAAAGTTTCGAATAACACTAACTTAAGCTTCTGAAAAATTGTGTTTGTAGACAGAAATATACACATTAGAATCCAATGTAAAGTTTCTATTTTTGCTGTGTATAGTTCTGAGTTTTCTAAAAATTCTTCTTTTAAATATATTGAAAGCAAAGCGGTTTCATACAAAAGTGTGTCCAGGTTTTTTTTCATACCTCCATGAATACAATAAATGTTCCCAATTATTCCTCATAATTTAATATCACTACTGAATTTAAGAGGGTTAAATAGAGAATCTGACACGAGTGTTCATTATTTAACACTTTAAAACGTAGGTTGTAGTCCCTTCGCCATATATATTTTCCGCCAAAACGCGACATTGTTTTGCAGTAAAGTCAATGACATCATTCGGAGTCCTGTTTCATGCAGCGCTCTTGGAGAGCAGTAACTGTTGGACTAAGAGAAAGTAGTCCTGACAAGGCGCGGCCTGAATTATTTTTTTCATGGGGTTATGAAACAAAAGTTACAGCTAATCAGAGCTAACCAAAGCAATATCAACAAATTAGGAAAAATGGATAGACACTCATTTACATCCAATCAGGACTAGTAATGAGTATTTGTTTACTCGTCGTTTACAAACTGTGCACCTCTGAAGGTACACATGACTATGCAAACAGTGTTGCCCCAGATCAGAGGTCTCCAAAGGCAGTCCTTAGGCAAGCCACCTTGATAAACAATCAATTATGGTTGGACAAGACAGATATTTTATTATGGTGAGTAAGGTTGAGACAGATTCCATTTATAATACATTGATTCTAAATATAGAACAAGAGGGCCTGAAGGCCCTGATATCGCTCACCTTTTGTACTGAAGCCTGATAGCTTTACCTTTCTGTTTCACCCGTTTTCATCTAGATCTATTCAAATTTGCAGTATAGCATGTAAACCATTTTGGAATACAACCTCATAATTCTAGTATAGTAGAGTACATCAAGGGCTGATAACTAGACACTAAACAATACTGAAATGAAGCCTTTTTTAGCATTTCAAAGTATATCAAGGGCAGATAAATATTGTCACAATAAGTTTTAAACAATAATTGCACTCCTTTGAGAACCTATAGCTATATACATTGTGTGCAAGAATAATCAAAATCTGTTCAAAACTGTAGTTGAAACAGTGTAAATGCTGTTAGATACGGCATTTTCAGCAATTCAAAGGTAGATAACTCTTGACCTATTTGTCTGATTTCGACCATAATCACCTTTATTTGAACTTGTATGTTCATATACAATCTGAGCAAGTTTAAGAAAGCTTGAGTAGATATTGTGGCCTCTAGAGCATAAACACAAATATATCATTTTCAGCAATTTAAAGATAGATAACTCTTGACCTATTGATCTGATTACAACCATAATTAAACTCATCTAAATTCTTTTGGTAATATACAACCTGAGCAAGTTTGAGAAAGATTGGAGAAAATGTGTGGCCTCTGGGGTGTAAACACTCGCGTTAGTTGGAATAGTTGTCAACAAGTTCTATTCGAATCACCACTAACTTGATGTTTTCCGTTGACAATTTGTTAACAAACCCTAAAATCGAGCGATGATTTAGTCACGTGACAATGTTTATACCATGTGATTTGTGTCTCTAGATAAAACAAACATGAAGACCTCAATTAATCGAATGGATCCAGACCGCATGGCATTATATGCGTTTATAAAAGGAGGTGGCTATAGCCGTCCGGTTCCGGAGGGCTAGCCTGCCCTGTGAGGGTAAGCTAGACGTCCGGAATAGATTTTCGTCAGAGCATATACAGAGGTGTCAAATTCCACTTGCCTGCTCGCCAATGCGAGTAGGTTTTGAAGTCGGGCGAGTGCTTTCAAATATATACTCGACCTTAAGGGCGAGTGGATCTTTTGGGCAGTGTAATTAGAGTGCAAATTAAAACGGCTGAAGTTCTCTGCGTGTGTCAACATCAACGACACATTTTCTACAATGTTTTGCATTTCACTATTATCGACAACGAGTTTGGAGGCGTTCCTATTCACAGGCACCTGCTTGTTTCTTCTTTATATTATTCGGCCTTCAAAGTACGAAAGTTTCGGCCCAAAAAGGTTTATTTGTGTTGAAAGTATCGAGGGGTGGTTCAAATATTTATTCGAATTATAAAATTAAAGTATGAATAACAGTGTTATAACGTGTTTTATTATTCAATCATCTGTCAAACTGCAAACATTTCTTAATATAAAGCTTCGACGATTTCGTACCTAATTTGAACGAGTCAAAATTTTACATGCCGAAAAAACCGGAAGCACCGTTAGTTCCCGCTACTTGTCAAAATGTAAACAACCTAACAAAACTATCTTCAGTCGTTTTCGTAGTAAAATAGCGGCATTAACAGGGATGTCGAAACGATGACAAGACCCACAAGAATTGAAACAGTTAAACAGTGCGTTTCTATATGTTGATATTTTCGAATTTAAATAAACGAATAAGAAAATTGTGAAAGTTTCAGTACATATGAATTATATATGAAAATTCACGGACGAGCAAAAGTTGCAGAGGGCGAGTGGATTTCAATAGCAACTAGTCCTACAGGGCGAGTAGCTTTTGAAAGATTTTTACACCCCTGATATACTGCATAATTTACGTGAGTTAGTGCCTGGATATATATGGCAAACAACCTTAAATACAATTTTGAACTTCAGAAAATCGGCGAGAACAGAAACAAGTCACACTTTAAGGAATTAATTTACCGTCACTATGAGCTACGATCGCATCCGCCATTGTCGTTGTTGCCGTATTTTGTCCCCACCTTAGTAGGAAAACCGCACTCTCGCAGGCATTTTTAATTGATGATTGAAGACCTGTACCTTTCGCTAAACTGACACGTTCGAAAAAATGTACATGACGTCCACGACAGAATGTTTCCCTTTTTTAATTGTTTTCCTTAATGTCAGAGAAATATCTCCAACTTAGAATTTCACAGCGAACTATGGTAATGGAAAGGTCTTCCTTTTTTCGAAATATAATGACCTTCATAAATACATGTATTACTCAAACTTTTACTCTAAATGCCACTTTATGCCGATGCTTAACTGTTAATAACAATGGATTTTTTTTGCATGGCTTTGTTAATGTTATTTCCGATACATTCACAGTTTGCTGCTAGCCACATGGACATGGAGATACCGGCTGTGATAATTAGATTTGGCGATAATCAACGTATTGATATCATACGTAGTCCATCCATTTGAAATACTTTCGGCATATTTAACTTCAATCTCTAATTTTAACATTCAGTATGATATTTACATGCATAAATTACAATAAAATCAACAAAAATGTCCTGCGTGCTAATCTAATAACGACAAAGTCAGGGCAACAGTCAATTACCAATTAAACTGGCGGATGCGAACGTTGGTCTTAAGTGAAGGTAATTTAATTCCTTTATATAAATGTGATTTGTTATTGCTCTCTGTTGTTTTATGGAAAATTAAATGCATTTAGTTTTGTTTCAACTTGTTTTAAATATACCCAGGCACTAACCCACATATAAAGCAGTATATTTCCTGAAAGAAATTTATTCCGGACGTCTAGCCCGTCCTGTGACGGTTGGCTAGCTGTCAGGTTCCGGACGTCTAGCCGCTGCCTTTATCAAAATTGGGGGCATTACGACTGTTTTTAAAGGGTGTTTTATTCATTTCCTTTTGTCCGGAAGTATTGTTCGATGTTTCTGACTTGTCAAAGTTATTTTTAGAACAATATAGTTAATAATGGTAAAAAGGTAAGCAAGGTAACATCGGATCTATATAGTTGCACACTTTCAAACTTGAGATCGTGCAGCAAGAGACAGCTGCGCTAATTTTACTGATATGTTATTCATTCTCAATAAACGTGTTTATGAATCTGAATCTGAATATAGAACGTCGTAGAATCCTATAAAATGCTAAAAACTATTATGTCCATTGCAAACAGGTTGGAGCCAGAACAGACGCCGGGTAACCTGACGTCTGATTAGGCTCCAATCTGTTTGCCAACCTGAACCAGATTAAAAAGATAAAATAAAACATCTACAGTTTAGTGCATTGTCAGTGATTGTGTTTGCGTTTATTCTTCTCTACTATAAAGACTACTGTACATTACGCACAATAAATTATTGTATCTGTATCAATACGTCGTAGAATCCTTAAAGGCTTTTACACGAGGCTTTTTGTGCGTAAATTAAATACAGCTTTCCGTATCCCTGGCTAACTGTACGGAAATCAACGAGTACGGTGATCATCCCTTTTAAATAACTCTGATATGTCAGAAGAAAACACTAATATAAAGTTTTCGTTGACCACAATTTCTATTTGAGTCGGGCCAAAATCATTGTCATCAGTAAATCTTCGCGCATTTGCTCCGCCCACTTTTCGATGTCAACAAACTCAATGATTCGAACACGACCAATATCTACGTACTTACTTTGAAGTAATTCCGTCGACAATCTCTCTGAGCAAATAACAATTTGCTTATCTCCTCTTCGTGTTTTTCTTTCTGCTAAGGTTAATTTTCACTTCAGCAAAATGGCATGTTTTATTTACCCACGTAAAATATCTCGTTCTGGTTCCCGGTTAACACGCACATAATCCTACAGTACCGGAAACCAGATTAGACGTTTCCCGTTATAACTGATCGGCTTTCCCCGTATGCTTGTCGATCGAAACTATTGGCTATACGGACAGGACCGAGTATGCTTCGTAAAACGGACATCGGCGATTTTCGCAATGTAATACGAACAGCTGCTCGGCTTTCCCCGTTATACTCGTCGGTCGAAACTATTGGCTATACGGACAAGACCGAGTATGCTTCATAAAACGGACATCAGCGATTTTCGCGAATGAATACTATTCAACATTTTCTTAAAAATAAAGCAAAAGACATATTCTGACCTTCCGGAAAACATTGAAAAATCTCATATTAAATTAATTAGAAGAGATACAACTTACTTCAACCCACATGTATAGTGCTATCAAAGCATAGATCACTTCTAAAAGCAAGCACTATTTTCTTGTTAGATTTGGTTGTAGTCAGTTTTGCAGTAAGAAATGTGTTACTTTGCGAATTTGGTATACATGAATCCGCGAAAACGCTACGCTGCGCTGCGCTATCGCGGATCAAAAACTATGAACACACATATCATCTATCAGTTGCATTGGCAATTAAAATATGGAATATTGTCACTAGGAAAGAGTGCAGACTGGTGTCAAACAGATTCTTTAATAACACTGCAGGAGCTCTCTGATCTGGGTCTACACTGTTTTCAAAAATTCTAAAGACATGTATACACAATCGGTAGCTGCAGGAGAAGGGGTATTGACATGTTTTTTCTTTGGATATTTAAACTGTATTACGATAAGTGCAATTTGTTTTGGTTTGATGGCTTTAACACAATCAACCCTGACAGCAAGGATACTCATCATTCATAAAAAATGTACCTGTAAAGAGCACATTTGTCCCATGTAAACAGAATAGAGCCTGATGAGAGGGCTCCTTAAGTAGCCCTCTGATCAGGGTCTGCACTGTTTGTCATTTTGCAATATATTGTTAAAATCAACAGAAAATGGTCAAAATTGGACTAGACTTAACTGGCTATTGGATTTGCTCATTAAAAGTTTCAGGGGTGAATGAGTCAAGAGATTACTACATGGTTGTTATTTCCCTTGTAAAACAGTTCGGAGGGGGGGAAAGTGTTTATACTGGAATCTCTTCTGCATTATTTTGCAAAAAGTTGGTGATCAGCTTGAGTGATAAAATGTTGTAACAGAAATAAAAAAAAAAAAAAACACTTTAATAATCTTCCTTGATTCTTCAACTGGACTAGTGGTGGAGTAACTGTTCCAGAGGATTGGGGGAGAGGTATGTTAGCACTTAACTCTCTCAACACCACAGACCTGTTTGAAATATTCTCGTTACTTTTGCAAATGGTGTGGATCCATATCAGAGGGCTCCTATAGGAGCGCTGTGATCAGGGTCTACACTGTTTGCTTAATTAGACCAGTATTTATCAAACTACCAAGAATTCGAAGTAGACTGGTTCATGTTTTGGTAATTAAAAAGATCCAAAAGGGAACCTTATAACCCACAAGAGTTACTTAATGTTGAAAGCTTTAAACCTATGTTATTTCAGTATAAGCACTATGGGACACCTTTACCTCTTTCTCTGCAGAAACATCACAAATATCTCAAATTAATATTCATTAGTGCTTTTGAATACATGTGGCAGCTAAAAGCAAAATGAAAGTAAAGTAGAAACTTTACTGTCATCTTCAAGACTTGCTTTAAACAGCCACATGCCTTAAACACAGTTAGATGTAGGTAAATTTTACGTTTTGCTATGGAGGAAAAGGTCAACAAATGTCTCTACCAAAAACAATAGATCTGTGTTGGGCAGCTATCCAAAAAAGACATTTAAATAGCTGTGTAATAGACAAAGATGTCACCTAAGGAGCGTTATGCATTGCTTTTGTCACGAAATAAGCAAAAGGTTGTGTTAAGGGTGTATCAATGTCATGAGCCATTTTTTTCAAAGTATTAAACTTTTTTTCTAGCATTGTTTTTTTGGAAGAGCTATTTATGATGAATGAAAAAATGAAAAAAAATATATATGGTGGTGTCCTTTTTTTTAGCTACAGCGATTTGAAAAAGGTATGTCAAATTTGGAATTTTTTCTCAAATTTTACCCATTCAGAGTAAAAGCTTCAGTAAAATCTATTTCAAAACAAAACAAAAATGTTAATTTTGGGTTTTCTTTATTTATTTCATGTCTATGGTGGTATTTTCACATATATAAACCAAATTTAGACAAAGCAGGCACCAGGTTTGAACAATATGGATCCTTGAATATCAAAAATATGCTTTATAAAGGGCATGATTTTATTAGATTTTTTATTTTATGAAAAAAAGTAAAAAAGTTTGAAAATGAAATAGTTCTAGTATTAAACTATTTCTTATATTCTACCAGATGAAAGCCCATACTAAGGCAGTTCAAAATATGAAAAAAAATTTGAAAGGTCAGTGTTGAAAATTTTGAGTTATTAAAGTTTAAAGAGTTATCGCCCCTTACAAAATTTACAAAAAAGTACCATATCGATGATATTTAGAGCTTTATAAATTTCACATTTGGTGCCTTTTTTTTCTTAAATTAGTTTTTGTATGAAGAAATACTACCATAGATAGGAAATAAATAACACAAAACCAAATTATCATATTTGTTTTCATTTAAAATGGGTTTTATTGAAGCGGGCTGTTTGAAAAAGACAAAATAAGAGGAAGTGGGTAGGGTAAATTTTACATGGCTGTAGAGCCAACTGTTGTTCACCAAAATGTACACTTTTTCTATTTTTTCATTCATCTTAAATAGCTCTTCAATACAAAACCATCATAGAGTGTTTTCATATACTTTGAAAATTTCCCAAATTCATGACATTGATACACCCTTAAGAGATATTTTGCTGCTTCTTTGAATGGCTTCAGAGTGATGGTTTTACTGCATTATTGGATTCCAAAATATGAGCCAGTCGACTTGTAATTCTGGGTAGTTTAATAGATACTGGTCTAAATTAGTGAACAGTGTAGATCCAGATCAGAGGGCTCCTGTAGGAGCCCTCTGATCTGGGTCTATACTGTTTGCAAATGTAATTAGTATATTTTAAACAGGTCCATATTTTGGTGTTGAAATAGTTACAATATTATTTGGCAAGTGGTTACTAATTTACTATGTAGAATGAGATTATGCAACAGGCTCTCCTTGGATCATTCTGCTTTACCTACCTGGATGTTTCTTCATCGACTAACACACGTAATAACCATGAATTGTATCAATTATTGTAACATTTAACCCTGTTGTTATTACTACTCAAAAGAAGAGTTATGTTTTGGTGTTTAACTCTTTTCCCAATAGACCCATTACCCCATAGCCTGTTTCTAAATTGAAAATAGGTGACCACTTAAAGCAGGTTGAAAGTAAAGCAGAATGTGCCTTCAGACACATTCTGCTTTACTTTCAGCCTGCTTTAAGCTACCATCTGCTAGAATATTGAACAGATTCCTTTCCATACATATTCATAATTGTATAAATTAAAACTATTTTCTTAAGTGGAGGAATAATTTAAAGGCGTAAAAAGGTGTATTTATGGAGTAAAGGGTTAAGGACAAATATTTTTCCATGATGGATAAACTCCTTCCATGCTCTGTTAAAGAGCCATATAAAACTTTCCTGCTTCTTGACATGTGAATGCTTAAAGCAGGTTAAAAGCGAAACAGAAAACTCCTTCAGGTGCTTTTTGCTTTACTTTCAGCAATTTCTAAGCAACCACCTGTCTTACACACTGAAAAATACCATTGAGGGATAGTTTAAGGCAGACTACTGTGTAACCCTTTCACCATTTTCCACTAGTGCAAAGCTAGGAGGAGGATGGCCTAAAGCAAAGCTGGATGAAAGCAATGCAGAAAGCTCCTATAGGACCTGTCTGATTTATTTTATCCTGCTTTCAGCTGCCACCTTTCTTAAACACCATCAATGAGTGAAGGTGTGCTCAGGCTTAATTAATAGATTAAGGTATACTAATGATTTTCTTAAGAAAGAAAGGGTTTAAAGCAAAGTAGAAAGATGAACTGAAGCAGAAAGCTTTCTGCTGCATTCTGTATTGAACACTATCAGTAAGTATTCTAGAGGGTGTGATATAAGCAGCATTTTATTGTACACCTAGCTGTTCATTCTAACATGGCATGTGAATATCTCAATAAACCAAAAATAAAGCCACCTTGGTATAATCTGCAATAAATCACGCTGTGAAAGTAGACTATTATATAGACTGTAATGTAAGAATCACAATAATCTTTGTTCCGTCATTGGTTTTGCCTCATATACCATGGTTTGAAGTTATAATGTGCTGTTAACTCTTTCCTCCCTGAAACTTTAAATGGACAATTCCAGTTTCCATTTTAGTTTAGTCCATTTCTGACTTTGAAGGGTTGTTTTTGTCAATGTTTGGCATCATGACAAACAGTGAAGACCCTGATCAGAGGGCTCCTTTCAGAGCCCTCTGATCTGGGTATTCACTGTTTGCATAGGACAAGTGTACTATTCACATGTACACTGTTTGAAAAGGACGCCTATATGCGGGACTAGGGTTCAAAGGGTTAATTGACCACTCAGACCTTTGGCCCTTGTGGTTAATTTGCAACGTGTCAGAACCGTTATATCCAACAATGGAACAAAGATTATTTCTTAACTCTTTCAACACGAAGTATCTCTTTGGGTTATTAAGTTCCTTTGTGGATCTTTTTAATTACCCAAATGTGAACCAGTCTACTATGAATTCTGGGTAGTTCAATAAATATTGCTTTAAATTAGCGAACGGTGTAGACCCTGGATCTACAGTGTTTGCAAATGTAATGAGTATACAGTGGAACCTCTCTATTACGACCACTAAAAATAAGGCTTATTGTCTGTATAAAAGACAGGTGACAGCTTAAAGCAATGTTAAAGTGAAACAGAAAGCTCCTATAGGAGCTTTCTGTTTCACTTTCACATTGCTTTAAGCAGTTACCTGTATTAAACGACTAATATTTGACACAATTTAGTGGTCGTAATAGAGAGGTTCTACTGTAGTTTAAACAGGTCCATGGTGTTGAAAGACCTAAATATTACAGGTGTGCAAGATCTTGTTTGAATGAAAATCAAAATATCATGGTGTTATCAGCTGTTTCCTGTGATATAACTTTACATTATTGTACATTTTAAACATTTTTATCATTTTAATCAATGGCAAAAACAAACCATGCTGTCTCCAATACAAAAATGACATATTTTGAAGGAACCTTAATACTGATATGGTAGTTATGAAATACTAGATGGTGATCATGAAATATTGGATGGTGATTATGAAATATTGAATGATTTTAAAGAGGCTCGCAACCAGATTTAGCATTAAAAATAGTAATTTGTAAATATATGTCAAATGCTTATATAAATGGGTAAGATTTAGTTTAGGATAATAAATTCTGTTAAAAAATGCATTTCAAAAAAAAAGAAAGAAGAAGCTCTGGTGGGATTCGAACCCGTGACCCTCCATTCGGAGACAAACATGAAAAATGAGGAAACGCCTTTATCCCCTCGGCTACCAGCGCTCTATATATATGGTAGCGAATTAACATACTTCACTGGTAGCGATTGATAGTCCTTTATTCGGCTCGGGTTTATGTCTGAGCCCGTGTAGAGAAGCAACAACAACAACTATACCGTCGGCTGACGCTATAGAAAAACGATGGAAAATATCTAAAAAAAACTAAGATTCGGTGACGATTCTTGAGACTTTTTTTGGACTGATCATATTTTTTAATGTCAGAAGCCAAATAATGCCACAAATTTGCTTTTATTTGAGAATTTTATTTTATTTTGACAAGTACACCATCCGGTTGTGAGTCCCTTTAAGATAGTATTTCAGCATACTCTCTCTTGATTGTGAAATAAATTTGTTATACACAAAATATATGTGTTTGTTTTGTTTCTTTAATGCCTTCATATTAAGTTTGTCACAAGGGAGATTCATTGCTTGTTTGTTCAAATCTTGTTACCTTCTTGAACTAGTCTTCTTCAGTATGTGTCATTGATGTGCACAGAGTTTCTCATGAAATAAATTTTCAATCGCCAAAAAAAAAAAAAAAAAAAAAAAAATGTGTCCGTTTCGAAGAAACTACATGTACAAGCTATTGTCATCACTCCGACATCTGCATTGTTTTTCGTTGTCATCCTCGTCCGAAATCTTAACATTGACCATAACTTTAGAACTACATGTGATACTGACTTTATATTTGGTGTGTGTACTCACCTCAAACAGATCATAGACTCAGTAAAATTTGGGTCATGTCCAACAAAAGTCAAGGTCATTTAGAGGTCATTCAGAGGTAAATAGGGTGGGTAAGGATTTAAAATTGGCCATAACTTTGGAACTGCATGTGATAGAGACTTTAAAGTTGGCATGTGTAAGAAGCTCTTGAAATCAATACAACTTTGGTAATGTCAGACAAAGGTCAAGGTCATTTAGAGGTCAAATAGGGTTAATTTAACATTTCTCATAACTCTGAAACAACATGTGATACAGACTTCATATTTGGCTGCTCAACGCAAGAAGCTCTTGAGCTCAGTACAACTTTGGTCATGGCAGACAAAGGTGAAGGTCATTTAGAGGTCAAATAGGTTGTGATCAGAAGGCTCACTGATACTGGTCTCTACTGTTTGCAAGAGATGTACAGTGTTTCCTCTATAACAACACCCAATGGGAGACAATTATTGTGCATGTTGTTCTGAGGGAGTTGTTATAGGGAATGAAATTGGCTTCCATTTGCAATTTGAATTTGATCTGGATTCAAGCTGTTTGTCACCCGTTATAATATTTTTTTCTGACAAATGTCCAACAAGTTACTTTGAGAAAAACAACCAACAGACAACAAATTTAAAAAGATGATATTGCTGCAGTAAAAGCATTGGACATAATTGTCTCGTTTGGTTAACTCTTTCCTCCCTGAAACTTTAAATGGACAATTCCAGTTTCCATTTTAGTCTAGTCCGTTTCTGACTTTTAAAGGTTGTTTTTGTCAATGTTTAGCATCATGACAAACAGTGAAGACCCTGATCAGAGGGCTCCTTTCGGAGCCCTCTGATCTGGGTCTTCACTGTTTGCACAGGACAAGTGTACTATTCACATGTACACTGTTTGAAAAGGACGCCTATAAGCGGGACTAGGGTTCAAAGAGTTAACAGTGGTAAGTTTTGTTGTAAGGAGGGGATCGTTGTCGGAGGGCTGTTTTACGGAGAGAGCACTGTACATACTTGATGGTCCTGACCACTGTAAGGGTGAATATGGTATCCAAAGGAAGAACAAGAACATTACATATTGTTTCATGTATTTATATCAGAATATACTGTTGTACATTTACATTATTAGAATGAAATGAAAATTGTAAAAAAAATATTAAATTAATTAGTACATTTGTGGTTTGCAAATAGTTGCAGTAGGAGAATGAAATGAAAATTGTAAAAAAAATATTAAATTAATTAGTACATTTGTGGTTTGCAAATAGTTGCAGTAGGAAACATACATGTTATCTGAAAAGTAAGAGTTCAAGTCGGCATATTTTCTAAGCAAGCAACAGAGTTTTGAAATTTCGGAAAATTCCAACGTTAGAGCAGTAGCTGATGACACATTGCTGCAGACAATGATATTACTAAGCGCTAAAGTAAGTTTACTGTAACTCTTTCAATACCATGGACCTGTTTAAAATATACTCATTAAATTTGCAAACAGTGTAGAACCAGACCAGAGGGCTCCTATAGGAGCCCTCTGATCAGGGTCTAAAATGTTTGCTAATTTAGAGAAGTATTTATTAAACTACCAAGAATTCCAAGTAGACTGGTTCATGTATTGGTAACTAAAATGATCCACAAGGGAACTTAATAACCCACACAAGAGTTACTTAGAGTTGAAAGAGTTCACAATCTCTACAAAATGGTTTTCAGAAATTGTTCACTGGCTATTGCACAATAAATTACGATGAAAAACACGTTATAGTCAAATACAGAACTTTATAAGTTAAAAAAAACTAGTTAAGTGTTTTTATATTGAAGTTGATTTTTTAACACCATGAATACAAAATATGATAACGGATCTAATCAATGACTTAAAAAATACCTAACAAACAGTCATGAATGTAGATTTAGAACATCAAAAGATAATCCTCTAAAATTCCAATATTTTCTGATCAACAGAATTTTGTTTTGTAATTTTAAAATATACACATCTATAAATCAGAAGTCGATGGGTTATTACAGATTAACCCTTTACTCCATAGCTTGTTTCTAGTTTTGAAGACAGATCACCACTTAAAGCAGGTTGAAACCTTAAGGTGAACTTTGCTTTCAGCCTACTTTAAGCTACCATCTGCTAGGATACAGGAATTATTTCTGATGTTGCACAATTATTTATAATGTATAAAATCGAACTATTTTCTTCAATGGAGGATAGTATTACATGCATAAAAAGGTGTATCTATGGAGTAAGGGGATAAGCACTCTGTAAGTGATAAGAATTGAGCCAAAGCCATCCTAGATCTTCTTTTTTGAAAGGGTTTAGCACTCAAAAAACAATACATTTTTATATCTTATTTTTATGCCAGAGAGAAAACAAGTATAGGTGCTACTAATAATAACAGAAAAGTGTTAAACAAAAGTAATATTTACATGTACTACAGTAATAAAAATATCTTAAATTATTTTAATTAATTTCTATGTCCAGAATAAAAAAACTGATATGCTTACAAGTATACTTAAATTTGTCAAAATATAGTTTATTTTGAATAAATTAAAAATATATTATAAATATCTGTAGTGCTTTAAAAAAGAACCGAGTTATTCTTTAAATATTTTTATATTTACAATTTTTGATTTTATCATAATTACCCATTACACCATAGCCTGTTTCTAATTTTGAAGAAAGGTGACTACTTAAAGCAGATTGAAAGTAAAGCAGAATGCGCCTTAAGGCGCATTCTGCTTTACTTTCAGCCTGCTTTGAGCTACCATCCACTAGAATACATATAGAAAATAGCATGGGTCATATTCATGACTACATAAATTGGAACTATTTTCTTCAGTGGAGGAATAAATTAAAGGCGTAAAAAGGGTACTTATCGGGTAATGGTTTAAAACCCTGATGAGCAGCCATTCAATTTAATTCAGCCTAAATATAGGGTTGTGCTTGCTCAACAATTTTTTGACTTGATCCTTAGTTTGATGGTCAGGTTGTAATATTATTTTTCAGTATTAAAAAGTCAGTGATAGAAACAAGGGCCACCATGGCCCTAAATCACTCACCCGGTACACCATGTAAAACTTGACCTATAGTGACCTAGATTACAACTGGACATGACCCACAGTCAACCTCTAGAGTGTAAACAAGATTTTTGTATGATTTGACCAAGTGACCTTGTTTTTAACCAGACACAATTCAGTTTGATTTTGACCTAGATTTGATGAAGGCAAACATTCTGAAAGTATTTCATTCAGATCTATGAGATTTGTAGCCTCGTAGAGTGTTCACAAGGTTTTTCTTTGATTTGACCTAGTGACCTAGTTTTTTACCGGACATAACTCATATTCAAACTTGACCTATATATCAATTAGGCAAACATTCTGACTAAGTTGCAATAAAATCCAATGAGATTTGTAGCCTCTAGAGTGTTCACAAGGTTTTTCTATGATTTAACCTAGTGACCTAGTTTTTGACCGGACATGACCAATATTCAAACTTTACCTAGATATTAATTAGGCAAACATTTTGACCAAGTTTCATTAAGATCAAATGAGATTTGTAGCCTCTAGAGTGTTTACAAGGTTTTTCTATAATTTGACCTAGTGATCTAGTTTTTGACCGGACATGACCCACATTGGAACTTGACCTAGATTTCATCAAGGCAAACAAAGTCATGCATAAGATTCAATGAGATTTGTAGCCTCTAGAGTGTTCACAAGGTTTTTCAATAATTTGACCTAGTGACCTAGTTTTTGACCGGACAAGACCCATATTCGAACTTGACCTAGATTTCATCAAGACAAACATTGTCATCAAGTTGCATTAAGATCCAATGAGATTTGTAGCCTCTACAGTGTCACAAGGTCTTTCTATAATTTAACCTAGTGACCTAGTTTTTGACCAGACATGACCCACATTCGAACTTGACCTAGATTTCATCAAGACAAACATTGTCATCAAGTTTCATGAAGATCCGATGGAATTTGTAGCCGCTAGAGTGTTCACAACCAATTGTGAACGGATGGACAGACGACGGACATCCAGCGATCCTAAAAGCTCACCTTGGCACTTCGTGCCAGGTGAGCTAAAAAGACATCAAACAAAATAACAGCAAAAGCCTTGCTGTAATATAAGACAATATCAAAAGCAGCATAAAATTCCTTTATTAAACTTAATTACCCCTGAAACTTCAAATGGACAAGTCCAGTTTCCAATTATGTCTAGTCCATCTTCTTTAGTATTCAGGGTTGTGTTTATAATATATTTCAAAATGATAAAACAATGCATACCATGACCAGACAGCTTTAGAGGGAGTCCTCTGATGTGCTTTGGTCAAGGTATGCACTGTTTGTCATTTTGTAATATACTGCAAAAACAACCCTGCATAGACATACATGGACTAGACTTAATTAGAAATTGGAAGTGTCCATTGAAAGTGTCAGAGGTGACACTGGTCCCTTCATACATCAGCAGTACATTGTATTGCTTGTAGCACGGCTTGGCAACATAGAATATGGCATACAGAGACATGAGTAACCCTCAACTCCATAGGTAAGCATTTTTAACGCTTTTAATTTATTCCTCCACTGAAGAAAACAGTTCCAATTTATATAGTCATGAATATATATCATAAGAAATGTTTTCTTTATTTTAGCAGATGGTAGCAATCTGATTTACTTTCAACCTACTTTAGTGGTCACATAACTTCAATACTAGAAACAGGCTATGAAGTAAAGGGTTAACAGATCAAAAGATTCTACGGACAAAACAAAGCATACAACAAAACACAAATACTTATTGTACGATGGGAAATATTTTTATTTCAATTTTTTGGCATTCATGAAAGATTAGAAGTACAGCGCTACCTCTCTACAACAACATCCAATGGGACATAACGATTGTAATTGCTGTTCGGACGGAGTTGTTATTGTGAGGGAAATGGGCTTACATTTGCAAACAGCTTCTGATCTGGATTCAAGCTGTTTGTCACTTGTCATTATATTTCTTTCTGTCAAAATGTCAATTATGTGACTTTGGGAAAAATAGCAGACAACAATTTTAAGAAGACACTATTGCAGCCATTGAAAGGTTGGGCATGATTGTTTTGTTTTGGGAACAGCGGCAAGCGTTGTAGTAAGGAGGGAATCATTGTTCAGAGAGCCGTTATAGGGAGGGAGCACTGTATACCATATCTTCTTTTCACATGTCATTATAGCAGAACCTTGTTGTAGCAATGCATATAAGCATGCTTTTTATAACAAAACTAAGAAAAATTTAAACTTTGCTATCTCAAGGCTTTTCTTTATTTCTTTAACCCATTACCCCATAGCCTGTTTCCAGTACTGAAGATAGGTGGTCATTTAAAGCAGGTTGAAAGTAAAGCAGATTAAAGCACATTCTGCTTTACTTTCAGTCTGCTTTAAGCTACTTTATGGAGTATACGCTAGTATATAGAAACATAAAAATTATGGTGCATATTCATAACTATAAAAATTTGAACTATTTTCTTCAGTGGAGGCATACATTAGAAAAAGGTGTATATATGGGGTAATGAGTTAAACTGATTTCTCTTCGTTTAGTTTTGATTTGAAAAAAGGTTAGGTCATTGTGTGGTCTTGGTGAACATTTGTTCATAATAGCCAAGATAGATTTTTGACACATATACAATCATACCCTTTTTTACCACATCATGTGACATGCGCTGTCTCTAAAATATATACACTATACATAATTACGGTATATACATGTATTGCAAAGTTACATTAATTCTTAGCCTTAGCATTCTTCATGACATTTGTGTCCCAAAAACAAATGATAAAATTCCACAACTATGACAAACACTCAAACTTTTGGTAATGGTAAAGACGAGTGGTAACATATAGCGGGATGAAAGTAAAGCAGAAATCTCCAACAGGAGTCTTTTGCTTTACTTCATCCAGCTGTAAGCAAACATTTATCTTTAACATTAAAAACAAGCTCTTCTTTCAACAGCAGGATTTACTGTCATACACTGTTGCAAAATACACAGCTATTAAAACAACTCTTTAATAAGCAAGCCAATCTAGATTGTTGGATAAAGCACCTCTTTATTTAACGGAATTCCTATGACAAAATATAAACACGAATATCCTCATGAAAAATGTATCTTAAAACGAATCCATAAACACATTCCTATTAGGAGCTATAAACCTGAATGAATGTATGAAAATTGTTTCCAATTATATGTTTGAAAGAAAAATCTACATTAACTATTATGCCAAATTGTTTTGAGTCTAAGAATAAAATAACATTGTGTAAACACATGTTGGCAAAAACAAGCAGGTTTTCAACCTACTTTGGTGGATAGCAATAATATCTGATTTCTCTAAAATATCAATTGTGTCCTTTACATCTAGAAATACGGAAACTATTGTTTGACTTTATTATACAATCATAATTTATGAAGGTGATCGACTACATTCAATATACCTTAAATTGGCAATTTCTAAGACAAATAACTGCTTAACTCATTCACCCATAACACTTTTGATGGACATTTCAAATTAAGTCTATGGTTGATTTTAACAATATATTGCAAAGAACGAACAGTGCAGACCCTGATCAGAGGGCTCCTGCAGGAGCCCTATGATCAGGGTCTACCCTGTTTGCATAGGCCACATGTCCTCTTTACAGGTACACTGTTTGCTAGCGACGAGTATACTTGTCACTAGGGTTGAATATGTTAAAGCAGTTAAATTAGAAATCTCATTGCCATATCATTTATGGTCAGTCAACACAGGTTTAATATACATGTATCTTATTTATACACATACACGTACATATACATGTACATGAACCAAGCCTTTAACATATATTAATCATTAATGTAACAAAACTTGCGTATATCTAAACAACATTTACCAAACACTCAACAGAACGTTCCTTTTCATTGCTTTAGTGTAATAAAAATTGCGTATATCTTAACAATATTTCAAACCCCTACACAGAAGGATCTTGTTCAATATCTTAACTCATTCACCCCTGAAACATTTAATGGACAATTCCATTTTCAAAATAAGTCTAGTCCATTTTTTACTATTTAAGGTTGATTTTAACAAAATATTTCAAATTGACAAACAGTGTAGACCCTGATCAGAGGGCTCCTTAAGGAGCCCTCTGATCAGGGTCTACACTGTTTGATTGGGACAAGTGTAATTCTCACAGGTACACTGTTTGTAAATGAGGAGTATACTCGTTGCTAGGGTTGAATGGGTTAAGGCAGGTGCCATTCTATAGAGAGTTCTGCTTCTTTTACATCATGCTTTTAGCTGCCACTTATCTTAACCCTTTCTTCCATAGCCTGTTTCTAATACTGAAGATAGTTGACCACTTAAAACAGATTTAAAGTAAAGCAGAATGTGCCTGCTTTAAGTAACCACTCATTTCAAGATATGAATGAAACGGATTTAAAAAGGATAAACTTAATCTTCCTTTAGATAAGTAACTGCTGAAAGCAGAATACAATTAAATAGCAAGCTTCTATATGAACTTTCTGTTTTACTTTAGTTCTGCATTGACCCATTTACCCATAAATATGTCTTTTTACGCCTCTAGTTTATTCATCCATTGAGGAAAATAGTTCCAATTTACACAAGTATGAACATATATACCATAAGAAATATTTCTATATTCTATCAGAATTTTGCTTAAAGCAGGCTGAAAGTAAAGTAGAATGCGCCTTTAACGCGCATTCTGCTTTACTTTCAACCTGCTTTAAGTGGTCACGTGTCTTTAAAACTAGAAACAGGCTATGGGGTAAAGGATTAAGCAGTTATTTTGATTAATTAGAATATTTGGATTAATTTTAGTGACATTTAAATAGAAGATTGACTGTATACATAAAATGAAAATTGCAAATAATACAAATGGTTTACATGAATTTATGACACAGTTTGTTCTCCTCGGCAAGGACACTCTTGCTCTTTTGGCTCTATTGGGTTCTGTTCAGCAACTGTTCAGGTGACTGTTGTAGACTTCTTACAGAGCTCCAGATAAGGGGAGTATTTCAAAAACTAAAATCTTTATTTCCACATTAAACCCTATGGTGTCACTACTCATTAGAATCGTCTCTTCGAGACAATTCTAATGAGTATTAACACCATAGGATTTGGTGCTGAAATGAGCGAGAAAATGCTTGATCTGCTCAGTTTACTCCCTCTTATCTGGAGTCCTGTTTCTACATGCCCTTTAGTGTAGAAATTGAAAGTTCTATGGTCCCAACAACCTATCTTCTCTGCATGTTTGTGAACACTGAAATAAAACACAACAGCTTTTATAAATTTGAAACTAGAAATGTGTTTGTAAAACATGGATTCTCTGGAGTATGCTTGACCATTAATGAGCATTGTATTAGTCCACAACTTATCAAAACATAAAAACTTCACCTAGGTCAAAGAGATCAAGGTCAGACTGTCAAAGGTCAAGGTCATCAAACTGTAATGCAATATGATGTACTCATTGAAGTGTATAATCATGTGTTGTAGCAGGACTCTAGGTACAAAAACTTAACCTACATACATACGGACGGATGGACAAGGGCTATAACACACTATACCAGAACCACTTCATGGCACAGTATAATAACATGTTAATGATCTTATGGCTAAATTCAAATGATGTTGTCCAGATAAAATCAGGTAAATTTCACTCTGAGTCATGGAAAATTACTTTCAACTTTAAGTAGCAACCCCAGCTGAATTTTCAAGATATCAATAGTAAATCAAAAACACATCATACAGATAGATCTCTTTGCAAGCTTTTCAAATCTGTTTTCATTTTATTTCTATCTTAAAAAATAAAAAAGTTATGACAAATTTTATCATTCAATATTTCGCCATTTTTCAGAAAAAATGAGCTATTATTTCTACTGTATTTTTTCGCGACGCGCGGCACCGATTCATCAAAGCCGGTCATCATTATTTCAGTAAAATTGTCTTAACTTTTTTGTTTTTAAAGATTTTTCCATGAAATTTTCAGACAATCTTCTTTGAATATTGTCCTTTCTATTGTTTTTAAAAGATTTATTATAATAACGTTTTCTGTTTTGTTTCAATAGGAAAGAAATCAACACATACAAATTTTTTGACATTTATTTTTCTATATTTTTTCCATATCACACAACTTCATCACACAAATTCACAAATAAATGAATATATATGCAGAGATACAGACTCACAGTTGTAAAATAGACCATGGCTATTGAAAATACCTCTAATGAGTTCCATGATGTTTCAAATGAGCTTGATTTT
The DNA here is from genome assembly GCA_922989275.2 of Gari tellinella. NCBI lineage: Eukaryota > Metazoa > Mollusca > Bivalvia > Cardiida > Psammobiidae > Gari > Gari tellinella. The sequence goes on along the minus strand of OV277856.1, from coordinate 111,662,784 downwards.
AAATGCATTTTTCGACATGACTCATTAGATTTTATTAGGGCTCGTACTAAAAAAAATACACTATTTATTATCTCAGGCAGTCTAGCTGTACTTCTACTTTTAGACTATCTCTGAACATGGTATTTCAATTAAAAGGCAAGAATGATATAACAAGTATTAAAGCAAGCAATGTTTTATAATAAGCATTATTTTTTTGCAAATAAATAACATTGCAATCTGGCCATCAGGAAAACGACAAACAGTGCAGACCCTGGTCAAAGAGCTCATGCAATCACCATCTGAACTGGGTCTTCAATGTTTGCATAGGACAAGTATACTTGCAATTAGTGCACTGTTGATAATAATATATGTTTCACTAGGTGTGAATAAGTTAAGATATATATTTTTTTTAAATTAAATCCATGTTTGCTTTCGGAATATCGACAAACTGTCTCTACAGAGTTTGCCATGCTCACTACACGTTGCTTCATAGTCTTTAAGGTCTGTACACAGTCATTACAATGAAAAACATGACTGAAACCTTGGCAGACAATATATATGTATACCCAGTAGAAAGAGTAATAGATGTGTTCGCAATCTTCTGCTTTTTCCTGGTCATTCCATCACGACATATGCACCAATTTTCCGCATTTGCCAACTTCTCTGAAATGTCATTTCTGGTTGATTAGAACACGGAATTATACAAAACGGAATAGCAACTAAGCGAAGCTGAATAGGCGAGTATCTGAGCTCTCGCGGCGGTTGAATTTTGCGAGAGTATGTGTCACGTGACAACATCTTCACTTTTTGCCTCGTTGTCCGCCATTTCTGGCGTGAAATTTACCGACTAGGGTGTTTTTATTGACATTTTATAGGACTTAAACGACTTGGTGGACATTACTATCAATTCACGGGAATATAAACCCATGAAAAATGCTTCGAAAACACACATTTATCATATTGACTACCGATAGACAGTCTCTTATCAAGTCTCGCGAGTCTCGTATCCGCCGCACGAGATTTATAATATAGCGCGAGGTTTCAATTCCGTCAGTGTATAATTCTGTGATTAGAACCTGAAATAAAAGTAAAATTTATAAGTTGAAAATCAAAATTGTGAAGGGATCTGACTTGTTTTATTTATTAACCCTTTACTCCATAGACTCCATATTCCTAGTTTTGAAGACAGGTGTCCACTTAAAGCAAATTAAAAGTAAAGCAAAATGAACCTCAATATCATTCTGCTTTACTTTCAGCTATACAATCTTAGATATGACTTGTAACTTTCTTTTTTTTCAGTTAAGGAATTAAAGAGTGAACGGTCCCTTTATTTAATGAAAGGTGCATTTATGGAGTAATAGGTTAATAATTGTTCCCATTTTAGATTTCATAACCTCCCCCTTAATCTGACTATTGATGATAAAATGTGTAATATATTCTAAGGAATGTCGATTTTTTTTATATATAGATTAACAAATGTGCTATGAAAAACACAAGTTGCTCTCAAAAACATGTTAATTTCTACACGAGTATGGTTTTGTTAGTAATTAAACGTATTTCATTAGGTCTCAAATAGCTTATGTTCGGTTTAAGGGTTCAATATCGGCGCCGATAAAACGTACGATTTTTTAATGAATTAAGCGATCTTGTGTTAATTCATGAATGAAACCATTATTTAATTACGAAAAGAACCCGTTTGGAGCAATTCTTACAGCTTTATTTGAGCTATAACGCGGGTTTATATAAGTTGTAACAGAAGTATCTCGTAGTCGCTGTCTATAAAATATTCAAGATGGCGGCCGTCAGTCAGTCGCTTACGCTGAACCGACTCGCCGGGTAAAATCGCCAACTTCTATTTAAAAGCCTGCGCTTAATTTACATCGTATTTCATAATGGTTGGTAGCAATAGAAAGAGAAAAGTATATTAAATACGATCGTACCATCGGTTTTTATACTCACCATGAGATTTTTTTGAAATTTGACCCAGACTTCAGGTCATCGTAACTTTTTTGTTTGTCAACATAGAAAATAACCGAAACTTCCGGAGCGAAGATAGATCTCTTCTCTGATTGGTTAAAAACAACTTATGAATATTTATAGCGCCAAAATAATCCGCACAAAGGTCACGCGATGTACATGCAGAAATTCCATGTACAAATTTGCCGATTACGCAAAACTGGAAAAATCGGCGATCCACAGTTGATTTAACTTGTGATAACATCACTATAGCTTATACTACAGAATTTTTAATCACACCATTAAATAGCTTGTTTAATTCCGATTCATATGGTATATAATTTTATGCACTTTAGAAATATTGGATAATAGAAAAATTAAGTTTTGTACAGGTGGTATCGATTTTTACCTAAATTCTTAAGTGGCTAGGCTTATCAGCTGGGGTTGCTACTTTAAGTGGTCACTTGTCTTCAAAACTACAAACAGGTAATGGGATAAAAGGTTAAAGCAGGCTGTAAGTATAGCAGAAATCTCCCTAAAGGGAGATTTCTGCTATACTTTCAGCCTGCAAACTACAAAAAGAACTTGAGGTAAAGTTTGGACATTGGAGGGGAGCAAATATCAAGTGTTGCACTTACATCTAAGGTCTTGAGGTGTGGGTGGTGTGTTTATGACATTCTGAAAGGCCTGAATCCACTTCTCCTTGTCCTCCATAGACTCTGCCTTCAACACAAACTTCCGCTCTGTCGTCGTCAAGATAAATTCTAAATTCTCATTCCTCGAGTTTTCATTATTAACAGAATAGTTTGCATCCTTGTGGCCGATGTAAACCTCTTTGATAGGGAATGGTGCCTGAAATTTGGTTTGAAATTACAGATGAGTTTTCATAACTCTTAAAGTAACTCATCCCTTTACCCTCATAGCTTGTTACTTGTTTTCTGTACGGAAGACAGATTAGGTTGCTTAACCTGTTGCCCCATAAATATGCCTTTTACATCTTTTATTAATCCCTCCTCTGTAGAAAATAGTTCTAATTTATACAGTCATGAACATGTAACATAAGAAATATTTTCTATATCCTAGCAGATGGTAGCTTAAAGCAGACTGAAAGTAAAGCAGAATGTTCCTGACGCCGCATTCTGCTAATACTCTCAACCTGCTTTAAGTGGTTGCAAATCTTCAAAACTAGAAACAGCAAGCTAAAATAAAGCAGACTGCTCATTAGTGAGTATTCTGCTCTATTTTCGGCCTACTTTAAGCCACCATCTGTTAGGATATAGGAAATATTTCTCAAGGTGCATATTTATTACTGTATAAAGTGCATTTATTTTCTTTCGATCTTTAAAAGTTATAGCATAAAAAGACATGTCTATAAGGTAAAGGGTTATGTGACACTTACCTGTAATTCTGCACTCGAATTAAGATAAATGTAACACAAAGCCAAGCATACCAACATTTTTCAAAATCTAAATTATAATCAATGTGTTCACTAAAACTGTAGTATATGCATACAGGACTGATATTCTTGTTCTGGCCAAGTACAATTTCTATGTGATGAAGAGATAATGGTTTACATACCAAGGGTTCTTCGAGGTACATGAGTTTCCTGCGGTCCAGTGTGAACCAACGGTTTTTGAAAGGCTCATTTCTTGGTCCCTTCTTCTTTAAGTACCCTTCACATATAAAGTCTGAAGTAAGGTCTTTACACAGCTGGAAAAATACATCAACAAAGACTGATATCAGGGCAATTGGTTACTATTCTCATTTAACCCTTTACCCTATAGCTTGCTTTCAGTACTGAAGACTGATGGTTGCTTAGAGCAGGCTCGAAGTTAAGTTTACTTTCAGCCTACTTTAAGTTACCTTCTGCTAGGAAATATTTCTTGCGGTGTATACTGATGACTGTATGAAGTGGAACTATTTTCTTTAATAGTAGAATAAATTAAAGAGGTAAATAGGTGTATCTATTGGGTAATGGGTTAACATGAATAAAATCATCTGTCATCAATTTCCGAAATTAAAACGTGATTATGCCACTTAAGGTTAAAACCTCAAACGAAACCTTGATTCAATTGAAATATATTATACTGAGAGTTAAAATTGGTTTTAAAAAATTACAACGCCGTTTTGTAAAATTAATCCATTAAGCAAAATCCATGGATCATGTGTAAACATTAGTAACAAGAAATGTCACAGTAGTGTGACAAATGCTCTTTAACTGCCTTCTTGTCTTTACCCATGTCCTTGACCCTGTGACCTTGACCTTTGACCCATAGACACAGGAGTTGAACGCGACACATTGTCTTTGTCTGGTGAACATTTGTGCCAAGTTATTTTGATATCCATTGACCAGTAAAAAAGTTACAGACCAGATATGAAATTTGTGAATGATGGACGTACGGACGTACATACAGACAATGTGATTACTATATATCCACCTTCAAGGGTGGATCCAGAACTGCAGACAATACCTTTGGGTCTGATCAGGTTCAGAACTGTTTGTCAACTGAATCAAACTACTAAACTTATACAAGTAAATGAGAGAATTTTAGAACAGCAGATATATAAGGAGCAGATAACATTTTTTCTGCAGTCAAAGGGCACATCTGCCAATCAATGAAAAGTACTTCATCAATGTTTGAAAAATTAAGCTTGTATCAACACATTCAACTCAAGCGACAATAGGTATACAAGTCATTTACTTGCAGTGTACCTGTGAAGAGTACTTTTGTGCAATTTAAACAGTGTAGACCCTCATTCAAGGGCTACTTATGAAACCCTCTGATCAGGGTCTAGACTGTTTGTCATTTTTCAATATGTTGCATAAAACAACCCTTTATATTCATAAAGGAAATAGACTTGCTTGGATATTGACATTTTCCAATAAAAGTTTCAGTGGTGAATGAGTTTATAATGCAGAAAGCTTTTGTATGAGCCACCTGTATGACACTGGTAGCGGTCACCATTTTGAAGGGTCATAGCATACAGGTTTGACTGTACAAGCAGGCCTCCAGATAAGAGGGAGTAAAATGAACAAATCCTACATTTTCTCATTTCAGCACCAAATCCTATGGTGTTACTACTCATTAGAATCGTCTCGAAGAGACGATTCTTATGAGTAGTGACACCATAGGGTTTAATTAATTTAAATTATGATTTTAGTTTTTGAAATACTCCCCTTATCTGGAGTCCTGTATAAGACTTAGAGACTGTTGTTAATGGCCTCTGTTTTGAAGGGCCGTAGTCTCATAGAGTACAGGTTTGACTGTATATGATCTTACCTCTTCTTCATCTCTGTCCGGGAAGGCCAGCTTTCTTCTTTCTAACTTTGCACTGCGTATAGCCAGGAACCAGTCTACTGCCTCCTACCAACACAAATATACAAGTCTTACATTAACCCATTACCCCATAAATACGCCTTTGACTTATTCCTTCACTGTAGAAAATAGTACAATTTTATCCTACCAATACAAATGTTCAATTCTTATATTAACCAATTGCCCCATAAATACACCTTTTTACCCCTTTGATTTATTCCTTCACTGTAGAAATAGTACAATTTTATCCTACCAACACAAATGTTCAATTCTTATATTAACCAATTGCCCCATAAATACCCCTTTTTACACCTTTGATTTATTCCTTCACTGTAGAAAATAGTGCAACTTTATACAGTCATGAATATATTTCATAAGAAATATTGCTATATCCTAACATATAATAGCTTAAAGCAGGCTGAAAGTGAAGCAGAATGTGCCTTAAGGCATATTCTGCTTTACTTTCAACCTGCTTTAGTGGTTACCTGTATTCAAAGCTAGAAACTGACTACATGTATGAGGTAATGGGTTAAAACTATTTCTCTCTATTACCCCTTTACTGCAATACGATACAATCTTGAATGACTAGTAAATAAGGATGGATGGTTTTGAATGTTTTTTAAACAAAGACCTAACACATTGTTTAACTCTTTCCTCCCTGAAACTTTAAATGGACAATTCCAGTTTCCATCTTAGTCTAGTCCATTTATGACTTTTAAGGGTTGTTTATGTCAATGTTTGACATTATGACAAACAGTGAAGACCCTGATCAGAGGGCTCCTTTCGGAGCCCTCTGATCTGGGTCTTCACTGTTTGCATAGGACAAGTGTACTATTCACATGTACACTTTTTGAAAAGGATGCATATAGGCGGGACTAGGGTTCAAAGGGTTAAATCGCTGTAATTATTTTGTAGTCCAGCATGTATATCATGAGCAGATGGTAGCTTAAAGCAGGCTGAAAGTAAAGCAGAATGCAACTTATGGCACATTCTACTTTACTTTCAGCATACATGTACTTTAAAGTGGTTATCTGTCTTCAAAACTATATAAACAGGCAATGGAGTGAAGAGTTAAGGTACATTCTACTTTATTTTCAGCGTACTTTTAAGTGGTTACCTGTCAGATAGTCTTCAAATCTAGAAACAGGCTATGGGGTTAAAATGAGTTAAAATATGACTGTATGAACTATTGAATTTTCATGCCGAAATACTTTTGCTTTTATATATGGATATTCAAGGGCCATAAATGGTTTAACCAAGAAAAGGTTTTAAGCTGCAGCCAGTCTTTAGGTTGTCTTCATTCAAATAACTTCTTAACCATGTTTTCACCCTCTTCTCATAGAAATGTTTTTCCATACCATGCATGACCTATTCAGAGCTCCAGATAAGAGGAGAATTTCAAAATCTAACATCTTTATTTCTGCATTAAACCCTATGGTGTCACCACTCGTTAGAATCATCTCAAAGAGACGATTCTAATGAGTTGTAACACCATAGGAGTTGGTGCTTAAATGAGAGAGAAAATGTTCAGTTTACTCCCTCTTATCTGGAGCCTTGCTATTCCTAATAGAAATGACTTTTCATGCTTATACCCTTTCCTGAAAAAGAGCATCACAGTGGAAGTTTGTCTTATGTACCCACCTTAGAGTCATCACAGTATAAGAACAAGTTTCGGGTTTGTCCATTTTTCAGGTAGGTAATCTGGAATCCATTGGAGTTGCCTACTTTTTCTGGTGCAAACACAACATTGACATCATCTAGCTGCAGTGTGTCCTTGGGTTCCTTTGCCTAAAGTAATATAATAGAGTATAACAGAGTATATATACACACTAATACACATGTACATATCTTGGGTGTTTTTTAAAGACTTTTTTACATTAACACTCAATGATAAGCACCAAACTTCAGATATAGAGGGTCTGCTGAGAGTCTCTTTTAAGATCAAATTTCCTACAAGCCTTAGAAAATGTTATTAAGCTAGCATTTTGGCGAGCTTAATACACATGTAACATTTTCTTGACGAGTTTTGGAAAATTTGTATTTAAAAGACAATGAGCATCAGATTCTTTTTCTCAAATGAACAAAACAGTGATTTTTCCCTGCTTTAATAACTTCTTAAAAAATTTGTATAATACTGGTTTCCCAAATTTGACCAAATTAGGTATAACACCATATATGTTCCTTGATCGTTTTTATGGCATAATATATGTTCTAAAGTGTTCTTAAATGTTACTGTTAAGGGAATCTTAACCCTTTGTTCTAATCTGGAGATAAGGGAAGTTATATGAGATAAAGTACAGTAGAACCTCTCTATTACGACCACTAAATTGTGTCAAATATAAGTCGTTTAAGACAGGTGACTGCTTAAAGCAATGTGAAAGTGAAACAGAAAGCTCCTACAGGAGCTTTCTGTTTCACTTTCACATTGCTTTAAGCTGTCACCTGTCTTTCATGCAGTCAATTAACCTTCTTTTTTAATGGTCATACTAGAGAGGTTCTACTGTATTTCTAATACTGCCATCCTTGTTATATATCTCAAACAACCAATAGAATCAGACCCCTTATTAGAATTGTTTGAGGAGACAATTCTAACAAGTAGTCATATTATAGTTTTTATGACAACATGAGGGAAATCTGTTGGAGATGCTCAATTTACCCACCCTTATCTTGGGCCATCCATCTGCAGAGTGACAATCTATAGCCCTTCTACAAGCAATTGGAAACCTACACACAGTGTAAATATGCAGGATTCCTAAGCGAAAAAATACATGCCAGTTAAAAGGTCAAAGTCAGACACAAAATTCTTATGCTTTCACCAAATCATATGTTATGGCTTCTCATTAGAATCATTTTGAAGAAGACATTCTAATGCATAGTCACATCATAGGGTTTGTTGAGACATGACCTAAACCCATCTCCCTCCATAAATATGCCTTTTTATGTCTTTAATTCATTCCTCCACTGAAGAAAATAGTAAAACTTTATACAGTAATAAATATGCACCATAAAAATATTTTCTATATCCTCTAGCGGATGGTAGCTTAAAGCAGGCTGAAAGTAAAGCAGAATGCACTTTATGATACATTCTGCTTACTTTCAACCTGCTTTAAGTGCTCACCTGTCGTCAAAACTAAATACTGGCTATGTGGTAATGGGATCCTACATGTAATAACTTACACTTGGTCTAAAGTATTGCAGAAAGTTGTCCTTGGAATTGAGTACAAATCGTCTCTTCTCAAAGCCCTTGTTCCTCTTACCACGCTTCATCAAGACTCCTTCCTTCTTGTTGGAACTGTACGGCAACTGCTTCTCTTGGAGCATGAATTCTTTACGCTGGTACTTGGCTTGAATAAACTGAGACCTTATTACTCTGAAATGGAATCAGGACAAGTTACGTACGCTGGTACTTGGCTTGAATAAAGTGAGACCTTATTACTCTGAAATGGAATCAGGACAAGTTACGTACGCTGGTACTTGGCTTGAATAAACTGAGACCTTATTACTCTGAAATGAAATCAGGACAAGTTAGGTACGCTGGTACTTGGCTTGAATAAACTGAGACCTTATTACTCTGAAATGAAAACAGGACAAGTTACGTACGCTGGTACTTGGCTTGAATAAACTGAGACCTTATTACTCTGAAATGGAATCAGGACAAGTTACGTACGCTGGTACTTGGCTTGAATAAACTGAGACCTTATTACTCTGAAATGGAATCAGGACAAGTTACATACGCTGGTACTTGGCTTGAATAAACTGAGACCTTATTACTCTGAAATGAAATCAGGACAAGTTACGTACGCTGGTACTTGGCTTGAATAAACTGAGACCTTATTACATTTTTTGATGTCAGACGAACGAAGGAATGACAATGGACACAGAACGATCCAAATCTAGCTCATAAATTATGTACAAGACCTTAACCCATAGCCTGTTTCTATTTTTGAAAATAATTGGCCACTTAAAGCAGGTTGAAAGTAAAGCAGAATGCGCCTTAAGGCGCATTCTGCTTTACTTTCAACCTGCTTTAAGCTATTATCTGCTAGAATATAGAAAATATTTCTTATGATTCTTATTTGTAACCGTACAAATTGAAACTACAGTAGAACTTCGATGTGTCGAACTTCGAAGAGTAGAGTTTCTCGATGTGTCGATCTTTTTTAAAAGTCCCAACTTTTGCCCCTATATAACCTTATTTAAAATCTACGTTTGACTCGAGTTTTTATAAGTCGAGTTTTTCGATATATCGACTTTTTTTCTCGGTCCGCATGTACTGTTTTACTTAAAATTCACTACACATGTGTCGATGTTCGACTGTATGAAGGACCGGAATTTGGCGTGTCGAGTTTTTCACACCTCCGTGACCATCTTTTCTCAATTGATTGTCATGAATCAGAATTACCCGACTGCCCAATTATCCAGGACAAACAGGCCAACACCTTCTCAATGTGTCAACGACCCCGTGTATGCCTTGATTCATATACTCTTTTCCATATTTTATTCGTCACGGACTTAATCATAGCGCCCTTTATCCTGTCTTGTTTCACGTCAATATGAAAACATATGCGTATTTCGGTCGATGTTCTTTATGAACAGAACAGAACATATTTTATTCAGACTTGTACATAAGTACATCATCTTGTAACATAAAGTAAATATACCACATATTATAACATAATCAGTTATATTTAAGCAAATACTGTTGGTAATATCTTTATAATTAATATAAGTCTAAAGTCACTATTATGCCGGAAGAGAAATGTGTAAAAGACAAAGAACAACTCACGCGGAACCCATTCCGAAATGTGTAGCATCAATAGTTATGCAATTATCCGTATCCCTCTAAGGAGATATTGATTCTATTTTAAGAAAAGGGTTTCCCCTGAATCTGGTTCCAGCGTTTCGAGAGAATGTAATATGCTAGAATGGGTAAAAGAACCGGTGTGCAGATAAAAAGCGACTTCCGTCCATTCCGCTGTGTTGTTATTTTCTGAAAATCGAGCTACGGCAAACGTATTTTCGCCCGATGTTTACATTTTTAAGATTCGGTTTGGTAAAATGAGTAAATATGTATTCAGTTTGGATGCGATACGAGCGTTACATAATTGTTTTTGAATGTTTTTAATTTTAAATAATCGATATCAACAAGTAACATACGGAAATGTCGGCTATATGGAGATCGAGTATATGTGAGAAAAAAAATCGAGGGAACATCAGGTATAACATGAGTCGAGGCTTCGATGTGTCGAGTTTTTTCTGATGGTCCCTTCAACATCGACACATCGAAGTTCTACTGTATTTTCTTCAGTGGATGTATAAATTAAAGGCGTAAAAAGGCTTATTTATGGGGTAATGGGTTAATAGAAACTGAAATTATCCATTTGAAGTTCCATGAGCGAATGAAATAAAAAAATATTTGTACAATCTTGACATTCATCAAACTCACCCTGGGTCTCTCTTTGATGGTCGTTTGTAGTATTTTGGCAGAAATTGTTCATACTTTTCATTGTTCACGTCATTCCCTGATCCAGCCATTATCTGAAATAAGCAGGGGAGAAAGGAATTAGAAATGTTATCAACAGTCATAGTTCATGAAAGTGGGGGGTGCAGAGAACTTGACTCCTCTACACTTAAATTCTCTGAAAAAATATGACAGGTGACTGCTTAATGCAGGACAAAAGTAATGAAGAAAGCTCCTAAAGGAGTTTTATACATCAACCCATTACCCCATAGCCTGTTTCAAGTATTAAATAATGATAGGTTACCACTTAAAGCAGGCACATTCTGCTTTACTTTCAGCCTGCTTTAAGTTTTAAGCTACCATCTACTAGGATATAGAAAGCTTTAAGCTACCATCTACTAGGATATAGAAAATATTTCTTATTATACATATTCATGATTGTATAGATTGGAACTATTTTCTTCAGTGGAGGAATAAATGAAAGACGTAAAAAGTCATACTTATGGGGTAATGGGTTAATAACTATTATCCGGCATTAAATTTCTGTATAACTATTGTCCTACTTTAAACAAGAACCTGTCTTAGAATATTTATTTTAAGATACATATCCTTGACTACCGGTATATAGATTGGAACTATTTTCTTCAGTGGAGGAGTAATTAAAAGCATTAAAATGTGTATCTATGGAGTAATGAGTTAATAGTGGCTCTGAAAAGGATGCTCAGTGAAGATTTTACATGATAAAGACTGGACATGATTAGATTAGATGTTAACCCTTTGCCTGCTGATCACGACTTTATTGACTTCTGCAAACAGTTTGGATCCAGTTCAGACCCCGCATAATGCGGCGTCTGATCTGGATTCAAACTGTTTAACACTCATCTTAAGGTTTCTTTACTTAAAAAATGTATCAATCTAAATTTAACAAATTTTGCAGACGACAATTCGAAGCAGACAATATCACTGCAGGATAAGGGTTAAGATATCTAAACTTCCTTCTTGGATGCTGGTGTATTTAGTGAGTCAATATTGACAGTCAGATAAACAAAGTAGCAGATATACTATACAGCGCTCCCTCTCTTCAACAACACTGTATCAGAGACAAATATAATTTATTGTGATTGTTGTTTGGAGGGAGTTACATGTTATAGGGAGGGAAAATTAATACCCTTAGAGTGCTGAGCATGCATTGGCTTACATTTGCAAACAGTTGAACCCAGGTCAAATGTCTTTATGTGTCTTCTGTCAAAATGTCCAATAAGTAACTTTGAGAACAGGCAGCAAATAACAATTTTAAGCAGATACTTCTACTTCTACTTCTACTTCTACCAGGTACTGGCCACATTCAACACTTTGAATATAATTGCCAGGGGTTGCTCAAAAAAAAAAAATATATAAAAAAAAAATGAAGCAGTGAAAGTGTTAGACATAATTGTCTTGTTTGGGGAACAGACACAAACATTGTTGTAAGGAGGGACTCATTGTTCAAAGGGCCATTGTCGGGAAGGAGCACTCAATACTTATTCATACAGTCCAATCTCCTTTACGGGACCTTCAAAAGATACATGGCAATCTTTAACCATTTACCTGATAGCCTGTTTCTAGTATTGAAGATAGGTGACTACTAAAAGCAGGTTGAAAGTAAAGTAGAATGCGCCTTAATGCGCATTCTGCTTTACTTTCAGCCTGCTTTAAGCTATCATGTTTTAGAATATAGAAACTATTCCCTATGATATATATTAGTGACTGATTAAATTGGAACTATTTTCTTCAGCGGAGGAATAAATCATATTCGCTAAAAGGCGCTTCTATGGGGGAAAGGGTTAACCATTTCCCCCATATAAGTGTCTTTTAGTGCATTTAATTTATTCCTCCACTGAAGAAAATAATTCCAATTTATACAGTAATAAACATGTACGAAAAGAAATAGTTTCTTTATTCTAACAGATGATAGCTTAAAGCAGGTTTAAAGTAAAGTAGAATGCACCTTACTTTTAACCTGCTTTATGTGCTCACCTCTCATCATAACTAGAAATAGGTTATGGGGGTAAATAATTCAGGCATAACCAAGGTTGCTTAATGCAGATTAAACTGTATTATTTTTGACCTGCATTAACCCTTTATCCCATAGCCTGTTTCTTGTTTTGAAAATAACCTAAGGTGTCTACTTAAAGCAGGATGAAAGTAAAACAGAATGAGCCTTTACTTTCAGCCTGCTTTAAGCTTCCACTTGCTAGGATAAAGAAAATATTCCTTATGATACATATTCATGACCGTGTAAATTGGAACTATTTTCTTAAGTGTAGGAATAAATATAATGTGCCAAAAGGTGCCTCTATGGGGGAGAGGGTTAAGCAGTCACCTGTCTTAACAGATAAACATGCACCTTTTTGAGAATCCTTGAACAAAGATTCAACTGTATGTTCATTTGATACAAGTTCTTTGCCGACTACAAGCTTCTTCCCTGATCTCAATTACAGAAGTTCCTGATTTCTATTTTCAGTTACTGTCTCGAGTCAACTTCATGTTTCAGTGAAATATAAGCTTAACTCTTTGCATGCTGGGTATTTTTTTTCGTCAGCAACAATAATTGTCGTCTGCTACTGTTGTAAAAATTGATTTTTCTAAATTTCTTTTCAAAACATGGTCAGAGTGTCAAACAGATTGGATCCTGATGAGACGCCGCGTTACGCGGCGTCTCATCTGAATCCAAACTGTTTGCAAAGGCAATCACTGTGACAGATATATCCACCACTAGCATGCAAAGAGTTAAGTATAAATGTGGGTTTTTCCATGAAAATACAATTATCCTCCTCAATGCCGTAATTGTCATCTACTTTAAACAATTGTTGTCAACTTTTATTTCTCAAATTTCAATGTAGCTAAATTTTGGGGTAATTTGATTCTGATCAAGTGTCAAACAGTTTGGATCCGGATCAGTTGCTGTATTTTGCGGCTTCTGAACAGGATCTAAATTAAGTTTGCAAATAACCATTGGACTAGGGTAAGGCAGTGCAGGGGTTAAAATTGAGTACACGTCTCCTTACAGTAACTCTTGTGCTATAAGACACCAATCATTAACTATAACCATGCAAGCGGCTGATATGCCCCACAGTGATTACCTTTGCAAACAGTTTGGATCCAGATGAGACGCCGCATAATGCGGCGTCTCATCTGGATCCAAACTGTTTGACCACTCAGACCCTGTTTTTAGCAAGCAAATTCAAATTTTTAGCTTTAGGACAGTTGTAGACAACAGTTTCTACAGACAAATAGAAATTACCCAGCATGCAAAGAGTTAACCTATTACCCTATAAATATGCCTTTTATTTATTCGTCCACTAAAGCAAATAATTCCAATTTATAAAGTCATGACTATGTATCATAAGAAATAGTTTCTACATTGAAGCAGATAGTAGCTTTAAGGCACATTCTGCTTTACTTTCAACCTGCTTTCCTGTCTTCAAAACTAGAAACAAGACTATGGGTAAAATGAGGGTAAAAGTATTAAGAAAGTGATAATAAAGAGAGTGATGACTTTTTACAGGGTTGACTCTGTATGACACAGTTATTGTATATACAGCGTTCCCTCTCTACAACGACACCCAATGGGAGACACATATTGTGTGCGTTGTTCGGAGGGAGTCGTTCTAGGGAGGGAAATTGGCTTACATTTGCAAACAGCTTGAATCCAGATCAGACGCCTCGTCATGCGGCGTCTGATCTGGATTCAAGCTGTTTGTCACTCGTCACTAAGGTTTGTTATGTCAAATTGCCCAATATGTAATTTTGAGAAAAACAGCAGACGACAACTTTAAGCAGAAGATATTTGCAGACGTAAAAAGGTTGGACATAATTTCTTGTTACGGGATCAGCGGCAAGCGTCGTTATGGGGAGGGAATCGTTGTTGGGAGGGCCGTTGTAGAGAGGGAGCGCTGTATTTAATCTTGGTTTATCTGTGTCAGTAAATAAGTACCCAACAAGGAAGTTAACACTTATCATGCTAAATTGTTGTCTACTTCAAATATATCTGTGAAAAATGTAAAAAAAAATAAATATATATTTCACATTTTTAACTTGAAGAAACTATGAATATGAGGGACAAATAGATTGGATCCAGATCAGACTCAGCATTATGCGGCGTCTGATCTGGATCTAACCTTTTTGCAAATATTAACCAAGTCGCGCTTAGCACAATAAGGGTTTACACTGACCGGCTACAATATCGTCTGCTTCAAAGAACTGTTGTCTATAATGGTTTTTTAAATTTTATTTTAAAGCCATTTTAGCATTATAAACTTTTTATCATTAGTGTCAAGCAGTTTGGATTCTGATCAGACAGCAGATGCCATGTTTTGCTATGTCTAATCTGGATCCATACTGTTTGTAAATTCTAGCAAAGTTGTGACTAGAAGGTAAAGGATAAATCTATAATACCACGGACACTGACAACTTGACTGATATTTTGAAAGTCTGGATGAAGATCAGATACCACATGATGCAGCAACTGATCAGGACCCACTCAGACTGAAGAGCTATTCAATCTGATATTGAACAATTTTGCAGACAACAACAGTTAAACAGGTGAAATTATGCCTAAAACAGTTAAGATGACTTCTTGATTCTTTTGAAACATTAAGGCCATTTAATCCTTTCCCCCAATAGAAGCACCTTTTAGCATCTCCCCTGAAGAAATAGCTCCAATTTAAACGAGCTGTGAATATGTATCATAAGGAATGTTTTCTTTATTCTAGCAGGTGGTAGCTTAAAGTAAGCTGGAAGTAAAGCAGAATGCGCCTTTAAAGGTGTATTCTGCTCTACTTTCAACCTGCTTTAAGTGTATAAAAGAAAAGCAAAACGATTCTGACAGAGCTTTCAGCTTTCCATAAATCCTCCTTAAAGCAGCTACATGAATACAGAAAGCACACAAATTCAGCCTCATCATCAGCAATTGTAGTGCAGTGTATTGGAGTTTAACCCATTATCCCATAAAAACGCCTTTTTACGCCTCAAATTTATCTCTCCACTGAAGAAAGTAGTTCCAATTTATACAGTTGTGAATATTTAACATTAGGAATAATTTCTATATTCTAGCAGTTAATAGCATAAAGCAGGCTGAAAGTAAAGCAGAATGTGCCTTAAGGCACATTCTGCTTTACTTTCAATCTGCTTTAAGTGGTCACCTGTCTTCTAAACTAGAAATAGGCTATGAGGGAAAGGGTTAACAGTATGCTAGTACAAGTTGCGCACAAATCCATGCCTTTAAAATGAAATCTATCCCATTCTCTTTTGTTCAGAAATTGACAAGTATAACATGTAAACAAGCTACATCCCATTTTCATGGAATACAATTCTGTATCTCCTATTTTTTCCCCAAGGTGACAAATGTAACACGATGTGCACTTCATTCTACACCATGCAATGTCACACATGACACAAGAGCTCCAGACAAGGTGTGCATTTCAAAAACTAAAATTCAGTTGCCTCAACAAAATATATGTTGTGACTACTCATTAGAATCATCGTCACAACATAGGGTTTGGTTGAGAACTTGAGACACAAATGAGAAATTGATGGAAATAATTTGTTTACCAGCTACAAATCTGTAGTCCTGTGACATTCTGCTTTAAGTGATCACCTGTATTCAATAGTCAATACTAGAAAAAGGCTATGAAGTTATGGGTAAAACTCTTGCTACCTGTACTTCTGCTTTACATTCAACATGCTACAGTGGAGAATCTGTTATTCTTTCCCTATAAACGCGTTTACGCTAAAACTATTATTTGCAGTGCAAACAGTTTGGAGCCAGATCAGACGCCGGGTAACCCAGCGTCTGATCAGGCTCCAAACTGTTTGCCACCAAGATAAACATGAAATATCAGAATTGTCCAAAAGTTGTTCTTTTCTACGTTTTAGTGTTTTGCGTTTGCGTACGTTTGCATACGTTTGCGTTTAAACGGGAAAGAATAACAGATTCTCCACTGTAAAAGTGGTCATCATTCTGTCTTCAAAAAGAAGAACCAGACTATGGGGTAAAGGGTAAAGCAGTGTACTATTTTAGCTACAGTTTGATATAGGCATTTCACAACTATGGCTAGGGAGGAAAGGATCAGTTACAGCGTTAACCCATTACCCCATGGCAAGTTTCTAGATTTGGAAACAAGTTACTACTTAAAGCAGGTTGCAAGTAAAGCAGAATGCGACTTATGGCACATTCTGCCTTACTTTTAGCCTGCTTAAACCCATTTACTCATAAGCAATAAACAATTATCAATGCTTATCTCAATACAAGCCAGAGATTAAAGTGTGTCAAAATGAGTCAGTTTGAGGCTATTGCGCAATCAGTCAATATGAGTCAGTATGGCTTAATGGGTTAAGCTATCATCTGCTGGAATATAGAAAATATTTCTTATAATACATATTCATCACTGTATAAATCAGAGCTATTTTCATCAGCGTAGGAACAAACTGAATGTGCTAAAAGGCGTATTTCTGTGGGAATGTGTTATTAAGCAGGCAATGGTTATACAGTGGTAATAAGGCATTAATATTGTCAGTACTATACCTGTACTTGTTCATCATCCCAGTAGTCCAGTTTGATGGACTTGACACGGCTGATATCAACACCCAGACTGCGATGTACCCCCGCACATTCTTGACACAGAAACACACCTATATTACATGACCCCCATTCTACAAGATCTGAAAGTGAAGAAGACATAAATGAGTAGAACCAACGACCAAGGCAGGATGTGTTAAACTGGCTTTTATTCAACTGATGTTTCGTCTAATCAATAGACTTCTTCAGGGTTCTGAAAGATTAAAATTAGTTTGCAAATACAGTAAAACTTCTCTGAAACAACCAATAACAGGGCTGCCATAAGTTGACATGAAAAATCCTAAGATTTCCAAATTTGCGTTTTTCAAGTGCGATTTTACTATTCATACCTTTACCCCATAGCATTTTTCTTGTTTTGTTGACATGCAACTACTTAAAGAAGGCTGTAAGTAAAGCAGAATGCGCCTTAGGGCGCATTCTGCTTTACTTTCAGCCTGCTTTAAGCTACCATGAACTGGGAAAAAATCCGGAGATTTAGGAAAAATCCGGAGAAATGGCAGCCCTGCAGTAAAGCAAAGGCTAATTGATTGTTTAAAAGCAAGGCGACAGCTTAAAGCAATGTCACAGTAAAACAGAAAGCTCCTAAATGAGTTTTTTGTTTTTCTGTCACTTAATACCTAATAATTAACACAATTTAGTGGTCATAATAGAGGTTTTACTGTAGTTCGGATCCAGATCAGGTACATCTTTATGCACCACTGCTATTTGCACCTTGGACATGGCTCAGGATTAGCTAATTGTCAAGTTCCAACAACACAAGTTCTCAAAGTCAAACCAGTCAGTGTTAAAATGAAGCCTAGCTACATATAGTAACCCTCTATATACCGTTATGACTCTAAGTATTGGGACAGACAGTCCTAAGTAAAAAAGGCATAAAAAGGCAAAATTATAGAGTAATGATTAACTCTTTCCTCCCTGAAACTTTAAATGGACAATTCCAGTTTCGATTTTTGTCTAGTCCATTTCTGGCTTTTAAGAGTTGTTTTTGTCAATTTTGGCATTACTGACAAACAGTGAAGACCCTGATCAGAGGGCTCCTTTCGGAGCCCTCTGATCTGGGCCTTCACTGTTTGCACAGGACAAGTGTACAATTCACATGTACACTGTTTGAAAAGACGCCTATATGCGGGACTAGGGCTCAAAGGGTTAAACCAGGACAAAAGTACATCAAAAAGAACATAATTTTATATAGTTCTCCCTCTCTCCAACGACACCCAATGGTGGACACAGATTGTGTGTGTGTTGTTTGGAGGAAATCATTATAGGGAGGGAAAATTAAGACTTGGCTTACATATGCAAACAGCTTGACTCCAGATCAGATGCCGCGGCTTCTGATCTGGAGTCAAGCCGTTTGACATTTGTCATTATATTTATACTATCCAAATATCCACTTATATGTAACTTTGAGAAAAAACAGCAGACGGCAATTTAAAGCAGACGATATTGCAGCAGTAAAAGCATTAGACATAATTGTCCTGTTTAGAGCACTGCGGCAAGGGACAATAAAAAGAGAAAGTTGTTGTTTGGAGGGCCATTGTAAGGAGGGAACACTGTAGCATTTTTATGCTTTACTTTAATAATGTTTTTTGCCTGTAACACCTTTATGGACATGTACAATACTCCCTCTCTACAATGACATCTAATGGGAGACAAAGACTGTGTGGGTTGTTCCGAGGGAGTAGTTGTAGGGAGGGAAACTATTTTACATTAATTTTGCAAACAGCTTGGATCCAGATCAGACACTGTGTAATGGCTGTTTGTTACTCGTCATTATTTCCTTTTCTGTCTGACCATGAGAAAAACAGCATGAGACAATTTTAAGCAGACAATATTGCAGCAGTGTAAGTATTCGACAAAATTGTCTTGTTTGGGAAACAGCCACAAGTGTTGTTGTAAGGAGGCAATTGTTATTAAGAGTGTCGTTGTGGAGCGGGAACACAGTAGATCTATCAGTATTCCTCATAGAAATGTTTTTTTCACACCTTAATTAACTCTTTCCTCCCTGAAACTTTAAATGGACAATTCCAGTTTCCATCTTAGTCTAGTCCATTTATGACTTTTAAGGGTTGTTTTTGTCAATGTTTGACATTATGACAAACAGTGAAGACCCTGATCAGAGGGCTCCTTTCGGAGCCCTCTGATCTGGGCCTTCACTGTTTGCACAGGACATGTGTACTATACACATGCACACTTTTGGAAAAGGACGCCTATAGGCGGGACTAGGGTTCAAAGGGCTAACCTTACAGACTTTAACCTCAGAGACTGACTTTTCATGGTCCTACCTTGTCATCTATCTGGGTCATACAGTCAACTCTTTCATGCTGATCAAATTGCACATGTACTTTAATTCTTAACCCTTCCCCCCTTAGAAGTGTCTTTTAGTGCATTCAATTTATTCCTTCACTGATGTAAAATGTTCCAATGTGTACAATGATAACACGTATGATGTGAATTATTTTCTATATCAAAGCAGATGGCAGCTTAAAGCAGGCTGAGAGTAAAGCAAAATATGCATGTCTTCAAAGCTAGAAAAAAGGCTATTGGGTAATGGGCTAAGCATAGTTCATTTTACTGACTTCTTGAGAAATGCTGTCTTTAGTTTTCTGAAAATGGCATTGCCTTCCTTATTGCCATGAAAGTACAAACTGAGTGCTACCTATTAACCCATTACCCCCATAGCCTGTATCTAGTTTTGAAGATATGAAACCACTTATAGCAGCTTGAAAGTAAAGCAGAATGTGCCTTAAGGCACATTCTGCTATACTTTCAGCCTGCTTTAACCCTTTCCTCCCTGAAACCTCAAATGGACAATTCAAGTTTTCAATGTAGTCTAGACCATTTTTGACTTTTTAGGGTTGATTTTTACAATATATTTCAAAATTACAAACAGTGTAGACCCTGATTAGAGGGCTCCTTAAGGAGCCCTCCAATCAGGGTATACACTGTTTGCAAAGGACAAGTGTACTCCTTTTAGGTACGCTGTTTGTAAATGACGCATATATGCGTGTTTAGGGTTCAAAGAGTTAAGCAATTATCTGCTAGAATATAGAAAATAGTTCTTATGATTTTTATTTGTGACAGTATAAATTGGAACTATTTTCTTCAGTAGAGGAATTAATTAAAATCGTAAAAAAGGTGTATTTAAGGGGTAATGGGTTAATGTAATTCAAGTACAACCCAAGTGTCAAACAGTTTGGATCCAGATGAGTGCCGAGTTACTCATCATCTCATACATATCAGGGCTCCAGATAAGAGGCAGTATACTGAAGAAATCTATTATTTTCTCACTTATTTCAGCACCAAATCCTATGGTGTTACTACTCATTAGAATCGTCTCGAAGAGACAGTTCTAGTGAGTAGTAAAACCATAGGGTTTAACACAGAAATACAGATTTGATTTTTGAAATACAGCATTCCCTCTCTACAACGACATCCAACGGGAGACAACAATTATGTGCGTTATTCGGAGGGAATCGTTCTAGGGAGGGAAATTGGCGTACATTTGCAAACAGCTTGAATCCAGATCAGACGCCGCGTAACGCGGCGTCTGATCTGGATTCAAGCTGTTTGTTACTCCTCATTAAGTTTTTTTTCTGTCGAAATGTCCATTATGTAACTTTAAGAAAAACAGCAGACGACAATTTTAAGCAGACGACATTGCAGTCGTAAATAGGTTGGACATTATTGTTCTGTTTAGGGAACAGAGACAAGGGTCGTTGTAAGGAGGGAGTCTTTGTTGGGAGGGCTGTTGTAGAGAGGGAGTGCTGTACTCCTCTTATCTGGAGATCTGCATATCCACACTGTTTACAAAAGTAAAACGCATGCTATCAGCATGGTAAGATTTAATAACTGCTGAACTTGGTGTCAGTTTCATACTTTTGTTATTGGTGTCAGTTTCAACTTTCATATACACCTGCTGCTGCACATCAGCTTATTCTTTCTAACTCTTTGCAAGCTGGCGAAATTTTTCGAATGCAATGATTGTAGTCTGCAACTGTTCTATAAATACAATTTCTGAATTTCTTTTCAAAATTAACCCTTAGCCTGCCACTCACGACTATAGCTCCATATGCAAACAGCTTGGATCCGGATGAGACGCCGAGTAACTCGGCGTCTCATCCGGATCCAAGCTGTTTGACACTCGGACAACATTTTCAGCAATTTTGAGCAACATTGAAGCACTTTGAAACTTGAAGCAGACGAGAAATATAGAAGACGACAATTTATTTGGCGGGCTAAGGGTTAAGTAAGAGTGTTAAATAGTTTGGATCCTGAAGAGGCGCAGTGTGATCCAGTGTCTTATCAGGTTCCAAACTGTTAGCAATGATTATCATGGTTTCACAGGTGGCATGCTTAGAGTAAACAAAAATTTATATATGATGTTTTCCTATTAAGTACAGTAAATCCTCTGTACAGCAGTCACTGAAACAAATTAAAATTTTCAAAGTGTCTAAGTTTATTCAAACTCATGGCCCATCGGGCATAAACGATACATAAATTACATACAGACAACATAAGACAAGTTACTGCTTAATGTAGAGCAAAATACATTTTTATTTAATAGTCGGTTCAAAAGCTCATGTATAAGCCTATGCTGTTTACGTTATCTGTCTTGCCGACTCAAAATAAAATTTGTCTTGTCTTCTCTTGTCTCGACCTACAATACAGATACTGGAGAGAACTTGACATATCCAATCCATTTCATTATATATGAACAAAATATTATTTAACCTATTACCACATAGCCTATTTCTTGTTTTAAAGAAAGATGATCACAGGTTGAAAGTAATGCAGAATGCGCCAATAGGCGCATTCTGCGTTACTTTCAGCCTCCTCTAAGCTGTTATCTGCTAGAATATAGAAAATACTTCATATGAATTTTATTTGTGACAGTATAAATTGGAACTATATTTCAGTGGAGGAATAAATTAAAGGCGTAAAAAGGTGTATTTATAGGGTAATGTGTTAAACTAAAATAATACTTATATTGACTGACATTGGCCCAATCTCATTAGGGGCATACAGAATGAGATGAAATGGTAAATATTTCTCTTTTTGATCTAAACTGTTTGTTACTCTGATAATATTTTCACCCTTTCACTCTCAATGACGCTTAAAAACGCGTTGCAAACAGTTTGGTTCCTGATCAGACGCCGCGTAACACAGCGTCT
Organism: Gari tellinella; assembly: GCA_922989275.2. Taxonomy (NCBI): domain Eukaryota; kingdom Metazoa; phylum Mollusca; class Bivalvia; order Cardiida; family Psammobiidae; genus Gari; species Gari tellinella. The sequence goes on along the minus strand of OV277856.1, from coordinate 111,640,281 downwards.
GATCAGGACCCAAACTGTTTGACACTCTTATCGATATTTAATTATTTATTAAGTAATTTAACCTTAAATCTAACTTAAAAGCGTGTCTTGCAGACAACAATACTGAAGCAGAGGACAATAAAGCAGTGAAGGGGTAAAAATCTCCAGAATAATTTGATTATGAAAGAATTAACCTATTACCTCTTATCATATTTCTAGCTTTGAAAACAGGTGACCACTTAAAGCAGGTTGAAAGTAAAGCAGAATGTGCCTTAAGGCACATTCTGCTTTACTTTCAGCCTGCTTTAAGCTACCATCTGCTAGGATATAGAAAATATTTATTCTGGTACATATTCTTGGCTGTATAAATTGGAACTATTTTCTTCAGTGGAGGAATAAATAGAGGCGTAAAAAGGCGTTTTTAAGTGGTAATGGGTTAAGGGAGAAAATGCAGATAAAGCAAATGCTTGAATCCTTGGAGAAAATACATTTGCCAGACAAATTTCCATACAAAACCAACATAGCAAAGTGGCCACTATTAGTGAGATATGGAAGAGTTATGGTTCTTGTGCATTTAGAGTATGGGTTCTAGAATCTGCCATAAGCACATAATGTTTATTTCAGGCATTTTAACCCATTACCCCATAAATATGCCTTTTTACATGTTTAATTTATTTCTCCACTGAGGAAAGTAGTTCCAATTTATACAGCCATGAATATGTATGACATGAACTATTTTTATATTCTAGCAGATGGTAGCTTAAAGCTGGCTGAAAGTAAAGCAGAATGTGCCTTAAGGCGCATTCTGCTTTACATTTAACCTGCTTTAAGTGGTCACCTATTTTCAAAACTAGAAACAGGCTATGGGGTAATGGGTTAAGAGAGAAAAATGCCAAAATAAAACCTAGCCTGACTCATAGAAATCTTGGATCTGCTCCTGTCTCCTGTGGCAATGAGGAAATCAAAGTCTGTACATGACAGCACAGTGGAACAATATAACCCTCAATCTAATCCATGCTAGAAGGAAAATTAATTGTCATTAACATGGTTATTAAATGTATGCCAATAAAAATCAGACATATGTATGTAAAATGTATGTTCAACAGGCATGTAACCCTTTCAAACGTAGAAACAATTATCTTGGCATTCAAAAGAAAACCATTCACTGGGCAGTCAAGACAAAAACAACCATTAATTGGGCAGTCAAGACAAAACCATTCACTGGGCATTCAAGACAAAAACAACCATTAATTGGGCAGTCAAGACAAAACCATTCACTGGGCAGTCAAGACAAAAACAACCATTAATTGGGCAGTCAAGACAAAACCATTCACTGGGCATTCAAGACAAAAACAACCATTAATTGGGCAGTCAAGACAAAACCATTCACTGGGCATTCAAGACAAAAACAACCATTCACTGGGCATTCAAGACAAAAACAACCATTAATTGGGAAGCCAAGACAAAAACAACCATTCACTGGGCATTCAAGACAAAAACAACCATTAATTGGGCATTCAAGACAAAAACAACCATTCACTGGGCAGTCAAGATAAAAACAACCATTCACTGGGCATTCAAGACAAAAACAACCATTCACTGGGCAGTCAAGACAAAAACAACCATTCACTGGGCAGTCAAGACAAAAACAACCACTCACTGGGCATTCAAGACAAAAACAACCATTCACTGGGCAGTCAAGACAAAAACAACCATTCACTGGGCAGTCACGATAAAAACAACCATTCACTGGGTAGTCAAGAGAAAAACAACCATTCACTGGGCATTCAAGACAAAAACAACAATTAATTGGGCAGTCAGAACAAAACCATTCACTGGGCATTCAAGACAAAAACAACCATTCACTGGGCATTCAAGATAAAAACAACCATTCACTGGGCAGTCACGACAAAAACAACCATTCACTGGGCATTCAAGACAAAAACAATCATTCACTGGGCATTCAAGATAAAAACAACCATTCACTCGGCAGTCAGGACAAAACCATTCACTGGGCATTCAAGATAAAAACAACCATTCACTGGGCAGTCAAGACAAAAACAACCATTCACTGGGCATTCAAGACAAAAACAATCATTCACTGGGCATTCAAGATAAAAACAACCATTCACTCGGCAGTCAGGACAAAACCATTCACTGGGCATTCAAGAAAAAAACAACCATTCACTGGGCAGTCAAGACAAAAACAACCATTCACTGGGCAGTCAAGACAAAAACAACCATTCACTGGGCAGTCAAGACAAAAACAACCATTCACTGGGCATTCAAGACAAAAACAACCATTCACTGGGCAGTCAAGACAAAACCATTCACTGGGCATTCAAGACAAAAACAACCATTAATTGGGCAGTCAAGACAAAAACAACCATTCACTGGGCATTCAAGACAAAAACAACCATTAATTGGGCAGTCAAGACAAAAACAACCATTCACTGGGCAGTCAAGACAAAAACAACCATTCACTGGGCATTCAAAACAAAAACAACCATTAATTGGACAGTCAAGACAAAACCATTCACTGGGCATTCAAGACAAAAATAACCATTAATTGGGCATTCAAGACAAAAACAACCATTAATTGGGCAGTCAAGACAAAACCATTCACTGGGCATTCAAGACAAAAACAACCATTCACTGGGCATTCAAGACAAAACCATTCACTGGGCATTCAAGACAAAAACAACCATTAATTGGGCATTCAAGACAAAAACAACCATTAATTGGGCAGTCAAGACAAAAACAACCATTAATTGGGCAGTCAAGACAAAACCATTCACTGGGCATTCAAGACAAAAACAACCATTCACTGGGCAGTCAAGACAAAACCATTCACTGGGCAGTCAAGACAAAAACAACCATTCACTGGGCAGTCAAGACAAAAACAACCATTCACTGGGCAGTCAAGACAAAAACAACCATTCACTGGGCAGTCAAGACAAAACAACCATTCACTGGGCATTCAAGACAAAAACAACCATTCACTGGGCATTCAAGATAAAAACAACCATTCACTGGGCAGTCAAGACAAAACCATTCACTGGGCATTCAAGACAAAAACAACCATTCACTGGGCATTCAAGATAAAAACAACCATTCACTGGGCAGTCAAGACAAAAACAACCATTCACTGGGCAGTCAAGACAAAAACAACCATTCACTGGGCAGTCAAGACAAAAACAACCATTCACTGGGCAGTCAAGACAAAAACAACCATTCACTGGGCAGTCAAGACAAAAACAACCATTCACTGGGCAGTCAAGATAAAACAATTCTCTAGACAGTCAATACAAAACCATTATTTAGGCAGTCAAGATAAAACTATTCACTGGGCAGTCAAGATAAAACCATTCACTGAGCAGTCAAGACAAAACCATTCACAGGGCAGTCGAGACAAAACCATTCACTGGGCAGTCAAGACAAAACTATTCACTGGGCAGTCAAGATAAAACTATTCACTGGGCAGTCCTGACAAAACCATTCACTGGGCAGTCAAGATAAAACTATTCACTGGGCAGTCATGACAAAACCATTCACTGGGCAGTCAAGACAAAACCATTCACTGGGCAGTCATGACAAAACCATTCACTGGGCAGTCAAGACAAAACCATTCACTGGGCAGTCAAGACAAAACCATTCACTGGGCAGCCAAGACAAAACCATTCACTGGGCAGTCGAGACAAAACCATTCACTGGGCAGCCAAGACAAAACCATTTACAGGGCAGTCGAGACAAGTAGAAACAGTAAAGTTTGGTTAACCATGTACATAGGGACTGATTCACGGGCTGATGCACAGACAAACACTTTATGCCTTCCCCATCTTTAGATGCTATAGGGCATACATACTGAAAATTGGCCAAATGGGGAAAGGGTTAGATGCTAGACAAACAACCTTCTCAGGAAATGCTAGTCCTTGAATTCCCTAACACTACCAATTTTCATTCAGTAATGAACAATCATTGATCTTTTCTATTGTAGTTTATACAGTAAAACCCAAATAATTAAGACCATTCAAATGAGGGCATGCTTTCTGTGTTTTAAAGTAAAGCATGAAGCCAGAAGGTGAAAGTAAAGCAGAAAGCTCTTTAAAATATTACTGCTTTAATTTCTTTCTTCTTTAAGCAGACAGCAGTCTTAATACCACCAGAGAGTATTTAATACATGTATATGAATCTTCTATGTACTTTTATATTATGATTAGCAAAATGAACAATGAAAAAACTTAGTTACACATACATACAATAAAACCGCTCTATTAAGACAATTAAAATGAAGGCTAATTGATTGTGATTTATTGACAGCTCAAAGCAAGGTGAAGTGAAACAGAAAGCTCCTACAAGAGCTTTCTGTTTTACGTTCATCATGCTTTAAGCAGTCATCTGCCTTAAACACCTAATAATTAAGACAATTTAGTGGTCATAATAAGAGAGATTTTACTGTACACTTTGTACACATACAGTGGAGAATCTGTTATTCTTTCCCATTTAAACGCAAACGTACGCAAAAGCAAATCACTAAAACGTAGAAAAGAACAACTTTTGGAAAATTCTAATAATTCTTGTTTATCTTGGTGGCAAACAGTTTGGAGCCTGATCAGACGCCGGGTTACCCGGCGTCTGATCTTGCTCCAAACTGTTTGCACTGCAAATAATAGTTTTAGCGTAAACGCGTTTATTGGGAAAGAATAACAGATTCTCCACTGTAGCACTGCATATTTGGAACATTTCAAAGAATCAGTAATCTAGTACTGCAACAGCCCGTGTTAAAGTTAACCCTTTAGTCTGTTTTCAGTTTTGGAGACAGGTGACTTATTTTACCCATTTAGGCCTAGTGTCTAATAAAGTGAACATAGCCAAACAGTGTAGACACTGAGGAGTCACCACATTATGCTGCATCTGATCAGGGTCAGCACTGTTTGCTGCATCATATGAAATATTTTGCTGTATAAACAAACTCTGCAGTATCTTAAGATCACCCTTGTTTATCTACAATGAAATGTTCCAGCATGTATATATAGAGAGGTTTCATAGCCATATCCAGACATAAATTGGTTAATGCAGGACTGTTGAAAGTAAAGCAGAATTCTCCTTAAGGAGCATTCTGCTTTACTTTCAACCTGCCTTAAACTAATATCTGGAAAGATATTCTAAATTGCCTTTTTGTGTTTTACGTTCAGGACATCTTAGGTGGGGTACCCTCTGCTTTCCTTAGCGTAGAAATAATGTGTAAAAATGCTTTTTTATGTAGTAATGGGTCAAAGGGAAATTATTTTGAGCCATATTTCTGACAGACAAACAATAGAACTGCCTTGCTTAGGGTCCTTTGATTGCAATCTGACCTACATTGTTTTTATGTCCTGGTTTTGCTATTCTCTGTTACATGAAAGCCGTTGGTTACTTTGATGGTATTTTACAAACAGGATCAGGATCTGGTGTCAAGAAACTTGACACTCACATCCATGTCCTGCGTACCCCCAAGCCTGTTTCTAGTATTGAAGATAGTGACCACTTAACCCTTTCCCCCATATAAGTGCCTTTTAGCACATTTAATTTATTACCCCACTGAAGAAAATAGTTCCAATTTATACAGTTATGAAAATGTACCTAAAGAAATAATTTCTAAATCCTAACAGATGATAGCTTAATTTCCCTAAAGCAGGTTGAAAGTAAAGCTGAATGTGCCTTAAGGCACATTCTGCTTTACTTTCAACCTGGTTTAAGTGGTCACCTGTCTTAAAAACTAGAAACAGGCTATGGGGTAAAGGGTTAAAACAGAGCAGGTTGGATTATTGGGAGATACGTTCAATCTGGGTAACAGCCAGACTGAACTCGGGTAGGGGCAGGGTTACAATATCAGGAGGGTAAAACATTCCAGGGAACAATGGATCTGGGGAAAAAGGAGTACTAATGGTAGTCTGTTTTGGAATGCTTTAGAGTGGGACTTTTTTTATGGTGTAAAGGTTGGTCTGAACTATTTTGTCATATTTTAAATATTATTGGGGGTCCCTAAAGTAAACTTGTTGTTTCTTTTAAAATAGAAATGTCCATTTGTAAATTTTGTGCTGTACGGGTTTCAACTGAAGGGGTATAAAAACCACTACCCGGACCGAACCGAACCGAACCTAGCCGAAATTTGCCGGACCGAAATATATTCGGAGTTCCACTATAAGCATAAAAATAATTTAAATTGGAAAATTTTGGTACGTATACGGTAAATAACCTATTATTTACACACTGTACAAGTTTTGTTACCATCAGAAATCTGAATGTTGAAAAAAAAGCCACTACCTTTCAAATTTCAGTTAATCCTGTTTTTCTTCTTAAAAACAGCTTTGTGTAATGTCATTTGATGATAAACTTATATCAAACTTTGTTTATTTTATGGCATGTACCAAAAAAAACATTTTTGGGGAAACATAACTCTTAAATTCACATTTGAAGTGATTTTCGTACCGGAATATAACGGTCCAGCGTAATATATTCATTTCCGTAAGAATCACACAACCTGTATATCCAGCGAGAAAGGGAGAGAGATAGATATTTATAGAGAGAGATTAGTTCCCTAAGCATTTTCATGATTAAACAGATGACTGATTAATGCAATTTTCTGCCTTATTTTTACCCACAGAATTATACACTGAATTTTTGTATAATTCCGTGTTTTACCAAACTGTAAGTAAATACCAGCAATCAATGGTTTTCGCTTGATACAATATGAACTATGAAGAGTAAGCTTTTCCTATGCAATCAGTGTAGACCTAGATCAGATGACAAGTGAATGAGCCATCCTACCAAGGTTAACACTGTATTCCATTTTGCCATAAATTGAAAAAAGCTATCAAAGAAAGTCATAATTGACTATTTACATTAGTCCATTGGAAGTTCAGAGATTAATGAGTTAACATGTAACCAACCTGCTATATTTTTTCAGGAACGTGAGGGTTACCAACTGTGAATACAGAGGATGCAGTGAAAATTCAAGACAGAATTATATATCACGATCAGATTCTTTTTAATAATAAAGCTTACATTTGTATGCACGTAAGTTCAAATTAACAAACAAAAATCCTGAACATTGGATAAATAGCATAATAAAATAAAACATGTGTTAATAAATTATTATTATTATTATTATACTCAAATAATGAAAGGTGACCAATATAGATATTATGCATTACTTATATCCTGCATTAAGCTGCAACCAGTATCCTGCGGATACAGACTGCAAAGTCGACCCAAAGAGCATCAAGCAATGATGGATGGGTCCAGCACGTAATTGAGCATTATGTATTGAATTTGTATTTAATACAGCTATAGCAAATAGAACATATAGACATAAAACAATCATGTGTAGCACATAAGGCACAGAACTGTGTAACCATTGAAATATACAGTATAACCTCTGTCGATCGACACCTCTCTTAACCGGAAACCTCTGTTATCCGACCCTGCTGTTTGGTCCCGGCAGTTTCTCTATATATTTTATGTAACCTAACTCTCTCTTGATCGGATCCTCTGTTAACCGTTATCCGACATACCTTGACGGACTAGAAAAGGCAAATTAGAGGGTTTTCACACCCCGTTATCCGACGGTATGCTGACCTTTGATCATTGACCGACTATACACGCGCAGGTGATAATGACACATATTGCTCGGATGGCCGTGAAAGACAAAATGTATTGTTTAAATAATGAGTGAATAATGTGAGGGTTAATAAGATTAACTTCAGCAAACACGTGTAAGCAACCCATTGAGGGTCGCAGTGCCGAAAAGACCAACTCATCCATCCTCTCTAACCATTATTTCGTGTTCAAATTGGACAGGTATCTGCCAATCGTCCTCACCGTCAAGTTGTCAACATTAGAAGTACGAAATATATATCTAATGCGCCCTCCGCATAGGTCGAGTCTATAGTAATAATCGCAGGCGTAAAATGTATGCTCAAGTTATATTGAGAGAAAATAAAAACATTCTCGCGTTTTGAATTTTTTTTAATTTCCCGCTAGTTTGACATAGAGAAGACCGTACTTGTTTATAAAATGTAAATACGAATTTGCCGTTATTTTAGTCGATCCCTTAATATCTACATGTATGTGTGTTTACTTCCGATTGCACACTGACTATACATGTTTATGCCTACTGTAGAAAGAGTGTGACAATGGAAAAACCGTGTAGATCCGGAGCAGGGAGCAGGGGACACCTATTTTAAACTGGAAAGGATCTGACAAGGATATGCTGCAGTCATGCAAACATATTAAATAAATCAATCGGCATCGAGAAATTCGCCTCGAAGCGACAATCTTTGTGTGTGTAAACTTGTGAACTTAGGACTAATTCCGTTAACCGACAACCTCTCTTAACCGACTTACAAACATGGAACCATGGGGTGTCGGATAACGGAGGTTATACTGTACCACTGTATATCTCCATAATATATACTATTACATGTGACAGCTTATTGCAGGACATAATTAATGCAGAAAAGTCCTGTACCAGTGTAGGTTTCTGCATTACTTGTGTCTTGCATTAAGTTGCCACTTGTGAAGATATTCCGTTTTACAGGTTTTACTAATTGTTGTTTGCATTGTTTAATAGCATGATTTTAATAGACGCATGGTCAATAATTGCTATTAATGTTCAAAGTTTATAATAATTTTCTATCTTCTAAGACCTTTTTCAACAATCATTAAAATACTTTTTAATAACGAGCGAAGCGAGCTTCTACAGCTACGTATACAATAAATTTCAAGTTAAAATTCACATTTTTAGACCTGTATGTTAGACCTGTATGTTAGACCTGTATGTACATTGAATAGATTTTTCTTCGTAGGTTTTTTGTACTTCCGCCGGATCTACTTGCTACATTATTTTTCACAGACTGGTCGACCTTGCTCGCGTTTTATTTATGAACATGTTGAACAAAAAAAGTTTCGTTAAAAACTTTGCTTCTGGTTACCCATACGTTGACCCGGAAGTTATTGTCTATCACTTGCGACCTCTCAGCTATTTTTCACATACTGGTCGACCCTGCTCGCGTTTTATTTATGAACATGTTGAACAAAAAAAGTTTCGTTAAAAATTTTGCTTCCGGTTACCCTAGGTTGACCCGGAGGTTATTGTCTAACACGCGCGACTATTCTGACTGACCTCTCAGCTCTGGAAGAGTCTTTTTGAGATTTTTTAAGTGCACATTTCCGGTTATCTCCAAAGAAAACATAATTAATTGCGAGAATCACACATCAAATTTAAATCAAAAAACCTCGCTCGTTAATACCATCCTACTGAAATTATCAACACAGTCAAAACTGTTTTATTGAGTTTCCCCCCTTTGTTTATCAGTTGTGATGTTTATGACGTCACTTCCTACGATTAGAAAAGTACAATGTCACACACATTCGACCAGGCCTAGATCTTTATTTCTGTGATATCAGATATGTTGTTTCTAAATCTTGTCAATATCAAAGTGCATGTGTATAATACACAGATGATTTCAACACTGTGCTCGATCATGCCAGGTGGGGTAGATTTACGTAGATAGTCTGGCAGTGTTGACAGTTTCAGCCGGTTTCGAAACACCTAGAAACCCAGGGCTATCCACTATTAAAACCCACCGTCCAATAGCCATGAAAAAAGTCATTTTCTGTAATAGTTTTCGTTATCTGAATGCCAGTCAGCTATATGGAAGTAATAATATTAGTGCCAACTATACACTTTATCCTCATTCATCAATTCACCCAAAGTCACCCAAATCCACCCAAGTTCAACAGTGTTTTTAAAACTCTAGAAGCCACAATATGTCTCCAATCTTTCTCAAACTTGGCCAGATTGTATATATGACCATAAGATTTTGTATGAGTTCGATTATGCTTGAAATCAGATCAATAGATCTAGATCACATCAAGAGTTTTCTATCTTTGAATTGCTGAAAATGCCATATTTAACAGTGTCTACACTCTAGCGGCCACACTTTTTCTTCAAACTTGCTCAGATTGTATATGACTATAAGAGTTCAGATGAGTGTGATTATGCTTGAAACCAGACAAATGGGTTGAGAGTTATCTACCTTTGAATTGCTGAAAATGCCATATTTAAGTGTGTTTACATTCTAGAGGCCACAATTTTTACCCAATCTATTTTAAACTTGCTCCGATTGGATATGACCATAAGAGTTCATATGAGTTTGAATATTGTTGAAATCGGACCCATAGGTTGAGAGTAACCTACCTTTGAATTGCTGAAAATGCCATATTTAACGGTGTTTACACTCTAGAGGCCAGAATTTTTATATAATCTATCTCAAACTTGCTCAGATTGTATATGACCATAAGAGTTTAGATGAGTTTAATTATGGTTGAAATCGGACCAATAGGTTGAGGATTATCTAAATTTGAATTGCTTAAAATGCCATATTTAACAGTGTTTACACTCTAGAGGCCACAATTTTTATCCAGTCTTTTTCAAACTTGGCCAGATTGTATATGACCATAAGAGTTTAGATATGTGTGATTATGGTTGAAATAAGACCTATAGGTCAAGAGTTGTCTGCCCTTGAATTGCTGAAAATGCCATATCTTACAGCGTTTACACTCTTGCAACTACAGTTTTCAATGGATTTTGATTATACTTGCACACAAAGTATATAGCTATAAGTTCTCAAAGGAGTGCAATTATTGTTGAAATCTAATCATTGTGGCAATAGTTATCTGCCCTTGATATACTCTGAAATGCTAAAAAGGCTTCATTTCAGTATTGTTTAGGCTCTAGTTATCTGCCCTTGATGTACTCTACTATACTAGAATTATGAGGTTGTATTCCAAAAAGTTTTACATGGTATACTACAAATTTGAATGGATTTAGATTAAAACGGATGAAACAGAAAGGTAAAGCTTTCAAGCTTCAGTACAACAGTTGAGCGATATCAGGGCCCTCAGGTTATTAAATCATTTAGTTTATTAACCCATTACCCAATAAATACGCCTTAATGGGTTATAGTCAAAGCGTACCATGGTTAAAGCGTACCAAGTCAAAACGTACCATTTTTGGTCGAAGCATACATAGGGAACATTTTCAATATGTTATTAGTCGATAATTTATTGTTTTTTGCACATTATATAACCTCGCGTAAATATCATAATTAGATCTAGTGTATTAAATATATGTCTTGATGTATAGTTTTTACCCAGACACAACAGTATCTTTGAAACTTTAGTCATTAGGAACAAATTTGCCATTATGATCATCAGTTCTCAAAGTTTCGAAATTATTAATATTAACATTAGTGCCAATAATTATGTTGATCCTGACCATGCGTCGCCGTACACATCTTCTAATAATCTACGGACTGTCACAAGTTCAGCTTCTTCCCGCGCACCATTCCAGTGTGGAACAGGCTCCCAGCGACTGCAGCTGAGGCTCCTTCTTTGGCATTTTTCAAGAAGGAGCTCTCCACTCTCTCCATTTAAATGTAACAAGCCAACCGCCGGTAGACTCACATGACGGGTAGGAGCTGTGCCAGCGGGGTTTCGTACCCCAGCAGGGCCTCCCAAGCTGGATTGGTCTTACCCAGATGAGTTGAAAGTGGTTTGGTGACACTATCTCTTTTTCTTACTTTGTCTGTGTGTGCATTTCTCCAGTTTCTCTTGTCTGTGTCTTTTTCTATCTTTGTCTATATTTCTCTTTATTTTTCTGTCTGTGCGCCGCTGCAGTATTGTCAGTCTGTATGACAGTTCAGCGTATTATGTAGATGTAGATAAGGATCCAAACTGATTGAAAATAAATTGTGCACCCATGCACCACAGTACATACAAAGATTCAGTTCTCAAAATTTCGAAATATTAACATTAGTGTCAACAATTGTGTACGGTAGATCCTGATCATTCGCCGCCGTACGCAGCTCCTGATCAGGATCCAAACTGCTTGAAAAATAAATTTCGTGCCCATGCAAAATATAGTCTCTAATTACGAGGCTTCTGATCAGGATCCAAACTGTTCAAAAAGTAAATAGTTCCATTTGATACAGTCCAAAATCTGTACCATAAAATTATATTCTATATCCTAGCAGATTCTGACTTAAGGCAGGTTGGGAGTAAAGCAGAATGCGCCGTAAGGCGCATTCTGCTTTACTTTCAACTTGCTTTAAATAACCCTTCATTCTGTTTTCAAAACTAGAATAAGGCTATGGGGGTAATGTATTAATTTGTTTAAATGCTCCATTATTTAACAGCTTCGCTCGCTTGTAGGCTGTGCCTATTTCATATTATTCTAAATGAATTTGAACATATATTAAAACTGTTTTTTATGCTTTATTTAAAAGATTAATATCCAATATCTGATAATATATGAGCATTCTGCACATCACATCTATAAGACTGCTGAAAAATACAGTTTGCGTGATTCTTACAGAAATGAATATATTACGCTGGACCGTTATATTCCGGTTTCTGATGGTAACAAAACTTGTACAGTGTGTAAATAATAGGTTATTTACCGTATACGTACCAAAATTTTCCAATTTAAATTATTTTTATGCTTATAGTGCAACTCCGAATATATTTCGGTCCGGCAAATTTCGGCTAGGTTCGTTCGGTTCGGTCCGGGTAGTGGTTTTTATACCCCTTCGTTTCAACTTGGCAATGTGAGGAAGTGCTTTTAAATGAGTCACAGGCCCAGTTCCTAAATGTGTCACCTTAAATGTTTATGATACAGCAAATAGTAGATTTCATTCTTTATTTATTTCGGTTTAACTGTGACACGTGTCACTCAATGTTAAATATACGATTAGATGTAAAGTACCTGTAGTGTAGTTTTTTCATTATCATTGTTTATCGTCTAGTTACGAACTTTTATTAGGACGCGAAACATTTTCATCTCAACTATCATTGTTAGTCAGGCGATGAGTAACCTCATTGACAGCTTTTAGAAAAGTAAGACAACCATTCTGTGTTAAGAAAATAAACATTACCATCAGTTTTACAGTCCGCACAAACATTATTCCCAGGTTTTTGCTGTAATTCGAACAAAACTTGACGATTTCTGTCTGACATCTTTTGTGATAATCTACTTCCGCATTGCCTTCAGATAGGAGCATATCCGAATGAAACTGACATTCGGATTACTTTCTCATTTATTTGGAAGATTTTTGTCCCAAACAAGGCGAAAATTATGTAGTACACTATCTTCAAATGATTTCTGTTAAATTATTTACGGACCCAAAAGTTGATAGATGATAACTGGAATTGAATAATCAAACTGTCGATTAAAAAATGTATCAATGGCATTGTTTCACTTGATTGACATATTAGCTACATGTGATAATTGTTATACAGCTCTATCAATTTATTTTTCGGACAGCAGTGCATGCATCCTCGATAGTATAGTGGTAAGTATCCCCGCCTGTCACGCGGGAGACCGGGGTTCAATTCCCCGTCGGGGAGGGCAGATTTTTTTTCTCTGATTTATTAACTTCACTAGATCTATAATGATTCCATATTCAAATCAGCTTCGAATTAGTATCACTGTGTTAAACGATATACTTTCATGTATTTTTTTTTATTTATAAGATATTTGCCAGGAACGTGTATATGTATAGGCAAGCGAATAAACGATATAGTTCGAGGGGGCGTAGCCCCCGAGAACTATGTCATTTATTAGCGCGCAACCATGCTCTAACCTATTTAGCACTGGCTTGGGACCCCAGCTGGAGTATGCGTCGGCCGTTTGGAGTCCGCATACCCAGTCCAACATCCAGCAGGTTGAAAAAGTACAACGTAGGGCAGTGCACAGGTGCCAGACGCATGCTTTGACCAAATATGCACCTCAAAACACAAATAAAAGGCATAAAATCATAAACACGTCCTTTTCTATGACCAAACACCATATTCTGACCAAAAGCTCATTTTTCAAAAAAAAGTTTTTTTTTATAGTAGATCTATATACCTTAGAAAGGTGTCCAACTCCCACGGCAAATGTGCTTCGTGAAACGCACGGATTTTATGCCGAGTCTTGTTGCGCAATCAATTCTCGATCGATTGTGAATACAAAGATACCATCGCATGCAGAAAACCCTATGGTATACAATATAATTCCATATAAGATCAATTTCCATCGAAAACAAGCCCATCCGACTCTCGGAAGTCGCAACTTATCCAGGTCAAACAAGTCTCTACCGTCACATACACAGTACTTTTTACCGCTGGCGTCTTATCTTTACACCTTAAATCTACGACATGCAATCAGTGTCCTCCATATTTCGATAAATACATTTAAAAGAAGAAACTTACCATACATGACACAGCCAAACTACTCTGCAGTATCGTAAAAGGCACCAGTCCATGTTGACGTTTTTCTACCCCCGGGTCACGGAAAGCAGATGGCCAGTGCGATTTAAATTGAAACACCGGCCGTTGCGCGATAATGTAGAGTAGTTTTGCTTTGACATATATGGTAAGTTAATTCTTTTAAATGCATTTTCCATGCATTTTAGATCGAAATAAAGAGGACACGGAGTGCATGTCGTAGATTTAAGGTGTAAAGATAAGACCCCTGCGGTAAAAGTACTGTGTATGTGACGGTAGAGACTTGTTTGACCTGGATAAGTTGCGACTTCCGAGAGTCGGATGGGCTTGTTTTCGATGGAAATTGATCTTATATGGAATTCTATTGTGTACCATAGGGTTTTCTGCATGCGATGGTATCTTTGTATTCACAATCGATCGAGAATTGATTGCGCAACAAGACTCGGTATAAAATCCGTGCGTTTCACGAAGCACATTTGCCGTGGGAGTTGGACACCTTTCTAAGGTATATACTATAAAAAAAAACTTTTTTTTGAAAAATGAGCTTTTGGTCAGAATATGGTGTTTGGTCATAGAAAAGGACGTGTTTATGGTTGTATGCCTTTTATTTGTGTTTTGAGGTGCATATTTGGTCAAAGCATGCGTCTGGCACCTGTGGGGCAGTGCGGTGGACATGTAATGACTACTCTAGGTACAAGAGTGTCACCGCCATGCGGGAGGATCTTGGTTGGCGGACTCTCCAGGACAGACGGGACATCGGACGACTCACCATGTTCTATAAAATAGTGTACGGACTAGTTGCTATCCCTTTACCTACATATCTCCAGAAACCTGTTAGATTATCACGCCACTCACACCCTCTTTCCTTCAGACAGGTCCACACAACCACAAACTACTTCAAATATTCGTTCTTCCCTTACACCGTTGTTTTGTGGAACAGCTTGCCAGCAGACATAGTTCTGACTTCAGAAGTTGAGGGGTTTAATCTGAGCCTTCACCCCTCCCTTATAAACCGCCCCTGATGCCTCGGGTCCTATGTTTTTATCTTCTTTTAAACTCCAAATCTCATTGTAACCCTATCATGCTTTTATTTCACCTCTCATTTTCACACTTTTGAGGTCTCACTCTCATTGCTTTTATCCCCCCTTTTAACTCTTGCACAGACGCGCACCTGCCGCTAATACTTGAAAAAGGCGTTAAGGCAGTATCAATAGATAGATAGGTTCGAG
This sequence comes from Gari tellinella, assembly GCA_922989275.2. Lineage (NCBI taxonomy): Eukaryota > Metazoa > Mollusca > Bivalvia > Cardiida > Psammobiidae > Gari > Gari tellinella. Next base: position 111,624,760 of record OV277856.1, on the reverse strand, counting down.
GAAAACAAGAAAACCATTCGTTTCTGATTTCTGTTTTAGACGAAAAAGTCATTTTGTTTGTAATATTTTACTAAAATTGAAAGGTTATTTCAAATGATAAGTTTGAGACATTAAGCACATAAATAACGCTTATTGAAGCTCTATATGTAAACACAATTCATTAGTAACAGGCACGGATTTACCGGGGGGCACAGGGGGCACGTGCCCCCCCAGCTGGCCTGATTTTTTTTTTTGCTGGATTCATATATTCATCATATAGCTGGGTAAGAAGGTCGCATTGGCATATGGCATTACATGCACAGATCCACTGGGGGCACTGGGGGCACGGGGGGGGGGGGGGGCACATGTCCCTCAGCTTGCCTGCTTGAACTTATCTGGAGCTGTTGCAATGGCTCTTATCTCTGGCCATCAAATCCTCAGTATGCCTGGTCTGTGTTAGAACCCGACACATGCCCGTAGTAACAAGGATGGGGGGGGGGGGGGGCACGACAGTGTTCCCCCTGTGCCCCTCCTCAACCAAAAAATAAAAATACCTGTGCCTGTGCCCCCAAATTGCATACCCTACAGGCCATGGAGTCAATCCAAAATTGCCCTTGGGCCCCCTCAAATCCTCAGTATGCCTGGTCTGTGTTTGAACCAGACACAGGCCCATAGTAACAAGGATGGGGAACACGGCAGTGTGCCCCCTGTGCCCCTCCCCAACCAAAAAATAAAACTGCCTGTGCCTGTGCCAGTCAATCCAAAATTGCCCCTGTGCCCCCTCAAATCCTCAGTATGCCTGGTCTGTGTTTGAACCCGACACAGGCCCATAGTAACAAGGATGGGGGGAAAAGCAGTGTGCCCCCTGTGCCCCTCCCCAACCAAAAAATAAAACTGCCTGTGCCTGTGCCCCCAAATTGCATATCCTACAGGCCAGTCAATCCAAAATTGCCCCTGTGCCCCCTCAAATCCTCAGTATGCCTGGTCTGTGTTTGAACCCGACACAGGCCCGTAGTAACAAGGATGGGGGCACGACAGTGTGCCCCCTGTGCCCCTCCCCAAACAAAATATAAAACTGCCTGTGCCTGTGCCCCTAAATTACATATCCAACAGGCCAGTAAATCCAAAATTGCCCCTGTGCCCCCTCAAATCCTCAGTATGCCTGGTCTGTGTTTGAACCAGACACAGGCCTGTAGTAACAATGATGGGGGTACCGCTGTGTGCCCCCCTCCCCAGACCAACACAGGCATGTAGTTACAAGGATGGGACACAGCAGTATGCCCCCTGTGCCCCCTCCCCCATCCATGAAAATGCCTGTGCCCCCAAATTGCATAACCTACAGGCCAGTAAATCCAAAATTGCCCCTGTGCCCCCTCAAATCCTCAGCATGCCTGGTCTGTGTTTGAACCAGAGACAGGCCCGTAGTAACAAGGATGGGGCACGGCGGTGTGAACCCCCCCCCCCCCCCCCCCCAACCAAAAAATAAAAATGCCCCTGTGTCCCCCAATAATTTTGCCGATACATGTGTAAGTAAAAGTTACCTAGATCTTTACATAAATTTATGCAAGTACCGGTATTTTACCTGTTTTGAATGTGCGAAAGCATTCAGCACATACACAAATGATCTAGCTATGCCTAAGGCCTGTGCCCCCAAATTGCATATCCTACAGGCCTGTTAATCTAATAAAATTAGATGAAAATACTTAAGGGTAACAAAAAGCAAGGCAGTATTGAATGCCTAACTAGATGATGAATAATACCCAATTAACGCAGGCATGTAGGACCAGCCCCCTTCCCCTCCAATAGTTTTGCCAATATTAGTTGCAGAATATTTATATCTATTTATTGTATTTATATTATTATTGTAACTGTTTTGAATGTGCAGAATGCCCCAGAATTCACCAGAGACCATCTAGAAATTAAAACGTTCCCGGGACCCCCTTAGTGACAGTGTGAACAATAATCAGAGCGGGTAGGGGTAGGTTTCAGGTTAATGGCCAGAAGACAATGTGTCAAAGGTATTATCCTATATTAAAGATTTTGATATATTATTTTGAATCGAATATTTACACAGATTTATGTAGTATTTTACCTATTTTGAATGCGAAAAAACTCCCATCAGAACGCACCATTGATCATCTGGGTATAAATTTTCCAGGGGGTGAGAGGCATGCCCCGGACCTCCCTAATGTAACAGTATGCATATGAATAGGAGGGGTAGGGTTAGAGATTAATGGCTGGACTACAACCTTTCACCAGAGCCTGAATGCAGGAAATGAAGCGCTTGATTTCAAAATGTTCCAGGGGGAGTACCCCCGAACCCCCCTAAACCTGTTGGGACGCATCTTCGGCCTGTTGAATAAATTATAACCAAAGAATAATTATGGCTTTGGGCGAGAATGTCTTTAACTCAAGATTGCGGATTACTTAAATTTATATGAGCATGATGACTCCATGTGATATTTTGTATCAAACAGTTCCTACTATTTTATTGAAAATCTTCCTCCTTTTTCCTACTTTTCCACTTGAAAAACTCCTACTTTTTTCCTACTTTTTGCATTGAGATCAGTTGAAGGCCTGTGTTTTCAATGCATGAAACGCTGGAAAATTTATCATCTCTTTGTCTTATGAAACCACTTTTTGGGTGTTTCATTGGGGGTGTTTACATCATTCTATCTATGTTAACTTTCTCTTAGAATGCCCTCAGAATGCGCTATTTTTTATGCAAGTTTTTTCGTACCTATCCTACTATTTTCCAACTTTTTGTTTACCTTCCTACTTTTCCGATTTTTCTACCAAAACCTCCTTCTATTCCTACTTATTGTCTAATAAGTCTTGAAGCACCCTCAGTATGGCCCAGAATGCAGGAAATGAAGCGCTTGATTTCAAAAAATTTCAGGGGGAGTACCCCCGAACCCCCCTAAACCTGTTGGGACGCATCTTCGGCCTGTTGAATAAATTATAACCAAAGAATAAAATGGCTTTGGGTGAGAATGTCTTTAACTCAAGCTTGTGGATTACTTAACTTTATAAGAGCACGATGACTCCATGAGGTATTTTGTATCAAACAGTTCCTACATGAACTATTTAATTGAAAATCTTCCTCCTTTTCCACTTGAAAAACAGTCCTACTTTTTCAACTTTTTGCATTGAGATCAGTTGAAGGCCTGTGTTTTGAATGCACTGATGAAAATCTTTGTATGACCCTGGTGTGGATTAATAGATTTCTGAGAATGGAGATAAAGCTATTAAAAAATTCTCCAGATTATGATTTTTTTTTCTCTTTGTCTTATGAAACCACTTTTTTGGGTGTTTCATTGGGGGTATTTACATCATTCTATCGATGTTAACTTCTTCTTAGAATGCCCTCAGAATGCACCATTTAGTATGCAAGTTTTAAAAAATTTAAAATTTATACCCCTCCCATACCCTCCCCAATGAAAAATTTCTGTATCCGGCCCTGAGTAATTGTCTTTAAAGTCTAGGTCTCACTGTACATAATAAAACGTCATGAAGCGTGTGCAGTTCACCTCTGATCTCAGCTGTTTTTAGAATTGTGACGTCAAATTGCAGCGAGGAATAAATGAACAGTCTGTTAGTTATTCCATGGTTTGTTGAAATATGAACAGTCTGTTAGTTATTCCATGGTTTGTTGAAATAAACGATATATTCACAGGTTTTTTTAGGCATCTGATTGGCCGAGAGCTCCAAGCCATGTGCTAAGTATAGGTTAGACCATGGTTGCAAGCGAATAAACGATATAGTTCGAGGGGGCGTAGCCCCCGAGAACTATGTCGTTTATTCGCGCGCAACCATGGTCTAACCTATTTAGCACTGGCTTGGGCTCGAGGAAAACAAGAAAACCATTCGTTTCTGATTTCTGTTTTAGACGAAAAAGTCATTTTGTTTGTAATATTTTACTAAAATTGAAAGGTTATTTCAAATGATAAGTTTGAGACATTAAGCATGCTTAGACACCAACATAAATAACGCTTATTGGAGCTCTATATGTAAGCACAATTCATTAGTAATTGTCTTTAAAGTCTAGGTCTCACTGTACATAATATAACGTCATGAAGCGTGTGCAGTTCACCTCTGACCTCAGCTGTTTTTAGAATTGTGACGTCAAATTGCCTTGAGATGACGGAAGCGAGGAATAAGTGAACAGTTTGTTAGTTATTCCATGGTTTGTTGAAATAAACGATATATTCACAGGTTTTTTAGGCATCTGATTGGCCGAGAGCTCCAAGCCATGTGCTAAATATATTTATCACATAAAACCGACCCTGGGAGTGTTATAAAGCCATTCAATAAACTATAGTGAAATATCAATATTTGGGCTCCGGCCCTACCTGTTCGTCTAAGAGCGCTGCATGGCGCTGGGCGCCAAATGACGTCATTTGCCATGGCGTTTCTGTAAACAACGTCAAGTTTTGGCGGAAAATACATATGGCGGAGAGACAAAAAACTACGAATTCAGTTCACTTAAAAGGGTTTTAAAGTGTTTATGTGATAAATAGGATCTAACATTCGTGCTCATTATTTATCATTCTTAATAAACTCGTTGACTAAAACAAATATAATGCTCGCCAAGGCTCGCGTCATATTGTTTTAGTCAACTCGTTTATTAAAAATGATAATTAATGAGCACTCATGTAAGATCCTCTATATACCTTCCTGATATTGCTAAACTATTCAACATAATAGTTCAAGTTTATTTAATATGGAAAAATGTTATAGAACTAGCAATTCTTTTTTTTTCTTGCACCATTTTCAATGTCTGCTATATCTAGACTACTAACAGTCGAACCTCGATAACCCGCCTTTAACTGCGCCATGATGCATCAATTTTAAACAATTGTCGTCTGCTTTTATTTCTAAAATTAAATATTAAGTTTTTTTTTACTTATGAAATATTGAAATGAGTGTATTCGTAGTGACCAGTTAGAAGCAGAGCTTTACATACATGTACGTAGCCTTCTTCTTCTTCCAATGAAGGTCAGGGGTCGTTATGACTGTGGAGTTGACCTGAACTGAGTGATGGGACAGCCACCATCCTCCAGATTTAAAATATATCTGTATTTACAATTTAAAATTATTTACATGGCGCTGATGTTACTAGGCTAGGAAGACTAGGCTAGGAGCCACCTCTGAGGAGATCATCCAAGGCAGCTGCGAAGTCCTCACTGGCACTGATGTCGGTAATCAATGTTGGTAGTTGGTTCCATTCCCTTACTGTTTTCGGGTAGAATGAGTGGTGGTATACTGCAGATTGGGTACCATGTTGTCGTATTCTGCCTTTCCCTCTCGTACGGGAATCACTAGCTTGTAGTAGGTGGCCTGGATTAATATCGACTTCATGGTGCCTGATCTTGTCTTTGGGCACGTCTTCTGTCTGTCAACGCTAGCCAACCAACCGAAGTCCCTGATCATGCCAGTGACACAGCCAGGTGTTCGCTCTGTGTAGTTGTTTTGTACAAATCTGGCACCCCTTCTCTGGACTTTTTCTAGATGGTCAATATCGCCTGCAAGATGAGGGTCCCAGGCTGATGAAGCATAACACAGGGTTGGCACGACAAATGTGTTGTAGCACTGCTCACGGACCTCCTTTGTGCAGTTGTAAAGGTTCCTCCTTAAAAATCCCAGGGTCCCACATGCTTTGGCTGCTGTCTGGTTCACATGCGTCCTCCAGGACAAATCCTTGCTAATGTGGACCCCAAGGTACTTGGTACTGTCCACGTCCTCAAGCACATGTCCATGGAGGGTGTACTTATTGCGCCGTCTGAAGCGTGCATTGGTACATATGTGTATGACCTGACATTTCTCGGGATGGAACCTCATCTGCCATTTTTCTTCCCACTTCTCCGGGCCAACGAGTTAAGATCTTCCTTGAGGGCTTTTACATCTTTATCCGACTTGATTTCCCTGTACAGAAGTCCATCATCTGCGAACAATCTAGTCTCCGAAGAGGTGCATTCAGGCAAGTCGTTGATAAAGGCAAGAAAGTAAAGGGGCCCATTGACAGCGCCTTGGGGGACTCCAGATGTTACGTCTGCTTGAGATGATGATTTCCCATCTAGTAGAACACGTTGTTTTCTATCCTTGAGGAAGGACTTAACCCACTGCAGATTCTTTCCTCTTACACCATAAAAGTCAAGCTTGTGGAGTAATCTCTGGCGGGGTACTTTATCGAAAGCCTTCGAGAAATCTAGCAGGGTGACATCCACTTGGTCCCTTCCTGAGCGGAGCTTGCTTGCAATACCTTCCAATGTTGTCACAAGTTGAGACTCACAAGAACGTGCTTTACGGAAACCATGTTGCTGGTCACACAAGATGTTGTTCCTTTCAAAATGTTCCATGACATTGCTATGCACTACATGTTCCATGACCTTACATGTGATTGAAGTTAAAGAGACTGGCCTATAGTTAGAGGCTTGTTGTTTATCGCCTTTCTTGTAAATCGGTACAATATTAGCGTCTTTCCAATCATTTGGCAGAATTCCGGTGTCATAGGATCTTTGAAAAATCTCAGTAAGAATTGGAGCAATTTCTTCACTGGCCGTTTTCAGGATGTATGTTGGAACAGAATCTGGTCCAGCTGCTTTATGTGGTTTCAAACTATAGAGGAGTTTAGCAATACCAGCTGTTCTAAATATAATGTTAGGCATCTGTGAATATGGGCTGGGGCCTTTGTCTGGCATACTATTTAGATTTTCCTTGGTGAACGATGACTGGAACTGCTCATTTAAAATGTCAGCTCTATTCGTTGTATCACTTTGGAGGTAACCATTCTTATCGATCAGTGAGGATACTCCTACATAGTCTTGTCTCCTACTCTTAACATAGGTGAAGAAGCGTTTCGGATCCTGCTTCAGATTTCCACAAACAACATCCTGGAGAAACCGCTTCTCTGCTGTAATGTGTAGCTGATTGTGATTCTTTCTGTAGAGTATTGTAGGGTTTCCACTGGGATCCCCTTCCTGTCTTACGAGCCTTTTACTTGGACACACTCTAGATCTATCCAGAGACAGTGTATATACACTGTCTCTGATCTATCTATATATGTCCTGCATTAAGCGGCCATAGGTGTCCATACGCACAGTTGGACACTTTGATAGTGTGAGGACAGGGCTACCATAAGTTGCTCATAACAATCCTAAGATTTACCATTTAATAGAAGCGCGAGTTTTTAGGAGCCCTAATGAGATCGGATTAATATCGGTACTCTACGGAAAGCGATCGGTCATTTTCGTCAACTGTAGGCAAGTTCCGAGCCATGCAGGGCTGCCATAAGATGGTCATAAAAATCCTAAGATTTCCAATTCTCAATTTTACAGACGCATTTTTACTAATCGTACCTTTACCCCATAGTGTGTTTCTTGTTTTGATGACGCATGTCTGCTTATAACAGGTTGAAAGTAAAGTTGAATGCGCCTAAAGTCGCATTCTGCTTTACTTTCAGCCTGTTTTAAGCTACGATCTGCTAGGATAAAAATCCGAATAATTAGGGAAAATCCGGAGAACTGGCAGCCCTGGCCATGCTTTGGCATAGTTAGGAACGAACCGACAGTTGATGAAACTGGCCGCTCGCTCTCCATAGAGTTTCCAATGTTGACTGACATTGACCCGATATCTTATGGGGTCCTCAATTTTAATTCATTTATCTACTGAAAAAGGTCCACAAATCTAAATTCTAGGTATTATGACTTATAAGAAATATTGAAACGAGTGTGAGACAAGTTGATCCTGATCAGACGCCGTGTTCGTGGCATCTAACCAGGATCCTAAGTAGTTGCGTTACGTGGAATCTCATCAGGATCTACACTGTTTGCTATTGATTATGAAATGTTCTGATGTTTTGAAAACATTGCAGTGTCCTTAGATCGATTGACAAACATGAGCCCATTATGCGCTGGCTGACACGAGCCCACCCCTGGCCCCACCGCCTGTTTTGCGCGGACTGACACGTGTCTGCCTGTCAGTTTGCGCGGGTGGACACGAGGCCCCTCAATTGAAGTTTTTCTCCGGCTGTAAATATTTGCTTGTTATATGTTTAAACATGCATGGGTGAATAAAACATCTGTTTTGTTGATGATAATTCACCAATCAATAACTGTTCATTTCAACCATTATACATGTACTTTTACCTTATTACACTAAATTAGATAATCGTTCTCGTGCTTACTATTAACGAGGCAAACAGTGGATATTTACTTTGATGATACCCGAATTTGATTGTTTAACCGAAGTGTCTATTGACACGTACGGTGTTAGGGTAAAAATTACACTTATCGTGAGAATCACCCACCATGTCAGAAAGTTTCCGCCCTCAGAATTGCAATCATTGTATGCGATTTTATATGATTAAATTTCTAATGAAAATGAACCAGAAGTGTATAAGAATACTTTTTAATGATATTGTTAAAAAAAACCTCAGAATTTGTTACTTATTTGATACAATTTACGTGGAAACGTATAGTACACGTTTACCGTATGCGTCCGTGATAGTAAGATAGCATAGATAAAGACAGACGTCCAGGCAAAAGTATTTTCTTTCAGATACATATAATCACAACTTAATTTAATAAATAGTGTAAAATAAGAAAATAAAAAAAAAACTTACCTGATATATGCAAATGTACAAATAAAATCCAATTTACACAACACACTGTTAAACGATCTCATTCACGCCGAATACAACTAGTAAACTGCGTTGAAATTACAATAGAGAATTCTGTCACCACAAGTTATATTGTTTTTCCACGTTTACATATTGTACACTTAAAATTCAGTATTATCCATAACTCCAAACGTATATATATCTATGAAAACTTGAGTAAAATCCAGACCATGAACATAAATGTAGTCATTGTAGAATATTTGCACTTTAATCAACGTCTCACTATGAAATTCACTTTGAAACTGGCAAAGGATTTGGGGATGGGAACTCGGGATAACAGTACAGCTTGGATCCACCGCGATTGCAGCTTGGATACAGTTCATAATTTACCTGTAATTATAGATGGCGTGTACCTCAAACATCAAACAACAAGCGCGCGTTGAGTTTCAGATAGGTGTGAAGTACCTAACTGTCCAAATGACAATAATTGCTTTTACTCGGCTTATTGTTTGTTACTCAATCAAGCTGTTTGCTATTCAAATGTCAAACAGCGCGTGGCAGCAAAATATGCTCAAGTGAAATGACCAAGCGGAAAAGCTGAATTCTTCATGCTAGTAACCTATATAACCGCAATGCAAATCTCAGCTCATCGGATAAACTGATTCTCTCAAAGTGAAAGAAATGCAACATCAAACAGGAGCTAAGGACTGTGGTTTGTTCGCTATTGCCTATGTTGTCTCTCTGTGTAACTCCCAACAACCCGATGAAATTGTCTTCGACCAAACTCAAATGCGAGATCATCTTTTGAAATGTGTTGAAAATCACGTTTTTACCAATTTTCCAGAAAACTCTAGAAAATCATCAAATCTGCTATATTTGAAAGAACTTGATCTTTACTGTTCTTGTAGACTACCACATGACAGTTCAAACCCTGAAATGATACAATGCACAAGGTGTAGGGAATGGTTTCACATAACATGCATGAAGAAACCAAAAGATGATTTGCAACGTTATCTAGCTAAGGAATGTACAGAGACATTCTTTTGTAGTGACATTTGCCAAAAACGATCTAACAAGAAATTTAAGTAAAATCAGTTAGGTTCACGAAATCAGTCAGTTTAAATTAATATTTTACCTGTTTAATATTATAATCCAGATATTTCAATCAATACCAATAACGAAACCATAACATCAAAACTATGACCGTAAACGGCATAAATTGCCGTACGTGTCATTAGCGAGTTCTTGCTAAAAAAAACGTACAAGAAAGACAACTCCAATTCTTAACATTCATATTGCGAGTTATCGTTCTTGTACGTGTCAATAGATAGAATCATAGAAAACTTGCTATTGACACGTATGGCAATTTATACCAATTTTTACCGTGTTTAAGCTCTGTCAATATGACAGTTTCCCAACGATAGGTTGTTTTTATCGATATAATGGCTAATTAGAGGTAATAGAATTACGACAAAAAAAATCTGGTAAAAATGTCATCTGCTTTATTTTTTAGAACATTTAACGATATGATCTGCATACTGAAACCTTCATTATAATTAATAGTTTACCTGTTTAATATTATAATCCAGATATTTCATTCAATACCAATAACGAAACAATAACATCAAAACTATGACCGTAAACGGCATAAATTGCCGTACGTGTCATTAGCGAGTTCTTGCTAAAAAACGTACAAGAAAGACAACTCCAATTCTTAACATTCCTATTGCGAGTTTTCGTTCTTGTATGTGTCAATAGATATAATCATAGAAAACTTGCTAATGACACGTACGGCAATTTATACCAATTTTCACTGAGTTTAAACTCGGCAAATATGATAGTTTTCCAACGATATGCTGGTTTTATCGACTTAATGGCTTAGTAGAGGTAATAGAACAATGACAAAAAAAATCTGGTAAAAAATGTCATCTGCTTTATTTTTTAGAAAATAAAAAGATATGACCTGCGTACTGAAACCTTGATTATAATTAATAGTTTACCTGTTTAATATTATAATCCAGATATTTCAATCAATACCAATAACGAAACAATAACATCAAAACTATGACCGTAAACGGCATAAATTGCCGTACGTGTCATTAGCGAGTTCTTGCTAAAAAACGTACAAGAAAGACAACTCCAATTCTTAACATTCCTATTGCGAGTTATCGTTCTTGTACGTGTCAATAGATAGAATCATAGAAAACTTGCTAATGACACGTACGGCAATTTATACCACGTTGAAATGTCTTAATATTTCATCCATACGATAGGTATCCTCTATTTCATCGATTAATAGTGTGGTAATAAAATAGAATAAAAACAACAAATCATAAAAATGTCATCTGCTTTTTTAGACATTAACAGATATGATTTGTGTACGGATTTCAGTATGGATTAACCTTTCACCTGTTCAGTTATTAATTCATATATATATATATATATATATATGTGTGTGTATATCAATTCCAATAACTAAACAATATACAAACAAAATAACGAACTAAACCGTATTATAAATCGCCGTACGTGTCATTAGCGACTTCTTGCTACAAAAACGTACAAGATCCATTTCTTTACATCGCTATTTGTTCTTATGGTCATCATAATATTTTATTTTTCGATTTAAACGTATGCAAATAGATTCAACTTATGTGAATTTAAATGGATAACTCATATCAAACCACTCAAAAATGTGAGAAATTCTTTGCTTTGTTATAAGCAAACTGTGAGAACATCAACAGCAGGTATATTCAATTAAAACGGTTGTTTATACCTCTTATTTACAAATTCATCAAAATAAAAAAACATATTCATAAAAATACTTACCTATAATGTACATTTATCATGATTTCATTTTATAAAATGCTAAAACATACCGTTTTAATGCGTTTTGGTTACTTTCAACAAATATAGGGCGGAAACTTTCTGGGTGTGAGTGTGATTCTTACGATAAGGTGAAAATTATGTGCATACGTGTCAATAGAAGCTTTTTTGTTTTTCGTACGTACGTGTCAATAGACTCGGCCTTGTTTAACTGACTCTTTGATGAAACGGCGCTAGTGAAGCGTGTAAGTTTGACTCCATTGTCCTTATAATCGTAAGTGAACCATGATGTTTGTGTCTTAGAATTCTCAAACATCTCAAGGTTCTCAAACAATTCAGGACATCAAAGCGTATAGAATGTAGCCAAAATTATTATTCACGTTATTATTCACACCTTTCGTCAATAATTACTGCAACCATAAACTAGTTTGAACATTGTCGTATTACATGGATAAAACGAAAGTGCGAAAAGAAAAGAATTAAAATATTACACTTAAAAACACTTTTTGAAGTTTTAAATCGACAAAATTTCGCCACGGAATTATACAAAAAAAAAATCAGTGTATAATTCTGTGATTTCGCAAAAGAAATGTTTTCTTTGGTCGGCGTGCTCGTGTCCGCAAACTAACCGGGTTCGTGTCCGCCCGCGCAAAACAGTCAGGGTGGGGGACTCCTGTCCGCCCGCTCAAATTCGGCTCAAATTCGGCCGGGCTCATGTCCGCTTCCCCCATATAATATCACCCTTGTATATCCATAATGAAATCTTCCAGCAGGCACAAAGGGAGCGTTCATTTAAAGTAGTCGCATGTCAACAAAACAAGAAAAAGGCTATGGGGTAAAGGTACGTTTCGTAAAATCGCACTTGAAAAAGGCACATTTGGAAATCTTAGGATTTTTCATGTCAACTTATGGCAGCCCTGTTGCAATATCCAGGCACAAATGGGTTAGAGACAGATTTCAGGTAATATAGGCCGAATACCTATCATACTGGTGCCTAATAGTTTGGCTCCTGATCAAACGCCACGTGGTTTCTGGTATTGATCCAAACTGGTTGTAAAGTCGCCCATGGCGGTGGGAGGTTTATCAAGACAAGTGTGACTTGATGTGAATAATATGGCGCCTGTGTCTGGATCCAAAACTCTTTTACACAGACTCAGAATACGGACGCGAGTAGAAAGTGACTGGCAATGCTATTGGGGTTAACCTAGATCCGAGACAGAAAGAGCAAAAAAGGGCAAAAAGTGAAGCACTCTGTTTTGGCCACAGTGATTCTATTGACCGACAATGTAATATTAAGGAATACATCTATGGAATGGCTTTGCGCTATTTTAAAGCGTTTATTGTACATGTTCCTGTAGGAATACCGGAACTTTGCCCCTCCGGCCTTTTGCCCCTTCGTCAAAAATCGCAACACGGAACTGTGCCCCTTCAAACACGGACTTTTGCCCCTTCCAACACGGACTTTTGCCCCTTTCAGTTTTTTGAAAGGACGGACTTTTGCCCCTTCCCTATTTTGGCACGGACAAAATAATTTTTTCTTTTCATCTCGTCATTTTGGTCAAACAGACAAAGTAATTAGCAAACAACTTTATTACCAATCATTATTATCAATCAAATTTAACTGAAATCGAATCACTGCAGCAGTCGCTGCTTTGATGTTAACTACATATATAGGTGTTGATTGCTAAATAAAGAGTGATAACTACCTTAAATGTGAACTGTTTGCAATAATAAGGATTAAAATGTTTACGTTGTGTGACTGTCGGTGAAATTGTCCTTTTATCTTTTACAATAGAGACTCACGCGAGAATAAAACGTGATAGCGATAATGATGATTACATGAGTTTTACGTTCACCTCAACACAAAATCGGGAAAGGATTACCGAAATCTTAATTCAAATGTAAGAAATTGGTAATTTAAAATATACTATATAAATCAACCTTTCAATATGGAAGGGGCAATATTTGACATTTCGATACAGAAGGGGCAAAATTCCGTTATGGAAGGGGCAAAATTCCGTGTATGAAATAACGGGAAGGGGCAAAAGTCCGTGTACGTAAAATAAATCAGGAAGGGGCAAAGTTCCGTGTTGCTGTTCGTTAGGCAGAATAGTGGACACCGATAGATTATCGATAAACTGTCCTACGCTAGCTTGCGTGCCCGTCAATGTTCGGCTCTTACCGCTCGGTATTTACGGAAACTCCCGACGACTCTTTGAACATATTAATTTTATTTTCAATTTGAAAAAGGACCAAATTAACATTAACTTACAATTCTTAAATTTATATCAAAAGAAAGAACAAATAGTCAAGTATACGAGCCCGTTTGCACAGAATTGATATCGATTTGTATAAATGCACAAGGTCGTGTGCAAAACAAATCTAATTGGATCCGTCAGATCAGTATTGCCAAAATACGGAGAAAATGCCCTTAAATAAAGAGACAGGGCTGCCATTTCTCCGGATTTTTCCTAAATCTTCGGATATTTTTCTAGTACATGGTAGCTTAAAACAGACTGAAAGTAAAGCAGAATGTGCCTTAAGGGGCATTCTGCTTTACTTCCAGCCTGCTTTAAGTAGTCACGTGTCAACAAAACTAGAAACAGATGATGGGGTAAAGGTACGATTCGTAAAATATAACTTGAAAAATGCAAATTTGGAAATCTTAGGATTTTTCATGTCAACTTATGGCAGCCCTGAAGAGAGTCGAGATCATCAAGGGTTGAGACATATCTGAAACGTACTTTTAATGGGCAAATCTATTAAATATGTCTTACAAAGAATGTTACAACATCATGCCAGACTATACTTTTATTAAACCATACACTCACATCATGTGGAACAGAACCTCGAAAAACTTCTATATACAGCTAGAACAGTCTTGCCTTGATAATCTAGTCAAACATCTAATACAAAACATAAAAATAAACTTGTTTAAATGGAAATTTGAAAACGATCCGAATTGTAATATTTGTAATGTAACAGAAGACATACATAATTAAGACAATTGTACTCCTAATAATTAGTATACTCGTCGCTATACTAGGGTTGAATGTATCGATTTAACATACACTAGAAGGGAGATTATCAAATAATCTGACGAATTTCAGCATTGAGTAATGGTTATCTCCCTTTGACAATGAAAAAAATCACGACAAGACTAAACGCAATGCAATAAAAGAAAAAATAAATCACAATTAGAGATATATGAAGAAAACCCGATTGATTTTATAATTTGTATAGTAAACATGTTAGAACCAGTCGTCTGCTCGGGATCCAACTGTTGCAAAGGGCATACGGGCGTATACAGGTCTGCCATAAGTTGATCATAAAGCCTGCATTAAGCTACCATCTGCTAGGATAAAAATCCAAAAATCCGGAGAAATGGCAGCTAGATGCGTATATTGAGAAAGAATAACGTAGACATCTTTGTATGAACATTCTGCTTTACTTTCCTACGTTTAACTGTCACCTGTCTTACGATGAACTTATTTCGAGCGTCGCCGCAACTGCTTAAGCAATTAAAAAATTCTCACCTATCCACGCCCTGTGTATTATTCTATATAATATATTGAATTAGCCCATGTTTGATGTACAGGGTACCTTGTCTGAATTTTTATTTTCGTTTTGTTTTATAATGAAATTCCTATCAGCAAACAGTGTAGACTCTGGTCATACGCCGCATTATACAGCGTCTCGGATCAGGGTCTACACTGCTTGCCTATGTCCCATATCGTGGGAAGAAATGGGTTAAGACTACTGGAACTCGCTTAGTAGAAGTTATCCGTATTTCAAAGCTAAAACATGGCTTAGTCACGTTTTAACTTTGAAATGCGTATACGGGTATGTTCGGTTTAATATTGGTGAGTTGGTTACAATTATCGAGTTTCAACTAAAGACTTACGACTGTTAATTAAGTGAGTTCGTATTGTCGAGGTTCGACGATAAACTGTATTATCCTGCTTTAAGTTGCCACCTGTTTTTTAAGCCATCGGATTCGTAGTATTAGTGTTCGTAATGGCAGTTTTAGAGACTATTGTTAGTGCTGTCGTAAGTTGATCATGAAAAATCCTATAAGATTTCCACATTTTCTATTTTTCAAGCGCTATTACTTAACCCTTTCCCCCATAGAAGCGCCTTTTAGCGAATAGTATGTGTTCCTCCGCTAAAGAAAATAGTTCCAATTCAATCAATCATGAAATATATATGATAGGGAATATTTTCTATATTCAAGCACATTATATCTTAAAGCAGGCTGCAAGTAAAGCAGAATGCGCCTTAGGGCGCATTCTGCTTTACTTTCAACCTGCTGCAAGTAGTCATCTATCTTTAATTCTGGAAATAGGCTATCAGGTAAAGGGTAAAAGCAGGTTGAAAGAAAAGCATATTGCACCTTAAGGTGCATTCTGCTTTACGCTCAGACTGCTTTAAGTGGTACCATTCCCATTAACGGTTACATGCCGCTATGGCTACGGTAGATACTATTTTTATCTCAAAGCAAAATGAAGAACTCCACATTACTTCTTAACCCATTACACCATACTTACGCCTCTTTACTCCTATATTCTTTTCCTCCACTAACGAACATAGTGTTACTTTGTACGGTAATGAATATGCACCATAAGAAATAAGTTCTATCTCTTAGCAGATGGTAGCCTAAAGCAGACTTAAAGTAAAGCAGAATGCATCTTAATGCACAGTCTGCTTTACTTTCCACATGCTTTAAATGGCCACCGGTCTTCAAAACTAAAACCAGGCTTATTGGAAGTAATGTTAACATTCGTTACGGCGGCGAGCTTGGTTTTCTTCCTTTAGTCAGATTTAACTGAAATAACTGCTTGTTATTTCGCAATATACAAGTTGTAAAAAACGAAAACAATCTATTTGAAAACTGGTATTATAGGAGCCCGATTGCCAGGATCTGGATCTACACTATTTGCAAAAGATAGGTGTATTCTTCGTTGGTACACTGTAAATGACGCATACACACGTCATTGAGGCTCACTGGGCTTAATTAATATTAATGTATATGACGTAGACTCATGTATACAAAATCTGTAGTTGCACTCTGTAGAAACCATGGAATTAATCATCATTTTATGACGACTCTAAGCTATCTACCATTTAAACCTATTCATATATTATTACACATTGTGTATTTTCCTCATGGACTTTTAGGCCTAATGGAACTTCTATGAATAAACTTATCAAACTTATAAAACTTATATTATTACACAAGTGGGAGGTACGTCGTATAAGACGAGTGGTAGTCTTAAGTGTCCCCTGGGTGCACCACGACATGCCAAAACTCAATGCAGATAAAACAGAACCTGTACCACATGAGAAACTATCTTACCATTGATACTACCAAAACCCTGATTCATTCAGAGTCTCTCACAGTAACACCCAGAACTGAATATTGTAACTCACTGCTAAGCTTTGTGGTCTACCAAAGCTCGGAGTAAATATACATTTACTCCTTGATCAAAGACCACTTTGAACAAATTGCAGACTGCCCAAAATACTGCAGCTCGTATACACCAGTGTTAAAGGAACTTCATTTGCTCCTAGAGCAACACCGGACTGATTTTAGAGTTTAGTCATACATGTACCTACATCACAAACATCATTGTAGCATGGTAAAGAGTTTAAAGACATATAGACCACAGCGTGACTTAGATAAAAAAAAAACTTATGGGTATTGTGATTACAAAATCCCGCACACCATGCACGCATGTTAGTTACATACTTATGGCGATAGAAGCTTTGCCAAGGTGGCTCCTAAGTTGCAGAATGAACTTCCTGTGGGAAAACGGCACTCAAATACACAGGACCAGGAAGCTCTTATGCTAACTTTCCGGATTCTTTTTAAAAGTCCTGCATTAGACACCCATCTGTATTTATCACTAAGTCTATACATTTTTCTACTCGCTGGGCGCTCAATACAATATTGACTATGTTATGTCAAAATTGACTATGCCCATATGTCTAAATTATAGTGCATTCTATGTTATTTTGCCTTTATTTTTTTTCTTTTGTTGTTTCTATGTTGGAGTCATTCATGTAGCTCATATTTGCATATCATTTATGTTCCCTTTATACTACTAAATTGGCACCAATATGCATGTACATATATATTGTATTGATGTACTTTGTCAAATGTAAACATTTTGTATATGTTCATAAGTGATATTGAAATCTTCAACATTGGAGGAAATAATACTCAAATACACAGGACACTTTTAAAAATATCTCTTAAAACTCATTTCTTTTTAAACAGATATGGTGGCTAATGCATTTTTAAGCCAAAATAGCATTTAAGTGTTTTAAACTTTAGTAACAGTATGTGATAAACATTGTTTTATCATCTTATTGTAATAGTACTGTACTCGTTCAGCATACTGCTGTCATTGTTGAGGTTATGCGACAATTAGTTATGTGTATACCTTAGAACTATAATCATAATGTAAATGTTCCTTTATGTGTTTCTATTTCCTATCTTAAAAGTGTATCCATAGTGTTTTAGCTTTCTTTTCTGCATTAGATTGCATACTGAATGTTAAATGTAAATCACCTTTGAACGTATTTTAGATATGAAAAGAGTGCTTTATAAATATGGCATAATAATAACAATAATATACACGCTGTGTAAAATGTTTGTATACAATATTTAATTCACCCTCCGAGAAAGTATTTCACTACTAGCTTATCAATAACTACACAAATTATCTTCATAACAATTCCAATTTTCAGTTGTTGAAATGTACCCGCAAATGTTGGTACAGAAAAGGTTTACATCAAATATGTCAACGGCATAATGATAAGAATGCATTATGTCAATATGTTTATTGCGAGTTGTCAAAGCATAGTTGTTACATTAACAGTGGTTATATTTCTTTATTTAATACAATACCCTGTAAATAACAAAAGCCAAATTAACGATACCATGTACAACAGCGGGAAACGTTAAACAATATTTGTCAACACGACAACCAGGAAATAGAATCGACCCTAAGTTGTTATTTCTCTGTTGCAGTCATAACAAGACTGATATATTTCAGTTTGTCAATCTTCTAACTGTAATTAGGTCGCTCCGATAATCCATAATCCAATCGGATTCTTGAAATTCAATTCGCGCGAAATATACTGACCAATCGACGCCATCGTAAGATTGGTGTTGTGATACACACCCTGATTGGTGTATAGTCCCCGGCCGTTATTTATACCTGTTTATGTTGTTGCTACACCATTCATTCATGTATTTTCCACGATAAATTTTTAAACATATTCAGTCTTATTAATTTGGAGAAACTGGACAGACCAATTTTAGAAAGACTTGTTGCAACTGGAAGCAAATTTATGGAAATTAGTGTTTCTCGGTCGCATACCTTATTTTTTACTTTACGGATAATTGGTATGAACTAAAAGTAAAGGTAATTATTAATCATTTTCTATTTTAATGCAAACTTTCTAAATAACAATAATAATAAAAAAGTAATTATATCTTTGTCACGTGTATTAATTAAATATAATACACATTAAAACAACGTACATGCATGTACAGTAAAACTTTTACTTAGCGACCTTTAAAAAGAAAATGTGTTGTTGCATTCCTTACTTAAAACAAGTTAAAGAAATGTAGGCAACTCATGTAGGAGCTTTAAAGCATTTCTTTCAACACTATTAACCTGTCACATATCTTTCAGGAATCGTCATGACTCTTTATTAAGTGGTCGCTTAACACAAGTTTAAAAGTAAATCAAATTGATTAAATTGACAGGTACGTATTCTGTTACCTTTAACCATTCAATGTTTATAAAACTTCAAAGACACGTGTTCGATAGCTAATTATAGATAAACCGGTCAGCCAATGAATGAAGAGTATTATAGTGACGCCTCCGCTTACTGCAGGTTTAAGCATATTCAGATCGACACCTTTGATCTGCTAAATTACACTTAATATCTCAAGTTAAATATGTTTGGAACTAGATCGGATGCTCAAACATCTTGAGTACGCTTATATTCTTTACAATTTAAAAAAAAGAAAAAGAAAAGAAACAATGAGCAATTGCTTACATTTAAGAAATTTAGCAGACGACATTTCCAGCAGACTACAAGTATTGGACATGTCTTAAAGCTTTAGTACAGTATATGGTATACAGTGGTTTGAAGTGTATATCGATTCCAACTTGTATGTACATGACTGATCAGAGCCCGGGAGAGTTAGCTTAATGCTTTACTCCACTTGGGGTTTGGTCTTCCAGGGTGCAAGTATTGACTCGGAGCAGTAGTATTTTTCCTCGACTTGGACTTATAAAAAACACTTAATGGAATGACGGATATTCTTTATTTCTCTTAGACATGCAACACTCTAATGCAGGTACTGTGTTCACTGTTTCAGATAATATGGAATAAACTATTTCCAGGTTATTTTTTTTAATGTCTGCACAGGCCCTATGACTGATGTGACTACTCATTAGAGTCGTCTCTCCGAGACGACTCTAACGAGTAGTCACTACATAGGAATTAGCGGAGATATAAGAAATTATTTGTAGCTTTGTATATCAGCTTGTAGCTTATATTTGATGACTTAGTAAGAATCGTAATGCTCGGTGTACATGAAATTTGTTTGTATTTACAAGGTCAACGTATTATTTTTTGGAAATAGATAAAAACGATACATGTATTTCTATTCTCACATTTAATACGAAAATAAACATTAACTTATATAGATGTCTTGAAAAATTTAATAGACATCATATTCAATTATATTTTTCAGTGGCATACTTATAATAGGTTGCAATAAACATTTAACCTGTTTTAAATACCTGTCATTTAGCGCTATGCAAAGACACTTTTAATTCATTTACATAAATTAGAAATAGTATCCACGAAGTTTAATTTTCATGAAAAGAAAATAGATTATTTGATTAACATACGAATGACCTTTAAACTATTGTGGAATGTCAACATCATTCTATTGACTGTAGAGCGGACATGTATAGACGCAGACCGAGCGGTTCCGATTAACCTCTTCACTGCTACGATGTTAGTTGCGATATCGTAACTGTATTGCGGATACAGTTACGACACGCTAGGATCTCCACAATGGCGCAGGCCGACAGTGATTCACTGTCGCTTGAATAAGTTTCTATAACATTTTAATTTTTACCGTTTTTGAAAAATAAAAGGTAGGTATCGGTTTGGAATGCATTTTTTGACAATGTGGGTGTGTAAAATCAGGTTACCTACGTCTTTGATTGAGTTTCTCCCGATTTAAACTTTACTACTGTCAACCGGCATCGGTCTTCGAGGGATGGTCGGCCATTTTGAAAAAATATGTCCCATAAACCTCTTACTACGTATTCCATATATGGAGTGTGTAGTAAAACCGCCACGCATGTCAACGAATGGCGGGAAAATATCTAATACACGAATTAAGCTTTAAACTTGTTTTTAAGCTGCCACTCTTAACCATATTAGCAATAAAATAAATGTTTTAGTTTACCTGGGCAAAAATAATCTTCGAATTCATCAAAAATACCACAGCTCAGTAAGTTTTCCAATTATGAATGAAAGCCTTATATGTTAACCGGACAGCGTTTTACGCATGCGCGAGTTCTGTCTCGGCTTGGAAAATCAAAACAAATAGTGGGTCGACACCGAAAAGTTTTCAAATGGTCTTCGAGTGGGTTATTACTTAACACAAGAAGATTATATATCAAAATATTGTTAAATATTAGTTTAAAGATTAATTCTCAACTGTTTGAACATATATAACTGATAAACAACTGCTGCAGAATTTGCGCCACTGTAGAGATGCTGGCAAACTGTAGCTCTAGTAGACCTTGGTCTAGAGTTAGAGGTACAGTACTGCAGCTACTACGATGTCACCAATTTTAAACAATTGTCGTCTGCTTTTATTTCTTAAACTTAAATTCTAGGTGTTTTGACTTTGGGAATATTGAAATGAGGTGTAAACAATTTGGATCCTGATCAGACGCCGCGTTACGCGGCGTCTGATCAGGATCCAAACTGTTGTACTCGGGGTAAGGAAGTGAAGGGGTTAACATGTAAAACTTTGCATGCCATGTACTTGTCGTCTGAAAAAAATGTCGCTTGCAACTATTCTCAAAGTGAACTTGTGATCTTCCTTCAGATCACAGTACATGTATCAAACAGGTTTGGAGCCAGATAAGACGCCGAGTTACTCGGAGTCTCACTTTGATCAAAACTGTTTGCAACTGTTTTGACCATAAATTCGACTGCATTTCACTATCAAATTGTCCGTGAGTTTTTTTTTACCCCTTCACCGTTTCATTGTCGTCTGCTTCAATTTTGTTGTTTGCAAGATCGTTTCAAATTCAAGGTAAGATTCAATGTAGTATGACTTAAATCGTATCGATACGAATGTCAAACAGTTTGAATCCAGATCAGACGCCGCGTAACGCGGCGTCTGATCAGGATCCAAACTGTTTCAAAACGCGGTTTCAAGCGTCATTGAGAGTGAAAGGGTTAAGTTATGCGAAATTTGATTAGGTTTTTACATAAAATTTGTATTCAGTAAGAGTTAGACTAAGTAGATATATCTAATTCGGTGCCAGATCAGGCAGTATCCAAACAATTGTTGCACTTAAGTTGCTTTTTTTAAAACTCTTAAATATCATAAAAACGAAATTATTGATTTTGCAGACGACAATTTTGAAGAACTTAGCACTACAGTACAACTTCTCTTGCGACCGATCAGAAATGGATAACAGGGATATTTTAGCAAGTTGCCGAAATAAGGGATATCATTAATGCAGAACACTACTGAATGGACTCTTTACATAACTTTCATCCTGCATTAAGCAGTCTAATAACTTAGATACATCCAATGAGACTATTGGAATGTCGCCTAAGAGAGAATTTACTGTATAGCTAAAGTATGTAGGAACATATTTACCTACGTAAACTTGTACCTCGGGGAGATATATACTTATCATAAATCTCTCTATGGACAGGTCAGCTGTACATTTGATATATTGAATGTAATGCACTATTGGATATTGTATTGTGTTACATACCTTACCCCACTTACGAATGATAAGACACAATTAATCCTTTCTTCTGCCGATTACGACTTTGTCTAGTGTTTGAAAACAGTTTGGATCAAGATCAGACGCCGAGTAACTCGGCGTCTGATCTGGATCAAATATGTTTTAAGCCCTATATATCGGTTTATGCAATTAAAACTGGAAGGAACATAATTTCACTTAAATATACAGACGACATTTTTATGGAAGACAATTAGCTGAGAAAGCATTAATGAGAGAATATTGGGTCACTGCGCCTTTCTAAAGTTAACACGCTCATTTTGTCATAATGTCGATAGCTTATGTACAGTGGAGAATCTGTTATTCTTTCCCAATAAACGCGTTTACGCTAAAACTATTATTTGCAGTGCAAACAGTTTGGATTCTGATTAGACACCGAGTTTCTCGACGTCAGATCCAGATCCATTACTTGACACTCTGATGTTTCCTGAAATGGAAGTTGCTGCAGACGAATACATTATGTAAACTATTTTCTTCATGTTAATACACGGTTTTATTATATTACTTTTAGCTGAATGTTAAAGATACAACCAAAACTACCTAAAGCGAAAAGTACTCAGCGTTTACTGAGCAACCCGCAGCTAATCCAAAGCATGCCGGTCTTGACACGTGACCACCTGGCCGTACGGCTGCGCCAAAACTGGATGGCCAAGTACCCGTTCGACACGTGCAGTAATGGAGGTACAAACCTGGACGACAGCCTCACAAGTTTAAACTGGCTTCAGAACTTGAACATTTTGAAAATCACATCACCCACGCCGCCATCTAGTCCTGGTCCAACATTTGGAGATTATAGAAACGTTAAAGTGAACCCAAATTCAGTTTTAAATGTCACGTGTGGCCCCCCACCGACAAAAATGAACGAAATGAAATTTCCTCTCGTCGAGACCCCACCGCTGACACCAACGACACTGGGTGGGGAATCAATTGACTATAAGACCAACCCCTATGTCAAACCCCCATACTCATACGCCACCCTCATCTGTATGGCAATGAAGGAGACCAAAAAGAGTAAAATCACCTTGTCAGCGATCTATAACTGGATTACAGACAATTTCATGTACTACAGACTGGCTGACCCCAGCTGGCAGGTAATTTGAATTTTATTGCTACACCAAGTGCGGATAGACCCCTTTTACCTTTGCATGCTGGGTTATTTTTTCGTCTGCAACAATTGTCCATCTGCTTATTTGCTAAAAATAGAATTTTCTAATTTTCTTTTCAAAACAGGGTAAGGGTGTCAAACAGTATGGATCCCGATGAGACGCCGCGTGACGCGGCGTCTCATTAGGATTCAAACTGTTTGCAAAGGTAATCACTATTGGGCATATATCCACCGCTAGCATGCAAAGAGTCAAATTTATTTTAAAGCTTTGACACTCTCTGACAGGTGTATATAGAACAGAACAGAACAGAAAGAACATACTTTATTCAACTTGTACACACTCAGGTACCTCGTTAAATAATATACAATCGTACAATACACACATACATAAATGGTCAATGTGGAAAACAATATAGGTCTTCTAACAAAATTTACTTAGAAAGCACATAGAAAACACATAGAAAGCACGGTATATAAGTTTTAGTTCGGTTGTATTGGTTGAAATCTTTGTATTTATCACGTCATTACAACACACGGATATTTTGTCATCAATACTTTCAACCTAGGACCCACTGATAGTTCAATAATGACAAACGCGGTGTACATCTTAAATTATGGATAATGTGTCTTGGAGCACAGTTGCAACACTTTGCCCTACTAACCTAATTTGATTTAATGATACTTGTGTTAACCCAACGCTTATTCAGAAAAAAATATTAAGACTTCCAAATACAGATTAAATAATGCAGTACACATGTAATTAAAAACTCATGTAGGAGCTTTCCTCATTAATTGTGTCCCGTATTAAGCTGATACCTTTAAGCATACCCTTTTGAGTGATTGCTTATCGCAATTTTTATTGTATATATAGTATTGATAAGTCTACTGAGCCTCTGTAATCAAGCCATTCATTGTAGTAGCTATCAGAAGTTCTTTCTATGGCATGGCACACTATTGCTCAGTAAACAAACCAGAAAATGATCTGTTTATAGATAATGCTTTTATCGACTTTGTAAGGTGGGAATGTCCTTTAAGTATTAATTAAGTATTAATTGGCTGCTGCCTGTAGCGGCCTACGCTGCAATTACAAAGTGTAGGTATTGTGAGCTGTGTATGTATGGAATAGAAAGTTCTATTGATGCCTATGGCAAATCAATGTATAGTCAATCTTGTGGTCAGCCAATATTCAATCGGAATGAGGATCCCTTAAAAGGGTCGACTCTTTATTCTGAGCAAATGTAATACACTCGAATTTATTTTGTTCTGAAGTACATTTTCTCCTGTATCGACAAATGCTCATTCCATACCTGGAAGAATGCTTACCAAATATAACCACAATGCAATGGCATACAAACCCGTACCTTTGATATTGATGATTATACAAATGTTTGTTTAACTTTCCAAACAGCACATTCAGTACAAACTATGGCTATTGAAAGACTCAATGTGTATTGATCGACACACTCAGGTTCAATTGGTATAGATCGCCTCTGTATGAACTTATAAAAAAACTTCCATGCATTTATATATAAAACAATATTCTATACGTCTTGTTTATCTGTTTTTTTTCAGAATTCCATTAGACACAACCTGTCGCTCAACAAATGTTTTCAAAAAGTTCCTCGAAGAAAAGACGAGCCTGGAAAGGGTGGATTCTGGAGAATAAACCCAGAATACAGTGACATGATTGAAAATGGTGTGTTTAAGAAACGCAGAAACAGTCGTGATGGTCAGCCATCATCAAACTCAAGTTCACCACTTCCAGTTCCGCTTAAAAGGATAAAACGCGAGTTCACAGATGATGATTATTCAGACGGTTATGAAAGTCAGCCATCAAAAATTCGCAGACTGGACGATGGAAACAGTGTATTACAATTCGGTGCTAACGAAGAAGAACCACATCTGAAAGGAGATTTTAACTGGACATCAATTCTTAATCAAGATATAGAAATAGGTGGAGTACGTATTAAAACAGAAGACCTTATAGATTCCACTGACGATGTTGCTAGTCCAATCATGGCAATGAGCCCACCGTCTTCAGATTCCAACTCTGTCAGTGATTTTGGAATTGATGACTTATTAGGTGAAACTGAATTGTCATCAGACACGCCTGTAGACTTTACCACACACGATAACCTGAGCCTATCAGTTGTCGGTACAGGAATCAAAGCCCCAGATTGGTGGGCAGACAGTTTCAACCTTGGTGAGCACAGAGGACTCTTACAAAATATTGAAAATATTCAGTCAAGAAGCGGACTAAATACTCCAGTGACGCCATCACCCGCGGACGAGGATGACGAAAATGTTCACCCATGGTTTGACAGGAATGACTTTGGGTCCGACACCCCGTTCGATGTAGACAATTTGTTTGATATTGAAAATATCCCAAGCCCGCATATGTCATGATCATGTTGGGTTCTTGCGCCAGTCATTTGTTATTGTTCATGAGTGTCATGTTTACAGTAGTTCACGCACATACCATCACCGAAATACAAAGGTCACCAATGTCATCACATTAAGCGATAACTGCCATACACTAAATGATACATATATCACGTGACCAACTGATTTCATTCAACGCTGTTTAAAATGTCGTCTTAGTATTTTTCAAATCTTTAGTTTTGATAGGAGCTACAGAAAGTTGGGATCCTCATCAGACACCGATTAACTCTGTGTCTGATTTAGATCCGAACTGTTTACAAGCATCAATTAAGGTGCCATCTATGGTAACAAACGAACAAAGAAACCAGAATCGAAATTCCTGTTTAAACTTCATGTTTTATCATGTTTTCTTTGTGGTTTCATAATCACTGCTCAATCATTTTCTTTCATTCATTTGTCATTGCCATAAACCATTACTAATTGTTTGAAAACCAAAAGTAACACTGATCTTGCTATTTTAAGTTTGCTCAAAAGTTGTCGTCAGCATTTTGTAATTTAGATATGAACTTTAATCTAGGGTTTGACCCCTTTCACAGCCATGACGTCATCAATTTTAAACATTTGTCTTCTGTTGTTTTTTCAAAATTACATTTTAGATTTTTTGACTTAACAAATATTGAAATGAGTGTGAAACAGTATGGATTCTGATCAGACGCCGCGTTAGGCGGCGTCTGATCAGTATCCAAACTGTTTTCAATTACTATTGTACTCGGCTAGGGCAGTGGAGGGGTTAAGCTAACAAAAATGTAAGTCAAAAAGCACACCGGTAAGGTATCCGAAACAATTGCGAAAAGATAAGTTGCAGACGACATTTTGGCGAGCAATGTTTTTGACAGTATAAGTTTTCATTAATTTTGTACTTACTTCAGTGTGGTGTGTTACGCTTAGTCATAGCTTAACCCATTCTCTGCATAGACCGTTAAAACTAAGATTTGCAAACAGTTTTGATCCTTGTCAGATTCTGCGTAACGCGGCGTCTGATCTGAATCCAAACTGTTTCATGTTCACGTGAAAAATGTGAATCATTCAAAAAAAAAAAATTTTTTTTTAAAGCAGATAATAATATAACCGTGACTGCGTTTTGACGGCCTATTACACCATAATGGCAGTGAAAGGGTTATTTTAAGTATTGGCAACAAATAGTGCTACTAAAATATGTTATATGTATGCCAGATCTTTATATAGAGTTGTTCTTGAGATGTATATGTGGTCAATTTATTGCGAGTTAGACTAAGTCTTATATATCAGGTTAGGCTTTTCCAATGTCTACAGAATTTGGGGATTTATTTTATGATCAGCAATGACTTCATAGGATAATTTTATCATTTTTAATACTAAATCTGCATTATAGAAAAGAAACATTAAAGACTTGGAGCATTTGAATTTAACATTAGAAATTTTCTAAAGATGTATATCTCAAGTGCATTGTTTAAACATTGAAAGATTGGCATCCATTTGTCTGCTATTTGATAGCATTATGTGATATTTGAAAAAATGGTTTGGTTTGATTGTGTTGAACATATGGGTCACGTTATCAGAGGAATAACATCCAAACACTGCAAACAGTATAGATCTAGATCAGCCACCGCGTTTAATAATGGCGTATGCTCTAGATCTGTACTGTTTACAATGTTTAAATATCATTTTTCTCGTGAAGGGGCTCATTTTTGTGATAATGTACAAAGCTTGTCTTTGGAATTTGTGCAATGTTGTCGGTTCGACAATTCTTTCGTCCTTATCATATTCCGTCCAATAGTTCTCCGTCCATGGAAGTACTTTTATTATATTTTTATATATATATTTAACAATTGTCTCCTTTTGTAAATATTGAAGTTAAACTATTTTGTACATATATAGATTCATGTACATAAGCTCATTTGTTAATTTATTTTTTAAAGAAAAAACAAAACAAGTAATATATTCCTCGAGTGTTTTGTATATAGGCGTGGATTTGTTATGCTGGTTATTTATATAGCCATACACTATTAATTGATCTATGCTAAATAGTAAGTCAAGCTTATGTCAAGCTGTCATGGAAAAGATGACATATTAACAGTTTTGATACATTTTGTAGCTCAATGCAGGACACGAATGGCAGAAATCTCCTAAAACAGTTTTCTGCTTAACCTTTGTCTTGCATTGAAATCTCATTTTTTAGAAATATTTGTGTCATTTCAATAAGTGACAATTCAACACGAGTTTGATTGTAGTTTCAAGAGATTATTTTATAGACACAAAGTTTGTCAGCTGTTTTGGCTTTCAACAATTCCTAAGCTGCCAGATTTTCTTAACTGACCTGATACGAGTCTAGATAGTTCAGTATTATTTGACACTTGATTAGTATTACTAGGCGCATATATCTTGAAATCTCCAGTATTTTCACATACAATTCGTATTTGTATGCAAACTTGTAACTTCCTATCAACTACAAGTCTTGATCAGATAAAAATGTTTTCGGTATATTGCCAAAATATTAAGTGGTAAGTCCCAATACAGGTCATTTTTTATGACCTATGCTGTTGAGTATTATCTTCCATTTTTGCCACAGAAACTACATTTATGTAGATTGTTCCACCATAAATAATAGGATTTTGCTTTTTGAATGTATATTTTAATGGCAAATTACGGAGCATATGTTGTAAGTTTGCTGTACAAGAAAAACAAACACATGTAGCTTTACACAAACTATACTATGCTATAAAATGTGATATGAATTCCTATTCATTACAAATAATTATAGGTTCCTTGCGAAAAGCGAAACAAGTACTTAAATTTCTCTATTCATTAAGCTTAGAAATTACATTTCCACGTTCGTTTTCTTACAAATTCACATGTGCAAAATCACCTATTTCATAGTGTTCCATAAGCGATCAGATCATGTAGTGACATAGTAGAATTTATTATATTAACACTGCCAGGGCTCAATCATTCAAACATAGAAGTAGCATAATTATTGATGCCCCATGCTCAACATAGTGACTGCAAGTATGAGTATGGAACCGATACACATATATCATTAGGATGAAATCATACATGAAACTCTAATGCTGTTTTTTAAATTATTGGCAATGCCGTACTTTTACCCTTTCATTGTCAATGACCCTAAAATGCGCATTTGCAAACAGTTTGGATCCTCATCAGACGCCGTGTAACGCGGCTTCTGATCAGGATCCAAATTATTTGACATTCGTTTCGAAATTTCGTCAGTCATAATGCCTTAAATCTAACTTTGAAATGATATTGCAGACGACAATATTGAAGCAGACGATACTTCGGCGGTAAAGGGGTAAACACCTCACAATAAATTTGACCACGAAAGGGTTAAATTAATTTTATATTTCAAATAAAAATACAGCCTGTTCAGCAGAAGGGTATCATACATAATTGTAATAAATGGCAAGGAAACGTACACATACAGTTGCTTCCAATAGAAAAAAAATAACTCTTATCTGATCTAGATTCTTACAAGTAGATCTATTGTTTGTTTATGTATATTGTTGAACTATTTGTAATATTATAGACTTTAGGTAGAATGTAACAACACAAGCCTCAACAAGCCTAATTTAGTATTGAACTTTAAGCCTTGGTTGTGCTATATTGTTATGTATAAAAGAGTGCACAGTAATGTACCGCTTTTCCCATAAGATATACAATGTAACATTTAGAAAATTACAACAAAATTTGAATAACACGTATTTACTGTAAGTGATGTAGTATATATGTATTTTGAATAGAATAGCTGTAGTGATTTTCCTGAAAAGCTTGTACAACGAGCATCAAGGTTATGATTTACTGTCAGACTTGTTCTGGATCACTAGATGAAGAATTGTGTTGATTTCTAAATACAGATTACTGCTAAATTCAGGGTAAAAGTAATGCAGAAAGTCTTATAGGAGCGTTCTTCATTACTGCTGCCATGTTTTTTAGCTCTATCTTTCATAAACATTACAAATATATCTTCTTTTTAGTGATCATTGCTACAAGTTTGACTGAAGATAAAAGCATGTTAAACCTTTATCCAGTTATGGCAGATGATCTGTATCTCCTAAAGGAGCTTGCAGTTTCTCCTTCATCCTGATTTAAGTTGCCAATTACTACATGTCTCTATTAAGTGGTGGTAATGGTATTGTTTTACTGTGCATGTTTACGAGTATAAGACATGTATCAGAGAGGACCGCTGGCAAAGTTTCAGCGACTTAGAGTAAATCTCCCACGACTGGATTAAAAACTTAAAGGCTTTATGTATTAACAATTGTAGTATTAAGTAGTTTATCTAATATCTTAGAATGATCAGTGCAGTTAATCGGTTAAATTAATTTTGTTGTACTTTTTGTAAGTGATACTCTTACAACAATAGAGTATAGTTTGAATGCAGCTTTAGTGGATTTAAACCCTAACCCCCATCTCGTCTTCTTTAAAAATGTCGTTTGCAAAAATAAAAAAATAAATTAAATATGGCATATTTTATGGGTATCTAATATAGATACTTAAAATCGAATGTCGAACAATTTGAATTCAGACCAGACACCGATTCACTCGGCGTCTGATCTGAATTCAAACGGTTTGCAAATCAACTCGCATGTATAAGAACATAAGTTTAACATATCCATCATTCAAAAGGCACGAAGAGTTAATATAGAATCAATATTTCATTTCTGTATTGAACAAGAAATTGTTCAAGACCATGTGAAAAATGTGTATCCCCAATTTTGAATAAAAAAACAACGCATTGGTTATTTTGAGGTAATGGCGTCTGTGCTAAAACAAGGACATGCATGTCCATTGCAAACAGTTTGGAGCCATATCAGACGTCGTGTAATTTGGGTCTGATTAGGTTCCAAATTGTTTGCCATATACATGTAGATTTAAATAAACCATCAAGGTTTCAAAAACCTGTAATTTTCTGTATTTTATAAAAATTACGTAGATCTATAAAATTTCGTTTAAACTGAAATGAATATCGTTTTTCCTCAACAGTAAATGGATCGTCAGTAGTTGGGTTATTAGAAGAGTTGTCTGGTTTTGTATTTGTTGTGAATGCAAAGTTATACCACTAACTGGACACTGTATAATACCAGTTGCCTATTCTATGACTAAAAAAATAACCCTTTCACTGCCTTTGACCAAGTGCACTATTTTGCAAACAGCCTGGATCCTGATAAGACACAGAGTAACTCAGCGTCTGATCAGGATCTGAAATGTTCGACAATCATAATGACGTTTCTCATTTTAAATTGCCTTCATTTTTTAAATCATTTTTAATTTGAAGAACACAACAGACGAAAATTCAATACAAACGACATCCAGGCAGGGAATGGGTAAAGAAGAGCGACATCTAGCGGTCATTCAGTATTAATAATTGGTACATAAGCTGTATTCAGGCACACGTGTGCATCCGGATTGCCAGTGAAGTCACTATTTATTTGATGATAAAATGATAATAAAAATAAAAAAGATATTTTTGAAAAACAATTAAGTGTTTGTTTTTTATCCTTTGTCATATTGAAAACGACATGATGGAATCAGAGAATATAGACAACTCAATGTTTGTCTTTACCCATTCACATGGTGATCTTTAAAGACAATTAGTGGAGGGCGATATCGATATTTCTTCAGTACAAATGACATGAAGCAGACGATAAAATTGCGATAAAAAGTTCAACTGGGGTAAATATGCAGTGGACGCTCGGCTTCTCCATTCTAGTCACCTTAATGTCAAAAACCAATGTGCAGCGAGACGTATTTTCAAGTCCAAACACATAGTATGTTTTGCACTTGAATAACAAGAATAAAACTTTGATAGTTCTTCATCATGAAATTTAAAGCGACTCGCAACCAGATATGGTGCATTTGCAAAAATAAAAGAAAATACTCAAATATAACCAAAAGGGTAGCATTATCGCGCATCTGGCATTGGAAAATTATGACCAGTCTAAAAACACCCTCTAGAAAAGTCTTCAAATCCTAGTTTTTTAGATATTTTCCATCGTTTTATCCATAGCGTCGAAAGACGTCATAGAAACTGATCACGGGCTCAGACATAAACCCGAGCCGAATTATGTAGTTGTATGTCACTACATACTGAAATACGTTAAATCGATCCCAGATATATATGAATAGTTCCGTGGCCCAGTGGGTCAAGTGGATTCCTTAATTTGCCTTATGTTCGCCCATGCCGGGCCCCGGGTTCGATTCCCACCAGAGCTCAATATTTTTTTTTATTGAAAAGCATTTTTTAAACAGAATTTCTTATCCTAAACTATTTCTTACCCGTTTATATAAGCGTTTGTCACATATTTACAAATTACTATTTTTAATGCTAAATCTGGTTGCGAGTCGCTTTAAGTTAAATAATTAATAGACATCTATATAAATTACACAGATTTAAATGTATCATGTGTTACATAGTTACATGTAGTCATCTTCATGGACAGTTAGTGCAATTCGTATTTGCAATTTTCAAAGAAATAGAACTTTTAAAAAATCAATTATATGATAAGCCGATTAAAGGTCCATGTTCGCGTGATTTGCGCTCGTGTTTTATTATATCCTGTCGTGACCCAGTTGGCATCCATCCCATACAAAGTCTGGGATCTTCCCTCACTGCCTTGAACGTAATGATTTATTGATAGTGTGGGGAATACGTTAGTCTTTTTTGAAGATACTGACGGTTAATCTGATCATTAAATAGTTTAGAGCCAGATCAGACGCCGAGTAACTCGGCGTCTGATCTGGCTCTAAACTATTTAAAATGGACATCACTTATCGCAGTGCAAACGCTTTAGTTTGGAATAAAGTATTTCTACTTGTACATATTTAATGTTTGTGTATCAATACTATGGAATAAAGGAGTACTTATTGGCATAAGAAGAGAATTGACATCCAAACAAACATTTTCGAATCTAAAAGAGAACGTTCAGCAAAATTAAAATCACACGTACATACAACATACTGAAAAATTGAAAATCTAAAATGTATTCTACCTATCCAATGTTTGTTCATAAACTAATACATCTATACAAGAAATACTACTTGTGTTCCTTTGTTAAACAGATAATGGCATTAAAGGTTATATATTAAATACTTAATTTGTACATATAACTGAAACCTGAAACTGGCTGTCAGTGACTTTCAATGATTATGAGAAACATGCATATGTTATTACGCGAAAAATAAATTATTTCGCATGTCTCCGTTTTGTCCCCCGTTCCACCCATTTAGACTTGGTACATGATCTGTATTCCAAGTTTGGCTGGTCTTGCAACAGAGCTATAATGAAAACTTAACATTGGAACTAAATCCAATGTTTGACGCCAACGTCGTAAAAGCAGCCCCCACTCCTCGCTTAAGCTCATTGTCGCAGCAACACAAAGTTATTGAAATTAGTTCATTCTAAAACTGAAGGATCCTGTAATCAAATGTATAGCTTGATAAAGGTTAACAAAACTTTGACTATACTGACTCGGTAAGCCCTCTCTATAACGACTACACAATTAAAGGTTACTTGGTTGTATGAGATGCAGCTGACATCTTAAAGCAAGAATGCTCCTAATGGAGCTTTCTGTTTTACTGTCACCTTGCTTTAAGCAATCACCTGTTGTAAACATCTAATAATCAACACAATTAAGTTGTCCATATAGGTTTGACTGTAAATTCTAGTAGACATTGACCTATTAACATTGCCTATCAAGAGCAGATATCCCCTTTGAAAAATCTTATTAAAGTAATATGGATCAATTAAGATGATTGCATATATTTTATTTTATATGTGAATGACGTCAGTGTCGCGGGCGATTAAACATTTCGTTTTGTTAGCTATTCAAAATAATTATAAAAGCCCAATTAAACACTTATGTCGTATATTATAATTTATATTAGGACATTCTTTCGCCTACGACCGTTACGCCATAAAAGTACGTTTGGATGGAATGTTTATGTCGCTAGCACTTTCGTTTATCGAGCTTGTATTTACTTAACACTTTTCTCCTTGCATTTGATGTAAGCTTCTCCTAAATAGTTTTCTAAACAAACCCTTTCCTAAACAACACCTTTTCAATTAAAAGCTTACCTGTGTTGATTTCACGGATTACGTGTTTTCCCTGGAAAAATCCTTGTATAGAAAACTTTGTTAGACAACCATTCTCTACAGACGAAGCGAGATCTCTTTAGAAAATATCATTATTTAATGAACAAAAGTAATACTGGAGATTTCTCAGCGCCTTATCTTCGTACTGCATTAAGTCGTCGTTATCAAAGACTGCCTTACTTTTTTGTGTCCGTAAACACCCGTTTTGTTATATAATGTTTATAAAATTTCAAAATGGATACGTGTAACGTTTGGTGTGAGTGTTTTCACAAGAGATGAATGTATCAATACTATGGTACTTAACCAATTCAGGGCCATGATGCCATAATTATTTTTAAAAATTGTCATCTGCTTGAATTCATCAAATTTAAATTTTAGGTATTTTGACTTGAGAAATATTGAAATAAATGTCAAACAGCTTGAATTCTGATCAGACGCCGCGTTACACGGCGTCTGATCAGGATCCAAACTGTACTCGGGATGATGCAGTGAAGGGGTAAACAGACGAAAAATGTCCGCCCAAACACTGGGCATGCTAATTGTGTAAAAATCGTCTGTTTAATGTATTGAACCCTATTGCCACGTAACAGAAGAGAATTTGTACCTATGCAAATAGTGTTGTTCCAGACCAGAGGGTCCCTAATCAGGATCTTCTCTGTTTGTCCTTTTTGCAATATATTGTAAAAACAACCATTAACAGTAACTAAACAGGGACTAGACTTGATTGGAACCTGAAATAATAGTTCATTTATTTGAAGTATATTGATTGAGCACAAACGCGTTTATTGGAAAAGAATAAGTTCTTCTCCATGTTGGTTTCATTCCTGGTCTATAAGACAAGTGGCTACATACAGTGGAGAATCTGTTATTCTTTCCCGTTTAAACGCAAACGTACGCAAACGCAAAACACTAAAACATAGAAAAGAACAACTTTTGGACAATTCTGATAATTCTTGTTTATCTTGGTGGCAAAAAGTTTGGAGCCTGATCAGACGCCGGGTTACCCGGCGTCTGATCTGGCTCCAAACTGTTTGCACTGCAAATAATAGTTTTAGCGTAAATGCGTTTATTGGGAAAGAATAACAGATTCTCCACTGTACATATCCAGATAGAAGCAAACCAGAAAGCTTAAAAAGGACATTTCTACGTTGCTTTCACAATGCATTAACTTAATATAATCCTGATTTGGTTTTATTTTCACCCTTTTTCATCTACCATATGACTTAAACGCTATCAAGGTGGCTTCACTGGAGTAATCCTACTAGTGGGATTTGATTGAACATGTTAAAACCAGTCCTTTTGGTGTTAGTTATAACTAGTAGCGGAATTGTTAAAACCAGTCCTTTTGGTGCTTGTTATAACTAGTAGCGGAATTGTTAAAACCAGTCCTTTTGGTGTTTGTTATAACTAGTAGCGGTATTTAAAAGCAAATCACATAGATCTGGCAATCAATTGGCTGTTTGAAGAGCAATTGCATTTAGATGATTAAATGCAGAACATAATGATTAATGAATGCAGATATTTCTTATAAGAGGCTTTAGCATTACCTTTGACCTTTTTTAATCTGTTATTAACACATAACCGAATAGCTTGTTTCTAGTTTTGAAAGTATGATGAAAGTAAAGCAGAATGCACCTTAAGCCGCATTCTGATTTACATTTAGCCTGCTTTATGCTACAATATGCTAGGATTTAGTAAAATATTTCTTATTGTACATGTTCATGACAGTACAGATTGGAACTCAATTTTAGTGGATATACGCTAATGCCTCGCTCACATTTGCTGCGGCTGCCGTACGGCGGCCGCACTGCTAATCATTTCTACGGCGAGTAGCAATTCCCCGGCCGCCGCAGAATTCCTACGGCCGCTGTGTGTTGCGCTCACATTTGCTGCGGCTGCCGCGCGGCGAGATTTTTTTATGTGGGGTTAAAAAATCTGCGGCAACCGTACGGCCGCCGTACGGTGACCGCACGGCGACCGTACGGCTGCCGTACGGCAGCCGTGGAAGTCCCACCAGATACCCTGCAACCAAATGCTGCTCCTGCTACACAACTTGGTTTTGCTACATGTTCACACAACTAATATCAGTCTAACAACACCATGAACTCAAAGGACACATTTGGACAGCATTTAAGAACATCTAAATCCATTTTAGATAATATACATGTTTTACATATATGAACAAAAGTACAAATGCACAATAGGAAAATTGACCATTGAGTTACGGCGGCCGCACGGTGACCGTACGGCGACCGTACGGCTGCCGTACGGCAGCCGTAGAATCACTCTGCGGCGTGTGTTTCTACGGCCGCCGTGGAAATGAAAAAATGTTATAACTCCGCGTTATAATTCTACGGCGAGCTCTACGGCCTGTAAAATATTGGGATACGCCGTGCGGCTGCCGTACGGCCGCCGCACGGCTGCCGTAGAATATCTACGGCCGCCGTAGGTTTATCTCGATTTCACGTTTCTGCGGCCGCCGTACGGCCGCCGTAGAGCAAATGTGAGCGCACTATTAGTGGCGCTTTTATTGAGAAAAGGGTTAAACTGTAGTAAAAAATGGTCAGGTTTCTTTACTGAAACACCTTTTAACACAAGTTGTATTGTATATGATCCTTATAACGGACACACTATAGTTAATCTTGTTCTTAACCGCCACTCATGTTAAACTTGAACTACAGTGGAGAAAACGTTAATCTTTCCCAATAAACGCGTTTACGCTAAAACTATTATTTGCAGTGCAAACAGTTTGGAGCCAGATCAGACGCCGGGTTACCCGGCGTCTGATCAGGCTCCAAACTGTTTGCCACCAGGATAAACATGAATTATCAGAATTGTCAAAAAGTTGTACTTTTCTACGTTTTAGTGTTTTGCGTTTGCGTATGTTTGCGTTTAAACGGGAAAGAATAACAGATTCTCCACTGTAGTTTGCGAAATATGGCGTTAATGTGGAACAAAAGTAATAAAGACATCTTACTTCTATAGGATTTTCCTGTATTACTTGTGTAGTTCATTAAACACCGACTTTTCTTTAAAAACCGTCATACAGTGTTCCCTCTCTACAACAACACCCAATGGGAGAAAAAGATGATTGTGTACGTTGTTCGGATAAGGTTTTTTATAGGGAGGGAAATTAAGACTTGACTTACATTTGCAAACAGCTTGAATCCAGATCAGACGCCGTTTCACGCGGCGTCTTATCCGGATTCAAGCTGTTTGTCACAAGTCATTCTATTTCTTCTATGAAATGTCCACTAATATGTAACTTTGAGAAAAACAGTAGACGACAATTCAAAGCAGACGTTATTGCAGAAGGGAAAAGGTTAGAAAAATTGTCTTGTTTGGAGACCAGCGTTAAGCGTTGTTGTAAGGAGGAAATCGTTGTAGGGAGGACACACTGTATTTCTTCATTTAGTCGTCGTTTGATATGGTATTGACTTATTCCTAAGGGTCAGAATTAGTGACACCCGGATCTTTAGAAGAACGTCAAAGAAATAAAAACAAGCACTTTATTTCCAATAAACATTCAGAGGGTCTACAATGTCCATCGATCATCCAATAAATAAACAATAGACCAAACTTTTCTCAATTCTCGGCGTTATCAATTAAAACACTTGACATGTGACTTCACGTTAACCCTTGTCCTACCAACATTACCGTCTGCTTCAAAATTGTCGTCTGCAAATATAATTTTCCATGTCATTTTATATACTCCTAAATACGTAATGAGACCTAAAATTTTGAAAACTGTTTGAATCCTGAGCAGACGCCGGGTTGCATTTATCTTGGTCCCAACTGATTACAAAGGTCACTCAAGTGAAAAGTCGTCTGGCCCAATACTAACGTCTGCATTTATTTTTTGTAAAATTCATTTTTCATGTGTTTTTGTTTGTTTTGTTTTTTCTAAATGAAGAATGAACTGAGAAAATCCTAGACCTTTGCAAACCATTTGAATCCTAAACCAAACACCGGGTTTCTCAGCGTTCGATCTAGATCCAAACTGTTTTACAATACAAGCTAAGTCAAGTACCCCTTGACAGGAGAAGGGTTAACCCCCGTTGATTGGTTTCACCAGATTTTATGGCCTCTTTTATGACGATGTCCGTTTCGTCGATAACAAAATCGAAGTCACTGATATTTATCATGTCTCATTGAATTCCATTGTAAACCAATGGTCGAAATAACACTACTTGTTCATGCGAAATAAAACCTAGAACTAATAAATACTAACCGGACAGATAGTTCGAACACGATTGGCTGGGGAAATATCAAATTTTAGTGTTTAACAGATGAACCGATATTGCTTAACCCTTTACCCCATAGAAGCGACTTTTTGCGAATCTGATTTATTCCTCCGCTGAAGAAAATAGTTCCAATTTAATCAGTCATGGATATATATTATAGGGAAAATTTTCAATATATTCTAGCACACATAGCTTAAAGCAGGCTGAAAGTAAAGCAGAATGCGCCTTAAGCGCATTCTGCTTTACTTTCAACCTGCTTTAAGTAGTAACCTATTTTCAATTCTTTAAATAGGCTATCAGGTAAAGGGTTAACAACGATTGGCCAGCTATTCCAAAAACTTCAATTTATGTGTGTTTCCCCAATAAATTGTATATTTTGACAGGTTGATATACAGTGGAGAATCTGTTATTCTTTCCCAATAAACGCGTTTACGCTAAAACTATTATTTGCAGTTACCCGGCGTCTGATCTGGCTCCAAACTGTTTGCCATCAAGATAAACAAGAATTATCAGAATTGTCCAAAAGTTGTTCTTTTCTACGTTTTAGTGCTTTGCGTTTGAGTACGTTTGCGTTTAAACGGGAAAGAATATCAGATTCTCCACTGTACGTGGACATTTTGATAGTTGAAAACCAGTCTGCTAAAACCGGAACATATGAAACCCAGCAATTTTTTCGGGCCCAAAACATTATTTTGTTTGCTACAGACGCCTTCAACAAAGATACGTGTTTATAGAAAACTCTAAAGGCAGATGATTTCTTAAGGAAGAAAATGATTATAGGGCCTGGGGCCCGTTTTACTAAACAACTTACGCAAAAATTTTGCGTCAGTCAAAATCGTTTAACTCTTATTTTTCGATCATAAACGTTTGCAAACAGCAAATAGCCAGATCAGAGGACGCGCTAAAAGCGCGTCCTCTGATCTGGCTATTTGTTGTTTGTAGTAAGTGACAATAAAAAATATAAATTAAAATTTAAAATTTTGACTTACGCGTTAGTAGTTTAGTAAAACGGGCCCCTGATACAGAGTGCTAGTAAGAACCCTCTGAGTTACTGTTGCGCACAATATGCTGCAGCCTATCTTACTCTTTCACTGTCATGACGTCGATTTGCTTTAAACAATTGACTTGTGCTTTTATCTCTCAAATTTATACTTTAGGTGAATTACATTTCTTTTTATTTAATTACTTTAGGTAATATGACTTCAAATATGAAAAGGAGTATCAAACAACGGTTGTATTTGGGGTAAGACAGCGAAGTGATTAACGACTATAACTTTAATTTCTTTATATTATGATCACTAAACCTCTCTCATTCAGAAGCCTTTTTTAACAGAACCCTTTTTCTCCAGAGCTAATATGTTTAACAGTACATCATACATGTACATCATTCCGGTATTGCACATTCTGTACATAGTTTAGGCCAAATAAAAAAGTACCTGTGTTTCCTATTACATTCCCAACAAAATTAGGGACGGTAGGTCGGAAAATCTTTATTTTTATTTTATTTTTTAAACAAAATAGAATCGATTTTATACATTTAACTTCCTGACGGAGTATTTTGTGCAGAGACATAAAACATTCTTATAAATATCCATTCAAATTGTTACTCTGGTGGTAGGTCCTAATACCGAAATTACGTTAAAATTCTAAACTGGTATCATTGTTGATCAATATTGGTATACAAAAACAGCAAAGTAGTGATATGATAGATGGAGTAAATTATGTTTTGAAATGTTTTGTACGCATGTCAAATTTGTCAATAAAATGTGTTGTCTGCATGTTGAGTGTGCCAATGGTTAATTATCTAGCATATTATATGTGCATGGAACGTACTTTATGACAGATTTAGAGTAAATTTTATTTAGATATTTGCTCAGTCTTATTTTACAATCAATTTTTAAACACTTAAACGTCTATAAATTAGCTTTTAAAACAAGACTCTTCATGGCTGCAATACCGTCTGCATGATTAAATTGTCGTCGGCTGTTTTCTCAAAGTTACAAATGTACATTTAAGTGGACATTTTGATGGAATAAATAAATAAAATAACGAGTGACAAACAGCTTGAATCCAGACCAGACACCGCGTTTCGCGGCGTCTGATCTGGATTCATGCTGTTTGCAAATGTAAGCCTGTAGCGCGTTCAAGTACCGTATCGATGCAATCGATTGCATCGGAAAACGGTAACAATTCATCTTTAACAACCGTTAGGGTGTTACCGATTGCGAACGACACGAACGGCCTCAGAGGTAGTTCGCCATCCCCAACAAGGAAAACAAAATGGCTACCAAATGAATTTAATACAACCGGCGAACAGTCCCGACTTAATTTCTCATCAATAAACCAACATTTTCCGATACTTAATGTATCAAATAAAGCAGCTTACATCT
The DNA here is from genome assembly GCA_922989275.2 of Gari tellinella. Classification (NCBI taxonomy): domain Eukaryota; kingdom Metazoa; phylum Mollusca; class Bivalvia; order Cardiida; family Psammobiidae; genus Gari; species Gari tellinella. The sequence goes on along the minus strand of OV277856.1, from coordinate 111,583,972 downwards.
GAGCAGCTAAATCTTAGTTTTATATGCAGTAAAATTGATGCATTTCAGTTGATTAGTGCACTTTTGCTTGTGTTATTAAGATTCGCACATAAATCGTTCGTACCCTTGAAAAGTTAATAAACTTTGGGGCGCAATGAGTTATTATTGAAGAGTATCGGTGAACGTTAGATGTCGTACTATATGGGTTGTTTGCATCGGTTAACGTTACTGTTCGCTGGTACGGTACTTGAACGCCCTACAGGTCTTAATTTCCCCCTGTTTATAACGACTTCCTCCGAGCAACACACACACTATGTGTTTCCCATGGGGTGTCGTTATCGAGAGGGAGCAATGTATCGTCATTATATTCAGATATTAGGGCATTGTTACTGCAAAAGAAATTTGTATGAATGTAAAACAGTTTCATAGTTATTAGTCAGATATGGCGAAATGTAGATTGCAGTATATGGAATGACGATGTTAAACAATGTCATGTATTCAGAGGGGCGTATCCCCCATGGACTATATGCATGCCGTTCAGTCTAAGCATTAGGAGTCCGAATTTTGGTGCGGCTTAACATCTGTAGGCGTTCGATCACGCGCAATTCACATGCCCCACATTAATATCGTCTGCTCCACATTTTTCGTTTATCATCATTGCTAAATATAGGTCTTTATGTCCGTTTACCTAAAGACTCATATGAAATGGTGTCAAAAGGTTTAGAATCAGAAATTACATGCACTCGGTGTTTTGGGTCCAAACTGTGCGTAAATTCAGTCAAGTGACAATTAGCAGCACAATGGTTAAATACATATACAGTGCTCCCTCTCTACAACAGCAACCAACATGGAAGACCAAGATTGTGTGTGTTATTCGGAGAGAGTTGTTTTTCGAAGGGATAAGTATACTAGTATAATTACTTTAGAGGACTGAACACGACCAGGCTTTCATGTGCAAACAGTTGCGGCTTCTAATCTGGATTCAAGCTGTTTGCCATTCGTCATTATTTTTTTTCTGTCAAAATTCAAAATACGTAACTTTGAGAAAAAAGCAGACTACAATTTTAACAGACAATATTGTAGCAGTGAAACTGTCTTGCTTTGGGAACAGCGGCAACAAGTGTTGTAAAGAGGGAATCGTTGTTCGGAGGGACGTTATTGCAGACATTTTTTACATTTCCACATCGTGCTACTGGTAAGCACTTTATTAACTCTTCCCCTGCCAAAAAGTATAATCGTCTTTATTTGCAAACAGTTTGGATCTAGATCAGACGCCGCTTAACGCAGCGTCTTATCAGGATCCAAACCGCTTTACAATTACTGTAATATTTCTTTATTCAAATTACTTAATATATAATATTTTGGTATATTCCAACGTTTTTAGGCAGACGATAATATAGCAGTGTGTGAGAGAGAGTTAATGCGTCTTCGTTTGATAGATCTTCTTGACTAGTGTTTACTGTATTTTTATAAACCCCTTCACTGCCATAACGTCATCAATGCTAAACAATTGTCGTCTGCTTTTATTTCTCAAATTTTAATGTTAGAAAATTTGACTTAAGATAGATTCTATACATGTATTGAAATGAGTGCCAAACAGTTTGGATCCTGATCAGACGCCGCGAGACGCGGCGTCTGATCAGGATCCAAACTGTTTGCAAATATTAACCATTGTATTCTGGGTAAGGCAGTGAAGGGGTTAAGTCTAGTCTAACCTGCAGGGCGAACTCTGCTGCGGTTTGAAGGACAGACTTGTAACTCAGAACAGCGGGATAAACACAACTAAACAAAGTTAATACTTAATCGAACATTGTCAAAATCAACCCTGGCCCAGCATAGCGAACAAAATTAGTAACGCAAGCAAATAATCTATATCTAAACAAGCGACCAAAACAGTCTACACAATAATTAGGTAGCCCCTCGATTTTAAATTCCAAAAAAAATAAAATGATTTTAAGTGCGTTTCACTGAGAGCGCACAACGACTATATCAAAGCATATGAAAATTTCAATGTTTAAGGGTTTAATTCCACCTTTCAATAATCCATTGATAAAAGTTTATACCAGATTATATAGAACATTCATGTCAATAGTGTTTAACCCCTTCGCTGTCATGACGCCACTTCACGAAATAATTGTCGTCTGTTTTTATTTCTCAAATTGATTTTTAGGTACATTAACTAATGTTATATCGGAAAGAGCGTCATATTTTTTGGATCATGATCAGAAGCTGTGTAGCACGGAGTCTGATTAAGATCAAAACTGTTTGTAAAAAACCCATATTACTCGGAAAAAAGCAGTGAGGGATTCAGCTTGGAGCCTTTTATCAGACAAATAAAACAATATAAATAAACAGCAGTTTTGATCCTGATACGGCGTAAAATGTATCGCGGGGACTTTTTGCAATTTAGCTATGCAACATCTCCATTGATGTACCAGTTTTCAGATGAAATAACTGAAGACCAGAAACGAGCAGATGACATTTTAAGCTGACGATAAATATTTACACTAAAGGTTAAACATTTGAATACGTGTACATGTACTATCAAACTTATGTCAATCAATCATTAAAATCATGATTCACGGGAAATAAAATTTAATGCAGGATGATAGTAAAGCAGAAAGCTCCTTTAGGAGCTTTCTGCATTACCATTGTCCTGCATTAAGCAGTTGTACGGCTTTATAGAAATCCACGAGATTCAGTGGTTTAGCGCAGTAGCGGTTCATTATGTGACTATTGTATGCCCTCCCTCGCCTGTTTATGAAATATTTTGGAGATCAAGCCTTGTGGGAGATCTATTGTTGAGTCAAACTATCACAGCCCGGCGACAAATGATTCATGTAGTAAATATAGATCTATAACCGATAACCTATAACGGTGGTTAATATGGGATTCCACAATAACCGACTTACTGAAATTCCCATGCAAATACAGGCACAAAGTGTTTGATATTCCAAGAAGTGGCGGAAATGACTCTTTACCATTAGTTCCGAGTTCGATCCCGAGCTAGGGATATATGTGAGACTGTCGCATGCTCTGTTACTTTTTTTCTGGGTACTCTGGTTTCATCCAATAGAAACGAAGTAATACGTTATTCACTGCTTTCGCCGTCTATGATTTCGTATCGTAAAAGCGTAACTTTTTATTTAGTGATATATCGTTTCCGACAAAATATCTTTAAACATTGTATGAGTCTTACTTATCCTATTCTCGTAAAAGGTGTATTTATTGGGTAATGGGTTAAAACATTTAAAGTAGTGTCCGTCTTACATATTAGTTATTTGCAAATACAAACTCTGTGAAGGTTAAACCGTAGTATCGTTGCCCATGCAAAACTTGGAAATGATCCAGAAACCGCCATGGAAGTCGAAACATGTTCGAGCAAGTACAGTGGAGAAGACGTTGTTCTTTTCCGTGTAAATACAAACGAAACGCAAATGCATTGCAATAACACGAAGAAAATGACAACTTGTTGACGATTCTGACTTCTTTTTAATCTGAGTGGCAAATAGTTTGGAGCCTGATCAGACGCCGGGTTACCCGGCGTCTGATCTGGCCCAACTTGTTTGCAATTGAAATAAAAGTTTTAGCGTACTTCACCGTCTGATCAGGATTCAAACTTCTTCACGCTCGTATCGATATTTCTTCAGTCCGAAGGCTTTACCTTGCATGCGCATGTTGCAGGCAAGTTTGTAAAAACTGTTGCAAACATTTTGGAACCTGATGAGACCAGTACGCCGAATAACTCGCCGTCTTATCTGGGTCCTAACTGTTTGACATTCTGATATTTTCAGGTAAATGGGTACTGGGGCTGTAATACTAGTGACATCTGAATACAGGACAAACACTCGGAAAACATGAAGCAATCACATATCTATAGCGATAACTTCATTTCATTTACCATTTCCTCCCTGAAACTTAAAATGGACAATTCCAGTTTCCAATTTAGTGTCTATTTTAGACTTTTAAGGGCTGTTTTTGTCAATGTACTGCAATATCACAAACAGTTACTGTGCAGACTCATATCAAAGGGTTATTCTGATCTTGGTCTTAACTGCTTGAATAGAACACGTGTACTCGTCACAGGTTCAACGATTGCAAAGGATACGTATATGCCTGAAAATGTTTAAAGGGTTAAAAAAAATCGGTCTGACAAATGTTAATTTAGATTGCCTTCGGTGTTCATGTGGAAAACTGAGTTGAGATGAGTTGAGTTAAGTTGGGGTTAAATTCACAGCCATTGTGATAATCCGAATTCCTTCTTTAATCCAACCTTAATCATGCTAATGATCATACATATATCGTAAATCACACACTACTTCGTTTCTGCAGTATGTCGTACATGATTTACATTATCAAAATACATTGTTCTTGTATATGCATCGCAAAAACTATTTCTACAACGTTTGGCATTCGGTGGAATGTTGAGCTTCTTACCATCTTGTCTGATTCCAAATGGTCCCGAAGAGTTATTGAAAACCACGTGCTGTACGACAAATACCTGGGTGAATAAAGGATAGGTTCTGTTCTGTTCAGTATACTCGTATCTGAAATATCAACATAGTCATCACAGTTTTGTTAAAACGATGTATATGACAGCAGTTATCCTACGTCTGGTTAAATTCCACACTCTCACCCCTGACTTTCTTGTTTAATCTATATACTTTCAGTATTTATTTGTTATCAGTTAGATATCGCCTGCTTAAAAATGCATAGAACAAACTTTATTTAATGATTTCTTTCACTTTCAGTATGTTTTAATTTTAAAAGATTAAAGAAAATTGAGTTTCTCTATAAATTTTATCAAGATCAGACGCCAATTTATTTGGTGCCTGATCTGAATCCAAACTGTTTGCATATACCAGTCAAGGTCAAGTCGCGATCGGCAGCGGAAAAGGTTTAAAGCAGATTAATATTTCCAAACTTAAATGTACTAAGTCGATTATGTACATTTAACCTCAAACATCAAAAACCGTATTAACGGAATAATCAATTCAGATTAGCGGAGTGTATGGTACTGTATATGTAACCCCTTCACTGCATTACTCCGAGCACAGTGGTTATTTGCAAACAGTTTGGATCCTGATCAGACGCCGCGTAACGCGGCGTCTGATCAGAATCCAAACTGTTTGACACTTCGGTTGAAAGTGAGCTTGCAACTCTGATTTCTGATGGTAGAGTGTTCCAGAGTTTTGGGGCTGCATGCATGAAACTTCTATCTGCATACTTCACCAAACAGCTTCTTGGCACAACAAACGATACTGATGTACTTTGGTGAATCATTGCCCTAAGGTTTGTATGTAAGTGTCAGAATTTTTAACTATATTCTGTGTTGAACTGAAAGCCAATGAAGCTCCTTCAGGACGGGGTTGATGTGGTTGTACCGAGGAGTCCTGATTGTGATGCGGGCTGCTGTAGTTTGCACATGCTGTATTTTTTGTAGTATGTTTTGGGGAATCCAATACAGCAGGGAATTGCAATAATCCATTGTTTTTCTTTTGCATATGAGATGTTCGTAACGCAATCATCACCGAGACTTCAAATGGACAATTCCAGTTTCCAATAAATTATAGTTTGGTGTATTTATTTTATTTATTGTTTTGCCTTTTGACATTGTATTGCAAAATTGACAAACAGAGAAGATCCTTTGGAAGCCATTTGATATGGAACTACACTGTTTTATTAATAATATGACAAACGTGTTCTGTACAGGTACAATGTTTGTAAATGACAAGTATACTCGTCGATAGGACTCAATGTGTTAATTAATGAGCCTCATATATTCAGTAACATTATAATTGTACTTGAAGTGTAGATGAACGTATTTCGAACTCTATCTTGAGTCGAAACTCGATACTTCGAACTCGCGTTAGTTTGAACATACCCACATTTCAAAGTTAAAACGTGGTTTAGCCACGTTTTAACTTTGAAATATGGGTATGGTCCATTTAAGCGAGATCGACTTATTGAACAGTACTGGTACGATCGATTTCAGTGAATTCGAAGTATCGATTTTCTACTCTAATAATATGCAAGGAGCCTCTGTGGCCTTGTACCAGAATGCTTACTCGACCACTAACTCTCACAGCCTCCTTTCGTATTAGACTATAGCAGGGCTACCTAATCTCCGGATTTTTCCGAAATCTTCGGATTTTTATTCCAACAGATGGAAGCTTAAATCACACTGAAAGTAAAGCAGAATGCGCCTTAAGGCGCATTCTGCTTTACTTTCAACCTGATTTTAGCATCACGTGTCTTAAAAACTAAAAACAGACTATGGGTTAAGGGTATAATTCGGAAAATCGCGCTTGAAAAATTGAAAAGTTTGAAATCTTAGGATTTTCTTTATCAACTTATGGCAGCCCTGCTATAGATCGAGGTCTCATCTCGATATGACCTTGTTGTTAAAGGAACTTAACACCGAAACCATCGATCAATCAATCGTTACACATGCAATGGTCACATCATTCACGTCTTGTGTGTACAGTAAATATACAAGATTATGGTTGGTAAGCTGTTATCTGGGCTAAAGATGAGTTGGCTCATATATTATTTATCCCCTCTACATCCCAGTAACGCTTGGATGCTGATAAATATCGTCTGCTTTAGATTTGCTGTATGCTGAAAATTCAAATTATAAAAACGAATCACTCATTTCAATAATTCAAAAAATACCATTTTAGTGACCAAAATATTGGATCCTGACCAGATCTTGATCCAATTTGTTTGCCTATGCAAGTGCATGCTAAACCAGCATCCGAATGGTTGGTGTTGCTTTGTTACATTCGTCTATGATGGTTCATGTCATTTTCTCACACTGCACCGTATTGACCAGTTGTACCGTTCTTTAGTACAAAACCATCAGATAGGGCAAAGAAAGCAATTAACCCATTCGCTGAGAATCCCAATTACTCTGGCATGTAAGAACATTTATATCCTGAGCATACGACGAGTAAATCGGTTTCTGATGATCAGGATACACACTGTTTGACATTTATGTCGATACCAATACTACAATAGCCTAAAATCCATGAAAAACATAATATCTAAAATTTAGAAATATAAGCAGGCGACAAGTTCAATGTAGGCGGTATTCTGGCAGTATGGATGGGGTTAAATACATAGCTCACGTACACGCACTTGTTTCTCTTTTGTTTGTACTAAACAATCTGTATGTAAATGAGTGAATGCTGAACTCTGTGCGTGCTAAATATTATTTCATCTACAACATTTGTCGTCTGCTATTGTTTTAAAAATAGATTTCTCAAAATTTCTTTTCAAAATACACATGTAGAATCAAATGGAAAACAGTTTATTTTCAGTTGATACGTAACATTTAATTATGTGGCGTCTCATCTGGATCCCAACTGTTTGCACAGGTAATCACGTGCTCATCGCTAGCGTTGAAAGAGTTAATTTTGGATCGCAGACGCGTTGGGCTTAGTTCTAGTCTGGTCACATGTAATATATTATAGATACGAGTCTGTTCTCCATATCGTAGTACCGGTATCGTATGTAAATGGTACTTCTTCGAAGAGTTGTGATGATCTCGAAAGAAATGTTAATTCTTAAATTAGAACACTGGTTCACAGGAACTTCTTGAAGAAGCCTTGTGCATTACTTTTCAAAAACATGCATATGCATGAACATGTAGATTGTTGTATATTGTTGGCTCGAACTGATGGCCAAGTCAGTAGGGATCTGGACTAAAAAGTAGAGAACACGCTCTTCAAATGAGCGTGTATATTGTCACCAGGTGTCTCTACAACTGACAGAAAAGATGTTCATGTACTCGGCGTTTATGTCAGAGAAACAAAATGAATGTAAAGCAGAACGCCCCTGTTTGAGATTTCAGTTTCACATTCAGAATGTTCTTTTGACTTCATTTTTGTTTACTTTATACATGGATACACGGGACAGATGCATATTCAATGCAGTAGCTGATCTAGGTCTGTACCGGTTGTAATGGCTGATGGCTATGTTCAATTTCTGTTGTTCACTGTAAATACAAATGTATGTTTTGTGTTGCTTCTATTGATTATTGTTAATATGTTTTGAGGGCCTCATGGAAGATTGGTCATTACCAAATAAAGTCTTTATTATTAAAATTATCATTATCATCATTATTATTATTATTATTAAAGATGTAAATTGCTATTAAAAAGAATCAACTATAGAAGAAATCGGCACATTGCAATGTCAGAGCAGCAGGGTTGCCATTTCTCCGGATTTTTCCTAAATGTTCGGATTTTTTTCTAGAACATGGTAGCTTAAAGCAGGCTGAAAGTAAAGCAGAATGTGTCATAAGGCGCATTCTGCTTTACTTCCAGCCTGCTTTAAATAGCCACGTGTCAACAAAACTAGAAACCGGCTATGGGGTAAAGGTACGATTCGTAAATTCGCAATTGAAAAATGCAAATTTCGAAATCTTAGGACTTTTCATGTCAATTTATGGCAGCCCAGGAGCAGACGACACTTCCCGCAGTAAGATGGTCTTTGTATACATGTATAAACATGGAATGTCAAGTCGGATGTATACACATATTGCATAACATAGTATTTAAAGCTATTAAACCCAATAAAAACCTACCTTTTCAATTTAACGATAGCATATCAAATTATCAATAGATAAACAGAAGAGCCTCTCTACAGCAACGGGGTTTAAGGCAAATTTATAAGACGAGATTAATACAGAAAAACTCCTTTAGGAGCTTTCTGCGTCAGATTTGCCCTGCATTAAGCAAAATAATAATGTACTTTTGAAATTCTAAATGAATGCTGTTTGTTCAAGAAATATTGCTCCGTATGGTATATCAATAGATATATTCGGTAATGTCAAAAGGTTCAACATCAGAGTGATTTCAATGTGCGTCATTGGATTTGAGTTAACGCTTATCCTGCTACATGACGTCTGCTTTAAAATGACGTATGTTAAAAATAAGCTATGTATGTTTTTAAACAAGAAACTGAAAAACGATTGTCAAATAGCTTGGAACCTGATTGGACTCAAAGCTTCTTGGAGTCTTAAATTTATCCAAACTGTTTACATGTAATTGGATCTATTAGCCGAGCTTAGCTGAATAAAGTTTAAAATGTTTACACTAAAATATATATTAATAACCAAGGCACGAGTACGCTGCTCAAGAGTACATGCATATTTCAGTGCAGCCCCGTACAATTAAAGTCAAAATATCGGAGTACAGTGTCATTTCAGTGCTGAAAAAGTAACCATGTCGCGTTGAATTGACGCCTGCTTTTAAGCTTTAAACTCTCATTTGAAATATGTATCAATGTTAGGGCCAACATATTGTTGACTCATGAATAACACTACGAATGTAAAACATTACAGATTTAGATCAGACTACTAGTGATTTGGTGGCTGATTTGGACCAAAATTGTTTTGAGCCCAATGACAAAACCTGCCTTATTGCGTTGCAACATTGCACAAAGCATCGTTGTCATCCAAGGCTCTGTATCTGAATTTGGTCTACACTGCCAAAACCGTATATAATACAGCTACATAAAATGCTAAATAGACGCATGTGGGTGTCAACAGTGTAGATCAAAACCAGTCTGGCATTGTTCTACACTGTTTGCAATGCAATAAGGCATATTTTCTCTTGGCACGGCTCAAATACAAGTCATATATAGAAGCCCTTAGTGGGATTATGCCCCTTAAATGTTTGTAAATGGGCATATTTGCTTGGCGTTTAACCACAACTTTCAATTTGATTATAGCCCACCAAAACATTCTATGTGAATGACAGAACTAGTTCAGTTTGTAGAGGAAAACGCTCAGTTGACTTAACCGAAGTGTTCCACCAATACAGTTTATTGCAAGCTCAGTCAGGAATTCCCGCTCCCTACCAATACAAACTGTTAAAGCTGCAACTGATATAAACAACATGGGTTCGATAACTTCACCGCCTCGCCTTGATCTTACCTTATAACCCCTTCTTTGTCATGGCGTTGTCTGCTTTTGAACGAAAGTAATATGGTAATTAGCGTCAAAACAATTTGGACCATGATCAGACGCCGCGTTACGCGGCGTCTGATCAGGATCCAAAATGTTTGCAAATAACCTTTGTACAGTATTGCGGTGAAAGGGTGTATACGTCTGCATTTTATTATCAAATTTAAATGTTAGGCAGTTTAACTGGAGAAAAATAGTGTCCACCAGTTTTGATCCGGGTCAGTCGCAGGATCCGAACCCAACAAGTTTTCATTTGCCAATGTACATAATATATAGGTGGCTTAGCAATGAATGAGTTATATGTCACAAAAGAGTCAATTTAAAACCTCAAATGGAAATCCTGCTATTTATTACAGTAAGCACATAATTCTCTGCAATGTCATTTATAAGGTTATTGCACAGCTATTGTAGAATATAATAATAGACGTCATAGTTTAGGACAGATCACACAGCAGTAAGACGATATAAACAAAGTCAAACATGTGGTTAGCGGCCATATACGTTGAAGAAGCATTTATGCCCGTATAGACGGTTTAATACAGAACAAAGTAAATCAGGGTAGCTTCTATATAAAGGAACTGTACGCTTTACTGTTGTTCTGCATTAATTAATTAACTCTTTCCTCCCTGAAACTTTAAATGGACAATTCCGGTTTCCATTTTAGTCTGGTCCATTTCTGACTTTTAAGGGTTGTTTTTGTCAATGTTTTGCATAATGACAAACAGTGAAGACCCTGATCAGAGGGCTCCTTTCGGAGCCCACTGATCTGGGTCTTCACTGTTTGCACAGGACAAGTGTACTATTCACATGTACACTGTTTGAAAAGGACGCCTATATGCGGGACTAGGGGTCAAAGAGTTAAGTTGGCAATTAAATACTATTTATTTAACTCTTTTAACTGACTGTTTAATATGATTTTGACTGTACAAGTGCACATGTTATCAAACCGGATTCGAGCAACGGTGCAAAAGACAAAAAATGTGAAGCTTTAAAATAGGTAAATCTAGCTACTTAATGCTGAACGAAAGCAATACAGAAATCTCCGATAGGAGGTTTCTGTATTACTTTTGTTTAGCATTAAGCCGTCTATAATCTCAAGAACCATCCATGTTTCTTCAATATCACCGAATACAGGTTTGGTTGTACCGGTAGCAAGTTTGGACCAATACCCTCGCCTCAATTTAAACATGACGTTAGTAGATACAGTGGAAAAACGTTAATCTTTCCCGTTTAAACGAAAACGCAAACGCAGTGCACTAAAATGAATAGATAATTCTGCCTATTCATTTTAATCTGAGTCGCAAACAGTTTGGAGCCTGATCAGACGCCGGGTTACCCGGCGTCTGATCAGGCTCCAAACTGTTTGCAATTGAAATAATAGTTTTAGCGTAAACGCGTTTATTGGGAAAGAATAACGTTTTCTGCTCTGTATGTGGGAGTGGAACTGACCAATCGACTAGACCTAACAAAGTCAATAAGACTTATGGCATTAGTGGTTTGACAATAAATATCTGCGGTAAAAGACTATAAGATTACGAGAGAGATTAAAAAAGGCGTAAGATCAGATATAGATATAGATACAGTAAAACCTCTCTATTACGACCCCTAAATTGTGTAAATCATTAGGTGTTTACGACAGGTGACTGCTTAAAGCAAGGTGACAGTAAAACAGAAAGCTCCTGAAGGAGCTTTCTGTTTTACAGTCACTTTGCTTTAAGCTGTCACCTGTCTTTTATTGAATCAATTAGCCTACTTTTAAGTGTTCGTAATAGAGAGGCTTGAATGTATAGATATAATTATTTTCAGAGGCTCGGTCTTGTTTTTGGACACGTTTTCATCTGTCTTTCAAGCTATTCAATCTTACCTTTTCTGCATTGTACATATTTGTATAATTTACAATACATTATGATAGGCGATAACAAAATTACTGTGCACCGAAGGAGATACACGTATTGATGTGAATAAGGCGATAAAAAAGACCATAATATTATAATGCAATTCAAGGTAGCGGCGACATGAAAGTTCAGCTGTTGGACAAAAAATAACGTTGTCTGTTTTACACTAGCATCGCCAACGGCATAATTGTTTTTTAGATTTATAATAACTATTATAATGTGGTAATAATATTGATAGAGCTAATAAGGGCCTCTGTCACATGGTCAGGTTAATTATGGTCTAGTGTTGCTCTTCGTTTTAACCCTTTCACCACCAAAATTACCTCTTTCAACCATTTCTCGGACTAAAAAGCGTCTGCTTAAATTGGTAATTAATCTGCAATTTCATGCAAATTTGTTGAAGTCTTGACTGAAGAAATATTGTTTCTTGATTGGAGAGAGTCGGGCATTTTGGAGTCAGATCAGACGCCGGGTTACCCGGCGTCTGATCTGGCTCCAAACTGTTTGCACTGGAAATAACTGTTTAGCACAAAGGTGCTTAGTGGGACAGAATAACGTGCTCCCCACTGTATGTCGAGACATGAATAATATAAACAGGCACTTAAAGTCGCGCCAAATCTCGCACCGTGGTCAGTCTTCTCCTGAAATGTAACTTTGACCGTTAAGGTATTTTTAGAATAAATAATGCTGTCTGTAAAAATATCAGAATAGTTTATCATATACCGGAATTGGTAATTTTCTTCAGAAACAATCTTTATAGTGTCAAGCAGTTTTATTTCGACTCAGCTGGATGCTGACTGTCACACATTTCAAAACCAGTGTGCCAATTGTTTTTATGGTTTGTTTTAGAAACCAACATCAGTAACAGTAGCAACAACGGCAGCAGCAACAACAAAAACACCTCCCTAAACGAACAAATAGATTTTGCATTCGGATTATGCCTGTTTGCCATGTTGCAATATGTTACCGTAAATAGTCAAAACATGACTAGACTTAAATGGACACTATAGACTACTAGAGTCATCTGTAAATTAGTTAATACAGTGACTGATTTTCTTGCATTGTGTGATTATTCAATGAAGAACGATTTGGGTCTTAAAACACGTATAGCTACACTATGCAGGATAAACGTAATGCTTAAACTTTCTAAATTACATCTGATTTGCAGTAATTTAACTGTAGTCTTGTTGCGTTTTCAATGTCCGTCTTGCATAGACCATACCGTGCTGTAAGCGTTTGGGTATTTTATGGTTAACTCACTCGCCCCTGAGACTTGATACTTTATAATTTCTAATTAAGTCTAGTTCACGTTTAAATATTTAGGGCTCATTGTTATGATATAAAAGTATTACAAAATGAAAAGCAATACATAACCTGATCAAAGAGAGCGCTCTGATCTAGAAATCTACACCGTTTGCATAGGAAAAGTTTGATATTTTACTGATACATTGTTTGTAAAGGATGGGTATTTTCGTCGCTAGGGCTCAATGGGTTAAACGACCGTTAGTGAGCTACCACAACGAATCTCTAAAGATAGATGTCCCACCCACTCAATACAGAACAAAAGCGGTGTTTGAAATATCCTCTACTTGTTCGGAGTAACTTTTTAACCCCCTTTATTCTGCATTTGTCATATGCATATGAACTATTACTCACTCTCTACAAATACACCCAATGGAAGACAAAGGGTGTGTGTTGTTCGGAGGGAGTCGTTATAGGGAGGGAAATGTGCGGCGTCTTATCTGAATTCAAGCTATTTGTCACTCGTCATTATATGTCTTATGTCCACACGTCCATTAATATGTAACTTTGAGAAAACACAGCAGACGACAACTTAAAGTAGACGATGTTGTAGCAGTAAATCGTCGGAAAAATTCAAGCTGTTTTCAAATTTAAGCTAAGTCTTAATATTCCCTCCCTATAACAACGTCCTCCCAACAACACACACCATCTTTCTCTCCCATTGGAGGTTGTTGTAGAGAGGGTGCGTTGTATAAATACAGACTTGTTTCAGGCATAGAAATATTTGAACATTTAGTTTTATTGATATTTTTATTGTTCTGAAGCTTATTCACATTGCCTATGGTTACAACCATCATCATAATCCAAAACTAATAGCCTTTTTCATAATTAACTAATTGTTATATGAATTGGAACACGTGGGCGTGTTCAAATCAATTAAATCCTTTTCATAAAAATTATTTGTCGTCAGAATAAGTACACTGTACTTTTACAATATATCTTTGTATTGGTAAGCGTGTCTACTCGTGCTAGATAGTCGCTTCCACGATAAGTCGAATTCCCAATAACTCGACTGCTCGAATGAGTCGACGAATCTGTATATGTATAGTTATAAATGTTTATCAATAATCCGAATTCTATTGAGTCGAACATACCTGTATTTCAAAGTCAAAACGTAACAAAGCTGCCCTTCACTACCGTGACACCATATGTTTGAAACAATTGTCGTCTGTTTTATTTCTCTTAATCTTTTAGGTAAATTCAGAAATAAGGTTCTTCCATTCTTATACTGCAGCGTCTTTTGAAAGGTCGGACCACACAGCATTGACTGTACTATTCTAAACTAACAAGCTTTATTGAGGGAGTACTGTGAAACAAATTAAAAATCTCATCGAGCATGCTTTAACCTTAAGTACCCCATTATTGTCTGCTTTAAGTTTGTCTTCTGCAACATTTATCACATGTAACTTTTGTTTAACATTCCTATGTAGAAACCTAAATGCATGTACAAAAACCAGACAGTTTTGATTTGGTCAGACGCCGAGTTATCCGGCTTAATCTTACTAAGTGTAACTTGACTGGTATTTTCAAACAGTTCGATTACAGTCCAAACATCAAGTAAATCAGCGTAAGTCAAATCAACACTTTTTGGAATTCTTTTCGCACTACACTAAATATTCTTACATTAAAATTGTAAATAAATAAACAAAATCCCCCAAAAAATCACAATTTGCCTCTTTATTATAAAAGAACAATACAATTTGAATAATCTGGCAGACAACAATTTTAAAGCAGTCGATGATTCACCATCATAAGGGTTCATAAGTGTTGAAATCTGAGCGCATTCACCCGACTGCCCCGCTCAGTAAATAAATATTGGTAAACAATAGCCCTGTTAACAAAATGAAATAATCGAATACTCTGTTAAAATCATCAATACCGTCTTTATGTTTGACAGGAAAATGACTAGGTTTTGTTCATGTAGAGTAAGTCTGTAAAATGCGAATCATTGATGATTCCGAAATGAGCAAAAATTTGGGTTAAAAAAGGGCAACCGGTCGAAAAGAAGGTGATTTGCCGTTCATTTCTGTTTTCGAAAACTTCCGGTGTTGATTTGACTTATCGACTTATGTGATCCATGTATTGTTCATAAAGTTGTATACATTATGAAATAAAATATGTTTAAACTAACATAACCATGATACTGTAACCATAGTCACATGTGAGGAACCTTTTAACAGCCTTCATTTGCATGTTTTGCTTTCTAGTATGTCTCATTCAGTCGACCTATTCGATATTATAAGCGAGAAGTTTCACACACTCTATGAATCTAATGTAGTAAACCAGACGATTCCAAACATGGATTAATTGCATTGCTACAAATAAAGTTTGTCCCAAGGTCAGTCTACCTATTAAAAAGCAATTTTGCACCAAATAAATCTGTCTCGATCCTTGTTAACGTGCCATTTAGGTGTATTGGTGGAGGACAATTTCCATTTTATGAGGCCTGCTCGTAGGAAATACATGTACAGTGGAGAAAACGGTATTCTTTCCCAATAAAAGCGTTTACGCTAAATTATAATTTGCAGTGCAAACAGTTTGGAGCCAGATCAGACGCCGGGAAACCCGGCGTCTGATCAGGCTTCAAACTGTTTGCCACCCAGATTAAAATATATGATCAGGATTGTCAATAAGTTGTCTTTTTCTACGTTTTAGTATAATGCGTTTGCGTACGTTTGCGTTTAAACGGGAAAGAATAACGTTTTCTCCACTTTCCTATGCAAATAGCGTAAACCCTTACAATGCTGTACCCGAATAAATGCATTATTTGCAAACAGCGTAGGTCCATATCAGAGTGTTGCATTGTTCGGCATATCGTTTAATATGTTGGGTAAAATCGTTTCGGGAGTCAGTGTCGTTTATCAGAAAACGAAGAATTCCGTTTGAAACTTCAGTATTGCAAAAAAGTGCGAATGCTGTAATCCTATTGCCATGTGACATTGCTACTACGGCAAATTGCATAATTTGATTTGATTAGAAATGTCTATCTTTTATAGTAACATCAAATGTTAGAGTGTTGACGTGATGAATGAGTGAAAACTAAACTGACTTTTCCATCGGCGGTGAACGTTTTGGTTTTGATTTAGCACCAAAAGTGTGTTTTATTCTTTATATCTCCGGCATTGCAATACTGTTGTCTCACTTTTGCTCTGTCGTGGCAATAAATGTACATCAGCTCCACAAATGCCTTATCAATAGTTGTACCATCTATTGGCGATGGATATTCGCTATCTATTTATTACTTCTTCTTGCAATATAGTCTGCCTCATTTGTTAGATCTGTTATGTCTCGCCTTTACGAGCAAACGGACACTGTTAAAGACTGATTGCAGCTTAAAGCGTAATTACAGTGGAGAATATGTTATTCTTTCCCGTTTAAACGCAAACGTACGCAAACGCAAAGCACTAACACGTAGAAAAGAACAACTTTTGGACAATTCTGATAATTCTTGTTTATCTTGGTGGCAAACAGTTTGGAGCCTGATCAGACGCCGGGTAACCCGGCGTCTGATCTGGCTCCAAACTGTTTGCACTGCAAATAATAGTTTTAGCGTAAACGCGTTTATTGGGAAAGAATAACAGATTCTCCACTGTATGTAATTTTTACCGAGCCACTGCCTTACGCCGAGTATAAAAGTACATGTTTTTGCAAACAGTTTAAGGTGGTTCGCGGGTCAGCTTATTCTGTGTCAGAATTCTTTGAAACCTTGATTAAATTGAAATATACCATATGGAGAGTGAAAAATCGTTAAAATAAAAAAAGTTACAGTGCCGTTTTTTTCTGACAGGACCTTTTGTCGAGAAAAGCTCCTTTTTTGATAAACAGGAATATTTTATTTATAAAATGATATAACTCAATAATTTATGTACATTCAAGTAAACTGTTCATAGACTATAAGATATTGGGCAAACAAAAGTAGTTCATGACATATTTTCTGGAAATATCAATATTTTAAAAAAGTCAAATTCTGAAAATCTCAAATTACAAAAAATCTAGCTGTTTAACATACACTTATTTTATTCTTATTAGATAGATATAACTTAATTCTACTAGTCACAAAAATTTAATGAAAATCTACAGTAGAATTTACATTTTATACATGATTTCCTGAAATTCTGACAAAATGTTAACACAAAACGAGTAACCTCCCTTGAGTTCAACTTTAAAATGCCGTCAGCTCTAAATAATACCATAAGTCAAACCTGTAATAAGGGACCATTGAAAACGGTAGCCTGTAGATCTTTAAAGGCAAGTGGTTGCTTAATGCATAACAAAAGTAATGCATTTAAAAACGCTCCTTTAGGATCTATATTTTAGCATTATTTTTGTCTTGTGCTAAGCTGCCATCTGTTATATAGGCTATAAATCCTCACAAATTTAGCTGTCACTTGACTATACTTGCATATGATATTATTAATTATTACGTGACTAAACATAGCCTGTCCTTTGATCACTGCGTTATGAATTGACTAGTCACTAAAATCGGACAATTTGTAAAAAATAAAATAGTTTTGACCCGAGTGGGAATCGAACCTAGAACCTTTGGATTGCAAGTAAATCACCGTACCCACTGCGCTAACAGAGAAGACACTGAATTAGATCGAACTTTTCTTTATCTAGATTTTCTACTATAAGCACGTGCCGCAAAGATCAGGTGAAAGTCATCAGCATTTCCGGAACTCGAGATGCGGGCCGCCCGCTGTCGAACCACCTTAAATCTTGGTCAGATGCCGCGTTACGCGGTGCCTGGTCTGGATCCAAGTTGTTTGGTACTCATAATATTATTTAAGTCAATTAAACCTTTAATTTGATTTTGAGGAAAACAGATGATAAATGTGTAAAGCAGATGACGTCATGACAATGAAAATGTTAAAAGTTATCAGATGTCTTAAGCACCGAGAACAAGACCACTTTTGAGTGGTTATAAGATTTATTCATTTCTCCCAACTAATATATATTACACTTAAAAAGGAAAACATAAGCAGCGCGCTGTCAAAATAGGAGTTATAAGAGACTATCTTAAATTAACTCATACTGTTCAAATTGTAATATTGATTACATGTAGTTTAAAAATAATATAACAAATAAATCACTAATAGGAAAACCAGAAAAAGTACATCACCTGTAGAGATGTACTGTGTATGTCTATTCGTTTGGAAAATATATCACATGCTTGGTTTACCAGAGTACTTCGCCAAGAAAACGCTTGAAGAAAGCTGGAATAGTATCTTACCTATAATGAGAGACCGTCTCTGTTAAATGACCATTTACAAACTGTAGACCAAGCAGGAAACGGTCACTACTTACAGTATATATATATATATATGCTAAAGCCTCCCCAAGGATATAACATATTTTTCTACTCATATGGCATGATACACAAATAAAAGGTTATCCTTGTCGTTTAAATGTGAATTATAAGAGACATGAAAACGTAACATAAAGTCTTACTAAATGCGTGTGTACAAGCATAACAATAAATCCCCACTCTTTCAGATTGCTGAGCTAACGGGCGCTCTCGTTTGTAAGTACTTTAGGAATAGGGGTGACATTTTAGTTTGCCCCATTTACTGCCGTGAAAAGAAAACGCTTTTAATGATTCTTCCTAAATGAAATTATCATTTTCATAATCCCACCTGGATTTGAATCATTGGTTGACTGCTTTAACCCTTTGAACCCTAGTCCCGCATATAGGCGTAAGGAGCTCTCTGATCAGGGTCTTCACTCTTTGTAATAATGCCAAACATTGACAAAACAACCCTTAAAAGTCAGAAATGGACTAGACTAAAATGGAAACTGGAATTGTTCATTTAAAGTTTCAGGTAGGAAAGAGTTAAACCCTGTCGAATGAAGAAATCAATGTATAATGATTGTTCATGGAAGAATCATATTATACGGCCTTTATTTCTGAGTAATTGCATGAGCTACTGCATAATTAATTCCAGCAACATCGAATACAGGGTGTTTATGGTTGGGTGAGAAGTTCTCAAACCGTCGATGGCCCTTCAAAGACGTCGCTGGAATTTGCGCGAAAACAAGAGAGCATCTAATTATTAATGGAAGGTATCTTTATACATCAAATGCAACGAACATATTTATATCCATATTGATATTTATATCGTATATATTTGTTGTCCCGGATAAAAAATCTGTTACTGCAAATAAGGAATTTAAAATTACTGACCAGTATCAAACTTACTTAACCCATTTATGCCTGGATGTTGCAATGTATTTCCATACAGCAGAACCTTTCATATCCAATAGCAAACAATGCAGACCCTGGTGAGACGCCGCGTAATGCGTAATCTCATGAGGGGCTTGCACTGTTTGCCAATGTCCCCTTTAATAGAAACTAGGCATAAATAGGTTAACCCTATCTGTCAAAGAAGCAATTTTTCACGCCCCTTATGTATACCGGTACGACATAGAACTGTTTTCCTTGCTTAGTATATGTACTGGTGAAAATAAGAAACGTTTCCTACAACATGGCGGTGGTTTCTTAATGAGGCTTAAAGTAAAGCACTTGTCTTAACTCATTCAATTCTGAAACTTTTAATGGACAATTCCAATTTCAAAATAAATCTAGTTCATTGGTCGTTTACAATGTATTGCAAAATAATAAACAGTGCGGATTCGGATCAAACGGCTCTTTTAGGAGCCCTTTGATTGGGGTCTACATTGTTCGCATAGAACAAATACACTCTTTCCAGGTTCACTGCTAGTAAAAGGCAAGTACACCCATCACTATAGTTCAATGTGTAAAAAAGCTTACGTGATAAAACATGAGGAATAGGCATAATATTACGCCAAACCTCGAAGTATGTCATGAACTGCAATCATTGCAAATCATGTAGGATAATTTGCTTTATTTTTACCGTTTTAAACCTCTATATGAGGCGTGACATAAAACAAACATGCCTTATTACGTTGCAAACAGTATATATCAATGACAGCCACCACGTCAAAGACGCGGCGGCTGGTCGTGATCTACACTGTTTGACACCCAGATGCATCTAAAGCATTTTGTTTAGCTGTACTGTATTATATACGGTATTTGACAGTGTAGAACAAACTCAGATACAGAGCCTATGATGACATCGGTGCTTGGTCTGTACAATGTTGCAAGGCCATAAGGCAGGTTTTGTCATGGCACAGTTCATATGTTTTGACCATTCCACTAATTACCCGTCTCACACAATAACTATTAAAGTAAATATTTCCCTTTGAAGCTATGCTGAAAAGATTATATCTTAAATCAAGGGCAATTTATTAAAAATGAGTTTCCTTTTCACTTTCACCAGATGAACAATATTTACATGTTCTTTGATTCAATAGGATTTTTGGACGGGTGTACCTTCCCATTACAATTGCTAGAGGAAGGTTTCAGCTACGGAACTTTGCTAAACTTTTACGTTCGTCTTTACTCAAATTATATTTAACATAATGTTCAGTCTGTAGTGTATCTGTGTATAATCTATATGTTCTTAGTTTCCGTTTCTATTTAAGTGTGGCATCCTTTTCCGTTTCTATTTAAGTATGTCATCCATTCACTATGTTATTTTAATGTCAGTGTTTCTATTACTTTTTGAATACAATAATTACTTTTACAAGGATTTCCACATAGCATAATGTCAATTATTTGCTAGTCGTTTATAATTTAATAATATTTTTCTCCCAAGAATAAGTGAACTTTACGACACAATCTATAAAATGATATATTCTTTAATCTACACGGACAGAGTATAACCATTTCAACTTTTGTTTCAATTTACAAGAAACCCACCCCATATCTCCATTTGTAGCAATATTTGAGGCGTTCTTTGAGGTGCCTAGAAAGTATAACATATTTTAGACTGTATCCACTTCAGAGTAGTAACGATGGCCCCAAATTCCAGCTCCATAAAAAAGTACAGTTCTATAAGTTCAGTGTAGACGTTATACGTATATTCGTGCAACAAGCGCTCTACTCGCTGATGTTTTTTATTTCACGTACCCAAGAAATCATTAAACCAGAATCCATGGTATTTATAAGTCGATTCATATTCAAAAGTAATATCTCCGCTTTCAAATAAAAAGTTGGACCTTTCTTTCGACTTGTTTCTATATACATGTATGTACGTCACTAAAAGAGTCATGTTCTCCTATAGGAGCCCTCTGGATAGGGTCTACATTGTTTGCTAATTTAGACCAGTATTTATTAAACTACTATTCCATGTAGATTGGTTCATGTTTTGTAACTAAAAAGTTCCAAGTGGAGCCTAATAAACCACAAGAGTTACATAGTGTTGAAAGAACTAAACGGGACAGGATAACGTCTTTCCCTCTGCAATGTGTTGTAGGTGGCTATTCTGGAGCCTGTTTTTATAAAACTTCGTACGACAAAAACGATCGTAAGTCAAAACTTTATAATACATTTAATTTCTGATTTCTCTGTCTAATCCTGTCTTGTGACATCTCTTTGGAATCGTCTTTTCAATACGATTCCAAAAAGATGTTACAAGACATGATTAGATGGAGAAATAAATAATAATTAAGACTGTTATAATCTGACTTACGACAATATTTGTCGTACGAAGTTTTATGAAACGGGCCTAGAAGAATTATGGTTTTCCCATTCCCTTGTTCTATCGATTTACAGACAATGTGTATTGGTTTACAGATCATAAGTTACGAAAAGAGTCCTGCTCTGGACTGGTGATTAAATGTAATGAAGGGTTTCATTACCCTTTTAACATTGAACGAATATTGTCTGCTAAAAGTGCCGTCTGCTTTATACCCATATTGATTTTTATGTTTCTTTTTACATTTGCAGATGAACATTGAAATTGGCAAACGGTTTGGATCTTAATCAAACGTCGTATTTCACGGCGTCTGTTCGGCATACAAACTGTTTGCAAATACATGAAATTACCGTTTGCAAGCTTAAAGTAAAAAGAGTATATTTAGAAGAACTAGACGTTAGGCATTGTACAGAAAGAAACCTAAGTATTTAAGTCATTATATGGACAATCAACTCTGTGTTTTGTGGACACCCATCTGTAGGTAAATATGTAGTCTACGCGGCATAAATATTGCAGCTTAATGCAGGACAAGGGTAGTACAGAAAACCTGAATGAGCTTTCTGCATTACTGTTCTCCTGCATTAAGTTAACCTCATAGAACTGTGTGTTTCCTTGAACTGTCACTGAACACAGTTGTTATTGTCGGTACTATCAAATGTATGTCGAGTTTGCCTTGATCTGACAGGTCTTCTCGCCCTGATTATCATCTCGTTAGTCAGTTTTTATTTATGTTTTGAAAATAGCTGTTCTACTTTAGTAGTGTGTTAATTACATTTTAAATACTTATGGACGAAGTTGTTATACTTGTTGCAACAAGTTGGGATTCGGACAAGACGCAGAGTAAATCTAGCTCCAAACTATTTGAAAAGCTTCTGGTATTTTCGTATTAAAACTGCAGAAAATCGTTTTAGAGGATTGCTGCAGAGGAACAGTTGTCAAACAAATATTGAATACAGTACTTAATGTTAAAGCATCCGTGTTTTGGTTTAAATTATAGTAAATCCAGAAAAGAGACACGCAATGCCTACAAGCTATTTCTTTAACCCATTTAACTTTAATTAAGATGACTAAAGTCAACTTTGCAAATAGTTTTGGATCCAAATCATGATCAAAACAACGTTGTATTATTGCTCTATTATCAATATTTCTTCAGTCAGAACTGCAACAAATTTGAATTTGGCATAAAATGAAGACGACAAAATTTTAACCGACAATGTTTTGTCTACAATTTCAATTTCAATTTCCTTTATTATACTCAGTTCATGATATACATGAATACATGAGGAAAGACCGGTTAAATGAGACGGCAAACATGGCAGTAAAAGGATTAAAACCACC
Organism: Gari tellinella; assembly: GCA_922989275.2. Classification (NCBI taxonomy): domain Eukaryota; kingdom Metazoa; phylum Mollusca; class Bivalvia; order Cardiida; family Psammobiidae; genus Gari; species Gari tellinella. The sequence continues at coordinate 111,560,924 of OV277856.1, read as the reverse complement.
TAAAATAACTGCAAATTGATAGAACAAATTCGTTTAATTTGACCATACTGCATGGCATTGCTTAACCTATACTGATAAGAAAAAAGAGTCACATGATATCAGATCTGAATATACACTTTTTGATACTCGTATTTAGGATTTTCAGTAAAATACACCATAACAAAATATTTTTGAAAAATTTAAAGACGACAACTTTGAATCAGATGACATTGTGGCAGGATAAAAGTCACCCGCTAACTTTATCGTCTGTTTGAAAATCATCTACTGCAATAAAACTAAATTCAGGTTTGCGTTTTGCAAACGAAACAAGAAAACGGGTGTCAAGCAGTTTGGGTCCTGATCAGACGCCGATTTACTCGGCGTCTCATCAGGATCCCAAACTATTTGCAAATGCAAATCAACTCGCGCTACGCGTATTAAGAATTCCTGCTATTCTCAGGCAGGATCAGATATACATTGGTAGACAATATGTTTGGCACGGTGAGACTGTATTCATAATTTTCAGACTAAGCAATTTATATCGGTGTTTTAGATCTTGTCTCTGACATACTATACTCTTTGCGGTGCCAATTAGTATTGTAATCCCTTGTTCTTCTATCATATCGTCTGCTTCTAGAAAGGTGTCTTCTGCAAAAAGTAAACTAAAATTTTACGTTTTTCCTAACTCAATAAATGTTATACCTTTTGTTTGACAGTTTGAAGCCTGGTCAGATTCCAAGTAAAGTGACATCAGAAATGGATCCCAACTGTTTGTAATATCTGTTGACTTGCGCTTTACGGGGAAGCAGGGCTAGAAATAATATGATTATTATAAGATCATATTCTCAGTGAGCCGTGCACTCGACCTATTGTTCAGGGGTATGAAACAATACATATTTTGTCACGTTGATAACCCATTTTGAGTAGATGGTAATGTTATATAACATATCGAACATGCTTTTTACCCTTTACCCCTTTCGCTACTGATATATCGTCATCTGCCCCAAAAATGTAATCTGCATTTATTTCTTAAAGTTAAATGTTGGGTATTTTAACTGAAGAAAATTCGAAGCGTGTGTCAAACAGTTTTGATCCTGGTCAAATGCCGATTTACTCGGCGTCTTTTCAGGATTCAAACAGTTTGCGAATGTTAGCAAGGTCGCGCTCAGCGACTAAGGGTTAGGTCATAAACATGATATTTATTATTCAACTTTATATGCAATTATGGTCCAGACCAGATCATTGTAAATCGAAAGTCACATCTTGAATTTTTTCAACTCAACTTCGGAATGATCGTGTTTGTTGTGATGTTATAATGAATTAAGTCACAAATGTAATGATTTCGATTGGAACTCTTAAAGAATTGTGGAATTTATTGTGGGCATGGGTTTAAGCATGTTAGGGGTAGGGGGGCCTAGCCCTCTGACCCATGGTAAAGTATGAATAGACGAGCAATGTGTGAAACCTATCACAGCCCCCACCATAGGAAAACAGTCAACCCTGGGTTAAGTGCCCATTCAAATACTTACTTTGGCTGCTTAACCCTTTGAACCCTAGTCCCTCTTATAGGCGTCCTTTTCAAACAGTGTACATGTGAATAGTACACGTGTCCTGTGCAAACAGTGAAGGCCCAGATCAGAGGGCTCCGAAAGGAGCCCTCTGATCAGGGTCTTCACTGTTTTTCATAATGCCAAACATTGACAAAAACAACCCTTAAAAGTCAGAAATTGACTAGACTGAAATGGAAACTGGAATTTTCCATTTAAAGTTTCAGGGAGGAAAGAGTTAATGTGGAATACAAATAATACAGTAAGCGCCTATATGAGCCTTTGCATTATTTGTATTCTGCATTAAGCTGACACATGGTTTAAAGACCGTGTATTTTGTATTTATTGGAATCCCCGTTTAATACAGGTTTGACCGTATAGATTGGCCTGCTGGATTAAGTTCCGCTATTGTATTTCCGTATTAATCGGATATCGGTTTAGTTAACCCCTTTATTTGCATATAATCGTCTGCTTAGAATTACCGTCTGAATATTTTTTCACAAATTTACATTTTAAGCAATACTGTTACAAGTCTCAAAAAGTTTGGACTTGAATCTCGATCTCGGATCAAGATCCAAACTATTTTAGGGTAACAGGACTGCCATAAGTTGATCTTGAAAAATCCTAAGATTTCCAAATTTTCTATTTTTTAAGCGCACTTACTTAAAGCAGATTGAAAGTAAAGCAGAATGCTTTAAGCTACCATCTGCTAGGTTAAGAATACAACATTTCGGAAAAATCCGGAGAAATGACAGCCCTGGGGTAATCGCAGTTGGCAATGAAGGGTGTAATACAAACCATTTGAACTAAACACTTCACTGCTAAATTCGACGATACTTATTTTTGAGCTGACATATATGTCTGCTGACAATATGTGTATATGAGAGGATTTGTCCAATTTACACAGTATGTTGTGACTTTTATGTCAAAGCTTATATATCAAAACATACTGTGTAATTTCAGCTTTACCTTTGAAAACAGTTTAGACCTAGCCCTGATAATGTACACAGCGTAACCCAGCCTTCGATCCAAATGCGAACTGTTTGTCACTTTGGTAAAAAAAAAACTCAATTCTAAATTTTAACTTTACCTTGCAGGTGACAATTATAAGCAAACACTATTACGCCGGAGAATGGACTAATATTTTGTCTCAATGCGGATTATGATTTCGGGGTCTTATATAGTTGAGGCACTTCATACACCCGACTTTAGGTTCACCTCTTCTTGTGAATGGGCCTTATAACTTAAAGCAATGCTTAATATCCATTTACCATGAAATATTGTCTAAGATAGTCTAAGGGGAACCGATATTCTTTATACTCACACACGTTTGTAGTCCAAGACAAAATGTAATCGTCAACGTTTATTTTTAAATAAATGTAATTTCCTACATTAAGTAGCCTACATTTGGCTCGGGAGTGTATGCTTGACAATATATGGCCATAGATTGTCCTGAAATTCGAAACAAAAGTCACGCATCTTTAATTGAAAACCAACTGAAGCCGCTGTTTTAGGGGATGCTATTAAAGTAGGCATGGTCTAGGAGTATGAGTGCTGGGTAGTATGAGTGTACCTTTAACCCTTTGCCTGCTGGTCGCGACTTGATTATTTTTACAAACAGTTTGGATCCAGACGCGGCGTCTGATCTGGATCCAAACTGTTTGACACTCGTCTTTAGGTTTCTTTACTTAAAAAAGGTATATATCTACATTTAACAAACTTTGCAGACGACAAATTCGAAGCAGACGACATCACCGCAGGATAAGGTTTAACAGTATAATACAACATGCCTTTGCTACAATAAAGCTTCGCTACTCTGTCAACTCAAATGACGACCTATTCATGGGGCAAGTAGAAACAATATGAAAGTAAAACAGATAGCTCCTGGATGAGCCTTATGCTTTACTTCTATCTTTCTATTTAGCGTTAAGCAACCACATACTTTATAATTTGAAAACAGCGTTTATTTGATTGACTGCACTGGAGAAACTTTACTTTACCTTAACCCTTTCACCGCAAATAGCATCGTCTGCTTAAAGTTGATCGCCTGCAATTTTATGCATTTCAAATGTTTGAATTTGTTGAGGTACATATATCTTTAAAAGTGCCAATGTTAACATTTTGAGCCCAGATCAGACGCTGAGTTATACTGGGTCTGATCATGATCTAAACAGTTTGCAAAAGCCATGTATAGTGTTCGACATTGGCATTGAAAGATTTAAACACTTGATGTATAAAAAGTACTATTAAAGGAATACGCCCTGACATTGAAGAGTTGGCTGTATACATATCACACAATACTGCTGGAAAATTCCATAGAAATTCTTTCAAAAGGGTATTGAATACAGAATAGGGTTGTTCAATAATAAATATCGGTTAAGCATTCATCCTGCTCAATGGCTTCACATGATAGGAATAAAAATTTGATTAGCATTAGCAAAAAAAACAGTGTAGACCAGCCCAGAAGGAGACAGGCCGCGATCTGCACTGTTCGTGTTCAAGGAGTTTGTTCAGGGAATCAACCAATTTCATTTCAATGGAGAAGAAACAAAATTCACAAAGAAACCAAAACGTGAAAATACTATCTCAGACATTAAGCAATAACCGTATTTCACTCGCAAATTAGTTTGAATATAATACCCTTAAACTGTTATTTTTTAAAGCATCAGCTTCTTCCAAATAAATATTTTTTTAAGTAAATTTAATGAAGAAACGTCAAACAGCTTGGACCTTGATCAGACGCCGAGTTACTCTGCGTCTAATCAGAATCCAAACGGTTTGCAAATGTCAGACACGTCATCTATAAACCATTTTAAGGGTTTAACCCCTTAACTGTCATTACGTCGTCAGTGTTATATATTCGTCCTCTGCTTTTAATTTTTCAAATCTAAATTTCAGATAAATTTACTAAAGTAATAAAGTTAAGCGTGTCAAACAGTTAATTTAGTTACGCGGCGTCTGACCAGGATCCTAACTGTTTGCAAATAACAATTATACTCTGGGTAATACAATGAAGTGGTTAATGGTTATAGCAGTGTTTTATGTTTGTACAGGATTTTGACCTTGTAAAAGCAGCGGGACTTAGGTAGGGGGTAAAAGTGGCCAGATCGGAGACTTTATTTACATACTTATCACTGTCAACAGCTATTATGTGTGCCCACACTTCAACCAGCTAGGCTTACATATTAGCCACGTCACGCGACAGAACCCGTTCAATATCAAACAGTAAAGACTCAGATCATGGAGGTATAAGTCCTCCATGCTCAGATCAAACATGGCGTTTGTATTATCTAGCCCAGATACTAACATATAAACCATTTAACTCCTTGTGACACATATTTGCTTCATTTACAAAACGGTACATTTGTTAAGAGTACGCTTGTCCTTTATACACAATGGTACGCATGTCCTATATACACAGTGTAGACCCAGTAGGCATTCTGCACGTTTTGTCATTTTGCAATGCATTGCAAAACAACCGCAACTTAAAACAACCATAGGGATATTTGAAGTCAAACACGGACCGTAGCCGTTTTTTGAAACTGGAATTGTCCATAAATTGATTTGGGTTAAATCAACACAGTGCTTGCCAGTCAGTGAAGAAATTAAGAGAACTTTGAAAACATGATTGGTAGCTCAATGCAGAACAAACGTAATAAAGAAAGCAACCATAGAACACCATTGCACACTATTTTTATTTCAAAGTCGTAAGTGCCTTGCCTTACTCCGAGTAAACTAGTAATTTGCAAACAGTTTGGGTCCTAATCAGACGCCGCGTAACGCGGCGTCTGATTATGAGCCAAACAGTTTGACACTCATTTCAATTCAGTCAAAATACCTAAAAATTTAATTTGAGAAATAAAAGCAGATGAAATTTGTTTAAAATTGATGATGTCATGACAGTGATGATGTTAAACCGGCGGAACTATCTTTGGTATTGCATAACTTATCCCATTTATCCCTAATATTGCAATAAACTCTTCCGATATGTTTGCTGGAAGATTTCATTATAGATATACAAGGATGATCAAATTAAGAAATAATAAATTCATACCAGTGTTCTATCGTGCAATCGAACACTGGTAGGAGTTGAGATGCGTAGTAATTTAATCACGAGGCCTTTAGGCCGAGTGATTTAATTACAAGCATCTCAACGACTATCCGTGTTCGATTGTTAGATAGAACACTGGTGTTAATTTATTATTTCGATTCTAACACATAATTTAACCTTAAATTGCACCGAATTAACGGCGCTACATTTCTTGGCGTACGCATTTATTTTCGACGCCACATGACGTCACGTTAGAACGTTTAGCGTGTGAGTGTTCTACTGAAAATTCGAACACCAAGACGGTCCTTCTTCGCTTATATAGGGGTGTGGGCGAGGTGTGTTAGAATACACTTAAATGTACATCAGATCACTTCATATGAAATAACAAACAGTGCAGACCCTGCATGTTGAGACGCCGCAAATTGCAGCGTCTCATCAGAGACTTCATAATTTTGCAAATGTCTACTTTTGTGATTGAAATGCATTTATGGATTAATCCCTTGTTGTCGTGATCAGTGCAGTAGGATATTTACACGAATTAATTAACATAAGCTTGGCTAATACAGTAGAGAAAACGTTATTCTTTCCCGTTTAAACGCAAACGTACGCAAACGCAAAACACTAAAATGTATAAAAGTACAATTTTTGGACAATTCTGATAATTTATCTTTATCTTGGTGGCAAACAGTTTGGAGCCTGATCAGACGCCCGGTTACCCGGCGTCTGATCTGGCTCCAAACTGTTTGTAATAGAAATAATAGTTTTAGCGTAAACGCGTTTATTGGGAAAGAATTACGTTTTCTCCACTGTACGTACAAACCTCGCCATTTCAATTACAGGGCTGTCATAAGTTGACATGAAAAATCCTAAGATTTCGAAATTTGCATTTTTCAATTGCGAATTTATGAATCGTACCTTTACTCCATAGCCTGTTTCTCGTTTTGTTGATACGTGACTACTTTCAGCAGGCTGGAAGTAAAGCAGAATGCGCCATAACTCATTCTGCTTTACTTTCAGCCTGCTTTAAGCTACCATGTTCTAGAAAAAAAATCCGAAGATTTGGGAAAACTCCGGAGAAATGGCAGCCTTGCAATTACACTAGACACATTTATAAATACAATGCAATTTATCAAGTGGTAATATGACACCTGCAAATCGGAGTCAGTTGAAATCAAGCACACACAAGCCCTTTGACCCCAAGTTCTAGTTGCCCTTCAATGTATAATCTCATTATTTCTGACCTAATCTGACACTATGTATTACACAGCATATTATGTATGTATGATCATTCAAACAATGTGTTTAGAGTATTTAGAAAAAAAGGCAATGCAGAGTTTACGAGGTAACACTTCCATGTAAAGGCTACTATATACTAGTAATTAAAGGTATTATCTTCGAATGATACAATGTCCCAATAACACCTTCACTGTCATGACGTCATTGAAAGGGTGAATCAGAATTTAAAATGCTTATATATTAATCCTGTTAAGCCTAAATCGACACTGGGTTACTTGGTGTCTGATCACGATCAAAACGGTTACATTCATAATGATGTATATTCAGCCATAAGAGATACTAGTATGCAATTAAAATTGTGGTTTGCAAGACCTTTGAAGTTAACAATAAAGTGTATCCCTTTACCCCATAGATACAGTGGAGAATCTGTTATTCTTTCCCGTTTAAACGCAAACGTACGCAAACGCAAAACACTAAAACGTAGAAAAGAACAACTTTTGGACAATTCTGATAATTCTTGTTTATCTTGGTGGCAAACAGTTTGGAGCCTGATCTGGCTCAAAACTGTTTGCACTGCAAATAATAGTTTTAGCGTAAACGCGTTAATTGGGAAAGAATAACAGATTCTCCACTGTACTCATTTTACGCATCTAATTTACTCTACTCATTCACTGAAGAAAATACTTCCAATACAGTCACGAATAGGTATCATTAGAAATATTTTCTATATCCAAGACGATGGTAGCTTAAAGCATGTATCTCCAAAACTAAAACAGGCTGAGGAGCAAAGGGTTAAACAGACTGAAACCCACATTAAGTTTTTTCAGCAGACGACAATTTGGCAGTGAAGGGTTAAACAGAATCATTTCATGTCCATAAGAATAAGATATGCATTGCTTTGTCAACCTGCATTTGCGGAGTTGTATGCAAAGAATGCAATCAACAGACTTAAACCAAATAAATAATGCACATAATAAATTTAAAGTCTGACTTCAATTAAACCTGTCACCTGCAATATAAGATATTTCAAAAATCTAATGCATTTTTCATTAGATTGATAAATGTATCGTTGCCAATATGGAAGAAAGGTTTTATAAGGCTATACCATCCGTTAATCCTGCTTTGAAATTGCCATCTGCAAAATTTGTTAAATCAAGTTATGTACATTTTGAAATTAAAAAACCTAAAGACGAGTATCAAACAGTTTGGATTCATATTAGACGTCGCGTTACGCGGCGTCTGATCTGGACCCAATCTGTTCGCATATACCGATAAAGCTGCTATCGACAAGCAAAATGTTACGTCCCGTTTAAACGACCACTCATAAGAAGGGTTGATAGTTTTGTATTTTAGACAAATATTTGTTTAATTCATAAAGCCCTAGTGACGCGTATATTCGTCATTTTCAAACAGTGTACTAGTGAAGAGTACACTTGTCCTATGCAAACAGCGTATACCCTGGTTTAACAGATTAGAGGACTCCTTTAAAACTGTTTGCACTGTTTTTCATTTTGCAATACATGTATATTACAAAAAAATATTTCTTTGAATATAAAATGACTACACTTAAATGCAAACTTGAAATCTCTATTTGAAGTTTAAGGATTGAAGCAACCAACTGTCAATGAGGGAATGGTAGGAGTGACAGATGGACAAGCAGTGATAGAGGTAGGGAGAAACAGACAGGCATGCAGATGAGAGAGATTTCGGTACATATAGTGGCTCACTGGGGCTTTTACTTCAGTGCATCTATAACTTGCATTTTGGTAAGGTACAACGACCTACATGTACAAGGCTTATTTTGAATAAACCAAATAGTCCAACCAGTCATCAGTGTCTACGGAATGCAATTTTATAAGCAATTTGCGGACTAACATGCACAACTCTTTCATTGTCAGTCAATACCTGTGCTATAATCACCTGCATTGTCATGCAGGGTATCTGCACCTTAACACATGCAATCCTAGCGACGAGTATACTCGTCTTTTATAAACATTTTACCTATATAAAGAGTTTACTCAAAAACAAACAGTGTAGACCCAGATCAGAGGGCTCCTGCAGGAGCCCTCTGATCAGTGTCTTCACTGTATGTCAATTTGCAATACATTGCTGAAAACATCCCTGAATTGTCATAAATGGACTAAACTTAATTGGAAAATGGAACTTTCCATTAAAAGTGTCAGGGATGAATGAGTTAGGGTATTGAAGTATTTCACTACCGTCAGATCACGCATGTTTGAAAACTATTGCCGTCTGCAGTTTTCAAAACTTTAAATTCTTGGTATTTTGACTTAAAGGGACTCGCAACCGGATGGTGTTCTTGTCAAAATAAAATAAAATACTCAAATAAAAGCAAATTTGTGGCATTATTTGGCTTTTGACATTAAAAAAATATGATCAGTCCAAAAAACGTCTCAAGAATCGTCACCGAATCTTAGTTTTTTAGATATTTTCCATCGTTTTTCCATAGCGTTAGCTAACGGTATAGTTGTTGTTGTTGCTTCTCTACACGGGGTCAGACATAAACCCGAGCCGAATAATGTTCTATTAATAGCTATCATTGAAGTACGTTAATTCGCTACCATATATATAGAGAGCGTCCGTAGCCGAGGGCGTAAAGGCGATGCCTCATTTTTCATTTTTTGTCTCCGCATGGATGGTCACGGGTTCGAATCCCACCAGAGCCTCTTCTTTCTTTTTTTGGGGGGGGGGGGGGGGGGGGGGAATGCATTTTTTAACACAATTTATTATCCTAAACTAAATTTTACCCATTTATATAAGCATTTGACATATATTTACAAATTACTATTTTTAATGCTTGATCCGGTTGCGAGCCTCTTTAAGAAATATCTAAATGAGTGTCCAGCAATTTCGATCCTGATCAGACGTTTGAGGCGTCTGATCTGGATCCAAAATATTTGCAAATAAGGACGAAAGCGCCATTGGCAATCGAAGAGCAAGATAAAAGTAAGGCAGGCAGCTCATGTAGGAGCTTTATACTTTTTACTTTAATCCTGATCAACGGTAGAAATTAATCTGAAAAACGAGTTCTGTCTGTGGAAGAAAGAGTACCTGAGACAAAGCAGTGATTAATTTAGTTTAAGAATGAATAAATACCAAAAACGAAATCAGAAATGCTCCTGTGGGACTTATAACACTGTTGACATAAACCCTTGGCAAGAGTACATTTATATAGGACTCAGGGTGCGCAGGTCAATTCTCACTCTTATTGGCTGTCATGTCTTAATTGATGCATATAGTTCACAAAAAGACATAAGGAAACAGTTTAGACCCTATCGAGACGCCGCAATCTGCGGCGTCTCGATAGGGTCTAAACTGTTTGCTATTTTATATGAAATGAGCTGCTGTTCATAGATCACTATGCATATCTTTAATGAAATCTACCAGAAAGCACATAAAGTTCATTGCAATATCCAGGCATAAATGAATTAAACGCCACCAAAGTTTTACCCGGTGTGTCATCAACCTGTTCACCCATGCTGATATAGCAGAGAAAAACACAGTCAAAATAGTTACCAAATATTTGGTCTAATTAGAAACATGCTATGCATAGTTAATATTCTTCTTGATCTTAAGAAATACTTCAATTACATCGTTGATATAATACAGTTTATAAATAAATATCAGTTCTCAAACCTGGACTCCTAACTATCACAGGGTCAACTAGATTTGACCCGGGCCCGATCCTGAAAGATCTGGAACAATATTGCGATATGTACAGTTTCTTTATGGTTGAAACTTACAGGAATAAGGTACGCACATTTGACCTACTTTGTAGCTTCTAAACTTAAGTTACCAGTAAATAAACATAACCTTAAACAATTCCCTGCCAAGATATCGTCTGTACAAACAGTTTTGGCTTTATTTCTTAACGTTTTGACTAGAGAAATATCTAACCATCAATACAAGTGATGGAGAGATTGGATCTTGATTAGACGCAGGCTTCCCTGGCGTCTGATCTGGGTCTTACAGTGTAGAATCTGTTATTCTTTCCCGTTTAAACGCAAACGTACGCAAACGCACGCAAACGCAAAGCACTAAAACGTAGAAAAGACCAACTTTTGGACAATTCTGATAATTCTTGTTTATCTTGGTGGCAAACAGTTTGGAGCCTGATCAGACGCCGGGCTACCCGGCGTCTGATCTGGCTCCAAACTGTTTGCACTGCAAATAATAGTTTTAGCGTAAACGCGTTTATTGGGAAAGAATAACAGATTCTCCACTGTAACTGGAAATGTCAGTACACCCGGGCCAATTCAGTGAAGGGACTAATCGACACACAAGCACTAAATACAGTAAACCCATGATAACGAGTAAATCAACAGAAACTACGTTGATAGGTGTTTATGCAACTGACAGCTTTAATACAGGGGCTATCTTAACTAGTTACTCCATATACTATTTCTATATTTGAAGACGATTACTTAAAACAGATTGAAAATAGAGCAGCCTTCTTTAAGTTACCACCTGCTCGGTTATAGAAAATACTTCATTAAATTAAAGGCGTAAATAGGCGTATAGACCAGGTAATGAGTTAATGCAAGACAATGGTAAAATACAAACAAAAATCATCTTTGAGCTTTATCCCTTTACCCATGTACTACATTAAGCAGCAAACGTCTATATATCCATTTTTCTTTTTCGATTGTACAGTAGAACCCCTCTAGTACGACCACTAAATTTTGTTAGTTATAAATTGTTTACGACAGGTGACAGCTTAAAGCACGGTGCCAGTAAAACAGAAAGCTCCTGTCTTTTATCCAATCAATTCTTCATTTTAGTGGTCGTAATAGAGAGGTTGTACTATACACCTTTTAAAGCTAGATATTTCGTAACGCAGAATAGTGGACACGCAGGTGGCCCACTTGCTCTCATTTTCGAGCATTAAAATAAGAAGGGCATTTTTACATAACTTGTAATAACTTTTTTTTCTGGACAGATATCGTTCCTGTGCAAACGGCCTGTGTTAGTTTAAACATTTTCCTTTATGATGGAATTTGTTTTGAAAAAATATTTTAATAAGATTTTGGTCCTTTTTTAAGTTTAAAAAGACACCTCTAAATCACATTAAACAAAGAGTAAAATGCTGAAAATAAGCCTCGATACGGATAATATAACACGACCTTGTGCATTTATACAAATCGATATCAATTCTGTGCAAACGGGCTCGTATACTTGACTATTTGTTCTTTCTTTTGATATAAATTTAAGAATTGTAAGTTAATGTTAATTTGGTCCTTTTTCAAATTGAAAATAAAATTAATATGTTCAAAGAGTCGTCGGGAGTTTCCGTAAATACCGAGCGGTAAGAGCCGAACATTGACGGGCACGCAAGCTAGCGTAGGACAGTTTATCGATAATCTATCGGTGTCCACTATTCTGCCTAACGTACATTTGCATATACAAACGTGTGGATTCAGCTCAGATACCGAATAAGTCTTATCTGATCTGTATCCAAACTATTTGGCATTCAAATCCACCTTTTTTCGGCCAATTTGCCTAAAATATGGATTTGAAATAAGAAATGCAGACGACAATTTGAAGCATACGATACTTTGGCAGTGACAGGGTTACAGTGGAGAATCTGTTATTCTTTCCCGTTTAAACGCAAACGTACGCAAACGCAAAGCACTAAAACGTAGAAAATGACAACTTTTCGACAATTTTGACTATTCATGTTGATCTGAGTGGCAAACAGTTTGGAGCCTGATCAGACGCCGGGTAACCCGGCGTCTGATCTGGCTCCAAACTGTTTGCACTGCAAATAATAGTTTTAGCGTAAACGCGTTTATTGGGAAAGAATAACAGATTCTCCACTGTAACAGAGGTTTGATTATAGTAACAGTAGAAGGTACATAGTGTCCTCAAACATGGTGATAATAGCTCAATATCCTTCCACTAACCAAATATCGTATAATATGCAAACACTGTGTTCCTTGACCAGTTCTTTTTGTGAAATCGATACCTTTTGGGTAAATTTAAACTTGGCACAATTACTGTTCGAAACTAAGATTGTGGAGTGTTAATCCGTCCCCAAAAATTTCGATGAAATAATGATGTTTTAAAACAAAGATCTACTTTCTGTTGTTTAAAGGACATTGATCGCGTAATCAGGTCATTTGGCAGTAGAAAAAACTATTTCTGCTACACACTTCACAAGCTAACAATACCCGTCAATTGTACCTGTTAATGACTACTTATCTATTATGAATTAACCCCTGCACTGCCATAAATAGTCTGCTTAAATATTGTCGTATGGTTTACTTCATAAAAAAAATAATTTAGGAAGTTTGGTTGAAGAATATCGAAATGGTTGTCAAACAGTTTGGACCCTGATCAGTCGCCGAGTACCTCAGCATCTAATCAGGATCAAATTTATTTGTACCTGCAAATGAAAATGGGCGTAGCAGCGAAAAGCTTAACCTTTCGAAGGCTGAAAAGGATTAGATGGTGTCCACTTTCAAATACATGCAGTTTAGACCAAGATACCGGCCAACAAACTGTGTGGGACTTGAAATGGAATATACAATCAAATTTGGTCTTATACATGTATCTGCAAACACATGCGCGCGTATTAGGTGCATATGTGTTGGCAAATTTATGTCATCAAACAACATTTTAGCAGACGATATTTAATTTTGAATGTAAGTTTCTAAAGGCATTGTAATACAACTCAATGCTGTTCTTGGTTTGACACGTTTTAGTGATTGTAGATTTAATTACAAAACACTGGTTTTAGCTGTTGAAATGGTCTATGTTATTGCAGTGAAAGTGTTAAAGGTTTACTAATTGTAATAAGTCTTGCTGTGAATTGTGAAATGTAGGTTATGTTTGTTGTTCACAGTGCCAGGATTGAATAAGATTAACCCTTGTCATGCTACAACATAGTCTGCTTAACCCATTATCCCATACCATGTTTCTAGCTTTGAAAACAAGTGACAACTTAAAAACAGGTTAAAAGTAAAGCAGAATGCGCCTTAGGGCCTGCTTTAAGCTACTATCTACATGGATCTAGAACATATTTCATATGCTGAATATTCATACATATATAAAAGTAAATTATTTTCTTTAGCGGAGGAATAAAAAAAGAGGCATAAAAAGTCGTGTTTATGGGATACTGGGTTAAGCAATAGTCATTTTCCACAAAGAAATATTAATATGCAGACATGTCAATGAGTCCAAACATCTCTACTCGTACAGTGCGAACTAACAGTCAACATAACATTAGTAATATGCACTAACTAATATATAATATTAAGATAAAGAAACTATTGTATATCTATTACATTATTTCCCTATAAGTATATACCGTTTAAACAATTTCACCACCATAACCGGCTAAAGGTGACTTTGAAAACAGTTTTTTAATTACGCGGCGTCTGAACAGGTTCCAAACTATTTGTCTCTTGTATTGATATTTCTTTGGTCAAAGTGTTTTCAATCTTACTTTGAAATGATAGTCTATGCAACATTTTTAAAGCAGATTATATACAGTGGAGAAAACGTTATTCTTTCCCAATAAACGCGTTTACGCTAAAACTATTATTTCCAGTACAAACAGTTTGGAACCAGATCAGACGCCGGGTAACCCGGCGTCTGATCAGGCTCCAAACTGTTTGCCACCAAGATAAACATGAATTATCAGAATTGTCAAAAAGTTGTACTTTTCTACGTTTTAGTGCTTTGCGTTTGCGTACGTTTGCGTTTATTGGGAAAGAATAACAGATTCTCCACTGTAACAGTGAATATAGGACTACACTTGGCAGTGAAAGGATCAACATTGTGTTGTTTACAAGACGGTTTTTGTCGTTAACCCGTTTATGCCTTATGGGTTCTTTCTTGTTTATAAATTATATTGGATGAGTTCAATTTTCATTCAAGGCGTGCCGATTTCGTTTAAATTTTGATGAGAATTTCTGTTAGCAAACAGTACACACTCAGATCAGACGCCGCATTATGCGTCGTCTGATCTGAATGTACACTGTTTGCCTATGTCCCATATAAGGGACGCTAGGAACAAATGATTTAAATTTAGTTTTTATATATTTTATATTAGAAAAGAGCACCAACTAAATGTAGAATAATAGTATCCAGCTTTTGAACAGAATACAAATTGGTTGCATAATTATACCAGTAATGTTAGGCGTCGTAAGGATTAATGGTTGACATGGAGGTAGTAGAAACATTGTACATGTATTGTTTTTCTTAAAATGACTAACTTTGTTACTAGATAGAATAACCAGGTACTGATAAACAGAAACTGTCATTGCCTATTACTATGGGAAACCCACGCATTGTCAACACTTCGTCTGCTAAGCGCGACGTGGCCGGAGTTTGAAAACAGTTTGGATCAGATGTCTTGTTATACAACTATATTTGACGTTTCTTGATAGGTTACTCAAATCAAAACTACACTATTTCTAAACTGAAATTTGAAAAACAGAGAATTATTTTGAAGCATATGGCAATAATGTACTTGAAGGGTAACAGCTCGTAGTACCAGAAATGAAAACAACTAATACAGATATGTATATTTACTGCACACATACATTGCTCGAGTATTTTAACCGTTTCACTGCCAAATATTTCGTGAGATTTTTACCCTTTCACCGTTTCATTGTCGTCTCCTTCAATTTTGTTGTCTGCAATGTCGTTTCAAAGTTGAAAAATAAGGCAGTATGACTGAATAAATTTCATAACGAGAGTCAAACAGTTTGGTTTCCGATCAAACGCGCCTTTAAGCGTCATTGAGAGTGAAATGGATACAGTAAAACTTATGAAAACCGAATCCTTCCAGACTGGACAAATCAGTTTAGGTTTAGAGCGGCTTTCAGATTTGGGAAGTTAAGTCTTTAACTCATTAACCCCTGAAACTGTTAATAGACAATTCCAATTTCAAAATAAGTCTAGTCCATTTTTGACTATTGAGGGTTGATTTCAACAATATTTTTCAAAATGACAAACAGTGTACACCCTGATCAGGGTCTACACTGTTTGTACAGGACAAGTGTACTCTTGACCTGTATATGTTTTGTTAATGACGAGTATACTCGTGGCTAGGGTTCAATATATTAAAATGACAGTCGTAAAGGTATTCTGGTGCGAGGTAGCAGTGGTGCAGACAGTTCTTTTAGAAACGTTTTGAATAACTGTTGTCATGTATTAAGCAGCTACATGTAGTCTACTGCTGTTAGAGCGCCATGCGTCGTCGCTTATTCTAAGCAAATAGATCCCATTTTGGTGGAACCATGCAGGACTTTGTTCAGATTTTAGAGAATTGCGGTTTTTAGAAGTTTTGGATCCAAACTGTTAGCAAACCCAATCATGATTCACTTGATAAGGATAAAAGTGCTGTTTGTAGAAACAACGAGTTGTTATCGAAAATGACTAACTCTGTTACTATATGGACGTGTTGGGCTTTGGTAAACAGAAACTCTGCGACTGCCAATTACTATAGGAATCCCACACAATATAACCTCAATATTTTATAGTCACATCAACATGGAAATCATATGTTTACAGTTTCACCATGGCGCGCACATAAATATTGTACAATCAATCTAGTATTAAACGACCATTTACTGAAGTACAGTGGATAATCTGTTATTCTTTCCCGTTTAAACGCAAACGTACGCAAACGCAAAGCACTAAAACGTAGAAAAGAACAACGTTTGGACAATTCTGATAATTCTTGTTTATCTTGGTGGCAAACAGTTTGGAGCCTGATCAGACGCCGGGTTACCCGGCGTCTGATCTGGCTCCAAACTGTTTGCACTGCAAATAATAGTTTTAGCGTAAACGCGTTTATTGGGAAAGAATAACAGATTCTCCACTGTAGCGTTGACATGTGACTATACTTAACACAGGGTTTGAATAATGCAGAGAGCTCAGGACTATGGTAAACAGTTTAGCTTTCTAAAGATAGATTTAATTGCTGTTTACCGCGCATTCAAAAGAAGTTAATTATGCACTGGCAAAACCATATACAGTGCTCCCTCCCTACAACGGCCCTCCCAACAATGACTCCTTCCTTACAACGACTTTAAACATGACTAATAATTATGTCTAACGCTTTTACAGCTTCAATGTCGTATGCTTAAATTGTCGCATCCTGTTTTTTCTCAAAGTTACATATAGGCAGACATTTTGATAGAATAAATATAATGACGAGTGACAAACAGCTTAATCCAGATCAGACGCCGCGTTATACGCGGCGTCTGATCTTAATTCAAGCTGTTTGCAAATTTAAGCCAAGTCTTAATTTTCCATCCCTATAACGACTCCCTCCAAACAACATACATAATATGTGTCACCCATTGGATGGCGTTGTATAGAGGAAGCAATGTATGTAAATACTAAACTACTGATGTCTACATTGTACATGACTTGAAATTAGATGTTGATTTGAATAAGTCACTGGTAACAATAAACAACATTTTAGTTAACACTGAGATAAATTTTGTCTAAAGCGAAATGCGCTTGAGTCATTATTGTGGATGGGGTGCGTGGGGTTAAGTTTGGTATGTTTAAACATGATAAAGAGTGAAAACCAAATTATGTATTAGCAGAAAAATTGAAAATACTCAAATAGATCTAAGAACATTTTTGGGCATACTCGTTTATATGGCATTAAACAAGTACAATGCTCAAGAAAAAACCCCGCTGCATCTTAAGTTTTTTAAGACTTTTCCCTCCGTTTGTTTACTCCGGCCTACAATGGAGCACTTTTCAAATCTTAAACATACATTTCAAAACTTAAATGCAATCTAACTCTAAGGTCAAGGCCACATGGCCAAAATACTGGTATTCACATGGATGGAACAGGTTTTTTACCAAGGTGTGCGTGTTGCAAGTAATATGTATGAAAGCTGTTTATCATAGGGGATTGAAGTTATGCACTTTTCAAAACTTAAAATGCACATTTCGAAACTTAAGCACAATGTCTGAGGTAAATGTCACAGGGGGGAAATCACATTAATGGAAAGGTATTGTGCCAGGGTATGTGTGCTGCAGTAGGGTCACAGTATAGGGGTGTGACCAGGGGCCCGTTTCATAAAACGTCGTACGACATAAACGATCGTAGGTCAAAACTTTAAAATACATTTAATTTCTGATTTCTATATCTAATCATCCTGTCTTGTGACATATCTTTGAAATCGTCTTGAAAAGACTACTACAAAGAGATTTCACAAGGCAGGATTACATGGAGAAAGGAATAATAATTGAGACTTTCATACTCTGACTTACGACAACATTTGTCGTACGAAGTTTCATGAAACGGACACCTGTAGTCTGAAACAAACTGCTGTCAAATGTCAGGGAAGTCGCAATTTGAAGTGAAGGAATTCAAGCAGGTGGGTAGGGGATCAACACATGACCAGGTGGTAAGGACAGTAAGTTTGAGCTAAAATATTTATTCTAACTTTGGTAACACATATATAAAGTGACAATTAACCCTTAGCGTGCACCTTTTTTATTGTCCGCCTTAAAATTGCCACATATCACAATATTACAGTGGAGAAGGCGTTATTCTTCCCAATAAACGCGTTTGTGCTAAAACAAATATGTCTATAGCAAAGTTTTGAGCAAAATCAGACGGCGGATGATCCGGTGTCTGATCAGGCTCCAAACTGTTTGCCATTTAGATTAAAATAAATCGCTAGAAATTTCAACATGTTGTTATTTTCTCCACATTATTGGACTGCGTTTGCGTTTAACGGGAAAAATAACAACCCCTACCCCACTGTACCATTTTCAAATTTTGTTTATAGTAAAGTCCGTCAATGTTAACCAATATAAAATATAGATCGACATGGGTGTGTGAGACAGATGACCACTACAGTGGAGAATGTGTTATTCTTTCCCAATAAACGCGTTTACGCTAAAACTATTATTTGCCGTGCAAACTGTTTGACACCAAGATAAACATGAACTATCAGAATTGACCAAAAGTTGTTCTTTTCTACTTTTTAGTGCTTTGTGATTGCGTACGTTTGCGTTTAAACGGGAAAGAATAACAGATTCTCCACTGTAGCAAACACAATGAAAGTAGAACAGAAAACTACTGAAGGAACTTTCTGCTTTCCTTTCAAGCTACTTTAACTCTTTCGCTGCCAACTTGAGTGTGATATTTTTAACCCTTCACCGTTTCACTGCTGTCTGCTTCAATGTTGTTGTTTACAAGATCGTTTCAAAGTAAGATTCAATATAGTAGGACTTAAATCATATCGATACGAGTGTCAAACAGTTTTGATCAGGATCCAAACTGTTTGCAAAGTCGCCTTTTTGTCGCCATTGACAGGGATAGAGTTGAGCTGTCTCAAACATTTACCAAAACTTCAACGTCTTCAGGGCTGCCATTTCTCCGGATTTTTCCTAAATCTTAGGATTTTTTTCTTGTACTTGGTAGCTTAAAGCAGGCTGAAAGTAAAGCAGAATGCGCCTTAAGGCGTATTCTGCTTTACTTCCAGCCTGCTCTAAGTAGTCACGCGTCAACAAAATTAGAAACAGGCGTTCGGGTAAAGGTACGATTTGTAAAATTGCACTTAAAAAAATGCAAATTAGGAAATCTTAGGATTTTTCATGTCAACTTATGGCAGCCCTGCGTCTTCTATTGAATGGTCTTACAAGATATTCACTGTAGTCTGTGTGTCTTTTTGAACTAAAATATAAATGTCAAATAGATGGAATCTTGACCAGACGCTCACTATTCGACATTTGATCAGGATCCAAACTGTTTGCAAATGACAAGTCAATTTCGGTGGAGCAAGTTAAAGATTGACCCATTGATACAGTTCCTAATTTAGAAATGATTGTATGTTTAAGGACTTATTTGACTGGTGAGACCCTGAATAGTTTGGTGGCAAATGGTAGATCTAGTTTCACTTCCATATTTACCTCTCCTTCTGGCCTTGTTGAGTTCAATTTACCAACTCAAATAATGACCATTAAACCTATATGGTGAAATAAGTAGGTCAAGATTAGATTCCATTATAAGAACCATTAACATACCTTATTCTGGAATTTTAATAATTACTTATCAATACATTGATTCATTTTCAATAAACTTAACTCTTTCGCTGCCAATTTTTTTTTTTCGTCCGCTTTAACCCTCTTACCGCCAAAATATCTTCACTGGTAGTGTTGTCTGCAATGTTTTTAAAGTCAGTTTTAGGGCTGTTTTGACAGAAGAAATGTCGATCGAAATGTTGATCAAACACTTTGGATCCTAATCACCTACCATGGTTGCTTTTACTTCTTTCAACACTAAGCAACTCTTGTGTCTTGTGGGTTATTATGTTCCCTTCTGGATCTTTTTAATTACCAAAACATGAACCATTCTACTTGGAATTCTGGGTATTTTAATAAATACTTCTCTAAATTGGAGAACATTGTAGACAAAACAGATAAGGGTCTACACTGTTTGAAACTGTAATGAGTATATTTCAAATAGGTCCATGATGTTAAAAGAGTTAAACATTTGCCTGCTGGTCGCGGCTTTATTGATTTTTGCAAACAGTTTAGATCCAGATCAGACGCCGCGTCACGCGGCGTCTGATCTGGATCCAAACTGTTTGACACTCGTCTTTAGGTTTTTTTACTTAAAAAAGTTATATATCTACATTTAACAAAATTTGTAGAGCAGACGACATCACCGCAGGATAAGGGTTAATAGTATTTCAGTCATTTTGCAATTACTAAGCCCCATAGTGGTATGAATACTGGCCCTCCAGCTGGCTTGTCGTATAGTGGTTCAATGATGACAATCAGACAGGACACAACTGCAAAGCTGTGCCTAAACCCATTACATCATAGCCGTTTTCTAGTTTTGAAGACAGGTGACCATATAAAGCAGATTTAAAGTAAAGCAAAATGCTCCTTAGGGCACATTCTGCTTTATTTTCAGCCTCTTTAAGTTCCCATCTACTAGGAGATAGAAACTTCATGTATTACTTTTATGGTAAAAAATTATGTTATTATAAAGTGGAACTATTCTCTAGTGGAGGGATAAATTAAGACATGTTTATGGAGTAATGGGTTGAAACATGATTTATTGTGTAAATGTTTCATATATACTATATATTATAGTACAAGAGCATCGCAAACAGTACATAATACGCCCATCCGCAGCCTTTTATAGCATATTTGAGTACATCAAGGGCAGATAACTCTGCAACAACAAATCTATTGGAGCTGAAAATTGACTTAGTTTCAAATCCTTATGCATTAACAATTGTGTGGAGTTTCATTGATATCCTTTTCTTTTTCGAAACAAGGGCCACCATGGCCCTAAATCACTCACCTGCACACCATGTAAACTTGACCTATAGTGACCTAGATTACGACTGGACATGATCCATAATCAAACTTTAGAGTGTTAACAGGAGGGCTTCCTTACCAGGTAATTGATCTTACAGGTTATTTGTTGGTTAAATGTATTTTGTTAAGAAATATTTGTTTTAGTTGGTAAATAGCTTCTAGCTAATGTTAAATCTATGTTTGTAAACACCCGACTATAATTAGAGGTCCTTGCATCTTCACTATCTTGTAACAAGATTTTTCTATGATTGAACCTAGTTTTTGATCATACATAATCCACATTTGATTATGACCTAGATTTAATGTAGGCAAACATTCTGACAATATTTCATTCAGATCTAATTAGATGTGTAGCCTCTAGTGGGTTAACACTGTTTTTCTTTGATTTTGTGACCTTGTTTTTGACCTGACATGACCCACATTCGAACTTGACCTAGATATAAATTAGGCAAACATTCTGACGGAGTTGCATGAAAATCCAATGTTAACAAGGTTTTTCTATAATTTGACCAAGTGACCTTGTTTTTAACTGGACATGACCCACATTCAACCTTGATCTAGATATCAATTAGGCAAACATTTTGACCAATATTCATGAATATCTGATGAGATTTGTAGCCTCTAGAGTGTTAACAAGGTTTTCCTATGATTTGACCTAGTTTTTGATCAGACAGGACTCTTATTCGAACTTGACCTAGATATCAATTAGACAAACATTTTGACGAAGTTGTATTAAATTCCAATGAAATTTGTAGCCTCTAAAGTTTTATAACAATGTTAATGTTAGTTTACTGTGGTGACGGTGGGCAATTATTGCCTAGATTGCCTAGATTTCCTGAATAAAATCTATATAAAGGTTTTTCTATGATTTGACCTAGTTTTTGACCGGAAATTACCCACATTCAAACTTGATCTAGATATTAATGAGGCAAACATTTTGACAAATTTTCATTAAGATCCAATGGGATTTGTAGCCTCTAGAGTGTTAACTATGTTTTTCAAGGATTGACTTGGTTTTTGACCCTCATTCAAACTTGACCTAGATTTCTTCAAGACAGACATTGTCATCAAGTTTCATAAAGATCAAATGAAATTTGTAGCCTTTAGAGTATTAAGAACCAATTGTGAACGGACAGACTGAGGAACATCTAGCGATCCTAAAAGCTCACCATGGCACTTTGTGCCAGGTGAGCTAAAAATTTAGGACAAACCAAATGTTGACGGATGGACAAACAAACGAACAGACAGGACCATGCCAATATACGACCACCTTTACTGGGTGTAACCCGGTGTATAAAAATTGAAATGGAAATTTTAAGCAATACGAAAACTTGCACACATTTTTACAATTTATTTAAATGAATTTTCAACATGGGTAATGAGACTAATGACAGAATGACAAAAATGAATCTCTATATAATAAACAACTCTGTGTTAGAATGACTTAATGTGTCCCATAACTCCTTCACCCCCTGATACTTAAAGTTTCCAGTAAAGTCCATTCCAGTTTTTACCATTTAGTGTTGTTTTTAACAATGTACAATGTACTGCAAAATGACAAACAGTCAAGACCCTGATTAAAAGGCTCTGATCTGGGTCCAAAATGTACACTCATCTGTAAGACTTAATGGATTGATCAAATACATAACTGGATGCAATAGATAACAAAATTAAAATACACAAACATATATGCACAGATCACAAATTGATATGGCCACTCAAGACTAAGCTTTCTATGTGAATGAGTTTGTAGCGCTTGTCCTGGTTTTCCACAATGGTGGAGTAATTTTACATTGCACTCAGCTCTGTATTAAGGGACCAATGAAAATATGATATATTTGAAGTCTTTAAGACAGGTGACAGCTTAATGAAGGACCAATGTAAAGCATAAGACTCTTATAGCCTTCTGTATTTCTTTTGTTCTGCATTATGTGATGATCTGTATCTAAAGGTCAACATGCTTTTTGATTCAGTGGTCCCTTAAAACAGGTTTGACTACTAAATATATGCCCTGCTTTGCAGGAGAAAAGATAAGCAGTGTAGATACAGATAAGCTATTACATATCTCATGCAGCAGCTGATCTGGGTCTTCACTGTTTACAGTATTAGAAATCAAAGTGCTGATGACACTTGATATGTGGGAAAACAGTGTAGCTTCAGATCAGACATCCTGTTTTATAAACACTGACTGTTAGGAGTCTACACGGTTTGCACTGTTTCAAATTTCTTTATTTTAATTTGCATGGAAACAAATGCCATTTTTTGGTGAAGATGTACTTTGTACCAGTTTTCAGATGATGATTGATGAAAAAAACATAGGCTAGAGTTAACCCATTACACCATGATTATGCTTCTTTATGCCTTCAATTTATTCCTCTACTGAAGAAAATAGCTCCAATTTATACTATTATAAACAAGAATCATAAAAAATATTTTCTATACATTAGCAGATAATAGCTTAATGCAGGCTGAAAGTAAAGCAGAATGTGCCTAAAGGCACATTCTGCTTTACTTTCAACCTGCTTTAGGTGGCCACCTGTTTTCAATACTAGAAACAGCTATGGGGTAATGGGTAAACAAGAAGAATGAAAACAGCTGTTTTCTGTGCATGTCTCTAGATCTGCCTTAAAAGATGAAGGCAATATTTCATTTTTAAATGTGTAGTAATATTTACCTTGATTCAAATCACAAACAATCTCAGAAGGTCTTTGCATAAAAGCTACAAAGTGGAAAAGGCACTATTCTTTCCCCAAAAACATGTTAATGCTTAAAGTAACACGTCTTCTGTTAACAGTTTGGAGTCTGACTACACACCGGGTACTCCAGGAAAGAATAATATCTTTTCCACTGTATCTCCTTGTAAAGTTACAAAGCAATGTCTCATTTCCTACTGAAAATTCTGAGTGGAAAGTCTACCAGACAATAACAAGGCAGACTTAAAGCATACTTACAGTACAATACTTTTTCACCATTTTCAAATTACAGTAAAACCTCTCTAGTACGACCACTAAAAGGAAGGCTAATTGATTGTATAAAAGACAGGTGACAGCTTAAAACAAGGTGACAGTGCTACCTTGCTTTAAGTAATCACCTGTTCTTAACCCCTAATGATTAACACAATTAAGTGGTCGTAATAGAGGGGTTTTACTGTATTAACTCTTTACACCATCAATACACATTTTTACGCCTTTCATTTGTTCCTCCATTGGGGAAAATAGTAATAATTTATACAGTCATGACTCCATACCATTAAAACTATTTTTTATATTCTAAAAGATGATATTTCAAAGCAGGCTGAAAATAAAGCAGAATTTGCCTTAAGGCGAATTCTGCTTTACTTTCAACCTGCTTTAAGTGGTCACCTATCTTCAATACCAGAAACAGGCAATGGAGTAAAGGGTTAAATGGTATTGAACTAAAATACTTTATCATACAGTATGATTTGGGCAGTGAGTATCTAGTATAAATGCTTGTAACTGGTCTACATTGTTTGCAAAGGATTAGTACATATTCAGAAATCCCTAAGTCGTTTGGCATCTCGACTGTATCCAAACTATTTGCGTCAGTTATCACAATTTCACCCTAAACATACTGAAGCATAGTCAAATCATTTGTAGTGCAGATCATTGCAACATGTCATACAGCAATGTGCCATACAGCAGTTTGTGAAGTGCTTTCCATGTTGTCATGGCAATAAATACAATCACTTTAACCATAATCACACCACCCACATATCAAATACATGTAGAATGCCCATGTGGACAAAACTGTTGAGCCAGTCCATTCTGACATGCCTTCAGCTACATTTAAATCTTACACATTGACCATATGTCTTTCTTCGATGGCGAGTTAACACTGTTTGTAAGCTTGTAACGAAGCTTGGTACATGGAACAAGAACAAAGCCTCTGTAGCTGGTAGAACCTTGGGGTTTCCCCACTGCATATTCTCTGTTACATCTTTTACCTGAAACAAACAAAAGTAGAATTACATTTTCTGTAAAGTATTTTATCGATTAATTGCCCTTTACCTCTTTCAACACTAGGTTGTAACTCTTGTGGGTTATTTGGTTCTCTTGTGGATCTTTTAGTTACTAAAGCATGAACCAGTCTACTTGGAATTTCTGGATAGTTAAATACATGTAAATACTGGTCTGGATAAGCAAACAGTGTAGACCCAGATCAGAGGGCTCCTGTAGGAGCCCTCTGATCTGGGTCTACACTATTTGCAAATGTAATGAGTATTTTTTAAACAGGTTCATGGTGTTGAAAGAGTTAGTTGTAAAAGTTATTTCATTATTTTTTATACTTAATTTTTATGTATTTTTTGTTGTACAAGAATAAAAATATTAGATATTCAACACACTATTTTTGCTTATTTGTACAAATTATTCTATATATTACAAACATCTTTCTAAGGACAGGTGACTGATTGATGCAGGGCAAAAGTAAAGCAGGATATAGCTTTCAGTTTTACTTTTAGCCCTGCATTAATTGCACCTAGTATTGAAGACTGATATGTTGTTTTGCTTTGAGTGATGGTCTCAATAGCTCATTTCTAGTTTTGTAGATAGGTTGACCGCTTAACCCTTTGAACCCTAGTCCCGCATATAGGCGTCCTTTTCAAACAGTGTACATGTGAATAGTACACTTGTCCTATGCAAACAGTGAAGACCCAGATCAGAGGGCTCCGAAAGGAGCCCTCTGATCAGGGTCTTCACTGTTTGTCATAATGCCAAACATGGACAAAAACAACCCTTAAAAGTCAGAAATGGACTAGACTTAAATGGAAACTGGATTGTCCATTTAAAGTTTTAGGGAGGAAAGAGTTAAAGCAGGTTGAAAGAAAAGCAGAATGTGCCTTATTCTGCTTTTCTTAAGGCACATTCAGCTTTACTTTCAGCCTGCTTTAAGCAACTATCTACTGCAATATAGAAAGTATTTCTTATGACATATATTCATGACTCGAACTATTTTGTTCAGTAGAGGAATAAATAAGTGGCGTAAAAAGGCGTATTTATGGGGTAATGGGTTAAAACAAGTGTGACTGTATTAACACACCTAAATTAGCAGTGTAAAATATGGTCTCATTCTCAAATAGCCTCACACATTGTATTCAAGTAGTTGTATCAATATATCAATAAATTCACATTGATTGCAATCAAATAAACCTGTTCTTTATAGTAACAATGGAATTTATTGACAGGAAACATTTAGTAAATTTAGTATGAAACCCACCCACGTCACACCTGTCTATAATTTAACTTTTTTTCTGCCCTCAGATAAATACGAGGGCTATGTACTAGATTACTCTTTCACATTGGTCTAATATACAGAGCTCCAGATAAGGGTAGTACTGGTATTTTAAAAACTAAAATCTTTATTTGGGCATTAAACCCTATTGTGTTACTACTCATTAGAATCGTCTCTAGACGATTCTAATGAGTAGTGACACAATAGGATATGGTGCTGAAATAAGAAAAACTTGGATTTGTTTACTCCCTGTAATCTGGAGTCCTGTAATATACATGTACGTGTAATTTAGTACTGTAGTTCTCTGCCTGCTTTAAATTTAAGCTGGCATAATGATATACATTTGTACAGTCAAACCAAATATTCAGCAATAGATCAATACAAAACCCACCCATGTCACACATATCTGACTTAATACCTTTTTTTCTACCCTCAGAAAATGACAAAAGCTACACGTAAATGCAAAGGGTCAATGCTACTGCAGATCTAATCTCTAAAGATCTCTAAAATGTGTTTTCTGCATTACTTTTGCCCTGCATTTAAACTGCAATCTGTCTTTAAAGTCCTCCTGATGCTTTCTGCATATATACTATTGACATGTCCTGCATTAAACTGTGATATGTATTCACATATCTCAATTCTTCTTCATGAACCCCTTTAAAGACCTTTACTCCATAGTCTGTTTCTAGTATTGAAGACAGGGGACCACTTAAAGCAGGTTAAAAGAAAAGCATAATATGCCTTAAGGTATACTGCTTTACTTTAACCCATTACCCCATAGACTGTTACAAGTATTGAAGGTAGGTGACCACTTAAAGCAGGTTGAAAGTAAAGTAGAATGCCCCTTAAGGCGCATTCTGCTTTACTTTCAGCCTGCTTTAAGTTACCCACTACTAGAATATAGAAAATATTTCTTATGGTAAATATTCATGACTATATAAATTTGAACTATTTTCTTCAGTGAAGGATTAAATTAGATGCGAAAAAAGGCGTACTTATGGGGTAATTGGTTAAGCTATCTTTAAGCTACTATCTGCTAGAATATTGAAAATATTACTTTTGAATCAGTCATATTAATGAATATATAAAATAGAACTATTCAGTGCAGGAATATAAATGCACTAAATTTGGTATTTATTGAGAAATGGGTTCAAAGGCCCCTGAAGAGTGTTCATACACAAGGAGAGAAAACATGTCTATCTCAAGTATAGTCAGCATTTTATCACTCACTAAGTCAATCACGGTCCTGCTTAATCGATATGTCAGAGAGTACAGATACGTTATCACTGAACAAATTTACGATGCAAATTAAAACCCTATATATTCACATTCTTGCCTCGATTGTGACAATACAGACTGCCAAAAACAGCAAAGCACTCCTAATTTAGTGTGCACTAATTGTGGCTGAGACTGGAGTCAATCTGAATATGTCCCAGACACTGGGTCACAGGCTGTCCTGTTACAACTTGTCCTAGCCCAAACACAGCCCCATACAAAGTCAATAGATTTTATTGATGCTAGAAATCTTATCATATTAAATGTACTTAAACTTTTTAGCGTATTTTCAGTGAGCCCCAATGCCCATGCTTCTTTAACCCTTTACCCCATAGCCTGTTTCTAGTTTTGAAAATAGGTGACTACTTAAAGCAAGTTGAAAGTAAAGCAGAATGTGCATAAAGGCGCATTCTGCTTCACATTCAGCCTGCTTTAAGCTACCATCTGCTAAAATAAAGAAAATATTTCTAAGGATACATATTCATGACAGTTGGAACTGTTTTCTTCAGCGAAGGAATATAAATTTAATGCTCTAAAAGGTGCTTCTATGGAGGAAAGGGTTAATTAACCTTAATCATTTTCTTTGCCTATAGGTAAGTGCCATCAGGACACCTTTACCACTTCCTTTGTTTGGAAAATAGGTGCCTACTTAAAGCAGGGTTAAAGTAAAGCAGTATGTGCCATAAGGTGCATTCTACTTTACTTTCATACTGCTTTAAGCTAGGACAATCCAAAGACGGAAGATCAGACGGACATGGTAACTCTAGTATACCTCCCCGAAACTTCCTTTTGAGGGGGTATTATAAAGAAAAAATTTCTTACAATACATATCCATAACTGAATAAATTGGAACTATTTTGTTAAAAGGCTTAGGCAGGTATAAAGTTGCAGCAACACCATATAAAACAGAAGCCAGAATTCCCAAACAAACAGATTTCCCAAACCAACAAAGTAAAGTCTATCCCCTTTTAAATCTTTCCTTTATGGTCCATTCCAATCTTGAAACAAACAAATAAGGCTGTTACCTCTCATACAATAATCAATAATAAAAATTATTTCTGTAAACACTTATTATGCAAAGTAATATTGCCTTTTGCAACCACTATTGTCTGTTATTGTTCTAAAATTAAAAATTTCCAAAACATTTCTTTTCGAAATATGTTCAAAGTGTCAAACAGTTGGGACAACTCAGTATCTGATCAGGATCAAAGCTGTTTGATATAACTTAACCCATTATCCCATAAATATGCCTTTTTACGCCTTTAAATTATTCCTCCATGGAAGAAAATAATTCCAATTTACACATGAATATGAATCAGACAAAATCTTTTCTTTATTCTAGCAGATAGTAGCTTAAAGCAGGCTGAAAGTAAAGCAGAATGTGCCTTAAGGCGCATTCTGCTTTACTTTCAACCTGCTTTAAGTGGTCACCTGTCTTCAAAACTAGAAACAGGCTATGGGGTAATGAGTTAAGTTATAATTTCAAATTTAAATTTGAGATATAAAAGCAGACAATAATCATTTAAAGCTGATGACGTCATTGCAGTGAAGAGGTTAGGAGTTAAACACTTATTAGCACTATTTATAGAAACAGTGGTTTGACCCTACCCTGGGTATCTGTATGCAGGGTTATAGCTCATATCTCTGAGAGGGCCCACTTCAGACAGACACAAACCTAGTATGACATGGCCAGTGATGAGAGCACGCTCCTATGTAAATATACATTATCATTACAGTCTATCTTGTACTAAGCAGCATCTCAAAATTAAATTAAATAGCAGTCGTAAATCATTAAATACAGGTGGTAAAATTTATGATGGACAAAAGTAAAGCAGAAAACTCCTAAAGGAGCTTTCTGCTTTAATTTTGGCCTGCATAAAGTTGCTGTCTGTCTTTTGCAATTTTCTTGTTTCTCAAATAATTGTTGTTTTAGATAAGTTTGACTATATAACTTTCGAAGAATCACCTATTTCAGTGTTAGAAATATTTATAGCCTAACACTTCAAGTAGCTGGCCAGGCAATTTGTTCAGACCCCATAGGATGTAATACTGAGTGTTTGTAACCAATCACCACTTCAATCTCTCTTCACAATGAAAAATGAGTGAGCTATGTGACAAAAGCAACACATTGACAGTATTTGTCCCTTTTGCCAAAAAACACAAACTATGATCATCTATCATCTGAACTATTATACAGTGGAGAATCTGTTACTCTTTCCCAATAAACGCTTTTACGCTAAAACTATTATTTGCAGTGCAAACAGTTTGGAGCCAGATCAGACGCCGGGTAACCCGGCGTCTGATCAAGCTCCAAACTGTTTGCCA
This sequence comes from Gari tellinella, assembly GCA_922989275.2. Taxonomy (NCBI): domain Eukaryota; kingdom Metazoa; phylum Mollusca; class Bivalvia; order Cardiida; family Psammobiidae; genus Gari; species Gari tellinella. The sequence continues at coordinate 111,530,921 of OV277856.1, read as the reverse complement.
CCAAGATAAACAAGAGATCAGAATTGTCCAAAAGTTGTTCTTTTCTACGTTTTAGTGCTTTGCGTTTGGGTACGTTTGTGTTTAAATGGGAAAGAATAACAGATTCTCCACTGTACTACTCAAAGTTTGCTACTAAGCACCATTGGTAAAACCTCCATAGGTTGCAATGCATTGCACCTATCTCTTTCTTACCGCATAACTTCCAACATTTTTTATCGATTCCTTCCAAATTTGGAGACATTATTGCCAAGGGTTCACCTGATGGAATCTGATAATTTTTTACACTTGTCTACGTCCTGTAGGCGAAAGGCGAGGAAATTATCAAAATAAGAAAATTCTGAGAATTCACAAAAACTTTCAAACCAATTGAATTCTACGTTGTAATGTTCTAAAAGATATTATTCGTTGGTAAAAACAATGTTTTACCTTTCAATGTTCAATTTTACCCATTTTAACATCTCTAAGAACGTTAATGAATGCAGTCACAGCAGGAACAAGAATGCACGTTCAATAAACACTTATGCCCCCGGTGGCATCCTTGACAATAAATTTTGAATTTTTTCTAAGTCCAAATTAGGTCAAGGTCAAGGTCAAAATCAAGGTTGGGTAATATGGGTTGATTGGTAGTGATCCAAGGCAACAACTGTATAAGTATCAAAGCATTGTAGTCAGTTATGCTGATGCTAGACGAAACGGTAGAAATAGCCCATTTAAAATATTTTAAGTCCAAATTAGGTCAAGGTCAATGTCAAAATCAAGGTTGGGTGATATTGGTGGAAAGGGAATGGCCCAAGGCAACAACTGTATAAGTATCCAAGCATTTGAGTAAGCGGTGTTGATGCTAGACGAAACGGTAAAATCTACTTAACCTGTTACGGATGCACGGACGGACGGACAGGACGATTACTATATGCCTCCGCATCTATAGATGCCGGGGGCATACAAATCTAATCTCTGGTCATTTCTTACAGTAGTGATAAGACTACAATGCCAAGAAACATCAGTCATGCTGAAAACTCTCAAACTGTATTGGAAGCCTTTAGAAGTGATGGCATCACAATGTGAAATTGTTAATGCTTTGACAGTCTTCAACAGTGATGGTACCTGAATGATGATCGAACTTAAGTACATGTGCATGTGAAGTTACAGAAATCTTCTTTTGGGAACTGTCCGCTTTTTATGTTTGACATTAAACCTTTCCCCATAGAAGTGCCTTTTTAGAACATTTACATGTACATGTAATTTATTCCTCCACTGAAGAAAATTGTTTCAATATATACAGTCAAGAATATGCACCATTAGAAATATTTTCTGTATTCTAGCAGATAATATCTTAAAGCAGGCTGAAAGAAAAGCAGAATGCACCTACAGTTGCATTCTGTTTTACTTTCAACCTGCTTTAAGTGGTCACCTGTCTTTAAAACTAGAAGCAAGCTATAGGGTAATGGGTTAAGCTGCCACCTGTCTGGACAAATCTACATGTTTACAGGATTTGAACTGTACCTAACACACTCTAGATAATCGACAAACATCAATGATGACCCTATACTGTGGTGAAAAGTAGAGCCAATTGAAGAGTACTTAAGACATGTACACAAAATTGTTGTCCTAAAACTATGGCAGGTCTAGTCTGATCATGCATGGGTATCAATGCTCTGGTCATTAAATGAATGTTGTCAACTAAAATTACATTCTATTGAAGTTCTGAAATTCATTGATTATTCCTATGTTTTGTGTGACCTCATATGATACAGAGTTTTGCAAAATCCTTTTAAAGTAGGTTGAAAGTAAAGCAGAATGCGCCTTAAAGGCGCATTCTGCTTTACTGTCAACCTGCTTTAAGTTACCATCTGCTAGGATATAGGAAAATTTCTGACAGTACATGATCATGACTGTATAAATTGGAACTACTTGTTTCAGTGGAGGAATAAATAATGGCGCTAAAAGGCACTTGTGTGGGGAAAGGGTTATAAGCACTTTTTTAAGCGAGTTCAATGGCCAATCTTTTAAGTTTGACTGTCCTGAAACCACATTATTAACACACACAAAAATCCATGTAAGACGTCTGGGTCATCAGTGCAAAAACCTTACCAGGTCTCAAATTGAAACATTATCGTACAGTTTTTCTCACATAACTTCCCTTATCTCCGGGTTCGAACAATGGATTAAGATTCCCTTAGCAGTAAAACATGTAAGAACACTATAGAACATTATATGATATTAAACGAGACATAAATGATGTCGTACAATGTTAACATTTATTAAAATGGTGAGAAAAAGAATCTGATGCTCTTTGTCTTTCAAGATCGAAATAATTTAATGTTCCTAAACCTGCCATGAAAATTTAATAAGCTTGACTTGCTAAATAACAGTTTCTTCGGCTTGTTTAGGAACATTTGATCCTAAAAGACTAAATGCAACAGAGTTGCTTATCCCTTTAGTTTTTTAGAACTGCAATACAAACTGAGTGCCAGCACCACAGGTAAACAATACATTGTTCCTGTAAACAATTAGTGAGCCATAGCCCTGTAAATTTACTGAGAAAAAAAAAGATGTCATCTGTTTATGAAACTCTTTGCATGCTTTGTACTTTTTTCCTCTGCAACGAAATGTTGTTTATTTTCAGGGTAGATCTATATTACGTGTATACTTTAGTCTAAGAAATTTACCTGTGCTTCAAGTCAATGGTGTGATTCTAAACTGTTTTGAATTTGATTCTGGTGTACTGTCTTTTCAAAACTGGGCCACAGTATATAAACAATTTGGATCCTGCAGAGACGCAGCATAATACTGCGTCTCATTAGGATCCAAGCTGTTTGCACAGATTATCATGATTCCATCGGGTGTAAAAGGTTAAACTCACTAACACTCCCTTCCATGTACAGTCCAACTTCAATATCTCCAAGTCCGTTTTGTCAAACATATCCGTATTTCAAAGTTAAAATGTGGCTGAGCCACGTTTTAACTTTGAAATATGGGTATGTTCGACTTAACCGAGCATGAAATAATGCAGTTCATATGTCAAACTATTGGATAGTTCCGAGTTAAACGAGTTCGAGATATCGAAGTTCGACTGTAAGTACAGAAATATGAGCCTGCCAGGCAACAAACAGTTGGGATCCTTGTTAGATGCTCCGCAGTTTGGATCAATATCAGAAGCAGAGTTATTTGATGGCAAATCTGGATCCAAGCTGCTTGCAAAATCTTTTTAATACTCATTTCAAACCACATGTACAGTAAGGGTGAAAGACAAGTAGAGTTGTGAGAAACCGCTCAATAATCTCCTCACCTTGTGGCCAAACTGTCACTTGTTTAACTCTTTGAACCCTAGTCCCGCATATAGGCGTGCTTTTCAAACAGTGTACATGTGAACAGTACACATGTTCTATGCAAACAATGAAGACCCAGATCAGAGGGCTCCGAAAGGAGCCCTCTGATCAGGGTCTTCACTGTTTGTTATAATGCCAAACATTGATAAAAACAATCCTTAAAAGTCAGAAATGGACTAGACTAAAATGGAAACTGGAATTGTCCATTTAAAGTTTCAGGGAGGAAAGAGTTAACCAATTTAAAAACCAGTTGCATGCTGGGTAATTATTTTCGTCTGCAACATTTGTCTTCTGCTATTGTTCTAAAATTAGCCTTTTCTAAATTTCTTTTCAAAACGTGGTCAGAGTGTCAAGCAGTTTGGATCCTAATGAGACGTCGCGTAGCATTACATGGCGTTTCATCGGGATCAAAAAACAGTTTGCAAAGGAAATCACTGTAGCGGATATATCTGCCGCTAGCATGCAAAGAGTTAAGAGTGAGATTTACACAAACACGTAAGATCTAGATCAGGCCCCAGTGAACAGACGTGGCTCACAATGAACCCTAGCAGTGTGAATACTTGTCATTGGCAAACAGTGTATAACCTGATCAAAGCGCTCATTTTGCGATATCTAGTTCAACCACCACTGAACATAATTGGAAATTGGAATTACAATAATTATTATACAGATCAAGTCAACTTTGGAAGGGACAGTTTGTTAGTGCAGAAACAAAAAGATACAAGAAATGTTATTGTAATATCAAAATGCTATTGTACTTTAAGATAGATCTAAATATTTACATAGTTATACAATCAATCTTATAATAATAGCAAAATCATTGAAGAAGCATAGAAATCCCCCTAAAGGGGGGAGACATAATTGTCAAGACTGCACTTTCTTTAATGGCGTTTTCTACAGACAATTGAAAATGCTACCTGAACAGCAAAGAAAGACCTGACAATTGTAAAAGTTTACAACACTTTTGTTCCAATATACGGCAAAAATGCTGAAAAATTGCAAAATGATTAAAGTAATAACCCCTCCTGAGACAGGCTATGGGGTATTGGTTGAGTCTTATTAAATATCAATGCGTTGGTATCTACATCAACCTGCCACATCATGTCTGTGACTTAAAAGTTCCAAGCTTGCATGAAGCTGTGATCAACATATCAGCTCTCCCACAGGGCACTGTCAGCCTTGTCTGTATTTCAGTGCAATTCCATGTTAACCCCCTTCCCCCATAAATACACCTTTTTACACCTTCAAATTATTCCTCCACAGAAGAAAATAATTCCTTTTAAAACCGTCATGAATAGGTACCATGAGAAATAGTTTCTATATTCTATCAAATAGTAGCTTAAAGCAGGCTGAAAGTAAAGCAGAATGTGCCATAAGGCACATTCTGCTTTACTTTCAACCTGCTTTAAGTGGTCATCTATTTTCAAAACTAGAATCAGGCTATGGGGTAATGGGTTAAATCAGCACTGAACAATAACATGCACATGTCTACTATAAAACCAATGTTACCACTCTATAAAAAAGCATGGGAGTTTCAAAATACAGGTTACTGAATAATAGGGCCACGAGACAGAGGGACGGACAGATGTATAGACGGACAACCTGATTTAGTATGATCCCCAATAGTTGTGGGGGTTATAATTATCCTAAAATTAAAATGAGTTGCTTTTACAACATAGTATTGCTGTAATTGTTTCCAAAAGATGCAAATTAATGGCAAACAGTGTAGATCCTGATCAGTCTGCTCCTGAGTCTGTCCGAATACCTAGGGTCATTATAGACTATATATCAAATACTAACATCCTTTAAGCTAAACCAAACCTTATGATGTAATGATTCTTTTGAGTATCACAAAATTTTGTCAAGACATGAGAAAATGATAGAACTGTTCATTTTACTGGCTTATATCTGCCTTTTAGTTTAAATAATCTCTTTTTACCCATTACTACCAAGATATTCATATTAAGGCAGTTGATTTATTCATCCACTGAAGAAAATAGTTCCCATTGAAACAGTAATTAATGTGCATCATAAGAAATATTCTCTTTATTCTAGCAGATGGTAGCTTAAAGCAGACTGGAAATAAAGCAGAATGTGCCTTACATGAAATTCTGCTTTACTTTCAACCTGCTTTAAGTTGTCACCTGTCTTCAAAACAAGAAATAGGCTATGGAGTAAAGGTTAATCAATTGCCATGTGCTTTTATTTTTCAACTTAAAGTTTTAGGTAAATTGACTAAAGTAACATTGTAATGAGTGTCAAAAAGTGTAGATACTGATCAGATGTTGGGTTACAAGGATTGATTCTGATCAGAGTCCAAAGTGTTTGCAAATAAACATTCATCATTGTACAGGAGGCATTGTAAGTCAGTGAAGGGGTCAACTCTTTGAACACCATGTACCTGTTTAAAGTATACTCATTACATTTGCAAACAGTGCAGACCCAGATCAGAGGGCTCCTATAGGAGCCCTCTGATCAGGGATCTACACTGTTTGCTGATTTACAGCAGTACTACCCAGGATTTTAAGTAGACTGGCTCATGGTAACTAAAATGACCAATAAGGGAACCTTTAAAATAACCCACAAGAGTCACAATTAGTGTTGAAAGAGTGAATATATAAATTGAGTAGTGTAGGTGGGAGGGTTCAATATATCATTGAATTACTGTTAACTGGGGTATAATATTTCATATTCATCAATGTATTCCAATTAGCCAGGCCTATTCAAGCATAAAGTTAAAAAAAAATCCTCCTTAAACTGAAGATATTACAAAGGACATCAACCTTAATTATAAAAGAACTAAAAGTATAAAAGAACTAAAAGTAATATTGCTTATAAGTCAAGATCCAATCAAAACCATTTTGGATCCATGACAGCAGTTTTTCTTAACTCTTTGCATGCTGGGTAATTTTAGTCTGCAGCAATTGTCGTCTGCTAACTACTGTCCTACAATTAGAATTTTCAAAAATCAGAATGGCAAACAGTTTGGATCCTGATGAGACACCTAGTCTCATCTGGATCCAAACTGTTTGCAAAAGTATTCTCTGTGGCGAGTAATCGGCCACTAGCATGGTAAGAGTTGATTGAAAAAATCTGTGCAATTTCAGGAAAATTGCTTCTTTCGTTGGAGCCTTTTGTTCGGGATCTACACAGTAATACTGATTTTCATTTTAAATATTGTCTAAAAACAAAACTCGAAAACCAACAGTAACTGGGCATTATTCTAAAAGTTTAAACAGAATATAACATTTGAAGATTTCAGCACTGTAGGCGTAAGTTAATTTATGGTAATGTATATTTAAATTTCACATTTTTAATTGACAGTTTAGAGTACTCTGAACCCTTTAATTTCAATGTCAGCATTGTAACGGACACCAATTACAGACACAAGTGGTGTACAGTGGAGAATCTGTTATTCTTTCCCGTTTAAACGCAAACGTACGCAAACGCAAAGCACTAAAACGTAAAAAAGAACAACTTTTGGACAATTCTGATAATTCTTGTTTATCTTGGTGGCAAACAGTTTGGAGCCTGATCAGACGCCGGGTTACCCGGCGTCTGATCTGGCTCCAAACTGTTTGCACTGCAAATAATGGTTTTAGCGTAAACGCGTTTATTGGGAAAGAATAACAGATTCTCCACTGTAATAGCAGTTCTATACAAGAAATAAATACATTATAAACTACAAAGCAGCTTTATCTTCATTCTAGAGAGCTGTCTACACTATCACAATAACTCAAACCAAGACATGTTGATGGTTTTAAGGACACATGGTTGCTTAACCCTTTACCCCATAGCCTCTTTCTAGTTTTGAAAATAGGTGGCTACTTAAAGCAGGTTGAAAGTAAAGCAGAATGCGCCCTAAGGCGCATTATGCTTTACTTTCAACCTGCTTTAAGTTAGAATTAAGAAAATATTCCTTCTGATACATATTCATGACTGTATAGATTGGAATTATTTTCTTCCGCGGAGGATTAAACAGAATGCGCTAAGAGGCGCTTCTATAAGGTAAAGGGTTAAAGCAGGATAAAAGTAAACATTACCGGTACTCTGTCTCATCCTACTTTTAGTAGACATCTGCCTCTAATATGGAACACAACTTCTGTTGAGGTCATTACATGGGAATTTATTGTATCAGAAAAACTGTTAACATCTTTGCCTTTTGTGACATATCAGCTATTCATGTCTACACTGTTTGCCATTCACCTTGTTATAGGAACAAGCTGTTTATGGATTACCTCAGCATTTGAATTAGACTGCAATCTTCAAATCATTAAGCTCCTATCTACAAAGACACTACAATGGATAAATACAGTCAAAACCAGGGATCAGCATTCATTTAACAAAACTTATATAGATTTCTGAGACATATTACTACCTAATGCAGGACAAAAATAATGCAGAAAGCTCCTCACATAATTTTCAGCATTACCTTTGCCCTGCATTAAGCTGTCACCTTGACGTTAAAGACTGTCAATTCATTTAAGCCATGCAATCAAATATTTTATAGCATGATCAGACTGGTGCCAAGTTTTTGTAACAAACTATCCAGACCTCGCTCTATCCACTTCAGAGGTCAGACTGGTTATCAACAAATTGTGACATTGATCTCATACAATAAAACTTGTATCTACCCATTTACCGATAAATACACCTTTTTACACCTTTCATTTATTCATCCACAAAAGAACATAATTCCAATTTATACAGCCATTAATATGTATCATAAGAAACATTTTCTATTTCCTAGCAGACTAGCTTAAGGCAGACTGTAGCTTAAAGCAAGCTGAAAGTAAAGCAGAATGTGCCTTAAGGCACATTCTGCTTTATTTTCAACGTGCTTTAAGTGGACACCTATATTCAATACTAGAAACAGGCTATGGGTTATGGTTTAAGTGACCAGTGTAAAGAAACTGATACATGACTCTTGGATATGACGACTTGACCCATAATCTGTTTCTAGTTTTGAAGACATGTGACGACACTTAAAGCAGGTTGAAAGTAAATCAAAATGAGCCTTAAGGAACATTCTGCTTTACTTTTGGCCTGCTTTAAGTTACCATCTGCTAGGATATAGATACAATTTCTTACAGTGCATATTCAAGACTGTATAAATTTGAAATATTTTCCTCAGTGAAGGAATAAATTACAGGCATAAAAAGGTGTTTTTATGGGGTACAGGCATAAAAAGGTGTATTTATGGGGTAATGCAGGATGAAAGTAATACAGAAAGCTCCTGTCTTTAACATAGTTAAATATTGGATGATTGCTTATCACAGGTTTAACTGTACAGGTATTTTGTCCAGGGAAACCTGAGTGCCAAACTCATAAAAATTCCACTGTGAGGACAAATTAACATTTGCGGATCAAATAAATTACAGATTGATTTTGGAGATAGTGGTATAACATTTTGACCTAACAAGCTTGCCAAAAACTACACACACTAGATATCTATTTGATACTACTATTATAATAGGGTCGCTGAACATGTCAAGGATTCTCAATATTTAAATGCAGCATTTTGTTCTGTATTTGGCAGTCATCTGTCTCCACTGACATAACATATAAAGTGTATCTGTGCTAAAGGCGGGTGGCTATTTGAATCAAGATGAGAGTAAAGCAGAAAGCTTTGCTACAGGAGACTTCTGCATTATATTGTTATCATGCTTTAAGTGACCAGCAGTATTTTACATGATCAGCAAATCTTCACAAGGTAGCACATTAACCCATTTAAGCCTGGTATCTAATATAGAGGACATTGGCAAACAGTATAGACCATACAACACAGCATTTCGTCAAGGTCTGCTTGCTACTGTATATTTAACCCTTTCCCCCACATAGAAGCGCCTTTGAGCGCACTAAATTTATTCCTCCACTGAAGAAAATAGTTCCAATTTATACAGTCATAAGTATGTACCATACAAATTATTTTCTATATTCTAGCAGATGATAGCTTAAAGCAGGCTGAAAGTAAAGCAGAATGCGCTTAAGGCGCATTCTGCTTTACTTTCAACCTGCTTTAAGTGGACACCTATATTCAATACTAGAGACATGCTATGTGGGAAAGGGTTAATGTTCTGCTGTATGGAAAAACATTATTTAAATAGTCTAATGCAAACAAGGCTTACTAGCCTCTTGAGAAAGTCTGCTTGTTGTCTTAAAATGAAAACACAAAGTTTTCTGGGCTAAAGATCAAGAGTTTGATGAACAACATATTGAATAAAGCCGATAGGGGATAGGGCTTAGTCTAGTCTACTAATTGAGCAATATAATAATCTATACTATTACATCTAGATTAATTAAGGGAATATTTCAAATATTAAAATCCTAATGTCTCCATAAAAACCCAGTATTGTGACTAGCATCATTTCTTCAAGGTGATTCTTAACCCTTTGAACCCTAGTCCCGCATATAGGCGTCCTTTTCAAACAGTATACATGTGAAAAGTGCATTGTCCTATGCAAACAGTGAATACCCAGATCAGAGGGCTCCTTACAGAGCCCTCTGATCTGGGTCTTCACTGTTTGTCATAATGCAAAACATTGACAAAAGCAACCCTTAAAAGTCAGAATTGGACTAGACTAAAATGGAAACTGGGATTGTCCATTTGAAGCTTTAGGGAGGAAAGAGTTAAACAAGTACCTGGTCCAGTAGTCACAGCAAAGGGTATGGTAATGAATACAAAGGACAAAATATTGAAATTGTTTTGTTTTTAAATGTTGCCCTTTTGTGAGATCCTGCTCTATGCGTTCAGTTTGAATAATTCAACAAATACAAAATCATACCTTTCCCCCACTGAATATTCATACATGTACTTAAACTCTGCCTTCAAGGAACATAATAATTAATCATATTTTATATACAGTAAAACCTCGCTATTACGACCACTAAAATGAAGGCTATTTGATTGTATAATAGAGAGGTGATAGCTTAAAACAAGGTAACAGTGAAACAGAAAGCTCCTAAAGGAGCTTTCTGTTTCACTGTCACCTTGCTTTAAGCGGTCACCTATTGTAAACACTCTAATAATTAACATAAATTAGTGGTCGTAATAGAGAGATTTTACTGTAATCTGAACTATTACATTGGTTGATAAAATAAGGAAACCTTTCTCCTGGAAAGTGTGCAGACTCATGTCAGACAGATCCTATAAGAAAACAGTGCAGACCCTAATTACAAAGATCCTAAAGGAGCTGTCTGATCTGGGTCTACACTGTTTTTCACAAAATGTCAGTATATGCTAATAGCTGGAGTAGGGTAATGAAGGAAGGATCTACTGATTCCTTTGAATGCTAACACAGATGGTTCCAAATACATGCAGTGCCGAATTGGATTAGGAGCTGATCTAACCTAGCTCCTGGGGCCCGTTTTACTAAACAACTTACGCAAAAGTTTTGCGTAAGTCAAAATCGTTTAACACTTATTTTTCAATCATAAACGTTTGCAAACAGCAAAAAGCGCGTCCTCTGATCTGGCTATTTGCTGTTTGTAGCAAGTGATAATAGAAAATATAAATTAAAATTTAAAATTTTGACTTACGCAAAATTTTTGCGTAAGTAGTTTAGTAAAACGGGCCCCTGATCTGGATCCAAAACATACCCCATAAGTCTCTATTACATGTATTTGTTTACTGAGTTCAAAGGGTCAATGCCCAAAACTGTTGTATTTCCTTCCAAAAATATAAGACAAACTTAAAATAAACAGCGGTATTATAGTGGTATTAAAAATTAATCATCTCCGGGTATTTTAGTACCAAGGTACGATTGATATTACACCAACCTTACTAATTGACAAGTAAGAACAAGTTTCCCAATATCCACAACCCTTTCGCAATTGATTGATTGTTATTTGCTGACAAGGTAATCTGCTGGAATTCTGATTTTGTCTTCGTTTTTCTTTAACCCTTTACCCCATAGCCTGTTTCTAGTACATTTTGTATTGTGATAGGTTGCCGCTTAAAGCAAGTTGAAAGTAAAGCAGAATTTGCCTTAACCCTTTCCCCTATAGAAGCTCCTTTTGAGCACATTATATTTATTCCTACACTGAAGAAAATAGTTCCAATTAATAGTCATAAATATTTATCATAAGGAATAATTTCTTTATTCTAGCAAGTGGAAGCTTAAAGCAAACTGAAAGTAAAGCAGAATGTGCCTTAAGGCACATTCTGCTTTACTTTCCACCTGCTTTAAGTAGTCATCTATTTTCAAAACTAGAAACAGGCTATGGGGGAAAGGGTTAAGGCACATTCTGCTTTACTTTAAGCCTGCTTTAAGCTACCATCTGATAGGATACAGAAAATATTTCTTATGGCACTTATTCATAACTGTAGAAAAAGGAATTTTTTCTTTAGTGGATGAATAATTTCAAGGCATAAAAGGGCATATTTATGGGGGAATGGGTTAAATCTACAAAAACATCTGAGTGACAAACTGTTTGAATCCTGATAAAGCCCAACATATTGTGAGATCTGACTTGGATCCAAACTGTTTGCAAATGTCTTACATTCTAACTGTTCAATGGGATAAACATACTGGGACTTGTTATCTCGCTATAAAATGAAGAAAAAATGAGATCTCAATTTCTCAAGACAGATGACAACTGAATGCAGGACACAAGTTATGCAGAAAGCTCTTTCATTAAGCTGTCACCTCTTCCACCTCTTTCACTGTACACAGTTAGGTGAACCCCTTCACTTTGGATCCAGATCACATGCAGAGTTACATGTCATATGATCTGGATCTAAACTGTTTACGAATGCCAGTATATCCCGTTTTGGTTGTGACTAAGTATCTCTTGTGGGTTACTAAGTACCCTTGTGGATCATTTCAGTTACCCAAGCATGAGCCAGTCTACTTGGAATTCTTAGTATTTAATAAAAACTGCTTAAATAAGCAAACAGTGTAGACCCTGATCAGAGGGCTCCTTTAGGAGCCCTCTGATCTGGGTCTTCACTGTTTGCAAATATAACAAGTATATTTTATACAGGTTAATAGTGATGAAATAGTTAAATAAAGAAATAGCAAGGCTGATCTGTCATTTGCATAAGTAAAGATATGGGGGAATCTTCCCTTAGTCATACCACTGTACTTGAGGGTTGTCTAGAGGTCTGTTTTGTTTTGTTTGTTTACATTGACAGGCGTGAATATCCACAAGAGTTTATGTGTAGTTCTCAATAAGATTTCTTTATCAATTTTCTTGCAATTTAATTAGAAGAGGCTTTATCACACGTATAAATGATTTAGCCTACCGTTTGTATCCGGACACGACTCAATAGTATACAATGCTCTGAAGTTGTCTTAACACTTTCTTCCACAGAAGCATCTTATGACATCTCTACCTGTCCTGATAACAGCACTCAAATCACGATCTTGACTTGCTGATTACCCCATAGCCTATTTCTTGTTTTGAAGATGGGTGAGAACTTAAAGCAGGTTAAAAGTAAAGCAGAATGTGCCTTAAGGCACATTCTGCTTTACTTTCAGCCTGCTTTAAGCTGCTATCTGCTAGGATATAGAAAATATTTCTTATGATACATATTTATGACTGTAAGAATTCGAACTATTTTCTTCAGTGGAGGAATGAACCCTAGTCCCGCATATTGGCGTTCTTTGCAAACACTGTACATGTGAATAATACATGTCCTATGCAAACAGTGAAGACCCAGATCAGAGGGCTCCTAGGAGCCCTCTGATCAGGGTCTTCACTGTTTGTCAAAATGCCAAACATGGGCAAAAATACCCCTTAAAAGTCATAAATGGACTAGACTAAAATGAAAACTGGAATTGTCCATTTAAAGTCTCAGGGAGGAAAGAGTTAAGTGAAAAGCAAGAGAATATCATGCATTACTTTTGATCTGCATTGATCTGCCACCTGTCATATGTGATCTTTATACATGTACTTAGTCATTGAAGGATCTTAACACACCTTTCACTGTTAGTTATTATCTGAATGTTAAATATTGACGGACATTATTATATTTATAGGTAAGCAAGGTCAACCATAAATAATGGAGGAACAGGGAATTAACCTATTTTGAACATAAAGTAAGCCAAAAGCCTTACAGCATGTTGGAATAACAATAATTGAGACATTTACCCTTTCATCTATAGTTTGTTTTCAGTGTTTCAATGCATGTGGCACCTTAACTCTTTCCTCCCTGAAACTTTAAATGGACAATTCCAGTTTCGATTTTAGTCTAGTCCATTTCTGGATTTTAAGGGTTGTTTTTGTTCATTTTTGGCATTATGACAAACAATGAAGACCCAGATCAGAGGGCTCCTTTCAGAGCCCTCTGATCTGGGTCTTCACTGTTTGCACAGGACAAGTGTATTATTCACATGTACACTGTTTGAAAAGGACGCCTTTATGCGGGACTAGGGTTCAAAGGGTTAAAAAGCAGGCTGAAAGAAAAACAGAAAAATGTACTTTAAGCCTGCTTTAAGCTGACACATTAACCCTATGCATGTTTACTGTCAGCTGTCTTGAAAACTAGAAACAGGCTATGGAGAAAAGGGTTAATGATTGGAGAAAGGCTCATACAGCTCATTTAATAGAACAGGGTAGAAGTAATTGTTGCCCGACAAAATGACAGACTGTAGTGAGACAATAGAATCTGAGCTTAAATTTACAAGTTAGATAAGAGAGGTATTTCTGATTTACTTTCAGCATGCTTTAACCCATTACCCCATAAATACACCTTTTTATGCCTTGAAATTATTCCAACCCTGTAGAATAAAGTTCCACTTTATAGAGTCATGAATATGTACTGTAAGAAAATTTTCTATATCCTTGTAGATAGTAGCTTAAAGCAGGCTGAAATTAAAGTAGAATGTGCCTGCTTTACTTTCAACCTACTTTAAATAGTTAAGTAGTGCTTTAACTAGAAACAGGTTATGGAGTAATGGGTTAAGCAATTCCTAGTCTTAACCCTTTAACCCATAGCCTGTTTCTAGTATTTAAGATATGTGACCTATTAAAGCAGGCTGAAAGTAAAGCAGAATGTGCCCTAGGGCACATTCTGCTTTACTTTCAGCCTACATTAAGTTACTATCTGCTAGTATATAGAAACTATTTCTTATAGTACATATTCATGACAGTATAAAATGGAACTATTTTCTTTGGCGGATGAATAAAATTATTGTGCTCAAAGTCGCTTCTATAAGGGAAAGGGTTAAATATTGAGATTAAAGGCCAAGAAAGAAAGGCAAACATATCTCAAAATATATTTCTCCTGCTATTAGTGTACATTGCCATTCTTTGAAAACAGTGTAGACCCTGATCAGACAGCTCCTGAAGAATATTTACAGTGGGTGGAGGTTTAAATATGGATATTCAGCAGGAGAAGGGGTGAACCCCCTAGGGGAGGGTCGTAACTAATGTTGGTAGAACTTGTCGCCCAACCCGTTGTCATGGAATTTGAAATAAAATATGGTTAAACTAACCATTATAAAAGATATGTGAAGTGTGAAGAATATTTAGATAACCACCAAGTTCAAACACTTCTAAAACTGTTTCAAAATCTCAATCTACTTTGATTTTAAAATTCAGTTGTCTTTTTAACTCATTATTCTATAATCATGCCTTTTTACACATCTAATTATTCCTACACTACCGAAAATAGTCCCAATCCTGAAGCGATAGCTTATTCTGCTTAACGCAGGTTGTAAGTAAAGCAGAATGTGCTTTATGGCACATTCTGCTTTACTTGCAACCTGCTTTAAGTGGTCATGTGTCTTCAAAGCTAGAAAGAGGTTATGGAACAACGGGTTAACTGAAGAGAATTGAGTCTGTGTTTCAAACAGTTTGAATCTTGATAAGATGCCAAATCACCTGATCTGGATCCAAATATATTGATAGAGTCAAGTCCAGTTTAGCATATAAAAGGATTACAAATAATTTTGATATTTCACAGTTCCTTTAACACATTGAACCCTAGCGATGATTGAACTCGTCATGAGCAAATTGTATACCTATCAAGAGTACACTTGCCATATGCACACAGTGTAGACCCTGATCAGGGGGCTCCTTAAGGAGCCCTCTGATCAGGGTCTACACTGTTTGTCATTTTGAAATATACTGTTAAAATCAATCCTAAATAGTCAGAAATGGACTTGACTTATTTTGAAATTGACAATATCCATTAAAAGTTTCAGGGGTGAATGAGTAAATAACAAAAGTTAAATTCTTTCACAACTATGGCGCAATATAAATCAATTTTACAGTACAATAACTTTTTGAATATCAGTCAGTCATAAATCCCCTATAGTCTATCTAACAAAAGGCAAAAAGGGGGATTATAGGTAGGGGAATTTAAAAATCAATTTACAGTGTGATTCAGTAAAAATCTACCCTGCCCAGGGTTTAACTATCATATTATAATTGACCTCTTAACTCTTTCAACACTGAGTAACTGTCATCTGTCAAAAAATATATCCAGAGCTCCAGATAAGGGAAATATTTCAAAAACTAAAAGCTTTAATTCTGCTTAAAACCCTATGGTGTCACTACTCATTCAAATCGTCTCTTCGAGACGATTCTAATGAGTAGTAACACCATATGATTTGATGCCAAAATAAGTGAGAAAATGTTGGATTTGTGCAGTTTACTCCCTCTTATCTGGAGCCCTGATATCTGAAAAATTTAAAATCGGTTTAGTCTACTATATGTTTACTGAAATAGGATTTTAGTGACAAACAGTTTGGATCCTGATCAGACTTCATATTTTTGGATCTGATCTTGATCCAAACTGTTTGCAAAAGCCAGTAAAGTCATTGGGTTGGCGGTGAAAAAGATTATGCTTTTACAACTAACTAGAGTAAAATGTGTATTTACAGTGCTCCCTCTCTACATTCCTATACCATGGCCCTCAGAACAACGATTCCCGCCTTACAACAATGCTTGCCACAACAAGACAATCATGTTTAATTTTCCCTCCCTATAAAAACTCCCTTCCGAACTACACACAAAATATTTGTCTCCCAATGGGTGTTAAATTGTTGTAGAGAGGGAGTACTGTATTGTCAAATCAGATAATTATGCCTTTTGTACAGTGGAGAATGTGTTATTCTTTCCCAATAAACGCGTTTACGCTAAAACTATTATTTGCAGTGCAAACAGTTTGGAGCCAGATCAGACGCCGGGTAACCCGGCGTCTGATCAGGCTCCAAACTGTTTGCCTTCAAGACAAACAAGAATTGTCAGAATTGTCCAAAAGTTGTTCTTTTCTACGTTTCAGTGCTTTGCGTTTGAGTTTAAACGGGAAAGAATAACAGATTCTCCACTGTAAATACAATAGTGATCCTCTATTAAGTCCACTCACAAGAAGACTTGATAAAGGTTTGAAAGACAGGTAACAGCTGAAAGCAATATGAAAGTAAAGCAGAAAGCTCCTGTAGGAGCTTTCTACTTTACTTAAATCTTGCTTTCAGCAGCTATCTGTCTTTTACATCATCAAAGTGTCTGTGTGTTGGTTATAGAAGGACCTGACTGTCCACTGTAAATACTGCTGTTCATCAATCACATATAGCAATTATCTTGTCAATAACGAAAAAAAAGATATTTGGTATTTATTCTGTCATTATGGAATACACGTACATGTATTTAGAGACTCAAATTGTCCCAAAACTGGTTGCAAAGTGCTAGGCAAATACAGGGCAATAACTATGACTGCTGGAAAATAATAAATGGGGAACTGATTTAAAAGTAGTGTTGATCTGTCCTAAACACTTTAAAGGTTCAACTCAACATGTGTGATTGCCCTTTCCACTCAATATTTCTAAATTCCTAAATCATATTAATTATGACATAGTGTGCTTCTTATCTCTGTATGTTTCATGTTTGGACAAATCCTATGACGAAGACCATACACTATAATTTGACCAATACAGTGACAATGCATTAAAGTATTACAGGACACATTCACAGTATAATCCCCCTTTATACCTTGTCAATACCAGTTCTACAGCTTATCTCACACATTCACACTAACATCTCCTAAAACTACCTACTCCTAAATCTAACCCCTTATCTGTACTATATACTGTTTGAATAGCATTTACAAAATGTTTGGATTCTGATCAGATGCTGATCGAGTAACTTGATGTCTGATCAGGATCCGAACTGTTTTGACTATTGCTATCATATTAATGTCTGAGTGACAAACTAGTTTAAACCTTTATTTACTCCAAAAATACACATTTATGCATTTAATTTATTCCTCCATTGAAGAAAAGTAATTATTGAAGAAAAAATTTCTTTATACTAGCATATGTTAACTTAAAGGAGGCTGAAAGTAAAGCAGAATGCGTCCTTTACTTTTAACCTGTTTGAAGGTCTTCAAAACTAGAAACAGGCTATGGGGTAAAGGGTTAAGCACAGGTAGATATGGGGATATGCACTTTTGACTATGGAGGAAATGGTCAGGTCTGTTTCCACTACAGCAAGCAACAAGCAGTAAATTAAACCTGTATTCACAAAGAAATGAAAGTTCAGATCCTTGAACATATACAAATGTTTTATCTTGACTATAGGAATATTCTTCTATATTTTAACATGTGACTTCTAAAAACAGGTTAACAGTAATGTAGAAATGTCCCCAGGTTGCATATTGCCTAGGGAAGGGAGTGTTCTGCATTACGTTTTCCTGCATTATGTAGCCCCCTGTCTATAAATATTCCCATGCTTCTTCATTAGATGGTCCCTTAACCCTTTACTCCATAGCCAGTTTCTAGTTTTAAAATGAGTACTTAAGCAGGCTGAAAGTAAAGCAGAATGTGCCTTTAGGCACATTCTACTTTACTTTCAGCCTGCTTTAAGCAACCATCTGCTAGGATATAGAAAATATGTTTACAATTGTATAGGTTAACTATTTTCTTCAGTGGAGAAATAAATCAAATGTGCTAATAGGCACTTCTATGGGAGAAAGGGTTAACATAAATTTACTAAAACCAGAGACACAAGTGGAGCTATACAAGTCTATGTGATAGGTGAATTATGGTAATCTAGCCAGTGTTGGTCAATATATCTAACAATAATATGCAAAAAGTCTCACTTAATCTTAAGCACACTAATATAAGCAGTAATGTTACTAGCAGCCAATTCTCACAGTTAATTTACCTGACATTTTTTCAGAAAATGCCATCACAGTATCAAAGGATTTGGAATTGGATCCTGATGAGACACTGAGTTCTTCCTTGTCTCATCTGGATCAAAACTATTTTCAAATTATCACACATTCCCCCATAGCATGCTTATTTATTTGCATGCTGGGTAAATTTTTTTTGTCTGCAACAATTGTCGTATGCTATTTTTCTGAAAATGGATTTTTCTAAATGTCAAACAGTTTGGATCCTGATGAGATGCCGCATTATGCGGTGTCTCATCAGGATCCAAACTGTTTGCAAAGGTATTCACTGAGGCACATGTGCTAGCATGGTAAGAGATAAGTTTAATCAATTAATGGATTAAAACCCCAACAATGATGTGGCCCTTCCCTTCACAATTATTTCTTCAACTCTTATCCTGCAACAATTCCATATTCTTAAAGATTTAAAAAGAAGTTCCATTTCAAAGTTTAAATTTCACATCTTGTTAAGTGAAGAAAAATCTGTATGAGAATCAAACAGTTTGGATTCCTGATCAGTTTCAAAGTCAATCTGCATCGGATGTGGATATAGCCTGTTTGCAATAGTGGGACAAATCCCTGCAAGCACTATAAGGTTATACCTGAACACTGTGACAGACATCAAACAATAAAACACCAATTCAGCATTGAATGTCGGACACTGAATCTTGTACGATGTCACAACCAATGAATTCTATCTACATAATGTTGCACTTTTAAATTAACTCTTTCCATGCTAGCAGAAGAATCTGGATTATCTATGCAAACAGTTTGGATCCAGATGAGACGCCACATAAAGCGGCGTCTCATCAGGAACCAAGCTGTTTGACACTCTGACACTGTTTTGAAAAGAAATTTTGAAAATTTTAATTTCAGAACAATAATTGTAGACTAGTTTTTATTGCAGGCGAAACCAGCATGCAAAGAGTTAATCAATTTTGCTCATCCCTATCTTACTTTACAATCAACTTCAACAAAACTGTAGTTTGAAATTTTACTGAATTTTACCATTGATGGCTTACTAACTTCAAAAACCTTAAAGTTACCAGTAATGGTCATACTGTTTGGATCCTGTGGAGATTATGAGTTACTAGTAATTGGCATCTAGTCTGGATCTTAACTGTCGGTGAATGCCTACCAAGTCATGGCAAGAAAAGAATAAAAGGCATGGGTATTAAAAACAAAATGAATAGTTTTACAGGTATAATGTTCAACACAATACCTTCAATACCAGACTGATTGTTCTCTTTGATATCAATCATTGCTTTCTAGGAACAGAATAAGTCAAACTGTTTGTTTAGTAATCATGCAAGGAATATTATTCTAAAATGCCTGGAATATTCTTGAGACAATGACTGCTTAAACCAGGACCAAATTAATACATAAAGCCTCCTGACGCATCTTCATAATTATGATGTATGATTAAACTCATTCACCACATGGACTTTTCTAGTTTCCAATTAAACCTAGTTCAATTTTTACTTCATGTACTTCAATGTGTTTTTGTCAGTAGGTTGCAAATTGAAAAGCAGTGAAGACCCTGATCAGAGGGCTCCTGTAGGGGCTCTATGATCAGGGACTGCACAGTTTGCATCAGGCATAATTCAGGTAGTGCACTCCTAATGAGATTGTTCCATTGTCATTCAATATTGGTACACTACATAGAACATTCTCATCCACTGACTGACTGTACTGAACCATGTTCAAGCACCAGGTTTGTACAGACTGTCAGTTGACCAAAATAACCAATCACTCTTTGTAGAGAACCGACAGTGACTGACATTGCTCTGATCTCATTGTGGGTGTACTACCTTAACCCATTACCCCATAGCCTGTTTCTAGTTTTGAAGATAGGTGACCACTTAAAGCAGGCTGAACGTAAAGCAAAATTCACCTTAAGGTGCATTCTGCATTACTTTCAGCCTGATTTAAGCTAGCATCTGCTAGAATATAGAAAGTATTTTTATCATACGTATTCATAAGTTCATAACTGTAAAAAAGGGAACTATTTTCTTCAGAGAGAAATTAATTAAAGGCCTAAAAAGGAGTATTTATTGGGTAATGGGTTAAGCAAACACTACTACAGAACTAAGTAGTGTATGGGTTAGGATTAAAGAACTAAATCTTGTAGACAACAGGAAATGCATGTGTTTCTCTTGCCAGCAATCCCTTCAATGATTGTCCAAATGATTTTGATCCAGATAAAATGTTTATTTCTAGCAGAATTCCAGATCAATCCTGTTTAATCTATATCATATCTAAATGCCACTTAGAGCCAAAACAGTTGAATAATGGATAAATGATTGATACTCTTATATAAACGTAAACTATTTCAGGTTCAGACATGCACTACAGCACAATGCTTAGCTTCTCACATGTTAACCATGTGTCAGGGAGGATTTGGGGCTTTATGTCCCTTTAACAACAAGAGCACCGCAGTGCGGCAAAATACGCCCGTCATGGCCGGCGGGTGTCAAAGTCGTCCGGACTCAGGCCGACTGGAAAAAGTCGCCCGGAGTGTAGGCCCGACTATCGATCTCAAAAAGACTATGCTGTAGTATTGCGATAGCTCAAGTACTATCCCGATAGTATTGCGATAGTCAAAATGTAAGTAAAATTATTATCAGGAAACAATATATTGTTAAAAAAATTGTGTGAGGGGGCATAACTCTGAAAATACGGAGTCAAACCAAAAACCCGTAATATATATTAAGTCACTTCATTCATTGTATCACCATATCAAATTTGAAATCAATTGAATAAAAAATAAAAAAGTTCTGGTTTTTTTTTTTTAAAAATGCCCATTTTTGACAAGGGCATAACTCTGCTAAAAATAGTCGCCAACGTCTGAAACGCGAACTCATCCGAACTAAATTGTGGTATGGAATAATCAAAATCGGTCAATAAATGAAGTTGAGAGAGCGCTAAGAAGAAAAGTTAACAGACGAAGTGTGGCTTATTTTAAATTTTAAGTATGTAAAGGGGCATAACTCATAGAAAAATAATTTAACAGGAACAAAAATTCACAGGTGCCTTCCCTGCATGATGAGAAAGATAAATATGAAATTTGGTTACAATAGACAAAATGTAAGTAAAATTATTATCAGGAAACAATATATTGTTAAAAAAATTGTGTGAAGGGGCATAACTCTGAAAATACGGAGTCAAACCAAAAACCCGTAATATATATTAAGTCACTTCATTCATTGTATCACCATATCAAATTTGAAATCAATTGAATAAAAAATAAAAAAGTTCTGGGGTTTTTTTTTTTAAAAAAATGCCCATTTTTGACAAGGGCATAACTCTGCTAAAAATAGTCGCCAACGTCTGAAACGCGAACTCATCCGAACTAAATTGTGGTATGGAATAATCAAAATCGGTCAATAAATGAAGTTGAGAGAGCGCTAAGAAGAAAAGTTAACGGACGAAGTGTGGCTTATTTTAAATTTTAAGTATGTAAAGGGGCATAACTCATAGAAAAATAATTTAACAGGAACAAAAATTCACAGGTGCCTTCCCTGCATGATGAGAAAGATAAATATGAAATTTGGTTACAATAGACAAAATGTAAGTAAAATTATTATCAGGAAACAATATATTGTTAAAAAAATTGTGTGAAGGGGCATAACTCTGAAAATACGGAGTCAAACCAAAAACCCGTAATATATGTTAAGTAACTTCATTCATTGTATCACCATATCAAATTTGAAATCAATTGAATAAAAAAAAAAAAAGTTCTGTTTTTTTTTTTAAAAATGCCCATTTTTGACAATAAATGGGCATAACTCTGCTAAAAATAGCCAGCAACGTCTGAAACGCGAACTCGTCCGAACTATTGTGGTATGGAATATTTGTAGTAAGTTTAATCAAAATCGGTAAATAAATGAAGGTGAGAGAGCGCTAACAAGAAAAGTTAACGGACGGACGGACAGCGCTGGGTATACCATAATACGTCCGTCGATGACGGGCGTATAATAAAGTCATATATGGACAGGACCCCAGTTTGTTTCTTGCTAATGCTAGAAGAGACCAATCATCAAACTAATGACTCCTGTAAAACACACATCTTACCCACTTTGGCATAGAGGTTCTTTCAGAATACATTGGTTTGAACATGACAGTACACATTTTTATATCTTAACCCATTACCCCATAAATACGCCTTTTTCAACCTTTATTTTAGTCCTCCACTGAAGAAAATTGTTCCAATTTATTCAATCATTTATACACTACTTAAAAAATAGTCCTAGCAGAGTGTAGCTTAAAGCAGGCTGAAAGTTAAGCAGAATGCGCCTTAAGGCGCATTCTGCTTAACTTTCAACCTGCTTTAAGTGGTCACAAGTCTTCAAAATTAAAACATGCTATGGGATAATGGGTTAAAGAGATGATTCTAATGAGAGTCAAACATTGTATTTGATGGAGATACAAAGTAAATATCATTTGAAATCTTAACTTTTCTACCTCTTATCTGGTGCCCTGATTCTCATGTATGCACACCAAAGTAGTACACTTTTTTACAGTCATGTGTACTTTACATATTTCACTGCCCTGAGTGCCCTCCATATCATAAATGCTCTGTTCAAACACTCACTGAAGTGGTGCATTGCCATAACAGTTTACTTACTTTGTGGGTGGAATAATTTACATTTCAAATTTACTAAACAAATTACGGGACTACTAGAATTTCCAACTTTGTATTCTCAAGCAGAAAGTAGAAAATGACTACAGTATTCCTTCTCTACAACAAAATCCATTGGGAGACAAAGAGTGTGGGTGTTATTTGGAGGGAGTTGTTATAGGGAGGGAAATTGGCTTACATTTGCAAATAGTTTGAATCCTGATCAGACACATCTACCTCAGTAAACCTCATAATTGTGTGAATCACTGCATGTTTAAAGCAGGTGACTTCTTAAAGCAAGGTGACAGATAACAGAGAGCTCATTTAGGTGCTTTCTGTTTTACTGTCACGTTGCTTTTAGCTATCACCTGTCTTTTATACAATCCATTTGCCTTCTTTTTAGTGATCGTAATAGAGAGGTTTTACTGTTTATTTTAAATGTTATACCAGTAGCGCGTTCAAGTACCGTATCAGCGAACAGCAACGTTAACCGATGCAAACAAACCCATATAGTACCACATCTAACGTTCACCAATACTCTTCAATAATAACTCATTGCGCCCCCATGTTTATTAACTTTTCAAGCAAACAAACGGTTTATGTACGAATCGAAATTACACAAGCAAAAGTGTACTAATCAACTGAAATGCATCAATTTTACTGCATATAAAATAAGATTTAGCTGCTCAGATGTAAGCTGCTTTGTTTGATACATTAAGTATCGGAAAATGTTGGTTTATTGATGAGAAATTAAGTCTGGACTGTTCGCTGGTTTTATTAAATTATTTTGGTCGCCATTTTGTTTTCCTTGTTGGCGATGGCTAACTACCTCTGAGGCCGTTCCTGCCGTTCGCAATCGGTAACAGCCAAACGGTCGTTAAAGTTAAATTGTTACCGTTTTCTGATGCAATCGATACGGTACTTGAACGCGCTACTGGAGGAGAACTTATGGACTTATATGAAAGATCAAAGGAACACAGGATATTTCAATATAAGATGTACATTTACTGGATTAATTGGTTGTCTGTAAAACAGCTCAAATCCTTTAGAAAATTTCTTTACTTTCATGCTGCTTCACCTGCATGAAATACCAGAAGTGTTTTTCATGATAGATGATAGCAGAATTTCAATTATTATTTGCATTTTCCAAGATTTATTTGAAATCCAATCCTGACTATTATGCAGTTATGATGAGAGACAAGCCACCTACTTACAAGAAGGCTTGTTGATAATACAGTTACTATAGACAGGTGACAGTTTAAAGCAACATGAAAGTAAAGTATAAAGCTCCTACAGAATATTTCTGCTTTACTTTAATCATGCTTTAAGCAGCCACCTGCCTTAAACACATCACAAACTAGACCTTATTCTGAGTTCATAACAGAGGGGTTTCACTATATTGTGATTGATTTTGAGTTTTTCCCTTTAATAGGTTATAAGTGCTATGTACTTCTCTACTGTTTGCACTAACGCTTAACAGCTTACACTGTGACGTTAGTTTGTACTTTTATTTCGTCTGCTTTTAACTTGTCTTATTTAAATTTGACTCCTTGACATTAATTATAACCTCTTCAACTTGGAAATATGCTAATTCATACATATATATATACAGGGCTCCAGATAAGGGGAGTATTTCACAAACTAAAATCTTTATTTCTGCATTAAACCCTATGGTGTCACTACTCATTAGAATCGTTGAAGAGACGATTCTAATGAGTAGTAACACCATAGGATTTGGTGCTGAAACAAGTGAGCAAATGTTGGATTTGTTCAGTGTACTCCCTCTTATCTGGAACCCTGTACATCTGCCCAGTATTTCTAGTCTGAAAAATCATGATTATAAAGCGGCAAAGCCTGAAACTGATATAACCATGGTATATATTGTCAATCTTGTATTAACCAATTTGCACCCAGTGGATTCTTCCATGCTTATATATTGGATTAGTCCATTTTTTATATAAGGGGTGCCTGGTCTAAAGTTTCATTTTTGTTTTGTTTTATATTGAAATTCCTAATAGCAAACAGTGAAGACTCTGATCAGATGCCGCATTATGCCACATTTACTTGCAATCTGCTTTAAGTGGCCCCCTATATCAAACGCAATCAACAAGTGTTTTATAGAATGATTGTACTACTAGGGTTTTCCCTGTCTCTTAACTCTTTCCTCCCTAAAACTTTACATGGACAATTCCTGTTTCAATTTTAGTCGAGTCCATTTCTGACTTTTAAGGGTTGTTTTTGTCAATGTTTGACATTATGACAAAAAGTGAAGACCCTGATCAGAGGGCTCCTTTCGGAGCCCTCTGATCTGGATCTTCACTGTTTGCATAGGACAAGTGTACTATTCACATGTACACTGTTTTAAGGACGCCTATATGCGGGACTTGGGTTCAAAGGGTTAAAACAAATGTAAACAACTTTCAATTACATAATAGTTGATTTTAGTAATAAAATGAAATACAAATAATACTGAGTTTCTTACACACATACACATACTAACACAATCATTTTAACCCGTGCAATGATACATTTTCAAATGGACTTATCCATTTAATGATAACTGACCAATTTACATTGACTCTCAAAGGGTTTGTCTCAAAAATATTTTAAAACTATGACAAATAGGAGCCCTCTGATCTCCTTTTTGTGTCCCAAGTTCTTGCTGTACACTGTTTGAAAAGGTATGTATAGATCTGGTTGCAGCAATGTCATGGTTCAATTTGCCTTTTAACCTATTACCCCATAACCTGTTTCTAGTTTTGAATATAGGTAACCACTTAAAGCAGGCTGAAAGTAAAGCAGAATGCGCCATAAGGCCCATTCTGCTTAACTTTCAGCCTGCTTTAAGCTATTATCTGCTAGAATATCGAAAATATTTCTGATGATTCTTATTTGTTACAGTTTAAATTGGAACTATTTTCTTCAGTAGCAGAATAAATTAAAGTGGTAAAAAAGCGTATTTTTGGGTAATGGGTTAGGATGTTCATTCATTCTACCTAGTGCACATCTGACTTCCCAACGAAATTGAGCCGATGCTGCCCAGGGCTGCCAGGCATGGAAGGATGCATCAGTATATGGCTTCTAGTGGACGTAAATCTTTCTTTGTAACAACCACAAGCAAATGCACAAGTGAACTCAAGCTTCAGTCGGAGAGACTTTAACCCATTACCCCATAAATATGCCCTTTTAGACCCTTAATTTATTCCTGTACTGAAGAAAATAGTTCCAATTTATGCTGTCATAAATAAGAATTATTAGAAATATTTTCCATATTCGAGGTGATAATAGCTTAAAGCAGGCTAAAAGTAAAGCAGAATGTGCCTTAAGGCGCATTCTGCTTTACTTTCAGCCTGCTTTAAGAAGTCACCTATTTTCAAAACTAGAAACAAGCTATTGGGTAAAAGGTGAATCCATTTAGTGCTGCAACCAGATATATGTCCTTTCTAAACAGTGTTGACCCAGATTAGAGCAATCCTGAAGGAGCCCTCTAATCAAGGTGCGCATTGCTTGCCATACTTCAAATGAATTTAGTAATCAATGCCCCCTAGAGTCAAATTGTAAATTGGTAATTTACAAGAAAAGGGATGATTAATTACTCTAACAGTTACAGTACAGGAAATATGAACCAAACAAGGTTTGACACAAGGACGGAAGTATGACCTCAACAGCAGGATAGTCATACAAGGTGTGCACCTTAGTCCATTGGTGAGAACACCAACAACAACTTGAGTGTTTAGGAATCTCATTGCTCAGACTGTTTGCAAATGCCAAAATCATTTATCAAGCGACCTCTCAATGAAAAACCATGTGCGATATGCTTAATGCAGATTAAAAATAATGCAGAAAGCTGCTATAGGAGCTTTCTACATTATTTATATTCTGCATTAAGCAGTCAACATTCTTAAGAGGTCTCCATGCTATTTCAAAGAGTGGTCACCCAATGCATGGTTGACTGTCCCAGAAGTAGTTCTGAAGTCATTCTCAAGCGTTTGATTGGTCAGATTTGAGCCTCGGCGGCTCAAATCTGACCCAATCAAATGCTTAAGAGCGATCTAAGACTCAATTCAAAAGATTTCTAACCTAGGAGCCTGACATAATACTGAAGAAAACAGCTCAATCATCTATACATAAACTACAGTAACAAGAATTCCATGGAATTTGATGTCTTGCCATAACAAATATGCCAAGGTCCAAGGTTACAAAGAGTTTGAGTTGAGTCTGACAACATTATCAAGCATTTGATGGTCAGATTTGAGCCTAGGATCAAATCTGACCAATCAAATGCTTGCGAACATTTTCTGACTCAACTAAAAAGTTTTATGACCTTGGACCCAAAGCAGCACTAAGATATTGCAATGAGAAATAGAAACTGGAGCACCGCATGCCGGTGCCAACGCTTGTCTGTTTGATTTCCTAGTTATGACCAATGTTGAATTCTCCCTATTTTATCTTTAAATGACCTTGACCTTTGTCAGACATGACCCAAGTTGTACTGAGCTCAGGAGTTTCTTGAGGTGAGGACACATACCAAATATAAAGTCTGTATCATATGTAGTTACAAAGTTTTTGTAAACGTTAAGATTTTGGAAGACGACGACAAATGACAACACAGACACCGGAGTGATGACAAGAGCTTGTAGTTTCTTTGAAACAAACGAGCTAAAAAGAACATCAGAGTCAGTCTCACTTTTATTTTTTTGTCAATTGGATAAATTTCACCCTTTAATCCATAGCCTGATTCTAAATTTGAAGATTGGTGACGCTTTAAAGCAGGTTGAAAGTAAAGCAGAATGTGCCTTAAGGCACATTCTGCTTTACTTTCAGCCTGCTTTAAGCAACCATCTGCTAGAATAGTTGAAAATATTTTCTTCAGGGGAGGAATAATTTAAACGGGCGACAGGAGGTTTCAACAAGATGTACTAACATCACGATTATTTTTTCCATAGCCCTGCATGTGGCCACATATGGCTTTCATATAAGACACGCTTCTTATTGTTTATAACAAACACGACTACATCAAGCTTGAAAGGAACGGTCTCTGAAACAAAGACATTTGACATTTGCAACTGGTAAACACAAACATGATGTTTGTGAAAAACTGTGACCTGACCGCATTCAACTCTTACCATGCTAGGGGGCCGATATGTCCAACTGTGATTACCTTTGCAAACAGTTTGGATCCAGATGAGTGAGATGCTGCGCAATGCAGCATCTCATCAGGATCTAAACTGTTTGTCACTCTGAACCTGTCCTGAATTTTGTTTTAGAAAATATATTTTTAGAACAGTAAGATGCAGACAACAATTTTTACAGACAGAAAAATTTGAAAAATTACCCAGCATGCAAAGAGTTAAACCTGTGTAAATTGGAGATGCAATAAAGAAATAAGATGATCTTTGGGGACATGTAACTGCTGACTGCAGAACAAAAGTAATGCAGAAAACCCGTACAGGGGTCTGCATTTGTATTTCACAATAAAAAGTTTTCCATTTCCATCATGATAATTGATATGGTCTTAAGCATTTGTTCCTCATCTGATTTTACAACATGCTAATAACTACAGTCCCCTTATTACAACCATACAAAAGAAAGTGTGTGTTTTGGTATTTACGACAGGTGGCTGAAGGAGCTTTCTACTTTCATCATATAATTTTCAATGGTTTTTCTTTAAGAAGCAGACATGGCTAGACTCTCTACAACATTAACTCTTTGAAAGCTATAGAAATGTTTCTCCTGCAACAATAGTTGTCTGCAAATTTTCTAAAATTTGAACATTTTTATTTTTTCTTTCAAACCAAGTTGGATCCTAATGAGATGCCAAATTACTCTATACTAATATACTAATATCCCAATAGAAGGATCCTGTACATAAGTCCAGGGTTCGACGTTATAAAGCTTTTAAAATGAGTCTTAAATCGTTCAGAAGCATTTGATTGATCAGATTTGAGTTTTTGCTTAGCAAAAACTCAAATCTAACCAATCAAGTGCTTTAGAACAATTTAAGACTAAACTCAAAAGCTTTATAACCATGGGGCCAGATATAAGATTTGAAATAGACCCACCTTTATCTGCCTTGGCAAGCCTTGACTATAACAAGTTTTCCAAGCATTTGATTGGTCAGATTTTATTTTTTGCTTAGCAAAAACTCAAATCTGACCAATCAAATGCTTTAGAACAATTTAAGACCAGGTATAAATTGTTGAAATAGACCCACCTCTATCTGCCTGTGCGAGCCTTGACTATAACAAGTTTTCCATCTCCTTCATAAACTGGTCATAAGCATCATCTTTTCTCTTGCCCTGTTGTTGTGTAGCCTGGGCAGGCTTGGGAGCTATACCTATAGTCCTACTCTCCTCTACCTTGCCTGTTCACAGAGAAATACATAATATATATGTGAGAACTTAAAAACACCATAATCCATCCCCTTTTACTTGTATCTAACCCATTACACCATAGCCTGTTTCTGTTTTTGAAGACATGTGACCATTTAAAGCAGGTTGAAAGTAAAGCAGAATGTGCCTTAAGGCACATTCTGCTTTACTTTCAACCTGCTTTAAGCTATAATCTCTGTAGCCTGGGCTGGCTTGGTTGTTATGCCTATAGTCCTACTCTCCTCCACCTTGCCTGTACACAGAGAAAGGAAAATATATGTGTGAAAAGTCTAAAGCCATCATGTTCACAACAGGTAATCTATATACACAGTAATAAAATTATCTAATTTCTGAGCTCCAGAATTTATCCAAAACTAAAGTCCCAACAGAAGGATAAAAATCCCAACATATATTGTTTAACTGTTTGCCACACAGATACAAATTAATCGTTCATGTTTTCCAAAAACATTTTTTTTCTAGATTCAATTGTTACGTTTACATGTAGTTTTGTTTTAATAGATGAAAAAGAGCAATTTCTTACCCATGCATTTAGCTTTACTGTAGAATGTAACCTAAGTAATTGACTGTCTGATGATTACTTACTTGGCTTCTTAGTCTTGGCATCTTTTGCAGATCTTTTGACTTTGAGTGATGTAGGCATGAATCTTGTGACGTCTCCCATCACATTCTTGATCTGTGGCTTGGCTGAGATAATAGCTGTGTCCTTCTTCTCTTCTGGAGCCTGACATACAAAGGTTGTACAATAACACACTCACCACTGCAATAACTTGTGTTTGTTAGACATGTATAAAACCCATTGCTACATAAAGAAGCTTCAACATGTTCAGTGAGGATGTGTATCAACAACAATGTTTCCAATCCTAAACATTCTAATAAAGCTTAACTTTTTCAACACTAAGTGACCCTTGTGGGTTATTATGTTCTGTTGTGGCTCTTTTTAGTTACCAATACTTGGAATTCTGGGTAGATTAATAAATATTGCTCTAAATTAGCAAACAGTGTAGACCCTGATCAGAGGGCTCCTATAGGAGCCCTCTGATCTGGGTCTACACTGTTTATAAATGTAATAGAGATTTCAACTATATGTCATCGTTCTTGTACTGTACATTTATACTGTAGGGGGAGGGTCGGCTCTTATGTTGTTATAACTTGTGACCCAACCCCATTTCCATGTATATATGAGGGAATAAAATACCTTTAAAACTGTAAACTGTAAATGTAATGAGTATATTTTAAACAGGTCCATGGTGTTGAAAGAGTTAAAACTTGAATTTCCATATCAACCATGAAATAAATTTCAGAACCATAACCCTTTGAGCCCTAATCCCGCATATAGGAGTCCTTTTCAAACAGTATACATGAGAAAAGTGCACATGTCCTATGCAAACAGTGAATACCCAGATCAGAGGGCTCCTTACGGAGCCCTCTGATCGGGGTCTTCACTGTTTGTCATAATTCAAAACATAAAAAAAAAAAACCCTTAAAAGTCAATAATGGACTAGACTAAAATAGAAACTGGAATTGTCCATTTAAAGTTTTAGGGAGGAAAGAGTTAAAGCCAAAACCATGTTCACCTAGAGTAAACTGAGTATGTACACTTACACAGTCAAAGGGAGACTAATTTCTCAAAGGGAGACTAATTTCTCAAAGGGAGACTAATTTCAGCTGTTTTATCAAAATGTATACAGTGAAGCTTCTCTTGACCAGGCACGTTTAAAACAGTATTTTCGGTCTCTTAACAAGCTGATAACAGATGACAGCTTAATGCAGGATAGAGGTAAGGTGACAGCTTAATGAAGGATAAAAAGTAACCTATCCCACCCCCTGGAAACTTTCTGCCTTACTTTCACCTGCAATTAGTAGTCAGTTCCAAAGAAAATCCTGTTAAAGAGGTTTTAATGTATGTGTTCATATATACTTGTGTTTAATGGCTAATAAAAAATTAAAATATGCATTTGTTTGATAAAAATGGCAACTTAATACAGGACAAAATACAGAACAAAGCTCCTTTTTGAGCTTTCTCTTTTATTTTGTTCTTCATTAAGCAGTCACCTATTGTGTTGATGGGTTTACAAAGATCAATGTTTATTTTCTTTTTAAAGAGCCGTTACTTAACACAAATGTGACTTGAAGTATTAAAATTTGTACCTTTTGTGGCAGTTTCATGATGCTGGGCTGGGCACTGATAACATTGGGGTTCTGTGTGACATTTCCTGGGGCATTTCCTGGGGCTGGAGGGAGGCCCGGGGGTAGAACGCCTGGAGGTGCACCAGGGGGCCGCAGCATCCTTGGAGGAGGCATACCTAAATATAACCACAACATAAGAGTATACCTTTACAAACATAGAGTACACCTTTACAAACACACAGTAAAACTTCACTTTAATGCCTAGTAACCCTACCTTGAGCTTATTTTCAGTTTAAAACAGGCTGAAAGTAAAGCAGAAAGCCTTTAGGTGCTTTCTGCTTTACTTTCAATCTATTTTAAGCATCTGTCTGGGTGTAGGTTCGTAAGGGTCTGAAATAAGACATGGTAAAAAGGTTTCTCTATGACAGACAACCATAAGGATTAATCTAATGAGCTAAAAGATGTTTGTAGTGGGGAAAGAGGTAAATAGAATTGCTAACTGATGGTGTAAAAGTACTTTATCTGTTTATATCGATACTGGTAAAACATGGATACAATTGATAAGTACAAAAACTCTGTCACTTCTTTGTCTATTTTCCTGGACAAAGGGAAACTACTCTTACAAAGATTACACCTTCAATCTAACCCTTACCCAAACCACAGTAGTCTGTCTTCCCCACCTTACCTTATCCCAAAAGTATCCATTTTCTTTTGATTTGAATGATCATATAGTCTCGATAGAACAATCAACCAATAGAATGGTTAAATATACGGTGGGGAAAATAAAAAAGCACAAAACGAGGCTTCTGAATAGCTTCAATTTAACTACTGTTTACCTTTTACTGGATTAATATACCTTTTTATGCCTTCAATTATTTCCTCAATTGAAGAAAATAACAGACAGTCATGAATGTACACAATACGATTTTTTTGTTTACCCAAGCAGATGGTAGCTGAAAGCAGGCTGAAAGTAAGCAGAATGTACCTTCTGCTTTACTTTCAACCTACTTTAACCCTTTCCCCAATAGAAGCGCCTTTTAGCGAATATGATTAATTCCTCCGCTGAAGAAAATAATTCAAATTTAATCGGTTATGACTATCTATTATAGGGAATATGTTTTATATTCTAGCACATGATAGCTTAAAGCAGGCTGAAAGTAAAGCAGAATGCGCCATAAGGCACATTCTGCTTTACTTTCAACCTGCTTTAAGAAGTCACCTATATTCAATAATAGAAATAGACTATCAGGTAAAGGGTTAAGTGGTCACGTGTGAAGTCTTCAAAACTAAAAGCAGAGGGGTAAAGGGTTTAATAAAATAATTTCTCCGTCATGACAATATGTGTTTACCTGGTGGTCCACCAGGAGGCATCCTTGGTGGTAGTCTGATATTGGGCGGTAATCCCGGGGGTGGTCCTGGTGGCAAGCCTGGGCGACCTGGGGGTGGGCCTGGCCTCATCATTCTGGGAGGGGCACCTGGAGGCCCACCTCTCAGTGGTGGAGGACGAACCATCATTGGTGGCGCTCCTGGAGGCGGTCCTTTGGTGAATAAGAAATACACATGGGTTAGCATTGGTCTCTGATAACTCTTTCTTTTTAATTTGTTTTAGAATTATTTATCTCATATATTTATCCTTGACATTTTCCCTAATGAACCCGACTGTTATTAACTAATTACCAGAAAGATATATGTTATATAGTATGTGTTGGTTCCTTTTACATAACTTTTTTCAAAATGAGTGATAAATATTTTGGAGCCTTGTCAAATGCAAATTATTTAGCAACTGACCTGGTTCCAAACAGTGCGCAACGGAAAAATGACTTTAAGCATACACATGTTTATTGTGAAAGAATAAAGTCTTTCCCACTATGTCTTTCATTGCCGACTTTCCAAGAACTGTACTAACCTGGAGGCATGTTTGGGGGCATTCCAGCTGGGGCACCGGGTGGAGGACCTGGAGGTATAAGCGGCCGGGGCTGGTTTGATAAATGGTCGTCCCCTTTATCGCCCTTACTGACTGGGGGTATTCTGAGATCCTCATCACTCTCGTCGTCCTGATGTTGAGCAAACGTCTCCTCCTCACTATCACTACTGGAGCTGGAGTCACTGTCCTGTATATAACAATACAAATAATCAATAGACTTAAACCTTTTACTACACACCCTGTTTCTAGTTATGAAAATAGGTGACCACTTAAAGCAGATTGAAAGTAAAGCAGAATGTGCCTTAAGGCACATTATGCTTTCCTTTCAGCCTGCTTTAAGCCTTCTGCTAGGAAATAGAAAATATATAACAATACAAATAACTGATATGCTTAAACCCTTTCCCATAAGCTCCAGGTAAAAGTGAGTAGACTAAACAGTTTTCTACTTTATATCTCGACCAAATCCAATGTTGTGACTGTATACCATCTGCCAATTTTAGATGATTGTAATGATAAGTTACAACAGGGTCTGGCATAAATATTCAATATACTTGTCTTATCAGGATCTCTAGTAGTTGCTGATTATGCCACTTAAATTATGGCAATAACAATGTAGTTGGACATAGAACTAAACAAGCTTTAACCCTGTATTGAACATATTGCATCTAAACTATATTCTCATAGTAAGAGGCTGTATTCTGTACAGTTTCTTCAACAAATATGTTGAACCCGTTCTTCCTTTTAGTCTAGTCCATTTCAGACTATTTAGGGTTGCTATTTGTCAATGTTTTGCAATATGACAAACAGTGAAGACCCTGATCAGAGGGCTCTTAAAGAGCCCTCTGATCTGGGTCTTCACTGTTTGTATAGGACAAGCGTTCTTTGCACAAGAACACTGTTTGCAAAAGAAGATGCCTACGACAAGGGTTCAAAGATTTGTTTGTGACATTACCCTGTCTCTGTCCCTTCTTCTCCTCCTCTGGTAATCATCGTCATCATCGGAGTCTGAGCTAGATGAGCTATCTCTCCTCCTTGAGTCTCGTCTGTCATCTCTGTCCCTCCTGTAGTCATGATCCTCTTCCTAGTGATGAGAATAGAAACCA
Source organism: Gari tellinella (assembly GCA_922989275.2). Classification (NCBI taxonomy): domain Eukaryota; kingdom Metazoa; phylum Mollusca; class Bivalvia; order Cardiida; family Psammobiidae; genus Gari; species Gari tellinella. The sequence goes on along the minus strand of OV277856.1, from coordinate 111,496,304 downwards.
GATAGTAACGAAATACAATCCATCACCTCTGTCAATTGATAATCAGTTAACAAACTATATTTAAAGTAAACATTTAAAGGTCATAAGAGACCAATACATGGTAGTAAAATCATGTAGGAGCTAAAGTGGAATGAAATAATTCTTTTTTATAAGCTTTCTGTTTTAAACTTATCCTGCTTTAAGAAATTGAAAGGAGCCTAAAGGAGATTCCTCCTACATTAAGCAGCTGACTATAGAATCAGTCGATGCACAATCAACACTCCTTGTAAACAGATTAATAGTCAAAGGTGTGTTAACCGACCACTAAAACGACAATACCGTTGGTGTAATCATAACGTAATGTAGGGGAAAATACATCTTATGTAGAGAAAAGGTCATGCAGAAGGATCCTACAGGAGCCTACTGCATGACTTTTGCTCTGCATTAAGTGGTCATCAGTGATCACCATACAGATTCATTCAGGGGTCGCTTAACCCATTACCCCATAGCCTGTTTCTAATATCTAATATAGGCAACCTCTTAAAGCAGGTTGAAAGTAAAGCAGAATGCAACCTACTTTAAGCTATTATCTGGTAGAATATAGAAAATATTTCTCATGATTCTTATTTGAAACAGTATACATTGGAACTATTTTCTTCAGAGGAGGAATAAAGTAAAGGCGTAAAAAGGCGTATTTATGGGTTAACAAAGGGTTGACAGTTCAATAATCAATGATACTAATAACAGCTCCACCTCCTCCTCTTCCTTGTTCGACTGCCGTGCCATCCACTGGTAACTCTTGCCCTGCATTAAGCAGTCATCTGTGATAACCATGCAGATTCATTCAGGGGTCGCTTAACCCATTACCCTATGGCCTGTTTCTAATATTTAATATAGGTGACCTCTTAAAACAGGTTGAAATAAAAGCAGAATGCGCCTTAAGGCGCATTCTGCTTTACTTTCAACCTGCTTCAAGCTATCATCCAGTAAGATATAGAAAATATTTCTGATTGTATACGTACATGACTGTATATATTGAAACTATTTTCTTCAGTGGAGGAATAAATTAAAGGCTTAAAAGGGCATACTTATGGGTTAATGGGTTAACACAGGGCTCCAGATAAGAGGGAGTATTCTGAACAATTTCAACATTTTCTCACTCCTACAGCACCAAATCCTATGGTGTTACTGTTCATTAGAATAGTCTCTTCGAGACGATTCTAATGAGTAGTGACATCATAGGGTTTAAAGCAGAAACAAAGATTTTAGTTTTTGAAATACTCCCCTTATCTAGAGCCCTGTTTGACAGTACATTAATCAATGATACTGATAACAGCTCTACCTCCTCCTCCTCTTCCTCTCCGACTGCCGTGCCATCTACTGGTAACTCTTGCCCTGCCATCTCCAACATTCTTCTCTGCATAGCTGTTAGCGATGGCTTCTTTGGAGTAGCAAACTTCAGTCGAGTGTCTTTCTCATCCTCTCTAGGATCTCTCCTATCATCATCTATAAACCTAATCTTCTTTTTCCTGTCTTTCTTCTCCTGTATAGATGGAGGTGGTAGTTCTGGGAGTTTGGGAGGAGGTTCCTCTAGCGGTACAGGGTGAGCTTCTGACTCCATCTCCTCCGGGTGTTCTTCAACATCAACAGTACCAACCACTTCTAATACACCTATAGGATTGAAAAAATATTAATATAATTAAACACTAAAGAAGAGCTATGTTGGAAAAGTAGGTACATGTACTTCACATATTAATCAATGACATCACAATCATAATAAAAAAATATTCATCCTCAACATGTTTGAGCTAAGAAAATCTGCAATGGCTATATTAACCCATTACTCCATAATTACACATCTATACGCTTTTCATTTATTTCTCCACTGTGACGGAAGAAAATAGTTTCAAATTATACAGACTTAAATATGTATCTTAAGAACTATTTTCTATATTCTACCAAATGGTAGCTTAAAGCAGAATGAAAGTAAAGCAGAATGCACCTTAAGGCACATTCTGCTTTACTTTCGACCTGCTTTAAGTGGTCACTTTTTTTTCAATGCAAGAAACAGTCTATGGAGTAAAGGGTTAATTCATGTCTAATAGAAATGAATTTTCATGCATCATGCAACAGAGGCCATGCAATCTATCTCTATGCCTAGTTTTCCTCCCATACCTGTTTCTGGATCATATTCTTCCTCCTCTGGTTCACTGTCACTGAGTTCTGGGGGCGGCCCAGGTGGTGGGCCAGGGGGCTTCCTCTTCCTGTCTATGACTGGCTGGGCTACTGGGGCCAGTGAGGAATCACTGTATAAAGGCATAAAACTGGTCAAAACCATTCCCTACAATCTCAAGACTGGTTCCAAGTCACATAGATAGTAAATGAGATCTGGAACCAGGCATGAGAACTGGGAATAGTCGTAATATCTTATATAAAGTGTCATTCTTTACATTTGGTGAATAACTCTACAAGCTCTAACAAAAATGTGGATCCTTATCAGACACTGTGTTATATGGCATCTGTTTTAAATCCAAACTTGATAACTTAAGTTTCCTGAATAACTCTATGACCATATTTAACTTCAACTTTTAACCCATATAAACAGTCAATGCCTGATAAAAGCGCATTGAATTTTACTAGTATATGCAGTGCTACCTCTCTACAACAACACCCCATGGGAGACAAAGACTGTATATGTTGTTTGGAGTGAGTTGTTATAGGAAGGGAAAATTAATACCCTATGAGTGCTGAGCACGACTTGGCTTTCATTTGCAAACAGTTTGAATCCAGATCAGACATCACATAACGCTTTTGGTCATTTGTCATTAGATTTCTTCTGTCAAAATGTCAAATATGTGACTTTGGGAAAAACAGCAGACATCAAATTTACGCAGAAGGGTTTGCAGAAGTTAAATGGTAAGACATAATTCTCCTGTTTGGGGAACAGCAGCAAGCATTGTTGTACGGAGAGAATCTATGTTGTGGGGCCGTTGCAGGGAGGGAGCACTGTAATGCTTCTGTCTATATAATATCCCTTGTCTTTTGTACTAGTAGACCAAGCAATTTTTATTCAGGCTAAGCACATTGTTGCAGATAAAGAGGAGTTCTTCAAATTATAAATTCAGAGCTCCAGATTTGAGGGAGTTTACTGAACAAATTCAACATTTTCTCCCTCATTTCAGCACCAAACCCTGTGGTGTAACTACTCAATTGAATCGTCTCCAAGAGACGATTCTAATGACTAGTGACACCATAGGGTTTAAAGCAGAAATATTTTTTGAATCTCTCCAGCCTACTATCCAAAACTAGTCTGAATTCCAAAATACTAAGAAAATATTATTTTTCATCTTGATTTACACTTTATGGATGATGCTGTTTTTTAAAGTTTTTGTGATAAGAAATCATGTAAGCTTATATACTTTCCTGTACGCCGAGGTTTTTTTCAAAATGCCCTTTGTCTGATGTGGCAGAGGGATATCACTGGGCAGGGGTATCATAGCTGGGGCTGTAATTACATAAACCACAATACATGGCATAAGAACCTATGGATCATTTCATCCCCTTCGGCCAGTCATATGTACAAACTACCTATAGCCAACTGTTTAAACCATGTGGCAGCTTACAGCAAGATGAAAGCAAAGCCGAATCCTAAAGGAGCTTTCTGCTTTACTTTCATCTTGCTTTAAGCTGTCATCTACATTAAACAGTATCAATGAATAAACAATGTAGAGTAGTAGGCCAATGCATCCTAAGGTTCTTATGTGGAGGGGGTTTAGGCAGAAATGGTAAAACCTGCTGTGGTGATTACTATAAGAATTTTGCTTTATTTTCATGTTTAACCCTTATCGTGCTTATAAGCGCCACTTGGCTAATATTTGCAAACAGCTTGGATCCGGATGTCATGTAACACTGTGTCTTATCTGGATCTAAGCTATTTGCGACTCATATCAATATTTTCTCAAGTTTTAAAAAATCTAATTAATTTTTATTATTATTGACAGATGATATGTTTCAATCAGACAACAATTCAGCATGATAAGGGTTTAGGAAGCAGGATGACAGGCCAAGTGAAAGTCTCCTGGGTTATTAATGAGCCTGTTGCCACTTTGCTTTAACATCATAAATGTGTCTTTCTTTGAACTAGTCATTCTAGCTCGGCATTACTTGAGTGCTCAGGGGTCCAGATAAAGGGGGTATTTCAAAAACTAAAATCTTTATTTCTCAATTAAACCCTTTGGTGTCACTACTCATTAGAATCGTCTCTTCGAGACGATTCTAATGAGTAGTAACACCATAGGATTTGGTGGTAGAATGAGTGAGAAAGTGTTGGATTTATTCAATTTACCCCCTCTTATCTGGAGCCCTGAGTGCTTAATCCATATACTCTTTAAGAGCATGATTATCAATTCAGGACAACCAGATATCTATTATTACAATATTCAGGCATATTTTAGTTTCAGAAAGTTGAAGTTTAATAAAAATCGAGCATTTGACATGTACAATCAAATCAACTTTTGAACCAGAACTGCAAACAGTGCAAAATATGCCTTAAAAACAAATCAAGTTTCAAAAGGGGCATAACTCATGGAGAAGTTGACACTTTATGACGACATGTTAAACCAATATGCAGTTCATCAAAACAATGTCCTTTACAAATTTTAGCTTCATATGTCAAAGCATGTATGAGAAAAGTGTGGAAAACCCGGATGGATGGAGGGACATTCCATACCATAATACATCCCATCTGAAAACTGGCATATAAGAAATCCAAATGTTATTGCCTTTCATCATGTATTTCCACCTACCTGTTTCTACTGGCATGTCTGGTAATGGAATATCATGTAACTGTACTCTCTCAGCGATCTTCACTTGATCTGGATAAGAAGAGAAATAACAGCAGCACATTATCTATTATGCTGGAAAGTTGAGACACACAAGGTTTTTGGACATTGTCTGATTTGTGTAAAATTGTATGGTAGAGGAAGAAGTGACTGATGTCTTAAACCATTGAATGATTACCCCATAAAGTCACCTATTTACATCTTTAACCCATTACTTCATAAATCATCATCATCATCATCGGTTTTTTGATTAACGTGCAGGGGTGGGAGCCTTTTTATGCCTTTTATTCATTTCTTTACTTAGGAACTTGGTTCCAATTTATACAGTTATTAATATGTATCATAAGAAATAGTTTCTATATTCTATAAGATGATTGCTTGAAGCAGGTTGAAAGTAAAGCAGAATGTGCCCTCAGGCAAATTCTGCTTTACTTTTATCCTGCTTAAAGTGACCACATATCTCTTCAAAACCAGAAACAGGCTATGGGGTAATGGGTTAACTTATAAGTCACTAAAGAAATAGTTTCAATTTATACAGTCACAAACATTTATCAAAACAAGTATCTTCTAGATGGAACCTTACAGCAGGCTGAAAGTAAAGCAGAACATGCATTAAGGTGCATTCTGCTTTACTTTCAATCTACTTTAAGTGGTCACTTGTATTCAAAACTACAAACAGACTATGGAATAAAAGTATGCATTTTTGCTTTTTTTTCTTAAATAGCTACACAACACATTCATTATTTATTTTAAAGGTTGCTTGTTAGGTTAATAAATGAATGAAAACTAAGAATCTGAAATACATTAAAACTTGGAATGCAAGCTTAAGGAGAAACAATACTGTATTGTTGATTTACCATAGTGAAGCTGGAGTCTGTCTCGTTTCTTTTCATATTCAATGTCTGCTTTCTTTAATTCCTTTGCATATTCTGGATTTTCTTTTTCCTGTAAATAAAAAGTAATTCAGAAGTATTAATAATAATCAATTATATATTTGGTAATCAGCATAACTTATTAGCTGTTGTTAGTCATTTCTAAATTCTTAAAGAGAAAGAGTATTGCAAAAAATATAAAAAGTTGTTCTGAGCTCAAATTCTAAGAAGCATTGATCTTTCCAATAAAAGTGCAAAAGTGTAAAGCTCTCTTACTGTTTTTTTTGTATCTTACTTGTATTTAGATGACAGAAAATTGACCAGTAGCTAAAACTTGATTATAATCTGAAGTTTTTCATTTTAGAAAAAAAACAACCACAAACAACCATTTAAGTTCCATTTAACTTGAAGTAGACTGTTACTGAAAGTAAGATTGAATGCGCCTTAACTCTTTGAACCCTAGTCATTTGCAAACATCGTACCTGTGAGGAGTACACTTGTCCTATGCAAACAGTATAGACCCTGATCAGAGGGCTCCTTAAGGAGCCCTCTGATCAGGGTCTACACTGTTTGTCATTTTGACATATATTGTAAAAAATCAACCCTAAAAAGTCAAAAATGGATTAGACTAAATTGAAAACTAGAATTGTCTATTTGAGGTTTTAGGGAGGAAAGAGTTAAGGCACATTCAACTTTACTGTAAACCTGCTTTAAATTCTCAACTTTCTTCAATACCAGAATCAGGCTAAAAGGTAATGGGTTGACCATTATCTAACCTTTTCATGCCTTCATCTATCCCCAAAAGAATTGCAGTTTTTTCTAACAAGTCCTGATAAAGAGCCACAGGAAACCGTTCATGCATCCTGGCAGATGGGTAACCCTTTCATGATCAAATTTACTGTGAAGTTTGACCCCTTCACTGCCATATTGTAGTCTGCTTCAATATTGTTGTCTGCAATATTGTTTCAAAGTTAGATTTAAGGCAGTATTACTGACGTAATTTCAAAGCAAGTGGCAAACAATTTTGATCCTGATTAGAAGCCGCGTTACGTGGCGTCTGAACAGGATCAAAACTGTTTGCAAATACGCTTTATGACGTCATTGAAAGTGAAAAGGTTCAAACAGGTTGAAAGTAAAAGCTGAGAGAACCTTTACTTTTCAACCTGCTTTATGACATCACTAATCTTAACTCTTTCCTCCCTGAAACTTTAAATAAACAATTCCAGTTTCCATTTTAGTCTAGTCCATTTCTGACTTTTAAGGGTTGTTTTTGTCAATGTTTGGCATTGTGACAAACAGTAAAGACCCTGATCAGAGGGCTCCTTTCGGAGCCCTCTGATCAGGGTCTTCACTGTTTGCATAGGACAATAATTGTACTATTCACATGTACACTGTTTGAAAAGCACACCTATATGCGGGACTAGGGTTCAAAGAGTTAAACACAGACAACAAGCAAAAGGGGAAGAGTAATACAGTACTTACATACAACCTTAACACCCTAGTAAAAGTTTCTTTCAGCTTTTTCCTTTTATCCTTCAACACTTTTTCATTCAGTTTTGGAGCTTCCACAGGATTAAATTCTGAAATAGAAAGCACATTATTAGGAACATCATGTTCTAAAAGATCTTCATAAATAATTTCATTTATTGAGAAAGTGATGACAAACCAGCTGAAGAAAGTCAACAGAATGTGAGGAACTATGGTACAGTGGAGAATCTGTTATTCTTTCCCAATAAACGCGTTTACGCTAAAACTATTATTTGCAGTGCAAACAGTTTGGAGCCAGATCAGACCCGGCGTCTGATCAGGCTCCAAACTGTTTGCCACCAAGATAAACAAGAATTATCAGAATTGTCCCAAAGTTGTTCTTTTCTACGTTTTAGTGCTTTGTGTTTGCGTACGTTTGCGTTTAAACGGGAAAGAATAACAGATTCTCCACTGTATTAATCATATTTATCATACATTGCATATTTACACAGGGCTCCACATAAGAGGGAGTAAACTGAACAAAACAAGCATTTTCTCTCTCATTTCAGCACCAAATTCTATGGTGTTACTACTCATTAGAATCGTCTTGAAGAGACGATTCTTATGAGTAGTGACACCATAGGGTTTAATGCAGAAATATAGATTTATTTTTTGAAATACTCTCCTTATCTGGAGCTCTATTTACAGGCATTTGCAAACCTCTGAGAACTAGATCATACATCAAGTTGCTTGTATTCTGACCAGGACCCAAACTGTAAAAATAATTAAGTTGAAATGACTCACACTTGAGTATTGAATAGTTCAGCTCTTTCACAACAACAGAACACAGCATAGACAGTCGATCCTCAGCCATGACCATTCAACACAATATTACTTAGGGACTGGTGGCAACTTAACCCATTAGCCTGTTTCTAGTTGTGAAGACACTTGACTACGTAAAGCAGGTTGAAAGTAAAGCAGAATGTGGTTAATCCTTTCCCCCATAAAAGCGCCTTTTATCGCATTTAATTTTATTCCTCCACTAAAGTAAATAGTTTCAGTTTATACAGTCATGAACATGTACCAAAAGAAACATTTTCTATATATTTCAGCAGATGGTATCTTAAAGCAGGATGAAAGTAAAGTAGAATGCGCCTTCAGCTTTACTTTTAACCTGCTTTAGGCAGTTAGATATTTTCAAAACTAGAAAACATGATATGAGGTAAAGGGTTAAGGTGCATTCTGCTTAACTTTCAACCTGCTTTAAGTGGTCACATGTCTTTAAAACTAGACACAGGCTATGGAGTAATGGGTTAAAGTGTAGGTAAAGGATACTAAGGAGGTTCTGTGGAGGAAAGGGTTCAGGAGATCTAATCTACTAACCCATTTGATCTATTAGCTCCATTTCGTCTAACAACTTCACGGGATCTTTGCCTTTCAGTACAGCTGTACGCACCATCATACGCTGCTTCTTGTTCTGTAAAAAAAAAGAAGTAGAGTTGACAAGTGAGAGCAACCCAAAACATTCTTGTATCCAGGTATCATGTTGTTTATATATTGCAATCTTAACAGCTTGTATGATATCTTATTCTAGGTAATAATTTTATCTGATAGCAGTTTGTACATCTACAATTTCCAACAAAGTGGGTATAATTAGCATTAACTTAATTCAATTCTTTCCATTAAGTTTATTTTCACATTAAAAGTTTTTGATCAATAACCAAGGTTTTGCACAGAGATTTATACAGTGCAGGAAGAATTTTTATTATTTGTCATTACTAATTTCAAAACCTGATTCTGTTAACCCATTACCCCATAAATACGCCTTTTTACGCTTATAATTTATTCCTCTAATGAAGAAAATGGTTCCAATTTGTACAGTCATTGATATGTATCATAATGGATATTCTAATACATGTAGATGGTAGCTTAAAGCAGGCTGAAAGTCAAGCAGAATGCGCCTAAAGGTGCATTCTGCTTGTTTTTCAACCTGCTTTAAGTGGTCACTTGTCTTCAAACCAAGAACTAGCTATGGGGTAATGGGTTAAAATGTTTGTAAACTTAATTTTACCTTTTTTAACTCCCTCTTCCTTGCCTCCTTTCCTGAAGAAAATAAGAATAACAGTTCAATAATAGTCATACATAGTAATTTGCTTACATTTGGTGAAATGCTTATTTTTCACTCTTTCACAACTTTTGTCTCGTTGCAATGTAATTTGCAAACTGTTTGGTTCCAGATCAGAAGCTGAATAACTTGGCGTCTCACGGTCTGATCAGAATCCAAACTGTTTGAAAGAAATAAGCAGATGTGTTTTGTTTTGTGGTAACTAATTGTTTCACAACCTGGTGTAGAAGGTACAGCAGGACTGCCATATCTCCGGATTTTTCCGAATTCTCCGGATTTTTTTTAAATTTCTCCAGATGTGGGTGTCAAACAGTTTGGATCCAGATCAGACTCCGCGTCACGCGGCGTCTGATCTTGATCCAAACTGTTTGCATAGTTATGTTAGTGTCATAGAGCCTGGCATCTAAAGGGTTACAGGTATGTTTCCTAAAATCGTGCCTGAATATTTGGAAATACATGTGTATTAGGATTTTTATTAGCAACTTATGGTAGCCATGGTACAGATGACAATAAGGAAGCTGGGGCCCGTTTCATAAAACTTTGTACGTAAAATGTTGTCGTATGTCAGATTATATAAGTCTCAATTATTATATATTTCTCCATCTAATCCTGTCTTGTGACATCTCTTTGGAATCGTCTTGAAAAAGATAATTCCAAAGAGATGTCACAAGACAGGATTAGATAGAGAAATCAGAAATTAAATGTATTTTAAAGTTTTGACTGCTTTTTTCGTACACATTATTATGTTTTATGAAACGGGTCCCAGGGCACTTCGCTAAGAATGCAGGCAAGTGGGAACCCAGCTGATGTCTCTTGGACATAGAAACTATGGATACTACTGGGCACAAATGGTATGGATGCTCTATACAATTTCCTTATGGAGACACTTGTACGGCTGCAGTTTGAATACTGCTCAACTGTCTGGTCACCCAACACCAGCACTTCGATAGACCAACTTGAAGCAGTGCAGAGGAGAGCAGCTTGTTTGACCAAAAAGGACAACGGCAGTACTTCCTCTGTTACTGATATGCTTTTCACTACAGTGAAAGTGATACTTAGCCGTTGACAAGCCCAAATCTCCAGCGTTTACGTCGCAATGACAGAGCAATGATCAGGCAGGTCTGCAATGTAAAGCCAGAGGAGGTGGATACTGTCACATCAAACCAGCTGCTGAGGCAACTTGGTCTGAATGACCTGGATATCATTCTAAGAGAGAAAAGGCTTCGCTGGTACGGACATGTTCAACGCTCTAGTGGTGCAATTAAAACAGTTCAACGCTCTAGTGGGGCAATTAAAACAGTATGTGACAAGCAGATTGAGGGAAGATGTGGGCCAGGGCGGCCCAAGATGACCTGGAAGGCTTTAGCAGAAAGAGACAGACGGGAGTGGAAACTCTCTGAAGTCGACCCTGTTGAAAGGGATGTATGGAGATCCAATGTGAGATCCGCTATGCGTGCAGTTAGCCAGCTGCCTGGAAGGGGGACCACCGATGTGGACGACACTCCCACTCCTGCATGTTAATATAAATACCGATGATGATGATGATGGAGACGACTGGATCTCAGACGTGTTGATCAACACTTAGTAAAAGTTAGCAATTATATTCAAGACATCCCACTTCCTAAATTTGTTACCCTTCTCTCTGGACCCTCTCGAAATTCACACTCACAGGTTTTCCATATTATACAAACCAAAACTGACTACCAGTATCGGTACCATTAATTTTCCTTTTTCCCCAGAACAGTAGTCCAGTGGAATGCCCTGCCATCAGACATGGTCATTCTGTCTGGCCCAGAGTTCAGTCTGGCTGTTAGCCAGATTGAACATATCTCACCTTAAGTTCACCTGTCCTGTTTAACAGTTTATCTATATTTTAACAAACTACTCACTTATCTTTTAACTACTTCTTTTATATTTTCTTATTAATTTTCTCGGCAGATGACAAACATAAAAGTTTAACTCATCACAAGGGTTTTGACTTAAAGGAAGATATATATATAGATAGCCTATAAATAGGTGGCGAAATGTAAAATGTTTGTAACGTTTGTCTCTATCATACTGCTACACACCCCTTTCGGGTAATACATGCAGGGGTAATTTTTAGGTGCACCATTGGGACTGTACCCACCTACCCAGCCGGTCACTTTATCCTGACATCAACCAAACAGTTGTCATGCTAAACTGAAATCTGCCAAGGAGGGACGACATTACTTCGAATTTTTAAGTCTTTGGTTTGACCCGGCCGGGGATTGAACCCACAACCTCCCGCACTGCAGCCGGTTTCTGACCAGAGTGTAAACAGTTTGGGGCTGAAACGTCTCTTCACTATACATATTCATTACATGAGCGTATCAGTGCAGCCCTAATTCAGGTATGCTATTCGCGGTATTCGGCTGGTTACATTTGACCATTTAGATTCATATGAATCTTTAAATTCATCCTGACAGCTGCCTACTTTATGCTGACACTTGTCACAAACAATAAATTTGAATGATTGGGATAAGCGGACAATGTTGCGAATGATCAAATGTGCTTACTGGCTTGGTCAGTGGGGTTCATGTACTTCCCACTCTTTGTGGTGTTGATGGAACGTCGACCCATTTTTAGGTTTGATGAGGGCAATCGACAGGGGTTATGGCGTCGTGCTCGGTAAAATAACTTCTTGGTGATCAAATCAAAGCATAAGAGTATTGCAGATAAACAAATGCATGGCCATGTCGACAATATAACTTTGAAAACGTGTTCAGCAATTTCCAATAAACTCCTTCTTGATTATTGACTATCGTAAGTGAATCGCTTTCGATTTACGACATCTTTTGAATCGGAATCTTTTGTTTACAAACAATGTTACTAAATGAATATTAATATAAAATATCAAACTCTTAAATACGTGAATATGCATGGACAAAAATAACTGGGTATTGATTTATCGAACGTACACAGTTTACGACTTTCAAATGTTGATAAATCCATTTACGGCAAAGGAGGAAAAACTGGAATCATTGGAACTGTCTGCATTTTGTGCCGCAGTTTGCTGCAGAAACTGCAAATATGACAGACATCACAAATATGGAAGACATAGCCGTTCTAAAGGCCGAAATTAATTCAAAACTTGAGAGGGTAAGGTTTGACAGTTAAGAAAAAAAAAGCCAAGTATTGACTCATCTAATTTATCCCTAAATTACTGACTGTACAGTATCGTATACAGAGGGTGATGGACAATTCGTCAAAGTGCAAACTCGTCAAAAACGAATTATTGTACAAAAGGGGTAGTCAACACGTCAAAAAGGAATTATAGTACAAAAGGGTAGTCAACTCGTCAAAAAGGTTTTTGTATACTGATTTAATTATACAATAAATATATCGATGTTCCAGATAGTGAATTAAAATATATTAATATATAATCTGCTCTTTACTAATATTTCCGATCTCTAAGGACAAACTTTCATTTAAAACAGTCATAAGATCATATATAAGGCTTCGGCGCTATCAGATAAGGCAACACACGAATTATGAATGAAGAACTCTCATTCGTGGTACACAGTAAAATCGTGCAAAATGACAAACAATGTATGAATCTATAGAGAAATCAAAAACTGTCGGGAGCCCTTTGGTCCGGGTCTACACTGTTAACAAATTAAATGTTTATCATCTACATATTTACATTATGGTGCAAACTGTAAAACCGTGTAGATAGGCTAATGATCATAAGGCTTCGCGCTATAACATAAGTTCTTATGATATCAGGATCACTGTGCAACACATTCAAGTGTAATATTGCCTACGATGATTACATTAATTGGTTTGTTGTTTTAACAGTTTAATACCAGTGCAGTTAGAGTATATAACAGGTCGAGTAATTGCCAATCAACTTTTCGCACCAGATAATCAACAATGCCCAGCCAATTAAAGTGAATTGCACGTGGGGCTAGAGATCTACTGTTTCTTATTAAAGCATTGCTTGTGTGTTAATTTTAGCATTTGATCAGTGTCTAAACCATATATACCCAGACTCAATTTTTAAATGATCTTAAATAACACATTCTATCAAGATACGTCACGGGATATTCTAATAGAAGTTACTATTGCCACGAATTAATAAGCACGTGCTTATTAATTCGTGCTATTGCTTAATGTATGGGCGAGGGCATAGCTGATTTCTGCATTACTTTTGTACTGTCTGATTTAAGCTAAACCTTTCTCTTGTAAATCAATTATGCTTAAACATTAAATAAAATCATGGAGGAATTATACCCTGGAGAAGAATCATATACACAAATCTGCATTTTCCCGAAAATGTTGTCGTCCAATACCTGTATGCGCGATAACGCTTAATCGATCGATAATTCAACTGCACCGGTACGCCGATAGCGGGCTATCGCGTTTTTTATCGTGTTGAATGGTTACCTACTGTTAGTTTAAGTTACATAAAATCCTTAATTTTTACCTGATTTTCATTATAATGATCTTAAAAAAAGGCTAAGATATTTATCTTTCACTTGTGAAAATAACATAATCTAATTTTTACATTGATCATTTTTATGGCGAGTTAAAGAGCGGTTACCAAATGAATTTGCCGATAAAAGGGAGCAAGCGCTCGCTCAAAAATATATCACGCCCTGTTACAAAACCTTTCATAAAATCCTCAATTTTAGGCCGATTTCCATAACAATGGTCTTAAAGGACAGCTAAGATATTTTTCTTTCAGTTGTAGAAAATGCCAGTGTTTATTTTTGAAATCAGCAAATTTAATGGCGAGTTAAAGAGCGATTGCCAAATGAAATAGTCGATAAACGAGAGCAGGCGATCGCGAAATAAATACAACGTCCCGTTTCAAAAACTTGAATTTAATCCATAATTTTCGTCCGATATATATATATATATATATATTAAAAAAAGGTCTTGATATAAAGCCGTGACACTTATCTTTCGGTTGTAAAAATACCAGGGGTTTTCTTGAAGCGAAAAAAGTAATGATGACCTACAAAGGTAATAGACGTTTATTTAAGAATAAAATCATCAAGAAATTGTGGTTAAATAATGATCTAGGGCTATTCATCTGTAAACTACATGTCTACCATATTACACATCACAAAGGAATGTGACACATTACGTAACCCTACACAATTAGCAGGCCATTTATAAGCGTCATAAAACTCTCCAAGCATGAAGTCCATGCTTCTTGAACATGCCGATTATCTATGAAGTGCATGTTAGGGAACTGGACACCAGGGGGTTTCCTCTTTAATAAAAAAGATCAATGCTACCCGTGCGTGTAACTTGAACATGTGTTTTTGACTTCTGTAACCGCATGATTTTTATATATTATACAAATCACAAAAAATAAAAATAATAGAATTGAATTGAAAAAAAAACCAAACACCCCCCCCCCCCCCCCCCCCCCCCCCCCCCCAACATCAATGCACCTGGTTTGGTTGATGACTGGATTAACCCTCTCATTACTGAATACCAGTAACATGATGACTATTGCAATTGCAAACAGTTGTAATCCAGACCAGGCTGCAAAAATGTCGGATTCATAGAGTATGTCTCTTGAAATATAGTTTACCCCTTTTTCAAATTAAGCTCTTTATGACACATTTTACCTTTTCTCCGCATGAGGATCATCAGAGAGAGAGACAGACAGACAGACATTCATACAGAAAGATGGAGACAGAAAAGAAGAAGCGAGAGACTGACAGACAGAGATAAGAGAAAAACAGACAGACAGAGAGACAGACAAGAGGCAAACAGACAATGGCAGAGAAATATAGACACACACAAGCTTCGTAGGTAAACGAAAAAATACGTTTTTCTCTCATTTTCAAAACCTCACTATACTAACAATTTATAAGCTATCGCCTCAAATTTTGTACTACGCGTAAGATCATTGTCTAATAAAACATATGTATTAAAATTTATAATGAAAAGATGACATTAAAAGCATTTCTATTAAACACCAAACTTCGTAGGTAAACGAAAAAATACGTTTTTCTCTCATTTTCAAAACCTCACTTAACTAACAATTTATAAGCTATCGCCTCAAATTTTGTACTACGCGTAAGACTATTGTCTAATAAAACATCTGTATTAAAATTTATAACGAAAATATGACATTAAAAGCATTTCTATTAACACCTAACTTTCGGAAAAACGTTGTTTTCTAGCCGCCAGCGAGCGCCGCTGATTGACCGATTTTGGACGACACGATAAATCGCGAGCCGACCGGATACTTCTCCAGGGTATAATTCCTCCATGATAAAATGTACACTCAATATAATACTGTTTGAAAACTCTCCCTATTATGATAAAGTTTAATTTTATTTGGACAAATCGGCATCAATATTCATCTTACATATATTTAAATTAGATCTAGTAATTTATATGTTACAACTTTAAATGCTAGAAAATCCCCTCAACGTCTTGATAATTGTTTTTAAATTTTACCAATATAAACCTATTCATTTAACAAAAAAAATTATTTTATATATATTTAAACAGGTTAGTACATACCCCCAACACAAAATCCTTTTTGACGAATCGTCTTTTGCCACTACTATATATTGCCTTTTTGACGAGTTTACACTTTGACGAATCGTCCGTAATTCGTATACAGATATATCCTGGTTCACCCAATTACCGGTGATCTAAGGATTCGTCTGACTATTTCTCATCAATAAATATGGTTTTTAACTCAAAAATATATTAAACATATAAAGTAAACATTTCTTTATGAGTTTCAGCTTTAATATATAAATACTCCCATAATTTGACATAAATAATCATAGTCAACTGTAGCGAGTGCGCCGCCATGTTTGTTTGGGCTACTCGTCCTATTTTCGGTGATCAGGTAAAATGACACCCGGAATATTTTTCAGGTATCGGCTTGAACTTATATCAAATATTATTAAGAAGGCTATCTGTAAACATAATTTTTAACTGAAAAGTTGTAATATTTTCCGTCACATTTTTTCACAGTGGGGGCAATGGAATATGTCACCTCTGCAAAGCACTCGAATTTTTTAACAATATTTTAAAAGTGTCCAATGCTTGACATACATCGCAATTTACACGTTTTATCTTGTTGGAGGAAAAGGAAATCTGAAGAAAACAATCAGACCATTTTTCAATGAATGACCTTTACTGGGATATTAGATTTGTCAGGATTAAAATGAGACCAAAACAAACAAAAAAACTTAGAAAACATTTTTTTTCCTCATATATAAGATATAACTTATTTTCATTGTTTATCAGTATTGGTCAGAAGTAGGAGCAGTCTTTATAAAATCCGTCTCGTGACGTCACGGCCACGCCCTTAGTCAACAGACTTTTTGTAGTGAATTGAATCATTGGATATATTGAAAATTTCATTATACAAATAGGTTAAATGGTTTTAAATTTGGAGAAAATGATTTATCTTGCGTAATTAATAAAAAATGCACACTCTCCATTTAGAAAAGACATGTTTTTGCTTTATACACATTAGTCTTGAGCAGCAGCCGAAAGATAAACGGAAGTTACGATCTGACACATGCGCGTAGCGGCGCTATGCGGAATACTCGGAAATCACCGGTAATTGGATGTCCACGGTAAACGGGTCAATAGCGATATTTGTAACTTTGAAGATATTTAACTTATCTAAGGTGTCATGGGTGTGGTTGATTATTAGATCTACTTATGTTAATGATATCACGAATGAATTAAAACCAGATCAGAAACGGCCTATTTACCCATACATTTTCCCAATAATGCCGTCGTCGATTCACTGAAACGATACTGTACGTGACCTGTCCGCTGACTAGCGGTTAATCGATGGTTAAACACAGCTGAAGCACCAACTCGAGTGGGACTATTGTTAATTAAAATTCCGTTAAAACTTTAATTTTGACCCGATTTCCAAAATACAGGGCTCAAATGAGAGCGAAGATATTCAGCTTTATTTGTGAAAATATTAATATTCTATATATCTTCTTCACTCGGTTCTCCGGAACCATTAGCGAAAAAGGATTAAAAAGGTAATCAATTTTTTAAATGGAAACTGGGAGATACATTGAACGAATATGGAGAAAAAATATTTTTCTAACTGAAAATAACATTTAAAGTAATCAAACAACTTCATTGTTTAAACAAATACCAGTTATTCAAACTGACCTTCGGCTGTAAATGCAGCGCCGCGAATTCTTATTAGGCCAGAAGAGTGACGTCATCATCCGGGTAGCAAAGGCGCTTGTACACAACCGGTGTGTCAAATTTATACTGCATATGAAAGTTCAATTTCCAGACACTCTCTACACGTAATAAACATTTAGAGTTTTACAGTATAAACTCGGAAAACCGGAGTCCCAGAAATCCGGAATCCTCGGAATACCGAACCTTCTGTCCGGTCCCGATTTTTTTCCCTCTTATTTTAACCAAAAATAAGTTTCAGAAAACCGGAACCTCAGAATTCCGAAAACCGAACGATTTTCTCGGCCAAAAATGTTCAGATACACATAAAATTACCTCAGAAAACCGAACATCCACTGTATTTATCACCTTGCGTCTCAAATTTCACCATTGCGATCATGGAAAATTTATTCAACCCAGTCGACCGTCAAACACATCTGGGACACTTAGCATATGTGTTAAGATTGCGTAATGGGTGGGGTGTGTATTGGAGATGACACGGGTATTTCGAGGTTGTGACACTTGATTGCTTATTAAAATAAGGCTCCGATCTGACAATGCTACAGCAACATAATTAAATGCGTTCCATTGTTCGTAGTTTTTTTCGAAGTACGTCGGTACACTTTACTGTTTAGAATTCAAATTTATAAAAGTTCAGTAAGGCATTCTGAAGACAGAAAGAAAGGAAATAACTCAGTTATATTTCATAATTATTGTTTGCTATTGCATACTGAATGAGTGTGTTGTAGAAGCAAAGTCGTACTGTATAAACAACCGCTCAATTAGGTCATCTAATAAACTACGCAAACGAAAACACCGACACTCGATTTGCACAGCAAAATTTTCTTTAGCGACAGATTCGCAAATTCAGAAACGTTCTTGATTATACTGAATCTACGAACTTCCATAGAATAATGTGCTGCTCGAAATGCGAATAAAGTAAGCCCATCAAAAGTTAAAACTATGGTGGTTGTTTCGTTTTATAATGGTTGCGACAATCTAAAATTTGAAGTGTTTATTTAAAACACAGATGCTTCTAACCTATGGGAATACGTTTATATCCTGTGTGTTAAATGTTGTGTGATGCGTCTTGTGTGTTGGTGTGGCGTCTGTGTGCTTGTCATCTCTCTCTTTCAGCCCTCACCGCTAGCTAGCTGTCTTGTACAGTGAAAAGAGAGCCGAGTGTGTTAGTCTCTCCTGCTAGTATATAGCCTCTCCACAGCAAGTCCTATGTAGTGTCTCCCCGCGACAACACACGGTAACTGGGCACCGCGAGGCCCCAGGCTAAACTACAAGGGCGTGGGTAGAGGGGACTCTTCAGCCTTGGTTGGCAACCTCTCTAGGAGAAGGAAAACTCCGAATATAAAACCATTTGACCCCAACAAATTGTGGTTATTTGGGGCTGCCACAACCTGGGTGGCAGAGCTACGCAGCAGCCATCTACAGACCGATGACCTGGTGTTTGTAGTCGTGGTTTGGCGGATGATCCCTACTTATAAGGACAACGGCAAGGCACAATGCCCAAGTGTGGGAACGGCGGTTTCCTTCGACACCGTAAATAGGAGTTGGGACGACAGCTAGGACAGGCGGTCCTGTAAAACACCTCGTCTCAACAATATGGCTAGACGATACAAACACGTAGAGTTAGGCAGTACCAATCGGTCACGTAGGCAGGTTGGTAGTGTCTCGGGCTTGGCTAACTCCCGGGTGCGGGAAGCAGGGTCCGGCCTTCGTTGCAAATCATGCAAGCACCCAACCAAGTTCAGGGCAGCCACTTGGAACGTTGGCTCCCTGAAGCGGCGAAGCGCCGAGGTAGTGGAAACACTGACAAGGAGAGGAGTGGATCTCTGCGGTGTACAGGAGCATAGATGGGCTGGCAGTCTTTCAGCTAATCAGACCCGCTTTGTCAAAGGAAAGGACTCCCAAGTATAAGTTCTTCTGGAGTGCAAATGACAGGGGGCAAGGCGGGGCTGGGATCATGTTGGCAGAGAAATGGGTGGAGAAGGTATTTGATGTCCAGCGCATCTCCGACAGAATTATCTTGCTCAGACTTGTCTTAGGCAAGGTGGTTTTCACCTTTATCTCAGTGTATGCACCACAAGTCGGACTGTCTGAAGCTGAGAAGGACCGCTTCTACGACCAACTCCAGAGTGCAGTCTCCAAGATCCCAACATCTGAGGTACTCATTCCACTTGGAGATTGGAATGGTCACGTGGGAACTGAAGGCTGTGGCTTTGAGGAAGTTCACGGAGGCAGAGGTTTTGGAGTAAGAAACGATGAAGGAGAGAGACTGTTAGAGTTTGCTGTAGCTAACAACCTGGTCATTGGCAACACCCGTTTTACCAAGAGAGAGTCCCATCTAGTCACTTACTGCTCAGGGAATCACAAGACTCAGATTGACTATATACTCTACCGTCAGAGCTTTCGCACAGCAGTTTACGACGTCAAGGTTATCCCGAGTGAAGAATGCGCCCAACAGCACAACCTACTTGTTTGCAATTTCAAAGTCAGCTTGCCAAAGGCAAAAAAAGCGCAACTTCATTCCACGTATCCGCTCCTGGAAACTAAGGGACCCTGCTATGGCTAATGATTACCATGCTACCTTCAAGGATAAAGTAACTGCAACTGCGACCATTGTTTCTGATGATGTGGAAGATGTGTGGTTAAGACTGAAAACCACAATTCTGGATACAGCCTCAGAGGTATGTGGTCTCTCTAAGAACCACCAGTGGAAAAGGGAAACCTAGTGGTGGGACGACAAAGTCGATGAAGCTGTAAAGACAAAGCGAGCACGTTTCAGAGCCTACAAAACCCTGGTCAAGGCTGGCAAGCTGAGTGAGGCAAATGAGGCCAAAGCTACCTACAACGAGGCTAAGCGTGTGGCCAAAAGTGCAGTCTGGCAGGCAAAACTGGATGCCGAAAGTGATAAGTTTGCACACATCTCGCCCAATGATGGAAGCATTTTCAAACTTGCGAAACAGATGGACAGGTCAAACCAGGATGTTGTGGGTGAGAAGTGTGTCAAGAATGATGCCGGAGAGTTATCCCTCAGTGAGGATGAGAAGATGAAAGCCTGGGTTGAGCACTATGCTAGGTTGCTGAACGTTGAGTTTGAATGGCCCAGTGACCTACTTCCTGAGATTGCTCCTGTGGAAGGCCCATCCCCACCAGTCACACTGGATCTAATCCGGAATGCTCTTAAGAAAATGAAATGTGGCAAAGCAGCGGGTCCGTCCGGTATCATTGCTGAGATGCTGAAAGCTGCAGGTGACGAGGGAAAAGCAATGCTGAGGGATTTGACTGAGGCGGTTTTCCGAGCTGGTGAGGTACCAAAGGATTGGGAGGAAAGCTTTATACTCAACCTCTATAAGGGTAAAGGCGATGCCCTTGACCGTGGTAATTACCGGGGGCTAAAGCTGACTGACCAAGTGATGAAGCTACTTGAGCGTGTACTAGACACCTCCATACGTAGGATGGTTAGCATCGACAAGATGCAATTTGGCTTTGTGCCTGGCCAGGGCATCACTGATGCAATCTTCATCATTCGCCAGCTGCAGGAGAAGTACATTGCAGCAAATAAGAAACTGTATCTTGCCTTCGTCGACCTAGAAAAAGCGTTCGATCGTGTCCCAAGGAAAGTCCTTTGGTGGGCTCTGAGGATCCTGGGTGTGGAGGAGTGGGCTATACGTATCATCCAGGGAATGTATGCAAATGCAAGGAGCCAAGTGCGAGTGAACGGGCAATACAGCGAGAAGTTCAGTGTAGGAGTTGGTGTCCATCAGGGATCTGTTTTGAGTCCTCTCCTCTTCATCTTAGTTCTGGAAGCGCTATCTCGAGAATTCCGCTCTGGTGTGCCTTGGGAACTCCTTTATGCTGATGACCTTGCCATCATGGCTGACTCTCTGGAAGAATGCGTGACAAAGCTGAAGACATGGAAAGAGGGTATGGAGAGTAAAGGGCTGAGAGTCAACATGAAGAAGACGAAATTCATGATCACGGGACCCGGCCTTGATGTCCTCCGTGATACTGGTGCCTTCCCCTGTGCAGTCTGTCGGAGCGGCGTTGGAGTTAATGCCATCATGTGCTCGCAGTGCTTACTATGGGTGCACAAGAAGTGCAGTGGAATCCAAGGGAGACTTGTTGCCAACCCAAATTACATGTGTCCTAGATGTCTTGGACAAGCACGTCCAATCGATGGCAGACCAGTCACACAAGTAGATATAGATGGAACCCTGCTTGATGTTGAAGCCAGCTTCTGCTATCTTGGTGACATGTTGTGTGCTGCTGGTGGTTGCTCTCTTGTCATAGTAACCAGATATTGTACTGCCTGGGGTAAATTCAGGAAGCTCCTGCCAATATTGACATCCAAACACATCTCCCTCACAAACCGTGGGAAAGTGTTTGACACCTGTGTCCGCTCTGCTCTTCTCCATGGTAGCGAAACATGGGCCCCGACAGCTCCAGACTTACAGCGGCTACGCAGAAATGACAGAGCAATGATCAGATGGATCTATGGCGCCAAGCCCCATGATGACATTCCAACCCATTTGTTGTGTACCAGGCTTGGGTTACAGGAGGTGACAGCTGCCTTAAGCTCTAGGCGCCTTAGATGGTATGGACATGTCGTTAGATCCACTTCCTCTATTAAGTCCATCACCAACATGGAGATTCAGAGCCCAAGACTGCGTGGGAGACCAAGAAAATCATGGTCAGATTGTGTTAAAGCTGACATAAATGCATGCAACCTAGATGTTAACCCACTCGACAGAACTGCTTGGAGATCAAGTATCAGACAAACTAGCCGCCTGCTGCCTACCCCAGATGCTGGGACACCCGCAGCAGATGACAAATCAAATCAGGATTAAGTAAGTAAGTAAGTAAGATTTAACCCTAAAAATACAGAGTATACATGAGTGAACTTTATACACGGCAAAAGATGGTAAATAATTATTGAGCTTTTGTTAAAAATGCTCTGTCGTATTGAAAGTTTATTCTCATTCTTGGTCATTCTATCAAACAGTTTTGATCTAGATGAGAATTCACTGTTACGTTCATGTTATTGAGATATAGGTCCGGTCTGTTAAGATGTCTCAGGCTGAATGTTAGCACTGATTCATGAAAAACTCAGAAAACCGAACACCTCAGAAAACCGAACTTTTTACCTTGTCCGGAGGGTGTTCGGTTTTCTGAGGTTTTACTGTATTGGAAAATGTGTTATTCGGAATCATTTAAAAAATAAGGTACATGGTCAATTTTGGTATTCATTTTTTGAATATATAATTTTCTTCAAAGTTTCACTAAAATTCCAAGTTTTTTTTAGCATTTTTTTTCGGCTATTAGCTGCCCGCATCTAATACCTAACCGGAACCGCTTTTTGCGATGACGTAAGCAAACCGCATGCGCTGTATCAAGCGTTTTTGTGAGGTTTCCGGACATGTAGGAAGGGTCCGTTGTATGAGAATGGAGGTTATTGAGTAAGTATAATTTGTTAACGACAGGATGAAGAGTATTTACCCAACAAACCAACTGGCAATTGACGGCAGATTGTTGCGCACTACCGTTATAAAAAATCCTATAGAAAACTCATTTTTTACCCGATTTTTACAGTCAATGTCTTTAAAGAAAGTAAAAAATATGTATCTTCCAGTGTTCTGCCCAGGCCGCGCCATTGGCCCATAAAAATCACAAACGGCACAGAAATTTTTTCCGTAAATGGGCCCAATGGCGCGCTAAAAAAAATTGCGAAAAAATATTTTTTTCCCGCTACGACGGTCAATGTTTTAGTCTGTTAAAAGTTTTTTGGACGGGTTGTTTTAAAGTTTAATACTTGTGCTACAGTGCTGAAGTTTTATATGGTGGTTTATTTGGAGTCAAACATTGATGTTATGATGTTTTAATTTAACTAGATTGAGACTCATCATTCTTTTAATAATCTTTCTAAACTGAAAATTGATTTGTTTTGGATACAAGATGTTTTTAGACTGAAAGTTCAAGCAGTGAGCATCAGGTGGCTTTGACACCCATTTCTGGTTTCACTTGTTTTAGCATCAAATCCTATGGTGTTATTACTCATTAGAATCGTCTCTTTGAGATGATTCTAATGAGTAGTGAGTCTACTACTAGTGGCACAGGGTTTAAAGCAGAAATAAAAATTTTAGTTTATGAAATATCCCCCTTATCTGAAGCTCTGCTCTAACTATAGACCTGTCAGTCTAAGATTCTAAGTTCTAACTGCTGTTTTGTGCAAAGTTCTTGAATCTATCATCAAAGACAGTATTATGAAACATATGGATAGTAATAATCTATTTAGTTCAAACCAACATGGATTTCGTTCACAAAAGTCGTGTGTGACTCAACTACTAGAAGTTATTGAAGATTGGTCAAACATACTAGATGAACGGGGTAACATGGATTGTATCTACCTTGATTTTACTAAGGCGTTCATCTTCTCAAAGCCTTCATGAATTGCAGCTTATTACTATTACAAGACGCACAACATCAATGTGCAGATGCTCGAAAGGGACCCCGAAGAAGAAGAAAAACAACAACACAACAGTTATCACTTATTATGTTTTATCTTATTTGTCATGATTCAAATCCAGATTGAACATCTTTATTACTTTAGTCTATGAAGTTCCGAAAACTGCATTCAAATAATAATTAAGTTATTAACTTATATTGCAATAAATGGAATACACCCACTTGCTTCAGCATGCCAACATTCTGTTAAAACTTTGAAAGAAAAGTAATTTTGCTTTTTAAAGAAGAGAAAGCAATAATATTGAGTTTGACTGATTGATCATCTATTATCCTAATTATCGCATGCATAATATATTGCAATACAAAATTACTGTCACATACTTACAGTCATGTTTGTCTTGAGAAAATTACATGTACTTCCACATATTTTTTCCCCCTGAACTTTGTGTATAAAATAATTCACATAGTTTTCTAAAACTGAACTGCAGTTGTAAACTTTTACCCAGGAGCCTTCTTATGGCTTCCTTAATCAGAGCATCAGCCATCTGAATCTGAATCTACCGGGTGCATTTTAGTGATACAGATTTATCAGGGGGAATGTTTTTGTACGCCAAGACTTGAGTTTTGAAATGAAAAACTTTTCATTGTATTTGAGATTTGAAATGAAAAATGTGTTATTTATGCAAGGTTTAACCCTTTACCTCATAGGCTGTTTCTAGTTTTAAAGACAGGTGACCACTTAAAGCAGGTTGAAAGTAAAGCAGAATGTGCCTTAAGGCACATTCTGCTTTACTTTCAGCCTGCTTAAGCTAAAGTCTGCTATACTATATAAACTATTTGTAATGGTAATTGTTCATGAGGGTATAAAGTGGACTTATTTTCTTCAGTGAAGGAATAAATTAAAGCGCTAAAAGTCGCTTCTATGGGGGGGGGGAAAGGGTTAAATGCGCATGCACTGATAAACAGTTTAGCTAGGTTAGGTGTCCAAATCTACCTTACTCCAGGCTAATATAATGGTAAATGGCAAATGGTTTATATCCTGATCAGACACCCTGACCAAGTTCAATAGTTTGTATCTTCATCATTTCAGGAAATGAATAATTTGAACTCACTGAAAAGTGCACTGAAGAAAAGCAACACAAACACTGAGAATATGCTAGGAATTTTATCCAGCTTTGAAAATCGTCTGCGTAAGCTGGAACAGACTATTGTGCCGGTGTACAATGAGACAGAAAATTTACGAAGAAGACAAGAAAGTATCCTTTTATGCAAGTGATAAAGAATAAATGGTTTTGAAAATGACCTCATTCTTCTTAACCCTTAGCCTACCACTCACGACTATAGCTCCATATGCAAACAGCTTGGATCCGGATGAGACGCCGAGTAACTCGGCGTCTCATCCAGATCCAAGCTGTTTGACACTCGGACAACATTTTCAGCAATTTTGAGCAACTTTGAAGCACTTTGAAACTTGAAGCAGACGAGAAATATAGCAGACGACAATTTATTTGGCGGGCTACGGGTTAAATGTCTTCATTCTTCTTGTTCAAGGTTCAACAATACAAACTTCAAATCTACATCTTTTAACATACCAGTACAATGTAGTAAGTGTGTGGCAATCTTCATTTTTTCAAGCTCTTAACCCATTATCCCACAGCCTGTTTCTAGTTTTGAAGACAGGTGACCACTTAAAGCAGCTTTAAAGTAAAGCAAAATGTGCCATAAGGCATATTCTGCTTTACTTTCAGCCTGCTATTAAGCTACCGCTAGGATAGAAAAAATAATTGTATAATGCATATTCATGACTGCATGAAGTGGAACTATTTTCTTCAGTAGAGTAAAAAATAAAAGGCATAAAAATGTGAACATGTATATATGGAGTAATAGGTTAAGTAGAGCACAAGATGAAAGAGTGTAAACTTACAATTTGCTACCGTTCCTTTTGTCATGTTTTCACCAATGCTTGTATTTGAAATGCTAGTCTTATCCTGAGATCTCACATTACATTGAACTGTGGATCTTCTTTGTATTTAACCATTTTCTCCATAGCCTGTTTCTAGTATTGAAGAAAGGTGACCACTTAAAACAGGTTGAGAGTAACACAGAATGCGCCTTTCAGCCTGCTTTAAGCTACCATTTCCTAGAATATAGAAAATATTTCTTACAATACATGTTTAGAACTATTTTCTTCAGTGGAGGAACATATTAAATGTGCCAAAAGGACTGCTTCTATTGGGGAAAGGGTTAACTAAAGAATATTATACAGTATTTAACTAAAGAATAGGATACAGAAAAAATAACAATATGAAATAGACATGTTGTCAGTTGAATAGACCAACAGCAAAGATGTTTTCCCACTTGTTAGCTGAATAATCCAATTGATAACAAAGATGTTATTCAGCAAGTTTGATTTTTATGGCATGATCATTGATTTACAAACTGTTATGAAAACCTTAACTAGATTATAGATATTGACAAAACCATGAAGACACTTGACCATGTACTGGGTTACTATCACATATCCCAGGAGGCTGAAATGATGATCAAAGATGGGTAAGAATTTGACATGTTATAAAACTTTACAAGATAGTATAGCCCTTGTTCCTATGTACAGTAAGACCTCTGGCTCTCCATAACAACCACTCAAACAAAGGCTAATTGATTTATAAAAGACAGGTGACATCTTACAGCAAGGTCACAGTAAAACAGAAAGCTCCTAAAGGAGCTTTCTGTTTTACTGTCACCTTGCTTTTAGCAGTCATTTGTCGTTAACACCTAATAATCAACACAATTTAGTGGTCACAATGGAAAGGTTTTACTGTACATGCTTGATGCATGTCCTATTGGTTAAGCTTATGCATTAAAATAAGTTACTGGCCAAGTACTGAAGCTATAGGGTCATATTACTTTATATGCCCATGCGCCTCAATATGTACAGCATGTTGCATAACAGTTTGAAGACATCGACATTGACCTCTGTGACCCTGGTTAGTTTGCCCTTTTAAGTCAGTTATGGACTTTAAGAGTGTTTTATTTCTAGTTAATACAGAGCTCAGTTTATGATAACTTTTAGATAAGTGACCACTTAAATCAGGTTAAAAATAAAATAATGCAGAATGAGGCTTAAGGCGCATTCTACTTTACTTTCAGCCTGCTTTAAATCTGCTAGGATATAGAAACTACTTCTTATGGTACATACATGTATTAATGACTGGATATGGGTTGAACTACTTTCTACAGTTGATTTATGAATTAAAGGGATTAACCCTTTCCCACATAGCATATCTCTAGTATTGACTATAGGTGTCCACTTAAAGCAGGTTGAAAGTAAAGCAGAATGCGCTTTAAGCGCATTCTGCTTTACTTTCAGCCTGCTTTAAGCTATCACCTGCTAGAATATAGAAAATATTTTGTATTATACATATTTATGAATGTATAAATTGGAACTATTTTCTTCAGGGCAAGAATAAACTGAATGCGCTAAAAGGCGCTTCTATGGGGGAAAGGGTTAAAAGGCATAACTATTGGGTAATAGGTTAATGGAGACTTTACTGTATACTTCACTTGGACTTGACTATAACTAACCCACTGACTCGTAGTTATGAGTAAATGCATCCTTTGCAAACAGTGTACAAAAATGGACTAAACTTAATTTGAATCTGGAATGGTCCATTTAAAAGTTTCAGGACTCACTGAGTTAAGGTTGTTTTGTTTGTATTTTAGGCCTGAGATACATGGGTTGGATCGGTATCTAGCACAGATGGACAAAATTCTAGAAGCTCTCAACTACTTCAAAAAACACAATCAAAATACTACAGAACTCAGAGATGTGGTATGACTTTCTAGTTTACTCAGTTCTTTTAAACAATATTTTATTAATTTAAGAGAAAATGATTGGACAACAGGCAGAACCTATGTGAGTCTCCTCCAAAAGTTATTATAGTTGAAATTACGTAAAACAGCCTATCAATGAAGAAGCATGAAGTTTTCTTAAAACTGTTTATTGCAGTTCAGAACTAATACAGAAAACTCTATAGAATATTTATTCAGTATTACGTTTGTCATGCATTATACAGCCATATTTATGTCTGAAAACCAATTCTTCTTCTTTAGACTGGTTGCTTTACACACAATTCACCTTATTTGGGTTCAATTTTCTGCCAGCTGGGAAATTTGCCAAATAAGAACTTGTATTTGATCATTTATATTTGAAGTAATATGAAATTATTCAAATACTTGAAATTGTGATTCATAGAATTTTCCCATTGGTTTGTTAACTCTTTTAGCACCATTGACCTGTACTTATTACATTTGCAAACAGTGTAGACCCAGATCAGAGGGCTCCTATAGCAGCCCTCTGATCAGCGCCTATACTGTTTGCTAATTTAGAGCTTGTTTATTAAACTACCCAGAATTCCAAGTAGACTGGCTAATGTTTTGGTAACTTAAAGATACACAAGGGAACCTAATAACCCACAATAGTTACTTAGAGTTGAAAGAGTTAAAGTTGATAGTGTTTTGTAATTTATGTGATAAAGATTTGCTCAGAATGTTTCATTAGAGTACATATTTGTTTTCAGGCTGCTCTGTTTGAACAAGGGAAGGATTGTTTACATGTGGAATTCAGTACTCTGTTAAACAGACATGGACGTCCTGTACCACCTGTAGTTATTCTGGATTTGCTGGGAGGAGATGAAGGTTATCAGTTACTGTAGGGATAATCAGGGCCCCAGATAATGGAAGTATTTCAAAAATTAAAATAATAATTTCTGCATGAAACCCTTTGGTGTCACTACTCATTAGAAGTGTCTCTTCGGAGACAATTCAAATGAGTAGTAACACCATAGAGTTTGGTGCAGACATGAGGGAGAAAATGTTTGAAAACTTTTATCTGGAGCCCTAGGTAATCTGTTTGAAGCCCCTGTTTAAATTTTCTTGTTTGGTACTTGTTTTTAGCTCACCTGAGCCAAAGGCTCAAGGTGAGCTATTGGGATGGCCCTGTGTCCGGCGGCGTCCGTCGTTAGTTGTCCGTCGTCGTTAACAATTGCTTCAAATGACATCTCCTCCTATACCGCTTGACAGAATTCAACCAAACTTTACAGAAATGTTCCTTGGGTCAAGCTCTTTCAAATTTGTTCAAAGAATTAAAAACAATGCAGAACTCTGGTTGCCATGGCAACCAAAGTGAAAAAATAAGGAAATCTTAAAAAATCTTCTTGTCAAAAACTGCAAGGGCCAGAGCTTAGATATTTGGCACATAGCATCATCTTCACGTCCTCCATCAAGTTTGTTCAAATTATGCCCCTGGGGTCAAAATTGGCCCCGCCCCGGGGTCACAGATTTACATAGAGTTATATAGTGAAATTTTCAAACGTCTTCTTCTCTGAAACTAATGTGGCCAGAGCTTTGATATTTGGCATGGTGACACTTCTAGATGTCCTTTACCAAAATTGTTCAAATAGTTATGGTCAGTTGCATAACTAGGTCACAGGAGCTAAAAATAGATTTTTTTCATTGAAAACTTAAAAAAATCTTCTTGTCTAACACTACAAGGGCCAGAGCTTAGATATTTGGCACATAGCATCGCCTACAGGTCCTCTATCTAGTTTGTTCAAATTATGTCCCTGGAGTCAAAATTAGCCCCGCCCCGGGGGTCTCAGTTTTACATAGAGTTATATAGTGAAATTTTCAAACGTCTTCTTCTCTGAAACTAATAGAGGTGGGTACCGCGGAAAATAAAAAACCATGGTGTACCACGGTTTTTAGATAAATACCATGGTATGTACCACGGTTAACCGCCATTTAAACCTACTATCAAATAGACAGGGTGGGATATGGCCATAGCTCCTAGAGCTGGTTCCTGAATGTCCACGTTCAAGCAATAAAAATATCAACGAGTAACTGCCCACAAACAGTTGTAACTATCAAACTGTTTCTGAAATACAACTTTAAAAAATCATCAAACCCAACTATTTACGTTGAACACCCATCACCGTGAATGAATGGATTTGTCATTCTATCTATTTCTACCTATAGATAACGCCGGACTTCACTTTCATTTATTATCGGCAGGGGGGTTTCTTTCTTCATCACATGCACGAACACAAATGACAACGTAATAAGAACTCATGCAAAATAAACAAAAGAATGGTTGTCAATTTTATTTAACCTTGTTTTATGGCGAAACCCGACGTCAATCTATCAAAAGTCTGCTTTGGCTGTCATTCAATTGTTTGTTATTTTCCGAACAATGAATGTATCAACTGTACGACAAATACGATTGGTAAAATATCCGGCTGTTTACTGTAGGTAGTGCAACATAACCAATCAGCAAGCGTTTCTCATAGGCAACGTCAATCGGTGTGAATCGGATGTTATCGTTGTAAAAGTAAATAATCTCCTTTATTGTACAATCGAAGCTTCGAAGCTCGGTCAAAAACAACCACTTCAGATACGATTTAAAATGATAATTTCAGTTGACAGTCGGTATATAATGATAAAAATAGCCTGTATTAAATAATTGCTGCCTAATTAGGAATTAAACTTTACGAGAATAGGATTTTTTGTTGACAATATCACATTGAGAATGGGTCTATTGGCATGACCCGGGCTAACGTCAGAATAAGATCTGAATCGGGACGAAAGTATCCTCCGAGACTAACAAGGATAAACACTTCCAAATTTTAATGTATTTATCAAGCTAAGGCTTTAGTTTCATCTTAAATCATACTATTTTTATTATTTGTCCGTTTTTTATTCAATTAAAAACATCTTTAAAATTACAAGTAAAAAACCGGTCTTCTTGGAAAAAACCATGGTTCGTACCATGGCCGTTTCGTACCGTGGTTTACCGGTGCACCGGTTAAACCGCACACCTCTAGAAACTAATATGGCCAGAGCTTTGATATTTGGCATGGTGACACTTCTAGATGTCCTATACCAAATTTGTTCAAAAGGGTCTGGTCGGTTGCATAACTAGGTCACAGGAGCTAAAAATAGATTTTTTTTCAATGAAAACTTAAAAAAGTCTTCTTGTCTGAAACTACATGGGCCAGAGCTTAGATATTTGGCACATAGCATCGCCTACAGGTCCTCTATCAAGTTTGTTCAAATTATGCCCCTGGGGACAAAATTGGCCCCGCCCCTGTGGTCACAGTTTTACATAGAGTTATATAGAGAAAATTTCAAACGTCTTCTTCTCTGAAACTAATATGGCCAGAGCTTTGATATTCGGTATGGTGACACTTTTAAATATTCTTTACATAATTTGTTCAAATTGTTCCGGTCTGTTGCATATCTAGGTCAGTCCTGGACATAAACTATTATCTCCATTTTTTCAGCTATTCTCAGGTGAGCGAAATATGCCCCATGGGGCTCTTGTTATATAGAAAGCTTTTCATAGTTGATTATGCAATTAAATTTTATATTAACCCTTGCTCGCTTAGGTTTTATCTATGTTTAAGACAGGTAACTGTTTTAGACAGTAAGCTGATTAAAGCAGCCTGAAAATCAAGATTTACTCTTTCTCTCAAAACTTGTGTTTAATGTTTAAGACATGAATTCTAAAGGCGGGTTGGCATTAAGGAAGAAATCCCCTGATTTAAGCAACTGTGTGTCTTGGTGAAGGAAAGTTCCTTATACTTCTTAATGAAGACAGGGTAGATCATGAAAAGGTGTTTTAGATAGGGATGGATTAAGGCATGACAAGATGTTGCTATGAAGCTGTTGTTGTTGTTTCTAAGAAGGATTTACGTCCAATCAAAGCCATGTATGATGCATCATCCCATTCCTTGCAGCTGTGGTCATGTCATCATTGGCTCATTGCAGCCATGAATATGTACCATAAGAAATATTATTTTTTCTAAATCCTAACAGATGGTAGCTTAAAGCGGGCTGAAAGTAAAGTAGAATGTGCCTGAAGGCACATTCTGCTTTACTTTCAACCTGCTTTAAGTTGTCACCTGTCTTCAAAGCTAGAAACAGGCTATGGGGTAAAGCATTAAAGCATAATGCATCAGACTATTGATCTCTCAATCCAGGAAAGTTTGAAAGCATGTCAAGCATGTTGTATCAGAATATGAAGCTCTTATCCAATATAAATATCTAATTCCTGTTGTTTCCTCAGAGATGCAGCCAGATCCTGACGCCCACCTGCAGCACCTGCCTAGCAAGGTTGTTGAGGATCTCAGTGAGATCAGTCGCTGGCTTGTAACCAATGGCAACAGTACAGACTACCTAAAAGATTATATCACTTCTAGATCCAGTATGCTGGTCAAGTCACTATCTGGGTAGGTGTCCTTGTTGGTGCGTTTTTAGCTCACCTGGCACGTAGTGCCAAGGTGAGCTATTTTGATCGTCCTCTGTCCGTCGTCGTTCGTCCATCCGTCCGCACAACCGAAATGGGTTAGAGGGCCTTTTCTGGCCAGATAACGGTAAACATAACAAAAGAAGACAATAGAGTTCATTCCGTAACAATAGAATAAGGGACCGTGGCCCGTTATTCAAACAAAAGAAAATAACAAAAGAAAAGGCCCTCTAACCCACTTCGGTGGCACGTCCGTCCGTCCGTCGTTCGTCGTCAACAATTTCTTTAAACGACATCTCCTCCTAAACTACTAGATAGATTTTTACCAAACTTGGCCTGAATGATCCTTATATGGTCCTCTCTCAAAGTTGTTCAAACATTTCCGGTCCGTTGCATATCTAGGTCACAGGAGCTAAAAATAGATTTTTCAATGAAAACTTAAAAAATCTTCGTCTGAAACCACAGTACCCTGAGCTTAGATATTTGGCACAAAGCATCATCTTCAGGTCCTCTAACAAGATTGTTCAAATAATGTCCCTGGGGTAAAAAATGACCCCGCCCCGGGGTCCTAAATTTACATTGAGTTATATAGTGAAATTTTCAAACATCTTTTTCTCTGAAACTAATATGGCCAGAGCTTTGATATTTGGCATGATGCCTCTTCTAGTAGCCCTTAACCAATATTGTAAATACGGTTTTGGTCCATTGCATATCTAGGTCACAGGAGCTTAAAATAGATTTTTTCAATGAAAACTTAAAAAATCTTCTTATCTGAAACCACAGTACCCTGAGCTTAGATATTTGGCACAAAGCATCGACTTCAGGTCCTCTATCAATATTGTTCAAATTATGTCCCTGGGGTAAAAAATGACCCCGCCCCGGGGGTCGTAAATTTACATGGAGTTATATAGTGAAATTTTCAAACATCTTTTTCTCTGAAACTAATATGGCCAGAGCTTTGATATTTGGCATGATGACTCTTCTAGAAGTCCTTAACCAATATTGTAAATATGGTTCCGGTCCATTGCATATCTAGGTCACAGGAGCTAAAAATAGATTTTTTCAATGAAATCTTAAAAAATCTTCTTGTCAGAAACCACAGTACCTTGAGCTTAGATATTTGGCACAAAGCATCATCTACAGGTCCTCTATCAAGATTGTTCAAATTATGTTCCTGGGGTAAAAAATGACCCCGCCCCGGGGGTTGCAGTTTTACATAGAGTTATGTAGTGAAATATTCTTCTCTGAAACTACTATGGCAAGAGCTTTGATATTTTAGCATAGTGACACTTTTAGATGTTCTTTACCAATATTGCTGAAATGGTTCGGGTCTGTTGCATATCTGGGTCATATTAGCTAAAAATATACTTTTTTCAATGAAAAGTCTTCCTGTCTGAAACCATCCATGTACAAAATATTTGACAGCTCACTTAATTTTCAAGTTCATCAGCAAGATTTTTGAAATTATGTCTCTGGGGTGAAAAGTGATCCCACCCCAGGGGTCATGTGACCCTTGTGTTGGTTTTTCCAGGTGAGCGATATTTAGGCCCGCATGAGCCTCTTGTAAAACATTGCTTGATAGTGCTGAAATTGACAAAATGCTCTCATCTATCAAACTCTAGCTATAGTATTTTAATCCATGATCCTCCAAATTTTTGGAGTACTCTTTAAAATTGTCTTTTCAATTAATATAGGCTTTAATGAAGGTATAAATGTGAAAATGTTGGACATATATAAGGTCCTGTTATCAGGAATAGTTAAGTTTCAGACTATCTTTTTTGTGACGGTATCTAAGTAAAGTTTCCCCATATTTCTGTTACCATGCACGATGGAGCTGTTTTATTAGCTAAGAAATAGAATTAACTCTTTCAACACCATAGACCTGTTTAAAATATACTCAATACAGTGTAGACCCAGACTAGAGGGCCCCAATAAGAGCCCTCTGATCAGGATCTGCACTAATTTCTAATTAGACCAATATTTATTAAACTACCCATAATTCAAAGTAGACTTGTTCATAATTTGGTAATTTAAAAGATCCACAAGGGATTGTAATAACATACAAGAGTAACTTTGTGTTGAAAGAATTAATGATAGACATGTTCAATTTGTTTCAGACTGAGAGAGCATTTGAAGTCTGCCAGTGGCACCAGTCTTACACTAGCTGCTCCACACTCCCCTGCAATGGTACAGAGCTAAATTATATTAGTACATCTCTTTACCCCTTTACTCCATATTCTGTGTCATGTTGTGAAGACAGGTGACCAATTGAAGCAGGATGAAAGTAAAACAGAATGTGCCTTTAGGCACTTCCTGTTTTACTTTCAGTCTGCTTTGTGCTATTATCTGCTAGGAAAAAGAAACATGTCTCATGGTGCATATTCATGACTGTATAAATTGGAACTTTTTTTTTTCAGTGGAGGAATATTAAAAAGGCGTAAAAAGCTGTGTATTTATGGTGTAATGGGTCAAAATTCATTTTTGTCTTGTTGCCATTACAAAGGAGCTTTTCCATAAGCATCAACACAGTTTTTGATGACAGCAGCTTAAAAATTTGATATTGCTTTAATGTTATGTATCCTTTTTACACTGTTTCTCAAATGTGTTCATTGCAATACCGTATATACGCAGCCATAAGTCGACTTTTTCAGACTCCAAAATCACTCTCAGAAACCTTACTCGACTTATGGCCCAGACCCAAGATTTTTCAAGATTTTTTACATCTGTATCTAGATACAAAATAACTTGCATTCATACATCACTCAGTACCAGTAATCCAGGTTCAATTTGCAAGCCTCGCGAATGACACTTAATACACTGGTCAGTGTGCATGTGTTAAGCTTTGAGAGATTAACCCACGGGATATTTATAAACAACACCCTGGCTACATACAATGTCACCGTGACCACTGATCAGCTATGTGTACACATGCTGGGCGTTGGTCTAATTTACATTGTAAACACATCATGTAAAGTGACCTAACGGCATAGCTACTTTTGAGTAGGCCGAAAGTCGAGATTGATTATAGAGGTGTTGAAGATGTTTCATTGTGAAATTGCTTTAATTATCACGGATTAACATGAGAGCTGTACACAAAGGAAACTGCAGACATTCCCTGATTCTTAGAGGTACGGAGAGATTCAGTAAAGTTAATTAAGAGGGTGCTTCACTCGCTTTAATTACAACAATTTGCAAACATTGTCTGAATAAGTGACAAATGAGGCCAATTATTTCGAAAATTTACAATACTTTGGTCTTATTACTTATCAAAAAGAACTGAATACAGAGCAGTATTTTAATTCTTTACATAAATTGTGACTGCTTACAAACTTTTCTGATCGGCAAACATTTGCCGTGCCCGTGATGAAAAATTGATCCAACTTATGGACGGGTCGACTTAAAAAGCCTGAAAATTGAGAACAAAATAGGGGGATCGACTTATGGTCCAGGTCTACTTATGGCTGCGAATACCTTAGTATTTCTTTTATTGCATTGTCACACTGGCGAGACATCTAATTCCACAAATTTGTAATTATAAATCTGCCACTCAGTATCCACCCTATTCAGAAGCTACACGTTTTACTGTATACTCATGTGTTCAGAAAAGGTTTGAAAAGTATGAAATGCTCAAGACATATCAGGACAGCTGATTGAACTGTTTGATTAACAAATTAATCATACAGTATTAAGGGAGTTCTTACATTTGTAGTCTTTAGCATTACTGGGCTGCCATTTCTCCAGATTTTTCCGAAATCTTCGGATTTTTATCTTAGCAGATGGTAGCTTAAAGCAGGCTGAAAGTAAAGTAAAATGCGTATTAAGGCACATTCTGCTTTACTTTCAACCTGCTTTAAGTAATCATGCTTGAAAAATAGAAAAGTTGAAAATTTTAGGATTTTTCATGATCATCTTATGGCAGCCCAGTAGAAATGGTGACAGCTTAATGCGAGCAAAATTAATGCAGCCTAGCTTTTTGTATTACTTTTACCCTGCAATCGGTGGTCTCCCGACACGTTTCCTCCCCCAGTGGCAGTTTAACTCTTTCCTCCCTGAAACTTTAAATGGACAATTCCAGTTTCCATTTAAGTCTAGTCCATTTCTGACTTTTAAGGGTTGTTTTTGTCAATGTTTGGCATTATGACAAACAGTGAAGACCCTGATCAGAGGGCTCCTTTCGGAGCCCTCTGATATGGGTCTTCACTGTTTGCACATGACAAGTGTACTATTCACATGTAAACTGTTTGAAAAGGACGCCTATATGCGGGACTAGGGTTAAAGGTTTACACAAGTTTGATCTATAAGTTGTCAAAATCAGTGATTTTGATTTCAATTATTTCAGCCCGCTATCTTTTGTTTCTATTTTCAGACTATGAAATTCAACAGGAACAAAGACACACCTGGTAGAAAGAGCATCAAGAAGTTTGCGTGAGTGGAAATTTTAGACATATATTCTTTGTTGGACTTCAGTACAGCACTGAAATATTCACTGGGTGTCTTTAAAGTTTTGTGAGACACTTGCTATGCTGTAGCAACTACAGTGTAGCTCCATTATATCGCGGAAGTTTGGGTCCACGGAATGAAATCCGCGATGTGGCCGGATCGCGATAAAGCTCAATTCTGAGCTGAACCAAATTTTATTGTATTTTCCATTGTCAAACTCTATTATATCAATTTCATGCAATAAACACGATTTCTTGGTTGTTTACCTTGTTATTTCTTGTGAAAACAAGTCTTTATATGCACTGTCATATTTAGCATCAGCATTTTCATGTGTATTAAGCAAATGCATACTTTCGTTTTTGACAACGGCCGC
Source organism: Gari tellinella (assembly GCA_922989275.2). NCBI lineage: Eukaryota > Metazoa > Mollusca > Bivalvia > Cardiida > Psammobiidae > Gari > Gari tellinella. The sequence continues at coordinate 111,459,256 of OV277856.1, read as the reverse complement.
CATTTTGCTTGAAATGTGCGTGTGTCAGTAAGATTCAGTTACTCGTGAAAATCACACTTAATGCCTATATCGCGATAATAAGCAGATAAAATGGGATTTTCTAGGTTGTATTGTCAAGAAACAAGTAAATGCAAATGAAAGTGAAAGAACAATGAAGTTAATTTACAGTTTACAAGTTTAAATTCATTAATTGTTTGGCCGACATTGTTCGCGTACGTTATTATCTGGTACGAATCGCAATTATAATTGTAAGCGTCTGTTGATGTACCAAAATGTGAATGACTGTGATTTTAACGTCTGTGGTTATCTCTCCATTGCTTTTAATAAGGATTAGTCGACTTTGATAGTTCAAAGTCAAAGTCAATCAGGTTAGTTTGCTAATTATTGCTAAATAATGAGCGAAACTGCATATGTGCGAGTTCACTCATTGTTTGTTGTTAGTGCATCACACCTGTCAATCAACACAGCGAGATGACACGCTGCGCGATGACAAGTCCACAGATGGTGATAATTGACACTGATTACGCAATTATAGCGACCTGTTAAAGCGACTCGCAACCAGATGGTGCATTAAAAATAGTAATTTGTAAATATGTGTCAAACGCTTATATAAATGGTAAAGAATTAGTTTAGGATAAGAAATTCTGTTTAAAAAAATGTATTTCAATAAAAAAAAATATTGGTCTCTGGTGGGATTCGAACCCGGGGCCCGGCATTGGCGGACAGAAGGCAAAATAGGGGAAACCGCTTAGACCAATGGACCACGGAACTATCCGTTTATCTCGATTCGATTTAACGTATTTCAATGTGTAGCGATCGAAAGTGCATACAACTTCGTAATTCGGCTCGTGTTTATGTCTGAGCCCGTGTAGAGAAGCAACAACAACAACTATACCGTCTACTAGTTGGTATAGAAAAACGATGGAAAATATCTAAAAATCTAAGATTCGGTGACGATTCTTGAGACTTTTTTTGGACTGATCATATTTTTTTAATGTCAGAAGCCAAATAATGCCACAAATTTGCTTTTATTTGAGTATTTTATTTTATTTTGACAAGTACACCATCCGGTTGCGAGTCCCTTTAAAGGAAGATATAATTATTATAGAAACAGAAATCATTGAAACTCAGCTTTTATTGACTTTAGTATACACAAATGGGGTCCAAGCCGGGACCGCGATATATTGGCTTTCGCGAAATAGCGGACCGCGAAGTAACGGAGCTACACTGTACTACATTAAGCTTTTTACCTTAGGAATCAGTGTAATTTGTAAATTGAAATTTTAAACTTTTTTAATAAAAATTAGATGAGTTAAAGCAAGTTGCATTCTTTCTTTATAAAAATAAATTAACCTACCAGTGCAAATAGCCATACGCCCAATTTAATCATATTACAAACTAATATGCTGAACTATTTGACCACCTTCAGATTTAATTCATTTCAGTCAGAAAACTAGAAAAGCATCCACAGCTCTGTTGAAGTCTCCATTTGATACAGGTTAGTGAACGTTTATATTTTTGGCTATATAGCTTTGTCAGCCAATATTGTCATTGAAATTGTAAGCCATTTTCATGCTTGGATGTTGTATTGATCAAACAAGCAATACAAGGCTGTCAGCTGCAGTTGGTTGTTGAAAAGAACTTGAAATGATACTTTTAAAAGGAAATGATTGTCTATGGTGAATTCACAGAAGAAATTGTAAGGTGGTCTCTGAAGATTTAGTCACTTACTGTCATGTAGACAATTGAAATGTAGAAAGCTCATACAGGATGTGTAGTATAGCGAGACATTATACACGTTTGTAAACATGTATGACCAGTAGTAGAAATAAAGTTAAATTGGACATAAGCCATCTTCCATCCCCATTGCCTTTATGATACCCTGCCCTAGCCATTATTGTACAATGGTGGGGGTTTAATGTATGATTAATATTTTAGGGCTCCAAATAAGTGTGTGTGTAAACCGCTGATTTCCAGCTTTCCTCCTTTAGGCTTCCACTACATCCTACAGTGGAGAATCTGTTATTCTTTCCCAATAAACGTGTTTACACTAAAACTATTATTTCCAGTACAAACAGTTTGGAGCCAGATCAGACGCCGGGTAACCCGGCGTCTGATCAGGCTCCAAACTGTTTGCCACCAAGATAAAAATGAATTATACAGAATTGACAAAAAGTTGTACTTTTCTACGCTTAGTGTTTTGCATTTGCGTACGTTTGCGTTTAAACGGGAAAGAATAACAGATTCTCCACTGTATGATGTGGCTACTCATTAGAATAATTGCTTTGCAATGATTCTAATGAGTGGTCACACTATAAGGTGTGGTGGAGGCATAAGGATTTTAGCTTTTGCTACTTGTGCATTGAACTTTTACCCCATAGCCTGTTTCTAGTTTTGAAGAAAAGTTACCACTTAAAGCAGGTTGAAAGTGAAGCAGAATGTGCCCTAATATATTAAGCTTTATTTTCAGTCTGCTTTAAGCTACCATCTGCTAGGATATAGAAAACATTTCTTTTGGTACATGTTCATAACTGTATAAATTGGAATTATTTTCTTCAGTGGAGGAATGAATTAAATGTGCTAAAAGGCACTTCTTATTGTTGTGTAATCATGAACAGGTCACAAGAGGCAAGGCTCATCAGCAGAGGCTATCAAAGAGGACACATGTGAAGTAGACATTGATGTATATATAACAGAACTGACAGCTCTACTCAAACTGATGCAGGTGGGTGGTGAATTATTTTTGGACATGTTAAACAGCAAAGCAAAGTAAATGAAAATTATTACTTGATTTCCATTAATAATGAATAATCCAGAGCATGGAAACAACCTTTTTAGTTGTAAATGAAAATTGTTTAAACATTTTTTATGGTAAGTCGCCATGTCTTGAAATGTTTTTAAATCATCACTGACCGAAATTTCTTGCACAATTCTTATCCTTTCACTAATGTTATACTTTCTGCTTATTCCTCAAATAGAGATTTTTAAGCATATTGATTAAAGAGATATCAATATGGATGTCAAACAGTTTTATTTATCCTGATAAGACACCCAGTTAGTTGACTTCAGATCTGACCTGTTTTCAAATAGTGTAACCTGACTTTGCAGTGAAATGGTTGGTGAATGATAGTTTGTACTTGTTATATAAATACTTACTTATTTATTTATAGTTACAGAACTCCAGTAAAGAGTAGGTCAGCCGACAATTTTCAACATTTATACCTTGTCTTCATGTTTTACTACTCATTAGAATGTATCTGGAAGAGAAAATTCTAACAAGTATTCACAATGTTGGGGTCTGTGAAGTTCTATTTAAAGATTTGAGTGTTTGTAATAGATAATGTACTTCCCATAACTCTATGGCTTGTTTCTAGTATTGAAGATAGGTGACCACTTAAAGCAGGTTGAAAGTAAAGCAGAATGTGTCGTAAGGCACACTCTGCTTTACTTTCAGCCTGCTTTAAGCTACCATCTGCTAGGATATAGCAAATAATTCTTAATGATACATAATCCTGTCTCATAAATTAGAACCATTTTCTTAAGTGGAAGAATTAATTAAATCTGTAAAATGTGTATCTATGGAGTAATGCGTTAACATTATTCTATGTGTACCGGTATGTATGGAGTATTTGGTAAACTAGAGCTGTAATGTGCTCCTATTCTGTCTTCAGAGTGAGCTGCAGTTGCTGGTACAGATCATACCTGAGAAGTATCAGAGACAGGTGTATGACAACATCGTCCAGCCAGGCCTGGATACAGTAGTGAATGAGGGAGAAGTAAGTAATAACCAGGGGCCCGTTTCATAAAACTTCGTACGACAAATGTTGTCCTAAGTCAAAACTTTAAATTTCTGATTTCTCTATCTAATCCTGTCTTGTGACATATCTTTGGAATCGTCTTGAATTAGACAGGATTAGATTGACAAATAAATAATAATTGAGACTTTTATCATCTGACTTACGACAACATTTGTCGTAAGAAGTTTTATGAATCTCAAGCTTCCAGTCGCTAGGGTTGAATGTGTTGATAGAACTCATTGATACAGTTGTTGCCTTTGACTACTTCCAATCCATCCATATTACATTTGACTTTGACCTTGACCTAATGCAGAGCTCCAGATAAGGGGGAGTTACCTGCACAAATACAACATTTTCTCACTCATCCGAGCATTGAGTCCCATTGTGTTACCACAGTAGTGACACCATAGGGTTTAAAGTATAAATAAAGATTTTAGTTTTTTAAATACTCTCCTTATCTGGAGCCCTACTAATGTAGGAGATGGTGTTATGACAGTGAAGGAATTAAAGTATGTGACCATATAGTTTAGATGCAGTAGCAAAATGTAATTTCATGCTAAACATGTTCAATTACTGCATGTATATTTCTATCATTTGACTTGCCAAAACATGCTTTGGTCAAGGTTTAAGTATTAAAATGTCTTTGACTTGCCAAGACATGCTATGGTCAAGGTTTAAGTATTAAAATGTCTTTGACTTGCCAAGACATGCTATGGTCAAGGTTTAAGTATTCAAATGTCTTTGACTTGCCAAGACATACTGTGGTCAAGGTTTAAGTATTAAAATGTCTTTGACTTGCCAAGACATACTGTGGTCAAGGTTTAAGTATTAAAATGTCTTTGACTTGCCAAGACATGCTATGGTCAAGGTTTAAGTATTAAAATGTCTTCCTAATTTAGGGTCAGAGTGTCAGTTTGGATCTTGATGATATGCTGAGTTACTTAGTGTCTCTTCAGGATCCAAACTGGTTGCAGTTGGTTTTGTTGTTAGCTTGCCTTGTCTTTTAGAAGTTACACAGTCATAATGATTTATTGTCTTTTGAATACCAGTTTCAGCTTGTTGGGGTAATACAGTTTGAACAATATACAATAATAAACTTATATACAGTATAACCTCTATATTGCACCACAAATCGATTGTATAAACAAAAAGTGGGAAGTTAAAGCAAGATGAAAGTAAAACAGAAAGCCCCCACAGAAGCTTCCTGTTTTATTTTCACCTTGCTTTAAGCAGCCACCTGTCAAAATTTAATTAGAAAAATAATTTAGTGATCATATTAGAGAAGTTTTGTTACATATATTATACTAATATTGGAAAAGGTAATATATAAACATGTGTTAAAAATCAATACATATGGTAGCATATAGATGTATAGTGTACTACAGAATATAATGTACTAATTTGGACAGGTAATAAAGACTTGAGATCCTAGAAAAAAATTAAACTCCCTTTTGGTATTGGTTCATTACATTTTGTGACAAGTTTAATTTATAAGATTCTGTTATGACTTGATTGTTCCTCAGCACATGCTAATATTTAAAAAAAATAGAGAATATTTTGGGCCTAGTTTGAATGAGAAATGTTATCCGACAAGGCAGATAAATAGTTCTGGTGAGTCAAGAAGAAGGTTACAGTTACTGCGTCTTTCCTCTGTTCATATGTAGACTTCTGCTCCTGATCCTAAGCACAGGCTAGTGCTAGTTATTAAATACAACAAGCACTGAGGCTGTACCAAGAAGTAGGATACAGTTTACTGGTTCTTTCCTCTTCTCATATGTAGACTTCTGCTCCTGTTCCTAAGCACAGGCAAGTGCTAGTTATTAAATACAACAAGCACTGAGTCTTTACCAAGAAATAGGTTACAGTTACTGGTTCTTTCCTCTGTTCATATGTAGACTTCTGCTTCTGATTCTAAGCACAGGCTAGTGCTAGTTATTAAATACAACAAGCACTGAGTCTATACTAAGAAGTAGGTTACAGTTACTGGTTCTTTCCTGTGTTCATATATAGACTTCTGCTCCTGATCCTAAGCACAGGCTAGTGCTAGTTAATAAATACAACAAGCACTGAGTCTCTTCAAAGAAGTAGGTTACAGTGACTGGTTCTTTCCTCTATTCATATGTAAACTTCTGCTCCTGATCCTAAACACAGGCTAGTGCTAGATATTAAATACAATAAGCACTGAGGCTGTACCAAGAAGTAGGTTACAGTAACTGGTTGTTTCCTCTGTTCATATGTATACTTCTGCTGCTGATCTTAAGCACAGGCTAGTGCTAATTATTTAAAACAACAAGCACTGAGGCTGTACCAAGAAGTAGGTTACAGTTACTGGTTCTTTCCTCTTCTCATATAGTGTAGACTTCTGCTCCTGATCCTAAGCACAGGCTAGTGCTAGTTATTAAATACAACAAGCACTGAGGCTGTACCAAGAAGTAGGTTACAGTTACTGGTTCTTTCCTCTTCTCATATAGTGTAGACTTCTGCTCCTGATCCTAAGCACAGGCTAGTGCTAGTTATTAAATACAACAAGCACTGAGGCTGTACCAAGAAGTAGGTTACAGTTACTGGTTCTTTCCTCTTCTCATATAGTGTAGACTTCTGCTCCTGATCCTAAGCACAGGCTAGTGCTAGTTATTAAAAACAACAAGCACTGAGGCTGTGCCAAGAAGTAGGTTACAGTTACTGGTTCTTTCCTTTTCTCATATAGTGTAGACTTCTGCTCCTGGTCCTAAGCACAGGCTAGTGCTAGTTATCAAATACAACAAGCACTGAGGCTGTACCAAGAAGTAGGTTACAGTTACTGGTTCTTTCCTCTTCTCATATAGTGTAGACTTCTGCTCCTGATCCTAAGCACAGGCTAGTGCTAGTTATTAAATACAACAAGCTCTGAGGCTGTACCAAGAAGTAGGTTACAGTTACTGGTTCTTTCCTCTTCTCATATAGTGTAGACTTCTGCTCCTGATCCTAAGCACAGGCTAGTGCTAGTTATTAAATACAACAAGCACTGAGACTGTACCAAGAAGTAGGTTACAGTTACTGGTTCTTTCCTCTTCTCATATAGTGTAGACTTCTGCTCCTGATCCTAAGCACAGGCTAGTGCTAGTTATTAAATACAACAAGCACTGAGGCTATACCAAGAAGTAGGTTACAGTTACTGGTTCTTTCCTATTCTCATATAGTGTAGACTTCTGCTCCTGATCCTAAGCACATGCTAGTGCTAGTGCTAGTTATTAAATGCAACAAGCACTGAGGCTGTACCAAGAAGTAGGTTACAGTTACTGGTTCTTTCCTCTTCTCATATAGTGTAGACTTCTGCTCCTGATCCTAAGCACAGGCTAGTGCTAGTTATTAAATACAACAAGCACTGAGGCTGTGCCAAGAAGTAGGTTACAGTTACTGTTACTGGTTCTTTCCTCTTCTCATACGTAGACTTCTGCTCCTGATCCTAAGCACAGGCTAGTGCTAGTTATCAAATACAACAAGCACTGAGGCTGTACCAAGAAGTAGGTTACAGTTACTGGTTCTTTCCTCTTCTCATATAGTGTAGACTTCTGCTCCTGATCCTAAGCACAGGCTAGTGCTAGTTATTAAATACAACAAGCACTGAGGCTGTACCAAAAAGTAGGTTACAGTTACTGGTTCTTTCCTCTTCTCATATAGTGTAGACTTCTGCTCCAGATCCTAAGCACAGGCTAGTGCTAGTTATATAATACAACAAGCACTGAGGCTGTAACAAGAAGTAGGTTACAGTTACTGGTTCTTTCCTCTTCTCATAGTGTGGATTTCTGCTCCTGATCCTAAGCACAGGCTAGTGCTAGTTATTAAATACAACAAGCACTGAGGCTGTACCAAGAAGTAGGTTACAGTTACTGGTTCTTTCCTCTTCTCATATAGTGTAGACTTCTGCTCCTGATCCTAAGCACAGGCTAGTGCTAGTTATCAAATACAACAAGCACTGAGGCTGTACCAAGAAGTAGGTTACAGTTACTGGTTCTTTCCTCTTCTCATAGTGTAGACTTCTGCTCCTGATCCTAAGCACAGGCTAGTGCTAGTTATTAAATACAACAAGCACTGAGGCTGTACCAAGAAGTAGGTTACAGTTACTGGTTCTTTCCTCTTCTCATATAGTGTAGACTTCTGCTCCTGATCCTAAGCACAGGCTAGTGCTAGTTATTAAATACAACAAGCACTGAGGCTGTACCAAGAAGTAGGATACAGTTACTGGTTCTTTCCTCTTCTCATATAGTGTAGACTTCTGCTCCTGATCCTAAGCACAGGCTAGTGCTAGTTATTAAAAACAACAAGCACTGAGGCTGTACCAAGAAGTAGGTTACAGTTACTGTTACTGGTTCTTTCCTCTTCTCATACGTAGACTTCTGCTCCTGATCCTAAGCACAGGCTAGTGCTAGTTATATGATACAACACGCACTGAGGCTGTACCAAGAAGTAGGTTACAGTTACTGGTTCTTTCCTCTTCTCATATAGTGTAGACTTCTGCTCCTGATCCTAAGCACAGGCTAGTGCTAGTTATCAAATACAACAAGCACTGAGGCTGTACCAAGAAGTAGGTTACAGTTACTGGTTCTTTCCTCTTCTCATAGTGTAGACTTCTGCTCCTGATCCTAAGCACAGGCTAGTGCTAGTTATATAATACAACAAGCACTGAGTCTATACCAAGAAGTAGGTTACAGTTACTGGTTCTTTCCTCTTCTCATATAGTGTACACTTCTGCTCCTGATCCTAAGCACAGGCTAGTGCTAGTTATTAAATACAACAAGCTCTGAGGCTGTACCAAGAAGTAGGTTACAGTTACTGGTTCTTTCCTCTTCTCATATAGTGTAGACTTCTGCTCCTGATCCTAAGCACAGGCTAGTGCTACTTATTAAATACAACAAGCACTGAGGCTGTACCAAGAAGTAGGTTACAGTTACTGGTTCTTTCCTCTTCTCATATAGTGTAGACTTCTGCTCCTGGTCCTAAGCACAGGCTAGTGCTAGTTATCAAATACAACAAGCACTGAGGCTGTACCAAGAAGTAGGTTACAGTTACTGTTACTGGTACTTTCCTCTTCTCTTACGTAGACTTCTGCTCCTGATCCTAAGCACAGGCTAGTGCTAGTTATCAAATACAACAAGCACTGAGGCTGTACCAAGAAGTAGGTTACAGTTACTGGTTCTTTCCTTTTCTCATAGTGTAGACTTCTGCTCCTGATCCTAAGCACAGGCTAGTGCTAGTTATTAAATACAACAAGCACTGAGGCTGTACCAAGAAGTAGGTTACAGTTATAGTGAGTCACTGGTTCTTTCCTCTTCTCATATAGTGTAGACTTCTGCTCCTGATCCTAAGCACAGGCTAGTGCTAGTTATCAAATACAACAAGCACTGAGGCTGTACCAAGAAGTAGGTTACAGTTACTGGTTCTTTCCTCTTCTCATAGTGTAGACTTCTGCTCCTGATCCTAAGCACAGGCTAGTGCTAGTTATTAAATACAACAAGCACTGAGGCTGTACCAAGAAGTAGGTTACAGTTACAGTGAGTTACTGGTTCTTTCCTCTTCTCATATAGTGTAGACTTCTGCTCCTGATCCTAAGCACAGGCTAGTGCTAGTTATATAATACAACAAGCACTGAGTCTATACCAAGAAGTAGGTTACAGTTACTGGTTCTTTCCTCTTCTCATATAGTGTACACTTCTGCTCCTGATCCTAAGCACAGGCTAGTGCTAGTTATTAAATACAACAAGCACTGAGGCTGTACCAAGAAGTAGGTTACAGTTACTGGTTCTTTCCTCTACTCATATAGTGTAGACTTCTGCTCCTGATCCTAAGCACAGGCTAGTGCTACTTATTAAATACAACAAGCACTGAGGCTGTACCAAGAAGTAGGTTACAGTTACTGGTTCTTTCCTCTTCTCATATAGTGTAGACTTCTGCTCCTGATCCTAAGCACAGGCTAGTGCTAGTTATCAAATACAACAAGCACTGAGGCTGTACCAAGAAGTAGGTTACAGTTACTGTTACTGGTACTTTCCTCGTCTCATACGTAGACTTCTGCTCCTGATCCTAAGCACAGGCTAGTGCTAGTTATCAAATACAACAAGCACTGAGGCTGTACCAAGAAGTAGGTTACAGTTACTGGTTCTTTCCTTTTCTCATAGTGTAGACTTCTGCTCCTGATCCTAAGCACAGACTAGTGCTTGTTATTAAATACAACAAGCACTGAGGCTGTACCAAGAAGTAGGTTACAGTTATAGTGAGTCACTGGTTCTTTCCTCTTCTCATATAGTGTAGACTTCTGCTCCTGATCCTAAGCACAGGCTAGTGCTAGTTATTAAATACAACAAGCACTGAGGCTGTACCAAGAAGTAGGTTACAGTTACTGGTTCTTTCCTCTTCTCATATAGTGTAGACTTCTGCTCCTGATCCTAAGCACAGGCTAGTGCTAGTTATTAAATACAACAAGCACTGAGGCTGTAGCAAGAAGTAGGTTACAGTTACTGTTACTGGTTCTTTCCTCTTCTCATACGTAGACTTCTGCTCCTGATCCTAAGCACAGGCTAGTGCTAGTTATCAAATACAACAAGCACTGAGGCTGTACCAAGAAGTAGGTTACAGTTACTGGTTCTTTCCTCTTCTCGTATAGTGTAGACTTCTGCTCCTGATCCTAAGCACAGGCTAGTGCTAGTGATATATTACAACAAGCACTGAGGCTGTACCAAGAAGTAGGTTACAGTTACTGGTTCTTTCCTCTTCTCATATAGTGTAGACTTCTGCTCCTGATCCTAAGCACAGGCTAGTGCTAGTTATTAAATACAACAAGCACTGAGGCTGTACCAAGAAGTAGGTAACAGTTACTGGTTCTTTCCTCTTCTCATATAGTGTAGACTTCTGCTCCTGCTCCTAAGCACAGGCTAGTGCTAGTTATTAAATACAACAAGCACTGAGGCTGTACCAAGAAGTAGGTTACAGTTACTGGTTCTTTCCTCTTCTCATATAGTGTAGACTTCTGCTCCTGATCCTAAGCACAGGCTAGTGCTAGTTATTAAATACAACAAGCACTGAGGCTGTACCAAGAAGTAGGTTACAGTTACTGTTACTGGTTCTTTCCTCTTCTCATACGTAGACTTCTGCTCCTGATCCTAAGCACAGGCTAGTGCTAGTTATCAAATACAACAAGCACTGAGGCTGTACCAAGAAGTAGGTTACAGTTACTGGTTCTTTCCTCTTCTCATATAGTGTAGACTTCTGCTCCTGATCCTAAGCACAGGCTAGTGCTAGTTATCAAATACAACAAGCACTGAGGCTGTACCAAGAAGTAGGTTACAGTTACTGTTACTGGTACTTTCCTCGTCTCATACGTAGACTTCTGCTCCTGATCCTAAGCACAGGCTAGTGCTAGTTATCAAATACAACAAGCACTGAGGCTGTACCAAGAAGTAGGTTACAGTTACTGGTTCTTTCCTTTTCTCATAGTGTAGACTTCTGCTCCTGATCCTAAGCACAGACTAGTGCTTGTTATTAAATACAACAAGCACTGAGGCTGTACCAAGAAGTAGGTTACAGTTATAGTGAGTCACTGGTTCTTTCCTCTTCTCATATAGTGTAGACTTCTGCTCCTGATCCTAAGCACAGGCTAGTGCTAGTTATTAAATACAACAAGCACTGAGGCTGTACCAAGAAGTAGGTTACAGTTACTGGTTCTTTCCTCTTCTCATATAGTGTAGACTTCTGCTCCTGATCCTAAGCACAGGCTAGTGCTAGTTATTAAATACAACAAGCACTGAGGCTGTAGCAAGAAGTAGGTTACAGTTACTGTTACTGGTTCTTTCCTCTTCTCATACGTAGACTTCTGCTCCTGATCCTAAGCACAGGCTAGTGCTAGTTATCAAATACAACAAGCACTGAGGCTGTACCAAGAAGTAGGTTACAGTTACTGGTTCTTTCCTCTTCTCGTATAGTGTAGACTTCTGCTCCTGATCCTAAGCACAGGCTAGTGCTAGTGATATATTACAACAAGCACTGAGGCTGTACCAAGAAGTAGGTTACAGTTACTGGTTCTTTCCTCTTCTCATATAGTGTAGACTTCTGCTCCTGATCCTAAGCACAGGCTAGTGCTAGTTATTAAATACAACAAGCACTGAGGCTGTACCAAGAAGTAGGTAACAGTTACTGGTTCTTTCCTCTTCTCATATAGTGTAGACTTCTGCTCCTGCTCCTAAGCACAGGCTAGTGCTAGTTATTAAATACAACAAGCACTGAGGCTGTACCAAGAAGTAGGTTACAGTTACTGGTTCTTTCCTCTTCTCATATAGTGTAGACTTCTGCTCCTGATCCTAAGCACAGGCTAGTGCTAGTTATTAAATACAACAAGCACTGAGGCTGTACCAAGAAGTAGGTTACAGTTACTGTTACTGGTTCTTTCCTCTTCTCATACGTAGACTTCTGCTCCTGATCCTAAGCACAGGCTAGTGCTAGTTATCAAATACAACAAGCACTGAGGCTGTACCAAGAAGTAGGTTACAGTTACTGGTTCTTTCCTCTTCTCATATAGTGTAGACTTCTGCTCCTGATCCTAAGCACAGGCTAGTGCTAGTTATATAATACATCAAGCACTGAGGCTGTACCAAGAAGTAGGTTACAGTTACTGGTTCTTTCCTCTTCTCATAGTGTAGACTTCTGCTCCTGATCCTAAGCACAGGCTAGTGCTAGTTATTAAATACAACAAGCACTGAGGCTGTTCCAAGAAGTAGGTTACAGTTACAGTGAGTTACTGGTTCTTTCCTCTTCTCATATAGTGTAGACTTCTGCTCCTGATCCTAAGCACATGCTAGTGCTAGTTATATAATACAACAAGCACTGAGGCTGTACCAAGAAGTAGGTTACAGTTACTGGTTCTTTCCTCTTCTCATATAGTGTAGACTTCTGCTCCTGATCCTAAGCACAGGCTAGTGCTAGTTATTAAATACAACAAGCACTGAGGCTGTACCAAGAAGTAGGTTACAGTTACTGGTTCTTTCCTCTTCTCATATAGTGTAGACTTCTGCTCCTGATCCTAAGCACAGGCTAGTGCTAGTTATTAAATACAACAAGCACTGAGGCTGTACCAAGAAGTAGGTTACAGTTACTGGTTCTTTCCTCTTCTCATATAGTGTAGACTTCTGCTCCTGATCCTAAGCACAGGCTAGTGCTAGTTATATAATACAACAAGCACTGAGGCTGTACCAAGAAGTAGGTTACAGTTACTGGTTCTTTCCTCTTCTCATATAGTGTAGACTTCTGCTCATGGTCCTAAGCACAGGCTAGTGCTAGTTATCAAATACAACAAGCACTGAGGCTGTACCAAGAAGTAGGTTACAGTTACTGGTTCTTTCCTTTTCTCATATAGTGTAGACTTCTGCTCCTGATCCTAAGCACAGGCTAGTGCTAGTTATCAGGGTTCGAATTTAAGCTCGCATACTCGCAAAATGCGAGAGGAATTTGTAAATTGCGAGTGATTTTTAAACAAACTCGCAAAAAAATGCGAGTACAGTTTTTCGGACAGCTAAACACAGTATAGCGTCTGTAAGGCTATGTTCGGTTTATTCCGTAGCATTTTGAGTGGCGGAAATGGACGAGAAGACAAGCGAATACTTTTCGTAAGCCAATCATAGCTTCTCGGGCAGTTTCAACCTCTTTTTTTGTCTGTAAGAATGACGTAATGACGGACTTTCCCAATTCTCATTGGCTAATGAAACGCGCACTTTGCTACTTCGGAGTTCCGATGTGTAAACAATTCTTATCACAGAGTCTGAGTCTCAACAACCGAAACCGTTCTCCAAAGACGAGGCCATTTAAAAGACTCGCACGAGTACAAGTATACTTCTAATTCTACTGTGACATACTGTTTATTAACCACAGCCCTGAAATATACGACCAGTGAAAAAACGTTTGTATCGTAGACGGATTGGCAATCTAAACCTGACCTAATTTTCGAGTAATGAAATCGTGTGCGGTCTGCCTAGTGCATACAGCATGCATTCTCCCCAATATTATAAAATGTAAGAAAAATACTCCTTTGGTATGTACACATAGATATGAAAATCAAGATCTGTCAGCTGTAACCACAAATGTACAACTATGAAATACACGAAGTGTAAGTAGATCGTATCTGATTACTACACGTCTGTGTCGGGTTAAAAGTTAAAACATATATGTGCAGAATGACCGTTTAACTTTCGCGAGTAGTTTTTGCATTTTGCGAGTAAGTTCAAAAGTCACTCGCAAAAAAATGCAAGTGTAATTTTTAGCTAATTTCTAACCCTGGTTATATAATAGAACAAGCACTGAGGCTGTACCAAGAAGTAGGTTACAGTTACTGGTTCTTTCCTCTTCTCATATAGTGTAGACTTCTGCTCCTGATCCTAAGCACAGGCTAGTGCTAGTTATTAAATACAACAAGCATTGAGGCTGTACCAAGAAGTAGGTTACAGTTACTGGTTCTTTCCTCTTCTCATATAGTGTAGACTTCTGCTCCTGATCCTAAGCACAGGCTAGTGCTAGTTATATAATACAACAAGCACTGAGGCTGTACCAAGAAGTAGGTTACAGTTACTGGTTCTTTCCTCTTCTCATATAGTGTAGACTTCTGCTCCTGGTCCTAAGCACAGGCTAGTGCTAGTTATCAAATACAACAAGCACTGAGGCTGTACCAAGAAGTAGGTTACAGTTACTGGTTCTTTCCTCTTCTCATATAGTGTAGACTTCTGCTCCTGATCCTAAGCACAGGCTAGTGCTAGTTATTAAAAACAACAAGTACTGAGGCTGTACCAAGAAGTAGGTTACAGTTGCTGGTTCTTTCCTCTTCTCGTATAGTGTAGACTTCTGCTCCTGGTCCTAAGCACAGGCTAGTGCTAGTTATCAAATACAACAAGCACTGAGGCTGTACCAAGAAGTAGGTTACAGTTACTGGTTCTTTCCTCTTCTCATATAGTGTAGACTTCTGCTCCTGATCCTAAGCACAGGCTAGTGCTAGTTATTAAATACAACAAGCACTGAGGCTGTACCAAGAAGTAGGTTACAGTTACTGGTTCTTTCCTCTTCTCATATAGTGTAGACTTCTACTCCTGGTCCTAAGCACAGGCTAGTGCTAGTTATCAAATACAACAAGCACTGAGGCTGTACCAAGAAGTAGGTTACAGTTACTGGTTCTTTCCTCTTCTCATATAGTGTAGACTTCTGCTCCTGATCCAAAGCACAGGCTAGTGCTAGTTTTTAAAAACAACAAGTACTGAGGCTGTACCAAGAAGTAGGTTACAGTTACTGGTTCTTTCCTCTTCTCATATAGTGTAGACTTCTGCTCCTGGTCCTAAGCACAGGCTAGTGCTAGTTATCAAATACAACAAGCAATGAAGCTGTACCAAGAAGTAGGTTACAGTTACTGGTTCTTTCCTCTTCTCATATAGTGTATACTTCTGCTCCTGATCCTAAGCACAGGCTAGTGCTAGTTATTAAATACAACAAGCACTGAGGCTGTACCAAGAAGTAGGTTACAGTTACTGGTTCTTTCCTCTTCTCATATAGTGTAGACTTCTGCTCCTGATCCTAAGCACAGGCTAGTGCTAGTTATTAAATACAACAAGCACTGAGGCTGTATCAAGAAGTAGGTTACAGTTACTGTTACTGGTTCTTTCCTCTTCTCATACGTAGACTTCTGCTCCTGATCCTAAGCACAGGCTAGTGCTAGTTATCAAATACAACAAGCACTGAGACTGTACCAAGAAGTAGGTTACAGTTACTGGTTCTTTCCTCTTCTCATATAGTGTAGACTTCTGCTCCTGATCCTAAACACAGGCTAGTGCTAGTTATATAATACAACAAGCACTGAGGCTGTACCAAGAAGTAGGTTACAGTTACTGGTTATTTCCGCTTCTCATATAGTGTAGACTTCTGCTCCTGATCCTAAGCACAGATTAGTGCTAGTTATTAAATACAACAAGCACTGAGGCTGTACCAAGAAGTAGGTTACAGTTACTGGTTCTTTCCTCTTCTCATATAGTATAGACATCTGCTCCTGATCCTAAGCACAGGCTAGTGCTAGCGATATAATACAACAAGCACTGAGGCTGTACCAAGAAGTAGGTTACAGTTACTGGTTCTTTCCTCTTCTCATATAGTATAGACTTCTGCTCCTGATCCTAAGCACAGGCTAGTGCTAGTTATTAAATACAACAAGCACTGAGGCTGTACCAAGAAGTAGGTTACAGTTACTGGTTCTTTCCTCTTCTCATATAGTGTAGACTTCTGCTCCTGATCCTAAGCACAGGCTAGTGCTAGTTATTAAATACAACAAGCACTGAGGCTGTACCAAGAAGTAGGTAACAGTAACTGGTTCTTTCCTCTTCTCATATAGTGTAGACTTCTGCTCCTGATCCTAAGCACAGGCTAGTGCTAGTTATTAAATACAACAAGCACTGAGGCTGTACCAAGAAGTAGGTAACAGTTACTGGTTCTTTCCTCTTCTAATATAGTGTAGACTTCTGCTCCTGATCCTAAGCACAGGCTAGTGCTAGTTATTAAATACAACAAGCACTGAGGCTGTACCAAGAAGTAGGTTACAGTTACAGTGAGTTACTGGTTCTTTCCTCTTCTCATATAGTGTAGACTTTTGCTCCTGATCCTAAGCACAGGCTAGTGCTAGTTATTAAATACCGTATAAGTGGTTTTTTACGCGAGACGCAAATTTAGCGATTCAACCCTAAATGAATTTTTAGCGTATTAATTTTTCGCGCCACGTTTATTGAAAATCTATTTTTCGCGGTTATAATATTTAAGCATATTTTATTTTACCGTTTGGGTTGTATCTTGTCAATAAATCCGCATACGTAAGTGGCGCATTCAAAACTAAGGGAAGTAACTATTTAAACATTCACGGCGACGGATATCAATCTTCCCTTCATAAAGTGCCGGTATATGGCGCACTTGTTTACAATATGATCGGATGCAATTTCCGTCTTCCCTCCGTAATGAACTGACGCGGCAGAAAGTCACCACGCCGGGTAAATCAATGTCTCTCAAGTATCCAAAACTTTTCACACTCGATTTACCTGTATATACGTGTTGACAATGGAGAACGTTGCCTTTTAATTGCAAGCAGACGAGGTGTCATTTACGAGTGAGTAACATAGGTCAAACTGTAAAAGCGATCAACCCTTTGTCTGCCTATTACAACTTGATGGCATTGGCAAACAGTTTGAGTAAAGATAAGGCACCAAAAACACGACAAATCTGGATCTAAATTGTTTGACATCCGTCTTTAGATCTCTTTAATAAAAAAATGCATTAAATTGAAAGTGGGTATAGGCCTGGTCCGGAATAAGAACACGGGAACACGGGAACGAAGAAATTGTGATTTGGTTGGTTTTTTTACGACAAACTGCCTCGAGCGGACTTTGCTGCAGAAAATGAAATAGGCCTAGAGAAAGGTAGGAATATTTGGCGGATTAGATTTACGCGAATTTGATGCACACGCGAAAATAGGGAAAATTTCCTTCTCGCGAAAAAAACCACTTATACGGTACAACAAGCACTGAGGCTGTACCAAGAAGTAGGTTACAGTTACTGTTACTGGTTCTTTCCTCTTCTCATACGTAGACTTCTGCTCCTGATCCTAAGCACAGGCTAGTGCTAGTTATCAAATACAACCAGCACTGAGACTGTACCAAGAAGTAGGTTACAGTTACTGGTTCTTTCCTCTTCTCATATAGTGTAGACTTCTGCTCCTGATCCTAAACACAGGCTAGTGATAGTTATATAATACAACAAGCACTCAGGCTGTACCAAGAAGTAGGTTACAGTTACTGGTTCTTTCCTCTTCTCATATAGTGTAGACTTCTGCTCCTGATCCTTAGCACAGATTAGTGCTAGTTATTAAATACAACAAGCACTGAGGCTGTACCAAGAAGTAGGTTACAGTTACTGGTTCTTTCCTCTTCTCATATAGTATAGACTTCTGCTCCTGATCCTAAGCACAGGCTAGTGCTAGTGATATAATACAACAAGCACTGAGGCTGTACCAAGAAGTAGGTTACAGTTACTGGTTCTTTCCTCTTCTCATATAGTGTAGACTTCTGCTCCTGATCCTAAGCACAGGCTAGTGCTAGTTATATAATACAACAAGCACTGAGGCTGTACCAAGAAGTAGGTTACAGTTACTGGTTCTTTCCTCTTCTCATATAGTGTAGACTTCTGCTCCTGATCCTAAGCACAGGCTAGTGCTAGTTATTAAATACAACAAGCACTTAGGCTGTACCAAGAAGTAGGTTACAGTTACTGGTTCTTTCCTCTTCTCATATAGTGTAGACTTCTGCTCCTGATCCTAAGCACAGGCTAGTGCTAGTTATTAAATACAACAAGCACTGAGACTGTACCAAGAAGTAGGTTACAGTTACTGTAACTGGTTCTTTTCTCTTCTCATATAGCGTAGACTTCTGCTCCTGATCCTAAGCACAGGCTAGTGCTAGTTATCAAATACAACAAGCACTGAGGCTGTACCAAGAAGTAGGCTACAGTTACTGGTTCTTTCCTCTTCTCATATAGTGTAGACTTCTGCTCCTGATCCTAAGCACAGACTAGTGCTAGTTATATAATACAACAAGCACTGAGGCTGTACCAAGAAGTAGGTTACAGTTACTGGTTCTTTACTCTTCTCATATAGTGTAGACTTCTGCTCCTGATCCTAAGCACAGGCTAGTGCTAGTTATTAAATACAACAAGCACTGAGGCTGTACCAAGAAGTAGGTTACAGTTACTGGTTCTTTCCTCTTCTCATATAGTGTAGACTTCTGCTCCTGATCCTAAGCACAGGCTAGTGCTAGTTATTAAATACAACAAGCACTGAGGCTGTACCAAGAAGTAAGTAACAGTTACTGGTTCTTTCCTCTTCTCATATAGTGTAGACTTCTGCTCCTGACCCTAAGCACAGGCTAGTGCTAGTTATATAATACAACAAGCACTGAGACTGTACCAAGAAGTAGGTTACAGTTACTGGTTCTTTCCTCTTCTCATATAGTGTAGACTTCTGCTCCTGATCCTAAGCACAGGCTAGTGCTAGTTATTAAATACAACAAGCACTTAGGCTGTACCAAGAAGTAGGTTACAGTTACTGGTTCTTTCCTCTTCTCATATAGTGTAGACTTCTGCTCCTGATCCTAAGCACAGGCTAGTGCTAGTTATGAAATGCAACAAGCACTGAGGCTGTACCAAGAAGTAGGTTACAGTTACTGGTTCTTTCCTCTTCTCATATAGTGTAGACTTCTGCTCCTGATCCTAAGCACAGACTAGTGCTAGTTATATAATACAACAAGCACTGAGGCTGTACAAAGAAGTAGGTTACAGTTACTGGTTCTTTACTCTTCTCATATAGTGTAGACTTCTGCTCCTGATCCTAAGCACAGGCTAGTGCTAGTTATTAAATACAACAAGCACTTAGGCTGTACCAAGAAGTAGGTTACAGTTACTGGTTCTTTCCTCTTCTCATATAGTGTAGACTTCTGCTCCTGATCCTAAGCAAAGGCTAGTGCTAGTTATTAAATACAACAAGCACTGAGGCTGTACCAAGAAGTAAGTAACAGTTACTGGTTCTTTCCTCTTCTCATATAGTGTAGACTTCTGCTCCTGATCCTAAGCACAGGCTAGTGCTAGTTATATAATACAACAAGCACTGAGACTGTACCAAGAAGTAGGTTACAGTTACTGGTTCTTTCCTCTTCTCATATAGTGTAGACTTCTGCTCCTGATCCTAAGCACAGGCTAGTGCTAGTTATTAAATACAACAAGCACTTAGGCTGTACCAAGAAGTAGGTTACAGTTACTGGTTCTTTCCTCTTCTCATATAGTGTAGACTTCTGCTCCTGATTCTAAGCACAGGTTAGTGCTAGTTATTAAATACAACAAGCACTGAGGCTGTACCAATAAGTAGGTTACAGTTACTGGTTCTTTCCTCTTCTCATATAGTGTAGACTTCTGCTCCTGATCCTAAGCACAGGCTAGTGCTAGTTATATAATACAACAAGCACTGAGGCTGTACCAAGAAGTAGGTTACAGTTACTGGTTCTTTCCTCTTCTCATATAGTGTAGACTTCTGCTCCTGATCCTAAGCACAGGCTAGTGCTAGTTATTAAATACAACAAGCATTTAGGCTGTACCAAGAAGTAGGTTACAGTTACTGGTTCTTTCCTCTTCTCATATAGTGTAGACTTCTGCTCCTGATCCTAAGCACAGGCTAGTGCTAGTTATTAAATACAACAAGCACTGAGGCTGTACCAAGAAGTAGGTTACAGTTACTGGTTCTTTCCTCTTCTCATATAGTGTATACTTCTGCTCCTGATCCTAAGCACAGGCTAGTGCTAGTTATTAAATACAACAAGCACTGAGGCTGTACCAAGAAGTAGGTTACAGTTACTGGTTTTTTCCTCTTCTCATATAGTGTAGACTTCTGCTCCTGATCCTAAGCACAGGCTAGTGCTAGTTATTAAATACAACAAGCACTGAGGCTGTACCAAGAAGTAGGTAACAGTAACTGGTTCTTTCCTCTTCTCATATAGTGTAGACTTTTGCTCCTGATCCTAAGCACAGGCTAGTGCTAGTTATTAAATACAACAAGCACTGAGGCTGTACCAAGAAGTAGGTTACAGTTACTGTTACTGGTTCTTTCCTCTTCTCATATAGCGTAGACTTCTGCTCCTGATCCTAAGCACAGGCTAGTGCTAGTTATCAAATACAACCAGCACTGAGACTGTACCAAGAAGTAGGTTACAGTTACTGGTTCTTTCCTCTTCTCATATAGTGTAGACTTCTGCTCCTGATCCTAAACACAGGCTAGTGCTAGTTATATAATACAACAAGCACTGAGGCTGTACCAAGAAGTAGGTTACAGTTACTGGTTATTTCCTCTTCTCATATAGTCTAGACTTCTGCTCCTGATCCTTAGCACAGATTAGTGCTAGTTATTAAATACAACAAGCACTGAGGCTGTACCAAGAAGTAGGTTACAGTTACTGGTTCTTTCCTCTTCTCATATAGTATAGACTTCTGCTCCTGATCCTAAGCACAGGCTAGTGCTAGTGATATAATACAACAAGCACTGAGGCTGTACCAAGAAGTAGGTTACAGTTACTGGTTCTTTCCTCTTCTCATATAGTGTAGACTTCTGCTCCTGATCCTAAGCACAGGCTAGTGCTAGTTATTAAATACAACAAGCACTGAGGCTGTACCAAGAAGTAGGTAACAGTAACTGGTTCTTTCCTCTTCTCATATAGTGTAGACTTTTGCTCCATATCCTAAGCACAGGCTAGTGCTAGTTATTAAATACAACAAGCACTGAGGCTGTACCAAGAAGTAGGTAACAGTTACTGGTTCTTTCCTCTTCTCATATAGTGTAGACTTCTGCTCCTGATCCTAAGCACAGGCTAGTGCTAGTTATTAAATACAACAAGCACTGAGGCTGTACCAAGAAGTAGGTTACAGTTACTGGTTCTTTCCTCTTCTCATATAGTGTAGACTTCTGCTCCTGATCCTAAGCACAGGCTAGTGCTAGTTATTAAATACAACAAGCACTTAGGCTGTACCAAGAAGTAGGTTACAGTTACTGGTTCTTTCCTCTTCTCATATAGTGTAGACTTCTGCTCCTGATCCTAAGCACAGGCTAGTGCTAGTTATTAAATACAACAAGCACTGAGACTGTACCAAGAAGTAGGTTACAGTTACTGTAACTGGTTCTTTTCTCTTCTCATATAGCGTAGACTTCTGCTCCTGATCCTAAGCACAGGCTAGTGCTAGTTATCAAATACAACAAGCACTGAGGCTGTACCAAGAAGTAGGTTACAGTTACTGGTTCTTTCCTCTTCTCATATAGTGTAGACTTCTGCTCCTGATCCTAAGCACAGACTAGTGCTAGTTATATAATACAACAAGCACTGAGGCTGTACCAAGAAGTAGGTTACAGTTACTGGTTCTTTACTCTTCTCATATAGTGTAGACTTCTGCTCCTGATCCTAAGCACAGGCTAGTGCTAGTTATTAAATACAACAAGCACTTAGGCTGTACCAAGAAGTAGGTTACAGTTACTGGTTCTTTCCTCTTCTCATATAGTGTAGACTTCTGCTCCTGATCCTAAGCACAGGCTAGTGCTAGTTATCAAATACAACAAGCATTGAGGCTGTACCAAGAAGTAGGTTACAGTTACTGGTTCTTTCCTCTTCTCATAGTGTAGACTTCTGCTCCTGATCCTAAGCACAGGCTAGTGCTAGTTATATAATACAACAAGCACTGAGTCTATACCAAGAAGTAGGTTACAGTTACTGGTTCTTTCCTCTTCTCATATAGTGTACACTTCTGCTCCTGATCCTAAGCACAGGCTAGTGCTAGTTATTAAATACAACAAGCACTGAGGCTGTACCAAGAAGTAGGTTACAGTTACTGGTTCTTTCCTCTTCTCATATAGTGTAGACTTCTGCTCCTGATCCTAAGCACAGGCTAGTGCTACTTATTAAATACAACAAGCACTGAGGCTGTACCAAGAAGTAGGTTACAGTTACTGGTTCTTTCCTCTTCTCATATAGTGTAGACTTCTGCTCCTGGTCCTAAGCACAGGCTAGTGCTAGTTATCAAATACAACAAGCACTGAGGCTGTACCAAGAAGTAGGTTACAGTTACTGTTACTGGTACTTTCCTCTTCTCATACGTAGACTTCTGCTCCTGATCCTAAGCACAGGCTAGTGCTAGTTATCAAATACAACAAGCACTGAGGCTGTACCAAGAAGTAGGTTACAGTTACTGGTTCTTTCCTTTTCTCATAGTGTAGACTTCTGCTCCTGATCCTAAGCACAGGCTAGTGCTAGTTATTAAATACAACAAGCACTGAGGCTGTACCAAGAAGTAGGTTACAGTTATAGTGAGTCACTGGTTCTTTCCTCTTCTCATATAGTGTAGACTTCTGCTCCTGATCCTAAGCACAGGCTAGTGCTAGTTATCAAATACAACAAGCACTGAGGCTGTACCAAGAAGTAGGTTACAGTTACTGGTTCTTTCCTCTTCTCATAGTGTAGACTTCTGCTCCTGATCCTAAGCACAGGCTAGTGCTAGTTATTAAATACAACAAGCACTGAGGCTGTACCAAGAAGTAGGTTACAGTTACAGTGAGTTACTGGTTCTTTCCTCTTCTCATATAGTGTAGACTTCTGCTCCTGATCCTAAGCACAGGCTAGTGCTAGTTATATAATACAACAAGCACTGAGTCTATACCAAGAAGTAGGTTACAGTTACTGGTTCTTTCCTCTTCTCATATAGTGTACACTTCTGCTCCTGATCCTAAGCACAGGCTAGTGCTAGTTATTAAATACAACAAGCACTGAGGCTGTACCAAGAAGTAGGTTACAGTTACTGGTTCTTTCCTCTTCTCATATAGTGTAGACTTCTGCTCCTGATCCTAAGCACAGGCTAGTGCTAGTTATCAAATACAACAAGCACTGAGGCTGTACCAAGAAGTAGGTTACAGTTACTGTTACTGGTACTTTCCTCGTCTCATACGTAGACTTCTGCTCCTGATCCTAAGCACAGGCTAGTGCTAGTTATCAAATACAACAAGCACTGAGGCTGTACCAAGAAGTAGGTTACAGTTAATGGTTCTTTCCTTTTCTCATAGTGTAGACTTCTGCTCCTGATCCTAAGCACAGACTAGTGCTTGTTATTAAATACAACAAGCACTGAGGCTGTACCAAGAAGTAGGTTACAGTTATAGTGAGTCACTGGTTCTTTCCTCTTCTCATATAGTGTAGACTTCTGCTCCTGATCCTAAGCACAGGCTAGTGCTAGTTATATAATACAACAAGCACTGAGGCTGTACCAAGAAGTAGGTTACAGTTACTGGTTCTTTCCTCTTCTCATATAGTGTAGACTTCTGCTCCTGATCCTAAGCACAGGCTAGTGCTAGTTATTAAATACAACAAGCACTTAGGCTGTACCAAGAAGTAGGTTACAGTTACTGGTTCTTTCCTCTTCTCATATAGTGTAGACTTCTGCTCCTGATCCTAAGCACAGGCTAGTGCTAGTTATTAAATACAACAAGCACTTAAGCTGTACCAAGAAGTAGGTTACAGTTACTGGTTCTTTCCTCTTCTCATATAGTGTAGACTTCTGCTCCTGATTCTAAGCACAGGTTAGTGCTAGTTATTAAATACAACAAGCACTGAGGCTGTACCAAGAAGTAGGTTACAGTTACTGGTTCTTTCCTCTTCTCATATAGTGTAGACTTCTGCTCCTGATCCTAAGCACAGGCTAGTGCTAGTTATATAATACAACAAGCACTGAGGCTGTACCAAGAAGTAGGTTACAGTTACTGGTTCTTTCCTCTTCTCATATAGTGTAGACTTCTGCTCCTGATCCTAAGCACAGGCTAGTGCTAGTTATTAAATACAACAAGCATTTAGGCTGTACCAAGAAGTAGGTTACAGTTACTGGTTCTTTCCTCTTCTCATATAGTGTAGACTTCTGCTCCTGATCCTAAGCACAGGCTAGTGCTAGTTATTAAATACAACAAGCACTGAGGCTGTACCAAGAAGTAGGTTACAGTTACTGGTTCTTTCCTCTTCTCATATAGTGTATACTTCTGCTCCTGATCCTAAGCACAGGCTAGTGCTAGTTATTAAATACAACAAGCACTGAGGCTGTACCAAGAAGTAGGTTACAGTTACTGGTTTTTTCCTCTTCTCATATAGTGTAGACTTCTGCTCCTGATCCTAAGCACAGGCTAGTGCTAGTTATTAAATACAACAAGCACTGAGGCTGTACCAAGAAGTAGGTAACAGTAACTGGTTCTTTCCTCTTCTCATATAGTGTAGACTTTTGCTCCTGATCCTAAGCACAGGCTAGTGCTAGTTATTAAATACAACAAGCACTGAGGCTGTACCAAGAAGTAGGTTACAGTTACTGTTACTGGTTCTTTCCTCTTCTCATATAGCGTAGACTTCTGCTCCTGATCCTAAGCACAGGCTAGTGCTAGTTATCAAATACAACCAGCACTGAGACTGTACCAAGAAGTAGGTTACAGTTACTGGTTCTTTCCTCTTCTCATATAGTGTAGACTTCTGCTCCTGATCCTAAACACAGGCTAGTGCTAGTTATATAATACAACAAGCACTGAGGCTGTACCAAGAAGTAGGTTACAGTTACTGGTTATTTCCTCTTCTCATATAGTCTAGACTTCTGCTCCTGATCCTTAGCACAGATTAGTGCTAGTTATTAAATACAACAAGCACTTAGGCTGTACCAAGAAGTAGGTTACAGTTACTGGTTCTTTCCTCTTCTCATATAGTATAGACTTCTGCTCCTGATCATAAGCACAGGCTAGTGCTAGTGATATAATACAACAAGCACTGAGGCTGTACCAAGAAGTAGGTTACAGTTACTGGTTCTTTCCTCTTCTCATATAGCGTAGA
Source organism: Gari tellinella (assembly GCA_922989275.2). Classification (NCBI taxonomy): domain Eukaryota; kingdom Metazoa; phylum Mollusca; class Bivalvia; order Cardiida; family Psammobiidae; genus Gari; species Gari tellinella. The sequence goes on along the minus strand of OV277856.1, from coordinate 111,433,992 downwards.
CTTCTGCTCCTGATCCTAAGCACAGGCTAGTGCTAGTTATTAAATACAACAAGCACTTAGGCTGTACCAAGAAGTAGGTTACAGTTACTGGTTCTTTACTCTTCTCATATAGTGTAGACTTCTGCTCCTGATCCTAAGCACAGGCTAGTGCTAGTTATTAAATACAACAAGCACTGAGGCTGTACCAAGAAGTAGGTAACAGTAACTGGTTCTTTCCTCTTCTCATATAGTGTAGACTTTTGCTCCTTATCCTAAGCACAGGCTAGTGCTAGTTATTAAATACAACAAGCACTGAGGCTGTACCAAGAAGTAGGTAACAGTTACTGGTTCTTTCCTCTTCTCATATAGTGTAGACTTCTGCTCCTGATCCTAAGCACAGGCTAGTGCTAGTTATTAAATACAACAAGCACTGAGGCTGTACCAAGAAGTAGGTTACAGTTACTGGTTCTTTCCTCTTCTCATATAGTGTAGACTTCTGCTCCTGATCCTAAGCACAGGTTAGTGCTAGTTATTAAATACAACAAGCACTTAGGCTGTACCAAGAAGTAGGTTACAGTTACTGGTTCTTTCCTCTTCTCATATAGTGTAGACTTCTGCTCCTGATCCTAAGCACAGGCTAGTGCTAGTTATTAAATACAACAAGCACTGAGACTGTACCAAGAAGTAGGTTACAGTTACTGTAACTGGTTCTTTTCTCTTCTCATATAGCGTAGACTTCTGCTCCTGATCCTAAGCACAGGCTAGTGCTAGTTATCAAATACAACAAGCACTGAGGCTGTACCAAGAAGTAGGTTACAGTTACTGGTTCTTTCCTCTTCTCATATAGTGTAGACTTCTGCTCCTGATCCTAAGCACAGACTAGTGCTAGTTATATAATACAACAAGCACTGAGGCTGTACCAAGAAGTAGGTTACAGTTACTGGTTCTTTACTCTTCTCATATAGTGTAGACTTCTGCTCCTGATCCTAAGCACAGGCTAGTGCTAGTTATTAAATACAACAAGCACTAAGGCTGTACCAAGAAGTAGGTTACAGTTACTGGTTCTTTCCTCTTCTCATATAGTGTAGACTTCTGCTCCTGATCCTAAGCACAGGCTAGTGCTAGTTATTAAATACAACAAGCACTGAGGCTGTACCAAGAAGTAGGTTACAGTTACTGGTTCTTTCCTCTTCTCATATAGCGTAGACTTCTGCTCCTGATCCTAAGCACAGGCTAGTGCTAGTTATTAAATACAACAAGCACTTAGGCTGTACCAAGAAGTAGGTTACAGTTACTGGTTCTTTACTCTTCTCATATAGTGTAGACTTCTGCTCCTGATCCTAAGCACATGCTAGTGCTAGTTATTAAATACAACAAGCACTGAGGCTGTACCAAGAAGTAGGTAACAGTAACTGGTTCTTTCCTCTTCTCATATAGTGTAGACTTTTGCTCCTTATCCTAAGCACAGGCTAGTGCTAGTTATTAAATACAACAAGCACTGAGGCTGTACCAAGAAGTAGGTAACAGTTACTGGTTCTTTCCTCTTCTCATATAGTGTAGACTTCTGCTCCTGATCCTAAGCACAGGCTAGTGCTAGTTATTAAATACAACAAGCACTGAGGCTGTACCAAGAAGTAGGTTACAGTTACTGGTTCTTTCCTCTTCTCATATAGTGTAGACTTCTGCTCCTGATCCTAAGCACAGGTTAGTGCTAGTTATTAAATACAACAAGCACTTAGGCTGTACCAAGAAGTAGGTTACAGTTACTGGTTCTTTCCTCTTCTCATATAGTGTAGACTTCTGCTCCTGATCCTAAGCACAGGCTAGTGCTAGTTATTAAATACAACAAGCACTGAGACTGTACCAAGAAGTAGGTTACAGTTACTGTAACTGGTTCTTTTCTCTTCTCATATAGCGTAGACTTCTGCTCCTGATCCTAAGCACAGGCTAGTGCTAGTTATCAAATACAACAAGCACTGAGGCTGTACCAAGAAGTAGGTTACAGTTACTGGTTCTTTCCTCTTCTCATATAGTGTAGACTTCTGCTCCTGATCCTAAGCACAGACTAGTGCTAGTTATATAATACAACAAGCACTGAGGCTGTACCAAGAAGTAGGTTACAGTTACTGGTTCTTTACTCTTCTCATATAGTGTAGACTTCTGCTCCTGATCCTAAGCACAGGCTAGTGCTAGTTATTAAATACAACAAGCACTTAGGCTGTACCAAGAAGTAGGTTACAGTTACTGGTTCTTTCCTCTTCTCATATAGTGTAGACTTCTGCTCCTGATCCTAAGCACAGGCTAGTGCTAGTTATATAATACAACAAGCACTGAGGCTGTACCAAGAAGTAGGTTACAGTTACTGGTTCTTTCCTCTTCTCATATAGTGTAGACTTCTGCTCCTGATCCTAAGCACAGGCTAGTGCTAGTTATTAAATACAACAAGCACTTAGGCTGTACCAAGAAGTAGGTTACAGTTACTGGTTCTTTCCTCTTCTCATATAGTGTAGACTTCTGCTCCTGATCCTAAGCACAGGCTAGTGCTAGTTATTAAATACAACAAGCACTGAGGCTGTACCAAGAAGTAGGTTACAGTTACTGGTTCTTTCCTCTTCTCATATAGTGATACTTCTGCTCCTGATCCTATGCACAGGCTAGTGCTAGTTATTAAATACAACAAGCACTGAGGCTGTACCAAGAAGTAGGTTACAGTTACTGTTACTGGTTCTTTCCTCTTCTCATACGTAGACTTCTGCTCCTGATCCTAAGCACAGGCTAGTGCTAGTTATCAAATACAACAAGCACTGAGACTGTACCAGGAAGTAGGTTACAGTTACTGGTTCTTTCCTCTTCTCATATAGTGTAGACTTCTGCTCCTGATCCTAAGCACAGGCTAGTGCTAGTTATTAAATACAACAAGCACTGAGGCTGTACCAAGAAGTAGGTTACAGTTACTGGTTCTTTCTTCTTCTCATATAGCGTAGACTTCTGCTCCTGATCCTAAGCACAGGCTAGTGCTAGTTATATAATACAACAAGCACTGAGGCTGTACCAAGAAGTAGGTTACAGTTACTGGTTCTTTACTCTTCTCACATAGTGTAGACTTCTGCTCCTGATCCTAAGCACAGGCTAGTGCTAGTTATTAAATACAACAAGCACTGAGGCTGTACCAAGAAGTAGGTTACAGTGACTGGTTCTTTCCTCTTCTCATATAGTGTAGACTTCTGCTCCTGATCATAAGCACAGGCTAGTGCTAGTTATTAAATACAACAAGCACTGAGGCTGTTCTTTCCTTTTCTCATAGTGTAGACTTCTGCTCCTGATCCTAAGCACAGGCTAGTGCTAGTTATATAATACAACAAGCACTGAGGCTGTACCAAGAAGTAGGTTACAATTACTGGTTCTTTCCTCTTCTCATAGTGTAGATTTCTGCTCCTGATCCTAAGCACAGGCTAGTGCTAGTTATTACGGTAAATACAACAAGCACTGAGGCTATACCAAGAAGTAGGTTACAGTTACTGGTTCTTTCCTCTTCTCATATAGTGTAGACTTCTGCTCCTGATCTTAAGCACAGGCTAGTGCTAGTTATTAAATACAACAAGCACTGAGGCTGTACCAAGAAGTAGGTTACAGTTACAGTTACTGGTTCTTTCCTCTTCTCATATAGTGTAGACTTTTGCTCCTGATCCTAAGCACAGGCTAGTGCTAGTTATTAAATACAACAAGCACTGAGGCTGTACCAAGAAGTAGGTTACAGTTACTGGTTCTTTCCTCTTCTCATAGTGTTGACTTCTGCTCCTGATCCTAAGCACAGGCTAGTGCTAGTTATAAAATACAACAAGCACTGAGGCTGTACCAAGAAGTAGGTTACAGTTACTGGTTCTTTCCTCTTCTCATATAGTGTAGACTTCTGCTCCTGATCCTAAGCACAGGCTAGTGCTAGTTATTAAATACAACAAGCACTGAGGCTGTACCAAGAAGTAGGTTACAGTTACTGGTTCTTTCCTCTTCTCATAGTGTTGACTTCTGCTCCTGATCCTAAGCACAGGCTAGTGCTAGTTATAAAATACAACGAGCACTGAGGCTGTACCAAGAAGTAGGTTACAGTTACTGGTTCTTTCCTCTTCTCATATAGTATAGACTTCTGCTCCTGATCCTAAGCACAGGCTAGTGCTAGTGATATAATACAACAAGCACTGAGGCTGTACCAAGAAGTAGGTTACAGTTACTGGTTCTTTCCTCTTCTCATATAGCGTAGACTTCTGCTCCTGATCCTAAGCACAGGCTAGTGCTAGTTATTAAATACAACAAGCACTTAGGCTGTACCAAGAAGTAGGTTACAGTTACTGGTTCTTTACTCTTCTCATATAGTGTAGACTTCTGCTCCTGATCCTAAGCACAGGCTAGTGCTAGTTATTAAATACAACAAGCACTGAGGCTGTACCAAGAAGTAGGTAACAGTAACTGGTTCTTTCCTCTTCTCATATAGTGTAGACTTTTGCTCCTTATCCTAAGCACAGGCTAGTGCTAGTTATTAAATACAACAAGCACTGAGGCTGTACCAAGAAGTAGGTAACAGTTACTGGTTCTTTCCTCTTCTCATATAGTGTAGACTTCTGCTCCTGATCCTAAGCACAGGCTAGTGCTAGTTATTAAATACAACAAGCACTGAGGCTGTACCAAGAAGTAGGTTACAGTTACTGGTTCTTTCCTCTTCTCATATAGTGTAGACTTCTGCTCCTGATCCTAAGCACAGGTTAGTGCTAGTTATTAAATACAACAAGCACTTAGGCTGTACCAAGAAGTAGGTTACAGTTACTGGTTCTTTCCTCTTCTCATATAGTGTAGACTTCTGCTCCTGATCCTAAGCACAGGCTAGTGCTAGTTATTAAATACAACAAGCACTGAGACTGTACCAAGAAGTAGGTTACAGTTACTGGTTCTTTACTCTTCTCATATAGTGTAGACTTCTGCTCCTGATCCTAAGCACAGGCTAGTGCTAGTTATTAAATACAACAAGCACTTAGGCTGTACCAAGAAGTAGGTTACAGTTACTGGTTCTTTCCTCTTCTCATATAGTGTAGACTTCTGCTCCTGATCCTAAGCACAGGCTAGTGCTAGTTATATAATACAACAAGCACTGAGGCTGTACCAAGAAGTAGGTTACAGTTACTGGTTCTTTCCTCTTCTCATATAGTGTAGACTTCTGCTCCTGATCCTAAGCACAGGCTAGTGCTAGTTATTAAATACAACAAGCACTTAGGCTGTACCAAGAAGTAGGTTACAGTTACTGGTTCTTTCCTCTTCTCATATAGTGTAGACTTCTGCTCCTGATCCTAAGCACAGGCTAGTGCTAGTTATTAAATACAACAAGCACTGAGGCTGTACCAAGAAGTAGGTTACAGTTACTGGTTCTTTCCTCTTCTCATATAGTGATACTTCTGCTCCTGATCCTATGCACAGGCTAGTGCTAGTTATTAAATACAACAAGCACTGAGGCTGTACCAAGAAGTAGGTTACAGTTACTGTTACTGGTTCTTTCCTCTTCTCATACGTAGACTTCTGCTCCTGATCCTAAGCACAGGCTAGTGCTAGTTATCAAATACAACAAGCACTGAGACTGTACCAGGAAGTAGGTTACAGTTACTGGTTCTTTCCTCTTCTCATATAGTGTAGACTTCTGCTCCTGATCCTAAGCACAGGCTAGTGCTAGTTATTAAATACAACAAGCACTGAGGCTGTACCAAGAAGTAGGTTACAGTTACTGGTTCTTTCTTCTTCTCATATAGCGTAGACTTCTGCTCCTGATCCTAAGCACAGGCTAGTGCTAGTTATATAGTACAACAAGCACTGAGGCTGTACCAAGAAGTAGGTTACAGTTACTGGTTCTTTACTCTTCTCACATAGTGTAGACTTCTGCTCCTGATCCTAAGCACAGGCTAGTGCTAGTTATTAAATACAACAAGCACTGAGGCTGTACCAAGAAGTAGGTTACAGTGACTGGTTCTTTCCTCTTCTCATATAGTGTAGACTTCTGCTCCTGATCATAAGCACAGGCTAGTGCTAGTTATTAAATACAACAAGCACTGAGGCTGTACCAAGAAGTAGGTTACAGTGACTGGTTCTTTCCTCTTCTCATATAGTGTAGACTTCTGCTCCTGATCATAAGCACAGGCTAGTGCTAGTTATTAAATACAACAAGCACTGAGGCTGTTCTTTCCTTTTCTCATAGTGTAGACTTCTGCTCCTGATCCTAAGCACAGGCTAGTGCTAGTTATATAATACAACAAGCACTGAGGCTGTACCAAGAAGTAGGTTACAATTACTGGTTCTTTCCTCTTCCAATAGTGTAGATTTCTGCTCCTGATCCTAAGCACAGGCTAGTGCTAGTTATTACGGTAAATACAACAAGCACTGAGGCTATACCAAGAAGTAGGTTACAGTTACTGGTTCTTTCCTCTTCTCATATAGTGTAGACTTCTGCTCCTGATCTTAAGCACAGGCTAGTGCTAGTTATTAAATACAACAAGCACTGAGGCTGTACCAAGAAGTAGGTTACAGTTACAGTTACTGGTTCTTTCCTCTTCTCATATAGTGTAGACTTCTGCTCCTGATCCTAAGCACAGGCTAGTGCTAGTTATTAAATACAACAAGCACTGAGGCTGTACCAAGAAGTAGGTTACAGTTACTGGTTCTTTCCTCTTCTCATAGTGTTGACTTCTGCTCCTGATCCTAAGCACAGGCTAGTGCTAGTTATAAAATACAACAAGCACTGAGACTGTACCAGGAAGTAGGTTACAGTTACTGGTTCTTTCCTCTTCTCATATAGTGTAGACTTCTGCTCCTGATCCTAAGCACAGGCTAGTGCTAGTTATTAAATACAACAAGCACTGAGGCTGTACCAAGAAGTAGGTTACAGTTACTGGTTCTTTCTTCTTCTCATATAGCGTAGACTTCTGCTCCTGATCCTAAGCACAGGCTAGTGCTAGTTATATAGTACAACAAGCACTGAGGCTGTACCAAGAAGTAGGTTACAGTTACTGGTTCTTTACTCTTCTCACATAGTGTAGACTTCTGCTCCTGATCCTAAGCACAGGCTAGTGCTAGTTATTAAATACAACAAGCACTGAGGCTGTACCAAGAAGTAGGTTACAGTGACTGGTTCTTTCCTCTTCTCATATAGTGTAGACTTCTGCTCCTGATCATAAGCACAGGCTAGTGCTAGTTATTAAATACAACAAGCACTGAGGCTGTTCTTTCCTTTTCTCATAGTGTAGACTTCTGCTCCTGATCCTAAGCACAGGCTAGTGCTAGTTATATAATACAACAAGCACTGAGGCTGTACCAAGAAGTAGGTTACAATTACTGGTTCTTTCCTCTTCCAATAGTGTAGATTTCTGCTCCTGATCCTAAGCACAGGCTAGTGCTAGTTATTACGGTAAATACAACAAGCACTGAGGCTATACCAAGAAGTAGGTTACAGTTACTGGTTCTTTCCTCTTCTCATATAGTGTAGACTTCTGCTCCTGATCTTAAGCACAGGCTAGTGCTAGTTATTAAATACAACAAGCACTGAGGCTGTACCAAGAAGTAGGTTACAGTTACAGTTACTGGTTCTTTCCTCTTCTCATATAGTGTAGACTTCTGCTCCTGATCCTAAGCACAGGCTAGTGCTAGTTATTAAATACAACAAGCACTGAGGCTGTACCAAGAAGTAGGTTACAGTTACTGGTTCTTTCCTCTTCTCATAGTGTTGACTTCTGCTCCTGATCCTAAGCACAGGCTAGTGCTAGTTATAAAATACAACAAGCACTGAGGCTGTACCAAGAAGTAGGTTACAGTTACTGGTTCTTTCCTCTTCTCATATAGTGTAGACTTCTGCTCCTGATCCTAAGCACAGGCTAGTGCTAGTTATTAAATACAACAAGCACTGAGGCTGTACCAAGAAGTAGGTTACAGTTACTGGTTCTTTCCTCTTCTCATAGTGTTGACTTCTGCTCCTGATCCTAAGCACAGGCTAGTGCTAGTTATAAAATACAACGAGCACTGAGGCTGTACCAAGAAGTAGGTTATAGTTACTTGTTCTTTCCTCTTCTCATATAGTGTACACTTCTGCTCCTGATCTTAAGCACAGGCTAGTGCTAGTTATATAATACAACAAGCACTGAGGCTGTACCAAGAAGTAGGTTACAGTTACTGGTTCTTTCCTCTTCTCATAGTGTAAACTTCTGCTCCTGATGACAAGATAGACACCCCAGCTGTCAGGTCAAGCCCAGTCACTTAAAGATGTCATGTAGGCTGATGTAGGTGTTGATTGTTTGTCTTTAATCGTCCAAGCATTCTCATACATTTGCAAACAATCAAGCTAATCAACATATGGATTAAAAAAAATTGAAAACTTTAATAATAACCATAGTAGAAAAGGAAATGGTAATAATCATAATTATAGTGATGTCAATAATGATGATATAAACATGGAGATGTAATAGAAATGATATTTTGATAATTAATAAAAAATATTATTTTAATGATAATACAATATAATTATCAAAATAAGTAGTAAGAATGTTGGAATTGTAAAATAGGTTTTGGACTGCTAAATTGGAACAACCCAAACCCCAAATGATCCTACTCAGAAGCATTCTGATTAGGGTCTACCTTACTTGCCATTCACTTAGTTTAAACATATTTTATTTCGAATATTTACAGAAATGGGGTCGGGCTACAAGTGCTCACCACTTAGTAACAGCCCTCCTCCTAATGTTTGGTAACACAAAGAATGGACAATAATGCCATTTTTAACATAAATATATAAACAAAACAAAATTTGCAATATAGGTAGGAAATGCAGCAAAAATAAGGTATCAAAAAGGCAAAATAGTGCTTTGTGAACATGTTGCATGTACTTGTGAAGGTGACTGCTAACCGCAAAGCAAAAGTGGTACCGACTAACAACTGCATTACCATCGTCTTGCAGTCAACCGCCATCCGCCTCTTGTACCAATAAACCATTAAACTACTGTATTTCGAGTATATAAACTGAGCACCAAGACTCGTTTGTAAATAATAGAGTGTTTGAATTTGAAGGTCATGGTCAAGCCACGCATTTGTAATATTTAAACCTTATATTTTAATTTCTGAATGATAATATAATTGCTGCATATCGAGAGTGGGAGAGATAGAGAGTGTAAATGAATGAGACAAAATCAAATTGATCCAATTTTTATAGTGTTCACCTTTTTGAAAAAATTACAAGTTTAGGACTGTTTGAGAATATTTCAGAAAAGTAGACTTGTCTTCATGAATATGAAACATCAGAAATAGTTTCTATATCCTAGCAGAGAGTAGCTTAAAGGAAAACAGAATGTGCACCTGTCTTCAAAACTAGAAATAGGTTTTGGTTAATAGTTACTCTTACCTGGGGTTTTAGAGGTGCTCCTCACTAGTTGACAATCATTGTCTCTGAATGTCTACTCATGCCAGATCCAGAGCAAAGAAACCTCTTTGGATGTATTGTCTCTGAAGATCTTTGCTGAATGCTGTAGAAAGTACTACCTATCTAATTTATATATGTTCAACATCAATTTGACACCAAGATAGTGATGGGCATCACCCCAGCTGTCAGGCGAAGCCCAGTCACTTAAAGATGTCCTGTAGCATATAGATTACCTGGTCATAGAGGAAGAACAAAGGTCAGGGGTGATTAAGTTGTCATGGTTCAATGACTTGATGAACACTGGTTGCAGATGAGTGATAGGTGTTGATTGTTTGTCTTTAATCTTCCAAGCATTGTCAAACAGTTGCAAACAATCAAGCTAATCAACATATGGATGGACTTTATTTAAAATTGATAATAATAATATTAATAATAATAATAATAATTGAAATAATAATGATTGAAATAGTTATAATAATAACAATAGTAGAAAAGGAAATGGTAATGATCATGATTATAGTGATGGCAATGATGATGATGATATTAACTCTTTCCTCCCTGAAACTTTAAATGGACAATTCCAGTTTCCATTTAAGTCTAGTCCATTTCTGACTTTTAAGGGTTGTTTTTGTCAATGTTTTGCATTAAGACAAACAGTGAAGACCCTGATCAGAGGGCTCCTTAGGAGCCCTCTGATCTGGGTCTTCACTGTTTGCATAGGACAAGTGTACTATTTACATGTTCACTGTTTGCAAAGAACGCCAATATGCGGGATTAGGGCTCAAAGGGTTAACATGAAATGATTATAGAAGTAATATAATAATAAAAGTATTATTTTAATATTATTTTAAAGATAATAAGCATATAATTAAAAGAAGGTAGTAAAATGGTTGGAATTGTGTAGTTAAGAAGAATGAATGCTTTACTATTGAGAAACAGGTGTAGGAGAATAGTAAAGGCAGTTTTGGGTTGCAAAATTGGTCCATTTCAATATGATTTAATTAACAATTATTAATTCTTGTTATGGTTAAGTTTTAAATGGATTATTTCACTTTTAAAAATGACCAGCTTATGTTAATTTTAGGGCTGTTTTATGAAATATTTGAGGAAAGTAAAAGGAAAACAAATATTACATCGTTTAGGAACCCTGTGATCAGGGTCTACACTGTTTGCAAAATATACACAGATTGGTATCTACCATAACAAGGATTAATACAGTCATACCTAATAGCCATACATATAGGATTAACAATATATAACCGTTGGAAGGTTTATAACAGTATAACCTCCATATTACAACCACTAAATTATAATACAACAAGCACTGAGGCTGTACCAAGAAGTAGGTTACAGTTACTGGTTCTTTCCTCTTCTCATATAGTATAGACTTCTGCTCCTGATCCTAAGCACAGGCTAGTGCTAGTTATTAAATACAACAAGCACTGAGGCTGTACCAAGAAGTAGGTTACAGTTACTGGTTCTTTCCTCTTCTCATATAGTGTAGACTTCTGCTCCTGATCCTAAGCACAGGCTAGTGCTAGTTATTAAATACAACAAGCACTGAGGCTGTACCAAGAAGTAGGTTACAGTTACAGTGAGTTACTGGTTCTTTCCTCTTCTCATATAGTGTAGACCTTTGCTCCTGATCCTAAGCACAGGCTAGTGCTAGTTATTAAATACAACAAGCACTGAGGCTGTACCAAGAAGTAGGTTACAGTTACTGTTACTGGTTCTTTCCTCTTCTCATACGTAGACTTCTGCTCCTGATCCTAAGCACAGGCTAGTGCTAGTTATCAAATACAACCAGCACTGAGACTGTACCAAGAAGTAGGTTACAGTTACTGGTTCTTTCCTCTTCTCATATAGTGTAGACTTCTGCTCCTGATCCTAAACACAGGCTAGTGCTAGTAAGCACTGAGGCTGTACCAAGAAGTAGGTTACAGTTACTGGTTATTTCCTCTTCTCATATAGTCTAGACTTCTGCTCCTGATCCTCAGCACAGGCTAGTGCTAGTGATATAATACAACAAGCACTGAGGCTGTACCAAGAAGTAGATTACAGTTACTGGTTCTTTCCTCTTCTCATATAGTATAGACTTCTCCTCCTGATCCTAAGCACAGGCTAGTGCTAGTTATTAAATACAACAAGCACTGAGGCTGTACCAAGAAGTAGGTTACAGTTACTGGTTCTTTACTCTTCTCATATAGTGTAGACTTCTGCTCCTGATCCTAAGCACAGGCTAGTGCTAGTTATTAAATACAACAAGCACTGAGGCTGTACCAAGAAGTAGGTAACAGTAACTGGTTCTTTCCTCTTCTCATATAGTGTAGACTTTTGCTCCTTATCCTCAGCACAGGCTAGTGCTAGTTATTAAATACAACAAGCACTGAGGCTGTACCAAGAAGTAGGTAACAGTTACTGGTTCTTTCCTCTTCTCATATAGTGTAGACTTCTGCTCCTGATCCTAAGCACAGGCTAGTGCTAGTTATTAAATACAACAAGCACTGAGGCTGTACCAAGAAGTAGGTTACAGTTACTGGTTCTTTCCTCTTCTCATATAGTGTAGACTTCTGCTCCTGATCCTAAGCACAGGCTAGTGCTAGTTATTAAATACAACAAGCACTTAGGCTGTACCAAGAAGTAGGTTACAGTTACTGGTTCTTTCCTCTTCTCATATAGTGTAGACTTCTGCTCCTGATCCTAAGCACAGGCTAGTGCTAGTTATCAAATACAACAAGCACTGAGACTGTACCAAGAAGTAGGTTACAGTTACTGTAACTGGTTCTTTCCTCTTCTCATATAGTGTAGACTTCTGCTCCTGATCCTAAGCACAGACTAGTGCTAGTTATATAATACAACAAGCACTGAGGCTGTACCAAGAAGTAGGTTACAGTTACTGGTTCTTTACTCTTCTCATATAGTGTAGACTTCTGCTCCTGATCCTAAGCACCGGCTAGTGCTAGTTATATAATACAACAAGCACTGAGGCTGTACCAAGAAGTAGGTTACAGTTACTGGTTCTTTCCTCTTCTCACATAGTGTAGACTTCTGCTCCTGATCCTAAGCACAGGCTAGTGCTAGTTATTAAATACAACAAGCACTGAGGCTGTACCAAGAAGTAGGTTACAGTTACTGGTTCTTTCCTCTTCTCATATAGTGTAGACTTCTGCTCCTGATCCTAAGCACAGGCTAGTGCTAGTTATTAAATACAACAAGCACTGAGGCTGTACCAAGAAGTAAGTAACAGTTACTGGTTCTTTCCTCTTCTCATATAGTGTAGACTTCTGCTCCTGACCCTAAGCACAGGCTAGTGCTAGTTATATAATACAACAAGCACTGAGACTGTACCAAAAAGTAGGTTACAGTTACTGGTTCTTTCCTCTTCTCATATAGTGTAGACTTCTGCTCCTGATCCTAAGCACAGGCTAGTGCTAGTTATTAAATACAACAAGCACTTAGGCTGTACCAAGAAGTAGGTTACAGTTACTGGTTCTTTCCTCTTCTCATATAATGTAGACTTCTGCTCCTGATCCTAAGCACAGGGTAGTGCTAGTTATGAAATGCAACAAGCACTGAGGCTGTACCAAGAAGTAGGTTACAGTTACTGGTTCTTTACTCTTCTCATATAGTGTAGACTTCTGCTCCTGATCCTAAGCACAGGCTAGTGCTAGTTATTAAATACAACAAGCACTTAGGCTGTACCAAGAAGTAGGTTACAGTTACTGGTTCTTTCCTCTTCTCATATAGTGTAGACTTCTGCTCCTGATCCTAAGCACAGGCTAGTGCTAGTTATTAAATACAACAAGCACTGAGGCTGTACCAAGAAGTAACAGTTACTGGTTCTTTCCTCTTCTCATATAGTGTAGACTTCTGCTCCTGATCCTAAGCACAGGCTAGTGCTAGTTATATAATACAACAAGCACTGAGACTGTACCAAGAAGTAGGTTACAGTTACTGGTTCTTTCCTCTTCTCATAGTGTAGACTTCTGCTCCTGATCCTAAGCACAGGCTAGTGCTAGTTATTAAATACAACAAGCACTTAGGCTGTACCAAGAAGTAGGTTACAGTTACTGGTTCTTTCCTCTTCTCATATAGTGTAGACTTCTGCTCCTGATCCTAAGCACAGGCTAGTGCTAGTTATTAAATACAACAAGCACTGAGGCTGTACCAAGAAGTAGGTTACAGTTACTGGTTCTTTCCTCTTCTCATATAGTGTAGACTTCTGCTCCTGATCCTAAGCACAGGCTAGTGCTAGTTATATAATACAACAAGCACTGAGGCTGTACCAAGAAGTAGGTTACAGTTACTGGTTCTTTCCTCTTCTCATATAGTGTAGACTTCTGCTCCTGATCCTAAGCACAGGCTAGTGCTAGTTATTAAATACAACAAGCACTTAGGCTGTACCAAGAAGTAGGTTACAGTTACTGGTTCTTTCCTCTTCTCATATAGTGTAGACTTCTGCTCCTGATCCTAAGCACAGGCTAGTGCTAGTTATTAAATACAACAAGCACTGAGGCTGTACCAAGAAGTAGGTTACAGTTACTGGTTCTTTCCTCTTCTCATATAGTGTATACTTCTGCTCCTGATCCTAAGCACAGGCTAGTGCTAGTTATTAAATACAACAAGCACTGAGGCTGTACCAAGAAGTAGGTTACAGTTACTGTTATTGGTTCTTTCCTCTTCTCATACGTAGACTTCTGCTCCTGATCCTAAGCACAGGCTAGTGCTAGTTATCAAATACAACAAGCACTGAGACTGTACCAAGAAGTAGGTTATAGTTACTGGTTCTTTCCTCTTCTCATATAGTGTAGACTTCTGCTCCTGATCCTAAGCACAGGCTAGTGCTAGTTATTAAATACAACAAGCACTGAGGCTGTACCAAGAAGTAGGTTACAGTTACTGGTTCTTTCCTCTTCTCATATAGCGTAGACTTCTGCTCCTGATCCTAAGCACAGGCTAGTGCTAGTTATATAATACAACAAGCACTGAGGCTGTACCAAGAAGTAGGTTACAGTTACTGGTTCTTTACTCTTCTCACATAGTGTAGACTTCTGCTCCTGATCCTAAGCACAGGCTAGTGCTAGTTATTAAATACAACAAGCACTGAGGCTGTACCAAGAAGTAGGTTACAGTTACTGGTTCTTTCCTCTTCTCATATAGTGTAGACTTCTGCTCCTGATCATAAGCACAGGCTAGTGCTAGTTATTAAATACAACAAGCACTGAGGCTGTTCTTTCCTTTTCTCATAGTGTAGACTTCTGCTCCTGATCCTAAGCACAGGCTAGTGCTAGTTATATAATACAACAAGCACTGAGGCTGTACCAAGAAGTAGGTTACAATTACTGGTTCTTTCCTCTTCTCATAGTGTAGATTTCTGCTCCTGATCCTAAGCACAGGCTAGTGCTAGTTATTACGGTAAATACAACAAGCACTGAGGCTATACCAAGAAGTAGGTTACAGTTACTGGTTCTTTCCTCTTCTCATATAGTGTAGACTTCTGCTCCTGATCCTAAGCACAGGCTAGTGCTAGTTATTAAATACAACAAGCACTGAGGCTGTACCAAGAAGTAGGTTACAGTTACAGTTACTGGTTCTTTCCTCTTCTCATATAGTGTAGACTTCTGCTCCTGATCCTAAGCACAGGCTAGTGCTAGTTATTAAATACAACAAGCACTGAGGCTGTACCAAGAAGTAGGTTACAGTTACTGGTTCTTTCCTCTTCTCATAGTGTTAACTTCTGCTCCTGATCCTAAGCACAGGCTAGTGCTAGTTATAAAATACAACGAGCACTGAGGCTGTACCAAGAAGTAGGTTATAGTTACTTGTTCTTTCCTCTTCTCATATAGTGTACACTTCTGCTCCTGATCTTAAGCACAGGCTAGTGCTAGTTATATAATACAACAAGCACTGAGGCTGTACCAAGAAGTAGGTTACAGTTACTGGTTCTTTCCTCTTCTCATATAGTGTAAACTTCTGCTCCTGATGACAAGATAGACACCCCAGCTGTCAGGTCAAGCCCAGTCACTTAAAGATGTCATGTAGGCTGATGTAGGTGTTGATTGTTTGTCTTTAATCGTCCAAGCATTCTCATACATTTGCAAACAATCAAGCTAATCAACATATGGATGAAATTTATTTGAAAACTTTAATAATAACCATAGTAGAAAAGGAAATGGTAATAATCATAATTATAGTGATGTCAATAATGATGATATAAACATGGAGATGTAATAGAAATGATATTTTGATAATTAATAA
Organism: Gari tellinella; assembly: GCA_922989275.2. Taxonomy (NCBI): domain Eukaryota; kingdom Metazoa; phylum Mollusca; class Bivalvia; order Cardiida; family Psammobiidae; genus Gari; species Gari tellinella. The sequence goes on along the minus strand of OV277856.1, from coordinate 111,418,319 downwards.
AAAATATTATTTTAATGATAATACAATATAATTATCAAAATAAGTAGTAAGAATGTTGGAATTGTAAAATAGGTTTTGGACTGCTAAATTGGAACAACCCAAACCCCAAATGATCCTACTCAGAAGCATTCTGATTAGGGTCTACCTTACTTGCCATTCACTTAGTTTAAACATATTTTATTTCGAATATTTACAGAAATGGGGTCGGGCTACAAGTGCTCACCACTTAGTAACAGCCCTCCTCCTAATGTTTGGTAACACAAAGAATGGACAATAATGCCATTTTTAACATAAATATATAAACAAAACAAAATTTGCAATATAGGTAGGAAATGCAGCAAAAATAAGGTATCAAGAAGGCAAAATAGTGCTTTGTGAACATGTTGCATGTACTTGTGAAGGTGACTGCTAACCGCAAAGCAAAAGTGGTACCGACTAACAACTGCATTACCATCGTCTTGCAGTCAACCGCCATCCGCCTCTTGTACCAATAAACCATTAAACTACTGTATTTCGAGTGTATAAACTGAGCACCAAGACTCGTTTGTAAATAATAGAGTGTTTGAATTTGAAGGTCATGGTCAAGCCACGCATTTGTAATATTTAAACCTTATATTTTAATAATTGCTGCATATCGAGAGTGGGAGAGATAGAGAGTGTAAATGAATGAGACAAAATCAAATTGATCCAATTTTTATAGTGTTCACCTTTTTGAAAAAATTACAAGTTTAGGACTGTTTGAGAATATTTCAGAAAAGTAGACTTGTCTTCATGAATATGAAACATCAGAAATAGTTTCTATATCCTAGCAGAGAGTAGCTTAAAGGAAAACAGAATGTGCCCTTAGGCACCTGTCTCCAAAACTAGAAATAGGTTTTGGTTAATAGTTACTCTTACCTGGGGTTTTAGAGGTGCTCCTCACTAGTTGACAATCATTGTCTCTGAATGTCTACTCATGCCAGATCCAGAGCAAAGAAACCTCTTTGGATGTATTGTCTCTGAAGATCTTTGCTGAATGCTGTAGAAAGTACTACCTATCTAATTTATATATGTTCAACATCAATTTGACACCAAGATAGTGATGGGCATCACCCCAGCTGTCAGGCGAAGCCCAGTCACTTAAAGATGTCCTGTAGCATATAGATTACCTGGTCATAGAGGAAGAACAAAGGTCAGGGGTGATTAAGTTGTCATGGTTCAATGACTTGATGAACACTGGTTGCAGATGAGTGATAGGTGTTGATTGTTTGTCTTTAATCTTCCAAGCATTGTCAAACAGTTGCAAACAATCAAGCTAATCAACATATGGATGGACTTTATTTAAAATTGATAATAATAATATTAATAATAATAATAATAATTGAAATAATAATGATTGAAATAGTTATAATAATAACAATAGTAGAAAAGGAAATGGTAATGATCATGATTATAGTGATGGCAATGATGATGATGATATTAACTCTTTCCTCCCTGAAACTTTAAATGGACAATTCCAGTTTCCATTTAAGTCTAGTCCATTTCTGACTTTTAAGGGTTGTTTTTGTCAATGTTTTGCATTAAGACAAACAGTGAAGACCCTGATCAGAGGGCTCCTTAGGAGCCCTCTGATCTGGGTCTTCACTGTTTGCATAGGACAAGTGTACTATTTACATGTTCACTGTTTGCAAAGAACGCCAATATGCGGGATTAGGGCTCAAAGGGTTAACATGAAATGATTATAGAAGTAATATAATAATAAAAGTATTATTTTAATATTATTTTAAAGATAATAAGCATATAATTAAAAGAAGGTAGTAAAATGGTTGGAATTGTGTAGTTAAGAAGAATGAATGCTTTACTATTGAGAAACAGGTGTAGGAGAATAGTAAAGGCAGTTTTGGGTTGCAAAATTGGTCCATTTCAATATGATTTAATTAACAATTATTAATTCTTGTTATGGTTAAGTTTTAAATGGATTATTTCACTTTTAAAAATGACCAGCTTATGTTAATTTTAGGGCTGTTTTATGAAATATTTGAGGAAAGTAAAAGGAAAACAAATATTACATCGTTTAGGAACCCTGTGATCAGGGTCTACACTGTTTGCAAAATATACACAGATTGGTATCTACCATAACAAGGATTAATACAGTCATACCTAATAGCCATACATATAGGATTAACAATATATAACCGTTGGAAGGTTTATAACAGTATAACCTCCATATTACAACCACTAAATTGTGTTAAATAATCAGTATTAACGGCAGGTGACTGCTTAAAGCAACGTGACAGTTAAACAGAACGCTCCTGTAGGAGCTTTCTGGTTTACTGTCAACTTGCTTAAAGCTGTTGCCTGTCTTTTGTACAATCAATAAGCTTTTGTTTTAGTGGTCGTATTAGAGAGATTAATATACAGTACTAGTACAGCCGTTAAATTGTGTTAATTAATAGGTATTTACGACAGGTGACTGCTTAAAGCAAGGTGACAGTTAACTCTTTCCTCCCTAAAACTTTAAATGGACAATTCCTGTTTACATTTAAGTCTAGTCCATTTCTGACTTTTAAGGGTTGTTTTTGTCACTGTTTGGCATTATGACAAACAGTGAAGACCCTGATCAGAGGGCTCCTTTCGGAGCCCTCTGATCAGGGTCTTCACTGTTTGCACAGGACAAGTGTACTGTTCACATGTTCACTGTTTGAAAAGGACGCCTATATGCGGGACTAGGGCCCAAAGGGTTAAACAGAAATCTCCTTTGCTTATTTTACATTCAACTGATTGAATTGTCTTTCTCAGTAAATTACCATATATTTATATTAATGATGATAATGGCTAGTTTGTTGTATTTATTACAGTCATACATAATGGAAATAAAGCAGAAAGCTCTTATAGGAGCTTGACTTGTTTGTTAATAGACTTTTAGTAGTATCAGAATTAATTCAGTCACATTATCCCTTTCAACGCCATAGACCTGTTTAAAAAATATTAAATATATTTGAAAACAGTGAACACCCTGATCAGAGGGCTCCTATAGGGTCTTCACTGTTTTCTAATTTAGATCAGTATTTATTTAACTACCCATAATTCCAAGTAGACTGGTCCATGTTTTGGTAATTTAAAAGATCCACAAGGGAACCTAATAACCCACATGAGTTACTTAGTGTTGAAAGAGTACTGATTTGTTTTTGTATCTAGAGCATGCAATAATTATTTTTATTATTAAGCTTTAAAAACCCCCAAAAAAACCCACTTAGTTTATCTGGTAACTGAATTATAAATTTTATTGAAATCAAAATACTTACATGCTGGTCTTATATGGTCTATGTCAGATATTTTCTCTTGTTTCATGCAAATAGTGTACAGTGGCATATCTCTTAACTGGAAACTTATAAAACAACAGTTTCAGTCTCTAAACCAGTTGGTAACAGGTGGCAGCTAACTGCAGGGTAAAATAAGACAGAAAGCTCCTTGCATTTGTCCTACATTAACTCTTTGTAATTGCCTTTGCAAACAGTTTGGATCCAGATGAGACGCCGCGTCACGCTGCGTCTCATCAGGATCCAAACTGTTTGCCATTCTGACCCTGAATTTGAAAGAAATTTTGAAAATGCTAATTTTAGAACAGTAGCAGACGACATAGGTTGCAGACGACAAAAATTACCCAGCATGCGAAGAATTAAGTAGTCGCCTATCCTTTGTGGTCAACTATCTTGTTCAAAGAGTGTCAGGTTTAGAGGGGTTTTACTGTAGACTCTCAGTCAATGCAGCATTTTCAACTGAACTCTTTCAACACTAAGTAACTCTTGTGGGTTATTAGTTTCCCTTGTGGATCTTTTTAATTTACAAAAAGATGAACCAGTCTACTTGGAATTGTGGGTAGTTTAATAAATACTGGTCTTATTAGAAAACAGTGTGGACACAGATCAGAGGGCTCCTATAGGAGCCCTCTGATCTGGGTCTACACTGTTTGCAAACGTAATGAGTATATTTTAAACAGGTCCATGGTGTTGAAAAAGTTAAGTTTGTGGACTTTTGTGACCTTTTTCAGTGAGATGGTTCTTGTGGGGACAGCATTATTCTTTTCTGTTTAAATGAAATATTGATTGAAGTGCAATTCAATAAAATGTGGAAAATAACATTAGTTTGAAATTTGTTAAATATTGTGTTTTACTCTGCTCTGCAGACAATTTTGAGCCTGATGAGATTCTGAGTTTCTCAATGTCTGGTCTGGCTTTAACTCATACCCCTTTTTACGCTTTTAATTTATTCCTCCACAGAAGAAAAAAGTACCAATTTATATAGTCATGAATGTGTATAATAAGAAATATTTTCTATATTCTAGCATTTGGTAGCTTAAAGCAGGATGAAAGTAAGGCACATTCTGATTTACTTTCAACCTTCTTTAAGTGGTCAAGTAATTTTAATACTAGAAACAGGCTATGAGGTAATGAGTTGAACTGTTTTGCAACGGACATCACTGTTTTAGAACAAATACTTTCATTGAGAAAGAAAAACATGTTTTCACTGCTATGATTTTAACTCATTCAACACCATGGGCCTTTTTAAAATATAATCATTACATTTGCAAACAGTGTAGACCTAGATCAGAGGGCTACTATAGGATAAAATATAATCATTACATTTGCAAACAGTGTAGACCTAGATCAGAGGGCTACTATAGGAGCCCTCTGATCTGTGTCTACACTGTTGCTAATTTAGAACAGTATGTATTAAACTACCCAGAATTCCAAGTAGACTGGTTCATATATTGGTAACTGAAAAGATCCACAATGGAACATAATATTCCACAAGTGTTTACTTAATGTTGAAAGTGTTAAATAGTTTAGAATTGTGCATGTTATTTATGATCATTTCAGACGCTGGCAGCATTTTCCCGGAAGAATATAGGGAGACGAGAGTTCAGCTCAGTACTGTCTATATTTCCTGTTGTGAAACATCTTAGATCTATAAAGCCAGAGTTTGATAGAAACCTTGAGGTAAGAATGTGACATTTAACCCATTACTCCATAGATATGCTGTTTTATGCCTTTAATTTATTTCTCCACTGAAGAAAGTAGCTCATGAATATGCAGCATAAGAAATAGTTTCTATATCCTTACTTTTCTGTGAATGTTGATATTGCTATTTATCACTTTAACTTGTTGCTGATACGAAGCTTGATCTATTTACTGAAACGGAGTGAAACTGGACTCTTTTAAGTTTAACACTTTTGATACTTGGAAACTATCAAAAAACGTTTAAATATAGGGCCTGATCAGGATTCACACTGTTTGTCACCCAGATCCTGTTTATAAAGCTCAAACCTGATTCACAATTTTATCTGACAACATTTCCAACAGATAATGGTTACTGATGCTGAAAGAGTTAAAAGAGGCTTATGTACAAGCAGTCAAGCACAATGGAAACTTTCTGGGTGTTGAGACATATACAATATCACCCTCATTGACACTTACTGAAGGCTAATTGATAGTAATTCTGACATTTGACAGCTTAAAGCAAGATGAAAGTAAAGCAGAAAGCGCCTATGAGATCTTTCTGCTTTGTGGATTAATGAGTTCTAATGTGCTTCCTTCGATGAAAAACAGTTAGACCTCTCTAATGCCACCACAAAAAAGAAGATTAATAATTGTATGAGCAATAGACGACAGCTTAGAGTAATGTGAAAGTTAAACAGAAAGCTTCTAATGGAGCTTTCTGTTTTACTTTCTACTTGCTTAAAACAACAATCTGTCTTAAACACCTAATAATCAACACCATTAATTACTTGTTATAGAGGGGTTTTACTGTATTCACTATTTGAGCCATGTATCATTCTACCCACAGGGCTGTCAGGCACCTACTAGGGCCAAACTTGCCTCCCTCTTGTCAACACTAGGCAGTACTGTAAGTATCTAGTGATAGTGTCAGCTATCATTCAAGTCTCTCTCTGCTGTTGTCAAACTTGTGTTAACCCTTTGAACCCTAGTCCCACATATAGGCGTCCTTTTCAAACAGTGTACATGTGAATAGTACACTTGTCCTATGCAAACAGTGAAGACCCAGATCAGAGGGCTCATAGGAGCCCTCTGATCAGGGTCTTCACTGTTTGTCATAATGCTGAAAATGGACAAAAACAACCCTTAAGAGCCAGAAACGGACTAGACTAAAATTGAAACTGGAATTTTCCATTTAAAGTTTCAGGGAGCAAAGAGTTAAGGGGCAGCTCGAAAGATAAATTTAGAGTTTAACTCATTACTCCATAAATACACCGGTTTACAGGCGCGTCGCGGGGTCTTGAACTTTGGGGCGGCGGACATTTTGTGTACGCACTCTTACTAGGGGGGTCCGAGGGCATGCTCCCCCGGGAAAATTTTATTTCTAGATGATCTCTGCTGCATTCTGAGGGTGTTTCCAGCATTCCAAACTGGTAAAAGGCGAACATAATTCTATGTAAAAAATGACTCCAAATGACCCCAAATTATTAATCTAAGATAACATTTTTTAGGCAGGTTGTCTTCCAGTATTGGGCCTGATTTATGACGACAGGATCGAGTGGCAACATACAATAATTTAGGAACCAGGGGTCCGTCTTACGAAACGCCGTCGACAAAAATGGCCGTACGTCAGAACGTTACCTGATTTCTCCATCTAATCATGTATTGTGGCATTTCTTTGGAATCGTTTTTCTTTTCAAGACGATACCAAAGAGAAGCACAAGACATGTTTAGACGGAGAAATAAAAAATAGATCTAATTGAGAATTTTTCGGCTAGTTTTGCCATAAACTGCAAAGTGACAATCAGTGCAGACTCTGTACAGAGGACTCCTGTAAGCCTCCCTGATCTGCGTGTACATTGTCTGTTACAGCTTAAGTGACAAACAGTGCCGACAACAACATATCTCTAGTCGGATTTACACTGCTTGCATATGGCAAATGTAATTCCTTTAAAAATAACTGTTCATAAATTAAGCATACAATCGTATTGTGAATCTTTCACATTAATAATCTGGTTTTTCTTCTTTAATCTTCAAATTAAGTGAAGAGAGGCGGGCAAATAGTTTTTTTTTATCATACATAATCTACCTCATCATAATGAAGCCACGAATGGGACTTGAACCACTGTGGGTTAAATAAACGTAGTTCGGGCGATTTCTTCCCAAATGAGTGTTTCGGAAACTTAAACTCGTGAGGTTGGTTAGCTACAGACATATTGAAGACACTCAAAAGAGTGACGAAACATTATTTCTTACGTTTTTCTTCATTTTTCTCGAGTTATAACAATTTTCACAGTTTTTAGTCTCATTAAAATATCACACAAACAGTTTAAGATCTAGCCGCTTTAATCGTTACCAATCAATTAGAACCACTATTGACCACCCGCCTATAACCAATCAATTAGAGCAAGCACTGACCATCCTTCATCATGGGCCACTCAGCTATAGGGGATTAACAGTTTATTGCCAATTAAAGATAACGATGCTATCGGCGATCGCACCTAACGTTTTGCAATACACGTGTCATAAAGTGGTTACGTATAACCGCTGAATCTGGCCTTCGCAGTGCCACTTTAACAGAAATATTTTGGTTTTGACAAATTTACGAAAAAAAATTCGCCGTTGCTTGCCGAATTATTGGGGCGGCGGTCGCCGCCCCTGCCGCCCCAGTAGCGGCGCCTCTGCGGTTTATGCTTCATACACTATGGAAAGTAGTCCCCACCTAGAAATCCAGGGTCCTGTTCCGTAAAACTTTGTACGACAAAAACGGTGGTAAGTCCAAATTTTAAAATACCTCTTATTTCTGATTTCTCTATCTAATCCTGTCTTGTGACATCTCATTGGAATCATCTTTTCTTTATAATCTGACTTAGGACAACATTTGTCGTACAAAGTTTTATGAAACATGCCCCTGAACATTAAATAAGGAAGGATTTTCCAGTATCTTTTCAGATGGTAGCTTAAAACAGGTTGAAAGTAAAGCAGAATGCTCCAGTAGGATTCTGCTTTACTTTAATCTGCTTTAAGTGGTCATCTGACTTCCAACTAGTAACAGGCGATTTGATAATGGGTTAAAGAAAGGTAGTCTGATATCTAAATGCAGGATAACAGTCCCTGTAATAGCTTGCTACATTAATGTTCCTCTGCATCAAGCAGTCAACCGTGTTTAGTGCTACATTGAATAAAAATGTTGAAGTAATTGCTTAATAGAAATTGTTCTCAAAGGACAACATTTGTCAGATCAGATCCCATACATGTACATGTATATGAATGTGTCATAGCCCCATATATAGGGAAGTATTTCAAATACCAAGAAACCCACTGTTGTAAAAAAAAAAATGCCCAAGAGGCATATTTCAAATGAGTTGTCACAAAAAAAGTATTTGACTTGAAAAATAAGATATTTAGTTTATTGCCTTGTATTTTGAGCCATGTGTATTTGTAGGGGGCCAAAGCATTGGAGGAGTTTATAGACAACATCAAGCATGATCCTGACAAGGCCTACAACATGCCTAGAGATGGTACAGTCCATGAACTCACAAATCATGTGAGTAGAATTGACCAGCCTGTGGTTTATTGGCAGACCTTGATAACTCTTTAATTCTATCAGACGACTACTCTTTTACATACACTCAAGGTCAAAGGTTTTAAAGAGTTTGAGTTAAGTCTGAGATTGTTCTAATGCAATTGATTGGTCAGATTTGAGCAAAAGCTCAAATCTGACCAATCAAATGTTTGAGAACAATCTCAGACTCAACTCAAACTCTTTATAACTTTGGGGCCAGGTGTAAGGTAAACATTACCTTAGACAAGCATAGACAAGATGATATGAAATATCAATCAATCACATGATTACAGATTGCACCAGTTTGCTAGTGGGTATGGCCAAGATGTTCTGGTGGTATATCATGTATGATGGTTCCTGCTCTTCTCCCATCTGTAGTAAAAGTGGCATGGAATTGATAGAAAAATACTAAACCATGAAAAAACTGTTATAACTTCTTACATTATACATAAGTGATTAGGAGTTGAAAGTAGGTTACTTGAAGGAAGATAAAATGAAAGCACAAAAATATATGAAACTGTTTTGAAATAGCAACATAATTCAACAGCAGTGGGGTAGTCATTTTTGACTTTATGTATCTTTTTAATGGATTGATATGTCATAGGCTAAATGCAAAAGAATAGTAACTTTATGCAGATAAATACACATTATCAGTTGGCAGTATGATACAGATGTTTTCGGCGGAATCAGGCAATCTGACAAGCACCTTGGTGTGAATCTGATTGGCTGTTTCCACCAAGAACCTCAAGAGCTGATTTCAAAGACCTGTAGGACACCGCCAACTGGTGATGCATTTATTATATACCTTCAGTATACATCACCAATAGCTAAACAGTTGTTTAGGTTAACTCTTTGAACCCTAGTCCCGCTTATAGGCGTGCTTTTCAAACAGTGTACATGTGAGTAGTACACTTGTCCTATGCAAACAGTGAAGACCCAGATCAGAGGGCTCCGAAAGGAGCCCTCTGATCAGGGTCTTCACTGTTTGTCACAATGCCAAACATTGACAAAAACAACCCTTAAAAGTCAGAAATGGACTAGTTTAAAATGGAAACTGGCATTGTCCATTTAAAGTTTCAGGGAGGAAAGAGTTAAATCATTTTGTATCCAGAAACATTAGATATTTGAAGCAGAACAAGAATTCTTTTATGCGACAAAGAGTAACACGGAACTTGAACATGTACATTTACAAGTCATCACACTCATCCAAAACTAGGTCAGAGTAAATTACAAACAGTAACATGCTAGGAGTAAGATACGAATCTGGTATCTTACTGTACAGATACACGCGGAAAGGCTTGATGTCACAGGAAGGCATATAATAAAGAATATGGTTTTGCATTATATAAACCTTATATACTTTTGCTTACAGACGATGGTGTTCTTGGAGCAGTTACAGGAGTATTCCGAGACAGCTGGGGCGATGTTGTTGATACATGGTAGGTGGAATATTATAAGGCTAGGCCTCGTTATAGCACTGACTTGGTGGTTTGGTTGTTGTAGTGCTGGTGTTGGTTAACTGTGAAGTGGTTCTGGCTTGTCGTTGGCAACAACTAACAGATCATGGCAGGATTGCAAGACTCTAGTAACTACACACGTTAACCCATTGTATTCTGGGTAATATATGGTGGCCATTTTAAAATGTCATCTGCAGCGGGTATAACTCAAATATTTTCAACAGATTTTAGCAGTTTCTGATAGAATATTGACTTAGCTGCAAACAGTTTTGATCTCAGATCAGGCCCCACAATGTGGGGCCTGATCTGAGATCAAAACTGTTTGCCTAGAGGTACACCTAAAAGTGTATCGCGCATAAAATGGGTTAACACCTTCCTCCACAGAAACACCCTGGAAATGCCTCTATCTACTCTACATATACACCACAGATGAATATTTGTTGATGGTGTTGATACAGATGGCAGCTTAAAGCAAGATTAAAAGTAAAGCAGAAAGCTCCTAAAGGAGCTTTCTGCTTTACTTTTCATCTTGCTTCACATAGTCATAGATCTGCCTTAATTCATTACTCCAGAAAATGAATACTTATTGATGGTGGTGATCCAGATGGTAGCTTAAAACAGGCTAAAAGTAAAGCAGAATGTGCCATAAAGCACATTCTGCTTTACTTTGAACCCGCTTTAAATGGTCATCTGTCTCCAAAGCTAGAATCAGGATATGGGTTATTGGGTTAAACATAGTTTGATATACAGGTAGGTGAGGTGTAATTTTTGTTGATGCATGAAAGGGTTAGTCTATATTTAGTTACTACAGCTTTGCAATCAATCCTCTAAATACCATACTGCTATTTGTACTAATTTTAACAGTTCACTGACTAATACTTGATAAGAAAATTAACATGATATATTCCAGAATATGAATTTATAGAATAGCTCAAAATAAGCAGGGCTGCAGATCAGGGGAGTATTTCAAAAACTAAAATCTTAAAGGCTGCACCAAACCCTATGGTTTCACTTATCATTACAATCATCTCTCTGAGACAATTCAAATGAGTAGTCACACCATAGGGTTCAGTGCAGACATGAAGGAAAAAATGTTAGAAAACTTCAGTTTACATTCTCTTAATAAGGGGAGTATTTCAAGTACTAACTGAGATAAATGTGTGTGATTTAACGATGAATATAAGACTGTTTAATTCTGGCACAGTGTTTGTAGAATAGTTGATAACCTTTGCAAACAGTAGATCTATATCAGGATCAATAAAACATACAAAATTATTAGTCTGACAACCACCATGTAAACTGTGAGAGGTTTCTTTATACTCATTAATATGTATAGAGGTAACATAATGTTCACTCAGTTATATGTCCTACACAGCGTTACAAAAAGAAAAACATACTGGTAAGGATAATTGCCTGGTACCCTGTCCATTGCCTGCACTCCGATCCTCAAGACCCTGACTATTAGACTGGTACCCACCACACTCTGAAATCTGTTCAAATTGTAGCTGCAGGCATATCATTTCTGCAGATCATTTTGTGTTGTCCATTTCGCATAAACAAAACAAAAATCAGTTCATTATTTCTTAAATAAATTTGAATTCATGTATAAAAGTGTTGCTTTAACCCTTTGAACCCTAGTCCTGCATATTGGCGTTCTATGCAAACATTGTACATGTGAATAGTACACTTGTCCTATGCAAACAGTGAAGACCCAGATCAGAGGGCTCCTATAGGAGCCCTCTGATCAGGGCCTTCACTGTTTGTCATAATACCAAACATTGACAAAACAACCCTTAAAAGTCAGAAATGGACTGGACTTAAACGGAAACTGGAATTGTCCATCTAAAGTTTCAGGGAGGAAAGAGTTAATGCAGAAAGTAAATAATTCAGAAAGCTCCTGCAGTACTATTGTTTGTCTTGCATAAAGCATGAATCTGTTTTCAGAGATCACTTTAGGAGCTTTCTGCTTTTAAGTTTACTTTTGGCCTGAATTTAGCTGCCAGTGGTTTTTAAAACCTGTTGGATCAACTTCTTTCAGGGAAAGGCTTTATTGAAGTTGGATGGCATTTGTAAAGTCAGCTGATCTTGCTTTTCAGTTAGAGTAGTATAATAGTAATAGATCTCATACTTAAGATATCATTAATATACTGCATTCCTGTTTCCCTTTCCATCCCATATACTCTTTATCACTTCTGAATCATGGCTGGATTTAGATCTGGGTAAATATTTTTGTAAAGTTTGTAAGAAGAATTGTACTATCAACATTCTCTTCAGAGAAATTGTGCAAAACAGTACAGTAAAACCTCTCTATTATGACAACTAAACCAAAGTACTCTTTATTTTCTCTGTTTGCGTGAATATACAAATACATGAGAACTAGAGAACTAGATTGTGTTAATTGTTAGGTGATTATGACATGTGAATGCTTAAATCAAGGTGACAGTAAAACAGAAAGTTCCTTTAGGAGCTTTCTGTTTTACTGTCACTTTAAGCTGTCAGTTGTGTTTATTAGCTCACCTCAAGGTGAGCAATTTTGATTGTGCTATGTCCGTCGTCGTCCGTCCGTCATCCGTCCGTCGTCGTCAACAATTTCTTTAAACGACATCTCCTCCTAAACTACTGGATGGATTTTTACCAAACTTGGTAGAAATTATCCTTATATGGTCCTCTTTGAAAGTTGTTCAAATATTTCTGGTGTGTTTCATATCTAGGTCACAGGAGCTAAAAGTTTTTAGATTGTTTCAATAAAAACTTAAAAAATCTTCTTCTCTGAAACCACAGTACCCTGAGCTTAGATATTTTGAACAAAGCATCATCTACAGGTCCTCTATCAAGATTGTTCAAATTATGTCCCTGGGGTCAAAAATGACCCCACCCCAAATGACCCCACCTGGGGGTCACAAATTTACAAAGAGTTATAAAGTGAAATCTTCAAACCTCTTCTTCTTTGAAACTAATATAGCTACAGCTTTGATATTTGGCATGGTGTAACTTCTAGAGGTACTTTACCAGTATTGTTCAAAAAGTTCCGGTCTGTTGCATATCTAGGTCACAGGAGCTAAAAATAGATTTTTTCAATAAAAAATTAAAAAAAATTCTTGTCTGAAACCACAGTTCCCTGAGCTTAGATATTTTGCACAAAGCATCATCTTCAGGTCCTCTATCAGGATTGTTCAAAATGACCCCGCCCAGGGGGTCACAAATTTACAAAGAGTTTTAAAGTGAAAACTTCAAACCTCTTCTTCTCTAAAACTAATATGGGAAGAGCTTGATATTTGGCTTGGTGTAACTTCTAGAGGTACTTTACCAATATGGTTCAAATGGCTCAGGTCCGTTGCATATCTAGGTCACAGGAGCTAAAAATAGATTTTTTCAATAAGAACTTAAAAAATCTTCTTGTCTGAAATTACAGTACCCTGAGCTTAGATATTTTGCACTCAGCATCATCCAATCAGCAATTGGCACAATCCTATTGTCATAATTTCTCAGCTTTTCAAGATATGTTACATTTACATCAACGTTTCCAGGTGAGCGATTTAGGGCCGTATACGGCTCTTGTACAATCATTTAGCCTTTGTTTAGTGCTCGTAATCGAGAAGTTTTAATGTAGTTAAATTTTGAAATAACCTTTCTTATGAACTGTCAGAATCTTAAACATTCTCCTGCTATTAGTGCAGATTTTAATTGACATGTGCTGATAACAGTGTAGACCCAGATCAGACAACTGCTGAAGGAATTTAGAATTAGAACATGATGTTTGTTCATCTCTTATAGGGTTGACGAACTATGAACTCCACTATATAAACCCAATGTTTACAGACCTGTGCATAAATGTACAATTGTATAATACAGATGAACCTCCATGACTATGGCATGCTTAAGTTAGACTTTCCCATATTTCCACATTTTAGCCCACTGAAGTTGAACATACACATTCCAACATTAAAATGTGGCATTAGTGAGCTTGAGTTATCAAGGTTGAACATCATAATCAGGGCTTCCATAAGTTGACATGAAAAATCCTAAGATTTCCAAATTTGCATTTTTCAAGTGCGATTTTACGAATCGTACCTTTACCCCATAGCCTTTTTCTTGATCTTGTTGACATGGGACTACTTAAAGCAGGCTGTAAGTAAAGCAGAATGCACCTTAGGGCGCATTCTGCTTTACTTTCAGCCTGCTTTAAGCTACCATGAACTGGGAAACAATCCGGAGATTTAGGAAAAATCCGGAGAAATGGCAGCCCTGCATAATGTATGAACAGTGTATAATGTGTGTTCCACATTTAAAATATATTGTCATATTGAATTTATACGCCTAATATGCTAAGTTTGTGGTGCATATTGCTTTATTTGTTTGTCTGTTGAGCCACAATTTGCTCTGCCATAACTTTTGAGTTTTGTTTAATATAAAAAGGATATTTGCCATGCGTAGACCACATATTAAATCGATGTGCAGATGGCAGCCTTCAGTCTTGCCAAGGTCTTGCTTATGTTTTAAATGCTTTATTTAGTGTCTGAACATAACATTTAACCATTTACTCCATAACTTTTTTTCTAATTTTGAATATCTGTGGCCACTTCAAGCAGGTCGAAAGTAGAGCAGAATGCAGCTTAAGGCACATTCTGCTTTACTTGCAACCTGCTTTAAGCTACCATCTGCTAGAATAAAGAAAATATTTCTTATGATACATGATCATGACTGTATAAATTGAACTATTTTCTTCCATTGAGGAATAAATCCAAGGCATTGAAATGAGTAATGGGTTAACTCTTTCCTCCCTGAAACCTCAAAAGGACAATCCTAGGTTTTGATTAAAACTAGTCCATTTTTAAGGTTAACTTTAACAATATATGTCAAAGTGACAAACAGTGTAGGCCCTCTGATCAGGGTCTACACTGTTTGCATATGACAAGTGTACTCCTCACAGGTATGCTGTTTGCAAATGACCCATATATATGTGACTAGGATAAGAGTTAATGCTTGAAATGGCTTTGACGTTATTTGTAGGTTCTGACTGCAGGAACATACAAGCGCTAGTGTTTAACTTTGCTACCATGTTTGAACAGCAGGGTAATAAGGCCTTTGTGAAGGAATGATCTGTTAGCATTTGATTGTCTGCCTGTGTGTAGTATATGTGCATTATCATGTAACAATATTCAACATACATGCAAGATTGCTCTCCACCATATTTTAAGAAATTGATTGTGGTAGAATTTATGAAAATCCAAGGATCAATGTGGTGGTTAATATTGATAGTTTGAAGTACAACATTGTATAGATAGACTTTTGTGCAGATATTACCGGTATTATGAAGACATGTAAATTGTATGAATAAATAATTATTCTAATGATAAAAACATGTATTTTGAGAAAATAATGATTCCTTATGATAAAAAACATGTACATGTATTTTGATATAATCATGTCTTTAGTTTCTATTTAGGACTAACATAGTTTTTCAAATATGGAGAATAAACACATTGCCATTGTTTGTAGTCAAATCAACGGTATTTAACCCTTAGCCTGCCACTCACGACTATAGCTCCATATGCAAACAGCTTGGATCCGGATGAGACGCCGAGTAACTCGGCGTCTCATCCGGATCCAAGCTGTTTGACACTCGGACAACATTTTCAGCAATTTTGAGCAACTTTGAAGCACTTTGAAACTTGAAGCAGACGAGAAATATAGCAGACGACAATTTATTTGGTGGGCTAAGGGTTAATTGACTGTAGCACTACTTGGTTCTTGGATTATCACTGTTAGCTCTTGTAAAATGTTGATCTGTTTCTACATACAATGGTTTGTTTGAGCTGCAGGCATTTGGGCAAAATATACGTTCTTACTTGATCATTCTATATCAGTTGTATGCCCCTACTCCACTTTGTCAGTGGCATATTGATTTTGTTGTGTCTGTTTGTTTGTTTGTTCGTCTGTCAACAATTTTAACCTTGGCCATAATGTTGGAACTACATGTAAAAAGAATTGTACTCTGTGTACTGTTTCAAGAAGCTTTTGAGCTCTGTACAGCTTATGTCATGTTCGACAAAGGTCAAGGTTAACCTACTTTTCACAAATTGTTCACCTTTTATATAGATGATTATCCTTTGATGAGAACAACACTATAAATGAGACCTTCGTTGGGGGTCAGAAGCTGTATTGGAATCACACTCCGTAACTCTATCAGAGCTCATGAAGCGATACTTATGTGGCCAAAATAACTAGCCACATAAGTGAAAAACATTAACCTTGTGATCTCTTGTACTATTAACGTGGCCATTATTGGGAATAGAAATTGGGTTGACTTCTAGGTCATTCTATTTGGAAGTTAAGGGTCGAGATAAATTTTGGGTTATGTGGCTAGCAACGTAAATAAGATCAAAAGAAATAACCAAACACAAAGCATGTCCATCTTCCCTAAATTGTTGAGTGCGTAATCTATACTATGTCATCTATGATTACCAAACCTGGTGTGGATACATAGAATTGGCAAGTGTCAGGTCAATTTGATCTTGACCTCTGACCTTGATCATTGAAAAACCTTCTCATGAGCATAACTCCAATACCATCACCTTTGATAACCAAACCTGGTGTGTGCATATACTTTGAGATGGAGTAGTGTGGCATACCACTTTCAGGTCACCTTGATCTTGACCTCTGAAATTAATTATTGAAAAACTTTGTCCGGCGCATAACTCCTATACTATGTCATATATGATTTACCAAACCTAGTTTGTAGATACATCTTGGGATAACTGAGTGTCACATACCACTTTCAGGTCACCTTGACCTCTGACCTTGATTATTTAAAAACCATGTCTGTAGCATATCTCCTTTACTATATCATCTAGGATTAATTAAACAATGATATTTGGATACATATTGGGATTGTGGAGTGTTGCCTACCACTTTCTGGTCAATTTGACCTTGACCTCTGACCTTGATAATGGAAAAACATTGTCCAGATCATAACTCCAATACCATATCATCTATGAATGCCAAGCCCTGTGTTTGCATACTTCTTGAGATAGAGGAGTGGTGTGTGCCACTTTCAGGTCAATTTGACCTTGACCCTGACCTCTGATCTTGATTTTAAAAAAACTTGCCCAGAGCAAATCTCTTTACTATAAAACATAGGCATTTGACAGGGATTACTGAAAAACCTTGCCTTGAGTATGTGACAGGGTGCTGTAGTTGGAATATGAATCACCTTTACCGGTAGTGATAGTTCTAGTTATGTATGGAATCATTTTGGAATTTCATATTAAATATCTAGGTCAGAATGACATTGGATAAAACAAAACACTTTATGTCTTAGCCTATTTTCCAAACTGCCAAGTTTTATGTCAATGTGTCCTTTGCTGCCATATTGAAGTAGTGTCTCTGAGTGAAAGGAGTAATCTGCATGATGTGTCATGGAATCTGTCTCATCCTCACATAGAGTTGGGCATGATATGAACCATGTGGAGTGATGTAGCTCACAGTGTATACCGCTTCCACTGTTCACATACAAAAAAAATATACTGTCAACCTTGAAATAAGAGATCACTCAATAGAAGATCCATGTGCAGTATTTAATACATGTGTTTGTTTAATGTAGGATAGTTTCTATCTTGCATTAAGCAGTCAATTGTTTTAAGTTTTCTCCCATAGCTTGTTTTCAGTATTGAAGACATATGATTGCTAAAATCAGGCTGAAAGTAAAGCAGAATGCTCCTTATTGATGCATTCTGGTTTACTATCTGCTAGGATATAGGAAATATCTTATGGTGTGTATTCATGACCATTTAGAATATAACTGTTCTTTAGTGGAGAAATAAATTAAATTATAAAAAGATATATATAGGAAATGGCTTAAGAAAGTTTCATGCTACTTCACTGAGTGTTCTCTTAATCCAAGACTGACTGTATTGTATTGAAAGATATATTCACTATTGTTTAAACTATTGTATGTATAACTTTAAATCATGTATATAGCCTTCACAATAACCATTCTTCTGTTTTCAGCCTTTCAAACTCACATTCATCATAGCTCTGTCCAATGATGCTATTTCATCATAGTATACATTAGTTTAACCCATTGTATGCTGGGTAATATTTGGCGGCCATTTTAAAATGTCGTCTGCAGCGGGTTTAACTCAAATATTTGCAAAATATTTTAGCAGTTTCTGATAGAATATTGACTTAGCTGCAAACAGTTTTGATCTCAGATCAGGCCCCACAATGTGGGGCCTGATCTGAGATTAAAACTGTTTGCCTAGAAGTACACCTAAAAGTGTATCCCGCATGAAATGGGTTAAACAATATTTTATTGAGAAGAAAAGGATTGGACAACAGGCAAAGTCCTCTCTAAGCATACATTGTACATGCTTAACCCTGTACACCATAGCATGTTTCTTAGATATATTTTTGGAGATAGGTGAACACTTAAAGCAGGTTGAAAGTAAAGTAGAATGCTCCTCAAGAAACATTCTACATACTTTCAACCTGCTTTCAACTACCATCTGAATAGGTACAGGACATGCCTTCTGTGTTTTATGATCAGGCCTAATTCCTAGGCCAGAATTACTTCCCTTAGAGTAGGGATAATTAGAGGTGTAACAAGTGTATTTATGGAGTAATGGGTTTATATATAAATAAACCATGTGTTCTGAAATTTAAGTTCACTGATTAAGTAACTGGTATGATACTGTGTGACCTTTCTTTATTAAAAGGACATTGATATATATTATATTTGATATAGTAAATATGGCAGAAACTCACTATGCAGAATAGTGTAAATGACCGACGGCAGCTTAAAGCTGAATAAAAGTGAAGCAGAATGTTTCTCTATTATTATTATTATATCTATTATCTCTGAGATTTATGCCTTTATTTAATATCATCCTTTTTCCATAACACATTAAACAGTAGTAACAAGTATACACATCATTTACAAACAGTGTATCTGTAAAAGTGTGCACTTGTCCTAGGAAAACAGTGTGGACCCCAGATCAAAGAGAGCTCCTAAATGAGCCTTGATCAGGGTCAGCACTGTTTGTCATTTTGAAATTTACTGTAAAATTCAACCTTAGATAGGCAATAAAGGACGAGGCTTAATTTGAATCTGGAATTTTCCATTTAAAGTTTACATCAAAAGCAGGCCATCTTTTGAGGAGATATAAAACTATTGATTTATAAGATAGATATTACTGGACATACTAAATGCACAGTGAAGTCATGCTTTCTGCATTACTGTTGTCCAGCATGAAGTAGCTATTTGTCTTTAGAGATTCCATTTATTCACTATAAATGATAAGTAATTGGTCATGGAAGACAGGTTTAGCAGTAAAGTTCTGAATATCTCTCTCCAATAAAGAAGAAAATAGAAGGATCTCTTGGTTTAATTACATCTCAATTGATTGTGCATGCCTACATGTGATAAAGTAAACTTTTCTGTGGGACTGACTTCAGGTGTACATTTTCCAAATCTAGTCCTGTTTTTAGGCTGATTACTTAACTCATTCACCCCTAGTACACGTAACAAGTATACTCATCCCCAACAAACAGTGTACCAGTGAAGACTACATTGGTCCTATGCAAACAGTGTAGACCCTGATAAGAGGGCTCCTGCAGGAGCCCTCTTATTGGGGTCTGCACTGTTTGTCATAAAGTAATGCATTGTTAAAATCAATCCTAAGTTGTCAAAAATGGTCAAGACTTAATTGGAAATTTAAGAAACTTTTAATTTAAATATTCAGGGGTGATTTAACTCATTCACCCCTGAAACTCAAAATGGACAATTCCAGTTTCAAATTTAGTCTAGTTTTAAACTACTGTAGGAGTTGATTTTATTTGCACAAAATGACAAACAGTGCATACCCAGATCAGAATCCCACTGATCTGGGTATGCACTGTCATTTTGTAATGTACAAGACTAGTGTACTCTTCACAGATACACTATTTGTTAAGGATGCATTAACTGGCCACAAGGGTTGAATGAGTTAACAGGGTAAAAGTAGAATATGTGTGAACTTTATTGTGTGTGTATTTTATTATCAGGGGAACAAGCAGCTCCCAGTGAGGCAGTGGATGACAGGAAAAGTAAGCTGAAGCTGGCCGACTTCTGCAGTAAGTACAGTAAAATCCCAACTAAAATCACCATTCAAAACAGCTGGCATCTTAACACTTTAAGTGCAGGAACTGGATATATAATTATTTGCAAACAGCATAGACCCAGATCAGAGGGCTCCTAAGGGAGCCCTCTGATCTAGGTCTTTGCTGTTTATCATAATTTGAAATGTTTTAGGGCTAATACCTGGGCCATCAAGATGCTGTTGCTGGATTTTTGTTGAAGGGGGGTTAAATATGGGTATATGGTTACCAGGTATGTTACCAGGTATGTTCACTTTTCAATGATTGTATTATAAACACATATAATAGATGTTTTGGGAAATAGAAATAAGTTGGTTTTTCAGAGCTTTAAACTGTACAACAGGACAGAGATCTGTCAAATATCCAGTTATAACCATTTGAGATGTGTCCATTTGTCAGTATGTTTGGTTCTTGTCATCAAACGTTTTGATTTAGCTCCAGCATTAAGTTTATATTCTTACATTTTCCCCTTATTCCATACCTTTTCACTGCCATGAAACCATCTACTCCAATCAATTGCCATCTTCTCTTATTTGACACATTTTATTGTTAGGTAAATTGACTAGAGTAATATTATAATGATTGTCAAACAGTTTTGGATCCTGATGAGACACAGCATTTATTATGTGATCCAAACTGTTTGCAAATATTAGTAACCATTGTACATGTACTAGGGGTAAGGCAGTGAAGGGGTTAAAAGCAATTGTATCATTGAAGTTTTAACGTGAACACATTTATGTTTGATCCATTGTAGCCAAGGTTCTATCAGCCCTGGGTTTGAATCTTAGTAACAAGGCAGAGACGTACAGTGACCAGTTCCTACGGCCAATATTCATGCTGAACAACTTTAACTACATTTTCAAGTCTCTTACAAGGTATTATATGTACAAGTTATAACTGTAGAATTATGATACATGTACTATAGCTAGTTTGATAATCACTTGCGTGTGGTGTTTAAGACAATTTGCTGTTTAAAGCAGAATGAAATAAAGCAGAAAGCTCCTGTGTGAGCTTTCTCTTTTATATTCACCTTTGTTTAAACCACCACCTGTCTTTATAGTGACCAATGCTCTTTTAAACAAGAGCCCCATGGGGCATATTTCGCTCACCTGAGAATAACTGACAAAATGGAGAAAAAGATTTATGTCGAGGAAAGGGTCATTTTTTACCCGATTGGCATAATTTGAACAACCTTGAAAGAGGACCTGTAGATGATGCTATGTGCCAAATATCTAAGATCAGGGTACTAGGGTTTTAGACAAAAAGATTTTTTTTAAGTTTCCATTGAAACAATCTATTTTTAGCTCCTGTGACCTTCACATGCAACAGACAGGAACCATTTAAACAAAATAGGTAAAGGACATCTAAAAGTGTCACCATGCCGAATATCAAAGCTATGGCCATATCAGTTTCAGAGGAGAAGACGTTTGAAAATTTCTCTATATAACTCTATGTAAAACAGTGACCCACCAGGGTGGGGTCAATTTGGACCCCAGGGGCATAATTTGAAGAAACTTGATAAAGGACCTGTAGGTGATGCTATGTGCCAAATATCTAAGCTCTGGCCTTTGTAGTTTTTGACAAAAAGATTTTTTAATTTTTATAGAAAAAATCTATTTTTAGCTCCTGTGACCTAGATATGCAACAGACCAAAACCATTTGAACAACATACGTAAAAGATATTCAGAAGTGTCACCATACCAATTATCAAAGCTATGGCCATATTAGTGTCCGAGAAGAAGACGTTTGAAATTTTCACTATATAACTCTTTGTAAAACTGTGACCCCTGGGACAGGGCCAATTTTGATCCCTGGGCCAGGGGCATAATTTGAACAAACTTGATAGAGGACCTGTAGGCAATGCTATGTGCCAAATATCTAAGCTCTGGCCCTTGTAGTTTCAGACAAGAAGATTTTTTAAGTTTTCGTTGAAAAAAATCTATTTTTAGCTTCTGTGACCTAGATATGCAACTGACCGGAACCATTTGAACAAAATAGGTAAAGGACATCTAGAAGTGTCACCATGCCAAATATTAAAGCTCTGGCCATATTAGTTTCAGAGGAGAAGACGTTTGAAAATTTCACTATATAACTCATTGTAAAACGGTGACCCCTGGGGCGGGGCCAATTTTGACCCCAGGGGCATAATTTGAAGAAACTTGATAGAGGACTTGTAGGTGATGCTATGTGCCAAATATCTAAGCTCTGGCCTTTGCAGTTTTTGACAAGAAGATTTTTTAAGATTTCATTATTTTTTCACTTTGGTTGCCATGGCAACCAGAGTTCTGCATTGTTTTTAATTCTTTGAACAAATTTGAAAGAGCTTGACCCAAGGAACATTTCTGTAAAGTTTGGTTGAAATCTGTTCAGCGGTATAGGAGGAGATGTCATTTGAAGCAATTGTTAACGACGACGCACACCGCACGACGGACAACGCACGACGACGGACGCCGGACACAGGGCCATCCCAATAGCTCACCTTGAGCCTTTGGCTCAGGTGAGCTAAAAAGTAACAAATTTATTTTGCTATCAACCCTCCCCTAGTTTGTGTTCAGTATTGAAGACAGATGGTTGTTTAAAGCAGACTGAGAGTAAAGCAGAATGCTCCTGAAGGAGCATTTTGCTTTACTTTCAGCCTGCTTTAAGCTACCATCAGCTAGGATATATGAAATTATTTGTTATGGTGGATAGTCATAATTGAATGATGAGGAATTATTTTCTCCAGGTGAGGAATAAATTAAAGGCATAAAAAGTGTACCTGTTGGGTAATGGGTTGCCCATTACCCCATAGCCTGTTTCTAATATTGAAGGTACAGTGGAGAATCTGGTATTCTTTCCCGTTTAAACGCAAACGTACGCAAACGCACGCAAACGCAAAGCACTAAAACGTAGAAAAGAACAACTTTTGGACAATTCTGATAATTCTTGTTTATCTTGGTGGCAAACAGTTTGGAGCCTGTTCAGACGCCGGGTAACCCGGCGTCTGATCTGGCTCCAAACTGTTTGCACTGCAAATAATAGTTTTAGCGTAAACGCGTTTATTGGGAAAGAATAACAGATTCTCCACTGTAGTTAACCACTTAAAGCAGGTTGAAAATCCTAGCTTTAAGCTACCATCTGCTTGAGTATAGAAAATATTTGTTGTGGTACATATTCTTGACTGTACAAATTGGAATTTATTTTCTTCAGGGGAGGAATAAATAAAAGGCGTAAAAAGGCGTATTTATTGGGTAACAGGTTAAAACACTTGCTGGGCTGCAGATGACTTGTAGACCAGTCCTTGATACTGATCAGGGAACAATTTTGTTTCATTCTGTTTCTCAGGTCTGGTCTGATAGAGTTGATACACCTGTGGAACAAAGATGTGGGGAAATTCTACCAGGAACAAATACAAGAACAGAAAAGACTTTATTCACAAAGGTATGGCGTTGCTCTCTGAAGCTTTTGATACTTACCTGTAGAACTCTGTAACCCAATAAATGATTTCCTCATCACCATTTTCCTTAAACTCATTTGCCCCTGAAACTTTAAATTGACAGTTCCAGTTTCTAATTAAGTCTAGTCCTTATGAGTGAACTTTACCTTATAACCTGTTTCTAGTTTTGAATACATGTGACCACCTAAAGCAGGTTTAAAGTAGAGCAGAATGTGCTTTAATAGGGTGCATTGTGCTTTACGTTCTGCCTGCTTTAAGCTACTGTCGGTTAGGAAATATCAAATATTTCTTATGGTACATATTCATGGCTATATAAAGTGGAACTGTTTTTTCCAGTGGAGGAATGAATTAAAGGCATGGAAGTAATGGGTTTAATTTTTACTATGAAATTGTGTATACTGTAAAGATCCTAAGTATTGGGACAGATGGGCCTGATAAAACAGTGTAGACCCTGATCAGACTGCTCCCTCAGGAGCAGTCTGATCAGGGTCTACACTGTTTGCTATTCAGTTTGAACCTATTGGACAAATTGCTGTGTGACAAAAGCAATTAGTTCAACTTTTAGATTAATTACAGAAGTAATACAAGGTGTCCAAATGTTTAGGATTTTTAGCTCACCTGAGCTTGCTAGCTCAGGGAGAGCTTTTGCAATACTTGAATGTCCGTCGTTCGTCGTCAACAATTTTAGTGTTTACACTCTAGAGGCCACAATATTTATCCAATCTTTCTCAAACTTGCTCAGGTTGTATATTACCATAAGAGTTCGAATGAGTTCGATTATGGTTGAAATCGGACTAATAGGTCAAGAGTAATCTACCTTTGAATTGCTGAAAATGCCATATTTAAGGGTGTTTACACTCTAGAGGCCACAATTTTTATCAAATCTATCTCAAACTTGCTCAGATTGTATATGACCATAAGAGTTCAGATGAGTTCGATTATGGTTGAAATCAGACTAATAGGTTGAGAGTAATCTACCTTTGAACTGCTGAAAATGCCATATTAAACAGCGTTTACACTCTAGAGGCCACAGTTTTTATCCAATCTATCTCAAACATGCTCAGATTGTATATAACCATAAGAGTTAAGATGTGTTGGATTTTGGTTGAAATCAGACTAATAGGTTGAGAGTTATCTACCTTTGAAATGCTGAAATTGTCATATTTAAGGGTGTTTACTCTCCAGGGGTCACAATTTTTATCCAATCTATTTCAAACTTGCTCAGATTGTATATGACCATAAGAGTTTGATTGAGTTCGATTATGATTGAAATCAAACGAATAGATTGAGAGTTATCTACCTTTGAATTGCTGAACATGTCATATTTAAGGGTGTTTACACTCTAGAGGCCACAATTTTTATCAAATCTCTTTCAAACTTGCTCAGATTGTATATGACCATAAGAGTTCAATAAGTGTGATTATGGTTGAAATCAGACCTATAGGTCAAGATATGTCTGCCCTTGAATTGCTGAAAATGACATATCGAACAGCGTTTACACTTTTGCAACTACAGTTTTGAATGTATTTTGATTTTACTTGCACACAAAGTATATACCTATAAGTTCTCAAAGGAGTTAAATTATTGTTGAAATCAATCATTGTAACAATAGTTATTTGCCCTTGATATACTTTGAAATGCTAGAAAAGGCTTCCTTTCAGTATTGTTTAGGCTCTAGTTATCTGCCCTTGATGTAGTCTACCATACTAGTATTATGAGGTTGTATTCCAAAATTGTTTACATGCTATACTACAAATTTGAATGGATTTAAATTAAAACTGATGAAACAGTAAGATAAAGCTATCAAGCTTCAGTACAACAGGTGAGCGATATCAGGGCCTTCAGGTCCTCTTGTTACTGTATATTACAGCTGGTACTATTCTCTCCAGTGGAGGAATGAATTAAAGACATGAAAAGGTGTATTTATTTTAGTAATGGGTTAAATTTTTACTATTAATTGTATATATATTACAGCTGGAGTCGAGTGATGCACTATATTCTGGAGATAAGTGAACCAATGTCCTCTCACAGAGCCATGAACCCAGATAAGGTGAGAAAAGAAATATACACAGCTCATGTTAGAAGTCAAAGATCTGTACAGTGTGTAAATAACTTCAGTGAATATTACTTAAATTATGTTTTTAACTCTGTACACTCTAGCGAAGGAATTGCGATTATCTGTGCAAACAGTTTTGGATCCAGATAAGACTGTCCCTGTTTT
The DNA here is from genome assembly GCA_922989275.2 of Gari tellinella. Classification (NCBI taxonomy): domain Eukaryota; kingdom Metazoa; phylum Mollusca; class Bivalvia; order Cardiida; family Psammobiidae; genus Gari; species Gari tellinella. The sequence goes on along the minus strand of OV277856.1, from coordinate 111,392,527 downwards.
GAAAAAGAAATTTAGAAAATTCTACTTTTAAAACAATAGCAGACAACAATTGTTTCAGACCAAAACAATTACCCAGCTCGTATAGAGTTAATACAATCATATCCTTTCCACGCCCAAAACGTTTTGACGTTTATGGCACATTGTGGCTTCCGTAGAATGAAAAGTTATTATTCGCACATCGCGTTGGAAGACTTTTCTGAAAGGCCAGGTTAAGCACTTCCTAATTCTTGAAAATCAATGATCTCCTGCATAATGTGACACTTTCAGGCAGCATTGAATGGATCCAGACATTTGCAAGATTGAAAAAATGCAAATGCAAGAGGGGTTGAAACTGTCCATCTTTCTACTTTGGGTTTAAAATGTACGCGATCCAGGCTTCCTAAGGATATATGTGAAATTGTGTAGGTTGTAGATCAGCACTTGATGGTAGAGTCATGTTATAATAACCATTCACATACAGTGGAGAATCTGTTATTCTTTCCCAATAAACACGTTTACGCTAAAACTATTATTTGCAGTGCTCCAAACTGTTTGCCACCAAGATAAACAAGAATTATCAGAAGTGTCCAAAAGTTATTCTTTTCTACGTTTTAGTGCAATGTGTTTGCGTACGTTCTCCACTGTACACTCATTTATGGAATGTTAACCCTTTGCCCCATAAGTACTCCTTTTTACGCTTTTCATTATTCATACATGACAAGTAGTCCCCAGCTAGGAAGTCTCGAACATGAAGTATAAAAGATGTTTTAAGTACCTTGCCAGATTGGAGCTTAAAGCAGATTGAAAGTAAAGCAGAATGCTTTAAGTTGTAACCTGTTTTCAAAACTAGAAATAGGCTGTAGGGTATTAGACTAAAGACAGGTGAATGCATAAAGCAAGATGAAAGTTATGCACAAACAGGAGCTTTCTACTTTACTGTCATCTTGCTTTATGATTTCGCCCGTCTTAAATGTCATCAATGAGCCTTCGTGTTAGTGACTAAATTAGCAGGAACAATGTACTATGTCATAATGATGATAAAGCATGGAAGTGAAGTTTGCCATAGATGCAACATTGTCCAATCATTTGATTTCTTACTGAATATCATACACAGTATGGCACAAACAGTTTTAGCATTTACTGTTACATGTATTCCACTCTTTATTTTCAGCTGAAAGATAAAGAGAGACAGAATATTAAAGATAAGTTTTCTGTAAGTATGAATATCTTTTAATGTATTTTTGAACACGAGTGATAAAGTTGTAGGAGCAAATTGAATTGTCTCATGCTTTATCTATTCCAGTTGGTCAGTAGCTTACAATAAGTTTTCTGCTTCATTCATACTCTTTTGTCAGCAACTATCTATCATAACCCCTTAACTACCTAACCTTGGGTTCATTGGTTATTTGCAACCAGTTTGAATCCTAATCAGACACATGGTTATGCAGCCCCTGATTAAGATCTAAACTGTTTGACATTCATTAGGATATACTTTTGTCAATTTGCCTAAATGTGATGTCATGACAGTGAATGGGTTAATCATTGAAAACAAATGAAAGAGATAAAGAAATATGATAGCACATGTGGTAAACTCTACAAACTTTCTTCAATGAACAGCATTGATGGTAAAGTGCTCCTTCCATACAACGACCCTCCGAACAATGATTCCCTCCTAACAACAATACTTGCCCAAACAAGACTAGACAATTATGTCTAATGCTTACTCTACTGCAATATCATCTGCTTACAATTGTCGCTTGCTGTTATTTCTCAAAGTTACTTATTGTCCATTTTGATAAAAGAAACATAAAAACTAGTGACAAATAGTTTGAAACCAAATCAGACACTGTCTTACTGGATTCAAATTGTTTGCAATTGTAAGCAAATGTCATGCTCAGCATTTTAAGGTTTTTAATTTTCCCTCCCTATAACAACACCCTCTGAACAACACACACAATCTTTTCTCCCATTGGGTGTTGTTGTAGAGAAGGAGCACTGTCTGTATTGTTGTATTTTCCAGGGCTTCAATAAAGAACTGGAGGAGATTCTCAGAGCTCAGAAGGGCTATGCCATCCCAGACTTTGAACTCCGAGCCACTATGAAGAAGGACAACATGGACTTTATCATTCCTTCTTATACCATATTCCTGGACAAATACAAGAAAATGAACTTTACGAAAAATCTCGACAAGTATATCAAATATTCAGTGGATGATGTAGAACATATAATCAACAGGTTGTTTGACACAGCCGCATAAAATAGTGTCTACAAACGTGTTAGAAAAACAGTAAAACTTTGCATTTACAGCCATCCAAACAAAATCAGGTACATGTACAGTAAAACCTCACTATTACGACCACTAATTTGTGTGAAGTATTAAGATGTTTACGACAGGTGACTGCTTAAAGCATGGTGGCAGTAAAACAGAAAGCTCCAAAAGGAGCTTTCTGTTTTACTGTCACCTTGCTTTAAGCTGTCACCTGTCTTTTATACAACCAATTTGTCTTTGCTTTAGTGGTCGTAATAGAGAGGTTTCACTGTATTTCCATTTGACCCTTTCTTCCATCAAAGTGCCTTTGAGCATCTACCCCTTTTCCTTCACTGTTTTACTTTCATTTTGCTTTAACTCTTTCCTCCCTGAAACCTCAAATGGACAATTCCAGTTTCTATTTAAGTCTAGTCCATTTCAGACTTTAAAGGGTTTATTTTGTAAATGCTTGGCATTATGACAAAAAGTGAAGACCCTGATCAGAGGGCTCCTAGGAGCCCTCTGATCTGGGTCTTCACTGTTTGCGTTGAACAAGTGTACTATTCACTTGCACACTGTTTGCAAAGGACGCCAATATGCGGGACTAGGGTTCAAAGGGTTAACAGTCATCTTCCTTAACCCATTACCCCATAGCCTGTTTCTAGTATTGAATTTAAGTAACCACTTCAAGCAGGTTGAAAGTAAAGCAGAATGAGCCCTTAGGCATATTCTGCTTCACTTTCAACCTGCTTTAAGCAACCATCTGCTAGGATATAGAAAATATTTGTTATGATATATATTTATGACTGTATAAATAGGATCTATGTTCTTCAGTGGGGGAAGAAATTAAAAGCGTAAAAAGGCGTATTTATGGGGGTAATTGGTTAAACATAATTTACATGTATATAAGTGATGTGCACTGATGACTGTGGAAGAAAGGGTTATGGCATGTTCCTGATGGGATCAGGATGAAAGTAAAACTAAAAACTCCTAAAAGAGTTTTCTGCTTGAAACTGGCACTTCTCTCTTATACGATCAGTGAATATTCTTTTGATTGGTCTTATTGTGACAACAAAGTTTAACCCATTACCCCATAAATACGCCTTTTTAAGCCTTTGATTAATTTCTCTACTGAAGAAAATAGTTTCAATTTATACTGTCCCAAATAAAAATCATGAGAAATATTTTCTATATTCTAGCAGATAATAGCTTAAAGCAGGCTGAAAGTAAAGCAGAATGTGCCTTAAGGCACATTCTGCTTTACTTTCAACCTGCTTTAAGTGGTCACATATCTTCAACATAGAAACAGGCTATGGGGTAATGGGTTAACTGTAGTTTGACAATATAATGATCAGAGTTCATACTGTTTATCTGAATACTCGGGACCATGTAAAATATATCTTCTTGTACACAAATTTCTGTGCATGCGCTGGCTGTATTGTAGATTATCAATACTTGCAATTTGATACTATCCACCTTATGTTAGATGTATAAACCTATATGATACAGACATAGCCTTGTTGATAGTGTTTGTATTCTTGTAAGAAATTAATCAGGTCTTGAATCATATGTTTGTGTTTAAATATGGCAATTGGATTTGTTCATTAATCCAAGACCGTCATGTTCAAGATTAATCTTTACTCATAACTGTGTGGAAAATGAATATATACATGCTTGCAAACAGTGTAGACCTAGATCAGAAGGCTGAAGGAGCCCATTGATCAGAGTTGCAATGTTTGCAATCATTTCAAATATTTTTCTGTCAATATAAATTGGTATTTATGTAGAAAGTGGGAGAGTCCATGTGGAAAGTTAGCAATGTTTAGGTTAACCCATTACCCCATAAAATTAATACACCTTTTTACACCTTTAATTCTATCCTCTTCTGCAAAAAATAGTTCCAATTTATACTGTCATAAATAAAAATCATAAAAAAATATTTTCTATATTCTAGCAGATAATATCTTAAAGTGGGTTGAAATTAAAGCAGAATGTGCCTTATGGCCCATTCTGCTTTACTTTTAACCTGTTTTAAGTGGTCATCTGTCTTCCAAACTAGAAACAAGCTATGGGGTAATGGGTTAAAGCAGTGGTTCAGATAAGAGGGGAGTAAACTAGATTTTTCCAAAATGTTCTCCTATGTCTTAACCAAATCTTAGATTGCCACTTCTCATTAGAATATTCTCCTCAAGAGGATTCTAGTGTGTAGTAGCAATATCGAATGTGGTTGAGATGCACAGATTTGAGTTCATGTGTTTGAAGTACTAGACCTAATGATTTCAATATCTGGAATACTCCCATATCTGACCCTATTTTGTCCCACTCGTCATTTTGCAATTTGCATAATGTTGTAAAATATCAACCCTACATAGTCAAAAATGTGATAAACTTGATTAGAAACTAGATATGTTCATTTGAAGGTCATAAAGCTTTTGAATTGAATCTGAGAACATTCTCAAGCATTTGATTGGTCACATTTGAGCTTTGCTGTCAGAGTAAAAGCTCAAATTTGACCAGTCAAATGCTTGAGAATGATCTCAGACTCAACTCAAAAACTTTATGACCTTAGAGCCAATCAGTTAACCCATTACCTCATAGCCTGTTTCTAGTATTGAAGTTTGTTGATCAGTTAAAGCAAGTTGAAAGTAAAGCAGAATGTGCCTTAAGGCACATTCTGCTTTACTTTCAACCTGCTTTAAGCTACTATCTTTTAGGATAAAGAAAATATTTCTTATGATATATTTTCATAACTATATAATTTGGAACTATTTTCTTCAGTGGAGGAATATTTCAAAGGCTTAAAAAGGCATATTTGTGGGGTAATGGGTTAAGGCATTTAATACTTCACCAACTGTGTTCAGTAGACATTATTATTGGTATTTGGCATTTTTCAACATGGTAAAAGTTAGCAGATATTGTGACATTGGTGTAATCGATATAACATAAGTTTTCACCAATATTCTAACATGTTTTTATTGACCATCTAATGCATTAGTCCATAGCTTGTTTCTAGTTTTAAAAACACTTTACCACTGAACTCTTTCCTTCCTGAAAGTTAGTGGGAAGTTTCCAATTTAGTCACATCTGTTTTTGTGTCACCTGCTGTAGGCAGAAGTGATACTTGGAGATCACTTTCTGTTGTCTCTCTGTCCATCAGTCTGTCTTGTACTCACAAACTTTGTGTCATTTGACTATTTTCTTTGATTTTTGTTATCTGTCTAGCCACATAACTGAAATTTCTCTTGGCTCTAATTTAAATATAGAAAGTTAACCATATCTATTTTTATACCCCCACAAGCAAAGTTTGAGGGGGTGTATACTGGAATCAGCCTGTCGGTCGGGCGGTTGTCGGGCTGGGGGTGTTTAATGGCAAGTCATGAAGGTTGAGCCCACCTAAATCATTGCAATTTTGTGAAAATTCTTGGTGCACAAGACAGTCCATTTGGTAAACATGTGAACTGAAATAATTTCCCCTCCCACTCAAATTTCAGAAATTTTCTACTTTCATATGAGAGATTCCTACACTATAATAAGCATCTTTCAAATCAACCTTTGCAAAATATGTCCTTTTGGTAACCAGATTTAAAGCCAACTTTAGTGTTTCCTTTTTTAAATGATTCTTTTCAATGTGATCATTTAGTTTACTCAAATTTAAGATTAACCTGTGTGTTGCATCAGGCTTAGGTCTGATACAGATATTAGAAATTACTTCTCCAGACTCATGTTCTGTGTTTTCAATAATGCCTTTTTTCTCTAATTTAAAGAGTAAATCTGAAATGATATTTCTTTCTGATTGATTGAATAATTTCTATTTTATACCCTTTACGTACACTCTTCAAAAGGTTTCTATCACTAGTTAATTCAGTCCATTTTTTAAATGAAGATATTTTGCCTGCTTTGAAATTATTTTTTTTGGGGGGGGGGGGGGGGGGGGGAGGGGGAGGGCGGTTAAATTTGAAAGCACTGTATTACACAGTGTGTTCTTTGCTGGAAGCAGGTGTTTTCACTTTCTAGGCCTGTTCCAAATCTTCTGGTGAGTTTTTGGAGCTGACGACTTGCCTGGGCCTCTTGCCTAAAAGAGGAGACATGGTGTGTGTATTAAATGCACTGGCAGAGTGTGAATTACTGTTGTGAGAATAATGCGGTCTTGGGTTGATCCTATGACCTTGATGGTCCCTTTTGAAGCCAGATGATCTTGGACTGGGTAGGTGTTGACTCTTAGGGCGAGCCATGCTGCTTCCTATTTTTCTCATGTCATCCACTGTTTTCAACTGTTTTTCTAGATCGTCGCCCAACAGATTGGCTGTCAATGGTGTGTTGTCAGTGCACAGTTGCTGGTATTTCTCATTTATTCCCTGTTTCATTTGTTGGTGGCGTAAGTTTGTAACATAACGATGTGCATACGCCAAGAGCTGAAAGGCGTCTTTTGCCATCTCGAATTCTTTATACTGATTAGTTTTTAGAAGACAGTCCATCAGATTTACAAACGGAATCAAGCCGGCCGTCAGGTAGCCTTGTGCAGTTTGAAATTGCCTGTCCTTTGCGTTGATTGGACGGTGTAAGGAAGAGCTTACCTATAACTCTTTGTTTATCTTGGGTACGATCAGAAAGGTGCAATTTTCAGGTCTGATATGCTTCTCCATCAGTTTTACAGCCACTTTCCTGTCGATCGGTTTGCTAATACCGGAATCAACAGCTTCAGCCAAATAGGGGTCAATTTTTTATTGAAAAAAACAAACCCACAGCTAGTCTAAACAAGGCTTCTGTCTGAAATTGGTCCAGTTCCTACTACAGTGTTGAACACTATGTACACATAAAATATGAGCAAACAGATCTTGACTTTAGCACCAACATTGATCATGTGAGAGGAAGAGACGACTCATGGACAAACATAATTAAACCTGCTAGGTCTGCTTATCTTTGTTTATGAATGGTTTCTTCCATTCATCATAGGAAAGGACCTCATAATCCGGGCAGTAGCGACGACCCCTAAACTGACGATAGCCTCCTTGGCTCCTGTCCTTCTTACACTTGCCACATGCAATGAAGGGTGCTGTCCTTGTGTAGCCACGTGTGAACTGGCCAGCCTGCTCCTTCTCCAGCTTCCTCTATCTGTAGTGGGCGGTGGAGTATGGAACTCTAGGAGCAGGCGGTGGAGCTGTCAATAACCCGAGGTCAGCGGTTGTGATGGTCGCTGAAGGTGGCGTGGGTAGGATTATCTGGTACTGTGGTTGTGTGTGTGGCAGTTGTATGGATGTTGTGCACAAGGTAGGTGGCATCGGTCTTATGGGCCTTAATTGGGGTCTTGGAGGTGGAGACGTCAATGTTGTTGCCTCGGCGATGATTTTCCTCCTCACCTTTGAGGAGCTAGTGGTGTTGAGTTGGATCCTCTGCCTATGCTGCTCTTCTGGGGGGGGGGGGGGGGGGGGGGGGTTGTGGCATTGGAGCTGGTGGCCCATCAGGCTGCTCCAATGTCACTGACAATGCCTCTGTATCGATGAAGCCCTCATCTTCATCCACGACCTCCTCATCCGTCGGAAGCTCGGGTTCGACTTTTTCCCCAAAGTCATTAAAGCGGGTGGGTTCGATGACCTGACTTGTCTGGGCAAACAGATAGTCTACCCCGATCAACTCCCCTGAAATTTAGTGAAAAGAATAAAGGTTGAAACATGCACACGTAATTTTGTATCATTTCAATTTTGAATATGGTTGTTTAAACTATTTGAAATGGTTATCTTTTACAATGTAACCAACTCATATAAAAAATAAAGAAATAATGTATATATTGTAAAGACCAGAGTTTTCTCAGGAGGCAATAAACACAAGCAAATGGTAGTACTAACCTGTTATAATTCCCAAATCACTTTAACAGTATGACATTCTGACTAACTCGTATAACTGGAGTAGTAAGAGCTTATATAGTGATGGCTAGTCCATATGATCCACTATAGTCCTGAAAAGTCCAAGTCCTTGTATTCCATGTAGTCCACATGGAATAATCCAATGGATCAAAGTCATATGTACGCTACAGTATTATTATGCTCCCCTTTAGGGGGGGAGCATATAGTCGCCGCCTTGTCCGTCCGTCTGTCCGTGTATCCGAGCGCACGATAGGTCCTTTGTTGGGTAGGGAGAACAATAGATTCCATTCATTCCGTGATTACCCTATTGTTATTGTTGGGTATTTTTGTTGCTGTTGGATACTTTTAAACAAAGAAAATACCCAACTAATGACGGACGGACCACTAAAGTGGGTTAGAGGGCCAGATAACGGTAAACATAACAAAAGAAGACAATAGAGTTCATTCCGTAACAATAGACGAAGGGGCCGTGGCCCGTTATTTGAACAAAAGAAAATAACAAAAGAAAAGGCCCTCTAACCCACTTCGGTGGCACGTCTGTCTGTCCATCAGGCTTTTTTGTCCGGAGCATATCTCTTGAACGGTTCACAGTAAGTTGATGAAACTTGATACAGTGATAGAGAATGACAGAAGGAGGTGCAGTACACAAGAACTGTAACTCTGTCATCTCCCAATATTGAATTATCTCCCCTTTTCTCATAGAAAAATCAATTTTGTCAGGATCTTTTATTCGGAGCATATCTCTGGACTGTTACCCTGTAAATTGATTAAACTTGTTAGAGTGATAGAGGATGACAGAAGGAAGTACAGCACACAAGAACCGTAACTCTGTCATCTCCCAATATTGAATTATCTCCCTTTCTCTCATAAAAAAAATCAATTTTGTCCGGAGCATATCTCTGGACTGTTACACCATAAGTTAATGAAACTTGTTACAGTGATAGAGGATGACAGACTAAAGTGCAGTACACAAGAACGGTAACTCAGTCATCTCCCAATATTGAATTATATCCTTTTTTCTAAAAAAAAAAGAAAAGATTTTTGTCCGGAGCATATCTCTGGACTGTTACACCGTATGTTAATGAAATTTGATACAGTGATAGATGATGACATAAGGAGGTTCAGTACACAAGAACCATGACTCTGCCATCTCCCAATATTGATTGCATTGTAAATTTATGAAACTTGATACAGGATGAAAGAGGGAGTGCTGTACTCAAGAACCATAACTCTGCCATCTCCCAACATTGAATTATTTCCCTTTTCTTATAAAAAAAATAAATTTTTCTGAAGCACTGTTACTTGATGAAACTTGATTATGTGTTAGAGGATGACAAAAAGAAGTATTACATAAGAATTATAACCCTGTCATCTCCAAATATTGAATCTTCAACCTTTGTTCATAAAAAATTCATTTTTGTCTAAAGCATATTTCCTGAACGTTACATCATAAGTTGATGAAACTTGATACTGTGTTCACCTACTTAGTACTAAACATGCTATACCTTGGGGTTTTTCTTTGTGGGGAGCATCCGTCGTTTGGAACGATATTCTTGTTAAAAAAAAAATATATATTGTATCAGATGAATCAAAATCATTAAAGTAAGTACCAGTGTATATTCATTGATTCTGGTAGTCTGGAAAAAGCGGAGCCCCAATGACCTGCTGGCTGAGTTTATTCTCCTCCTGCTTCAGCTTGTTGCTATAGGAGAATACCCCTGAGGTAGTGGCATCCATGACTGCTGCAGCAACCTCCCTGTCTTGATTCCATCTCATAACCCCTTTAAGGAGGTAGGCCTGGAAGTGTGCGGGGCTGGCAGTTGTTCCTGAAGTATATGGGGTACATGATATTTACAAACAGAACATAAAATGACTTAACAGTAATAAAAACCAAAGTCTTGTACAAAACCTACATGGAAAAATATTATGGAGATGGACCATATTGGACCTGGATTGTTATACCAATGCAAACAGCTTGAACCAATGTCTAGACCCTTTCTGCTGGTAATCTAACCCAGACCTCCGACAATACAATGTATGTGTCAGTATTCATAACCAAGAACTTCAGAAAGTGGTATTGCCTGTTTTGAAATTAACATACATGTATATACAACGTATATAAATTCTACAATTTAAATTCCTATATGTTCCATTTACACCAACATTATTATAAGAAAATTATTCAACATTTATAAAGTAATTAAAGCATTATCAACAAAGAACTTAGCTTACCAAGGCCTCTTTGGCGCAGCAGGCGGATAACCCTGATGTCTCAGGCTGACTTGTACAGCATCACCACTAGGATGTAGCTGCGGTGGCCTGGGTCGAGCTGGCTCAGTATTGACTGCTTCATGCTTATCTCATTTCTGCCGCAGACCTTACACTTATATATCTCCCCGAGGAGCGTGTATGTGCAGTCTATATCAAGAACCTCCCTGATTGTAGTGACTGGAGTCCTGAGGCCTTCAACTCACCGTCACATCTAATGCACTTGAAGGCTATACGCCCAAGAAGTTTGGGCTGCCAAAACAGGATTTTTGGCCGAAGTAGCACTCAAGCTTTGGTTGTGTCTATTCCAGTGGATCAGGTGGTGGGGGTGAAACCAGAGCTTGTTAGCCTTCATCGGGTCAACCAAAGGTGTGCCACTGCTTCCTATCAAGAATATATCCCTCGCAGCCCACTTTCTGTCAATGGCCGGGAAATCATCCTGCCAGTAGACGGAAATGTCAATGCCTGAAATTATTTATAAGTTGTTTTCCTTTTAAAAATGGGAAAACATTGAAGCTAAAGGGAATCCCATCTAAGCAGGCAGAAAACCATTTCAAACTCATTAGATCCAAAGAGAAAGTGTACCAGAGTCATTGGCAGTGACATCAATCAGTACTTCACAAAGATCGACGGTTCTTTAGTTTTAATATTGACTGCCAGGTCACACTTTGAAAATTACATGGCATCACTTATTCCTGCTCATTTCTGTTGCTATATCATTTTATTCTTAGTTGATTTCTTAGTAATTTCAAGTTGCTTTCAGGCAGAATTTGAGATGTTATTGATGAATCATTTAAAAAAAAGTACCTGTTGACAGTGCTTTCAGCTGATCCAAAGCGGACTTGGGAACAGGGCTTGGACTCTTTGGCTTTGCTGATGGCATTGACAGACGTGACGAACTGGCTATCGGCCCCTTTGACCATGCGCCTTAACAAGTGAATCAATCATTTACTGGATATCTATCTCAATCATCACTGAATGTGAAAAATATCCTAATGTATTTCTGTGAAGATGTTTGGCATATTTTACTTAAACAGTCAAACATCAATTTAAATTACTATTTGCGAATAGGTTCATTTAGCAAGTATTATACTTCATTATTCAAGTTCTTTTATCACTGCTAGAAAGGTATATTTACCCAGACAGTTTCATGAACTGGTCTGTTCACTTGATCACTGGCGACTGAACTGTAGTCCATGGGGTATTACTTCCCTTTGCTTCTACCGGAAGTGGCAGTAAACAAAGAGTTGTAAACCTTGCCGAGTCAGAACGCCCCCTGGTCCCGGTTCATCATGCTGGGGTTAGCTCGGGACCAGGGGGCGTTCCGACTCAGCAAGGTTGTTTTATTTCACAAACAGCATCATCTGAACTACCATCATCATCTTAATCATTATCATCATCGTTATCATTGGCATTTAGATTAAACTGCAAAGCAATTCTTCAAACATTGATTTCTTACGTATATTTGAAAAGAACATTTCTTACTAAAATACCTTCATAATGTGCAACAGCCTGTAGCAGTTCCTGGTCGGAGTTGGAGTCTGTGGTTGTGGCAGTGGCTTTGGCTGTGGCAATGCTTGTGGCTGTGGCTGAAGCTGACAACTTCTTCCTAGGGGAGATTTTTGGCTGCATTGCAGTCAGCCTCTGTGTAAATTATATTCACAAGGAATATTTAACTCAGTTACATAGTTGCATACAGAAGTTGAAATTAATAATAACAATTTGATATATAGTTAATGTGCTAGTTTTCACAAATTTAAATATCTTACTTGGCATGGAAACCCTATCAAGTCACAATCAAAATAACTCGTCGAGACAATTGTTTTAAGGTCACTTGAAGGGTCTAAAAGAGAGATAAAGAAGATGTTGATGCAAAATTAGTGTTAAAACTATGGCTTGTCTGTAGCGCTGTGTAGTATTGAAATATCATTCTTTTATCTACGTAGTAAGACATTATCTGCAGACGACAAATGACACAATAGAAGGGTACTGAGTGTTCAAAAGTCATTAAGACCGTGACAAAGCGGAGAAATTCAAGAGAGTGCACTGTTACTCCAGATACACAAATACAAAAATAATAGTAAGTGCATAGGTGACTGGTGTACACTTAGTATAGTGTATGGGCACACTTACTGATTTGCGGCAAATACATGTATACACGTTTCATCACAAGTGCAGTGATGTTAGTTAAAGTATTGAAAATAAGTCAACTTCAAACCACAATAAGTATTCGAAGAATTTTTTGTAATGCTGCATGAGGAATGTCTAAAGATCTGTAAATTGAGTTCTGCTTCTTATCTTTGGAAAGAGCTTTTTTATTACTTTCACACATCTACGAGTACCTGTCTTGATCGCAGCATCTGTCTTGCAACGCTCTCAGGATACAGCTTGAACAATTCCTCCTTGGGGAGTTGCTTCTCGACTGGCACATTAAAAGAACTGAAAGACATTATATGGTGTACCGGTACATATTTTAATTTTTGGATAGGATTTTACACTGAGGTCCACTAGTCGGGTTATAGGTACATGTATTTACATTTATTCTGTTGTGATAAGATTTCCCATGTATAAGCTACTGAGTGCTGTCAATCACTATGCTTTGTTAAATTCACTGAATGTGAAATGAGGAGCACTTACATTTTCAGTTGGCTAGATTGCAGAGTAGCATTTGACCATAAACAAGTTAGGTTCCAGGTTCAAGACCTTAATTAGATATTATTAATGCTAATTTTTTAACTACTTACCTTCTTCTCCTTCTCAAGCTTTCTGATCTTCATCGCCTCATTTCCTTCCGGGAACGACAGAAGATACTCTCGGAAGGCCTGTTTGTTGTCCCACAGTGGGTTCCCTTTTTGTAGTTTCTCGTGGCCAGCCAACTCAGTCAGGTAGGCAGGGTAGCCCATATCGTTCTCTACGGTCTAGAAAATGAATACATTTCTTAAAACACATTCTCCAGACTAACACTTATATTAGAATGAGTTTGCTTTGGCCTAAGGCTAATGGATGAATATAATAAATATACTTGGATGAAATCCAGTGTATCAAATGCATTTTAGTGTTGTGGGTTTGAATCCAACACAGCAGAACTATAGGGGAACCTAAAATTGAGGTTTGAACAAGATTTTCAGGTGTTTTCCTGCTGAAAAATTTATATCTAATGTAATCATAATTATCAAATAAAGTGTTTTTCTATACATACCAATTGAAGGTTTGGCCCTGATCATACTGAAGCTGTAGGCGGTATTGTCCCGTTACCTCTGTTCTGTTGGTTTGGCTTCCCGAACGGCAGTCCAGCAAAGCCTGGCAGTGGACTTCTGAAGCAGGTTTGGCCTTCCTAGGCTTGTGTTGCAGTCTCACATTCTCTGCAGCTGCTGTTTTCCTCATATTCAACTGCCCTGCACACTGGCCCTGTGTCAGGCACCGGAATTTAGGATCCATTCTGAAGAAGAGTTAAATGTCTATTTTAATTATGACATTATTTTTCCTGAATATCATTGCTTGGTTGGCCCCCAGTGGGATGGGGGGAGGATAGAATACACCCATTGCCCGAACTGGCAGAGTGGTAAGACTCCACCAAAATGTGACACCAATACATTCACTTCCATATTGGCGCTATATGACCAGTATTGTGTCGTAGTGCAGTTAAAACCAAATCAATCAATCAAATCCAGGTGGTTTCAGAATTATACCTTTTTGTTTGAAATTTTTGTCTGTTCTCTCTGTTGACTTTGTTTCCAGAGTTATTTCCCTTTTCTAAACTTTTTTTTCCGGCAGATAACTTCTATATTGAATCTTTTCATTCTGGCTATAACTCTTGTTCAACTGATGCTTGCTGGCAGGTGACACATGTATTCCAATGAACATCCTTCTAGCTAACTATTTAAGGTTGTTTTTGTCAATGTGTTGCAATGTGACAAACAGTGCAGACTCATGTTATAGGGCTCATTACCATGTGCCCTCTGGTATGGGTTTTTAATGTTTGCATAAGACTAGTGAACTCTTGACACTACTTGCAAAGGACGCATATAAGCATGGCTAAGGTTCAAAAGGGTTAAAGCAGGTTGAAAAATATATACCCCAATAAATATGCCTCTAATATATCCCTCCACTGCAGAAATTAGTTCAAATTAATACAGTTGTGAATATTTAACGTTAGATCTATATCATTTCTATATTCTAGCAGATGGTAGCTTAAAGCAGGCTGAAAGTAAAGCAGAATGCGCCTTAAGGCGCATTCTGCTTTACTTTCAACCTGCTTTAAGTGTTTACCTGTCTTCAAAACTAGAAAATGGCAATTGGGAAAGGGTTAAACTCGCATCTGGAAATGCCTTTTAGTTATTGAGTTGCATGATCAGTATTGCTAGCTGGGGACTACTGTTCTTAGTGTATGAATAGTTAGAAGTATAAGAGAATGTATTTATGGGGTAAAGGGTTAAAAGATGCACGTGCTGACTTAACCCATTACCCCATAGCCTGTTTCTAGTTTTGAAGATATGTGACCGCTTAAAGCAGGTTGAAAGTAAAGCAGAATGTGCCTTCAGGCACATTCTGCTTTACTTTCAGCCTGCTTTAAGTTGGCATCTACTAGAATATAGAAAATATTTCTTGTGATACATATTCATGACTGTATAAATCTGAACTATTTTCTTCAGCGAAGGAATAAATTAAGATGTAAAAAGGTGTAATTATGGGGTAATGGGTTAAGACAGCTATCATCTTAATGCTGTAAGCTTCTTTAAGTAGAGGCTTACTGCATTACTTTCAGCCTGCATTTCACAGTCACTTATCATTTTAGAAACCCATGTTTCATCACTGTCTCGGAACATGAGAATCTACGGGCTATAGGTGTACCTTGCAAATATTAAATTCAGATATACCAACTATTACCCCCCATATATAAATGTATTACCCGAAATGCCAACAGTCAATATCTGCAGAACATTTTTAACTCATTACCTCATAGACTATTTCTAGTTTTGAAGACAGGTGACCACTTAAAGCAGGCTGAAAGTAAAGCAGAATGTGCCTTAAGGCACATTCTGCTTTTCTTTCAGCTTGCTTTAAGCTATCATCTGCTAGAATAAAGCAAATATTTCTCATAATACATATTCATGACTGTATAAAATTGAATTCAGTGGAGAAATAAATTAAAGGCATAAAAAGGCTTATTGGGTTAAGCACAAAAATACATTTCAGTCCCATTATCATGGCCAGTCAAATGAAGACTTTCTTGTGTGTGTAATGGCTACAAAAATACAAGGTAGCAATAAAGCAGAAAGTTCTTGTAGGAACTTCCTGCTTTACTGTATTTTGCTTTTTGCTGCCTCGTTATTTCACGCCATATATACAATGTCATGTCAATTTGAGTGTTAAAACAGCTAGACTATACTTTATGTTGATGCAAACTGTGCAATATTATGCTGTATTACATTATCTAATAAAATATGTTGATCTGATATGTTGAGCTTGTCTTATTTATACAGAGGAGAAGACGTTTATTCTTTCCAGTTTAAACGCAAACGAAACACACCCACTCAAATGATAACTAGAGACTCATGGGGCATATTTCGCTCACCTGAGAATGGCTGACAAAATGGAGATAATGATTTATGTCCAGGACTGGGTCATTTTTTACCCAAGGATGCATAATTTGAACAATCTTGATAGAGGACCTGTAGATGATGCTATGTGCCAAATATCTAAGATCAGGGTATTAGGGTTTTAGACAAGAAGATTTTTTTAAGTTTCCATTTTAAAAATCTATTTTTAGCTCCTGTGACCTACTTATGCAACAGACTGGTACCATTTGAACAAAATAGGTAAAGGACATCTAGAAGTGTCACCATGCCAAATACTAAAGCTCTGGCCAAATTAGTTTCAGAGGAGAAGACGTTTGAAAATTTCACTATATAACTCTATGTAAAACTGTGACCCCCGGGGCAGGGCCAGGGGCATAATTTGAACACACTTGATAGAGGACCTGTAGATGATGCTATGTGCCAAATATCTAAGCTCTGGTCCTTGTAGTTTCAGACAAGAAGGTTTTTTAAGTTTTCATTGAAAAAAATCTATTTTTAGCTCCTGTGACCTAGATATGCAACCGACCAGTCCCATTTAAACAGTTTTTGACAAGAAGATTTTTACAGATTTCCTTATTTTTATTATTTCAGCATTGTTTTTAATTCTTCGAACAAATTTGAAAGAGATTGACCCAAGGAACATTTTTGTAAAGTTTGGTTGAAATCTGTCAAGCGGTATTAGAGGAGATGTCATTTGAAGCAATTGTTAACGACGACGCACGCCGGATACAGGGCCATCCCAATAGCTCACCTTGAGCCTTTGGTTCAGGTGAACTAAAAATTACAAAAACAAAATATTTATCATTCCGACTTTACAGTTTAATCCGAGTGGCAAACAGTTGGGAGCCTGAACAGATGCCGGTAATTACCCGGCATCTAATCTGGCTCCAAACTGTTTGCACTGGAAATAATAGAGTAAATGTGTTTATTTGGAAAGAATCACGTCTTCTCCACTGTACGTCCAAAAGTCTTTACACCCTCGGCATTCTGGTTCTCAAGACTGGTTCCTTTTCCTGCATTAACGCCTTCACTCCCATGGTTTCATCTGCTTTAAACAGTTGTGGTCTGCTTTTATTTCTCAAATTTTCAATTTAGGTATATTGACCAAATTATTTTTTTAATGATTATCAGTTTGAATCCTGAAATGTGATGTCTGATCAGGAGCTGTTAGGAAGTAACCATTGTACTGTGGGTAAAACATTGAAAGGGCTATGGAGTCATCCCTCTTTAGGGTTACTTTTGAAATGTACAGTAAAACCTCTATTACAACCACTAAAATGTGTTAATTATAAGGTGTTTACAACAGGTTACTGCTTAAAGCAAGGTGACAGTAAATCAGAAAGCTCCTTTAGGAGCTTTCTGTTTATTGTCACCTTGCTCTAAGCTGTCACCTATCTTTTACACAATCAATTAGCCTTCATATTAGTGAATGTAATAGAGAGGTTTTACTTTAGGAGCTTTCTGTTTATTGTCACCTTGCTCTAAGCTGTCACCTGTCTTTTACACAATCAATTAGCCTTCATTTTAGTGAGTGTAATAGAGAGGTTTTACTTTACTTTTCTGTTTATTGTCACCTTGCTCTAAGCTGTCACCTGTCTTTTACACAATCAATTAGCCTTCATTTTAGTGAGTGTAATAGAGAGGTTTTACTTTAGGAGCTTTCTGTTTATTGTCACCTTGCTCTAAGCTGGCACCTATCTTTTACACAATCAATTAGCCTTCATTTTAGTGAGTGTAATAGAGAGGTTTTACTTTACTTTTCTGTTTATTGTCGCCTTGCTCTAAGCTGTCACCTGTCTTTTACACAATCAATTAGCCTTCATTTTAGTGAGTGTAATAGAGAGGTTTTACTTTAGGAGCTTTCTGTTTATTGTCACCTTGCTCTAAGCTGGCACCTATCTTTTACACAATCAATTAGCCTTCATTTTAGTGAGTGTAATAGAGAGGTTTTACTTTACTTTTCTGTTTATTGTCACCTTGCTCTAAGCTGTCACCTGTCTTTTACACAATCAATTAGCCTTCATTTTAGTGAGTGTAATAGAGAGGTTTTACTTTAGGAGCTTTCTGTTTATTGTCACCTTGCTCTAAGCTGGCACCTATCTTTTACACAATCAATTAGCCTTCATTTTAGTGAGTGTAATAGAGAGGTTTTACTTTACTTTTCTGTTTATTGTCACCTTGCTCTAAGCTGTCACCTGTCTTTTACACAATCAATTAGCCTTCATTTTAGTGAGTGTAATAGAGAGGTTTTACTTAGGAGCTTTCTGTTTATTGTCACCTTGCTCTAAGCTGGCACCTGTCTTTTACCCAGTCAATTCGCCTTCATGTTAGTGAGTGTTATTTGTGAGTGTTTTACTGTAGCTTATTTGAAAACTTGTTTGACAGAAAATTTCACATGCCAACTGGACCAGTGACAGGCAACTAATATGAGCAACTTATTATGTACTTTACCGTAACTCTTTTCCCGATATTTAAGCTTCTAATTATTAAACACTGATAAAAGTAGTCCCAAGCTAGGAAATCCTGAATAGAAATGCAAAAGGAGTTTCCAGTACCTTTCAAGATGGGACCTTAACCCTTTCCCCCATATAAGCGCCTTTTAGCAAATTCAGTTTAATCCTCTGCTGAAGAAAATAGTTCAAATTTATACAGTCATGAATATGTATCGGAATATTTACTTTACTCTAGCAGGTGGTAGCTTAAAGCAAGCTGAAAGTAAAGCAGAATGCCCCTTTAGGCACATTCTGCTTTACTTTCAACCTGCTTTAAGTAGTCACCAAATTTCAAAACTAGAAACAGGTTATGGGGTAAAGGATACAAAAATATAGAAGACTGACAAGAGAAAACCCAGCTGGAATGTTACTTTGGTGTCACATATCATTGACTAGTTTCGTCCTTGTTTGGACTCATCAGAATGAATGAGATGTACCATTGTGGCATCTCACTTTTATACCTAAGGGTTGCTACCATGTGACCTTTGTTTGGCATCATGGTTTCTAAGCATGTGTTATTTACACAGCTTTTGATGATGACAGTCATTGTGATGTCATCAATTAATGTGGTTTCAACATCATGGGGTAAAGGGTTGAAGTAGGCTGAAAGTAAAGCAGAATGCTCCTTCAGGATCATTCTAAATTTACTTTCAGCCTGCTTTAGGAGAAAAATTGTCGAAATTACTAGAAATATGCTATGAGGTAAAGGGTTAGAACAGCCTTATCAACCAACGGTACCAAAACTGCTGCATTCATCTCAAACTAAAATGTGGGATTTTACAGAGAAACAATACAAAGTTATATTGTTACAATTTTATTCAACAATGAAATCACATTTCTGAAATGTAAAGGAAAATATAACAAATTCAATTCATCCTTGCAACAATCTCTGCCTACCCTATTGTATAACTCTTACAGATAAAGAAGCAAGATTTAAACAAAGATATTTTTTTAATGAGTATTAAGCCAATACATGGGACTCTATAAATACGTCTTTTTTCGCCTCAAATTATTTCTACCTTAACCCTTTGAACCCTAGTCCCGCATATAGGCGTCCTTTTCAAACAGTATACATGTGAAAAGTGCACTTGTCCTATGCAAACAGTGAATACCCAGATCAGAGGGCTCCTTATGGAGCCCTCTGATCTGGGTCTTCACTGTTTGTCATAATGCTAAACATTGACAAAAACAACCCTTAAAAGTCAGAAATGGACTAGACTCAAATGGAATCTGGGATTGTCCATTTAAAGTTTGAGGGAGGAAAGAGTTAAAGAACAGAAAATGCACAAGGCATGTCCAGTGCATTTACAGATTGTTACTTAAAGCAGGTTGAAAGTAAAGCAGAATTCTCCTTAAGGAGCATTCTGCTTTACTTTCGCCTAGCTTTAAGTGGCTGAACTAGTTATAGTATTGATGTCAGCTACTGAATTTAGAAAAATAGTGGTCCTACGGGGACTTGGATAGATTTTACAACATGATTGAAAGACTTGCCTCTGTTAACCCATTGAATGCTGGGTAATATTTGGCAGCCATTTTAAAATGTCTGCAGCGGGTATGACTCAAATATTTGCTAAAGATTTTAGCAGTTTCTGATAGCATACTGATCTAGCTGCAAACAGTTTTGATCTCAGATCAGGCCCTACAATGTGGGGCCTGATCTGAGATCAAAACTATTTGCCTAGAGGTACACCTAAAAGTGTATCCCACATAAAATGGGTTTATATAGGTATTATGGTACTGTCCAGTGTTAAACTTTAAATAGTTTTTACCCGAGTAATAGAATAGCAGAGACTGGTGCAAGTTATAAAATATATGGCAATAAATGCACACCTTCAGATCAAGTTTACATGCATGTGGGGTACAGATCTTAATACAAAAGGGAGTAAAATAAACATTTCCTACATCTTTTCTCCAAGTCTTCACCAAATCCTATGTTGTAACTACATATCAGAATTGTCTCTTTGCGACGATTCTAATGAGTAGTCACGGCACAGGATTTGGTGGAGACAAGGATTTAGTATTTCATATACGCCACCTATCTGGAGTTATGGGGTATATCATCTTATCAGTGACAATGAATTGTTCAGGTATTGCTATATGCCGCACCTGTTCAAATTTAAACGATAAAACGTTTGCACTTCTTGGACAATCTACCGTACATCATAACTTATGTATGGTAACAGTCAATTAGGCGTGAGAATTATGTATGAGAATTTCTTAAAAATCATAGCTAGGACTCCAGATAAGAGGTTACCCCATTACCCCATAAATACACCTTTTAACACCTTTAATTTATCCCTCCACTGAACAAAATAATACCATTTATACAGTCATGAATAAGTATCATAAGAAAAATGTTCTATACTCTAGCAGATATTGGCTTAAAGCAGGCTGAAAGTAAAGCAGAATGTGCCTGAAGGTACATTCTGCTTTACACTCTACCTGCTTTAACTCTTTCCTCCCTGAAACTTTAAATGGACAATTCCAGTTTCCATTTAAGTCTAGTCCATTTCTGACTTTTGAGGGTTGATTTTGTCAATGTTTGGCATTATGACAAACAGTGAAGACCCTGATCAGAGGGCTCCTAGGAGCCCTATGATCAGGGTCTTCACTGTTTGCATAGGGCAAGTGTACTATTCACATGTACACTGTTTGCAAAGGACGCCAATATGCGGGACTAGGGTTCAAAGCGTTAATGGGTTAACCAATTAAAATTTCTCCACCAGACCACCAAACTCTTTTTTGTTAGTACATGTACTCATGAGAAACTGTCTCTCGAAGATGATTCTAATTGAAAGTCACCGCATAAAGGTTGATGGTGAAGCCAGTAGGCTTTTGGTGTTTGAAATACTCCCCTTATCTGGAGAGCTATGATCACCATGTGATTGAATAACAACATTGGACCACTCCTTACCTAATACAAATGTTATTAAAAACAGACTTCAACCAAACACAAACGCTCTGTTCACAAATATAACTAGTTATTGATTTACTAAAAACAGTCTTTAACCCATTTCCCCATGGCCTGTTCCAGTTTTGAAAATAGGTGACTACTTCAAGCCGGTTGAAAGTAAAGCAGAATGCGCCTTAAGGCGTATTCTGCTTTACTTTCAGCCTGCTTTAAGCTATTGTTTCATAGAATATTGAAAATATTTCTTATGGTACATATTCATGACTGTATAAAATGGAACTGTTTTCCTCAGTGGATGAATAAATGAGAGGCATTAAAAGGCATATTTATGAGTTAATGGGTTAATCCTTCTTCTGCTATTAGTGTATATCGAGGCTTTTTGTAAACTGTGTAGACCCTGATCAGACAGCTCCTGAAGGAGCTGTCTGATCAGGGTCTTCACTGGGATTTTTTTCGTATCTGTCTGACATGAGGCTTCTAAATGTAAAGGATGTGAATACAGTAGAATAGTTCTTGGTTCAGTGGACTAAGTCGGCATGTCTTCACAGATCTCCATGTGTGTTCAATGATTGGCCACTTTGCACAAAAATTGAATATATTTTCAGGGCTGCCATTTCTCCGGATTTTTCCTAAATCTCCTGATTTTTCCCCAGTACATGGTAGCTTAAAGCAGGCTGAAAGTAAAGCAGAATGCGCCCTAAGGCGCATTCTGCTTTACTTACAGCCTGCTTTAAGTGGTCGCATGTCAACAAAACAAGAAAAAGGCTATGGGGTAAAGGTACGATTCGTAAAATCGCACTTGAAAAATGCAAAATTGGAAATCTTAGGATTTTTCATGTCAACTTATGGCAGCCCTGTATTTTAACAGCACTTCTACCAGGAAATGTTTTGGAAGACAAGTGAACTCTTTCAACATTAAGTAACCTGTGGATTATATTTCAAAAATTTAGTTTGTACAGTGGATAATATGTTATTCTTTCCCGTTTAAACGCAAACGTACGCAAACGCAAAGCACTAAAACGTAGAAAAGAACTCTGATAATTCTTGTTTATCTTGGTGGCAAACAGTTTGGAGCCTGATCAGACGCCTGGTAACCCAGCGTCTGATCTGGCTCCAAACTGTTTGCACTGCAAATTATAGTTTTAGCGTAAACGCGTTTATTGGGAAAGAATAACAGATTCTCTACTGTAATGGTTAACAAGCACCATGACATGTCTTATCAGAGTTCTTACACAGGACTACAGCAGTTTCTATATGAGATCTATTCTGTTTTATTGCTCAATATCATACACCCCTAAAAACTTCAAATGGACAATTCCAGTTTCCAATCAAGTCTAGTACATGTTTGACTAATTAGGTTTTATCTTTACAATATATTGCAAAATTACAAATCAATCAAATCTAAACTCTGCTTAGTGTACTCTTCACATGTACCATTTTGGAAAGGGCACATAAATAGGTCAATCAGTAAACATAAGCAAACATGTACAGTTGAACTTTGATGTCTCGAACTCGGTTAAGTCAAACATACCCGTATTTCAAAGTTAAAACGTGGCTTAGCCACAGGTATGTTCGTCATAACCAAGCATGAAATAATGAAGTTCATGAGTCGACATATCGAATAGTTCGAGTTAAGACAGTTTTAGATATCGAAGTTTGACTGTATTAGTAAAACACCATGCCATTTCTAGGCACTTTTTTTGTTTCAAAATTAAGGCAGGCTGCTGATTAAAGAAATGAGAGTAAAGCAGAAAGATCCCGAAGAAGCTTGCTACTTTATATTCATGCTGCTTTTAAAGCTGCCACATGTCTTTGACACAATAAATATTGCAAGTTTTCTTATATAGTTGGTCATCAATACATGGTTTCACAGTGTAAACTTAAACTTTGGCAATTTGTCTTTCCCATTATTGCTATCAAATCTATTGCCAATATCTCACACTGAGAATACCTCCCATATAGATACAATAAAACTTGTGTTAAGCAGCCACGATTTGAAGAAACATGAGCATCTCTATAGACAGGTGATTGCTTAACCCTTTGAACCCTAGTCCCGCATATAGGCGTCCTTCTCAAACAGTGTACATGTGAATAGAACACTTGCCCTGTGCAAACAGTGAAGACCCAGATCAGAGGGCTCCGAAAGGAGCCCTCTGATCAGGGTATTCACTGTTTGTCATAATGCCAAAAAAAAAAAACCCTTAAAAGTCAGAAATGGACTAGACTAAAATGGAAACTAGAATTGTCCATTTAAAGTTTCCGGGAGGAAAGAGTTAATGAAGTAATGTGAAACAAATGTTAAAACAGGTATCTCTTGTAAGGGCTTTCTGTTTAACTTCTGCACTGCATTAACCAATTACGATACATATTAATAACTGTATAAATTGGAACTAATTTCCTCAGTAGAGGAATGAATCAAAGGTGTTAAAAGGCGTATTTATGGGGTAATGGGTTAAGACATGTTGCAGATGCAACTTAATGGAGATAAATAGTTAACTCAAAAAGCTTAACCCATTGAACCCTTGTGATAGGTATAGATGGCCCTACAAACAGTGTACCTGTACAGAGTACACCTGTCATATGCAAAGCGTATAGACCCTTAAGCCACATTCTGCTTTACTTTCAGTCTGCTTTAAACTACCATCTGCTAGAATATAGCAAATATATCTTATGATACAAATTCAAGATTGTATAAAGTGGAACTTTTTCTAAAGTGAAGGAATAATTTTAAAGCATAAAAAGGCTTGTTTATAGGGTAATGGGTTAAGCATCCAACTTATTATTGATCTTTACATCTTCTCTTTGTAGAACAGTTCCTTCACATAAGTTTGAACCACATAAAACTTAAAAAAATATTGTTAAAATATTGAGATACAAAAACACCAAAAGTTTTAAAATCTGACAAAGGTATCCAAACCATTGCTACATCTGTTCATGTGATTGGTTAAAAACTGTGTGGCATTTGGCCCTTCTCCTGCTAGCAGCATATATGTATATATAAACAGTGAAGTTCATATATAATTAAGTTGTCGGACCCATCTGATTTCCTTTCGTTATATCCAAACGTTAGCATACATGTGATAACCCTCACTGGTCTGTCAGGTAGATTTGAACATTTTCTCAGGTAGATTTGACATTTGTCAGGTAGATTTGCAAAAACGGGCATATTAGCCATATGTAGGTATTTTATCCATAAAATAGGAAAACTATGACTTTCTCGGGTGTGTCAGTTGTCTATTCCATTAAATTGTTAAATAACACTGAGAAACAGGATGAAAATGGTAATTAGAGCTATATGAAAGGTTTGTGGAATACATCAGAAGATATACTAACAAATGTTATATTTGTAGGCATTTAACCATTTCCTTTATAGCATTGCTTGTCCATGATTCTACTCTAACCTTATAAAGATCAATAGGAAAATTCTCCTACATCCTAGCTGTTTGAAGAAGGCTGAAAGTAAAGCAAACCTATACCATATATTCTGCTGTACTTTCTGCCTGCTTTAATTTCTTTTAAACATCCACATGTACGAAATACTGTAAAGGATCTATAAAAGAAAGGGTTAAATATTTAATTTAATTCTAAGTATAATATATTAACATCTTTAATAACAGCTTTGTAAGCATAAAAAGGGTAAATAAAATAAATGTAGCTTAATAAATACACCTTTTCACATTTTTAACTCTTTCAACACTTAGAAAATATTGTTGTTTATTAGGTTCCCTTGTGAATCAGTTTAGTTACCAAAACATGAACAAGTCTACTTGCAATTCTTGGTAGTTTAATAAATCCTGGTCTTAATTAGGAAACAGTGAAGACACAGATCAGAGGCCTCTGATCAGGGGTCTGCACTGTTTGCATATATATGTTTGCAAATGTAATGAGAACCGTATTTCTTCCAAGTCTTTGGCCAGCAAAAATTTTTTTTTTTTTTCAGTGGCCCAAGAATTAGATTTTGAAAAAAAAGAAAATGTTTGGTCCTACATTGAGATCAATGTTGAAACGTACCACTTACTACAAGTCAAACTTATGCCAATATGGCGGAACTTCGGCATATCTAAACTACTGATGCTTTCCCATACCCCTAAAAAGTTTGATTAAGATGACAGTAAAAAGTCTAAAATAGATCATATCAGATAATCACCTTGAATGTTTGCCTCTAATAGCATCCACAAAAAAAATTATCCTCTCTATATATGATAGTTACTCAGACACGATTTACACACAATGTGTTCAAATGAGGAGCCCCACCCATTTTGATTCAATGACCTAGCTATGGGTTCACTTATAATATTTATCTAGATATATATCTTACACGACAAAATCTGCAGCTGCAGTTTTGACACTGTAATTGACATAAACTTGAAGACGGTGACCATAATCTTAACCCTTTGATCTATACTCGTCACTAGGGTTGAAGACGGTCACCGTCTTTGATGTTGTCGCGGCTTCGCGACCTGTTCAGAATGTGGGCCACAAGGGCCTGAAACACAAAAATAGGGAAACGACAGCCTACTATAATAATAGACTTTATCATAGTAACAGGATACATTTTAAATTTGTCCATGCCCCCCTGTGGTATATCACCAAAGAAATTCTCAGAACACAGACACTTGTGTAGCCAGTCGGCGATTTTACCAGTTGGGTGTCAAAACAGAAATTATGACACGTGTGTATTCAAGGTTGGCTTCTAATGGGGGAAAATACAGTTTGGCATGGATGTTGGATTACGTAATTGCTTATCTCCCAGCACTGGATTTATCGAGCCATGTGTGATTTTGTGTGTTTACATACCGGTACAAAGCACCTTACTTGTTGGCTTAAATGTCATTGGTTATAGGTAGAAGCTATCTTTATTCTGATTGGCTACTGTAGTATAGTGCACCGTCAAACAGCGTGACCTGATTTGACCTCTGAACCTGTGTATTGTTTACATGGCGGGGCTTGCCGAGGCTGATTTTACGAGTTAAAGATAAGTATGTGTTTAGAAAAAAAAGGTATGCTGTGGAAAATTCATAACGGTAGGAATCGTCTGCCGTTCAGGTAGACGGCTCAAAGCCTCTCAAAACGGTATGAACACCCTGCCGCCGGTAGTTATCACATGTATGCGTTAGGTCCATTATACTTTGCGTTAATTAGATGTTTACACTCAAATAAATGTTTCACGAATTTGTCACATTTTCTACATGGTATTGCATTTTGTTGGCCATAAGTTTCGTTCAATCAGTAAAGAATAACATATTCTCGACCCTTATCAATACCTACATTTAACTGTAATGGAATGTTCTTGGAGCTGAAATTTCCTTCTGCTACATATTAACCCTTAGCCCGCCAAATAAATTGTCGTCTGCTATATTTCTCTTCTGCTTTAAGTTTCAAAGTGCTTCAAAGTTGCTCAAAATTGCTGAAAATGTTGTCCGAGTGTCAAACAGCTTGGATCCGGATGAGACGCCGAGTTACTCGGCGTCTCATCCGGATCCAAGCTGTTTGCATATGGAGCTATAGTCGTGAGTGGCAGGCTAAGGGTTAACTCATTCACCCCTGAAACTTCAAATGAAGTTCATTACACTGATCCAGATTCCAATAAAGTCTAGTCCATCTTTGACAAGAAACAGAGTTGATTTTACAATGTATTTCAAATACACAAACAGTGATCAACAGCTCATCTGAGGGCTCCTTTAGGAGTCTTCTGATATGGGTCTTCACTGTTTGCATAGGATATGTACTCTTCACGGGTACACTAGCTGTTTGTAAAGGATGAGTATACTCCTCGCTAGGGTTCAAAGAGTAAATGAATATAAAACAACTGGTAAAATCTGTGGAAGTACTCGATAACTAACTCTTGACAACTCTTCCTATATTGCTTCCAAATAAAAATTTAAAAACATTTTCAACAAAAACTACAACACCAAAATTGCTATGAATTTGGAAGATTAAGTTTCACCGTACTATATGTTCAATACTAAGACAATAAAATGAGTTTGATTAAAATAATTAAAATTTACTCAAAAACAACTTCAATAAAGTTTTACTATTACAATCACTCAAAAATAGGCTTACAGACCACACAGCTCCTTTAACTCTTTCCTCCCTAAAACTTCAAATGGACATTCCCAGTTTCCATTTTAGTCTAGTCCATTTCTGACGCTTGAGGGTTGTTTTTGTCAATGTTTTGCATTATGGCAAACAGTAAAGACCCAGATCAGAGGGCTCCTTTTGGAGCCCTCTGATCTGGGTCTTTACTGTTTGCACATGACAAGTGTACTATTCACATGTACACTGTTTGAAAAGAACGCCTATATGGGGGACTAGGGTTCAAAGCCTTTACTCCATAGATACACAATTTAACATATTTAATTTATTCCTCCACTGAAGAAAAAAGTTCCAATTCATACAGTAATGAATATGTATCATAAGAAATATTTTCTATATTCTAGCATATGGTAGCTTAAAGCTGGCTGAAAGTAAAACTGAATGTGCCTTAAGGCACATTGTGCTTTACTTTTAACCTGCTTTAAGTGGTCACCTGTCTTCAAAACTAGAAAACATGCTATGGGATAAAGGGTTTAACTGCTCATGTCATTAGTTTGTCTTCTTTTGAGCGGTTGTAAGAGGAGGACTTAAATAACTGTGACCTTATTCAAACAGCTCCATCTAGATTCTAATGATCTGAGATTTATACATTGTTAGATTGAGAAAACCTATAAATACAAGTGTTACACATTTAGATCAAGACCGGACACCTTGTTATGTGGCATCTGATCTGGATCCCAACTGTTTGCAAACACTATTTAAATCATGATCAGAAGGGAAAGGTTTATATATATAGGATCTCTCTGTAATCAGTATGCCATTTTCCTAACATTTGCTGCAGTCTTTCTTCCATAAGAACATGAATTCCACTTCACATCAATTTTTTCAGCAATTTCGTAATTTACTGTCACCTTGCTTTGAGCAGTCACCTATTCTAAACACTTAATAATTAACAAAATTTAGTGGTCGTAAAATGGAGGTTTTACTAAAGTTAAATTAACCCATTACCCCATAGCCTGTTTTCAGTTTTGAAGATGGGTGACCACTTAAAGCAGGTTGAAAGTAAAGCAGAATGTGCCTTAAGGCACATTCTGCTTTACTTTCAGCCTGCTTTAAGCTACCATCTGTTAGAATATAGAAAATATTTCTTATGATACCTATTCATAACTGTATAAATTGGAACTGTTTTCTTCAATGGAAGAATAAAATAAAGGTGTTAAAGGGCATATTTAAGGGTTAATGGCCGGGCTAAGACACCAGTATTCATCGACTCTGTAGATGAGTGTCTCCACAATAATCAGAAGTAAGACAAACAGTAAAGACCCTAATGATAGTGCTCCTTCTACACTTTTGCAAATGGTGTATATATTTTCAGTTCTTGCACAGCAAGTATTAAAACTACCTGTAATATAAAAGTGATAAAAACATTTAAATTATTCAGATGACAAACGTTGAGCTGACTAAAATGTTATTATTAACACAAACTTAATAGCGGTAATCTTTGTGTACAAATATCACTGCTTTCCATCGTTGATTCCATGAATTACTGTATTATCCAACTTATCCCAACTTTTGTTAAGATATCTGGTCCAGGTTGAGTGCTTAAAATACACCTATAATCCACCTGAATGTTTTCTTCTGTCAAATATTAATGCACACATACACACAGCTTGGACATTAACTCATTGCATGCTAGCGCCGGATACATCTGCCCCAGTGATTACCTTTGCAAACAGTTTGGATCCAGATGAGACGCCGCGTAACGCGGCATCTCATCAGGATCCTAACTGTTTGACACTCTGACCCTATTTTGGAAAGAAAATTCTATTTTTACAACATGGGCAGACGACAATTGTTTCAGACCAAAACAATTACCAAGCATGCAAAGAGTTAATTGGTTAAGTCAACAGGACAGACCTGGATCGGACATCTCTTCCAGGAGACATCTGATCTGGGTTTGTACTGTTTGCATATCTTCCATTTATGAGACTGTGATTGTCAATGAGCTAAAACACTTTCTAGCCTTGAATTCATCTACACATTCTAAACCTCGAGTTTCTCAAATAATCTCTAACCCTTTGGCTTGGTTCCCAGCTTCTGCCATTCTGGCAGAAGCTGGGAGCCAAACAGAAGGGTTATAGATTATATCTTAGACTAAGGATGTGTAGAGAATTCCAGACCAAATTTCCATTGAATGAAGCTATTTACTAATGAATGATCGTAAGTACTCCAGATCCATATGAATATTCATGAGAATGGTTGTGTTTAACTCCACCCACTTCAACACCTAGTCTGATTGGCTTTCTTATCGTCTATAATTTGCTGCACTCTTCTTCGTATTCTTTCATATCTGCAACACAATAAAAATAGCAAGATTAAAATAGTATTTTTCGATTATCCCTTTACACATTAGCTTGTTTTTACTATTAAAGACAAATGGTTTCTTATATCTGGCTGAGGTATCAGGCTGAAGACAGATGGTTTCTTAAAGCAGGCTGAAGGTAAAGCAGAATGCTCCTTAAGGAGTATTCTGTTTTACTTCCAGCCTGCTTTTAGCTACTTTCTGCTTGGATATAGGAAATATTTTTTATGACCCATATTTGAGACTGTATAAACTATTTTTTTTATTGAAGGAACAAATCAAAAGGTGTATGTTTTGAGTAATGGGTTTTCCTGAATACAGTTACCCAGTAAACTCACCAAATATAATTATGGGTCCTAATAAGCATGTGTATTGAAAGTTCATTGTAAATGCCAAGTTTTTCATATGCATGTTAGCGAGAATCACTGATCAGACGGTTCAGGATACTGAACATGGTCTGTATTGTTGCCATAGAAATTGTTCTGGTGTTTCAAACAATAGAAAGTGTTTTCTCAACATCAGATTCAAATTTCTTAACCCCTTCCCTCAATGAAATGACTATACAAGCCTTTACAAATTCCTAAATGAATTTCATATTCCGCTTTTCAAGCCTTTATATATATTCTGCATGGAATTATTTATATAGATTCAATATCTTTTCATGCTTCTACCCAATTCGTAGGACTTTTTTCCCACATATTGACAAGCAGATGCTTAACCCTTTGAACCCTAGTCCTGCATATAGGCGTTCTTTTCAAACAGTGTACATGTGAAAAGTACACTTTTCCTGTGCAAACAGTGAAGACCCAGATCAGAGGGCTCCGAACCTAAAAAACCCTGGGCGGGGATCGAACTCGGGATGCCTGCCTGACAGTTCAATACCATAACTTCTGAGCTAAAGAGTCTACTCTCTAACTCAGAAGCTCTGTATTGAATACATTATTCGCCCTCGCTATGCTATGTATAGAACACACAGCAAGGTGAGTATGGGGGATGCAACACAAGTTTCTCTAAATGTTGTCCACATTATATTGCAGATTACTCACTTTGCTCGTAACCGTCTAACTTCCTGTTCCTCGTCACCTTTAAATTTCAGCAGTATCCCCCGTAACACTGGTTCTGGCAGGTCTAACAGCTGCTCCACCTGAAATCATACACATCACAGACAATGTGATATATTCTGCGCTCCCTCTCTACAAAGACATCCAATGGGAGACAAAGAGTGTGTGTGTTGTTCGGAGGGAGTCTTTATAGAGAGGGAAATTGGTTTAAATTTGCAAACAGCTTGAATCCAGATCAGACGTCACGTAACGCGGCTTCTGATCTGGATTCAAGCTGTTTGTCACTCATCATTATATTTATTCTATCAAAATGTCCACTTACATGTTCATTTGAGAAAAATAGCAGACGAAAGATTTAAGTAGTGGACATTGCAGCCACGAAATGGTTGGACATATTTGTCTTGTTTGGGGAACAGTGGCAAGAGTCGCTAAGGAGGGAGTCGTTTTTGGGAGGGCCGTTGTAGAGAGGGAACACTGTAGAATCTTGTACAGTCATAACCTGCAACAGCTTTGTGTGAGTCTTTCAATATGCTTTCCATTTGTTTTGTATATGAGTTAAGGCTTCCAAATATGTTAATGTGGTGGAGAAAATAAAGCTGTCATAAAGCACATCTTAAGGAAAAGTTTTTGATTTGTTATAATTTTAAGTAGGCTTAACTCTTTACCCTATAAATACACCTTATTTGCATTTAATTTAATCTTCCACTAAAGAGAATACAGTGCTCCCTCTCTACAACGGCCCTCCCAACAACGACTCTCTCCTCACAACGACCCTTACTTCTGTTCCCCAAACAAGACATTAATGTCAAATCTTTTCATGGCTGCAATACCGTCTGGTTAAATTTGTCGTCTGCTGTTTTTCTCAAAGTTACATATAAGTGAACATTTTGATAGAATCAATATAATGACGAGTGACAAACAGCTTGAATCCAGATCAGACGCCGTGTTATGCGGCGTCTGATCTGGATTAAAGCTGTTTGCAAATGTAAACCAAATTCCCTCCCTGTAACGACTACCTCCGAACAACGCACACAATTTTTGTCTCCCATTGGGTGTCGTTGAAGAGAGGGAGCGCTGTAGTTCCAATTTATACAGTCATGAATATTCCCAAAAAGAAATATTTTCTATATTCTAGAAGATGGTAGCTTAAAGCAGGTTGTTTTAAACAAGAGCTGTTTAAGAACAGCAAAGTTTACCTACTGCAACAGTTCTCAACAATTGCATCTAAACCTTACCTAACACCAATGCCAATGTCAACACCAATACCCTGGTGACTACTGTGCTCCCTCTCTTCAATAACACCCAATGGGAGACAAAGAGTGTGTGTAATGTTCTGAGGGAGTTGTTATAGGGAGGGAAGCTTAAGACTTTGCATACATTTGGAAACAGCTTGAATCCAGATCAGACGCTGCGTTATGTTGTTTATCACTAGTCATTATGTTTCTTTGGTCAAAATGTCCACTTATATGTAAGTTTTAGTAAAACAGCAGACGACAATTTTAAGCAGCCGATATTGCAGCAATTAAAGCTTTAGACATAAATGTCTTCTTTGGGGAACAGGGGCAAGCATTGTTTTATTCAGAGGGAATCATTGTTCGGAATGTTGTTGTAGGGAGGGAGCACTGTACATAAGCACCCCATTTCTTCGAAAGGCAAGAAGGATTGTTCAACATAGTAGTACATGTAGTTTTCTTAACTCTTTGCACGATAGTGGTGGAAGCATGAAAGCAGTTTTGATCCTTGTGAGATGCTGCGTTACGTAGCATCTCGTCAAGATCAAAACTGTTTGACACTCTGATTCTGTTTTAAAAAAATAAATTTTGAAAATTCAGTTTTTAGAATGGTAGCTGACAACAATTGTTGCAGACGAACAAATTATCCAGCATGCAAAGAATTCTGCCTACCTCTTCAGGTAATGGTGTTTCCTGCACTGGGGTATCAGCTGATGGTGAGGAATCATTTGGAATGAATGTAGGAAGTATGGCTGGCTTGTCTGGTCGGTCCTGAATAAATATCTTAATAGAATCGGATGGCCCTAATGCTAGTCGCTCCAGTAGTGGTATATCAGAAGCACGTAACTGTCGCTGACCTGAAATTAACACAATGGTTGTAGGCTTAACTCTGTCAACACTAAGTAACTCTTGTGGGTTATTAGGTTCCCTTGTGGACTATTTTAGTTTAATACCAAAACATGAACCAGTCTACTTGGAATTCTGGGAAACTTAATACATACTGGTTTAAATTAGCAAACAGTGTAGACCAAGATCAGAGGGCTACTATAGGAGCCCTCTGATCTGGGTCTATACTGTTTGCAAATGTAATGAGTATATTTTAAACAAGTCCATGGTGTTGGTAGAGATAAGTTTTGCAATGACACATTGAACTAATAAATGTCTCATCCACATCTCTCATCTACTATTGGCATTTATTGACACTTTTGAAAACAGTGTAGACCCAGATAAGACCGCTCCTAAAGTCTGACAGGAGTCTGCACTCTTTCCTCGGGTGAAAGCATTTTGCTCTACTTTCAACCTAGCTGCTTTAAGTGGTCACATGTTTTTAAGCTGGACACAGTCTATGGGGTATGGGGTTAATGTCAATAATGTTTGTTACTGTAGTACATCATCCTTGCAAGGAGTTTCTGAATAAAACTCCAGCTGGTTAATGCCATTATGCTGATAACACTTCTACAATACAATTCATCAGTTCCTTAATTGACACTTACTCTAACAATTGAGTCAGAGCTCCAGATAAGGCTGGAATTTTTAATACTAATATTCTTATTTCTCAACAAAACCCTATTGTGTAACTACTCATGAAGAGTTGTCTCAAAGAGATGATTCTAATGAGTGGCACAGCATAGGGTTTTGAGAAGACTCAACCCATTACTCCACAGATATGTATTTTATGCCTTTAATTTTATTCCTCGACTAAAGAAAATAGTTCCAATTTATACAGGTATAAATGTGTATAATAAGAAAATGTTTCTATATTATTCTAGCAGATGGTAGCTTAGAGCAGACTGAAAGTAAAGCAGAATGCACCTTATGGCACATTCTGCTTTACTTTCAACCTGCTTTAAGTGGTCACCTATCTTCAATACTAGAAACAGGCTATAGAAGAAAGGTAGATAATGTTGGAAAGGTACAGTTTACTACCGTAACTTCTACCTGGAGCTGTATGATAGTGTATAAAATTATATGTTAACTCTATACTTACTTTCTTGTTCTGTAATTATACTCAGGTTGAAATCTGTTGGCTCATTTTCAACCTGGAAAATTGTAAATACAGTTGAACCCCTCTATTACAACCACTAATTTGTGTCAAATATTAGTTGTTTAAGACAGGTGACTGCTTGAAGCAATGTGAAAGTGAAACAGAAAGCTCCAAAAGGAGCTTTCTGTTTCACTTTCACATTGCTTTAAGCTGTCACCTGTCCTTTATACAGAAAATTAGCCTTCTTTTTAGTGGTCGTAATAGAGGGGTTCTACGGAGAATTAGCCTTCTTTTTAGTGGTCGTAATAGAGAGGTTCTACTGTATGCATTTAGTTTAAATAACTGTTCCCCCACTAAAAATTCATAAATAAAACACTGCCCACTATGATCATCTACCATCTGAACTATAACATTGGCTAATTGAATTGGAAAGTTTGTTTTTTCTCAGGAAAGAATGCAGTCTCATGTCAGACAGATCCTATAAGAATACAGTGCAGACCCTGATCACACAGCTCCTTCATGTGTCTATTTCTCGTCCTGATTGAACTTTGCTGTATCATGTCAGACAGATCCTATAAGAATACAGTGCAGATCCTGATCAGACAGCTCCTTCATGTGTCTATATCTCGTCCTGATTGAACTTTGCTGTATCATGACGTGTGGTTGGTTAAAGCAGGCTGAAAGTAAAGCAGAAAGCTCCTTCAGGAGCTTTCTGCTTTACTTTCAGCCTGCTTTACACCTAAAACAAGCTACCAGGGGAAAGGGTTACTGCGGTAACATAATGTACAAGTAATGCTAATGAAGTGAGTTAGTGACATGTGGTATATTGTAGCAGTCAGGACAGACTGACAGCCTGTTGATATTTAAGTGCGAGTTTCCCTGTAAACAATCACTTGTAAGACATAAACACTTCACATCCTGTAGTATACTGTTTGTGTCCAGTCAGATAACTCCCACGGGCAATCTTATCTCTTTTAATAACACAAACAAGCTAGATTGAATTTCATTGTACAAGAGAAGTGGCTATTACCAGACCTTATACTGCTAAGCACAACTTCGCAAGAATTCTGAAAACAGATTGGTTCCAGGGCCCAAAGTTATAAAACTTAAAACAAACTCTGTGCTCAAAACTCAATTTCGATCATAGGCTCTAGTTTTTACAAAACACGTCTCATTTCAATTTAGTAACCTCATTTTTGTACATTTTTACAGTAGAATTATGTATGCAAATACTTTTTATAAATAAATTGTTTGCCAAAGTGTTTTATAACCTTTGGGCCTGGTCGGGTAACTTTTTACCCCAAAAATGATATAGAAACATTCAGCATAATAAGGGGTGATTGAATACATCTTAAATTTGTCCACCTTTGATTAAGGAGGGTGGTTGCTTAGAGCAGGATGAGTGTAAAGGAGAAAGTTCCTTCAGGAGCTTTCTGCTTTACTTCCATCTTGCTTTGAGCATCTTTAACTTACTTTAATCAATATTTTTGTTTTATATTGTTTACGAAGGAGGTTCATGACTCTACATGTATCTCTACACTCACTTTAAACTTGTCGAGCAGTGTTTTTACCACTTGTTCTACTGTCATTTTGTTGTCCACAGTAACACTGGTACAGCTGCCTAATACTGGAGTAAACACACTGGTCTGTAAACATAACAACACATCAACTTTGTTAGTGCTCCATAGATATGCCTTTTTAAAACCTTTAATCCTTAGCCCGCCAAATAAATTGTCGTCTGCTATATTTCTCGTCTGCTTCAAGTTTCAAAGTGCTTCAAAGTTGCTCAAAATTGCTGAAAATGTTGTCCCAGTGTCAAACAGCTTGGATCCGGATGAGACGCCGAGTTACTCGGCGTCTCATCCGGATCCAAGCTGTTTGCATATGGAGCTATAGTCGTGACTGGCAGGCTAAGGGTTAATCTAGTACACCACTGAAGAAAATAGTTTCAGTTTATAGTTCATGAACATGCATCATAAGAAATAGTTTCTATATCCTAGCAGATGGTAGATAAAAGAAGACTGAAAGTAAAGCTGAATGCTCCTGAAGGAGCATTCTACTTCACTGTAGGTCGACTTTATACAACCATCTGTCTTGAATACTGAAAACAAACTATGGTAGAACGGTTTATGCTATACTTATAACACAGAGTAACATAGTTCCTGTAAAAATAATAGATTTCAAGCGAGTGAAACTGGAAGTATAAATTTCATTATACAGGAAAAATCTTTGAAATTCTGAAATGAGAACAGGAGTGAAATTAAATCTGAACTTGAAAATGTCAGATGTAAGCTTAACACATGATGAAAGTATAGCAAAAGCCTCCTAACAAGCTCTCTGCTTAACCCTTTGAACCCTAGTCCCGCATATAGGCGTCCTTTTCAAACAGTGTAAATGTAAATTACACACTTGTCCTGTGCAAACAGTTAAGACCCAGATCAGAGGGCTCCAAAAGGAGCCCTCTGATCAGGGTCTTCACTGTTTGTCATAATACCAAACATTGACAAAAACAACCCTTAAAAGTCAGAAATGGACTAGACTAAAATGGAAACTGCAATTGTCCATTTCAAGTTTCAGGGAGGTAAGGGTTAAGCTTTATCTTGTTTGAAGCTCTCACCTACTTTAACCCTTTACTCCATAAATACACATTTTAATGCCTTAAATTTATTCCTCAATTAAAGAAAAATAGTTCCATTTTATACAGTAATAAATGTGCATCATAAGAAATATTTCCAATATCCTGGCAGATGGTAGCTTAAAGCAGGCTAAAAGTAAAACAGAATGTGCTCATTTTCAACCTGCTTTAATTCAATACTAGACACATGCCATGGAGTAAAAAGTTAAACAAAAGCCTCTGATTGAGTGCTTCTAATAACAGAGTTTCAAGTCGTTTCAATCTTTATTCAAGTAATGTCATGAGTAATAGCTACAGAGACAGACAGCTTACATCTCGATCATACAGATATTGAAGTCAGTC
Organism: Gari tellinella; assembly: GCA_922989275.2. Classification (NCBI taxonomy): domain Eukaryota; kingdom Metazoa; phylum Mollusca; class Bivalvia; order Cardiida; family Psammobiidae; genus Gari; species Gari tellinella. Next base: position 111,355,537 of record OV277856.1, on the reverse strand, counting down.
ATGCTTTGCAAGATATTTAAAGGCTTTTCACATTGCTATATTCCCTATCAGCCCATTCTGATGTTTTAATTGTAAACCATTGAAACCCTGCTATGCTGACCACTCAAAAGCAGAACCACTGACTTGTGTCAGATTTGTGCAGGATGAAATAAGAGTAAAGCAGAAACAGGGCTCCAGATAAGGGGAGTATTTCAGAAACTAAAATCTTTATTTCTGAATTAAACCCTATGGTGCTAAAATGAGTGAGAAAATGTTGGATGTGCTCAGTTTACTCCCTCTTATCTGGAGCCCTGGCAGAAAGCTCCTATGATAACTTTCTGCTTTATTTTCATCTTGCTTCACTCTATTATCTGTATAAAACATCAATATAAGCAGATTTCTGAGAGAAAATACCGGTATAAGCAAGGTTTGACTATATGTAGGGCTAATTTTTTTATCTTTGATTCAATGTATATGACATCTAATTACATATAATTGCCTTAGTGTAGTTATGATAGGACATTAAACCAGATATGCCTGTCTGGTAACCCACTTACATCATAATTATATATGTGGCCATTTATTGACGCCCGTTTCCATCTGTTGAGTTTACTGGAATCGCCTCTGTAGGCCACGGTGTTTGACTTCTTTATATTGGTCCGTCGCATGACTACGTCTGAGAGTGGTGATGATAAAACACTGTCATCAAACCCTCCACCGCCATTGTGGGTTTTCCTAGGTGAAGCAGGCGGGCTGGCTGACTCCTTGAAATATAATCAACTATGTCTTACTCCTTTCCCTGACACAAACAGGGCTGCCATTTCTACAGATTTTTCCCGAAATCTTCAGATTTTTATCCTAGCAGGCGGAAGCTTAAAGCAGGCTGAAAGTAAAGCAGATTTCTGCTTTACTTTCAACCTGCTTTAAGTAATCATGCTTGAAAATAGAAAAATTGGAAATCTTAGGATATTTCAAGATCAACATATGGCAGCCCTGCAGAAATGTTTTCTCATACCTTTACCTATTCCTAAAAAAAGCACTTTTTCATACCTTTATCTATCCTCAATAAAAGCACCTTTGTTCACACCTTTACTTGTTCCTAATAGAAAGGCCTTTACCAACACATCAAAGAAATTCATTTTCATGCTTTTATCAAAGGAATACAATCATGTACTTCTTTTTTTAATAATCAACAAGAAATATGTCCTATATCTTCAGAGATGACTGCTTAAAAAGTGCTGAAATGCAGAAGCCTGAAGCTCTACTACCAGCTAGCTTTAAGTAGCTACATTGTATTTGTCTTAAACACCAAGTTACTATCACTTTGGTCCCAAATTATTCAAGGAGAGCTGTTCAACAGAACATATTTGTCACATGCCACAGGCAATAATGACGATTAACAAGAAAGTTTGACAAACAGATACACATGCAGACAGACATACACACAGACAGACATACAAACAGATAAAGTGTGTTGCCTGTTGCTGAAGAGACATACGGTAATAACCATGCTCTTTGAATAAGAGATACAACTGTCAAACTTAAGCAGCCAGGCCCCAAAGTAGAGCAGGTGGCTGTTTAATACAGGTCAGTAGGGCCATTGGTTTCAGAGAATAAGTCATTTGCAATTGTTGATGGACAGACTGACAGATGGACAACGGACACAGGGGTATCACAAAAGTTCACCTTGAGCTCTTTGTGCTCAGGTGAGTTAAAATTGAGAAATAAGGCAGACAACAATTTATATGAGCCATGACAAAACGTGCCTTAGTGCTTTGCAACATTGTACAGACCAAGCACTGTTGTAATCCCATGCAGGCTCTGCATCTGAGTTTGGTCTACACTACCAAATAAAATATATAATATGGCTACATGAATGGCGTTAAATATGCATGCAGGTGTCAAACAGTGTAGATGATGAGCAGCCACAGCGTCAAAGACACGGCAACTGGTCTTGATCTACACTGTTTGCAATGCAATAAGTCAGGTTTTCTCATGGCACGGCTCCATTATGTTAAATGATTTATTAGAGTTATCCAGAACCTGAATTACCCCCATAATTTGTAGGCAGAGACTCTGAAGCAGACAATATTATGGTCGGTAAAGGACAAATTACGTTTTGACTAAAAATATCTCTATTAATATACAATTACATACATGAAATAAAGACACTTAAAACAAAACGTATTTCACTTGTAAAGCATAAGGGATAATAAAATGTTCCAATAGCCACATTTATTAAGGTTTTAGATGTTATCATCCAGTCTTGATCATTAATTTTGCTGACAAAAACATCTGCTAAGAGAAAATCCAGAATTTGATTAGCATGATCAATGACAATTGTTAACATGAATCCAGCTATAATATAGTCTGCTTCAATATTGTTTGGCATTCTTTGTTTTAGTTTTAATGATGTGTTTTTATGTAATTACACAAACAAATGAGTGTCCAATAGATTTGACACTGATAAGACACCGGGTTACTTGGTCTGGATCCAAATTATTAATTGCAAAAGTCACATTACGCGAGAGAATGGTTAAAAACAATTAACTCTTTAAACCCTTAGCAATACTTTGTCTGCAACAATTTTTGTCTGTTACTGTTCCAAAACAAGAATTTTCTTGAACGCCTTTCAAAAATGTTCAAAGTGTCAAACAGTTTGGATCCTTAATTCCCTATGAGATGCTGTGTTACTTGGCATCTCATCATGATCCAAACTGTTTGCAAAGGTGATCAAGGTTTGGCTGTCAGCTTGCAAAGAGTGACAGAGATTTACTACCCCACTAAAACATCTCACCACAGATAACGATCAACGCTCATTTCCTGATATCAAATTTAAGCTATTGTATCTCTTTGAAAAAGGAAACATGAAGGGAATTTTCTTGATAAGGCATACCATAAACATAATAAAAACGCTTGAAACATGATTTATAAGCCAAGTACCAGTATATACTGGAAATGACAGCTTTGGAAACAGATATAGACCCCAGCAACCTTTAAACTGCCAGCCCCATAGGCTCACAATGCAGATTACCAATGGCGCCATTTGCGCAAAGTTTTTTATTTGGCCCAAGAAATTTGAAGGTGCCATTGTATCTTTTTCTAACAGTTTAGACCTAGATCAGAGCGCTCCTGACAGATTCCTCTTATCTGGTATCTGAACTGTTTGTCACACTGTAAAATATTGTGGGACATCCCACTCACAGATCAACATAAACCAGTCCTTTTTTAAACTAGAGATGGATGGAAAAACAAAGAAACGATGGACATGGTGAAAACAGTATGCCCCACAATCATTTGTACAGAAAGCTGACCAGGTCTGTCTGCAAGTACATGTATACAGTGGAGAAAATGTTATTTTTTCCCGTTTAAACACAAACGAAACGCAAACGCAAAGCACTAAAATCTATAAAATGACAACTTTTTAATAGTTCTGAGTATTTGTTTCACTCTGAGTTGCAAACAGTTTGGAGCCTGATCAGACGCCGGTTTACCCGGCGTCTGATCTGGCTCCAAACTGTTTGCAAAAGAAATAATAGTTTGAGCGTAAACGCGTTTATCGGAAAAGAATAACGTTTTCTCCACTGTAGTAAAGGTCATCTAGTGTTGGAAAGGGTTGATTACTTACTGTTCGTATTTCTGGTAGAGGTTTGAGGTCTTTCTGATCTGTTATAACACTAAAACGTTTTTTAAAATTGGTGTTTGGTGCTGTAGGCACCTCGTCATACTGTTTTAACATGATGGGCTTCTTGAGGCCCCAGTAGATCCTCAGGGGACCCTGTACTCGTACATTGCCACTCTCCTCATCCTGTGGAAAATATACAATAAAACTATGTTACATAGTACACTCAAACCTCTCTATTACAAGTTAACCACTGAATTTAGTTTATTATCAGGTGTTTAAAGCAGGTGACTGATTAAAGCAAGGTGAATGTAAAACAGAAAGCTCCTTTAGGAGTTGTCACCTGTCTATCATGCAATTACGATGATCAGCGTACATTTAAGTGGTTGTAATAGAGAGGTTTTACTGTATTCACTTCTAAGAAATTGACTACAAAAAGAATGTAACAGGTATACATGTACATGTACTGTATAATTGCCTTCACAAGTTATCAGTGTACCTTATTTCAAGCTCATTGATATAACTGCATGTACATGTACTGTATAATTGCCTTCACAAGTTATCAGTGTACCTTATTTCAAGCTCATTGATATAACTGCATGTACATGTACTGTATAATTGCCTTCACAAGTTATCAGTGTACTTTATTTCAAGCTCATTGATATAACTGCATGTACATGTACTGTATAATTGCCTTCACAAGTTATCAGTGTACTTTATTTCGAGCTCATTGATATAACTACATGTATTTCCTTCGCAGCTTTTCTTAGAAATTTAAAAGACAGATGACTTCTTAAAGCAGGATGGAAGTAAAGCAGAAAGCTCCTTTGTCATCCTTTCTTAGTCAACACCCTATCAATCTATGGAAAACGTTTCCTATGGCTTATCATGAGAGAGTTGACACAAGAAAATGTGTTTTTACAGGGAGTGGGTAAAGATAAGAAAACTTAATATGGGGGACAGGATTATGTTTTTATTTTCATAAAAGTTATATTTTTTACTGGAAGCTTTCTTCTTTCTTTTTTCCTATGTCTACATTAAAGTTCATTTGTACCTAGTGTCCTAGAAATGTGTCATAGACAAACAGTGAAGACTCAGATCCGACTCTGCATAATGTGGCATCTATTCTGAATATGCACTGTTTGCTAATAGGAATTTCTATCAAAGATTAAAATGAATAAAAGGACCAGGCATCCCTTAAATTGGAATCATCCAATTTATAAGCATGGAAGAATCAACTTGGCATACAGGGGTAAAGCTGTCTCCTACATTAACACATAGCCTGTTTCTAATATTGAAGAAAGGAGGCCACTTAAAGCAAATTGAAAATAAAGCAGAATGTGCCTCAATGCACATTATGCTTTACTTTCAGCCTGTTTTAATCTAAAATCTTCTAGGATATAGAAAATATTTCTTATGATAACATATCATGACTGTATAAAGTGGAACAATTTTTGGCAGTGGAAGAACAAATCAAAGGCATAAAAGGGCGTATTTATGGTATAATGGGTTGAACATTGCTAATTCATCCATATTTGACTGCTTTACACAGGTATAACAGGTGAAAAAGCTTTTATTCTTTTTCATTTTGTTCTCTCTTAAAAGACCTGTATTTAATAAAAAGAAATTCCCTATTCTTTTAAACCTTGATTTCACAAGAAGATAAAAACCAAATTTACGATGCATAAAAGCTGTGTAAGAGCACTTGAGATTTAATGGTTTGTTTACATGAAATTACAACTAACTCATTTAACCATTTCAGTGTGGAAACTGAGATTAGACAATCTTTGCAAATAGTATATACCAAGATAGCAAATACTGCTAAATAGACCAAGATAGTAAATAGTATAGACCAAAATCAGAGTCATCATCAACTCCTTCACTGCCATAAAGTCATCTTGTTCAAACTATTTTTGTCTTCTTTTATTAAATATTCTCAAATTCAAATCTTTAGTACTTTGCCTTGAGGTCTATACTATTAACAATATCCTAAAGTCAAAAGATATAAGGCATTTTATCTAATATAGTCAAACCTCGATGACTTAAGCTAGCTTAACCCTTTCCCCCATAGAAGCGCCTTTTAGCGCATTCAGTTTATTCCTCCGCAGCAGAAAATAGTTCCAATTTATACAGTCATGAATATGTATCATAAGGACTATTTTCTATATTCTAGCAGGTGGTAGCTTAAAGCAGGCTGAAAGTAAAGCTGAATGTGCCTTAAGACACATTCTGCTTTACTTTCAACCTGCTTTAAGTAGTTACCTATTTTCAAAACTAGAAACAGGCTAAGGAGTAAAGGCTTAAGTTGAATTTTCCCATATTTCTTTTGTTAATTTTTTTAACACAAGCTTTCTGAAGTCTAACATACCTAGCATTCAAAATTAAAACATGGCTAATTTATAAGCCAAATTTCATCTTTGAAATATGGGTTTGCCTTCAAGAGAACTCTTTCAACACCATGGACCTGTTTAAACTAGAACGGCTATCACTAAAGGTGATAAATACCCCCACTATGCAGCACTCTGTCACACTCTGCAGACGTTTTCAATGAGGTTTGACAATGGCAGGGTGCTGCCACCATCATAAAAACTTGGAAAATTTATGGCAAGTATCAAGTATATTAGGTTGAAAGTGAAGGAGTTCGCTGTACAAGATTTTGCCTGCCAATTTCAAGGCCAAAGGTCAAGGTCACAGAGATTATAAATGTGTGTCTTGCACATCTACTACTCCTGAGTAACATTTATGGAAAGTATCAAGTGAATAAGGGTGAAAGTGAAGGAGGAGTTCAAAGTACAAGATTTTGCCTGCCAATTTCAAGACCAATTTAAATGACAAAGGTCAAGGTCACAGAGACCTGAAATTTGTGTCTTGCACATCTACTACACCTGAGTAACATCTATGCCAAGTATCAAATGAATCTGAAGGAGGAGTTGAAAGTACAAGATTTTGCCTGCCAATTTCAAGACCAAATTTAAGGCCAAAGGTCAAGGTCACAGAGAACCTGAAATTTGTGTCTTGCACATCTAGTACACCTGAGTAACATTTATGCCAAGTATCAAATGAATCGGGTTGAAACTGAAAGAGGAGTTGAAAGTACAAGATTTTGCCTACCAATTGCAAGGCCAAAGGTCAAGTTCAAGGTCACAGAGACCTGAAATTTGTGTCTTGCACGTCTACTACACCTGAGTAACATCTATGTCAAGTATCAAATGAATCGGGTTGAAACTGAAGGAGGAGTTGAAAGTACAAGATTTTGCCTACCAATTTCAATACTAATTTCAAGGCAAAAGGTCAAGGTCACAGAGACCTGAAATTTGTGTCTTGCACATCTACTACACCTGAGTAACATCTATGCCAAGTATCAAATTAATCTGGTTGAAACTGAAGGAGGAGTTGAAAGTACAAGATTTTGCAGACAGACCGACCGACCAACGGCCAACCGACCCACAGGCTGATTCCAGTATACCCCCCTCAAACTCTGTTTGTGGGGGTATAACTAGAACGGCTATCACTAAAGGTGATAAATACCCCCACTATACAGCACTCTGTCACACTCTGCAAACGTTTTCAATAAGGTTTTACAGTAAGGTCAAAAGTGTAAGTCAAAGTCAAACTGACTTAAAAATGGTATATGACACTCTGCAACTCCTGAGTAACATTTATGGCAAGTATCAAGTAAATCAGGTTGAAAGTGAAGGAGGAGTTCGCCATACAAGATTTTGCCTGCCAATTTTAAGGTCAAAGGTCAAGGTCACAGAGATTTGAAATGTGAGTCTTGCACATCTACTACTCCTGAGTAACATGTATGCCAAGTATCAAGTGAATCGGATTGAAAGTGAAGGAGGAGTTCAAAGTACAAGATTTTACCTAAAAATTTCAAGACCAATTTCAAGGCCAAAGGTCAAGGTCAAGGTCATAGAGACCTAAAATTTGTGTCTTGCACATCTACTATACCTGAGTAACATTTTTGCCTAGTATCAAATGAATCGGGTTGAAACTGAAGGAGGAGTTGAAGTACAAGATTTTGCCTGCCAATTTCAAGACCAATTTCAAGGCCAAAGGTCAAGTTCAATGTCAAAGAGACCTGAAACTTGTGTCTTGCACATCTACTACTCCTGAGTAACATTTATGCCAAGTATCAAGTGCATCGGGTTGAAAGTGAAGGAGAAGTTTTACCTGCAAATTTCAAGACCAATTTCAAGGCCAAAGGTCAAGGTCAAGGTCATAGAGACCTAAAATTTGTGTCTTGCACATCTACTATACCTGAGTAACATTTATGCCAAGTATCAAATGAATCGGGTTAAAACTGAAGGAGTTGAAAGTACAAGACAAGACCGACCGACGGCCGACCGACAGCCGACCGACCGACAGGCTGATTCCAGTATATCCCCCTCAAACTCTGTTTGTGGGGGTATAAATATACTCATTACATTGGAAAACAGTGTAGACCCAGATCAGAGGGCTCCTATATGAACCTTCTGATCTGGGTCTACAGTTTGCTAATTTAGAGCAGTATTTATTAAGCTGCCCAGAATTCCAAGTATACTGGTTAATGATTTGGAAACTTAAAAGATCCACAAGGAAACCTAATAACCCACAAGAAAGAGTTAAGTCAGTTCAAGTTATGAAGGTTCTACTGTATACTTTTGTCATCTTAACCCATTACCCCATAGCCTGTTTCTAGTATTGAATATAGGTGGCCACTTAAAGCAGATTAAAGTAAAGCAGAATGTGCCTTAAGGCACATTCTGCTTTACTTTAAACCTGCTTTAACTCATTTTCCCCTGAAACTTCAAATGGTCAAGCTAAGTTTGCAATAAAGGCTGGTCCATTTTTCAACTATTAAGGGTTGTTTTCTATGATATTTTACAAAATGACAAGTGAAGACCCTGAACAGAGGGCTCCTGCAGGAGCCCTCTGATCAGGGACTTCACTGTTTGAACAGGACAAGTGTACTCTTTACATGTACGCTTTTGGTAAAAGACGCATATATGCGTCACTAGGGCTCAATGAGTTAAGCTACCGTCTTCTAGAAAATAGAAATTATTTGTTATGATACATATTCATAACTGTACAAATTAGAACTATTTTCTTCAGTGGAGAAATAAATTAAAGGCGTTAAAATGCGTATTTATGGGGTAATGGGTTAAAGAGCATTTTGACATGTAGTTGGTTTGTTTTCATAATTTTAATTCATCAGGGTCTACACTACTTGGTTTTCTTACATAATAATTGAGGGCTGAACACTTACCTCTCCAATGGTGAGAGCCTGACCTCGTTTGTTTTGATGGTATTCATTATAGGATTGCACACGTTTAAACAACTCAGCACCCCTGAAAATATACATATACATACAAGTTAACACCAGTAAAACACCAGCTCTAGCCAAGATACAACTGGTAAGTCGGTGCCAACTTTTATAAACAAGTTACAACCGTTACCCAACCACAGTACAACCTGTGTTCTCTGACCATCCATTAGCCCTTTCAACCCTACAGCTCTCTGTAGAGAACTGATTACATATGCAAACAGTGTAGACCCTGATCAGAGGGCTCCTGTAGGAGCCCTCTGATCAGTGTCTGCACTGTTTGATATTTTCATTGTTTTTGTTGTCACAGTAGACTGGTTCAAAATGCCTGTACTAGAAGAGTCCAAAAGGATTATAAATACCCACAAGAGAAATTTAGGGTGGAAAGGGTTAAAACTTAGAGGTGTCCGATTATTGCCCAAATGGCGCTTCTGTTGATACTAATTTTAGCATTAATCTGACACATGTCTTTAAATATACCCCATACATGTTTTGAATAGACACAGAAGACAGGTTTGATGGTACAAACTGAAGTTTCCCCTCCCCTCTCATCTATGCACAAAGTAATCATAAACAAATATCAAACGAATCAATGCCAAAAACTCACCCCTTTTTCCTCCCTGGTCGAGGTTTTCGTAGTTGAGTTATAAGAACATACACTGAGAGAGTGAGAAAAATTGGGAGCATGTTTACATGTTCTAGAAACGACTGTGAATGTGTTCTGGTTGTCTTGAACCAGCTGATATATCAATTACCTGTGTAGTGCCAAGGCATGGAGGAGTACCAGTGTTGAGCCCGGGTCTAGCAATGCTTCAGTGATTGTATTATTGTTATGGCAATTAAGTCATACAGGTGGCTGCTTAATGCAGGACAATGGAAAGCAAAATATGATTTGGTTTACATGTACTTTCAATTTGCTTTATGCTTTCAAATAGTTTGCACCAGCTGTCATCTGTCTTGCAGGCTGAAAGTAAAGCAGAAGGCACCTTAAGGCACAATGTGCTTCACTTTCATCCAGCTAGAATTTAGAAAATATTTCTTATGATATATATTATATTCATGACTATATAAAGTGGAACTATTTTCTTCAGTGGAGGAATAAATCAAAGGTGTAAAAAGACATACTTATTTGGTAAAGGGTTAACCCTTCCCCTACAGAAGCCCCTTTTAGCAGATTTAATTTAATCCTCCACTGAAGAAAACAGTACCAATCTATACAATCATGAAAATGTACCATAAGAAATATTTTCTAAATTCTAGTAGATGATGGCTTAAAGCAGGCTAAAAGTAAAGCAGAATGTGCATTAAGGCACATTCTGCTTTACTTCCAACATGCTTTAAGTGCTCTGACCTGTCTTCAAAACTAGAAACAGACTACCTGTATGGAGTAATTTAGGGTTAACTCTTTACATGCTGGGTTATTTATTTCTGCAACAATTGTCGTCTGCTACTGTTCTAAAATTAGAATTTTCAAAATTTCTTTTAAATTCAAGGTCAGATTGGCAAACAGTTTGGATTCTGATGAGATGCCGCGTTATGCGGCATCTCATCTGGATCCAAACTGTTTGCAAAGGTAATCATTGTGGCGGATAGTGGCAGATATATCTGCCGCTAGCATGCAAAGAGTTAACTTATTCTGGCAGTCTGGGAATCAGACACAGGATCGAGATAGCCATATGATTATTAATCCATGTGTTATCATTAAATTATAAATCTCAAATCTTGGCATCTATGGTTAGCAACCATTAAACCTAATCTCCTACTGAATATTCATATATCAAACTACACAATGTACATCCACCATGAATATCTATCATCTTAACTTTTACATTGTCTAATAAAATATGGAAAATTACTTCTAGGAAAGTGTACAGACTAATGTCAGAAAGATCCTCCTTGACTTTGATCCAGTCTTATCAGATATCCATAGGTCAATTTCTTTTTCTATTCAAAGTCTAATTACTGATAAGGTGAGCATTTGCTCAAGTACAGAAGCTTCTTCACAAGTTGAAAAACCAGTTTGGGATATGAATAATAAAGAAAAATTCATAGAATCTCTTGATCTGGATCAAATTGAAGGGTTGAAAACTGAGTTAGAAAGAATGTCAGATTACGTTGTTGATGATGTTGCAAAAAATATAGAATAAGATTGTTGAAAACATATCAAACATTTTTGTAGATGCTGCCAAAAAAGAGGGTATGATAATGGTGAAAACTATAAACATTAGTAAGAATGATAAAAAAAGGAAAAAAGTTTGCAAACCATGGTATGATAACGATTGTAAAAATTTGAGATCACAATATATGACTGCAAAAAATGGTTACAGACGTTGTAAATCTAACACTAACTTTGATACTTTAAAATCAGCTAGTAAGAGGTATAAAAAAGAAATAAATAAAAATATCAGAATCTATAAGCAAGATATGAACAGAAAGCTTAGAAACTTGAAATCTACAGACCCAAAGACATTTTGGTCGATGCTTAATAAATACTCTGGGGATAAGAAGAAGATTTTGTCTAAAATTTCATCTGAAACATTTTTTGACCATTTCAGTAAATTGAATGAAAACATAGATGATGATAATTCACAGATTGATTTAAGCTCTATCTCAGAAAATAATTCTGAACTCAATAGTAGTATTACAGAAGCTGAAATTCAACATGCTATTGCAAAATTGCAAAATATTTAGAAGGCATGTTCTCAATATGACAACATTTTAAATGAGTACTTAAAACATTCCAAAGATATCATGCTACCTATCATTTGCAAATTATTTAACTTAATTTTAGATACTTATTTTAAACCCGGCTGTACTTTTTCCAAGGCTCAGTGTAAAATTTCCATGGAATATGAATAATTTACATGGAATTTACATGGAATTCTAAAAGTTCCATGGTTATTCGTAACAATTTCCAAGGTTTTTGTTTAGTCACCAAAATTTCCAAGGTTTATGCATGCTTATGCACAAAAAAACCACGTAAATATCAAGAAAAAACCTTGGAAACTCTTAAAACCTTGGCAAAAGCTCGGAAAAATTGGACTTTGGCAAAAATAAACACGGAATAATCTCGGAAATAAGAACTTAACCATTTTTTAGCACGGAAAATCCTTGTAAAATAATAACTTAAACAATTTGCACCTCGTAAAAATTGTACTTAGACATTTTCCAGCACGGAAAAACCTTGGAAGTACAACTTAGTGAATTATAAACATGGAGATATCTTCTTGACAAAAAGTGTGACAGACAGAATATAAGTAATATTTGCTACAATTGTAAGTTTCACAAAACAGTGAATATTATACACACCCAGGACACCAGCTCACAACAATCAGAGGTCAGAGATTTAAGTTGTCTGTTTATCTATACTTTAAAATGTGAATGTGGCAAAAATTAAAGACTCCAAACCAGTTCAGACTCCTGACAAAAGATTCATGGTAAGTCACATAACTTACATAAATACAACTTTATCATGATCATAATATATTTTGGATATTTACATGATACAAACAAAAGCATGTGGTACCCCACCCACTAGTAGTTAACTAATCCTCGTATACTTTTCCATGGTATTTTGTCGAAACCACGTAAAATGGTTCTAACATTTCCGTGGTTTTTAGGAAAAACCCATGGAAATAACAGAGTAAATATTTTACAAGGATTCCTCGTAAACTTTTCCGAGGATTTTTGTTTCCGTGGTTTTTAGGAGAAAACCTTGGAAATTAAATATTTTACAAGGATTCCTCGTAAACTTTTCCGAGGTATTTTGTCAAACCATGTAAAAACCAATGTCTTGTATTTTCTAAGGTTTTCTCGTCTTTTTTCCAAGGTTTTTGTAATATGACCGTCCGAATACTCCGAGGTTTTTTCCATGTTTTTTTTTCATAAAACCTAGGAAAAAGTACAGCCGGGCGGATGTATACCTGAAGTTTGGTGCAAAGGTATTATTTTACCTATCTTCAAGAATAAAGGAAGTATTGATGATCCAGACAATTATAGAGGGATTACTATTCTAAGTTGTTTTGGTAAATTATTTACAAGTATTCTGAATGAACGTCTTAACATTTTTCTTGAAAATTCTGGACTACTATGTGAAGAACAAGCAGGCTTCAAAAAAAATATAGTACAGTAGATCATATTTTCACCCTTAAGATGTTGATAGATTTTTACGTTAGTAAGCACAAGAAACTATACTGTGTTTTTGTAGATTATCGCAAAGCTTTTGACTCAGTAAACCGTGTATGCTTGTGGAGGAAATTGTTACAGTGTAATATTGATGGAAAACTTTTTAAAATAATCCATAACATTTATAACAATGCAAAGTCATGTGTAAAGAGTTGTGATGGACTCTCCAATACCTTTACAAGTTCATGCGGAGTTCGCCAGGGTGAAAATTTGTCACCAATACTATTTTCAGTCTTCTTAAATGATCTAGTTGATCATATATCTTTACACTATGAGGGTCTTACTACTCTAGCTGAAGATGTTAAAACTTTCTTGAGTGATGACACTGTTGAAGTATTTTTTAAGCTTTATCTATTGTTGTACGCTGATGACACAGTAATATTCGCTGAGAGTCATGCTGACTTACAATTAGCATTAAATTCTATGCAAACATACTGTGATAGATGGAAATTATCAGTCAACTCAGCCAAAACTAAAGTGGTCGTGTTCTCGAAAGGAAAATGTAGAAATGTGGCACCTTTTTATTTTAACAATGAAATCCTTGAGAGAGTGGATGATTTTAGTTATCTTGGTGTTAGATTTAACTACAATGGCAAATTTGGTAAAACAATGAAGCATCTTTGTGATCAAGCTCGCAAAGCTATGTTTTCACTTGTAAAGAAATGCAGAGCACTTTTCCTTGATGTTGATGTTCAGTTACACTTATTCGATTCAATGATTGCTCCAATATTATTATATGGTAGTGAAGTGTGGGGGGTTGAAAATATTTCTATTATAGAATCTTTTCAAAAGAAGTTTTTAAAACTTATTTTAAAAGCAAAGAAATCAACTCCTAATAATATGATTTATGGAGAGGTAGGGGTATCATCATTAGATACTTTAATAAAGAATAGAGTTTTAAATTATTGGTGTAAAATTATTAATAGTAAGCCAGACAAAATTTGCAAAATTATGTATAAACTATTGTATGAGCTACATAAGCAAAATATTTATCACTCACCCTGGATTAGTTACATTAAGACATCACTTGACAATCTTGGATTTTCTGAACTTTGGGTAAACCAGTGTGTACAATCACCTCTTGCATTTAAACACAGCATTAAGATGAGGATAAATGATCAATATATTCAAACATGGAATGAACAGGTCTATAATTCTAATAAATGTGTTAATTATAGAATTTTCAAAACTACATTCACCATTGAGCCTTACTGGAAAATATTGCCATACAACTTAGCTATACAGTTTTTCCATTTCAGATGTTGTAATCACAAGTTACCCATTGAGAAGGGTCGCATGTTCAATATTGAACATAATTTAAGGCTTTGTAACCACTGTAATAATAAAATTGGAGATGAATTTCACTATATATATGAGTGTACTCTTTTTAATGAGGATAGGAAAAAGTATATACCTAGAAGACTTCAAATCCCAAATACTCATAACTTTAAAGATCTCTTCCAAAGCAATGATAAGAATACTTTGACTCGACTATGTATCTTTATTAAGAACATTATGGCAGTGATTAAATAATTTCTTCACCTTCCGTTGCTCTTATTTAGATATTTGATTGACTTTCTACTGTCAATTGCGTTGAATTTAAGAGCTTTAAAAACAAAATCAGAGCTCCAAATGGCTATCGATTGGAGCTCTGTAGATCTATATAAATACAGATAATCTAGTCATTTTTTGTGTATTGAAAGTTAATCTATGTGTTGTACTTTGTATATAGTATTAATGTTATATATACAGGGCCCTAGATAACATGTCCTATTTAGTTAAAATTCATTTTGCATATGCTACATTTGCTATATGATAAAATTTCTACTATTTGAATTCATAAATTTGAAATAAGATTAAGAGAAAAAAAAAATGAAAAAAAATAGAGTTCCATAAAATTTATTCTATTTATATATTTGGACTCATAAATTGTGAAATAAGATATAAAAAAAAAAGAGTTAAGTTCTAAAAAGTGTTGGAAGCGTTGGGGGAAAATGTAGGCTTTGCTCTTCGGGAGCAAATGCTCCATGTTTCATAATGCTTCTTGAGGATCACAGTATGAGTCGGGATGAATTGTCTTTAGAACATAAAAAAACGTTTAGATTCTAGTTGGGGTCCAGTATATGTTTCTGTAATGTGTTTTTTGTTTGTAATAAGTTAGCCACGATTTGTTGATTTGGAGCGATTTCGGGTTTGTGAGACCGTCTAAGCGGATATTTTGTAAAGTAAACAAGTTTTTTGCCCGATTCCGATACACAATTAGCTAAAAATAATACAAATATGTAACTACTTTATATGTAGTATTATGACGTCACCATTTCGTCAACAAAATTGTGATGACGTAAGTCACCCTACGTAACTTGGTGCCTAAATATACATATGCATGACGTCATCTCTTTTCCTTAACAACAGCTGAAATAGGAAATGTGTGTTACTATACGGCCGAAAAGTGGTGATGGTCGCGGAAGCCTGAGATCGCTCTAGTCACTCTAATTACTCTACTGTTTGTTGTTATTATAATGCTCATGCCCTTATGGGCCAAGCTTTTGAATAAAATCTTGAAATCTTGAAATCTTAGAAAACACAGACAGCCAAAAGCATCAATACACCAGGGACCCGTTTCATAAAATTTTGTATGACAAATGTTGTCGTAAGTCAGATTATAAAAGTCTCAATTATTATTTACTTCTCCATCTAATCCTGTCTTGTGATATCTCTTTGGAATCGTCTTTTCAAGACGTTTAAAATCAACAACATTTGTCGTAAGAAGTTTTATGAAACGGGCCCCTGGTACCTTTATTTTAGCAGAAGAAGGGTTAAATGAAGACACTAAGAGGTTTTTGAAGATTGTTTCTGCTAATACCAGTGTCTTAACTCTTTCCTCCCTGAAACTTTAAATGGATAATTCCAGTTTCCATTTTAGTCTAGTCCATTTCTGACTTTTAAGGGTTGTTTTTGTCAATGTTTGGCATTATGACAAACAGTGAAGACCCTGATCAGAGGGCTCCGAAAGGAGCCCTCTGATCTGGGTCTTCACTGTTTGCACAGGACAAGTGTACTATTCACATGTACACTGTTTGAAAAGGACGCCTATATGCGGGACTAGGTTTCAAAGGGTTAATAAATGACTACACGCTGACAGGTGGCTTCATAAAGTAGCTGCAATCAACCTAAGGAAGACTTCAGCTTTACTTTCATACTGCTTTAAGCTTCCACATGTATCGTTGCTTGATGCATAAGACACTATAAACAAGCAAAGTGAGGGTTAGAGAGAGAATCAACAAACTGTTTTAACCATTTCATTGCCCATGGTGAAATGATACACTGCATGACATTTGCAAACTGTGTGGTTACTTATTTCTCCCTGCACTTGACTTATATATTCTAAAGAACCATGAACCAGTAACAGTCAGTCTTGTATAAATTAACACTGTAAATATGCCTTTTACACCTTTAATTTATTCCTCCACTGAAGAAAATAGTTCAACTTTATACAGTCATGAATATGCAGCATAATAATTAACTTTTATATCCTAGCAGACCATAGTTTAAAGCAAGTTGAAAGTAAAGCAGAATGTTCCTTAAAGTCATGTCTCCAGTAGGAGCTACAAACTGTCCCAAAGATATCCAATTTATGTTCTTTTCCATGGCAGCAAGCTACAAGTTTAACTGTATGTGAGTTTTACATATAAAACCTATTGTGCCCACTGCAATATGGAAATACACAGTTTATCTACATGGAAATTACTTATCTGAGGCATGTTTATGACATTTCTGACAGACAGAATTAGCAACAATGCTAATCCCATGTCTGAATCTATGGTTTCAAATTGATTTCTATTACAGGAGCAGCAAATTATAGAAAATGATCTTATTGCATGATTTGATAAATGCTTTTGATAAATAATTATAACTGATATCATAATGATATTCAGACATTATATTCCAGGGCTCCAGATAAGAGGTAGTTATTTCAACAAATCCAACATTTTCTCACTCTTTTTAGCACCAAATCCTATGGTGTTACTACTCATTAGAATAGTCTCAAAGAGACGATTCTTATGAGTAGTGACACCATAGGGTTTAATTCAGAAATAAAGATTTTAGTTTTTTAAAAACTACCCTTATCTAGTGCTCTGATATTCCATGTGAAACAATAAACAGAGGCTTAGGAATCACATATTTGCCTACATAGCTTAGAAGGTTCAGGATACCACAAAACATATCTCTAAATCATTTTCCTAAAATAAAATTCTAATTACTGCTAATATTTGTTTCCAGATTGATACGTAAGCTTCTGAACAAATCTCTTAACCAACATTCACCTCTGAAAGCCAAATTTCATCTATCTAGATCTATTTAGAATTGTTTCTGTTTTTTTTTTTTTAATTTATTTCAAAATGACACTGATCAAAGACCTCCTTTCCTTTAGGGCCCCTCAGATCTTGGTCTACTGTTTATGAAGGACAAGTGTACTCTACACAGGTACACTGTAACAGTAATTAAAAGACCAATATACTCTTCACTAGGAGTAAATGGGTTTAATCCTTTGAACCCTAGTCCCGCATATAGGCGTCATTTTCAAACAGTGTACATGTTAATAATACACCTGTCCTGTGCAAACAGTGAAGGCCCAGATCAGAGGGCTCCGAAAGGAGCCTTCACTGTTTGTCAGTAATACCAAAATTGACAAAAACAACTCTTAAAAGCCAGAAATGGACTAGACAAAAATCGAAACTGGAATTACCCATTTAAAGTTTCAGGGAGGAAAGAGTTAACTGATTACACCCTAGCCTATTTCTAGTTTTGAAGACAGGTGACCACTTAAAGCCGGTTGAATGTAAAGTAGAATGTGCCTTAAGGAGCATTCTGCTTTACTTTCAGCCTGCTTTAAGCTATCATCTGCTAACATATAGCAAATATTTCTTATGATACATAATTCAAGACTGTAAAATATTGAACAATTTTCTTAGATGGAGGAATAAATAAGAGGCGTAAATAGGCACATTTATGGGGTAATGGGTTAAATGTATTTCCATTGAAACAAGTTCTCTTGTCTGAAACTATTACTTCCTTTAATTTGGACCCAGATGCTTGTTATCTCATCTGTGTCCAATCTGATTGCAAAGTCATCAGTACATGTGAATAGCAAGGTAAAGTAATATCCTTACAAAATGCTAATCATGATGGGTACTTCTAGTATAAGTAGCCAAGATGGAAGGCAACTAATTCAATCACTGTAATTGTCTTGATCAATGTAATGAGAAAACTGCTCCTCCCTGATAGCCCATACACCTATATTATACCTAGGCTATTACCATGGCAATGGTCCGTTACCAAAGAACTATAAGAAAATGTATATCTCAATAAACAATGAGGGCATTAATAAACAGATGGGGAAGCAGCAAAAACACGAGCCTCCCGCCAGTAACATCTGTTACAAATGTCAAGATACAATTCATCCAAAACTTTCTCACTCATTTCAGCACCAAATCCTATGGTGTTACTACTCATTAAAATCGCCTCTTCGAGACAATTCTAATGAGTAGTGACACCATAGGATTTAATGCAAAAATAAAAGATTTTAGCTTTTGAAATACTCCCCTCATATATAAATCTGGAGCTTTGCAGTAACATCTGTTACCTAAGTTCATGTGTAGGACATACAAATGTCAAGATACAATGGCAAAAAACCAACCCAACATCTTGTCATCACAGGCCAGGGAGACATTAGTAGACAGGGGAGACATCTGTACATAGACAGACAGGCAAAACTGTGGAGAGCGAGACCCATTCACAAGAACAGACATAATGGCAGTCTTTCAACATGATGGAAGTTTCAATGATGCACAATGAATGTCACATGCACAGCTCCTTTGCAAAATATCCTGCCTCAACCTCTTACCACATAAATACTTGTTTTACGTCCCTAGTTATTCATACACTTTAAGGAAAAAAGTTCCCACCTAGAATGAAAGCATTTCCAGTATCTTTGCAGATGGTAGCTTGTAGCAGGCAGAAAGTAAAGCAGATTGCTCCTTAGGAGCTTTACTGCTCTATTACCCAAAATAAATTTTTTTAAAGATACATGTATGTTAAAAATAGAGGTTTACTTTGATATGATCATATACCTTACTTTAGTGCACAAATCATAAGCTTGAATTGCCTTGTATGTCATGTCAACAAAGTCTTGAACAGTTGCCAGCTGTTCTAAGCTCTAAGGGTAACCATCAAACCTCTATATCATAAATTATTGCTGGGTTTTGTTTGAAATGAGTAATTTGTAGATAACAATTTAAGCATTATGTCATTTGTCTCCAACAACTTTGTCACACAGATAAAATGAGGTCCTACACAACCCCTCCCCTCCCATCACCACATATGCCTGGATATTATGTTCACATAACCCATTACCCCATAGCATATTTCTAGTTTTGAAGACAGGTGACCACTTAAAGCAGGTAGAAAGCAAAGGAGAATGCGCCTTACGGCGTATTCTGCTTTAATTTCAGCCTGCTTTAAGCTATCACATACCTGCTAGAAGATTTTTATGCTGCGTATTTCATGACTGGAACCATTTTCTTCAGTGGAAGAATAAATCAAAGTCGTAAAAAGAGGTATTCATGGGGTAATGGGATATGCAGGGATTCAGATTTTTAACATTTCCTCCTTAAATTATGCCTCTACCAAACATAAAGTTATGACTTCTCATTAGAATCATCTCAAAAAGATTCTAGTGAGTAGTCACAACATAGAATTTGGTTCAGATATAAGGATTTTAGTATAATACATTATTCCCCTCATCTGGAGCTATGAACACAACCACTATGCTCCTGTGAGGGATTCAGTATCAATTGAATGAGTAGTAAATTATAGTCAATGGCTAATTTATCCATACCACAACAATCCAACGAAAAATAGTTTTTTAATTTTAAATCTATAAAGTTGACTTTAATGATTATCTACTATAAAGTTCCTTTAATTTGTTTCTAAATGTTTGAGAGAGTTTTGATTCTGACAATATGCTACTGCACTTAATCATATCAATAGTGTATCTGGGTTCTTAGGTGATGAAAAATCATTTTGTATTCTGTTAAAAGACTAAAAACCAGGTTAACTACAGATACCTAGTAGATAATGTATGTTTTTTAACACACAAACCTGTTCGGTTTCTGATAACTATCTGATACATGTACTTGGAAATATATCCATATGATCTTAACCTTTGAATTCATGAAACTAGAAATGAAGAAATTCATAAACAGTTTGGATCCAGATCAGACCCCATAAAATGTGGAATCTGGTCAAGATCAATGCCATATGTTGCTTAGAATATACTCCTACAAATACAGCAAAGCATGAGAAAATTTCAGACATTTGCTGAAAAAAATCTTGAACTGATCTTGTTTTTTCACCATTCAAAGGTTTAACAAAGTACAGTAAATCCTGCATCAATGAACAATTTACAAAGACACATGGAAATCTCTAAAACATCTGTATCTCTATGTTACTTTTATTCTGGATTAACCCTTTGCCCCATAGAAGAGACTTTTAGCGTATTTAATTTATTCCTCCGCTGAAGAAAATAGTTCCAGTTTATGCTCTCATGAACAATAACCATTACAAATAGTTTATATAGCCTAGCAGAATTAAGCTTAACGCAGGCTGAAAGTAAAGCAGAATGTGCCTTAAGGCACATTCTGCTTTACTTTCAACCTGCTTTAAGTGGTCACCTGTCTTCTAGAAACAGGCTATGAGGAAAAGGGTTAAAGCAACCTCTTCTTAAATTATATCTGCTCATGTACCTTCTTTGACATGGCCAGTCAAAACAAATTTGACAGTGGTTTTCAAGAAGATGCCTACAATAATATTGTGTGCTCAGAACAGATATGATATGGTATTACTTCATGAAGATGCCTTTGGTAAAGATGTAAGTATTGTGGGGTGCTGGTTTTAAGATTATCACTGTACCTCACCATGGCCCTGAAGCATGCTGATAAGCCCGCTGGTATTGATTATCACACATGCATGATAACCTCCTCAACAGAATATCTTCTAATTCCCCTCGGAATTCACATTTAGTTTTATTTTGACAAACTGTTCTGTCAGATTAGGATAAACCTTGTTTTTATCATATACAATTACAAACAGACCCACTATAGGCTTCTGAAAAACACTGTAACAACCAGGGGAGTAAACTGAACAAATCTAACATTTTCTCTACCATTTCAGCACCAAATCCTATGGTGTTACTACTCATTAGAATTGTCTCTTCGAGACAATTCTAATGAGTAGTGACACCATAGGTTTAATGCAGATATAAAGATTTTAGTTTTTGAAATACTCCCCTTATCTGGAGCCCTGAACAACAACCTCAACCCTTATACGAACCCTGACTTTTCAAATGGGCTCTAAATGGCAAGTTTAATTAGATTCTTGAGGGATTTGTCAAATAAATAACTAAACAAGACATGTTTGAGAATGCTATGCCCCCTGACGTGACGATGACCTCTAAATGACCTTGACCTTTTTCTAACATAGCCCAATGTACTGAGCTAAAGAACTTCTTAAGTTGAGTACACACCAAATATGAAGTCTCTATCACATGTAGTTCCAAAGCTATGGCCAATGTTAAAATTAGCCTTTATCACCTCTAAATGACCTTGACCTTAACCTGTTTGACCTCTAAATAACCTGACTTGTATAGAGCTCAAGAACTTCCTGAGCTGAGAACACATGCCAAATATGAAAAGTTATAGCTATAAATGTGAAATTTAGCCTATTAAATGACCTTAATTTAAATGACCTTGACCTTTGTTGGGCATGATCCAACTTGTACTGCCTCTCACCTGGATCCAAACTGGTTGCAAAGGTTATCACTGTTTTGCTTTCTGCTTTACTTTCAACCTGCTTTAAGTGGTCAACTGTCTACAAATCGAAGAAATATGTTGTGGAGTAATGGGTTAAACTACTGAGACAATATTCTCTTTTTAATGATTCTTAAGAGTTGTCAGAACACAGGGTTCCCTGAAGTAATAAGGATTTTAATATCAGAAATACAACCCTTATCAAAGGCTTTGTTTGTTTCAACTCCTAGCTCAAATTCAGAACAAAATTATTTAACCTTTCTCCAGCTTTTAGTGTATACTGAACTTTGTTTTAACCCATTACCCCATAAATATGCCTTTTTACGCCTCTAATTTATCCCTCCACTGTAGAAAATATTTCCAATTTATACAGTTGTGAAAATTTAACACTAGAAATAATTTCTATATTCTAGCAGCTGGTAGCTTAAAGCAGACTGAAAGTAAAGCAGTATGCGCCTTATGGCGCATTCTGCTTTACTTTCAACCTGCTTTAAGAGGTCACCTATCTCCAGTATTAGAAATTGGCTATAGGGTAAAGGGTTAAATCAGTGTAGACCCAGATCAGACAGCTCCTTCAGGATATAGCTGATGTGAGTCTGCAATCTTTACTGAGGGAAAATGTGTCCTTATTTTATTAGCCAATTGTAATAAGTTCCCAGGATAGATGTTCATGCATAGTCGGGGCACTGGGCAGTTTTATATACATTGTATGAATATTCAGTGGGAGAAGTGTTATGTAGATCTACATGACTAAGAAGTTTTTGTGTCTTAATTTCTAGGAATCAAAGTATGCCAGAATAGCTATTCTGATTTCAATCAGCAACTAAAGGCTCTATCAAAATCATGCCCTCAAATCCCAAGTACATGTATTATAAATTGAACAGATATAAGAAGATTGATCAGCTCAAACCTGTCGTAAGCAACCCGACAAAATAAGATTCATAGGCAGTTTTTGGACAGGTTGCAGCTCAATACAGGAACTGAATAATGCAGAAGACATCGACCCCTTAGGAGCTACACTCTGCATTGCTATAATGTTCTAAATTCTTAGGGGGTACCTGATTTTAGAAATCTGTCACCATACGTCTTCAATAAATAGTCCCTAAATACAGGTTTGACAGTACAGTGTGCCGAAACCTCTTATCTTTTTAGCCCCTTTTTCTAGCAGTGTCATTAGTGGTATTTGAAACAGTTTGGATCCTGATCAGATGCTGATATTCTTGCCATCTAGTCAGGCTCCAAACTCACTGACACTCGTATAATGCTTCTTCATTGAAAAAGACAAACTAAATTGATAAAGTTTGTAGACAACCATAATAATTGAAGAAGCTTTTAACCTTTTGTTTGCTCGACACCAGTACACAGATATTGCAAACAGTGTAGACCCTGATCAGAGGGCTCCTTAAGGAGCCCTCTGATCAGGATCTGCAGTTTGTTTTACTTTAATTTTTCTTAAAAATTGTTTTCTTAAAAACATCCCTAGATTCAACATAAACCAGTTATTTTTCAAAATTGGAAGATGAGAAACTCCGCCTACTCAAGTGTTAATCTGTATGATAAGGGGTTAAACAAATACTGTGGAGTACCTTTCTCCTATATCGGGACAACACTTGTCAGCTATCTCACACAAAACTTCCTCCTTTACAAACTTTGTGGAGTTTTTTGGTCAGCAAAGTCAACAATTCATATTAGATTAATCTCTTAGCTTTCAGTCCTACTGTATCCTAGTTTCAACGGGAAATGTTTCAACTACATGTATTTCCTTTCCTCAACATAAGCATCTTACCAATCCTTTACCTTGGGACACCTTTACTGTGAATTTCCCACCTAGCTTGTGTCTAGTATTGAAGATAGATGACCACTTAAAGCAGGTTGAAAGTAAAGCAGAATCATTCAGCTCTTTAAGGCACATACATTCTGCTTTACTTTCAGACCGCTTTAAGCTGTCATAGGCTCAAATACAGAAAATATTTCTTGATACATATTCATGACTGTATAAATTGGAACTATTTAATATCTTCAGAGGAATGATAAATTGTTTCTATGAGGGGAAGGTAAAGGTGTCAAAAAGTGCTTCTATGAGGGAAAGGTAACAGCGTCAAAAAGCCTTTCTATGAGGTCATCTTCTATTGACTAGCAGCGGTTTAACCATAGATTATAATAACATTAACTCCCCTAGAGAGCTCATGACTTCAAAGCATGACCTTCCAATTTATAGTGCATCTGCAACATGTTCTCAAACTCATTCTTTTCATACATTATTTGTCATATTTTAATCAATGCATGACTCTCAATGTCTGCTCCCTGCATGCACCAATAAAGCCATGCATTCATCATACTAGGTGGTTTCATGATTAATCTATGATGCTCACGACAGGCACTCTACAGACATCAAATAGACACATCACGTAATAACACAGGAGAATTTTTATCAAC
The DNA here is from genome assembly GCA_922989275.2 of Gari tellinella. Taxonomy (NCBI): domain Eukaryota; kingdom Metazoa; phylum Mollusca; class Bivalvia; order Cardiida; family Psammobiidae; genus Gari; species Gari tellinella. The sequence goes on along the minus strand of OV277856.1, from coordinate 111,331,140 downwards.
ATTATGTTTGCATACAACGAAAAAACAATTAGTGCAGGCTCCATCATTTCATTGCCTTGATATGCTTAACCCATTATCCAATAAATGCCCCTTTTTATGCCTTTAAATTATCCTTACACTAAAGAAAATAGTTCTAATTTATACAGTCATGAATATGTATCATAAGAAATAATTTCTATATTCTAGAAGATGGTAGATTAAAGCAGGTTGAAAGGCACATTCTGCTTTACTTTCAACCTGCTTAAAGTGGTCACCTATCTTCAATACTAGAAATAGGCTATAACATTTTGGTAATGGGTTAAACACAGAAAAAACTAACAAAACCCTCTCATCTCTACAAGGACAAATAACTCCTCCTAAATTACTTAAAACCGTCTAACCACATCAAATGAGTAGAAACTGTTTTACAATAGTCACTAGACATTATACCTACACGTATCAAAGAATTATTAATTCATTATGTAGAAACAGTAATTAATAGGGTCTCAGACTTGGAACTTGGAGGTACAGTGGAGAAAACGTTATTCTTTCCCAATAAACCCGTTTACGCTAAAACTATTATTTGCAGTGCAAACAGTTTGGAGCCAGATCAGACACGGGTAACCCGGCGTCTGATCAGGCTCCAAACTGTTTGCCACCAAGATAAACAAGAATTATCAGAATTGTCAAAAAGTTGTACTTTTCTACGTTTTAGTGTTTTGCGTTTGCGTACCTTTGCGTTTAAACGGGAAAGAATAACAGATTCTCCACTGTACACCTATAAACAATATAGTACAATCAAATTTGGCTATTATAAACCACCACTCATCATACTCATTGATGGTATTGAACCCATTACCTCATTAATACGCCTTTTACACCTTTAATTTATTTCTCCAATGAGGAAAATGGCTCCAATTTATACAGTTATGAATATGTATGATAAGAATTATTGTCTATATTCTAGCAGATTCTAGCTTAAAGCAGGCTGAAAGTAAAGCAGAATGCGCCTTAAGATGCATTCTGCTTACTTTCAGCCTGCTTTAAGTGGTCACCTATTTTCAAAACTAGAGTCAAACTATGGGGTAATGGGTTAACACATTAATCCATAAATATTCCGTTTATGTCTCTAATTATTTCTACACTACAGGCTGGGGAAAGAAGTCCATACCTAGGAAGTCCTGAACATGAAACACAAAGAAAATCCAGTATTTTTCCAGAACTGATGGTAGCTTAAAGCAGGTTGAAAGTAAAGCAGAATGCTCCTTTAGACGCATTCTGCTTTACTTTCAACCTGGTTTAAATGGTTGTCTTGCTTCAAAACTAGAAAAGACTATGGGGTAATGAGTTAAGACATGTAGTAGCTTAACCCTTATACTTAATAATATCTTATGCATTAACCAGGACATGTTGCCTGCAGGTTTTAAGAGATTTAATTGTCTTGAGTCATTATCATGATGTGACAAGCCATAATTCATGCAATATAACAACTCATGAATCATTGCTATAAATCAATGAAGAAAAATCAATTTATTAGAGTCAACGCACTTCAAACCTTTTAAGATATCTGTACATGCAAAATGCATAAGGCTCACTCTGTAGTGAAGTACATTAATTTAATAGCTATGTTGATAGCTTGACAAACTTTAGCTGGTTTATTTAACCCATTACCCCATAGCCTGTTTCTAGTATTGAAGACAGGCAACCTTAAAGCAGATTAAAAGTAAAGCAAAATGTGCATTAAGGCACATTCTGCTTTACCTTTAATTTAATTGCTATGTTGATAGCTTGACAAACTTTTAATTGCTATGTTGATAGCTTGACAAACTTTAGCTGGTTTATTTAACCCATTACCCCATAGCCTGTTTCTAGTATTGAAGACAGGCAACCTTAAAGCAGATTAAAAGTAAAGCAAAATGTGCATTAAGGCACATTCTGCTTTACCTTTAATTTAATTCCTATGTTGATAGCTTGACAAACTTTTAATTGCTATGTTGATAGCTTGACAAACTTTAGCTGGTTTATTTAACCCAATACCACATGGCCTGTTTCTAGTATTGAAGACAGGCAACCTTAAAGCAGATTAAAAGTAAAGCAAAATGTGCATTAAGGCACATTCTGCTTTACCTTTAATTTAATTGCTATGTTGATAGCTTGACAAACTTTAGCTGGTTTATTTAACCCATTACCCCATAGCCTGTTTCTAGTATTGAAGACAGGCAACCTTAAAGGGACTCGCAACCGGATGTTGTAATTGTCAAAATTAAATAAAATACTCAAATAAAAGCAAATTTGTGGCATTATTTGGCTTCTGACATTAAAAAAATATGATCAGTCCAAAAAAAGTCTCAAGAATCGTCACCGAATCTTAGTCTTTTTAGATATTTTCCATCGATTTTCTATAGCGTCAGCTGACGGTATAGTTGTTGTTGTTGCTTCTCTACACGGGCTCAGACATAAACCCGAGCCGAATAAAGTATGATCCATCGCTACCAGTGAAGTACGTTAATTCGCTACCATATAAATAGAGAGCGCTGGTAGCCGAGGTGGTAAAGGCGTTGCCTCATTTTTCATGTTTGTCTCCGCATGGAGGGTCATGGGTTCGAATCCCACCAGAGCTTCTTCTTTTCTTTTTTTTTGAAATGCATTTTTTAACAGAATTTATTATCCTAAATTAAATCTTACCCATTTATATAGGCATTTGACATATATTTACAAATTACTCTTTTTAATGCTAAATCCGGTTGCGAGTCGCTTTAAAGCAGATTAAAAGTAAAGCAAAATGTGCATTAAGGCACATTCTGCTTTACCTTTAATTTAATTGCTATGTTGATAGCTTGACAAACTTTAGCTGGTTTATTTAACCCATTACCCCATAGCCTGTTTCTAGTATTGAAGACAGGCAACCTTAAAGCAGAATAAAAGTAAAGCATAATGTACATTAAGGCACACTCTGCTTTACTTTTAGCCTGCTTTAAGCTACCATCTGCTAGGAAATAGAAAATGCTTTTTTACAATGAATACATATTCATGACTACATTAATGGAACTACTTTCTTTAGTGGAGGAGTAAATCAAAAGCATAATTTATGGGGCAATGGTTTAGTTGCTATGTTGATAGCTTGACGAGCTTAATAGCTGTTTTATACAAGAGCTGGAAGCAAAGTCATGTACAACAGATAGTCTGGGTAATGTCCTTCAAACATTGCAAAGTGTATAGACCTAGATGAGCTGCTGTCTTATTAGGAAACTTTACAATATAAAGATTAATTACCTTGGATAATGAATATCCTCCAGTTCAGACATCCTTGAAGAATAACTCCAACTCTGAGAATACTGTTTCACTATCACTAACAATATAAACACAGTGACACAGGTACTATGAGTTATAATACCAGCACTCACTGTTTTACACACCTAAAACCTCCATCTGTTTCATTGGGTAAATTCCACTATTTTTTGCTGATATTCCAGTACTAATCAATGTTTCTTATACTTCTGGAAAGGAATGAGCACAGTACAGTCAAACTTGTAGTAACCTGTTTTAATACTGAGTAAGTTCTGAGATCTGCCGAAAGTGTCATCTTCTGAAATTATTTTGTCATTTTCATATTAACAGAAACAAAATTGAAGTTGCTAACAATGTGGATCCTGATCAGATCCCAAATTTTGTTGGTCCTGGTCTCGGCGACACATGAAATTAATATACATAAATAGTCTTTATAACATGTGACAGCTAGCTTCATGCATGGCAAAAGTAATGCAGAAAGCTCCTAAAGGAGCTTTCTACATTACTTCTGTCCTGCATTAAGCAGTTTTCTGTCTTTAAAGATCACAATGTTTGTTTATTAAGTGGTTACTCAACAAGTTTGACTGTATGCCTTTTTTATAAGCACTTTTTTATGGTGCAGCCACTGTTTCGTCCTGATTTCAACTCGGTTTGTAAGAATGTTTTTACCTAAAAAAAAAAAAAGCTCAGAAAACTTATCACCTATGATAAAAACACACGCAGTTATTCAGCCAGCAAGTTCTGGTTAATGCATCAAATATTATTGCATGCTAAAGCATGCAATAATATTTTATGAATTAACCAGCTTGTCACCACCTGACCCCTTAGAAACATAATCTATATACCAATTAAATGCTCTGGTGAAAATCCGTTACAAGTAAAGATAAGTCGGCAAGGACCTTAATGAGTATGTGTCAACGCAAATGAAACTATGTCTCTTTTCTTAAAAAGTCTATATTGTAGTTACCAATAGGTTGTATCTGGATCTAAAGCTCTTTTATTTGAATTTAATTGGGTTGCAACCTGTTTTTGAAGAACATTATCAATTCTGTGAGAAATTAAAAACACATGCATTCAGTAAAACATTTAGCAGACTGCACGTGCTAGCAAAAAATGTCCGACTACAATTTGGGAAGAGAAGGTAACCCGATACCAGCCTTTCTGTAGGATTCAGATAAATATGTCTCTTATCAAAATGGATTTCAACCATCCGAAACATTACTTAGTCCTCTTCTGACCATAAGTTGTCAGTCTAATCTGAATTTAATTACTATTTCATTAAGAGGTCAGATAAACATAATTTGTGCAATATAGAAATATATCAGTCCACCAGCTTATCACTCACTGTTTGTAATTATTGCATATATGGTGACAATTCTCTAATCCAGCACGAAACCCTCGAGAAACATAACAATCCCAAACCGTACACTTCGGCAGGTAACAAATCCCTTATCTGTTACGACTGGTTTGGAATAGCTAGTTTTATGAGAGAGGGTATTACCTATGACTTTTATATGGTTAGCCCTTTAGAACATAACAAAACTAGTCTAGCAAACCTTTGTCATCTGTTTGAATATAGATCAGACTTCAAGCAACTCAATGTCTGAATCTGAACAAGATCAAAACTGTAATTCACTCCGATTATATACCTGGATAGTCCAGATACAGAGCAGGTAACATTCAGCGGCCAGTCTTCAAGGTTACACAAATAACACTAACTCCAATTGATGTACATGTATCTAACGGGCTAAATGCATAGCAAAACCTAGGAAGTACTGTCTGCCCACACATGAAACTCCTGCCAATAAGCAGTTGAAACCTGTGTTCAGTGGCAATTAACCCATTACCCCATAGCTTGTTTCTAGTTTTGAAAATAGGTTACTGCTTAAAGCAGGTTGAAAGTAAAGCAGAATGCGCCTAAACTTTAAAGACGCATTCTGCTTTACTTTCAGCCTGCTTTAAGCTACTTATCTACAAGGATATGGAAAATGTTTCTTGTGGCACATATTGATTACTGTATAAAAACCTGGAAAGGTCTATTTTCTTCAGGGTATGAATAAATTAAAGGCATAAATAGAAGTGTATATGGGGTAATGGATTAATGAAGAAGCTTATGTATATCTAAAGACACTGGTAACTGTTTAACTCTTTCCTCCCTGAAACTTTAAATGGACAATTCCAGTTTCCATTTTAGTCTAGTTCATTTCTGACTTTTAAGGGTTGTTTTTGTCAATGTTTGGCATTATGACAAACAGTGAAGACCCTGATCAGAGGGCTCCTAGGAGCCCTCTGATCTGGGTCTTCACTGTTTGCACAGGACAAGTGTACTATTCACATGTACACTGTTTGAAAATGACGCCTATATGCGGGACTAGGGTTCAAAGGGTTAATGCAGAATGAAAGCACTGCAGAAAGCTCCTACGAGAGCTATCTGTATTTCCTTTATTCTACATAAAGCAGCCATTTATCTTAAAGAGGCTCGCAACCGGATCAAGCATTAAAAATAGTAATTTGTAAATATATGTCAAATGCTTATATAAATGGGTAAAATTTAGTTTAGGATAATAAATTCTGTTAAAAAATGCATTTCCAAAAAAAAAAAAAGAAGAGGCTCTGGTGGGATTCGAACCCATGACCATCCATGCGGAGACAAAAATGAAAAATGAGGCATCGCCTTTATGCCCTCGGCTACGGACGCTCTCTATATATATGGTAGCGAATTAACGTACTTCAATGATAGCTATTAATAGAACATTATTCGGCTCGGGTTTATGTCTGACCCCGTGTTACTAAGAGAAGCAACAACAACAACTATACCGTTAGCTAACGCTATGGAAAAACGATGGAAAATATCTAAAAAATTAAGATTCGGTGACGATTCTTGAGACGTTTTTGGACTGATCATATTTTTTTAATGTCAAAAGCCAAATAATGCCACAAATTTTCTTTTATTTGAGTATTTTATTTTATTTTGACAAGAACACCATCCGGTTGCGAGTCCCTTTAACACTTTTGCAAACAGAAATACCACAACCTGTTCTTGCCATTACCTATTCATAATTATAAATGCCCTTTTTTTATGATTCTACCCTGATAAAGCATCATAACAAATTTTCCCTAAATATTGATATCCTAGAGCCTTCAAAAAGTAAAGCAGAAAGCTCCTGCAGGAGTTTTCTGCTTTACTTTCATCCTGCTTTTACTTGTCTTAACCCATTACTCCGTATGTTATTTCTAATATTGAAGATATGCGACCATTCAAAGCAGGCTGAAAGTAAAGCAGAATGCGCCTTAAGGCGCATTCTGCTTTACTTTCAGCCTGCTAAAACTATAATCTGCTAGGATAAAGAAGCTATTTCTTATTGTACCTATTTATTACTATATAAAGTGAAGTTATTTTTTTACTGGCGGAATAAATCAAAGGAGTAAAAATGCGTATTTATGGGGTATTGGGTTAAAAACCCTGTTTAACAAGCTATGACGGTTACAAGCATTTAGCAGCCATCTGTTTGCACTGTTAACCCATTACCCCATAGCCTGTTTCTAGTTTTGAAGATATGTGACCACTAAAAGCAGGTTGAAAGTAAAGCAGAATGCGCCTTATGGCGCATTCTGCTTTACTTTCAACCTGCTTTAAGCTATTATCTGCTAGAATATAGAAAATATTTCTTACGATTTTTATTTGTAACAGTATAAATTGAAATTATTTTCTTCAGTAGAGGAAATGACTGAAGGCGTAAAAAGGCGTATTTATGGGGTAATGGGTTAAAGACTACCAATACATATTATAATATGCAGCTCCTTTAGAAAGTCTGTTTTACACAGATTTTTAGTGTAAAAGAATTCAGCAGATATCCAATCCCAGCACATAAAGATGTCCTCATCCACAACGAGCACCAAATAGTTATTGCAGTTATCCACTCACCTAAAGAGCATTATGTGCAATCACAATAATTACTGATGTGGTCTATTGGTGAGATTACTTGGAGGTAATAACATGCCTAGTGTATTCATTATGCATCCCATATTACCCTTATCATGCTGAATTGTCGTCTGCTTCAAATATATTGTCTGCGAAAAAAATGTAAAAAAAATATTTTTTTATTTTTTAAATTGAAGAAACAATGAATATGAGTGGCAAACAGTTTGGATCCAAATCAGACACCGCATTACGCGGTGTCTGATCTGGATCCAAACTGTTTGCAAATATTAGCTAAGTTGCAGTTAGCATGATAAGGGTTGACTCTTTTAATGATTGTTGTCTGCAAAAATTGTTGTCAGCAACTGTCCTAAGAAAATGATTTTCTAAAATTCTTTTCAAATAGGGTCAGTCTCAGTGTCAAATAGTTTGGAAACTCTGTGTCTTATCTGGATCCAAACTATTTGCAAAGGTAATCACTGTTCAACATGCAGTCTGTTTAACCCATTTAGCCAAGTGTCTATTAAAGGGGACGTTGGGGAACATTGCAGACCCTGATCAGATGCTGTGTTATGCTATATATAGAACTGAATTGTAAAGGTCAAGGTCCCTATGGTTAAATCATCTATATATAATTGATGCAGCATGTTTATAACTTCTGTGTTTAAAGCAGGTGGCTGCTTAACACAAGATGAACATAATCCAGAAAGGAGCCTTCTTCTTTACTTTCATCTTGCTTTAAGCAATCACCTGGATTTAAAAACAGTGAGTTAATCCTCATTTGAATGTTTTTTTCAAAACAGGATAGCGGTTTCTTATGGCACTAATATGGCTTTGAAGTTTGGTGCTCATGTCATGTAGAGGGAAAGGGTTAAGCCACTACCCCATAAATACGCCTTTTTATGCCTCTAATTTATTTCTCCGCTGAAGAAAATAGTTCCATAGTCATGAATTATACCAGAAGAAATATCTTCTATGTCCCAGTTGGTAGTAACTTAAAGCAGGCTGAAAGTAAAGCAGAATGTGCATTAAGGCACATTCTGCTTTACTTTCAACCTGCTTTAAGTGGTCACCTGTTTCACTAGAAACATGCTTAAATAATGGGGTAATGGGTTAAATGGTTATTTATGGGTCCTAGGCATTATAAAATTACTACTATACTGGAATAAATGCAAGCAGTTTTCAGAGTATAATGAAATCAAGAAGACATAGCCTAAAGGTTTGTTGAATACTTAATTTATGTTCTTGTTTAAGAGAAAAGCTTGACAGTGAAGAGATTTACATATAATGCTTGTCAACTTTATACTGTTAGCTGTCTTTGATGAGTTTCACACAGCCTGCATTGTACTTTTTGGTATCTTTTTAAGCTACGATGGATATTACAAAGACTTAATGAGGTTTTTTTAACTGTTTCCCCCATAGAAGCACCTTTTAGTGCATTAAGTTTATTCCTTCACTGAAGAAAATAGTTCTAATTTATACAGTCATAAATATGTACCATACAAAATATTTTCTATATTCTAGCAGATGATGGCTTAAAGCAGGCTGAAAGTAAAGCAGAATGTGCTTAAGGCGCATTCTGCTTTACTTTCAACCTGCTTTAAGTGGACAACTATATTCAATACTAGAGACATGCTTTGTGGGAAAGGGTTAAGAAAGTTGTTGTTCCAACAGACAGACAAATGGTCTGACAGTGACTCTTATTTGTTGGCCTAAACTTAATGTTAGTCATTATTTTACTCATGTACCATTTCATTATTTTCTGAATTGTTTGGCCACATTTGTCACTGGTTAGGAACTTGGTTACAGTGGGGCGAGGGTCCTCACGACAGGTGGTATAGGGGTCATTTCGAAAAATGTTTCAGAGTCATGACTTTTTCTCGCGTTTACATGTAAAAACATACTCGTTCAGCGAGTTTACACAGCCTCTTGACAAGGATTCATGATAAAAACGTGGTAAGTGCTTTCGGCTTCCATTTAAGAAGATACTTAACGTCGCCTGCGTTAGAATTCAGGTGAATAGAGGAAATAAAAGCAAGTGATTCCCACTGGCTACATGTAGATGCACATATTTTTGTTATAAATTGAATTAACGTGATAAATTTCAGCATTTAACACAATAAGATTATCTATTTGTTCGTGTTTTTCTAATATTGAAGCATTTTTTAAAGAAATATGTCCGATTTTTAATGTTATCATACGTTTGGTGTTACTTATCAATGTGATGTAGAGGTTACAGGTCCCTGACGACTGTTTGATAAGTGTTACAGGTTCTTCTTAACAGTGTTACAGAGTATTCACGAATCTCGAAATGGGCGAGATCTCGTTAGAAGACCCCCGTTTACTCGATATAAGTCTGGATATTGAAGTAAACGGCAATAACAATATATGCGGCACTTCCAGCAGCCGGACTCCCGTGCAAATGTCGTAAAGGCAGCTGAAAAAAGCAGTTTCTTTGTAAAGAATATCAGTACAGTCTTTGTAAAGAATATCAGTACATGACCACAAGTTCAGGCATTCTTTAGCGCCACAAAAATACCCCTGTGGGAAGGTATTGAATTATTCTAGAACTATTCGAGAATGATTTCTTGAATATTCATGAAAAATAGTAGAAGTGGCCATTAAACGTTCATGAATATGCTGCAATAATTCTAGGAATTTGATGTTTTTAGAACCATTGTTCTAGAATTGCAGAAGTTCTTGAACTCCTTTTGTAGAATGTGTAAAGTATTTTTGAAACCCTAGAACTATTCTATTTAACGTTGATGGGTGTTCTAAAATTCCTGAACACTTTTCACAGGGGTAGTTTTCATCGAAAAGAAAGGTAAATTGCACTTTGTGCAATAAAGCTTTTAGTTCAGTCTATGACTTTAATTAACACGTACTGGCGTATCACAACAAAATCAAACTGCTTTATCAATTATACAGCGGACGGTTTAATAATCGGAAAACTCTGGCAAGACATCGGCATGTTTATCATTCTTGGCAAAAGAGAGCCTTTGAATGTGACACTTGCGGAGCAGAACTCAATACCAAAGCCTCGCTCATTGAACATCTCGAAGACAAACACGGACCAAAGAATCTGGTCTTTGTTTGTGGAACTCATTTTCATGTAGGCCGTCGTTTAGACGACACCAGAAAAAATGCAAATTTACTCACGCTTGAGATTTGAATTACTTATTAAATTTCGCAAAGTTGATAATATGCACGGGTTCGAGTGCGGTTCGATCCTATTCTCGGTGGAAGATCTATAACGCATTCTGTTTTATACATTTAATAGACTAACAGTCGTATTTGAAAACAGTTAAGAGGCTGGTGCCGCGCCAACTTTCTCGATGACTCATCAGGATCAATCTCGAAAAAGGATCTCTAAGATAGTCAAACAGCTTTGATCCGATTCAGACACATACTTATTCAGCTTCTCGTTCGAATCTAACCTGTTTATCTGTGTTTATACGGTCAGAGTAAAGCAGTGAACGGGTTAAACTTATATTTGATATATGACGGATCGTTTTGCACATATGATTTATTTGTCTGAGAAATAGTTAGAAAGCTATTAATTAAACATAAAATATAGAGCAACAAATAGTGCAAATCGAGACCAGAGTTCGCCTGTGGCAAGATATGAGATTTGCCTATTAGGAAGAATTTACCTTGCACACCATAATGTCTAAATTAAAGGTGGCTTTCAGTTTTTTCATTAAGTACTATGCTTTGGTTGACAAGTTATGTAATGGACTGAGATAACCATACGATAATTTTGCAGGTTCTTTTTTATTACATGTACCGGTTATGTTTTGCCTTTGGAGCTGTTCTACACGTTAGCTTATTTCAGTGATCGCTTTAGAGATATTTGCAAGTACATGTATATATTTAATTTTTAAGAGTCTGGTTTTCATTTTGGGAAATAAATACAGCAACAGAATCTTTGAAATTGAGTACTTTTTATTATTTTTGCATCGTGTTAACTCTTCCGAAATTATTAAATACGACGATGGTTCTTTACATATGATAGAATATCAAGTAGGCACTAACCGAACGCAGTAATACGTAATAATGACAGTAAATCTCATTTACAACCGCTAAAACGAAGGCAAATTGATTGTATAAAAGACAGGTGACAGCTTAAAGCATTGTAAAAGATAAAGGACCTCTTGCAATACATGCTTTTTAGATCCATTCGCTCTCAAACAAAACAAAAATGTCGATAACAACCTGTAACCATTTATTACCTGTTGTCAGAGAACCTATAACACTCTCTGTTAGACTCTGTAACCTTATTAACCACTTGAAATCCAGAAAATTTCATTGATGTACGATATTTTTAATATGATTCTCTTGCAAAGATGCAATTTAAGTATTAATCTTGCCAGAAACATTAATTTCAGGCGAAATGATGCAGTCATTTATAAGAATTGATCGTTGTGAACAAAAACCTTGATTACCGCGTCGTTTTATTAACTATTTCAAGCGTAAATTCCATAAATGGAACGAATTAAGCATGCACGACGCTTAGAAAAACATCGGACTATATGGTGACAATAACGATTTACAGTGTTTATGTCAATTTGACCTTTAATTACCTCTTTTGCGTTCACTTCAGCGTGCCAAGTTTTGTTTCACGACGAGACTCTGAAACATGTATAGTCAGGACTCCGATACCACCTGTCGCGAGGACCCTCGTCCCACTGTAACCAAGTTCCTAACCAGTGTTTGTTACACATACAAAAAAATTCCTTAGAAAGAAACAGTAATGATTTTTAATAGGGTTTTTTATTACCATTAACCCTTTACCCCATAACCTGTTTCTAATTTTGAAAATAGGTGACTACTTAAAGCAGGTTAAAAGTAAAGCAGAATGCACCCTAAGGCGCATTCTGCTTTACTTTCAGCCTGCTTTAAGTTACCACCTGCTAGAATTAAGAAAATATTCCTTCTATTACATATTCATGACTGTATATAGATTGAAATTAAATTTTTTCGCGGAGGATTAAACGGAATGTGTTAAAAGGCGCTTGTATAAGGTAATGGGTTAAAAATACAGTACACTAATCTTGTTAGTATGAGTGTATGTATCAATCAAACAAGCAGAGACACATCTAGCAGGTGAAAGACCACAAAAACACTGACAGGTCTGATGACAATAACATGTCAGAAACATGCAAAAATACAAAACAGTACTAACTACTAAACACTACCAAACAGTACTAACAAAACTAACTAACTTAAGGCACATTCTTCTTTACTTTCAACCTGCTTAAAGTGATTAACTGTTTTCAAAGTTAGGAACAGACTATGGGGTAAAGGTTTAACCCATTACCACATACATGTAAGCTTTTAATTTAGTCCTCCACTGAAGAAAATAGTTCCAAATTATACCTTTATAAATATATACCATAAGAAACATTTACTATATCCTAGCAAATGCTAGCTTAAAGCAGGCTGAAAGTAAAGCAGAATGTGCCTTAAGGCATATTCTGCTTTACTTTCAACCTGCTTCAAGTGGTCACCTATCTTCAACACTAGAAATAGGCTATGGGATTATGGGTTAAGGAAATATCATAAGAGGGCAAAACAGGTTACCTGGCCTGTAATCTGGATTCAAACTGTTTTCATCCGTTACCATAATATTATATGATAGTTTAGGTAAAGGTTAATGGTCAACTTCATGCAGAGCTGCCTATATAGCAACATAAATATTTTATCCTTTTCAATGACAGCTATTTATCTAATGTTTTTTCCATGCAGGGAATAAATATCAATAACCTAATCATTGAAACTAGGCCAGCATGAAAAATAGGACTTTTCAAGCTTCCCTGAATATTCAAGATTAGTGCAGTGATTTGACCTAGAAAAGCTAAAAACTCATTTGGATTTGAATTAATCAATTTTCAGCTTTATTTAAATTTTCTGAACATTATGAGCTCTAGAAAAGGGGAATATTTCAAAGATTATAACTTTAATGTCTCAGGCACATCTTATGCTGTGAGTTCCGTATAGTTGTTTTAGTGAGAATGTCACAACAGAGGGTATTTAGTTAGTACAGATATAACCCTTTTTTCAAAGTTTGTTTTCTGTATTGAAGACAGATGGTTGCTTAACCCGTAACCACATAACCTGTTTCTAGTTTTGAAAATAAATGACCACTTAAAGCAGGTTGAAAGTAAAGCAGAATGCACCTAGGGCACATTCTGCTTTACTTTCAACCTGCTTTAAGGTACCATCTGGACAGATACGACTTTCCTTAGTGTAAAAATGTGTATTTATGGAGGAATCATTTTAATTTTGTATTAATCAGTATTTTGTCTTATCCAAGTTCGTTATAAGTGAGCGTCACTGTATTGATATAAGAATATAATTACACTTTTAAAGAAACCAATATTTTACATTCAAATTTCAGATTCTTCCCATTTTCATAATTATTCAATTTCCTTTTGGCACAATAAACAGTGCATCATCCCTACAATGGCCCTCCTTACAACAACCCTTGCAGCCTAAACAAGAAATTATGTTTAACCTTTTCACAGATGTGTTATTGTCTGCTTAAATTTGTCGCCTGCTGTTAATCTCAAAGTCACATATTGGACATTTTGACAGAAAAAAACCCATAATGATGAGGTACAAACAGCTTGACAAACAGCTTGTAGCAGAGCGTCTGATCTTGATTCAAGCCGTTTGCAAATGGAAGCCAATTTCCCTCCCTATAACAACTCCCTCAAACAACACACACAACCATTGTCTCCCATTGCAAGTTGTTGAAGAGAGGGAGCACAGTATATAATGTATTTGGAAAGCATAATGATGCTGATTTTACTAATTTCTGTAATGTTTAATTGCAAAAAGATAATTTCTACATTCTCAGTGACCTTGACCTTGATTTGTTCCATTTACTTCCAAAATTTAAATAGGTGGTCACAAAGTGGCAGTTTGTTACCTTAAAATAATCAGCTGGGGTTATCACTTGGTGTGCTGAGTTAACTCATTCAACTCCATAGATAAACCTTTTTACGCATTTCATTAATTCCTCCGCTGAAGTAAATAGACTTAAAGCAGGCTGAAGTAAAGCAGAATGTGCCTAAATACACATTCTGCTTTACTTTCAACCTGCTTTCAGTGGTCACCTGTCTTCAAAACTAGAAACAGTCTATGGAGAAAAGGGTTAATGTTGTCTAATGAATACTGTAATTGACAGATTACACTTAATGGATTCTAATCAGTGGTCAAGGAGTGGAGCATCTGATCAGGATTTAAACTATATGTAAAGATCTTCAGCATAAGTGTTCAAGCTCAAGAAGTTAGGCCTTGACTTAAAACCAAAGACAATAATTAATGCAACCCACCCCAATGAGGTGCAAATGCATTCTGTACATTTGATTTAACATCTAAACAGATACAGTCACACTTGTGCAATGCAGACAGACTATACTCAATGAAGTGGCATTTAAATCTCCTTTAGTACAGGTGTTTACTTCTAAAGGAGCTTTCTGTATTAACCCTTTGAACCCTAGTCCCGCATCTAGGCGTCCTTTTCAAACAGTGTACATGTGAATAGTTCACTTGTCCTATGCAAACAGTGAAGACCCAGATCAGAGGGCTCCGAATGGAGCCCTCTGATCAGGGTCTTCACTGTTTGTCACAATGACATATATTGACAAAAACAACCCTTAAAAGTCAGAAATGGACAAGGCTAAAATGGAAACTGGAATTGTCCATTTAAAGTTTCAGGGAGGAAAGAGTTAAACAAAAACCTGTCCGAAAGACTGAGCATGAATTGACTTTTAAGTTTTTAAAAAATGAGATTGACTGTTATCCTTTTTAACTCAAGTTATTTACTTCAACGGACAACTATTTACTTCAACGGACAACTGCTACAAAATTGAGGTTATCTGCTTAGCTAACATAAACTTTTACCCTTCCATACAGACCTACATTTCTCTAAATATAACCAACAAAACATTTTAATTTACAACTGAAGCAAAATGTCAGATCACTATTTTAAAGCTGATAAGATTTTTAAAGCAGACAACACTTTCAATTCCCGTCTAATATCGTGCAATTTATATGCAAACTGTGCAACAGATGGTTTATAAGGCAGACTTCAGAGAAACTAATCTAAGGATCACACCAGATGTGACCGAGGTGTAAAGTTTTAATTAAAGCCATAAATTGTGATGGATTGTGATAATAATTAAAAATGATTTTTTTCATTGTTTTTTCTTTTTAAAAAAACTACTGGTAATCCCTCAAAGTGCTGTTTTTCTTTGTTTGTTAATCATAAGCTCTATCACTTTAAACTTGACTTGGTTTGTATTTTTAAACAGTTTGGATCCAGATGTCATGAGATACCTAAATTACTCAGCATCTACTGGCAATCTGGATCCAATGTTTTTGACACCTGAATAAATTTGTTTTTTCTTCCAAAAAGAACAATGAACTTTGGTTATATTTTGCAGACTAAAACAAAATATTATTCATTAACCCTTTATTCCTAGGATGTACATTTTATGCATTTAATTCATTCTTCAACTGAAGAAAATAGTTCCATTTTATAATTCTAATAGATGGTAGCTTCAAGCAGGTTGAAAGTATTCTGCTTTACTTTCGACTTGTTTTAACTACCGGTAGTCATCTGTATTCAAAACAAGAAACACGCTATGGAGTAAAGGGTATTAGCGAGATAAAGAGTTGTTGTCTCTACACTGAATTAATATGTCCAGTCTTTGATGCCAAGAAAGTACAAACTGAATGCCATGCCACTGAATGCCAAACACTGAACAGTTTGAAATGTGATCCAGATCCAAGTAGTTGGCAAATGACAATACAGTCTATTCACGATACTACGAATCGGCATCGGGTCTCGTCGATTGTTCGTAGTAATGCATTTTCGTAACAATGCATCTTGAGAATACGATGAGATTTCCACCTTACCTCTTCACCAGGTATCGCCGTAGTATCAACATACATGTATCTACCGTACACCAATCTGGTAATTGAACATGTGTAATGGCATTGTCGTAATGCGATGTCGTAAAAAATATATATTTTATCCATGTATCGGTTTGATTTATATTTCGTGTTTGCCGATCAAAGAATGCATGTACGAAAGTCCACTCATATTTAAACAAATAACATTGTGTATACTGGAATGTCATTTGTCATAAGGGGTTATGTATAAAACAAGAAACGGTAAGACCAGCTAACAGAGGGAGAAAACGAAATATTTCTGACATTTTCCCCGTTATGTTTCCATCAATTCCTTTGTGCTTTAACCACCCATAAGCATTCTCTTTAAGCGAAATCTAGTTAATACGCTAGCAATATTATAAGTGGTAGATCTAATTTAAAGAAAGAAGAAACGAATCAAAACATTTACACGACGTATGCATACAAAAATTAAACACAGGGCATAGTAAAGTGTCGTAAAATCGCCTTGTAGAATCCTCTTTGTAGTTGCAGATGTTATATCGTTGATAAACGTTTTTTAGCAGTGCATTAGCAGAAATTATGACCAGTGTAAACAATGGATAATTATGCCAACTCGAGCAAAGGATGTCTTTGTTGACGTAAATGTGAACAAGAGGGCCAGAATGGCCCTTAATCGCTCACCTGTACATGGTGATGGGTCAGTGATTTCAGAAAAGAAGATTTGTGAAATTTTGACCCACGGGCGGGGTCACTTTTGACCCCAGGGACATAATATGAATGCTCTTGATACAGGACCTGTAGACGATGCTATGTGCCAAATATCTAAGCTCAGTGTACTATGATTTCAGACAAGAAGATTTTTAAAGTTTTCATTGAAAAAAATCTATGTTTAGCTCTGGTGACCCAGATATGCAACAGACCGCAACCAATTCATCAACATATGTGAAAGACCTCTAGACATTACATCATGCAAAATATCTAAGCTCTAGCCATATTGATTTCAAAGAAAAATGTGTTTGAAAATTTCACTATATAACTCCATGTAAAATGGCGACACCCGGGCCGGGGCCAACTTTGACCCCAGTGGCAAAATTTGAACAAATTTGATAGAGGACCTGTAGACAATGCTTAGTGAAGTTTGGTTGCAATCAGGCATGTGGTTTTGAAGAAGAAGATGTTTGAACATTTCACTATATAACTTTATGTAAAACAGTGACCCCCAGGGCTGGGCCAATTTTGACCCCAGGGTCAAACTTTGAACAATCTTGATAGAGGACCTATTGATGATGCCATGTGCCAAATATCTAAGCTCTGGTCCTTGTGGTTTTTGACAAGAAGATTTTTTAAGATTTCCTAATTTTTTCACTTTGGTTGCCATAGCAACCAGACTTCTGCATTGTTTCAAATTCTTTGAACAACTTTGAAAGAGCTTGACCCAAGGAACATTCCTGTTAAGTTTGGTTGCAATCAGACATGTGGTTTTGAAGAAGAAGATGTTTGAACATTTCACTATATAACTCTATGTAAAACAGTGACCCCCGGGGCGGGGCCAATTTTGACCCCAGGGTCAAACTTTGAACAAACTTGATAGAAGACCTATAGATGATACTATGTGCCAAATATCTAAGCTCTAGCCCTTGTGGTTTTTGACAAGAAGATTTTTTAAGATTTCCTTATTTTTTCACTTTGGTTGCCATGGCAACCAGAGTTCTGCATTGTTTTAAATTCTTTGAACAACTTTGAAATAGCTTGACCCAAGGAACATTCCTGTGAAGTTTGGTTGCAATCAGGCATGTGGTTTTGAAGAAGAAGATGTTTGAACATTTCACTATATAACTCTATGTAAAACGGTGACCCCCGGGGCGGGGCCAATTTTGACCCCAGGGTCAAACTTTGAACAATCTTGATAGAGGACCTATAGATGATGCCATGTGCCAAATATCTAAGCTCTAGCCCTTGTGGTTTTTGACAAGAAGATTTTTTAAGATTTCCTTATTTTTTCACTTTGGTTGCCATGGCAACCAGAGTTCTGCATTGTTTCAAATTCTTTGAACATCTTTGAAAGAGCTTGACCCAAGGAACATTCCTATGAAGTTTGGTTGCAATCAGACATGTGGTTTTGAAGAAGAAGATGTTTGAACATTTCAGTATATAACTCTATGTAAAACGGTGACCCCCGGGGCGGGGCCAATTTTGACCCCAGGGTCAAACTTTGAACAATCTTGATAGAGGACCTATAGATGATACTATGTGCCAAATATCTAAGCTCTAGCCCTTGTGGTTTTTGACAAGAAGATTTTTTAAGATTTCCTTATTTTTTCACTTTGGTTGCCATGGCAACCAGAGTTCTGCATTGTTTCAAATTCTTTGAACAACTTTGAAAGAGCTTGACCCAAGGAACATTCCTGTGAAGTTTGGTTGCAATCAGGCAAGCGGTTTTGAAGAAGAAGATGTTTGAAGAAATTGTTGACGCACGACGGACGCCGGACGAAGACCGACCACAAAAGCTCACCTTGAGCACTTTGTGCTCAGGTGAGCTAAAAACCCACAGGTGCGATTCATACCAATGCA
Organism: Gari tellinella; assembly: GCA_922989275.2. Classification (NCBI taxonomy): domain Eukaryota; kingdom Metazoa; phylum Mollusca; class Bivalvia; order Cardiida; family Psammobiidae; genus Gari; species Gari tellinella. The sequence continues at coordinate 111,312,458 of OV277856.1, read as the reverse complement.
TCTTTTTACTACTGTTTAGGTGTTTAACCCTTTGAACCCTAGTCCGGCATATAGGCGTCCTTTTCAAACAGTGTTCATGTGAATAGAACACTTGTCCTATGCAAACAGTGATGACCCAGATCAGAGGCCCTCTAATCTGGGTCATCACTGTTTGTCATAATGCCAAATATTGACAAAAACAAGCCTTAAAATTCAGAAATGGACTAGACTTAAATGAAAACTGGAATTGTCCATTTAAAGTTTCAGGGAGGAAAGAGTTAAGGGGCTAAGAAAACCTTTCGAAATAACGTGTTTTTCGTTCGTTTGCATTTTCGTAACAATGCATCTTTTTACCATTGAATAAAGAACAAAATCGGACGGGACCGGCGGTGTTTTTCGTAGTAGACCGTTATTTCGTAATAACGAGAATCCTAGTATCGTGAATAGACTGTACTACTTAACCCATTACCCTATAGCCTGCTTGTAGTATGGATGATAAGTGACCACTTAAAGCAGGTTGGAAGTAAAGCAGAATGCACCTCAAGGCGCATTCTGATTTACTTTCAGCCTGCTTTAAGCTACAATCTTCGAGGATAAGAAAATATTTATTATAGTACATATTCATTACTGTGTAAACTGTAACTATTTTCCTCAGAGAAGCAATAAACTGAAGGTGTAAAAAGGCGTATTTATTGGGTAATGTGTTAACAGTGAGCACTTGGCATAATCTTAGACTGCTATTTTATGTAATCTTACAAAACATGATACAAAAAAATTGGATTGGATTTGAGTATACCGTAATGCTTATAGAGACTCAATGCTTTACTCAATTAAAATGTTTTCGGTATTGAAGACAGATTGTTGCTTAAAGCAGGTTGAAAGTAAAGCAAAATGTGCCTTAAAGCTTTAAGCTAACATCTGCTAGGATATGGAATGTTTTCATATAGGGTAGTGCATAATTATTCATGACTGCATGGAGTGGTACTGTTTTCTTCAGTGGAGGAATAAATATAATGTGTAAAAAGGCCTATCTATGGAGTAATGAGTTAACACAAGCAAGAGGTCTGTTTAGAACTCTTGAGAGTTATCACAATCTCAGGGCTCAGACCACATACCATAGAAGACATTTGGCTGGAAGCTCAAAGTGAGAATGCAGTTTTTTATGGGCTGTCAGATAAGAGGATGTTTATATTCCTTTATGTCTTCATCAAGCACTATATAACATGTTATGACTACTCGTAATGTTTTTCTTTCCGATACAATTCTAATTAGTAGTCACAACACAGAATTTGGTGGCTACCTATGCTATATAATAGATTTTAACCAATTACCCCATAGACTGTTTCTAGAATTGAAGAGAGGTGACAACTTAAAGCAGGTTGAAAGTAAAGCAGAATGTGCCTTAAGGCACATTCTGCTTTACTTCAAGCCTGCTTTAAGCTACCAACTGCTAGATTATAGAAAATAGTTCTTATGGTACTTATTCATGACTGTATTTTCTTCGGTGGAGGGATAAAGCCGTAAAAAGGTGCATTTATGGGGCATTCTGCTTTAATTTCAGCCTGCTTTAAGCTACCATCTGCTAGAATATAGAAAATATTTCTGATAAAAATAAATTCATGACTATATAAAAATGGAACTATTTTTTTAGTGTAGTAATGATTTAAAGGCGTAAAAAAGTATCGTATTTATGGGGTAATGGGTTAATAATTAATATATTCTACATATCCAAATAGGACTCGAGATAAAATGTGTAAACCACTTATTTTTAATGTCTTCTCCATTATGCCTTCACCAAACCCTATGTTAATTGACTACTCATTGTTGCAAAGCGTTGCAATAGGCCAGGACTTTTACAAATATTCACTGGCACCTAAATGCACAGCAAAATTTAAGTGATTAAGAAAAATCCACAATTTCAAATTATCTCCAATTCTTTCAACCTGTTTTAAGCAACCACCTATCTTCTAAACACACCACACCTCTACATCAAACCCTCCCTAGATTACACATTTATTTAGTGTAGTTAACCTATTACCCCATAGCCTGACTCTGGTTTTGAAAATAGGTGACCACTTAAAGCAGGATGAAAGTAAAGCAGAATGCGCCTTAAGGCGCATTCTGCTTAACTTTCAGCCTGCTTTAAGCTACCATCTGCTAGAATATTGTAAATATTTCTTATCAAACATATTCAAAACTGAATAATTGGAAATATTTTCCTCAGTGGAAGAATAAATTACAGGCGTAAAAAGGCGTATTTATGCGGTAATGGTTTAATAGTATTACTGGGAAGGCTATACTAGTTAAGATTTATCTTACTATCGATAAACCAATCAGTAACAGGAAATACTATCTCAACCCTTATAGTGTCGGCACCAGAGTGTATGCATTCTGCACAAACACTGTAGATCCTGAAGGAGCCCTCTGATCAGGATCTACACTGTTTGTTATATTTTGCAAACAATTTTCCTGAAAGTCAGTGTAAACTGATCATATCTAAGATGTGGAAGGGTCTGTATGGAAGTTCAGTATTGATAGGGCTACGTAGAAGTGCACAGACGGTGAAAAACATTGACACTTGTTAGCCTACGTCAAAGTGAATGTTTTAAGGCAGAAATTCAGATCAAGAAAATATCAAACCATCTTGTGAGGTCTACCGATGAACAAAAAGTTGTTTTTCAAAGCAGCCATTCTAGAAATTAATTTGAGATCTTTAGACCTTTCCCAATATATAGTACAATCATGTATATAAGAAATGCTGTTTTCATTTCTTCAGTTTTTAAATAGTGAAATGCCTTTGTATATCTGATAAAGAAATGTTTCCTACATCGTTCATCTTGACATAAGGTTCCTTAAAACAGGTTTAAGGTTACCGTAAGCAGAAATCTGATTGAGTGCTAGGGAGATTTGTGTTTTACTTTCGCCCTGTTTTATGCAGCCTCCTAGTAATGCAGAAGTTTCTAATGAGACTGTCAACATCATTTTTCTTTTGCATAATGTATCTTAATCCCCTCCCCCACCCCTTGGAAGTGCTTTTTATCAGATTTACACGATCAGACGCCGCGTCACGCAGCATTTGATCTGGATTCAAGCTGTTTGTCACTCGTTATTAAGTTTTTATGTCAAAATGTCCATTATGTAACTTTGAGAAAATCAGCAGACGACAATTTTAAGCAGACGGCATTGCAGCCGTGAATAGGTTGGACATAATTGTCCTGTTATGGGAACAGTGGAATGTGTCGTTGTAAGGAGGGAGTCATTGTTTGGAGGGCCGTTGTAGAGAGGGAAAACTGTACTTATTCTTCATAACGATTCTTCTAGACTGATCTGTGTCCAAGCTATATATATAAACTTGTGGTAATGTGCTGTAAGTAGATAAAGATCATATAAACATCCTTACTACAGTATTTTGTCAACAGCCTAGGGAGACATTGACCTTTACAACTTGAAGCCTCTGTGTGAAATATGTCATCAAATGTATACATTACATCAAATCGGCCTGAATTGATTTGTTTTGATTTGTTTAGATTTTACGTCGCTTTCAACAGTATTTCAGTCACATCGCGACGTCCAGCTAATTACAGGTGGAGGAAGACCCCAGAAGCCCTTTATGCACTGTTTCAGGCACAAATCGGCAACTGGCTAGAACCACCGACCTTCCGCAAGCCAGCTGGAAGGCTTCCCCACATGAAAAATCCGAACGACCCTCCTGGGATTCGAACTCACAGCAGTGAGTAGCTTAGTGATGTAAGTCACAGTGACTATACCACTAGGCCACGGAGGCCCCACAAATCTGCCTGAATTAACACCCAAAACATGTGGTCTTTCAACCCTTCCCTCTTCCCCCCAAAGCTTGTTATAAGTGTTTAAGACAGCCTTAAGACAGGTCCTTAAAAGGAGTATTTATGGGGTAATGGGTTAAGTCACATATTAATGATAATGCATGCAAGGCTATGTGAGGAATGGGTTAAACTCCTTATGAGTGGATGTTAAAGAAGACTTCATAGTTTTCTCTTTACTTATAGGATATACCTATGACATGCGCAAAAAGACAGGAATAATCTTAACCCTCCCCCATAGAAGCGCTTTTTAGCACATTCAATTTATTTCTTCTATGAAGAAAAATAACTCCAATTTTTACAACCATTATCTAGCCTAAGGATTATATTCTTTATTCTAGCAGGTGGTAGCTTAAAGCAGGCTGAAAGTAAAGCAGAATGTGCCTTAAGGCACATTCTGCTTTACTTTCAACCTGCTTTAAGTAGTCACCTATTTTCAAAACTAAAGGTAGCGGGTTAATGACATGCTGTGATACAGGGATATTAAGCAGCCTTTGTCAAGATACAGGGATAAGATTGAAGATGGATTTAGATCTCAATATCCAATCAATTACAATGTAACAGAGCCTGTGGGCTGACCCCATTAACTATGACATACAAATGACACCCTCTGCATACAGTCAACGGGGCCCATCAGTCACTTGGCCCTGTCAAATGATACAATTTACAGTCTAACCTGCATTGAGAATCATTCAAAATGAAATGCATATCAAGGAAAGTCTTTAACCCATTACCCCATAGTCTTTTTCTAGAATTGAAGATAGGTGACAACTTAAAGCAGGTTGAAAGTAAAGCAGAATGTGCCTTAAGGCACATTCTGCTTTACTTTCAGTCTGCTTTAAGCTATTGTGTGCAAGAATATAGAAAAAAAAATTTATGATTTTTATTTGTGAAAGTATAAATTGGAACTATTTTCTTCAGGGGAGGAATTAATTAGAGGCGTAAAATGGTATATTTATGGGGTAATGGGTTAAGAGAGATAGTCACTTAATGCAGGATGAAAATAATGCAGAGAGCTCCCTTTCAGTATTACTTTTATCCTGCATTAAGCTGCAGCCTTTTCTAACGGGGTAGAGCTACCCATTGGATCTTTATTGAACTGGTCCTTCAGTCAAAATTGCGTTAAACTGAAACATGAAAAGAGATAAAAATTCAGTCAATTAAATAGGTGACAGCTTAAAGCAGACCAGAAGTAAACATATTTTCCTATTAGGGCTTTATGCTTTATTTCTGTTTGGCCTTAATAGTTCATCTTTCTTTACAGAACATCCTTGTTTCTAATAACAAGTTGGATTGTAAGATCTCATGTTTCTAGAACAAAAACTTGTGCTGTTAACATTTTACACTTTTCCTCTGTATTGTGGTTTTCTTTCAACCACAGGAATTGGGATACAGATTTATAAAATTTTGCACATTTTCACTATGGGAATTGAAACCATTTGTACATTGTGTTAACCCTTTCCCCCATAGCATATCTCTAGTATTGAATGTAGGTGTCCACTTAAAACAGGTTGAAAGTAAAGCAGAATGCGCTTTAAGCGCATTCTGCTTTACTTTCAGCCTGCTTTAAGCTATCATCTGCTAGAATATAGAAAATATTTTGTTTTTACATATTTATGAATGTATAAATTGGAACTATTTTCTTCAGAGCAAGAATAAACTGAATGCGCTAAAAGGCGCTTCTATGGGGGAAAGGGTTAAGCCCTTCTACTCAGTTAAGTGGGGTAATTAACACTCTAAATTCTTATTTCTTCATAAAACCATAAACATTGTATTGTGACTGCTCATTAAGGTTAATGGTATTCTGAGCCAGCTATTAATACATCATTTGACAAGTTCAACATTATGTGTAACATAATCATTATTATCAGATTGTAACCAGAAGCCAGGTCCTATTTCTTCCTGGTTTAGAGTAACCCGAGATATTTGTTGGTAATTGTCTAGCCTCCCCAGGCAAGGGTCATGGGTTTCCCAGGCAACTATACATGAAAAAACCAATTTAACCCATTACCCCATAAATAAGCATTTTTACGCCCCTTTAATTTATTCCTCCAATTCCAGTTTCCAATTATATGTTTAGTCCATTTTGACAATTAGGGTTGTTTTTTACAATATAAATTTCAAATTGACAAACAGTGCAGATCCTGATCAGATGGCTCCTGCAGACAAATTCAACATTTCCAACATTTTGCTCTTTGTTAAATTCAACCAAATTCTATGTTGTGACAGCTCTTTTGAATCATCTCTTTAAAACAATTTTGACCCTTTACCCCAGAGCTTGTGTTTTAGTTCTGAATACCTGAGACACTTAACGCAGGTTGAAAGTAAAGCAGAATGTGCCTCAAACCCTTTAAGCGACCATGTGCTAGGAAATATCTCCTATGTTGCATATTCATGACTGTATATTACTATAAAGTGAAACTATTTTCTTCCATGAAGGAATACATTAAAGGTGTAAAAATGTGTATCTATGGAGTAAAGAGTTAATGAGTAGTCACATCATAGGGTTTAATTGAGCCATAAGCATGTTAGTATTTGAAATACCTTATTTGGAGCTCTAAGTTACAGTGACATTTAATGAATGCTCGTGACAACCATGCATCATCCCAATCACGAATATTTACAATACATCAGCATAGAAAGTAGCAAATTAGCATGCCATTAATAGATACAGGCGAAATGCACTTCCCCATTCTGATGTAAACTAACAAAAGTGAGATGCACTTCCCCATTCTGATGTAAACTAACAAAAGTGAGAGCTCAATTTCAGGTCAACCTGTAATAGTGCTCCATGTTATATTACATGTATATCCAAGAAGCGTTTCAAATACATGTTGCATAACAGAGTTCCAGATAGGGCAGGTAAATCAAATACTATTTAATCGCTTACCCAATAGCCTGTTTTTTGTTTTGAAGATAGGTTACCACTTAAAGCAGGTAGTAAGTAAAGCAGAATGTGCCTTAAGGCACATTCTGCCTTACTTTCAGCCTGCTTTAAATCTTATTTGCTTGGAAAATGAAAATATTTCATATGGAACATATATATATTTATCACTGTATAAAGTGAAATTACTTTCATCAGTTGAGGAATAAGTTAAAAGTGTAAAAAGGTGTATTTATGGGGTAATGGGGTAATGGGTTAATTCAATCACCTCTGAATCCAATATCCAATAATTTATTGAGTCCAGATAATCCATTTCAACGATTTAGGGTTGTTTAATTACAATATACATGTATGGCAAAATGACAAACAGTGCAGACCATGACTGTGTGTCTACAATGTTTTTATAGGACAAGTGTACTATCCAAAGGTACCATGATGTTGAATGATGAGTATAGACGTAATGAGGGTTCAATTGGTTACATATATGTTACATACAAATTGCATTGTGTGACTACTCTTTGGGACAACTGACCTATCACCAAGAATGGTATAGTTCTGCCTCTGTATTGGTATTCTTGTCTGAAAGACTGCAGGAACCTGGGATAAAGCTCAAAATCCTTATGTTACAAAGCATTGCTAATAATTGGCACGGAGCTTCTTTTAAGTCATGAAATATCCCAATCATCTATACGTTCTGAAACATGTTGGCAGAAGTTTGTAATTATATTAGTTCCTGCTAGATATTATGCTGTGGCATACACTGGAGCATCAGCTCAATCTAACACATACAATAAAGGAAGATAAAGCGACAATACCCCTCTAGATCAAAGATCAGTTCATTCATGCAATGTTAAAGATACAGAGTACCAGATATGTAAGGAAACCAGAAAGCTCCAATAGGGTTGTTTGCTTAACAGCTATCTCGCCATAACCCATTACCCCATACCTGTTGCTAGTATTTAATACAGGTGATCACTTAAAGCAGGTTAGGTTAGGTCACATGACTAAATGTTCTGCTGGCTTTCTGATAAAGAATGAAAGATTTCTAAGCATTTTCATTCATCTATAATTAAGCAAAAGCCAGACTGTAGAAACATATAATTTGAAAATTTTCAATAGCAGAAGACATTAATTACTAAACAGCATACCTAAATTGGGCAACACCCTAACATAATGACATTGAAAGGCACAAGCCTATGAATGAAAACTAAAAGTTTTCTATGACCTTCATATAAACAGTAAATTTGTATCCAGATCAGATGCTAAACAACTGGTCATCTGCTCAGGATCCAAACTGTTTTTGACTAAGACTAATATACTAGCAAATACAGAGACGACAGAAGCACTATTAAAGCAGACAATATTTTGAGATGGTGAAGTTTATTCAGCAACCGAAGAACTCGCCATACAAAAGATGCATGCAGCCATTGAACTCAGATTAAAACTATCCAATATCAAAGAAAGCCAATGGTTAGCTCCTATAAAAGCTTAAAACCAGGTGCATCAAATACAACCTGTACTGACAGACTTTCTCACGGATCCATGCATTTTCTATTTAACCCATTACCCCATAAATAATCCTTTTTACACCTCTATTTTATTCATCCACTAAAGAAAATTGATCCAATTTATACAGTCATGAATATGTATCATAAGAAGCAAATAGCTTAAAGCAGGCTGAAAGTAAAGCAGAATGTGCCTTAAGACGCATTCTGCTTTACTTTCAAACTACTTTAAGTGATAATCTCACTTTAAAACTAGAAATATGCCATGGAGTAATGGGTTAAGACAGGTATTTTTCTGCATCTATTTTGTCCTACATTAAACAAACCATCTGTTTTTAGAGGTCTTTCACACTCTATTTGAATGATGACTTAAGAGGATTGGACAAAAAAGTAAACAGCTGTATAAACTATATGCCCCTAACATAACAACCTTATCTATGTTTGTATCTAACATCCCCAGGTCAAATGGTTAGAGCAAACAATTCTGTCCCATACAATTAAGTTCTAAGCAATTACAGTTTGATCAAACGAGCTGATCTCTGATAACATACAACAGATTCCACAGGTTGTGACCTGAGTTAATAGTATTCTGGTCTATCAACCAATTCCTTCATAGAACTTAAAATGTTTAGCCCTTTACTCCATGAATACACCTTTCATTTATTCCTCTGCTGAAGAAAATTATAGGCCTAGTTCCAATTTAAACAGTCATCAATATGCATCATAAGAGATGTATCCTTTATCTAAACAGATGGTAGTTTTAAGCACCTGAAAGTAAATTCTAGACACATTCTGCTTTACTTTCAACCTACTTTAATTGGTCACCTAACAGGCCATGGGGTACCGGGTTAACTCAAGAGACTGGTTGAGTGTTTTGCTTTACTGTCAGTCTGATTTTTTTAAAGTGTCCAGCATCTCTTAACCTGGACACAGGTAAGAAGCATTATGAAAAGGCAATACTTTGAAGAAAATACAAAGGTGTGACTAGACATCCCTAGTAACCCCTTCTGTCATGATACCTTCAGATTGGCAATTAAAGTTTCCAACTTAGTTTAGCCATATTTTTTACTATTTATGGTTGTTTTCGTCAATGTTTTACAATTTGACAAACAGTACAGACCTTGATCAGAGCATTCCCCTAGGATAGGGCAAAACTTATGCACTGTTTCCAAAGGACAAATATATACTGTGACTCAGGTTTAAAAGGTTAACCCAATACCCCATAAATATGCCATTTTATGCCTTTAATTAACTTATTTCTACATGGAAGAAAATAGTTCCAGTTTAAACAGTGGTGAATATAAATTTGAAAAAATATTTTCTATTTTCTAGCAGATGGTAGCTTAAAGCAGGTTGAAAGTAAAGCAGAATGTGCCTTAAGGCACATTCTGCTTTACTTTCAACTTGCTTTAAGTGGCCACCTAATCTTCAAATCTAGAAACAGGCTATGTGGGTAAAGGGTTAAGGAAAGGGTTACTCTCTAGTCTCAGTAAATACTTGTTTTAAGCATATTTTTAGATGTTTCAAATTAATTCAAAGGATTTAGATACTGAGAGTCACAAGCAGTAACTGTTGGGTTCCAATTAAGCTCCAGGTAAGATCAGCTTGATCCAAACTGTTTGTAAATTTAAGACTTGTCAAATGCAGTTGGTTAAACCCATAATTACCAATACATTTGCAAACAGTGAAGACTCAGATAAGATATTGGGTGACAAAATGTGGCATCTCATCAGTGACTGCAGTTATGTATAGTTTTGAGCTAAATGGTACAGAAGAGGCATTGTTTATATAACGTCCCCTTTACAATATTAATGAGCCCTTCCAACAGACACAACTGATGCATGCATTGAACTATCCAGGCATGAATGGTTAAAGGTAAAATGTTTGTAAAGTTACCCAATACCGGTACCCAATTGAGTACCAGGAAATCAAATCATCTTTCAGCTTGTGTTACCACAACCATCACAAAGGGCAATAAGAAAACTATCAGCTATAAGGTCATTCATGAATGAAAGGCCTTTATTATTAGCTTACCTAGGAAGTCTGGAGTTAGCCATTTTTGTCACGATATTACACCCTACATGTGTATGTTGTAAATTGCTCCTAAAATTATGTGGTGCCCTCTATCAATAATAAACAGAAAATATGCATCCTGAAGGGGAGACAAATGCATCCGGTTGAAGCAGCTGAGTAATCAAGGGAGAAAATCAGTGAAAGTTAGCAAATTCACTTTCACCTGCATTATCTACCTTGACTGTTAATAAACAATTGGTAGTTGGGATGAACTCTTTGCATGCAAGCAGCGGACATATCTGCCACAGTGATTATCTTTTCAAACAGTTTAGATCCAGATGAGACACCATAATGCGGCGTCTCATCAGGATCCAAACTGTTTGCCATTCTGACCCTGAATTTAAATGAAATTTTGAAAAATTCTAATTTTAGAACAAAAGCAGACGACAATTGTTGCAGACGAAAAAATTACCCAGCATGCAAAGAGTTAAATGCCCATTTAATTGTTTCCTCCATAGCCAAATCAATTACATCCAACTGTGTTTCGGGCAGAATACTGCTCTTTTAGGCGCTTTTGCTTTACTTCATCTTGCTTTAACCCACTACTCAATAGCCTGTTTTCTAGTATTGAAGATAGAATACCACTTAAAGCAGGTTGAAAGTAAAGCAGAATGCACCTGCAGGCACATTCTGCTTAACTTTGAGCCTGCTATAAGCTACCATCTGCTAGGATGTAGATAATATCTATGTTACATATTTATGAATGTATCAATTTGAATTATTTTCTTCAGTGGTGGAATAGATTTAAAGCATACAATGTGTCTATGGAGTATTGGGTTAAAGCTTCTTTGGATTGTTCTGTACTGCAGGCCAATATCTGTCAGGTGGACTAACCATACAATTCTTATCTATTATTATTTACCATATTTGATTTTATTTTGATGTATGAAAAGTTCCCTGAAAGATGCAATAAAGTATTGCCAGATGAAAGCCTATAGGTCATGCATGTGACTGTCATTCAATGTTTGACAATGGTCTACTGAGACTGACAATCAGAGCATGAGCAGTAATAGGGACTACAGAGTGCAAATAATACAACTATGTAATGGATCATGCCACTATACACAATCCATGACGTAAACTTTTCCTAAAATAGGCCTAGATCTTGTTCAATGTTTAAGACAGGCAGGTATTTAAAGCAGCTCAGAATGAAGCAAAAATCTTCATTTGAATGAATTCTGCTTTACCAATAAACCTGCTTTAAGCAGCCACATGCCAAGATGCAGAAAACTTTTCCGGATCTTTTTTTTATCAGGACAAGTTAGAAGCAAGAAATAAAGAGCTATAGAAAACATTTCCGACAAACTAACACATGTCTGCTTCAATGCACTTGCTTAAAGAAACGGGAAAACAAATGCTATGCCATATTTCCGCTTTAATCCTTTACCCCATAGCCCGTTTCTAGTTTTGAAGACAAGTGATCACTTAAAGCAGGTTGAAAGTAAAGCAGAATGCGCCTTAAATTACAGCCTGCTTTAAGCTACCAGTTTCGAGGATAAAGAAAATAACTCTAATGGTACATATCAATGACTGTATAAATTGGAACTGTTTTCTTTAGTGGATGAATAATTCAAAGACGTAAAAAGGAGTATTTATGGGGGGGAAAGGGTTCAGCTTCAAGTGGCCTTTTTTTCTCCAAAAATTGAAAAAAGTTAAGCTAGGTTTACAGTAGACAGTTTTTAGGCAGACAGTTTTACTGAGCTCAGTGGAATATGATTAATGTGGCCTGTATATAAATGAGCCCCATTTACACAGGAAAGTGATGCTCTCTCTACTTGCATCCAGATTTGATTCAGTCTGCCATTGTCAGTTTACAGATATTTCTGTCATATAATGCAAGAGAGAGCATTTACATGTAATAACTACACCAAATTGTCTAGACACAAATGCAGAGCTAAGAATTAGAGGGGGTGAATTAAAGATTTCTAACATTTTCTTTTTATGGCTCAAACTACCACATCTAAGAGATGATTCAAAAGAGTGAATTTAAGATACCGGTTGGTTTTGGTAGCGACAAAAGTCCAGTTTATATAATCCAAAATTAAGCATTTGTACGTTGACCATTCCCCCATAGCCTTAAGTGCAGATTAACTCATTTCCCCATAAATACGCCTTTTTACATCTTTAATTATTATATTCCTCAACAGTTACTGAAGAAAATATTTCAAATTTATATAGTCATGGATATGAATCATAAGAAGCATTTTCTATATTATAGCAGATGTTCGTTTGAAGCATGCTAAAAGTAAAGCAGAATGCGCCTTAAGGTGCATTCTGCTTTACTTTCAACCTGCTTTAAGTGACTACCTGTTTTAAAAATAAGAAACAGGCTATGGAGTAAAGGGTTAATGATATCTTACTGTGTTATGGCAGGTGGTAACTTAAAGAAAGATGAAAGTAAAGCAGATATGTGTATAAAACACCATCAATAAACATTCAATTTTTAGTGAGCATGTGGAGTAGAAAGTCAAACAAGGCATCCTATGGCACTTGTGCAGAGAACAGGATTAACTTTTTAGATGCTAGCAGTGATTACCTTACTGGTTGAACCCAGATGAGATGCTGCATTACATGATATCTCATCAGGATCAAGACACTCTGACACAAATTTGAAAGGAAAATTTAACGAGAGCACCACATGCGTGTGCCACGCTCGTCTGTTTTGTTATCCTCATTATGGCCAATGTTAAATTCTCCCTATTTTACCTCTAAATGACCTCTAAATGGCACCTTGACCTTTGTCAGACATGGAGCTCAGGAGCTTCTTGAGGTGAGTACACATACCATATATAAAGTCTGTATCACATGTAGTTTCAAAGTTATTGCCAACGTTAAGATTTCGGACGACAACGACTAACAACGACAAACAATGACGCAGCCACCGGAGTGATGACAATAGCTCGTAGTTTCTTCGAAACAGACAAGCTAAAAACCAGGAGAGATCAAAATTCTTTTTAACTCACCTCGCTTGAGAGGGCTTTGCCTTTGGAGGGGGAAACTTGCCACCATCTTTTGGCTTCACATCACTATTTGAAGGGTTAGGTTTAACATCCTCACTTGATCGATAAACACACTTTAATCCTGAACTATTATTTTCACTAATTGTGTTTAGCGCAGAACTACTTCCTGACAACGAACTACTTCCTGAGTTGCTATGGTAACCACTACTTCCTGAGTTGCTATGGTTACCAATACTTCCTGTCTCAACACTTCCACTACTGTGGCGTTTTTGTACAAGTCTTGGTGAAGTATCATCTCCATCCAGTTTGTTTAACTTCAAGGGTCCAGGACTTGTGTGTGTTGTTTTGAAGACACATTTCATACCCTCTGGGGTACCATCATTTGATGCATTGATTATGTCTGCCGATTTCTTGATGTTTGCTGGCGAGGAAATGTTTGACCCATAACCAAAAATCTGGGGTCCAAACAAGGCTCCATAGCAGGGCTTGTGACAGTATGGGACCCCTTTGCGCTGGAAATAGACAATGAAGATACAATGTATCAATTATAGGAATGCATCAACAGCAAATGTAAAATATATTATTCAATTACAGTCAAACCATTTAGAAGTTAGCAGATTCGGGTTGAACAGTGCTCCAGATAAGAAGGAGTAACTTGAACACTAAATCATATGGTGTTACTACTCATCAGAATTGTCTCAAAGAGATGATTCTAAAGAGTAGTGACACCACAGGGTTTAATGCAGAAATAAAGATTTTAGATTTAAAATACTCCCCTTATCTGGAACTCTGTGGTCGAGTTTCAAATGCTATTCGGAAAAGATTTTAAAAAGTTTGATTTGGCATTCATGTTTATAATGACAGATGACAGACTAATGCAGGCCTACAATTATGCAGAATGCTCCTCTGTGTGTTTCATTCAAGAAAATCATACCAAAATGTGCTTTTCTAATATACAGTTGAACCTTGATAGTTCGAACTTGTTAAAGTCAAATTTACCCATACTTCTTCAGTTGGAATTTGATAATTCCAGCTCCTTTCATCAAACATACCTATACTTCATAGTTCAAACAAGGCTAAGGCACATTATTAACTTTGAAATACCAAAACGTTTGATCTATGCAAATTACTTAGGTTTGACTGTAAAAAGCAAGAAGGCTGTTTATTTGGCTCATCAGCATTGCTCCATGGATACACATTTTTACGTCTTCGATTTATTCTTCCACTGAAGAAAAAAGTTCCACTTTATACACTCATGAATATTTGCCATAAAAATATTTTCTACATTCTAGTAGATGGTAGCTAAAAGAAGGCTGAGAGTAAAGCAGAATGCACCTTAAGGTGCATTCTGCTTAACTTCCAACCTTCTTTAATTCATTACCCCATAAATAAGCCTTTTTACAACTCTGATTTATTCCTCCACTGAAGAAATTAATTCCACTTTATATAGTCATGAATATATGTAGCATAAGAAATATTTTCTAGATCCATATAGTGGTAGATAGTAGCTTAAAACAGGCTGAAAGTAAAACAGAATGCACCTTTAGGTGCATTCTGATTTACTTTCAACCGGCTTTAAAGTGCTCAACTATATTCAATACTAGAAACAGGCTATGGGGGTAATGGGTTCAGTGGTCACCTGTGTCTTCAAAACTAGACACAGGCTATATGTAGTAAATGGTAACTGGATTTAGTTTTGTTCAATAAACCCTATTTTCAGTGTACTCACACAGGATTTATTGGAGACATATGGATTTTTGTATCTGAAATAGTTAACCCTTATCTAGATCTATTTTAATTTGTATGAGTGACATTGGTAAACAATTATGTCAATGAAGTGACAAATATCTAGAACTGTTGATGGCTGAATACCATCCTCTAGACATGGTTGTTAATGTCATATGTGCGTATAAAAAGTTGCCAGCTCCAGTATGGTCTTAACATGGCATGATAAGGACACACACTCTGCAAATGGTTAGTTACACTTTGCACTTTATGGACATCAAAACACTACAAGTCTGCAGGACTGTCACAAAACTGATATTTCTTTACTCCTGATAACTTGATCCTCGTGCAAACAGGGTTCTTACCACAGTATGGGAACTCCACTTACTTGCCGTCGAACAGGCATACAGTTTCTGTATGCCAAGTCATAAGAACTTTGAAATACTAGTGTAATTTACCATTTCAATTTCAAATTTTGTGACTAGGAATACAGATACCGGAAGTAAGTGGAGTTCCCATACTGTGCTTACACTCCAGTTTAAAGCGAATAAATGAACATTTTCAAACAGTTTGTTCTTTATCCCATTACCCCATTCTAGGTTTGGAGACATGTTATTTCTTGAAGTAGGTTGAAACATAGCATTACTTTCAGCCGTTTTAAGCTTCTATCTGGAAAAATTCTTTAATGCCATTCCTGAAAAGAGTGCACTATATAGTCTTAATAACTCTTATGCAAACAGAGTCAACTCAGGTCAGGTTTGCCAATATGTAAAAATATCACCCTAAATATTTAGATATGGAGTAGAGTTAATTGAAAACTGGAATTGTCAATTTGAAGTTTCAGGGAAGAACGGATTAACAATGGCTTTGACTGTAGATGGCACTATCCCAGATTGGAAATGTCGACTTTCCTGATGGATGAACTACTGCCGTATCCTATTAGATTTCCTGGAAAGGGAAATTTAATTGCTTTGTAGTCCATTAAACTGCCTGCAGTGGTACCCTGTGATTGGCAGAAGTTAACACTGAGTCTGGCCATAAATCTGGGAGAAAATGTAGAGATTCTTTAACCCATTACCCCATAAATATGCCTTTTGTCGCTATTGATTTATTCCTTCACTGTAGAAAATAGTCCCATTTTAAACAGTCATGGATTTGTTTCATAAGAAATATTTGGGATATCCTAGCATATGATAGCTTAAAGCAGAACTTTTTTCTACAGGAGGAATAAATTAGAGGCCTAAAAGGGCATATTTATGGGATAAGTGGTGGAATACATACTGAGGTTTTGTAATTAAGGCTCTAATTAGTCTACAACTGATTCCCAGATCTCCAGGTTACACAGCATGGCGTCATGTCACAGACTGGGTGATGAACATATCGGTCTCACTGAGACTATTCAATTCACACCCAAAATGGCACCAATAAATTATTAACCATTTAATGCCCAGAAACAATTATTCTCAACATTTACAAACAGTCTGGATGTTGATAAGATGATAAGTGACTGAAAACAAAGTAAAACAGACCGTATTTAGAGCAGATGATCTAGAGTTTAACACATTACCATACTCTATAGGCTAACGGGTAATGGGTTAAAGGGTCATTGATCACTTTTCAGATACCATTCTTGCTTAACAAATTATCCCATAGCCTCTTTTTAGTATTGAAGATAGGTAACTACTTAATGCAGGTTGAAAGTAAAGCAGAACGTGCCTAAAGGTGTGTTCTGCTTTACTTTCAGCTTTTATCTGCTAGAGTATAGAAATTAGTTCTTATGATACATGCTTGTCATGTTATGACTTTATAAATTTGAGCTATTTTCTTAATTGGAGGAATAAATTAAAGGCGTAAAAAGGAGTATTTATGGGGTAATGGGTTAAGCTTGTTTTTGGAGTTTAATATAGATGGTTGCATAAAGCAGACTGAAAGTAAAGCAGAAATCTCCCTTGACAAAGATTTCTTTTTTATTTACCGATGCTGCAAGCAGTCACCTGTCAACATTTAACCCTTTACCCCATAGCCTGTTTCTAGTTTTGAAGACAGGTGGTCACTAAAAGCAAGTTGAAAGTAAAGCAAAATATGCCTTAAGGCATATTCTGCTTTACTTTCACCCTGCTTTAAGCTACCATCTACTAGTTTTTATGATACAATGTACATATTCATGACTGTATAAATTGGAACTTTTTTCTTCTGGGTATGAATAAGTTAAATGCGTAAATATGTGTATCTACGGAATAAATGGATAAATGGTTTAAAATGGCTCTGTATCAGGACCACTTGGCTAAACAGCATGTCAATGAGGAATAAAGGAAAGTGTTAAATGGCCTTTCTATGTGGGAAAAGGTTAAATGTCAGGATTAAACAAAAGACTGTTTCAATTTAATACACAGATTATGCAGAATCATACAAAACCTTTAAGGCTTGCATAATGAAGATCTAGTTGGCACATGCTAGTAGCAAAACTATTGACATACAGGATAGATTTTCACAAACAGTAAATCAAAAAGACATAAAGGCCAAGTCTCTCAGTGGCATTTAACCCATAACCCCATAGACTGTTTCGAGTTTTGAATATAGGGGTCCAATTAAAGCAGGTTGAAAGTAAAGCAGAATGTGCGTTAAGCCTGTTTGAACGTATTTCTTATGGTGCATATTCATGGCTGTACTAAGTGGAATTAGTTTCTTCAGTGGGGAAATAAACAAGAGGGCCTGAAGGCCCTGATATCGCTCACCATTTGTAATGAAGCCTGATAGCTTTACCTTTGAATTTCACCCGTTTTATTCTAAATCCATTCAAGTTTGTCGACCTACTGTACCGGTAGTATAGTAGAGTACATCAAAGGCAGATAACTAGAGCCTAAACAATACTGAAATTAAGCCTTTTTCTAGCATTTCAAAGTATATCAAGGGCAGGTAACTATTGCCACAATGATTACATTTCAACAATAATTGCACTCCTTCGAGAACGTATAGCTACATCCTTTGTGTACAAGTATAATCAAAATCCATTGAAAACTGTAGTTGCAAGAGTGTAAACGCTGTAAAATATGGCATTTTCAGCAATTCAAAGGTAGATATCTCTTGATCTATTTGTCTGATTCCAACCATAATCACCCTTTTTCCAACTCTTATGGTCATATACAATATGGGCAAGTTTAAGAGAGCTTGGATAAATATTGTGGCCTCTAGAGCGTAAACACTGTTAAATATATCATTTTCAGCAATTCAAAGGTAGATAACTCTTGACCTATTGATCCGATTACAACCAAAATTGAACTCATCTGAAGTCTTATGGTAATATACAATCTAAGTAAGTTTGAGAAAGATTGGATAAAATTTGTGGCCTCTAGAGTGTAAACATCGTTAAATATGGCATTTTCAGCAATTCAAAGGTATATAACTCTCGACCTATAAGTCTGCTTTCAACCATAATCAAACTCATATGAACTCTTATAGTAATATACAATCTGAGCAAGTTTAAGAAAGATTTGATAAAAATTGTGAACTCTAGAGTGTAAACACCGTTAAAAATGGCCTTTTCAGCAATTCAAAGGTAGATTACTCTTGATCTATTTGTCCGATTTCAACCAAAATCAAACTCTTCCGAACTCTTATGGTCATATACAATCTGGGCAGGTTTTAGAAAGATTGGATAAATACTGTGGCCTCTAGAGTGTAAACACTGTTAAATATGGCATTTTCAGCAGTTCAAAGGTAGATAACTCATGACCTATTTGTCCGATTTCAACCATAATCAAACTCATCCGAACTCTTACGGCAATATACCATCTGAGCAAGTTTGTAAAAGATTGGATAAAAATTGTGGTCTCTAGAGTGTAAACACTAAAATTGTTGACGACGGACGCCGGACAATCAAGGATTGCAATAGCTCACCCTGAGCTAGCTCAGGTGAGCTAATAAAAGCATAAAAACATATTTATGGGGTAGTGGTTAAAACCTGTACAGTCAAACCTAATAGCCTGAAAGTCAGCAAAGTCAAGTATGAAAATCTTCAAATTGAAGAGGGCTGCATCTAAACCCTTCACTGCCATACCCTGAGTACTGGTTCTTTGAAACACTCTGGATCCTGATTAAATGCTGTGTAATGCCTTGTCTGATCAGGATCCAAACTGTTTCACACTCTTATGACATTAACTTAACCCTTTACCCCATAGCCTGTTTCTAATTTTGAAAATAGGTGACTTCTTAAAGCAGGTTGAAAGTAAAGCAGAATGCGCCTTAAGGAGTATTCTGCTTTACTGTCAGCCTGCTTCAATAAGCTACCATCTGCTAGAAAAAAGAAAATATTCCTTATAATACATTTTTATGAATGTATAAATTGTAACTATTTTCTTCAGTGCAAGAATAAACTGAATGCGCTAAAAGGCGCTTCTATGGGGGAAAGGGTTAAGTCAATTTAACTAAATTCTAAATAACGTCCCAAGAATGTTTTGGAGTCTGAGGAATAGGTAAAGCATCAAAATGCACTTCTAAGGAGGAATGGGTTGTGAAACAATTCCAGTTGACAACTAGAGATATGTTTCAGGGCTGCCATTTCTCCGGATTTTTCCTAAATCTCCGGATTTTGTCCCAGTTCATGGTAGCTTAAAGGAGGCTGAAAGTAAAGCAGAATGCGCCCTAAGGCGCATTCTGCTTTACTTACAACCTGCTTTAAGTTGTCGCATGTCAACAAAACAAGAAAAAGGCTATGGGGTAAAGCTACGATTCGTTAAATCGCACTTAAAAAATGCAAATTTTGAAATATTAGGATTTTTCATGTCAATTTATGGCAGCCCTGATGTTTTTCATCGAAAACTGATGTTTCCCCCCACGCTCTATGCTATCAGCAACCAACACAGGTTAAGAGTGTGACACTGATCGTGGTCTACACTGTTTGCATGTAGGAAAAGTACTCTTCACATCATTAGAATTCAATGGGTTTAGAAAGGTAATATTGTATCACCATTAAGTCTGAACGAATCAATCAAACCATCAGTTCACCTAAAAGCTTTTCCCACCCATTCCTGGTAAAACAGCACTTTCTTCAGAATAAACAGAAGTTTGTGTCAACAAGTGTTCTTGCTTAATTTGTGTGATTGAGATCAAGTTGGCACCACAATGGAAAAATCAATGGCCCATCTCTCTCCTTCCAGCTGGGACGAATACAGGGCCAAAATCAATGTACAGTTCAATCTGTCTTTGACAACCACTTAAATCAACCTGTCATTAGCATTCTGTTGAACAGGTGCCAGCCTAATGCTGAATAAATGTATTACTAAATGCTTGTTTTGAGGTGCATGCTTATTTTTATATTGCATTCAGACACCACCTGTCATTAAAGAGATTTCTAAGTTTCTTCCCGGACCATCAAGCACAGAATAGACTGTATTTTCTCTACAGCATGCTGATGTACTGTTCAGAAATTGGAATTCAATTAGCATAGGTGGAAAGTGAATTCAGTCCTTAGGTACAAGATTGCTTGGTATTCATTAAAGTGTGTCAGAGTTTTAACCTTTAACCTTTTAACTTTAACTCTTTATTGCAACTGATAATTCATCAAGTTGCCAAAATGGTAACAATGTTTTTGCTATATTTTAACCCATTACTCCATAAATACACCTTTTTACAACTTTTATTTATTCCTTAAAGCGACTCGCAACCAGATGGTGCATTAAAAATAGTAATTTGTAAATATGTGTCAAACGCTTATATAAATGGTAAAGAATTAGTTTAGGATAAGAAATTCTGTTTAAAAAAATGTATTTCAATAAAAAAAATATTGGTCTCTGGTGGGATTCGAACCCGGGGCCCGGCATTGGCGGACAGAAGGCAAAATAGGGGAAACCGCTTAGACCAATGGACCACAGAACTATCCGTTTATCTCGGATCGATTTAACGTATTTCAATGTGTAGCCATCGAAAGTGCATACAACTGCGTAATTCGGCTCGTGTTTATGTCTGAGCCCGTGTAGAGAAGCAACAACAACAACTATACCGTCTACTAGTCGGTATAGAAAAACGATGGAAAATATCTAAAAATCTAAGATTCGGTGACGATTCTTGAGACTTTTTTTGGACTGATCATATTTTTTTAATGTCAGAAGCCAAAAAATGCCACAAATTTGCTTTTATTTGAGTATTTTATTTTATTTTGACAAGTACACCATCCGGTTGCGAGTCCCTTTAATTGAAGAAAAAAAATCCCATTTATACAGTCATGAATATGCATCATCAGAATTTTTGTCTGTATTCTAGCAAGTGATAGCTTAAACAGGCTGAAAGTAAATTCTGCTTTACTTTCAACCTGCTTTAAGTGGTCACCAATGTTCAAAACTAGAAACAGGCTATAGGGTAAAGGGTTAAGGCTGCTTTTAGAAATAATTTGTAAAAGCAATTAAACACTAAAAACATTTTTAGCTACAAGGAAAACGGTTAATTGAACAAGGGCCACTATGGCCCTAAATCGCTCACCTGGTAACCACGTAACCATGTACACCGTGTGACCTAGTTTTTGACCGGGCATGACCCTCATTCTAACTTGACCTCGATTTCAATGAGACAAACATTTTGTTCAAGTTTCATGAAGATTCAATGAATTTTGTCGTCACTATAGAGTGTTAAGGAGGTTTTTCGATTTGACCTAGTGACCTAGTTTTTGACCGGACATGACCCACATTGAAACTTGGCCTAGATTTCATTGAGGCAATCATATTGATGAAGTTTCATGAAGATCAAATGAAATTTGTAGCCTCTAGAGTGTTAACAAGGTTTTTCGATAATTTGACCTAGTGACCTAGTTTTTGACCAGACATGACCCACATTCGAACTTGACCTAGATTTCATTGAGACAAACATTTTGATGAAGTTTCATGAAGATCCAATGAAATTTGTAGTCTCTAGAGTGTTAACCCTTAGCCCGCCAAATAAATTGTCGTCTGCTATATTTCTCGTCTGCTTCAAGTTTCAAAGTGCTTCAAAGTTGCTCAAAATTGCTGAAAATGTTGTCTGAGTGTCAAACAGCTTAGATCCGGATGAGACGCCAAGTTACTCGGCGTCTCATCCGGATCCAAGCTGTTTGCATATGGAGCTATAGTCGTGAGTGGCAGGCTATGGGTTAACAAGGTTTTTCGAAGATTTGACCTAGTGACCTAGTTTTTGACCGGACATGACCCACATTCGAACTTGGCCTAGATTTCATTGAGGCAATCATATTGATGAAGTTTCATGAAGATCAAATGAAATTTGTAGCATCTAGAGTGTTAACAAGGTTTTCGATAATTTGACCTAGTGACCTAGTTTTTGACCGGTCATGACCCACATTCGAACTTGACCTAGATTTCATTGAGGCAAACATTGTGACCAAGTTTCATCAAGATCCAATGAGATTTGAACCTGGTAGAGTGTTAACGAACAATTGTGTACGGACGGACGTTCTCACAGTTGGACATTTGTTGGGTATATTTTTTGTTTAAAAGTACCCAACAGTACACTAAAATACCCAACAATAACAATAGGGCAATCACGGAATGAATGGAATCTATTGTTCTCCCTACCCAACAAAGGACCTTTCGTGCGCTCGGACGGACAGACGACGGGCGACGGACATCCAGCGATCCTAAAAGCTCACCTTGGCACTACGTGCCAGGTGAGCTAAAAATGTGTGACTGTTTTTGTTACAGTCAAACTTACGTACAATAAAACTTCTCTAATACGACCACTAAATTATGTTAATTATTAGGTGTTTAAGGCAAGTGAATGCTTAAAGCAAGGTTAAAGTAAAACAGAAAGCTCCTTTAGCATTTTGATTTACTTTCAGCCTGCTTTAAGCTATAATTGTAACCATCCACTAAGATATAGAAAATGTTTCTCAATGTGCATATTTATTACTGTATAAAATGGAACTTTTTTCTTTAGTGAAGGAATAAGCAAAAGACGCAAATATTTGTATTTATGAAGTAGTAAGTTAAAGCATCATCTGCCTTAACTCTTTCCTCCCTGAAACTTTAAATGGACAATTCCAGTTTCCATTTTAGTCTAGTCCATTTCTGACTTTTAAGGGTTGTTTTTGTCAATGTTTGACATTATGACAAACAGTGAAGACCACTGTTTGCAAAGGACAAGTGTACTATTTGCATGTTCACTTTTTGAAAAGGACATGTATATGGAAACTGCCATGGAACTGACCATTAAAATCATCTCATGAGTAAATGAGTTCATGAGTTAGTTAGTTCTAGACACTGAGCCTTATGAGGATGCATCTATGTATAAACTCTTATTTGCATGCTGGGTAATATTTTCGTCTGCAACAATTGTAGTTTGCTACTGTTCTATAATTATAATTGTCAAAAATTCTTTTTAAAACAGGATCAGAGTGTCAAACAGTTTTATCCTGATGAGACGCTGCATAGAAGCCGCATTATGCGGAGTCTCATCAGGATCAAAACTGTTTGCACAGAAAATTTCATTACTCAGCCGCTAAGCCTGCAAAGAGATAGATTCCTCACACTGAGTCATTTTGCTATGACATTAAATTTAAAGAAACATTTAACCACAACAAGCAAAGCCTACCTAACCCATGCAACCAACAAAATATAACAATTAACAATGGACTGGTTCCAGTTGTTTCATTGGCTCTTAAAGCCAAAATTACATAACTACTGAAAACCAAACTGCTTAAAAACAGAATTCTCTGAAAACCAAACAGATTTCTTAACCTCAAAACATCTGCTCTACTTATATAATTATTTCCCAAACATTTGTTTGGATTTGTAATGATTTTACACTATTTCAGTCATATCACAATATCCAGCCCCCAGAAGCCCTTTCTGAACTGTTTCAGGCACAAATCAGTAACTGCATGGGTAGAACCACCGACTTTCCGCAAGCCAGCTGGAAGGCTTCCCGTAACATAAACAATCCGAAGTGCCCAGACAAGGATTGAACCCACAGCTGTGAGGAGCTTAGTGATTACATGTCAGTCCCATTGATTACAACCACTAGGCTCAAAATCTAGGTGGCTACATTTCTGTTGTCCTATATTAACCCATCAACTCCAAGTGGTGTGTCATTTACCAACAGTCTGCCTATGTAGAGTACACTTGTCCTATGCAAAGAGTGTATACCGTATTCAGAGGACTCCTACAAGAGTCCTGGTCTGATCAGGATCTGCTCTGTTTGTTATATGCAATATGATGAAAAAAATATCCTTTAAATAGTCAAAGTGGACTAGACTTGATTTGGAAACTCAAATTGTCATTTTGAAGTTTAAGGGTTGAAAGAATTAAGCAGCCATCTGACTAAGCAAATGCTATTTCAGCTTACGGTATTTGCCTTAATTATTTTAACTCTTTCCTCCCTAACACTTCAAATGGACAATCCCAGTTTCCATTTTAGTCTAGTCCATTTCTGACTTTTAAGGGTTGTTTTTGTCAATGTTTTGCATTATGACAAACAGTGAAGACCCAGATCAGAGGGCTCCTTACGGAGCCCTCTGATCTGGGTTTTCACTGTTTGCATAGGACAATGCACTTTTTCACATGTATACTGTTTGAAAAGGACGCATAATTATATGCGGGACTAGGGTTCAAAGGGTTAATCCCAATATTTCTCTGTTTCATAGAGGAGTGTGTCAAAACCTAAAATCCTTATATCTCTAACAAAACCTATGCTGTGAATACTTGTTAGCATCATACTTTTTCTTTTTAACCTTTAAACTATTTAACAAATACAACCTGCTTGAAATGAATTCAGTTGAAATTTTGAACTCGACTCATTTTTTGTTACAAGTGTAGAAAAAGTATCAGAGTGACGAACAGTTTTGATACCAATCAGGTTACACATTTTATGGGGTCTGTTCCGGATCCAGCCTTTTAGCAAATGTTTCCAACACTCATCAACAGAAATTAAAGGGTTAAAATAAACATACTTTTTGTCTTTTCCAAAATGTAGATCCTTATCAGATGATGCAGCTTAAAACAAAGTATTTGTCCAAACATTTTCTTCAAAGAGACTTGCATTAACAGTACATCACAAAAACGGCATTAACTCGATCTTTAACTTTTAGAGAGTTAAAAAATGTTGTGATCTTAAAACTAGTTGTTGGCTAAACTTCTTAAATTAGAATTTTCTAAATTTCTTTTCAGAATTGGTCGAGATTGTCAAACAGTTTTGATCCTGATCAGCTGCTGAGTTACTCTACATTTTATCAGGACCCAAACTCTTATCTAAAGGTAATCATGATTTTGCCACAAGTGTGCAAAGATTTTAAACACAGAGACAAATAAGAATCAATAGAAGTGTCTTTAACCCTTACAAAGCAGGGGCCAAGTATATACATCCTTTGCAAACAGTACATACCCAGATCAGAGGGCTCCTGAAGGAGCCCTCTGATCAGGGTCTGCACTGTTTGCCACAATTTCAAATATTTTTTGACAAAGCCCTCAAGAGTCAATGTAAACTAGTCAGTTGTTACAAAACTAGAAGAGTCCGGGGCTCCAGATAAGAGGGAGTAAACTAAAAAAATCCAGCATTTTCTCATTTATTTCAGCACCAAATCCTATGGTTTTACTACTTATTAGAATCGTCTCGAAGAGACGATTCTAATGAGTAGTGACACCATAGGGTTTAATGCAGAAATAAAGATTTTAGTTTTCGAAATACTCCCTTTATCTGGAGCTCTGTGAGTCTATCTGGAAAGTCAGCATTGCATGGGTTAAAACAAAAGAACAAATTACTACTTCACTACTGACTTGATCCTGTCAGTGTGGGCAACAAGTTCTCTACACCTTGGTAAACAGATTGGATTCAGATCAGACGTGGAGTAACTCCACATCCGATCAGGATCCAATCTGTTTGACTTTCTAATTGTATATCTACAAATATTGAGATCAAGTAATTTGATTTCAGATAAAAAAATAGACAACATTTTAAGCAGATAAAACTTGTTCTGCATCCAAAGGGATAATTTTATTACTGAGAACATCCCAGGCTGTGTAATGGATCTATTTTTCTCCAAATTAGGCTAGCACAGAATATTAATACTCTTCGAACAAAGCTAACAACTTGTTGGTGAAGACAATGAGAGCTTGCAATACAAGTTTTTTGTTGAGTATTTTGAAAAGAAAAAAATGTTTTTTAACCCGTTAAATGGGGTTTGAATTTTCCAGACTTTTGCATACAGTTTTGATTGAGAAGACATCTCACTGCATTTGCTTATTGAAGCAGATTATTTCACTTTCACACGTTGTAGACCCTGATCTTTAGGTGAAATAAAACAACAGTCATTTAACCCTTTCCCTTGTAGACATACTTTTTCATTCTTCTAAAGTCTACTCACAGTGTCATTATAATCAAGTCCTAGGAAAGTTTTCCGTAAAGGTGGCTACTTAATGCAGGTTGAAAGTAATGCAGAAATCACCTAAGAAATAGTTTCTACATCTGAGCAGCTGGTCATTTAAAGCATGTTGAAAAGCAGAAACCACCTTAAGAAATATTTCCTGTATTCTAGCAGATGGTAGCTTAAAGCAGGCTGAAAATAAAGCAGAATGTGCCTTAAGGTGCATTCCACTTTACTTACTTTAAGTGCATACCTGTCTTCAAAACTAGAAACAGGCTGTGAGGTAATTTAGGTAACCTCTTTCAACACCATGGACCTGTCTAAAATATACTCATTACATTTGCAAACAGAGCAGACCCAGATCAGAGGGCTCCTGTAGGAGCCCTGACTGATCAGAGTCTACATTGTTTGCTAATTTAGAGTAGTATATATTAAACTACCCAGAATTCCAAGTAGACTGGTTCACGTTTTGGTAACTAAAATGATCCACAAGGGAACCTAACCCACAAGAGTTACTTAGTACTGAAAGAGTTTAAAACTGAAAACAAGCCATGAGCTAAAGGATTAACGATCCCTATCGATCATTAGCTAATTTTGACAGTAACATTGTAGCTCCAGGGATCAATATAACAGGCAATGTTTGATTGGTGTTAAACTCATTATCTGCAACAATAGGGGAAGATGAGAGGAGTCATGAATTTATAATGAAGGAGAATAGCTAATGAAATCTGACAGTATCTTCAAGATGTATACTGAGATCTTCTGCTCTCCCCTAAGGTGACTATATAGGGGGTCGATCTATAACATTTCAAAATATCTGAGGGTTGGTTTGGTTTGTTTATTAACATTTGTTTCTGCCATTTATGGCCTAATTGGACGCCCCAGAGAAAGGGAAGCAGATACAGAAAATCCGGTGCAATGCCATACTCATATTATCAACAGAGTTCTCTGGTTCTTTCAGATGCCTAGTGTAAAGCGCTGATACATCGGACCTCGGTTTATAAAGTCTCATCGGAAGGACTTGGTCTGAATATCTGAGGGTATAAATTTAACCTTTACAGTTAGGATACCAAGTATAAACAGCATTTATAAACAGTGTAGACCCAGATCAGAGAGCTCCTGAAGTCATACTTGAGAATATGTTGGGACTTTACACTTGAAGGCAAATTGTTTATGGGTACCGGTAATTTAGCAGATAATGGAAAAATCTATTTGTATATTCAGGTAAGGGTTAAATAAGAGGATCATCTCTACGGGAGGGCAGCCTAATTGCCTAAACTAAGCACAAACAAAGTACTTCTTACTATGGATAGGGCAACCTATTCAGTGGAATGAATAACAAATGTTCTCCTTAGTTTATATACATGTAGACTTATCTGTCTACCAGGACATCTCAGACAGCCACACTAAACCATCCAGAGACTGTAAACAAAACGATAAGTTGGTTGTTGTTGTAATGGAGAAATAATTATATCGAGACAAAATTCAAGAGGAGGAATTCAGACACAGAAGAACCGGTACTTTTGGTTCCTGATTTTTAACTCGTTTTCCCCTAAAAAATCAAATAGACAAATACAGTTTTCAATTAAGTCAAATTTATTCTTGACTATTTACTATTTATGGTTGTTTTGACAGTACATATTAAACAAGAGCGTGTCCCAGTTACACGAATGCCCCCGATGATACAGGGAGGGGAATCCAGACTATCAAACGTAAAAGTTAGAGAGCTGAAACTGTAGTGGAGCGCCATTTTGAGGACTTCAAGGGCCATTACTCCAAAGGGCCTAGCATAAATTGGTGCCGCTGGTTATCCAAATTGGTCTCCATTTTATGTCAACAAACATTTTCAGAAAGTTTGGTGATGATCAGATGAAAAGCAATGTGTTTGTGAAACACAAATGCCCCCAGCCAGAATCATGTTCTGTAATGTAATGCTTATTTGCAAAAGTAGGTCAAAAGTCATGGTCGTAGGGTAAATGAAACATTGGCATGGTTGGAGAAGTCTTAACACAAGAAACATATAAAGTATGGAAGCTCTAGGCCTACTGGTTCAAATGTTATAGGCTTATAAAGATTTATACAAATAAAGGTCAAGGTCACAAGGGCAAAAACGTAGGTATGGTTGGAAAGGTTTTGACACAAGAAATATATAAACAAAATATGAAAGCCGTAGGCCTACTGGTGCAAATGTTATAGCCATTTAAAGATTTCAACAAAAGTAGGTCAAATGTCAAGGTCACAAGGTCAAAAAGTTTTGTATGGTTAGAAAGGGAAAACACATGTCAAGTATAAAAGGCCAGGGTGCAAAAATGCAAAAGTTATATCCAAGGTTAAGGTTTTTGGTTAAAGTTTGATTAAATAGGTCAAAGATCGAGGTCAAGGTCACATGGTCAAAGATGTTGGTATGGTTGGAAAGGTCTTGACACAAGAAAAATACATACAAAATATTAAAGCCCTGGGCCAACTGGTGCAAATGTTATAGCAATTTAAAGATTTTTACAAAAGAAGGTCAAATGTCAAGGTCAAGGTCAAAAATTTTTGTATGGTTGGAAAGGTCTTGCCATGAGGAATACACATGCCAAGTATAAAATGCCCAGGTGCATAAATGCAAAAGTTATAGCCAAGGTTAAGGTTTTTGGTTAAAGTTTGATTAAATAGGTCAAAGGTCAAGGTCAAGGTCGCATGTTCAAAGATGTTGGTATGGTTGGAAAGGTCTTGACACAAGAAATATACATACAAAATGTGAAAGCCCTGGGCCTACTGGTGCAAATGTTATAGCCATTTAAAGATTTTTACAAAAGTAGGTCAAATTTCAAGGTCAAGGTCACAAGGTCAAAAAGTTTTATATAATTGGAAAGGTCTTGCCATGAGGAATACACATGCCAAGTATAAAAGGCCCAGGTTTAAAAATGCAAAAGTTATAGCCAAGGTTAAGGTTTTTGGTTAAAGTTTGATTAAATAGGTCAAAGGTCAAGGTCAAGGTCACATGGTCAAAGATGTTGGTATGGTTGGAAAGGTCTTGACATAAGAAATATACATACAAAATATTAAAGCCTACTGGTGCAAATGTTATAGCCATTTAAAGATTTTTACAAAAGTAGGTCAAATTTCAAGGTCAAGGTCACAAGGTCAAAATGTTTTATATGGTTGGAAAGGTCTTGCCATGAGGAATACACATGCCAAGTATAAAAGGCCCAGGTTTAAAAATGCAAAAGTTATAGCCAAGGTTAAGGTTTTTGGTTAAAGTTTGATTAAATAGGTCAAAGGTCAAGGTCACATGGTCAAAGATGTTGGTATGGTTGGAAAGGTTTTGACAAAAGAAATATACATACAAAATATGAAAGCCCTGGGCCTACTGGTGCAAATGTTATAGCCATTTAAAGATTTTTACAAAAGTAGGTCAAATGTCAAGGTCAAGGTCACAAGGTCGAAAAGGTTTGTATGGATGGAAAGGTCTTGATACAGGGAAGACACATGCCAAGTATAAAAGGTCCAGGTACAAAAATGCAAGAGTTATAGCCAAGGTTAAGGTTTTTGGCACAGACAGACGGACGGACGCACGTGCCACCGAAATGGGTTAGTGGGCCTTTTCTTTTGTTATTTTCTTTTGTTTGAATAAAGGGCCACGGCCCCTTATTCTATTGTTACGGAATGAACTCTATTGTCTTCTTTTGTTATGTTTACCGTTATCTGGCCAGAAAAGGCCCTCTAACCCATTTCGGTTGTGCGGACAGACGGACGGACGGACAAACCAACAGACATGACAAAAACTATATGCCCCCGAATCGTAGATTCTGGGGGCATAAAAATTATAAGTATATTACAAAATGAAAGAACAGTGAAGAACCTGATCAACCCTCTGATCATTGTCTGCACTGTTTGCCTAGGTACACTGTTTGTAAAAGACATGTATATGCATCACTAATGAGTTACACTAAGATCAGTGTTGTCTAACCCATTACCCCATATCTATGCCTTTATATTATTTCTTCACTAAAGAAAATAGTTTCACTTTATACAGTCATGAATGTATACCGTAAGAAATAATTTCTATAGCCTAGCAGATTATAGCTTAAAGCGACTCGCAACCAGATGGTGCATTAAAAATAGTAATTTGTAAATATGTGTCAAACGCTTATATAAATGGTAAAGAATTAGTTTAGGATAAGAAATTCTGTTTAAAAAAAATGTATTTCAATAAAAAAAAATATTGGTCTCTGGTGAGATTCGAACCCGGGGCCCGGCATTGGCGGACAGAAGCCAAAATAGGGGAAACCGCTTAGACCAATGGACCACGGAACTATCCGTTTATCTCGGATCGATTTAACGTATTTCAATGTGTAGCGATCGAAAGTGCATACAACTTCGTAAGTTGGCTCGTGTTTATGTCTGAGCCCGTGTAGAGAAGCAACAACAACAACTATACCGTCTACTAGTCGGTATAGAAAAACGATGGAAAATATCTAAAAATCTAAGATTCGGTGACGATTCTTGAGACTTTTTTTGGACTGATCATATTGTTTTAATGTCAGAAGCCAAATAATGCCACAAATTTGCTTTTATTTGAGTATTTTATTTTATTTTGACAAGTACACCATCCGGTTGCGAGTCCCTTTAAAGTAGCGGAGGCTCAAAGTAAAACAGAATGTGCCTTAAAGACATCCCTAGATGACCTTTCAATCATAACGCCTTGCCAGACAATTTCCTTGCAATAATCATGGATCTTATGGATATGTCGCTAGCAAAGAACCATTGAAGCTTCTCGTGTGAGACTCTACCTTTATATTTGATAGTTTGGTTAGAAATAACCATTGAAAATCACTAGAGCATGAGTATAATCTGAACCTCACCAAGTAAACTGAGATTGTGCTGCATGTGATTTGACAGTTACATTGACACCTCCAGAACAATGGGCTGGTGGTCCCTCAATGGACTGAGGAAAAGTCTTTAAGGCACATTCTGTTTTACTTTCAACCTGGTTTAAGTGGTCACCTGTCTTCAAAACAGACTAGTGGGTAAATGGTTATAAAGCATTATGGTACACAGTGCAACTATTACAAGTAGTTAATTGAGCTTCTGTAGAATTGTTTTTAAAGTTCTTGTTATGATCTGGTTTGAGGATCGCACCCTGACCTCCAGCTTCTATTTCTGACTCCCTACCATTCACAAGTCATCAAAGCTTAGGGTATGAAAGGGTGTAAACAGATTATTTCCACCATATTCTCCTGTATGTTTCTAACAAACCATAATGTTCAAATAAATGATAACAGTAGGGGTACTGATCAGGGGATCCAAAGAAAATTTCAAGTGATATTTTTAAGGCGCACTTGTTTTATAACCTTAATTGTCATAACTTTGCAATAACAATGTCATATACACTAAGTTTAACCTCAGTGCTATACATGTATATGAATATGCAATCGTAGCTTCTTTGTCCCAGTTGTTTAACCCATATCGTGCTAATACATTTTGTATTGGGAAATATTCTTCTAAATTTGGCATGTAATATGGTCCAAATAAACCAATGCAAATACTGTCAAAAATGTTCATTGCCAACATTCAAAGAGGAAGTATAATTGTAACATAATTATGACAGTTGGCTGCTTAACCCATTACCTAGTTTTGATTACATGTGACCACTTAAAGCAGGTTGAAAGTAAAGCAGAATGTGCCTTAAGGTGCATTCTGCTTAATTTCAGCCTGCTTTAAAATATCACCTGCTAGGAAATAGCAAATATTACTTATGGTACCTTTTCCTTATTGTATAATTTGGTACTACTTTCTTCAGTGGAGGAATAAATTAAATGGGGGAAAGGGTTAATGAAGGACAAAAAGCATTTGTTTTCAAATGGGCCAAGTTTGTTTCTGAGGAGGAAAAGTAAAGTACCAAGTTATAGTCTACTTTCAGCCCGAATTGTTATTGACTAGAGAATTTTGAGTACAGTCAAACTTATGTCTTTCAATAAAGAAGATGATGGAGGTCTAGAAAGATTAGTGAGAGCTGAGTGCAAGACATTTACTTAACCCTTTACCTGATAGAAGCGCCTTTTAGCGCATTTTAATTTATCCATCCGCCAAAGAAATTAATTCAAGATTATACAGGCATGAACAAGTACAATTAGAAATATTACTTATATACTAGCAAGTAGTGACTTAAAGCAGGATGCAAGTAAAGCAGAATGCACCTTAACCCTTTACCTCATAGCCTGTTTCTAGTTTTGAAGACAGGTTACCACTTAAAGCAGGCTGAAAGTAAAGCAGAATGTGCCTTAAGGCACATTCTGCTTTACTTTCAGCCTGCTTTAAGCTAAAATCTGCTAGGCTATATAAAATATTTGTAATGGTAATTGTTCATGAGGGTATATATAAACTGGAACTATTTTCTTCAGCGGGGGAATAAATCAAATAAGCTTAAAGTCGCTTCTATGGGGGAAAGGGTTAAGGCGCATTCTGCTTTACTTTCAACCTGTTTTAAGTGGTCACCTGCCTTCAAATCTAAAACAGGCTAGGAGGTAAGGGTTAATGTTATTAGAGGTGTTCTTTGACCACTAATCAAACAACAAGTAACAGTTATTCGGGGTAAGGCAGAGAAGGGGTTAAAAACATCTGTCATCAACCTATATCAGGATCAAAACTATGAATAACATACTGCTGGAAGTTTACAAAAAGCTACTTAATTTTATAACTTTAGCAGAGAATAATTTTGAAGCAGACAATACATATTCAACATAAACTCATGATTGCTTCATGGCACGGATCCTCTGAGAAAAAATCTATGTACTATACAGTAAAACCTCTCTATTACGACCATTTAATTGTAGTAATTATTCAGAATTTTGTGACAGGAGCTTTCTGTTTTACTGTCATCTTGCTTTAAGTTGTCACCTGTGTTTTATACAATCAATTGGCCTTCGTTTCATCGGTCATATTAGAGATGTTTTACTGGTATAGTGAAATCTCTATGTACCAAAACTGAATTGTATGAAGAAAAATCTACATAAGGTCTATTGTTATACAGCACAGGAGAAGGTGCATGATATTGAATATCACACTATCATATGACTAAAGCGGCCTTCACATGCTAAAGAAGTTATATTTTTGAAAATTAAATGCTGTCTTCTATATATCTTAACATTACTTTTCCTACTCTATAATGATACATGTGTAAGTATTATCTGATTGTCAAACAGTTTTGTTTTAACCCTTTCCCCCATAGAAGCGCCTTTTAGCACATTTAATTTGATACCATAGGGGCAATTCATTTGTCACTGAAGAAAATACTTTCCATTTATACAATTTTGAAAAACCGCAAGAAATTAGTTTTGAAATCCTAGCAGACTATAGCTTAAAGCAGGGTGAAAGTAAAGCAGAATGCGCCCTAGCACATTCTGCTTTACTTTCAACCTGCTTTTAGTGGTCACCTGTCTTCAAATATAAAAACAGGCTATGGGGGAAAGGGTTAACTGGCATCTCATCTGGATCCAAACTGTTTGCAAAAGCCATCAGTACAAGTCTATCAGCTGATTTGGGTTGAGATACAGTCAAAGCTTCATATTGAAACAAAAGAAGATAAATAGACAGTCTTTATAAAAGATGGTTCACACTTCCCCCACCCCAAAACAGCTGGTTTGTAGTAAAAAAAACAACAAGTGGCTTCAGCAGGCTGGAAGTAAAGCAGAGATTTCTGCTTTACTTCCAGCCTGCTTTAAGCTACCATCTGCTGCTTATGGTACATATTCGTGAATGTATAAAGTGAAACTATTTTCTTAAGTGGAAGAATAAAATTTAATTAAAGGCATAAAAAGGCATATTTATGGGGTATTGGGTTAAATGGTCACCTTACATGGCATCAAACAGAGCTGTAAATAAGGCAAACAAGAGGGCCTGAAGGCCCTGATATCGCTCACCATTTGTAATGAAGCCTGATAGCTTTACCTTTGAATTTCACCCTTTTTATTCTAAATCCATTAAAGTTTTGTCGACCTACTCTAGCATAGTAGAGTACATCAAAGGTAGATAACTAGAGCCTAAACTACTGAAATGAAGCCTTTTTCTAGCATTTCAAAGTACATCAAGGGCAGGTAACTATTGCCACAATGATTACATTTCAACAATAATTGCACTCCTTCGAGAACGTATAGCTACATCCTTTGTGTACAAGTATAATCAAAATCCATTGAAAACTGTAGTTGGAAGAGTGTAAACGCTGTAAAATATGGCATTTTCAGCAATTCAAAGGTAGATATCTCTTGATCTATTTGTCCTATTCTGACCATAATCACCATTTTTCGAACTCTTATGGTAATATACAATCTGGGCAAGTTTGAGAGAGCTTGGATAAATATTGTGGCCTCAAGAGCGTAAACACTGTTAAATATATCATTTTCAGCAATTCAAAGGTAGATAACTCTTGACCTATTGATCCGATTACAACCATAATTGATCTCATCTGAATTCTTATGGTAATATACAATCTGAGTAAGTTTGAGAAAGATTGGATAAAATTTGTGGCCTCTAGAGTGTAAACATCGTTAAATATGGCATTTTCAGCAATTCAAAGGTAGATAACTCTCAACCTATAAATCTGATTTCAACCATAATCAAACTCATCTGAATCCTTATAGTCATATACAATCTGAGCAAGTTTGAGATAGATTGGATAAAAATTGTGAACTCTATAATGTAAACACTATTAAATATGGCATTTTCAGCAATTCAAAGGTAGATAACTCTTGATCTATTTGTCTGATTTCAACCAGAATCGAACTCATCCGAACTCTTATCGTCATATACAATCTGGGCAAGTTTTAGAAAGATTGGATAAATACTGTGGCCTCTAGAGTGTAAACACCGTTAAATATGGCATTTTCAGCAATTCAAAGGTAGATAACTCTTGATCTATTTATCCGATTTCAACCAAAATCAAACTCTTTTGAACTCTTATGGTCATATACAATCTGGAAAAGTTTGAGAAAGATTGGATAAATAATGTGGCCTCTAGAGTGTAAACACTGTTAAATATGCATTTTCAGCAGTTCAAAGGTAGATAACTCATGACCTATTTGTCCGATTTCAACCATAATTGAACTCATCCGAGATCTTATGGCAATATACCATCTGAGCAAGTTTAAGAAAGATTGGATAAAATTTGTGGCCTCTAGAGTGTAAACACTAAAATTGTTGACGCCGCACGACGGACGACGCACGACGGACGCCGGACAATCAAGGATTGCAAAAGCTCACCCTGAGCTAGCTCAGGTGAGCTAAAAAGTCCAAAAGCTTATATATGATAAAACTGACTGGGTTTAAATGCACTGTCTCTACCACATATATACAGTAAAACCTCCCTATTACGACCACTAAAATAAAGGCTAATTGATTGTATAATAGACAGGTGACAGCTTAAAGCAAGATGACAGTGAAACAGAAAGCTCCTAAAGGAGCTTTCTGTTTCACTGTCACCTTGCTTTAAGTGGTCACCTATCGTTAACACCCTAATAATTAACATAATTTAGTGGTCGTAATAGCGAGGTTTTACTGTAGTTATTTCTGAACCCTCATTTCACAGCTCGGTGATAACAGTATCATGTCACCATCAAATATTCATATTTCCCATTTATGAAATTGTAGTCATATTTTATTATGGTCTTCCAGGGACAATTTATGACAAAAAAAATTCATTTGGACCTTGGTACACATACATGTAAAGCGTTAATATGACAACCATGGATCTTTTTTCTTTCTTTTTTTTTTTTGGTGTTTGCAACCATTTTTATGCCCTACTACAAAGTGCTGTGGAGCATTAGTGTCACCAATGTCCATATGTATGTCTGTCCATCCATCTGTCCATCCATCTTCACTTCTTCCCTTAATGTCCCGTAACCTTGCAGGTGATAGAGGCATCGGAAATAATATTTAACAAACAAAGAGTTAAATAATAATGTTGTTATGTTTGAAATATTACTGATTTTGTTCATTATGAAATAAAATGTACATTTGTACACTGAAACCTAGGAGACCAACCAAAGGAACATTCCTGTAAAGTTTGTGGTGAAATTGATAATTGTGGTTGAAGTTAAAATGTGGTTTCAGGCAAAAAACTTGTTCACCTCGACCCGAGTAGACCGTCATATGATGAGGTGAACAAAACAAAGTTATTTTTCAGAAACAGTAAACTCCCTTGATTAACTCTTAACAAACATATATTTTAGTATTTATCACAGATGACTGCTCAAAGCAGGATGAATTTACTTTCAGCCTGCTTAACCCTATACCCCATAGCCTGTTTCTACTTTTGAAGACAGGTGAGTACTTAAAGCAGGTTGAAAGTAAAGCATAATGCGCCCATAAGGCACATTCTGCTTTACTTTCAGCCTGCTTTAAGCCACCATCTGCTAGGATATAGAAAACATTTATTTTGGTACATGTTTATGATTGTATAAATTGGAACTATTTTCTATGGGGGAGAGGGTTAAAGCTGTGACCTATCATTCACACTATCATTGAATCTTCTTTTGGACCATCATATAAAGTCATATAAGTGATCATAATTGGTTTTACTGTATGACAGAAATAGTGCAATATTGATAATTTTCACATATCATCAGCCAAGCATGGCCTTTTCTAACCATCAATATTTACACACACCCAGTTAAAAACCCTATTGTTCACTGATAACCAGTTAAAATGTCTATACTGTAAAACTTTGCTATACGGACCACTCGAAAGAAAACCCACTTTTTGTTTTAAAGACAGGGGTATAATAACAGCTTAAACAGGGTCACTAAAAACAGAAAGCTTTCTGTTTTGCAATCACTTTGCTTTAACCCTTAGCCCGCCAAATAAATTGTTGTCTGCTATATTTCTCGTCTGCTTCAAGTTTCAAAGTGCTTCAAAGTTGCTCAAAATTGCTGAAAATGTTGTCCGAGTGTCAAACAGCTTGGATCCGGATGAGACGCCGAGTTACTCGGCGTCTCATCCGGATCCAAGCTGTTTGCATATGGAGCTATAGTTGTGAGTGGCAGGCTAAGGGTTAAGCCATAACTTGCCTTTTATATGACCAATCGAGTGTTTGTAATAGCAGGTTTTACTTGTACACGAAAACTAAGATAACATCTATGACTTCAACCTTGTTAAGCTGTATTCGTTATTGTCAGTGTCTGCATATTTCGTAATTAAGTTTTATGGTCTTTTAAAATTGAAGAAACATTGAAAAGAGTGACAAATTTAGATTGTAAATAGATACTGAATTACTTAGTATCTGATCAGGATCGAAACTGCAAGCTGCAAAATTAATGCTTGCCAAGTGGCATTTAGCACCTTAAAAAGCAAAAATAGATCACTGAAACGTACAGTATCCCTTTTAAAATTGAACTATATTTTCTGTTGCATGATTGAATTACTATTTCAAGTCAATTCCTATGTATGATATAAGACGTCAAACTGAGATATAAAACCCTCAATCACTCCATAGCCTGTTTCTAGTTTTGAAGACAGGTGATCACTTAATTAAAGCAGGTTGAAAGAAAAGCAGAACACACCTTAAAGTGCATTCTGCTTCACTTTCAGCCTGCTTTAAGATACCTTCTGCTAGAATAAGGAAAATATTTCTTAAGATACGTATTCATGCCTGTATAAATTGGACCTATTTGTAACAAGGGCCACCATGGCCCTAAATCCCTCACCTGGTTCACCATGTATAACTTGACCAATAGTGATATAGATTACGACTGGACATGACCCATAATAAACCTCTAGTGTTAACAAGAGTTTTCTATGATTTGACCTAGTGACCTAGATTTTGACCAGACACAATCCACGCTTGATTTTGACCTAGATTGGATGTAGGCAAACATTCTGACAATATTTCATTCAGATCTAATGAGATTTGTAGCCTCTAGAGGGTTAACACTGTTTTTCCTTGATTTAACCTAGTGACCCAGTTTTTGACCAGACATGATCCATATTTGAACTTGACCTATATATCAATAAGGCAAACATTCAGATCAAGTTGCATTAAAATCCAATGAAATTTGTAGCCTCTAGAGTAGTCACAAGGTTTTTCTATAAATTGACCTAGTGACCTAGTTTTTGACCGGACATGACCCACATTCACACTTGACCTAGATATCAATGAGGAAAACATTTTGACCTAGTGTCATGAAGATCGGATGAGATTTGTAGCCTCTAGAGTGTTAACAAGGTTTTCCTATGATTTGACCTAGTGACCTAGTTTTTGACCCAACATAATTCATATTCGAACTTGACCTAGATATCAATTAGGCAAACATTCTGACCAAGATGCATAACAAGAGGGCCATGGCCCTTAATTCGCTCACCTGAGGTCATTGTGCCTTAGCTTAATAGGCAAGACAACATTTTAATATAGCTGTAAATGGAATTATCTTCCAGACAAAAAAAACATGACAAATTGGAATAACTTAAAAAAATATTGTTGGCAGAGTTATGGCCCTTATCCATGACACTTCTTCTTATCAAGCTACATGTATTTCCATATGATTATTTGCGCACTTTGCTTTACTTTCAACCTGCTTTAAGTTATCATCTACTAAGATATAGATACTATTTCTTATATCTTACATGTTTATGACTATATAAAGTGGAATTATTTTCTTTAGAGGAGGAATAAATTAAAGGCGTAAAAAGGCATATGTATGGGGTAATGGGTTAACATCAGTAGAACTGGAGTTATCTCAAAGACAAGAAAATATGACACTGGGAAATATCTCAAAATTGACATTGACCTTTGTACGACATGACCCAAGTTATAAAGTTTCTAACTTTAACAAAGTTATGGCTAAGATTAAAGTTGTGGACTGACAGACAAACAAATGGACAAACAGACAAAAAAGCAGACAGACAAAAACAATATGCCCCCAACTGCAGGGCATAAAAATATAGCAGACACCACCATATGCAACCTCATCAGCTGACCAGCTGACCTGAGTTCAGTTATGTAACTCTGCCAGTAGGAAATTTGGCTAGGGTCTAACTCTTATTATGCTGAATTGCTGTCTGCTATACATATTTTGAATATTAAACATATGTATAAATATGGCAAAAGACATAATTACATAACTGTCAGTGGATCACTTCCAGACCCTGTTTCTCTAAGTATGAAACAGACTAAACCATTTATAAACTTTAGCAGACAACATGTTCAGCTAAGACCATCAGTTCAGTGGCTGAGGTCAAATACTGGGTAGTATGGTAGAATTAGCAACTGCTCTGAAGGCTTACCCTTACCAGACTGAAATGATATCTGCTTAAAACCTACTGTATGCGAAAAGTGACAAAAAAAAGAATTTAGAACATGTTCAGTTGGTAAATGAGTACCAATAGTTTGGATCCAAATTAGATGCAGCATTATGTTGCATCTGATCTGGATCCAAAATGTTTGCAAATATTGGCTATTTGCCCTTAGTATATTAAGAGTAACTCAGGTAAAATACAGTTCTGCTTTTGCTTCATCAAAAATACTGTAAAACCTGCCTAGAGCAGCACTTAAACTGCGCAGGGTGGCGTCAAGTGTGACCCTAGGGATTTCATTTTAACAAACTATAGAGGGATCGACCAGGAGATTCTACTGTAAAAATATCAAAGCTTAGGGCCTAGTAGTTTTTAGCAAGAAGATTTTTTAAAATTTTTTGCTTTTTTGCTTTTTCAAGCAGAGTTTTTGCTTTTTCTCTTTCATTTAGACAACTTCTGTAGAGAAGCATCCAAGGAACATCATGAGCAGTTTGAATCCGCCCTACAATCCCCGGGTTCAGAGGAGATGTCGTTTGAAGTAAAAGTGAACGGACAGACGGACAGACGTACTACGGACAATGAGCGGTCACAATAGCTCACCTTGAGCCTTCGGCTCAGGTGAGCTAAAAATCCAATGAGATTTGTAGCCTCTAGAGTGTTCACAAGGTTTTTCTATGATTTGACCTAATGACCTAGTTTTTGACCTGACATGACCCATATTTGAACTTGACCTAGATATTAATTAGGCAAGTTTCATTAAGATCCAATGAGATTTGTAGCCTCTAGAGTGTTCACAAGGTTTTTCTATGATTTGACCTAGTGACCTAGTTTTTGACCCGACATGACCCACATTCAAACTTGACCTAGATTTCATCAAGACAAACATTGTCATCAAGTTTCATGAAGATCCGATGAAATTTGTAGCCGCTAGAGTGTTCACAACCAATTGTGAACGGACGGACGGACAGACAGACGACGGACATCCAGTGATCCTAAAAGCTCACCTTGGCACTTCGTGCCAGGTGAGCTAAAAATGCATATCTATGGGGTAAAGGGATAAGGAAACTCTCCCTACCTCAGCATGTTGCCCGGGGGTCAGGATCTTGCTGCACTGCTCACAACGTAGACAGTTGGGATGCCAGTCTTTACCCAGGGACGTCTTCCTCTCAGCTGAAATATAGGCATAACAAATTACTAAGACAGTGAGTAATGAAATATTCTAACACGACTCGAAACCTACGGCATATAGACAAAGAATACTGAGAAATGTATATTACATCGCGATAATGAACTGCACGCGCAGCGTTTCCATCCGCTGTTCCATTTGCCCCGTACGCGTAATACATAAATAGTAATTTTACAATTAAAGTCGCGTTAGAATTAAAATTTGTTAATTCTAACACGTCTCGAAACCTACGTAATAGAGACAAAGAATACCGAGAAACATATAAAATGCCGAGATAATGAAATACACGCGTGGCGTTTCCATCCGCTGTTCCATTTGCTCCATACGCGTTAATACATAAATAGTATTTTTATCATAAAAGTCACGTTAGAATTAAAATAACAAATTTGTAGGTGTTCATTACCGTGCATTACACAGTTAGTCGTTAAGATGTGGGTAATTAGATCACTCGGCCTAAAGGCCTCGTGATCTAATGACTCCACATCTCAACTCCTAACTGTGATCTAATGCACGGTAATGGACACCTATGAATTTGTTATTTTTTAAACATTTGACTCTGAATAAAAACTAACTAAACTCTCAATGTAACAAAATGCAGAAAATGACACATGAGTAGACAGGCTTTAAGCAATTACTCTATAATATACCTTTTAATGCCTTTCTTATATTCTAGCAGACAGTAGCTTAATCCTTCACTCTATAGCCTATTTCTAGTTTGGAAGATAGTTGACCACTTAAAGCTGACTGAAAGTAAAGTCGAATGTGCCTTCATTATGGAGTAATGGGTTAAAACAGGCTGAAAGTAAAGCAGAATGTCCCTTTCAACTTGCTTTAAGTGGTCACCTGTCTTTGATATTCAATAAATATCTGTATTGTTGACGTTTTTTATTGTTTATTTTGCTGGTTGATCTATTCAGCGAAAAACAGAATGCATAATAGGTCTTGTGACAAAACAGTAATGAGTTGTCAAAGCTTCGGCCAGCTTTTCATTTTATCCAAATTTTGTCAGGGTTTACCCCTCCTGCAATCTAATGAGCCATGCTAGACATAAACATAACTCTGTGATAAAAAAATTATTTATACAATTCAAATGGTAAGGTACTGTACCAGCAGATTAGTTCTATCTGTGATATATATTTTCCAACCCATTGTTTGCATCGAATGTTCTGTTTTTAGCTGCTATATCTTTGTTATAATTATACATATGTTGTATAGTCGGTTCAAAAGCCTTTATGGCTTATGTTGTCTATTGTATGTCTTGCCGACTTAAAAGAAATTTATCTTATCTTATCTTAATGCCATTTAACCTATTCCCACATAAATACGCCTTTTTACGTCTTTAATTTATTCCTCCACTGGAGAAAATACTCCCCTTTTATGCGGTCATGAATATGTTTAATAAAAAATATTTTCTATATCCTAGCAGAAAATAGCTTAAATCAGGCTGAAAGTAAAGCAGAATGCGCCTTAAGGCGCATTCTGCTTTTCTTTCAACCTGCTTTAAGTGATCATCTTTCTTTAGAACTAGAAACAGGCTATGGGGTAATGGGTTAAGACATTATCCCATAGCATACCACAAGACAGAAATTTGACATCTTGTGATAACATGAGCTGTCATTGAGTACCATTTAAAGCATGATTAGTAAGCAAAAGACCGAGGTAGCTTAAGGCAGGACAAAGGTAAAGCAGAAAGCTACAAAAGGAGCTTTCTGTTTCGGCTTTACAGTTCTTCTGCAGTACTTGTCTTTTAAATATAAAGAAATACATGCTTCTTTGACCCATTACCCCATGTAAACCCTTACAATGTTAAATCTTCAACAACATAAAATGACTCATCCATTTTCTTATATATGACCAGTTTATATTGAACCCCAAGGGATTTGCCCCCCAAATATTTAAAAGTGTGCCAAACAGTGCAGAGGACTCCTTCAGGATACACTGTTTGGTAATTTGTACAGTATTTCAAGCACTATACGCCACATAATAAGGGAAAACGTTTCATTCCTCTGATAGTATTTATTGTTGTATTATCTATCAGATCTTAATTGTCCAGTAACTATATAATCATTAGTAGATTATTAACCAACATATACAATAAAACCTCTCTATTATGACCACTAAAAAGAAGGCAAATTGATTGTATAAGAGCTTTGAGCAGTCACCTGTCTTAAAACCTAATAATCAAAAC
The DNA here is from genome assembly GCA_922989275.2 of Gari tellinella. Lineage (NCBI taxonomy): Eukaryota > Metazoa > Mollusca > Bivalvia > Cardiida > Psammobiidae > Gari > Gari tellinella. Next base: position 111,269,512 of record OV277856.1, on the reverse strand, counting down.
AATTTAGTGGTCTTAACCCTTTCCTCCCTGAAACCTTAAATAGACAATTCTAGTTTTCAATTAAATCCAGTCCAATTTTGACTTTTTAGGGTTGGTTTTTTTTTTTATGTCAAAATGATAAACAGTGTAGACCCTGATCAGAGGGCTCCATATGGAGCCCTCTGATCAGGGTATACACTGTTTGCATAGGACATGTGTATTCTTCACATGTACACTGTTTGAAAAAGGATGCATATATGTGTGACTAGGGTTCAAAGAGTTGATAGAGAGGTTTTACTGTATATAAAGTCCATGTGATAGTCATCCTTCCATTTAAATCACAGTCAAACAGTGTGAAATTTCCACACTTACACGTGACTGTATAATGTAGGAGAAAAGTTATGCAGAAAGCTCCCTTGGGCTATGCTTTCTACATGACTTTCCTCTTGTACAAAGCAGCCACCTTAGTAGTTCTCAAACCCAGTTCATGGTACACAATCTTTTGAATGGTTGCTTAAGATGAGTTTGACTGTTCTAGTATTTCTCATATTTATAATATTGAATTATGAAATGGAAATGATAAACATTTGTTCCTTATCCATTGTTTTATGCAAACATGTGCAAACTGATTCATGTTGGTTCATCAGAGTTAAATGTATCAGTGTAAACCAGGAAATCCTGTCAACCTTCTGTTGAATTATCACTTAAAGAAGAAGCATGGTAGATTTTAAAGACATGTTAATTACTGCTTAATGAAGGATAAAAGTAATGCAGAAAGCTCCTGTACTTTTGCCCTGCATTAAGCATGACCATCTGTTCTAAAGACAAGCTGTTGTTTTCCTGGCAATGGTCTCTAAATTAATACAAGTTTGGCTGTAAAGAGAACAGTTACTATTTCTCCCATAGGAGCTCCGGATAGCACATTCAGTTTATTCCTCCATTGAAGAAACTAGTTCCACTTTTTACACTCATGGATAGGTATCATAAGGAATATTTTCTTCATTCTAGCAGATGGTAGCTTATATCAGGCTTATAGTAAGGCGCATTCTGCTTTACTTTCAACCTGTTTTAAGTAGTCACTTATTTTGAAAACTAGATACAGGCTATGGGGTTATGGGTTAAAACTAAGTTTCACCAAGGAAGTTCTGAGTTAAAATATATCCATAGTACATGCAAACTCATGGGTGTCACTATGAAGAAGCGGTGACCTTAAATGGACCCTTTGAATACAAAAAGTCTTGGAAACATGTTTACTAGACTTTTATCAAATAGTTTCCATGATCTGATGATGAGTAACTCAGTGTCTGATCAAGATCAAAACTGTTTGTAATAAAGACAAATAGCAGATTTACTATCAGAGTAAAAGCAGACAACATTTTCATATTGTATACTGACCAAATCTAGTTTTCAGTCTATAGTACAGGTTTAACCCATTACCCCATAAAAACTCTTTTTTACGCTTTTAATTTATTCCTCCACTGAAGATTTTCTTTCTCATTTCATTCAGTCATTCATATGCTGCTTAAGAAATCATGTACATATCCTAGCAGATGGTATATAAGCTTAAAGCAGGGTGAAAGTTAAGCAGAATGCCCCTTAACCCTTTCCCTTATAGAAGCGACTTTTAGCGTATTTAATATATTCCTCCGCTGAAGAAAATAGTTCCAGTTTATACCCTCATGACAATTACCATAACAAATATTTTATACAGCCTAACAGATGGTAGTTTAAATTAAAGCAGGCTGAAATTAAAGCAGAATGTGCCTTAAGGCACATTCTGCTTTACTTTCAACCTGCTTTAAGTGATCACCTGTCTTTAATATTATAAATAGGTTATTGGGTAAAGGGTTAAGGTGCATTCTGCTTAACTTTCAACCTAAGAAGTCATGCATCTATTTTCAAAACTATATAGAACATGCTATGGTGTAATGGGTTAAGTATATGTAGTAACAGTGTTGTAACTTTATAGTTTTAAACTGTTGACTGTCTATAAATTCAGTGTTGCATAGTAACTTGATCACGCTTGTCAAAATCTGACATCCTGGTGTAAAAATGTTAACCTTTACCTAGCTGCTACAATATTGTACATTCTGTTATTGTTTGGTTTTATTGACCTGTCAAAATTTGAATATTCATACGTCACTGAAAGGATATATTTTGCTTCGGTATAAAGTCGATACTTTCCGTTTTGATTTACGGATAGGAACTGAAGGATATTGTGCATTCTGTGTCGAATTTAAATCAATAATCGAGTTAGCGTAGTTGGTAGCGAGTACGGATACTTGTAAAAGGATGAAAGGTTGTGGGTTCGATCCCCGTTAGGTTTTATTTCTTTTTTTATTACAAGTATTATTTTATTATATGAATGATACATAAAATCAGATCCAAAGGGATTTCAATCCATTCTTCTTCTCCTACTTGCAGACTCGAATGCACCAAATAATAAATATAATAATAAAAAAGTCCTCCGCTGGGTATCGAACTCATGGCCATACATGCACTAAGTAAAACACTACTGTACTGCCTCGATCACGAAGACATATAGGTATTCAAATCTTATTCTAAATATCAACTTCATATTTCAACCCTGACCTACCGGTAAAAGTAGCGGAAATAATCGATTTCGACCGAAGCTAAATATAGCGTGTTCAACCAGCGTATAAATATTTAAATTTTGACAGGTTAATAAAACACAACAATACAATATTGGCTGCTTCACTGTTGTTGTCCTATGTGTGAGTGTCAAACAGTTTGAATTAGGGCTGTAACAAATACACTATAATAATACTCATCACGATATAAGGTGACAAATATGAATAATTATTCACGAATATGAATGCAATAGTTTCTTTGTAGATCTTCATGTGAAACCTCTTTCAATATTTTAATACTACAGTAACTGATTATCCTGTTCATAAATTTTTCATTAAATTGTTATCTTTTAAAATTTAAGTGTTTTGAAGCACAATTTTTTTTTGCTTTAATTTCTGTGTTAGTGGTTTAAGTAAAGATAACCCCAATCATCATAACAATTTTTTTTAGAACAAATATGGTACTGGAGATTGTTGGTAAGCTACTGTTTTCTTTTTTGTACTGGCGAATATTCGGTTCTTGAACATGCGAATACAATACCTATTCACCAAAATTAATATTCGAATATATTCGAATATTCAAGTGTATTGTTACAGCCCTACTTTGAATCCTAATCAGACCTGCATTTTGTTTTGCAAATTGTAGTCAAGTAGTGTTACCAGCATGAACAGGTTTAACTCTTTTTGTCTATAGCTTATTTCAGTCTTTAAAGTTTAAACATTTTATTTCATAGTACATGACTAGTCACACATAGATCATTAGGATTAGTACAAAAAACAATTGCTTATAAAGTTTTTCTCTGCTTTCAGTCTTGAGGACAGACGATTGCTTAAAGCAAGCTAAAAGTAAAACAGAATACTCCTTAACCCTTAACCCCATAGCCTATTTCTTGTAATGATGACAGGTGATCACTTAAAGCAGGTTGAAAGTAAAGCAGAATGCGCCCTAAGGCGCATTCTGCTTTTCTTTCAGTCTGCTTTTAGCTATTATCTACTAGGTTATTGAAAATATTTTTTATGTACATGTTTATGACTGTATAAATTGGAACTATTTTCTTTGGTGGAGGAATAAATTAAATGCGCTATAAGGCGCTTCTATGGGGGAAAGGGTTTAAAACACATTCTGCCTTACTTTCAGCCTGCTTAATTAAAGCTACCCTCTGCAAGGATATAAGAAATATCTCTTATGTTGCACATTCATTACTGTATAATATGCTGAGCTTATTAATATTTTCTTCAGTGGAGGGATCAATGAAATGTGTAAAAAGGACAACCTATGAAGTAAAGGGCTAAGTAGTGAAAATGAATCCTAATATACATGTAGGTCATAATAGAGGGATGTTACTGTACTGTCTTAACCCTTAGCCTGCCACTCACGACTATAGCTCCATATGCAAACAGCTTGGATCCGGATGAGACGCCGAGTAACTCGGCGTCTCATCCGGATCCAAGCTGTTTGACTCTCGGACAATATTTTCAGCAATTTTGAGCAACTTTGAAGCACTTTGAAACTTAAAGCAGACGAGAAATATAGCAGACGACAATTTATTTGGCGGGCTAAGGGTTAATATGTAACGAGATCTTTATGGTGGGCTAAAACCACCACACCTTAAGGATCTTCTCAAATACAGTCAAACCTCCATATCTATAACTAAATGTTTCAGTCCTACATACCAATATTTTTACTGTTGAATTTCGAAAACTCAAATTCACTAAAGTTGAACATACCTGCATTTCAAAGTTGAAACGAGGAAAACCATGTTTTAACATTGAAAATTTGTATTATAAGTTCAACATAAATAAGTTCTAGATAACACGGTTGAACTGTATCTAAAAGGGAAATCCTGTCAAAATATTAACAAAAGATTGAAATTCTAGACAACACCATTTTTTAAAAACTTTTGTAAAGATAGATGGTCAGGTCAAACAGTTTGGATCATATATGCATAATGCGGCATCTCATCAGGATCCAAACCGTTTGCACAGATAACCATGAATCCTTTGCTAGGGTTCAAAGAGTTATATGCTTCTGTCTCCTATTACCGGTGGTCTTAGTGTAATCGAAAACTTAAATAATTACACAGACCTTTTATACTTGCTTCCCTGATTATTTTCAGTTTCTGGACGTTTTATTTATGAAATGCAAACGTCAAAACAGCAAGAAATTCCATAAGTTTTCTGATGTTTTACCTAACTTCAGCCGATACACACTAAAGGGTAAACATCATTTCTTATGTATTACCGGTGCATCAGCCGAAAATTCCTATCGAAAAATGTCTTCATGTAAAATAATGTCCAAGATGTTGCGATTGTAGTCATTGACCGGAAACAGTTTCGTAAGATGCGCAGCAGCAGACAGAACTTGTATGCAGAGAATTTCTGGCATAAAAACAAAATGGACACTTGAAAATGTTAGAAACGTGTTGGAATTTCTTTGAAAATGTGAACTTTTATCGAGAAAAGTGTACATTTACATGTAAAAGCTCATAATAGACACTTTTGATAGATTTGGCAGTTGAGGAGTTTTACTGTTCTCTGTGTAAATTTCCGGTATGTAAATGAAGTGACGTCATTGCTATTTGGATTTTTCGGATTACACCGGTATAACATATACACCGGTATTAGGTTGCTTGACCCTATATGATGATGATGATGATGGTTCATGACAACTTTATCCCAGTCCAATGACGTTACAATTGCTCTTTCTACACTGAAAACCTGAATTGAAGACCTAAGAGCAAACAGTTTTTATCCAGATCAAGCTTCCTTCAAGGATGCCCGATCTTGCTTCTAGCATTGTAAAGAAACACAAACCAACATTAAACATTTAGTAGGTACTATTTTCAGCAGTTCAGTTAATCCAATACCTCAAATATATGCCTGTTTATGCCTTTGATTTATTCTGTGACCCAAGAAAATAGTTCCACTTCATACAGTCATAAATAATATTATGTATCATCGGCAATATTTTCTATACTCTAGCAGATGATAGCTTGAAGCAGGATGCATGTAAAAGCAGAATGTACTGTAAGTTGCGCTTTGCTTTACTTTCAACCTGCTTTATGTAGTAATTGTTTTCAAAATTAGAAACAGGTCATGGGAATATGGAATAAAGGGTTAAAGCAATATCCGTAACATGTTTATCAAATTTCTTTGACAAATTCCTATTCCAGTGTCTGTGATACTCTAATGACCTGAATGCTCAATAATACCTTAATGTCAATGACATCTTAAGCAGGTATCAACGATTAATCAGGATCTAATAACTATACTTTAATCCTTAGGGACCATTTTATCCAATCCATGGTCTGTTACCGGTATTTGTTATAATGCAAGTGCTTTCTGCTGTAATTTTATCTTTCTAAATTTTGAAAGCTCCAATCTGCCTTACTAAACACAGAAGTGTTACATGTATGTACATACACAAATGTTATTACATTGCTAGCTTTAGATGATAATCTATAATTATAATGTACAGGTACATGTATGTTTAATTATTTAGTATACATGTGTTCACTGTCACCATGTAAATGTCATTGCCCTTTTAATCATATACAGTATGGTCGCATTTTTATGACCAGTCAACAGAAGAATCACTGATGGTATTAAATACTGCTGATAGGTTAACTCATTACCCCATAAATACACCTTTTTACGCCTTTAATTTATTTCTCCACTCAGGAAAATATATCTAATGATAACTCTCTTGCAGAAAATAGATCCACTTTATATAAGTCACGAATATGTACCATAAGAATTACATGTAGTTTCTATATCCTTGCAGATGGTAGCTTAAAGCAGGCTGAAAGGGAAGCAGAATGTGCCTGAAGGCGCATTCTGCTTTACTTTCAACCTGGTTTAAGTGGTCACCTGTTTTCAAAACTAGAAACAGGCTATTGGCCCATGTTAAACAGGATACAATTAAAACAGAAAGCTCCTACAGGAGGCTTTAAGCAGTCAATCTTCTAACATTATTTGAAATAATTTATCGATTTAATAATAACAATGAGACTTTTCTGTATATAACTTGAAGATAAAACGGTAGTAATATATTATACTGAGGTATGTAACTATAAAAACTCTCATAATTTAGCTTTAATGAGGTGAAGAAAATCAATTTTACATGTACTTATACGATATTCTACACGATGGATGAGGGTGAAATTGTTTTCCTTAGGAGATGAATGTGTCACAATTTGTATGTGATATCCTTATGGTGGCCATAGGCAAATATCGTCACACATGTTTATAACAAGAGCCGCATGAGGCCCTAAATCGCTCACCTGAGGGACTATTGTGTTATACTCAATGCATAATGAAGTTTGTCATTGCATGTATGTGGACTGTTGCATGAAACTGAAACAACTCAGAATTAGGTTTTCCTGTAGAAGTCTATGTAAAACTGATAACCCCCGGGGCGGGTCCAATTTTTACCCTGGGGTCATGATTTGAATAAACTAGAGGACAATAAGGCAAAGCTAGATGCCAAATATAAAAGGTATGGGCCTTACGGTTTCAGAGAAGAAGAGTTTTAAAGGTTTATTCCTATATAAGTCTATGTAAAACTGATAAGCCCCGGGGCGGGGCCATTTTTGACCCTGAGGTCATGATTTGAATAATCTTGGTAGAGGACCATAAGGCAAAGCTAGATGCCAAATATAAAAGGTATGGGCCTTACGGTTTCAGTGAAGAAGATTTTTAAAGGTTTCAATACATAAGTCTTTGTAAAACTTATAAGCCCCGGGGCAGAGCCATTTTTGATCCGGGGGTCATGATTTGAACAATCTTGGTAGAGGACCATAAGGCAAAGCTAGATGCCAAATATAAAAGGTCTGGGTCATAGGGTTTCAGAGAAGAAGAGTTTTAAAGGTTTATTCCCATATAAGTCTATGTAAAACTGATAAGCCCCGGGGCGGGGCCATTTTTGACCCTGAGGTCATGTTTTGAAAAATCTTGGTAGAGCACCATAAGGCAAAGCTAGATGCCAAATATAAAAGGTCTGGGTCTTATGGCTTCAGAGAAGAAGATTTTTAAAGGTTTTCCTATACAAGTCTATGTAAAACTGATAAGCCCCGGGGGCTATTTTTTACCCTGGGGTCATGATTTGTACAATCTTAGTAGAGGTCCATAAGGCAAAGCTACATGCGAAATACAAAAGGTCTAGGCCATACAGTTTTAGAGTTTTAAAGGTTTTCCTATGAAAAACTGATAAGCCCCGGGGCGGGGCCATTTTTGACCCGGGGGTCATTATTTGAACAATCTTGCTAAAAGTTCACTACATGATGCTACATGTGAAATTTAGTTGTCCTAAGACTTATAGTTATTGATAAGAAGATGTTTAAAGTTTTGACTTTAGTTGTCAATATTACGTAAATATGGAAAATGACCACACCCTCTGGCGGCCATGTTTTTTTTACGGATCAAAATTCTTTGAACAATTTTGAAAGTATATTAATTTAGAAACATTTTGGTGAAAACCAAATTGAAATCGGACCAGTCGTTTTTTAGAAGAAGATTTTTTTAGATTATATATTGTGCATGGTTGCCATGGCAACAAGACCGATTGCCCCACCCACTTTTTTAAAACAATTTTGAAGCTCACAACTACAGTATGTATCTGACCAAGTTTGGTTAAAATTGGGCCATTGGTTTCAGAGAAGAAGTTATTTGAAGCAAATTGTGAACAGACGACACGGACACCGACGTACGACGGATGGCAACCGATCACAATAGCTCACCTTGAGCACAAAAGGTGAGCTAATAAAACTGATAGTCTAAGCAACTTTTCAATACCTTTACCTATAATTCCTCATAGAAAGTCACCTTTTCAAACATTTAACCCATTCACCCATAAATACACCTTTTTTATGCCTAGCATTTATTCCTCCACTGAAGAAAATCCAAGTTCCCTTTTATACAATCATAAATATGCATTATAAGAAATATTTTCCATAACCTAGCAGATAACTTAAATCAGGCTGAAAGTAAAGCAGAATGCGGCTTAAGGCCCATTCTTCTTTACTTTCAACCAACTTTAAATGATCATCCTTCTTCAGAACTAGACACAGGGTCAAACCTATTCTTGATAGATACACACATTCATGTACTCGTATTGACATTTCCTTGTTTTTATCTTTTTCCATAATTATAGAAATGCTTTTTCTGTCTTTACCTATTGCTCAGAAAAATGCTTTTTCATGTGTCTATCCAGACCTGAAAACATTTCTTATATCCTTAGAAGTTGCTTAAAGTAATGCAGAAAGCTTAAGCAGGTTTCTGCTTTACTGCCAATCCCTTTACACCTTTCTCCTATAGCTACCATAATGCCAGATGCTTTAACCCATTACCCCATAGCATGTTTTTCTAGTTTTGAAGACAGGTAACCACTTAAAGCAGGTTGAAAGTAAAGCAGAATGGGCCTTAATACTTTCAGTCTGCTTTAAGATATTATCTACTAGGATATAGAAAATATTTGTTCTCATACATATTCATGACTGTATAAATGTGTACTATTTTCTTCAGTGAAGGAATAAAATAAAGGCGAAAAAGTGTGTATTTATGGGGTTATGTGTTAAAATGTAAAATTGACTTCTGTAAAAGTATTCAAATTTAATTACTCAGCATCTGCAGGGGCTCTCTGATCAGGGTCTACACTGTTTGCATAGGACAAGTTCACTCTTCACATGTATACTGATTGTAAGCGACTCTATTCATCACTAGGGTTCAATGGTTTAATACAAGTCTGACTGTCTTGTTTTCTCAAAGCCACATTGACAGTGGAAAAGACCACAGTGATTTAAAGTAAAGATGTTCAAAGAAACACACCTGCCACCTTTTCCACCTCTACACTGTACAGTAAAACCTCTCTATTATGTCCACACATGTGTGATAACCCTTTCCCTGATAGAAGCGACTTTTAGCGCATCCATTTTATTCATCCGCCAAAGAAAATAGTTCCATTTTATACTGTCATGAATATGTACCATAAGAAATATTTTCTATATCCTAGCAGATATAAACTTAAAGCAGGCTGAAAGTAAAGCAGAATGCGCCCTAGGGCGCATTCTTCTTTACTTTCAACCTGCTTTAATAGGTCACATATCTTAACTACTAGAAACAGGCTATGGGGTAATGGGTTAATTATTAGGCGTTTCAGACAGGTGACTGCTTAAAGTAAGGTGACAGTAAAAAAGAAAGCTCGTTCAGGAGCTTTCTGTTTTACTGTCACCTTGCTTTATGCTGTCACCTGTCTTTTTTAAGGGAGTAATGGGTTAACCGTTCTTTTGAAGTAATGTTATTAGTGTTTTCTTCCTTATTCTTTCCCGTTTAAACGCAAACGCAATGCACTAAACTGTGAAAATTTACTTTAAGAAATTTTAATTATATTTTTAGTCTGAGTAGCAAACAGGTTGGAGCCTGATCAGACGCCGGGTAACCCGGCGTCTGATCTGGCTCCAACCTGTTTGCAATGGAAATAATAGTTTTAGTATATAAATGCGTTTGTTGGGAAAGAATAAAATATTGGTAAATTTAGCGCAAGGGTCTCGTGCTGCACGAGGATCATGTTATCTCAAGTTGGAAAGTGTAAGACTATATAGATCCGATGTTACCCTGTTATCTATTTACCATTATGAACTATTCTGTTCTAAAAATAACTCCGACAGGTTAGAAAAATCGAACAATATCTACTCCAAAAATTTAATTGCAAAGACTGTCAAATCAAGATTTATGCATTTCTAAATTTAAGGGACCTCGCGATATGTGTCTAACAGGTTGGATCCAGTTCAGATGTAAAGTCACTCTGGGTAAGATCTAGACCCAAACTCTGCAATACAAATAAGTGTGATAATTTTGTTTTAATGTAAACAGGCAAAATAGTGTTTTCCGACTATAAATAAGGCTTCTATTGAGAACATAGAACAGCCAACTTATTGATAGCACACACGAGCTTGTACAATCAATGTCTGTCTGCATGTCTGTAAGTGCACTCTAAGTAGCTCTTTGCATTTAACTTGGCATCTCATATCAGGAGCATTCTGCTTTACTTTCAGTCTGCTTTAAGTACCGGTAACCATTTGTCTTCAAAACTGAAAACCAGCATTGGGGGTGGGGGTTGTTATAAAGATGTTCTCTGCTAAACTTTAAATAAAATTTGAGTAGATGACAAGTATGGAACGAAGGCTGTGAACCAGAACAAACACTAAGTTATATTATTGTTTACAACATTTGTTACCTGCTATTGTTCTCAACTCTTTCAACACCATGGACCTATAATAAATAATTATACTCATTACATTTGCAAATAGTGTAGACCCAGATCAAAGGGCTCCTATAGGAGCCCTCTGATCAGGGTCTGCACTGTTTGCTAATTAAGAGCAGTATTATTAAAACTTCCCAGAATTCAAAGAAGATTGGTTCATGTTTAGGTAACTACAAAGATCCACTAGGGAACCTAATAATTCACATGAGTTTTTGGTTTTGAAAGAGTTAAATTTGAATTTTCTAACATTTGTTTTCGACCAGAGCAGCAAGTAGTTTTGATCCTGCTGAGATTCTGAGAGCCTAGTCTAAGTGTAGCCAAATTGTTTGCAAAGGTAATGATAAATCACAGTTTGGTGGCTAGCATGCTCAGAGTTCCAATTTCTGTTTGACTGTAAATTTGATACTTATATGACTGTTATCTATATATTGATATGACCTCGACTTTATTCAAACAATATGGCCAGTGTTATCACTGGTGTCATAAAGTTTTTATTTGAGAGGGACAAACACCATAGGGTTACAAATTCAAGTTGTTCAAAGTGTCCGTTCATTATGATATTTATGTATAGACAGGGCTCCATCCAAAATTGAACAGAAACATTTTGTTCATTTTCTCTGTTATGTCTCCTCCAAACTCTACTATTGTCTCACACAAATGATTCTAATGAGTAGTCACAACATAGAAATTGGTGGAGACATTATATGATCTGTCATGAGTCAAGATTTGAGACAAGCTGATCTCAACCAAGTCTAGAATTAAAATGTTACTAAGCGAGCCTCGGCCAGCTTAATAACTTTTCTATTGTAGACAAGGTTGAGATCAGCTTGTCTCAAAGATTGATGAGTGACAGATTCTTTTTCTCACATAACTAATGCTTTTAAGGTATTTTTAAAGCAGTAAGTCTTTTTTGGAATCTCAGTGATATAATCATGCCTGTATAAATAGTGACGAGTTAGAGTGACATCATCAAACTGATCTCACACATGTTGGGGACTAAAGATATTAGCAATTGATGTTGGCTATTGAAAACAGGGGTAGTTATTTGAGACATACCGATGCACTAAAACTACATAAAGGTCGGAAAATTCCCCAAAATAGTTTACTTGAAATATGAACCCTTCAGGTGTTGAGTAAATGTCATCTATTTCAAAACAGTAACCTGCTGATAATCCAAACATTCTTATTTATCTGCAAAATTCCTGATTATACAAACAGTTTGGATACTGATCAGTAGTCAAGTAACTCTGTGCCGAATCTGGATCCCTTTTTTTAAATTCTTATAAATTCACCACTTTAAATTTCAAAGAGGATAAATTGCATTGCGTGCTATAATGTCAAGGAGAAACTGTTTTTGTGCAGTTTAATATCCAGTTTTGATAATGTCTAAATGCATGACATCACTTAGCAAATTGTAAGAGTTTTCCCAAAACACTGATCTTAACTCTTTGCATGCTGGATATCTTTTCGTTTGCAACAATTGTCGTCTGCTACTTTTCTTAAAATACAATTTTCAAATTTCTTTTTGAGACAGAGACAGATTGTCAAACAGTGTGAATGCTAATGAGACAAGGCATTATGCGGCACCTCATCAGGATCCAAACTGTTTGCGCAGATTTGATCACATATCTGCCACTAGCATGCAAAGAGTTTAAACTCCTCAAACACTGAACTAGTTTTCTTTATTAAAAATACATATCACTTGTTCCCATTACCCCATCATAGTCTGTATCTTGTTTTGAAGACATGTGACCACTTAAAGCAGGTTGAAACTAGAAAGTAAAGCAGAATGCTCCTTAACTCGGCATAAGGAACATTTTGCTTTTTTTCAGCCTGCATTAACCCATAAATGTGCCTTTTTATGCCTTTCAATTATTCATGCACTGAATAATATAAATTCACTTTATACAATCATGAATGTGTATCTTAGAAAAATTTCCTATATCCTAGTAGATGGTAGCTTAAAGCAGGGTGAAAGTAAAGCAGAATGCCCCTTAATCCTTTCATTCACAGCCATCAGTACAATTCACCTAAAGCAAACTATTTAAGGCAAGTATATATCCTTTTACAACCATTATTCGAACACAACAAAAAATCGAACACCTGAATCATTTCACGTGATATCTATGGTTTCAAACAAATTTGCATAACCACACGTGAAATTTTGATAAAAACATCGGTAGAAATGACAAGAACACACGATCGGCTAGAATTATCAGTAAACAAGTACAGTGGAGAAAACGTTATTCTTTCCCAATAAACGCGTTTACGCTAAAACTATTATTTGCAGTGCAGTTACCCGGCGTCTGATCAGGCTCCAAACTGTTTGCCACCAAGATAAACATGAATTATCAGAATTGTACAAAAATTGTACTTTTCTACGTTTTAGTGTTTTGCGTTTGCGTACGTTTGCGTTTAAACGGGAAAGAATAACAGATTCTCCACTGTAAAAGGGCATTTGTTGGATATTGTGAGTATATAATTGAATTTTTATCTAACCCCAAATTTCCCAATGCATAAATAATTGCCACAAACTACATTTTCTGTCAACAAAAATGACCAGCCCTGTGCCGGCTGCATAACTTTTACACTTACCTCATTCCTAGTGGACCGGACAAATTATATTGAGGGTTCAGACCACTAAATTTGATCAAATCTCAAAGTTGGGATCCTTATCAATTTTTTCACTTTTTTCAATTCAAAACTGTGTTTCATATAAGAAGTAACAGGAAACAAGACTGCGCGTTAAATAAACGCTTACGCCCCCGGTGGCATCCTTGACAATATATTCTGAATTTTTTCTAAGTCCAAACTAGGTCAAGGTCAAACTGAGCTTGGGTATTATTGGTGAGTTGGTAATGGTCCAAGGTAATAACTGTATAAGTATCAAAGCATTGTAGTAAACAGTATTGATGCTAGAGGAAACGGTAAAATCTAGTTAACCGAGAAAGAGCCCATTTAAAATATTCTAAGTTAAAATTAGGTCAAGGTAAAGGTCCAAATCAAAGTTTGGTGATATTGGTGGATAGGGAATGGTCAAAGGCAACAACTGTATAAGTATCCAAGCATTTGGGTAAGCGGTGTTGATGCTAGACGAAACGGTAAAATCTAGTTAACCGAGAAAGAGTCCATTTCAAATATTCTAAGTCCAAATTAGGTCAAGGTCAAGGTCAAGATCAAAGTTTGGTGATATTGGTGGATAGGGAATGGTCCAAGGCAACAACTGTATAAGTATCCAAGCATTTGGGTAAGCCATGTTGATGCTAGACGAAACGGTAAATTCTACTTAACCTTGTTACTGACGGACGGACGGACGGACGTCCTTCCATTTGGGCACTTGTTGGGTCTTTCTTTTGTTTAAAAGTACCCAATAGCAACAACAAGAGGGCCTGAAGGCCCTGATATCGCTCACCATTTGTAATGAAGCCTGATAGCTTTACCTTTGAATTTCACCCGTTTTATTCTAAATCCATTCAAGTTTGTCGACCTACTGTAGTATAGTAGAGTACATCAAAGGCAGATAACTAGAGCCTAAACAATACTGAAATTAAGCCTTTTTCTAGCATTTCAAAGTATATCAAGGGCAGGTAACTATTGCCACAATGATTACATTTCAACAATAATTGCACTCCTTCGAGAATGTATAGCTACATCCTTTGAGTACAAGTATAATCAAAATCCATTGAAAACTGTAGTTGCAAGAGTGTAAACGCTGTAAAATATGGCATTTTCAGCAATTCAAAGGTAGATATCTCTTGATCTATTTGTCCGATTCCAACCATAATCAACCTTTTTCCAACTCTTATGGTCATATACAATATGGGCAAGTTTGAGAGAGCTTGGATAAATATTGTGGCCTCTAGAGCGTAAACACTGTTAAATATATCATTTTCAGCAATTCAAAGGTAGATAACTCTTGACCTATTGATCCGATTACAACCAAAATTGAACTCATCCGAAGTCTTATGGTAATAACTAATATACAATCTGAGTAAGTTTGAGAAAGATTGGATAAAATTTGTGGCCTCTAGAGTGTAAACATCGTTAAATATGGCATTTTCAGCAATTCAAAGGTATATATAACTCTCGACCTATATGTCTGCTTTCAACCATAATCAAACTCATCTGAACTCTTATAGTAATATACAATCTGAGCAAGTTTAAGAAAGATTTGATAAAAATTGTGAACTCTTAGAGTGTAAACACCGTTAAAAATGGCATTTTCAGCAATTCAAAGGTAGATTACTCTTGATCTATTTGTCTGATTTCAACCAAAATCAAACTCATCCGCACTCTTATGGTCATATACAATCTGGGCAGGTTTTAGAAAGATTGGATAAATACTGTGGCCTCTAGAGTGTAAACACCGTTAAATATGGCATTTTCAGCAATTCAAAGGTAGATAACTCTTGATCTATTTGTCCGATTTCAACCAAAATCAAACTTTTCCGAACTCTTATGGTCATATACAATCTGGGCAGGTTTTAGAAAGATTGGATAAATACTGTGGCCTCTAGAGTGTAAACACTGTTAAATATGGCATTTTCAGCAGTTCAAAGGTAGATAACTCATGACCTATTTGTCTGATTTCAACCATAATCGAACTCATCCGAACTCTTATGGCAATATACCATCTGAGCAAGTTTGAGAAAGATCGGATAAAAACTGTGGTCTCTAGAGTGTAAACACTAAAATTGTTGACGCCGCACACCACACGACGGACGCCGGACAATCAAGGATTGCAATAGCTCACCCTGAGCTAGCTCAGGTGAGCTAAAAAAAAACAACAATAACAATAGGGCATGAATGGAATCTATTGTTCTCCCTACCCAACAAAGGACCTTTCGTGCGTGCGGACTGACTGTCGGACAGGACGATTACTATATGCCTCCGCATCTGTCGATGCCGGGGGCATAAAAATAAAACATTTTGTTTATTTTACAGGTTCCAGTACACCATTTTATTTTATAACAATATTATCAACAACTTCTTCTGATGGTTGAGTGCACTTTAAAGTCTGCAGCTTAGTCAGGGTACTAAGAAGGGTAGGTCCCTTCAACTGCCCTGCCTGTAGCCATTTACATTTGATAGTTTATGTATAAACTATTTCAAATAAGTTTACTTTAACTTTTTAAGAGGTTTCATACTCTTGTTTTGTATTTTTCTGACATTTCATGAACAAACACTTACCCTGGACTAAATATAGTAAACATTTTATGGTGTCAAGCCTACTGTTCGAATTTAGGTTGGCGTCCTACTGAGAATGAGGTAAGTGGGCCACCATGCATTGTTTACATAGTTAGAGAACCGATTTGAGTTGCAACAACTTAACCATCGTATTATAAGTTGAAAAGAATCAGTATATCCAGTACCTATGTAAAAAATAACTTTTATTCACATAACAATTGGCAATTGACTTAAAGATGCTTAGGTGTTCGAAAAATGGTTGTACTGGGATACATTTGTTTTGCTTAAAGCAAGATGAAGGTAAGGCAGAAAGCTCCTATAGGAGCTTTCTGCTTTACTTTCATCTTGCTTTAAGCAGTCACAGTATTCAATACAATACATGAATATTCTTTTGTGGCACTTTTGTGGAGGAGTTAGGTAAAGGTGCTCAAATGTGTTTCTACAGGTCCAAGGAACGCCCGGGGTTCAGACGCATTCAGCTTTACTTTCAACCTGCTTTAAGTTAGCACTTATCTTACACTAGAACCAGGCTTAGAATGGAGTAATGTTAAGCTACCATCTGGAAAGATTCTGTGTTTAATATTTTCAGGTCTTTAGGACTTTCTAGGCACGGAGTCGCCGACTACTTGGTCCAAGAAACATAATACAGAAGGGTCCTGGTATGCACACAATGGGCTAGCTGCTTCCATTGATTTTTCAAGTCTAGCTTGATTCATAAATAAATTATACAAACATGCAAGCTCATCAGAAACTAAAAGTTTGTGATAACAAAACCTGCAGTAAGTGTCTTAAATCAGTGAATTCTTAATTCTTAGCATGAAGAAAATAGTTCTAATTTATACAGTCATGAGCATTATTAAGTACCAAAAGTAATACTGGTAGTTTCTATATCCCAGCAGATCGTAGCTTAAAGCTGGCTGAAAGTAAAGCAAAATGCACCTAAGGGCACATCAATGGGTCACCTGTCTTTAAAACTAGAAACATGCTATGAGGTAATGGGTTAACCCTGGGCCATTACCCCATAAGTATGCCTTTTTTAAGCCTTTAATTTATCCCTCCGCTTAAAAGAGAATAAAAACAATTTATACAGTTGTGAATATTTGACATTAGAAATAATTGCTATATTCTAGCAGCTGATAGCAGCTACGCTGAAAGCAGGCTGAAAGTAAAGCAGAATGTGCCTTATGGCACATTCTGCTTTACTTTCAACCTGCTTTAAAGGGTCACCTATCACCAGTATAAGAAACAGGCTATGGGGTAATGGGTTAATTAAACACTGACAATAAATCTATTCAAGCTAATATAAGGGAAAGAGTTGCACTACCTATGTTTCAGTGCAAGCCTATGGCAGAAAACAAACAAGTTACAGTGGAGAAACCGTTATTCTTTCCCAATAAACGCGGTTTACGCTAAAACTATTATTTGCAGTACAAACAGTTTTGAGCCAGATCAGACGCCGGGTAACCCGGCGTCTGATCAAGCTCCAAACTGTTTGCCACTCAGATTAAAATAAATAGCGAAAAATGTCAAAAGGTTGTTATTTTCTACGTTTTAAGTAGTGCTTTGCGTTTGCGTTTAAACGGGAAAGAATAACGTTTTCTCCACTGTACAAGTTGGGGAGTTTGTCTGTCTCACGTTTACTGCCTCATTAGCCTCGGGCAACATTGCACATTAACATCTTAGTCAAAACTTACATCACATTTTATTGTTGAATGTGTACACCAGGTTTAGGCATTTATGTCCCTGGGTGTAAATAACAAGAAAGAGGTTATTTTTAAACACTATAAATGTATTAATTAACCCATTAACCCCTTGTGATGTGTAAATGCATCATTTACAAACAGTGTAATACAGTATACATATAGTAAAGTGTTGCGAGCCCTGCCTGTGGCTCTTTGGAAGAACGTCCCCTTGCAGTACGGGAAATTGCAGGTTCAATCCCTGGTCAAGTCAAACCAAAGACTTAAAAATTGGTAGAAATGGTTTCCCGTCTTGGGGCTTAGGATTTTGGATTAGCATTACCACTGGTTCATCGGTGTCAGGATAAAGTCACCCGCAGGGTACGGTCCCTGGTGCACCTCATAAGTGCCCCTTCTCATAATCATCAATCTTGATGGAGAGAAGTAATAATAATAAGAAGAAGAGTACACTTATCCTATGCAAACAGTGTAGACCCTGATTCTAATGAGTAGTGACACCATAGGGTTTAAAGCAGAAATAAAGATTTTAGTTTTTGAAATACTTCTCTTATCTGGAGCTTTGAGTCGTATGACTACAGTGGAGAATCTGTTATTCTTTCCCAATAAACGCATTTACGCTAAAACTATTATTTGCAGTGCAAACAGTTTGTAACCCGGCATCTGATCAGGCTCCAAACTGCTTGCCACCAAGATAAACAAGAATTATCAGAATTGTCCAAAAGTTGTTCTTTTCTACGTTTTAGTGCTTTGCGTTTGCGTACGTTAGCGTTTAAACGGGAAAGAATAACAGATTCTCCACTGCTATAAGCCAATTTCTCAAGTTCAGCAGATGTTATCTTCAGTAGACCCCTGTGTTAATGTTTCTTAAGCTTAATTGGCTGTGTTTACGTTTCTTAAAGTTTAATTGGCTTTCACATTAAAATGAAAAATTAATTGCAGACAACAACTATGAAGCAGGAGGCATTCAACCCTAGCTACAAGTATATTTAAGAAATAATCTATGTTCTACCGTTGTGAAACGGTATTTTACAACGGTTGGGAGTTGTGGTGCGCAGGAATTGACCACGAAGGCCGAAGGCCTGAGTGGTCAATTCCTGCGCACCACAACGACCGACTGTTGTAAAATACAGTTTCACAACGGTAGAACATAGATTATTTCGATTCTAACATGACCAGATGTAAGGAAATTCATTAGAAAGGAAATCAAATGTTCCATACTTATTTCCTCAGCGGATGAAGTTTTTCGACCGAATAACTTTTACCGCGGCATTACAAGAATCTAACACCCATAAGCAAATTTACAATTACCGATCCATAATCTGGCATAGAACAAACATTACATCAAACAAGACAGAAGAATGAGAAAATTACTGTAACGTTACTGGTTAAAAGTATATGGTCTTTACGGGCTATATGAATAACGAAAGAAATTTAAAAAACATAACGTATGAACGCACGTGGTCACGTCGTGTCATATAACCGTGGGAGGAGCGGGGTAGGGAAGAGCGTGGTATACCGTCTCAGGTATACCACGATAGGCCTGTTCTTTGTTTATAGAGACGAATTCACGTGTCATGTTAGAATCATAATTTACAAACAGTGTACCTGTGAAGATTACACTTGTCCTAGATACAAACAGTGTAGACCCTGATCAGAGGTATCCTGCAGGAGTCCTCTGATCAGGTTCTACACTGTTTTACAATTTACTATATGTCATTAAATCTAACCCTAAATGTGTGAAAATGGACTTGACTTTAACAGAAATTGGAGTTGATCATTAGAAGTTTCAGGGGTGAAAGAGTTTATACTATATCATATGTATTGTATAGTACAATATATATGTACAAGGTAGAAAAAACACAATACCTTTTGTGCTCATTATTCTTCCTTAATTAGCAATCTTTTGGCTAGAAACTGTCATGTCAGGAAAACAAATATGGTACACATGAAAATATAATTATGATTTCAATAGCCCTGGATAAAGGAGAGTATCAGGGCTGCCATAAGTTGACATAAAAAATCCTAAGATTTCCAAATTTGCATTTTTCAAGTGCAATTTTACGAATCGTACCTTTACCCCATAGCCTTTTTCTTGTTTTGTTGACATGCGACTACTTGAAGCAGGCTGTAAGTAAAGCAGAATGCGCCTAAGGGCGCATTCTGCTTTACTTTCAGCCTGCTTTAAGCTACCATGACCTGGGGAAAAATCCGGAGATTTAGGAAAAATCCGGAGAAATGGCAGCCCTGGAGTATTGTCAAAAAAAAAATTAAATACTAAAATCCTTTTATCGCCATCAAAGTCTATGCTGTGACTATTTTGTAGAGAAATTCATCATAACCATTTACCCTATATAGCCTAGTCAGGTGACTACTTAAGGCAGGTTGAAAGTAAAGCAGAATGGGCCTTTAGGCTTTAACCCATTACCCCATAGCCTGTTTCTAGTTTTGAAAACAGGTGACCACTAAAAGCAGGTTGAAAGTAAAGCAGAATGTGGCTTAAGGCACATTCTGCATTACTCTCATCCTGCTTTAAGTTATAATCTGCTAATATTTAGATTGGAACTTTCTGTTTTACTGTCACCATGCTTTAAGCAGTCACCTGTCTTAAACACCTAATAATTAGCACAGTTTAGTGGTCGTAATAGAGAGGTTTTACTGAATCTCTCTATTACGACCACTAAAATTAAGGATAATTGATTGCTTAAAAGACAGGTGGCAGCTTAATTAAGTTAAAGCAAGGTAACATTAAAACAGAAAGCTCCTTAAGGAGCTTTCTGTTATACTGTCACATTGCTTTAAGCAGTCACCTGTCTTCATCTATACTGTACGTCAAACAGTCAATACAGTGAAGAATCTGTTATTCTTTCCCGTTTAAACGCAAAACGTACGCAAACGCAAAGCACTAAAACGTAGAAAATAACAACTTTTGGTCAATTCTGATAGTTCATGTTTATCTTGGTGGGAAACAGTTTGGAGCCTGATCAGACGCCGGGTTACCCGGCGTCTGATCTGGCTCCAAACTGTTTGCACTGCAAATAACAGTTTTAGCGTAAACGCGTTTATTGGGAAAGAATAACAGATTCTCCACTGTACCTTCATTGATCTCTATCACTTACCGAAGTATACTGGCTGTTCGCATCTGGAGCAAGTATTCACGCCCCTCTTCTTCTTATCCATCTGCAGAAACCCGCGCTTCTGTCAAAATCCAATCTCAAATTCCCAAACACAAATTCAGTGTTATCAACTCCGCTCGTTTCTTACTTCACACAAATATCATTAAAAAAAAACATGTCTGTTAATATTATCCGTTTCAATGGAGAAATGCACACACCTAAATCCGTATAAACTTTTTCGGTTTAAATTTTGATCCTTCGGTTTACAATACACAACTGTTTATTAATAGCGACAAGTTGTGACAGTGTATTTGGCCCATCAAAACACGCCTGTTTGGTATTGGGACGGAAAGAACCATTTCAAGTAAAGGGGTGGCGGCTAGGCGCTCGCAAGACTGAAAATAACCGATATCGGATATCCTGGGGCGATATGGTCGGATAATCTCTGCACGCGCTCTAATGATTATCTAATTTGATTACGTGATCATGTAGATCAAGGTGGAAAACATCAAAGGATATTATTTGTTTTGGATAACGGTTTACCGTATACCCCCGTTTAAACGCACATCTTAAATTGACCCTATCTGCCAAAACTAAATTGTTTCAATATTTTAATGCTGAGTAAATTGTTGTCTGCACGTACATTTGTCGTCTGTTTCTTGTAATATTATATTTTTAACCCATTGCCCCATTGCCTATTAAGATAGGTGACCACTTAAAACATGTTAAAGTAAAGCAGAATGTAAGGCCCATTCTGATGTACTTTCAGCCTGCTTTAAGGGTGTATCAATGTCATGAGCCATTTTTTTCAAAGTATTAAACTTTTTGTCTATCATTGTTTTTTTGGAAGAGCTATTTATGATGAATGAAAAAATGAAAACAAATATATATGGTGGTGTCCTTTTTTTTTTAGCTACAGCGATTTGAAAAAGGTATGTCAAATTTGGATTTTTTTTCTCAAATTTTACCCATTCAGAGTACAAGCTTCAGTAAAATCTATTTCAAAACAAAACAAAAATGTTAATTTGGGTTTTCTTTATTTATTTCATGTCTATGGTGGTATGTTCACATATAAAAACCAAATTTAGACAAAGCAGGCACCAGGTTTGAACAATATGGATCCTTGAATATCAAAAATATGCTTTATTTAGGGCATGATTTTATTAGATTTTTTATTTTATGAAAAAAAGTAAAAAAGTTTGAAAATGAAATAGTTCTAGTATTTAACTTTTTCTTATATTCTACCAGATGAAAGCCCATACTAAGGCAGTTCAAAATATGAAAAGAAATGGAAAGGTCAGTGTTGAAAATTTTGAGTTATTAAAGTAAAAAGAGTTATCGCCCCTTACAAAATTTACAAAAAAGTACCATATCGATGATATTTAGAGCTTTATAAATTTCACATTTGGTGCCTTTTTTTTCTTAAATTAGTTTTTGTATGAAGAAATACTACCATAGATAGGAAATAAATAACACAAAACCAAATTATCATATTTGTTTTCATTTAAAATGGGTTTTATTGAAGCGGGCTGTTTGAAAAGGACAAAATAAGAGGAAGTGGGTGGGGTAAATTTACATGGCCGTAGAACCAACTGTTGTTCACCAAAATGTACATTTTTTTCTATTTTTTCATTCATCTTAAATAGCTCTTCAATACAAAACCATCATAGAGTGTTTTCATATACTTTGAAAAGTTCCCAAATTCATGACATTGATACACCCTTAAGCTACCATCTGCTAGAATGAAAAAAATATATTGTATGGTACATGTTCATAACTGTAATAAAATGAAACTATTTTCTTTAGTGCAAGAATAAATTATAGGCGTAACAAGGCGTATTTATGGGGTAATAGGTTAAGTATATTAATTTCTGTTTAATACAAGACAAAGTAAAAGCAGAAAGATATTGCAAAAGTTTTTACTCTCCACTGCTTTTTAAAAGCCATGAAAATCTTAATACTGTCCATGTTTCTTTGAGCATATACGACGAGCGCACGTCCGTACAGGCAGAGACAGTTTATACCATTTATTATATACCTATCGATGATTTATAGAGATTTCTCAGTTAGATAAATTTCCTAATATCATCACTGTTGATATCATCACTACATGTAGTGATGATATCACTTTTTGTGAAGTCACGTCATAATTAGTTAAGTGACTTCGCGGTAATCATTTTTTGTGTTTTTCCTGTAAAAACGTCAATAACATGTATATAATAAATATAATAATCAATTCCATTGAATAGATATGAAAATTATATCACTCAAATGGGTTGTTATCTCGCCCTGCGGACTCGTTTTTTAACCAGATAACAACCCATTCTCGTGAAATATTTTTCATATCAATCCAAAGAAATTGATTATCCTCTATATACAGCACTCCCTCCCTACAACGTTGTGAACGGCCCTCCCAACAACGACTCCCTCCTTACAACGACGCTTGTCGCAGTTCCTTAAACAAGACAATTACGTGTAACGCTTTTACTGCTTTAATATCGTATGCTTAAAGTTGTGGCGTCTGCTGTTTTTTCAAAGTTGCATATTGGACATTTTGACAGAAAAAAAACTTAATGACGAATGACAAACAGCTTAAATCCAGATAAGACACCGCGTTACGCGGCGTCTGATCTTGATTCAAGCTGTTTGCAAATGTAAGCCAATTTCCCTCCCTCTGACGACTCCCTCCGAAGAACGCACATAAGTGTTGTCTCCCATTGGATGTCGTTGTTGAGAGGGAGTACTGTAGCTAATATAAAATTTTAATCATTGTAGGTACAGGCTGCGAAATACCGTACAGTAGTTCACTCTTTCCTCCATAGCCAAACGTGCAAATCACGACGCCTATGTATGATTATCCAACTGTGTTTTAGGCAGCATACTGCTTAAAGCAATTTGAAAGTAAAATAGAAAGCTCTTGTATGAGCTTTTTGTTTTACTTTCATCCTGCTTTAAGCTGCCACATGAGTTTGAAACAAATTAATTGCCATGGATACTCATTTGCGGTGTGGGCAGAGGCGTCTGGCGTCAGGAAATGGTCAAAGTATGCTCATTGACAGAACAACGTACAGTAAAATCTCTATTATTGTATCAATTAGTAGGTGTTTACGCCCGATGACTGCTTAATCCAGTTTTGAAGAGAAGTGACCATTTACAGCAGGTTGAAAGTAAAGCAGAATGCGCCTTAAGGAGCATTCTGCTTTACTTTCAGCCTGCTTTGAGCTACCATCTGCTGGAATATATATAATATTTCTTATGATACATATTCACACGAATGAAGAACGTGTAAAAAGGCGTATTTATGGGGTAATGGGTTAAAGTGCTTCTTTAGGAGATTTCTGTTTTACTGCCACATTGCTTTTAAAGCGACTCGCAACCAGATGGTGCATTAAAAATAGTAATTTGTAAATATGTGTCAAACGCTTATATAAATGGTAAAGAATTAGTTTAGGATAAGAAATTCTGTTTAAAAAAATGTATTTCAATAAAAAAAAATATTGGTCTCTGGTGGGATTCGAACCCGGGGCCCCGGCATTGGCGGACAGAAGGCAAAATAGGGGAAACCGCTTAGACCAATGGACCACGGAACTATCCGTTTATCTCGGATCGATTTAACGTATTTCAATGTGTAGCTATCGAAAGTGCATACAACTTCGTAATTCGGCTCGTGTTTATGTCTAAGCCCGTGTAGAGAAGTAACAACAACAACTATACCGTCTACTAGTCGGTATAGAAAAACGATGGGAAATATCTAAAAATCTAAGATTCGGTGACGATTCTTGAGACTTTTTTTGGACTGGTCATATTTTTTTAATGTCAGAAGCCAAATAATGCCACAAATTTGCTTTTATTTGAGTATTTTATTTTATTTTGACAAGTACACCATCCGGTTGCGAGTCCCTTTAAGCTGTCACATTCCTTTTATAAAAACAATTAGCCTTCGTTTTAGTGGTCGTGATATAGAGCTTTTACTGTACACAAATTTCAAAATAACTAGAGTTCGGTTTGGGTAAAATACACGTGCACTCGTGCACATCTCTGGTGTTATCGGATTATATTCACTTCTCAGATTTGACCCATTAAAACCTTCCTCCAGTATCACTCATACGTCATAACACTTCTGCAATTTTTTTCTAGATGCAAATCACGAATAATCAAAGAGTACTACTAAGGGAAGCAACATTACTCATAACTGCATGAATAGTTTTACAGTAGTTGTCCCCCTTTTTTAAGTGCGTGTGTACTCATTTGTGGTGTAGCTTGAACGAGATCTACACAATTTCCTCACGGTCCGCGGTGTGTACAGAAAATATATTTCAAAATTATTTAATCATAGGTCAGGTAGAATTGTAGACAATATAACTTAGTTTAAAACTTTTCAACCTGTTTTAAATTTTATTTAAGTGACGGACAATGGGCTTTTGACGCCGTCCACGGATGTACTCGCGCATCTGTGTCCCAGCAACTAGACATTTACTCCATGGTCCTTTTCTAG
This sequence comes from Gari tellinella, assembly GCA_922989275.2. Classification (NCBI taxonomy): domain Eukaryota; kingdom Metazoa; phylum Mollusca; class Bivalvia; order Cardiida; family Psammobiidae; genus Gari; species Gari tellinella. The sequence continues at coordinate 111,244,187 of OV277856.1, read as the reverse complement.
TGTTGAAGATAGGTGACCACTTACTAGTCCGACAGAGGGCTGACATGACCTGGAAATGCCGTCCTAAGGTTTTTTCTCGACTGATCCTACATCAGCATATGTTACTTATTGGAAAACCACCGGGTGCCACTTTGTCGACCTTGAGCATTTTCGTATATTAAAGATGGCGGCCAAAATGGCTGCCAAAAGGCCTTTTTAACAAAATAGTCCAAGAATCAGCATTCACTTTTCCTTTTCTAAACTGATTTGACCTCACCATAATGATAGTTATTATTCAAAAGACGTTTCATGTTATAAAATGTTACGGGTGACATCTTGTCACTCTTGGGCATTTCAGTTTATTCAAAATGGCTACCTAAATGCGTTGAAACAAACTACTCCAAACTTCAGCATTCATGGTTTGGTTTTCTTAACTGATTTGGCCCCACCATAATGATGGATATTACTGAAATGATGATATATATAATTGAACTGTTACGGATGTCATCTTGTTATCCTTCAGCATTTCTGTATATTCAAGATGGGGACGAAATGGCTACCGAAATGCTTTTAAACAAAATAGTCCAAAAAGCAGAATTCATTGTTTATTTTTATTTTTTTTCCTGATTTGACTTCACCACAAATTGAGAGTTATTATATTAATGCATGTTTTAAAAATGTAACACCCTTCAGCATTCCCGTTTATTCGAAATGGCGGGCTAAAATGGCTATCCGAATGGGTTAAAAACTACTCTAAACTTCAGCATTCATAGTTTGGTTTTCTGAACTAATTTGACCCCAACCATCATGAAAGTTTTTTACTGAAATGATGATACATATTATTGAACTGTTACGAATGACGTCTTGTCACCCTTGAGCATATCTCTATATTCAAAATAGCGTCTAAAATGGCTACCGAAATGCTTTAAAACAAAATGGTCAACAAATCAGCATTCATAATTTCTTTTTATTAATCGATCTGATCTCACCATTATGATATTTGTTATTGAAATGTTATATATATTATTGGAATGTTAAGGGTGACATCTTTTTATCATTGAGCGTTTCCGTATATTCAAGATGGCAGCCAAAATAGTGAAGGAAATTTTGAAAATCAACAATCATACTTTTTTTTTATTCTTAACTGACTCGATATCAACGTACTTATACTTACTATAAGCATTATGATACTTATTGATGAAATGTAACGGGTGACATCTTTTCATCCTCGAGTATTTCCTTAAAATTAAGATGGTGATTCTTGTTATGTACTTGTTTTGGAACTGTACGTGGATGAGCATTTCCATATATTCGAGATGGCGACCAAATCGTTGACCGAAATGCTTTAAAACAATTTTAAAATAAGTCCAAACAACAACATTAATAATTTCTTATTCTTAAATGTTTTGACCTTACCAGAATGATACTTATTATTGAAAGAATGATACTCATTATTGAAGTGTTGCGGGTGACATCGTTTCACCTTCAAGAATTTTCATATATTCAAGATAGCGGTCAACATTGCGATAGAAATGCTTAAAACATCTAAAATGTTCAAAAGTCAGAATAAACAGTTGTTTCTTGACTGGTTCTATTTTAGCATATGGTATTTGTTCACAAGAGCGGTTTTACATTTATCCCAAGAGACCTTCCTACAGTGGAGAATCTGTTATTCTTTCCCGTTTAAACGCAAACGTACGCAAACGCAAAGCACTAAAAACGTAGAAAAGAACAACTTTTGGACAATTATGATAATTCTTGTTTATCTTGGTGGCAAACAGTTTGGAGCCTGATCAGACGCCGGGTTACCCGGCGTCTGATCTGGCTCCAAACTGTTTGCACTGCAAATAATAGGTTTAGCGTAAACGCGTTTATTGGGAAAGAATAACAGATTCTCCACTGTACCTGATCGTGATTCTGGGGTTTAATAGTCCTAGGAATGTTTCTGTTTATTTGACCGAGATAATGCCCGCTGCAAAGAACTAAAAGGAAGGCAGGTCAGGGGTTTTGATCCCATGCGCTCATTCGTAACGAATGAGACTAGTCGAAATCATCTTTCTGCAAATCATCATCATCTCATCTCATCATTTATCGGCGCTATATGACCTATTCTGTGTTGCAGTACCGTGAAAACCAACTCGTCCATCCATGCTAATTACATATCAATATTTACGTTCTACAGGACATGCTACATTCATTGACAGTCACACATTGCTCAGTTCAATCAGGTTAAATCATGAAATAACAAATATGTTTATAACATGTTTATATTCTAACAATATCTTGTCATGTTGTAATATTTGTGTATATATTATGTATGTAACGAGAAACATTATATGTTTAAGTTACAATAAAACTTTTGAATCTTGAAAATCTTGAATCTTTAAAAATTAACTCTATCGTTATGACAAGGTGCAGTTCGGTCCAAAACGCTTGCTGTGAAGATGTTATCCGTTTTTCCTTCCTCCAGCCAAACCCTGCTGGGTCAAGATCAGGTAGATTGTTTCCTCTAATAAATGCCTAAATCAAGGCAGCAAATTTTTGCTGATTTTCTCATCGCTAAGCTGTGTGGTCTATACGTGAACCCGTGTTGTAGAAAAGAACACGAGGAAATACTATCACTTGTAAACTATAAGTTTCAATAGAAAATCATGTCAACCGATAAGTGAAAACACATGCAGTTGGACCAAAATTCTTTCCTTGCATCAGTTCACGTTCCAATTCTAAAGCTGTCGATCTGCAACTGTGTTACACCCCGAGAGGGTATGGGCAGGAATAATGTCCTCAACAATGACCATATAGAATCAATATCAATAATAGATTTGATTAACATTTAGTTGCCCTTCTTGATTTATAATATGACTGACAGCTTAATTAGGATTCGAATAATTTCTTGTGCATGAGAATACCTACTGCACAATGATGTTGTCTACCTCTTAATCTGTTGTTTTCGAATGTTTTATTTCTGACATAATACCTCGGCTTGTTTTAGATTATGTTTAATTTTTACCTATTATCACTAGCTTCTTAATTTGTGTGTGCTCAATCTGTAAAGTCTCAGCATATAGAACTGATGTAAGAGATTATCAGCTTCATTAACTGCTTTTTTCCATGACAGTAACATGATGTGTTGTTACATGCAACTGATAGTAATCGATTTTAATATGTTGATCTCATACATCTTATAGAAATTTCGGTGCCGTATATATGTTAAAGTCAATCTGTGTAACCAGTCATTACGCGTAATGACTAGTCAATCTGTGAAATAACTTTTTCACATAGTCCTTTAATGTTACAATTTATGATAATTATACAATGATATTTTCAAAGGTCAAAAAAGTTAATGTATACAAAAAATCACAATCTCACTATAAAACCACTTAATTTGTCAACATTATATTTAAAAATGAAAATAAAACAAAATAGAGCCTGTAACTTTACATGAAATTCATTCAATTCTTTCCTATTTACAGCGTTCAAGGTCTTAAACATCATTTCACAAATGGACTGAAATAAGGTGTGAAATAAATGTGGTGTTTTGTGCAGGAACTCTTTGAACTTTTAAAAAATATCATTGTCTATCCTCATAAATAGTATCATTAAAGGACTATGTGAAAAAGTAATTTCACAGATTGACTAGTCATTACGCGTAATGACTGATTACACATATTGACTGTAACATATACAGGTGGACATTGTTGTTCTCCTCCAACTTAAATGTTGGCGATGTAGTTCTGCAGAGAGCCTTTGTGGGGTATGTCATAACCCATAATAACAAAATCAATCCGTCTATGGTGACTATCTACTGTTCCTATTTTTCTGTCAGAAACCCTTATCTGGAACTGTTTTCTTCAGTTGCTTTATCAATTTCGTTACTGTCATACCATTATGATAACCAAACAGTGGTGTTGGAAAAGTTGTCAATTCATGTGACAGAACATCCATGGCTGCTAAATTGAAAACTTTCCGCGACTATTGAGTAGATTTCACATGATTTGACCAACCATCACATTCTTTTGGTCACGGTGATTTGTTATCTGGAATCTTGTTTGTCGAATACTATTAGCTCAAAGCTGTCCCTCGCCTGGTTTCAAGCTGTTAAGCATATCATCTGAATCCATTTCTTCCGTAACAATGTTGAAAACGCCAACTTTATCAATTTATACACTCAAGCAACTACAGTTTTTAAATGCACTTTAAACTGACTTACCCACAGTGTTTATTACTGTAAGTTCTTCCATAAGTTGAAGTTTGGGTGCAATAGAACCCCTTTGTCAAGAGTTATCCGTCCTTGATGCACTCAGATAGGCTCGAAGAGGCAAGACTTTAACAATGTTTGCACTAGATAGTGTCTACAAATTTGACTTATTTTTCAAACGTTCACAAGTTAATTAAGGCTTTAAGTTTTAGGATGATTTTGATTATTGATGAAATTTAAAGATAAAACTACTAGATTCAATAAATTCCGGTGAGAGATGTTATGGTCACCATGTTCCCCTCGTCTTACCATGCCTTCCATTTCCTTTGCGTTGCTTTCTATTTTCCGTCTTCCTTTTGCCCTCAAAGTCAGTTTCAGGATCATCCCTGTGAGCCAACAGGATATCCAAGTTTGCTTGCAGCTGATCATTGTACATGTGAATTTCTAAAGCCTATGAGTATTTCTGCTTTATCGAAATCTTAACCGTTATGCAATTGGCCAAATGCCCATGGCACATAAAGGGGATTTCAATGAACATATTGCATATGCCATTCTATTTACCTCGTCCATGCCTCATCAAATATTAGTTTTAAAAACTATTCTGAGCACTGCCACGAATGAATAACCACGTGGTTATTCATTCGTGGCACTGCTCTTCGGAGAGCTCCATTTCTTTCAGATAATCCATGCCACATCTGCCATTGTAAGTTAACATGACCTGAATCGGAACTTTAAGGCAGCATTTCACTATTCACTACACTCTTTCAAGGAATAGGCAAATATATAGGCTAAGCCACTGTCTGTCATCAAACTACCATCACCAGCAACTAAGCTGATGAGTAAGAAGTTTGTCACCAAGCCTATATGCTAAGACATAAATTTTTTGACGCACAAATGCGTGACCCTAGCTGCTGGTACTTAACCAACACTGACCTTAAAAGAAAAACTATCTAGGCCACAGAGGTCAAGGTTAAAGGTCAATGTTAGTAATTTACTATTGTAACTAGTTTTACTCGTTGAAGTGCACATACACGTGAAGTTATGTGACCGTAACTGAAGTACTTAGTCCAAAATTGACCTATTAAACGCAAACAATTTATAAGGTCACAGAGGTCAAGGGCAAATGTCAAGGTTACCAAACTGCAATGCAACATGCTACTATCATTAAGGTGCATCCATGGTTTAAGTTTCAATGATATAATACATACACTTTCAAGGAATTGACCCGGTATTCGATGCCAGGGTATAACATAAAAGGCACCATTTCGTGGAAATGAGTAAAAAAGGGTGGGTGGGGGTGGGGTTAAACCGGAAATATATCAAAATGCTCAAGGATGACAAGGTGGCACCCGGCTAATTCTGAATGACAATGCTTTGAACTATCAATATCAATCAAGAAAAAAACTTAGGACGCAATTTCTAGGTTGACCTCCAAATCCTGATTTCTCTGCCGGACTATAAAGCAGGCCGTTGCGTTGAAAGTAAAACAGAATGCGCGTAAAGGGACATTCTGCTTTACTGTAAATCTGCTTTAATTAAGCTACCATCTGCTAGAATATAGAAAATACTTCTTAAGTTATAGTGTATATTCATGACTCTATGAATTGGAACTATTTTCTTCAGGGTATGAATGAATTAAAGACGTAAAATGAGTATCTATGGAGTGAAGAGTTAACAGCATGTCATCTGGTATATCTCACATTTCTATTAGAGAACGGGACCTCTGGGCATCAGCCAACACGGAATGGGAGCATAAAGCAATATGAAAATAAAGCAAAAAGATAGCTGTCTCAGAAGCTTGCGTCTTTACACTCACGTTGCTTAATTTAACTATTTCCTCCCTGAAACTTTAAATGGACAATTCCAGTTTCAATTTAAGTCTACTCCAATTCTGACTTTTAAGAGTAGTTTTTGTTAATATTTGGCATTATGACAAACAGTGAAGACCCTGATCAGAGGGCTCCTATGAGCCCTCTGATCTGGGTCTTCACTGTTTGGATAGGACAAGTGTACCATTCACATGTACACTGTTTGCAAAGGATGCCAATATGCGGGACTAGGGTTCAAAGGGTTAGAACATAGCCACCAGTGAGGATGTCACTTGAAAATTTAAGTTCCCTGTCTCCTGGGGACAGAGGTGTGGACATGGAAGGGCATTGAACTGTGGGGACGGATGGTACAGACCTTTTTTCTATGTAGAAAAAATTCTTATTCAGTACTCCCTCTCTACAACGGCCCTCCGAACAATGAATCCCTCCGTACAACGACCTTTGCCGCAATTTCGTATAACAGTATCGTATAAGTATGTCCAACCTTTTCTAGGCTGCAATATGGTCTACTTAAAATTGACGCCTGCTGGTTTCTCAAATTTACATATTAGACCTTTTGACAGAAAAAACCCACATAATGACGAGTGGCAAACAGCTTTAATCGAGATCAGACGCCTCGTTACGCGCCGTCTGATCTGGATTCAAGCTGTTTGCAAATGTAAGCTAAATTCACTCCCTACAACGACTCCCTCCGACCAACACACATATTTTGTGTCTTCCATTGGGTGTCGTTGTAGAGAAAGAGAGCTGTATATTCATGTATGAACATTAACTAAATAATACTTGAATCTACTTGTTTTGAATGCAATTTTTGTTATCGGTAAAAGTTTTCCTACATAGGCCTACGTTTATTTTTTGAAGCATACTGAATGTAAAGCAGAAAGCTCCCAAAGAATCTGAAAGTAAAACTTAAACGTTCATTGATCTATTTTTATATATTTTTTTGCTAGCTCAAACAGACTTTTGAGGTACGAGGAAACATAGATTCTGTCAGCGTCGTTTGTCCACCCTACAAAATTACAGTCATTGAAAGAATAGAGGCAGTGCAAAGAAGGCGTGGGACACTAAAACAAACCTTAGCAGAAACAACAACAACCCAGCGAGCTTTCTTTTTTATTTAGTTTATTTTAAGTTTTTAAGTAGACACCGTCTTAAACTCCCAATAACTAACATATCATATAACGGACTAACTAAAACAAAATTCAATGGGCGTTATTAATAGACTGGGTTTAGGCCTACTGTATAAGAATTCATCTGTCAGGATGTGGCATTTTCAAGATCTACATCATAGAGCAAGTAACAGTTTCGACGTTTATATATCAAAAGTTTTTGTTTTTCATACGTACTTGTCAATAGACTCAGCCTATATATATTTCTGCTTGAATAGAGAACTTGTAGCCCGATCGGTTTTAATCTTACTTATTAAAATGGATCTAATGTTATATTAGACTAAACTATCGAACCAAGCATTATCACTGGTACACAACTGTGTCACAACGGAATTTGGTTTTTCACTGATCCGTCACGAACTTTCGCGTAAAGCTGTAACGAAACGGTTCGGACAGTGTCACGGACTGTACACGAAAGAATGCCAAAAGAAAACATAAACCATGAAGATCATGAAAAGAATCATAGTAACGTTTTTGTTTATATCTCTTTTTGTTGATATAATTATGAAAACGATAGCAAATATTACGCCATATACATTTTCTAGCTATTTACTCAGCAATTGTCATATATATGAGTGTGTTCTACCGATAAAACTGATTCTAAGGGTATTTGTGGCATGTATTGAAAAAATAAGAATAATCTAACCCAGAAGTATGTTGATTTTGATTCATAACTTATATTGAATATCGTGTACATATCCGTCATAAAATCGCACAAGATAGGTACTCTAATACACCTTTTTATTTTAATGACCGGGGCCCTACGAGCGAGTTAATTTAAACCCCGGAATGTACCGTTTTGCGATGTCCAATAACAACCGACACGAAAGGACAAAGTGTGTCGTTTGGACCAATGGACTCTGCAAACACAGATCGACTGACAGTTGAAATCAACGTCTACGTCCACAATGCAGTATATGCACAGGGGAAACTGCTGATAACAGTAACACACCTACATGTACGTTTAGTTCACTATAGATGATGAGTGTGTTTTTTTAAAGCAACAGGGCGGCTTAAACACCTACTACCTCGTGTCATTCCCCAGTTAAGTGATAATGGTTTGCTCTCAGATTAGGTGGCATTATTTTGAATTGGTTGCATCCGAGAACTTTGATATACATGTAGATCATAGTGAATGTCAGCTTTTTCTTGGTGTTGTTACATTTAAAACCGTAGGAAACGTACACACCGTGAGATACATCAGAAGTTATGTACAAAGAAACAAGCTGTTCAATTTTGAATTAAATCTAGTTGACCTCCATATGACCTTGACCGTTGTCTGACTTGACACAACTGTACTGAGCTAAACAGCTTCTTAAATTAAGTTGAGTACACATGCCACACATGGAGTCTCTATCTCATGTAATTCCAGAGTTATGGCCAATGTTGAATTAACCGCATTTGACTTTGACCTCTAAATGACATTGACCTCAGTTGGACACGACCCAAGTTGTACCGAGCTCAATAGCTTTTTGAGTTGAGTACACATTCCAAGTATAAAGTCTCTATTACATGCAGCTCCACAGTTATGGCCAATGTTAAATTCATCCTATTTTTTACATCTAAATGACCCAAGTTGTACCGAGCTCAAGAGCTTCTCAAGTTGAATACACATACCACATATAATGTATTTAGTTGTGGTCAATGATAAATTGTTGACATACAGACAAACAGAAAAACAAACAGACAGACCAGAAACAATATGCCCCGACTAAGTCGTGTGGGACATAAAAAATAGACAAGACCGTCGACCCTTCAATAGCGCGTTCAAGTACCGTATTGATCAGCGAACAGTAACGTTAACCGATGCAAACAACCCATATAGTACGACATCTAACGTTCACCGATACTCTTCAATAATAACTCATTGCGCCCCAATGTTTATTAACTTTTCAAGGGTACGAACGATTTATGTGCGATCTAAATAACACAAGCAAAAGTGCACTAATCAACAGAAATGCATCAATTTTACCGCATATAAAAATAAGATGCTGCTCAGATGTAAGCTGCTTTGTTTGATACATTAAGTGTCGGAAAATGTTGGTTTATTGATGAGAAATTAAGTCGGGACTGTTCGCTGGTTTTATTAAATTCATTTGGTAGCCATTTTGTTTTCCTTGTTGGGCATGGCGAACTACCTCTGAGGCCGTTCGTGTCGTTCGCAATCGGTAACAGCGTAACGGTCGTTAAAGGTGAATGGTTACCGTTTTCCGTTGCAATCGATTGCATCGATACGGTACTTGAACGCGCTACAAGTTCACGTTATCGTCAGAGCGCTTAAACTTATGTATCATACACACTGCAATCCTCTGCAGTGCCTTCTATCAAGGTATGTAGTTCTAATATAATATATGTAGCATTAGAAATACCGTTAGCCATACCGTGACGCTTTCTTAAACAGACTGTGACATAAACACCCTGATCGGTATCCAAACCGTTACAGTTCTGTTCAGATTGCAGTAATCTTTATGGTATTGCTTTTCCCAGTTTGAAATGATGACAATTAAATTTAGAAATTCGAAGCGGAAATTACAGTATGTTCATGATCTTGCAGTTTTCAAACAATGGAAGCATATATTTAACATTTACAACAGAATTAATGGCTGCAACATGTGCAAACTGCACAAAATCTACTTTCATTTTCAATTTGCGACGGTTTTCACGGAAATCTCACGATTATGGAAATTACACTCGATCCAAATGTTGCAGAATGGTAAAGTATAACATGTTTGTTCACATAGTTGTAGAGGCCGGATGCAACACTACATTGCATAAGCTTGAAGCTTCTTAGGCCCTTTTGTATTCCTTTTCTTCTTATTATAATTTGTTATTTACAGTTTTATCTGGACTTCCGGTTCCTTCATGTTTTTTCAATATATATAGATCTATGTGTACACTATTTATCGTGTACACTCATAAATTAGCTATACAGTTTCTATTTACAACATAATTCGTTAAAAATATCTTATCACAGATATCACTATTATCACTGTCAATATTGCTGTCACATAGTTCACACAATTTCACACATATGGGTAATAGCACTTGGCATCAAATTTGTAGGTGACCCCCAGTGACTATTCAACCTAGATTTAAATGTATTAAGTGTGGGTGCTTCTACTACCCTATCTGGAAGGGAGTTCCATTTATCCACTACTCTATGGCTAAACACCCCACTTTTTAGCTCAGTTCTTGCTCTAGGTTTACATAGTTTGAATTTGTTACCTCTATATAGTACTGGTGTCACCTTTTAATTTAAGTAAATCTACAGAGGTTACATCTAAACCGTTTAGTAACTTGTATGTCTGTATCAGATCTGCTCTATCCCTCCTGTACTCCAGGGTTGGAATGCCAAGTTGCCTCAACCTCTCACTGTAACTACGACCTTCCATATTCTTTAGTAATCTAGTTGCACGACGCTGAACGCGTTTTCTATTGCTATCCTGTATTCCTTATAGTGCGGCGATCATATTGCTGAAACATATTCAAGATTGGGTCTAACTAGTGCTTTATATAGGTGGAGGAACATGTCTCCTGTTACACAAGTGAATGTTTTTGCGATTAGTCCCAACATACTATTGGCTTTATTTATCTTTAAATATATGTGTTTATCGAACTTTAATTTGCAGTCAAACTCTACTCCTAAAACTTTTTCTTGTGTAACTTATTTATTTTGACTATGCTATCGTTTGTGGATTTCATAAAATATTCACTTGCACTAGTCCTACTAATATGCATTGATTTGCATTTCTTAGTGTTAAAGGTCATTTGCCATTTCTTTGACCAGGAACAAGCATCAAAAATACTATTTTGTAACCTATCCTCATCTTCTGGATTATTATGTATAGAGTATAACTTGGTGTCATCAGCAAATAGCTTGAGTGTAATGTCTATAATATCAGGCAGGTCATTAATATAAATCAGGAACAAAACTGGCCCTAACACACTTCCTTGAGACACTCCACTGGTAACTCTCTGCCATGTAGATTTCTCTCCCCCTACGACTACTCTTTGAAACCTATCCTCAAGGAAGTTCTCTAACCATTTGTATATTTTGCCTCTTATTCCAAAACACTGGATTTTTTCCAAGAGTCTCTTATGCGGAACCTTATCAAAAGCTGATTTGAAGTCTAAGTAAATAATGTCTATTTCCTTACTCTCATCTATTGCAGTGGACCACTCTTCTATGCACTCCAATAATTGCGTTATACATGAACGTTTAGACTTAAAACCATGTTGGTAATTTGATTAGAGATTATTACATTCTAAATGTTCCACTATTGCATTTCTGACTAATTTTCCCATTACCCTACAACAAATTGAAGTGACGCTTATTGGTCTATAATTTTCCACTTTTAGTTTTTTACCTGCCTTGTATATCGTGCTTACGTTTGCATGTTTCCATTCTTTTGGGAGTTTACCTTCTCTGATAGATTTACTAAACAATATATATAATGGCTTCACTAATGAATTCCTGCACTCATATAGTACCTTTGGGTGAATACCATCTGGTCCCTGAGCCTTATTTGGGTTAATTTGCTGTGACAGATAAAACTGCATCCTCCGACAAGTCCAAATCACAAAGAAGAATTTCTGTTTTGACTTGTGCTTTTGGAATTGGTGTATCTTCTATAGTGAAAACTGATACAAAATAGTTGTTAAAGGCCTCCGCTATTTTTGTGTTATCCTCTACATTTTCTCCATCTATTTCAATAGTATCAACTCCTGAAGGTGTTTTCGAACGGACATATTTCCAGAACTGTTTTGGATTTGTTTTGACATTTTCAGCAATGTTTTTTTCATATTTATATTTTGATTTCCTAATATGATAACTTACCCTGTTTCTTGCCTCTTTATATTCCTTAAACGTTAAATGATTCCTACTGTAACGTACAAAGCGAGTGACCCAGCAACAACTAACCCCGTCGGTGCAAAGCTTAAGCTCACACCAAGAGATGTTTGTTGCGCTATATAATTGACTCTCTTCCCAACATACAACGGTTTGGGAAGCCTCATTTGCATATACAAACGTACCACGTACGTTACATAACTCTCCCCTCCGAGAAGTCTCGTCCCGAGACTTGGACCCTGGGAGAACCGTGGGCAAGGCAACTCCGGTCTGGCAGTTGTCATTATCCCACCGCTGCCACCATTTGTAACGTACAAAGCGAGTGACCCAGCAACAACAAACCCCGTCGGTGCAAAGCTTAAGCTCACACCAAGAGATGTTTGTTGCGCTATATAATTGACTCTCTTCCCAACATACAACGGTTTGGGAAGCCTCATTTGCATATACAAACGTACCACGTACGTTACACTACAATGAGAGTATTTAACCCATTTTGTGTGCTTTTTCTTAATGGCAGCCTTGGTTTCACTATCAACATATGGGTTCTTATGCCTTGCAGAGTTAGAGCTTCTTGGAATATTTTTTCTATCAAAATGGAAATTTGTTCTGCTAATAACTCCCAAGCCATCTGAACCCCTATGCCTTATAGTTTTCCCCAATCTGTTTTTTCCAATTCTCTAGAAATGGAATTATAATCTCCCCTCCTATACTGATATTTTGGAGAGATATCACTTTTACAAACTGTTTTACATATTAATTCAAAATCTATAACCACATGATCGCTTTTACCAATCCCAGGTTTATAGCTGATTTCATCAATCATGTTTTCTTCATTGGTGAAAATCAAGTCGTTTCCCTCTCTAAATCTGGTGAATTCTTTCACATGTTGATGCAAATAAAGGTCCTTTATACCCTCCAAGAATCTGAAATCTATATGGTTTGGCCCCTTTTCAGTAGACCACAAATCCCAGTTAATTTCTCTAAAATTGAAGTCTCCTATCACTAAAATATTTGAGTACGTTCTTTCATTTGCTATTTTCAACAGTTCTAATAAGTTATCGTTATTTTTGTCGTCACTATTTGGGCTTCTGTATATACAACCTATAAGTAATTTGTCATTTTCAGCCATTTGAATTTCAATCCACATTGACTCCTTAAACTCGATTTCAAAATCAATTTCACTCGCCTTCAAGTTCTTATTAATGTATAAAGCTATACCTCTCCCTTTATCTGGGCTAGACAAAAATAGTTTATAGTCTTGGAGTTTATAGATTTCCTCCTGTTTGAAAGGATTTCTTGAGAATTTTGGAAAAATTTCTGTGATTGCTAGAATGTCAGATTTAGTCTCTTTTGTAATACAGTCTAGTTCAGATATCTTATCTTTTGATAAGCAATCAGCATTGGTATATAATACTTTGAGTCTGTCTCTGGAATATTTAATGGAATGGCTTTGAAGATTTTTAAAACTTTTACCCGTATGTACATCTTTAAAACACTCATTAACCACAATTTGGTGCGGTCCCATGACCGAGTCCCTTGCTAGCATGCAATGTTGCGGTCACATTTCTGGCCATGTTTGTGGGGATACCCCCCAGAACAGTTTGATCCTGTAAGGAGCTAAGCTCTAGCAAAGTATCCTCTTCGAAGGGATCGAAAACTTCATGTGATAAATCACTTTGAATCCTTGTTATTTCTAACTGTTCGGATAAGACTCTATCCTCTATGTTTGGTGTTGCAACTGGATCATCCTGGTCCATATCCGTTACCGGATTAGCCTTCATTACTCTTTTATCTCGCCTTTCCTTTCTTTGTTCATCCGTCAAGTCCTTGAAAAAGACAACTCTTTTATACTTACCTGAAGCTTTGTTTTTTATATCTTTTGAGTTTTCAAGTAGGAATTTCCTTTGCTTATATACTGTCCTTGGCTCGACAGTTAAGATAACGGTGTAGAAACCGTAAGAACCTAAAATGCACAAAAAACTGTGATAAGTAACAGCTTACTATTCCTTAAAAGCAGTTAAGATTTCCATATAATATACCTAATCAATTCCCTTTTGCAACTGATCAGATAAAGAATAAACAAGGGAGACAACTCAGGGTAAACCATTTTGCTAGAAATTGAGTAAAACAAGAGTTGTCTTTCTTGGTTCCTTTGTACAAAAAACGCACATGGCATGAAAAACTCTTAAACTGTAGACATTCATGTTTGTAGCACCCAACTGATAAGATTCACTAATAGATCCACCAAACATAATGAAATACACAAGAAATAAATGATACTGCAGTCATTTAAGTACAGAACATAACTTAGCATCTTGAAATGCAAACTTTGCTATGACGTCATAGACAAACCATGCCAATCAATGTGCTGTCTTGTAATTTGTAAAACTTACTTAAAAAGGTTAAAAACTCTTTTAAGGTCTAGTCTCATAAGCTATAGGTTCCCAGAAGAAGACCTAGGAAAAGAAGTTGAACCCCTGAGTCTTGATAAAGATATGCAAACACATCAGAGTTTAGGGATTTCATGGGATCTGACCAGTGACAAGTTTCGGTTCAACATACAACTGCCAGAAAACCCTGATACACGCAGAGGTCTCCTTTCAACTCTGAACAGTGTGTATGACCCTCTCGGTTTTGTAGCCCCAATTGTAATACAAGGAAAAACTCTAATGAGAGAAGTTGCCAAAGGTGCCGATTGGGATGACGAGTTAGATCCAGAACTCGTAAAAGAATGGAAAACATGGAAAAGGTCTCTGCAAGACCTTGATACACTGAACGTTCCCCGAATGTTTGTTGACCAGTCGTTAAGCAAGGTGAAGGAGCCAGAGCTACACATATTTTCGGACGCCTCTGAAAAGGCCGTGAGCGCAGTGGGTTATATCAAAACCAAAGAAGGCAACACTTGGAAAACAGGCTTTGCTATGGGCAAATCGAAAGTGGCACCATCGCATGGACACAGTATTCCACGACTAGAATTGTGTGCCGCATTATTAGCAACACAGCTCAGTGAGATCATCACTGAAAATCTTGAGGTGAAATTTAAGACTGTCAAGTATTACACAGACAGCAAAGTAGTACTAGGTTATGTCTCAAACAAGACCAGACGATTCTACAATTATGTAAGCAACAGGGTGCAGAGAATTCTATATGTATCTAAGCCAGAACAATGGAATTACATACCAACCACTGAAAACCCTGCAGACTGTGGTACTAGAGGACTCGAGTCTACTAAGCAGCTGATAAAGATTTGGTTGACAGCCCCCGACAGGTTGCTTAGGGAGCCGCACGACAATTCAGTAGAAGAGTTCCCACTTGTTGCACCAGAAAAAGATAAAGAAATCAGGATTGAAGTTTTCAAGACCTTGGTAAAGCAGAATCTTGTAGAACGTTTCAGCAGATTCTCAGATTGGAAAAGACTTCTGACAGCCTTTGTTTGCCTGAAAACAGTGGCGAAGAAAAGAAGGAGTTCTGATAAAGATACAAAGCAGTCAAAGCTGGATGTCAGGAAAGAGTCTGAGAAGATAATTATCCAACAGGAGCAGGAAAGCGCCTTCCCTGAAGAAGTTCAGTGCCTCCTAGCTGACAAACAGGTGTCCAAAGGAAGTCCCATTGCATCCTTCAGACCATATTTGGACAAAGACAGAATCATAAGAGTTGGGGGTAGGTTAAACCAGAGTTGTCTACCTTTGGAAGAGACTAATCCAGTCATTTTATCAGGAAAGGGACATGTTGCTAAGCTTATTGCAACCCACTATCATGAACAGAATAGACATCAAGGCAGGTTATTGACAGAAGCAGCTATCCGAAATAATGGTTACTGGATTATTGGAGCCAAGCGGCTTATTTCCAGCTTAATACATAGTTGCGTGAAATGCAAAAGACTACGCGGTGCCTTGGCAAATCAGACCATGGCAGACTTACCGGAAGATCGAATGACACCAGGGCCTCCTTTTTCGTTCGTGGGAGTGGATACATTTGGACCATGGTCAATAGTTACTAGAAAGACGAGGGGTGGAACCGCCACATCTAAGCGTTGGGCAATTCTTTTCACTTGCTTGGCAACAAGAGCGGTACATATTGAAGTTTGTGAAGAGTTGAGCAGTTCTTCATTTATCAATGCTCTACGACGCTTCATTTCTTTAAGGGGTAATGTCAAGCAATTCAGGTCAGACAGAGGAACAAACATTGTTGGAGCAACGGATTGTCTCCAGATCGATGCTGTAAATGTTGAAGATGAACCAGTTGGGGGGTTCTTGTACAATTCTGGAGTTAAATGGTTATTCAACCCACCACATTCCTCACACATGGGCGGTGTGTGGGAAAGAATGATAGGCCTCACCAGAAGGATATTGGATGGCATCTTGCAGGACAACATCGGAAAAAATCTTTCCATCACTCGCGCTCTTGATTGCATTCGTTACGATTCCTGTACACCATTCACTCCTGGGAACTGCTTTGTCTTTCAGTAGAATCACATCACCGTTTTTGATATCTGTCTGATCCACGAACCATTTTTGTCGTGTTTGAAGGCTTTGGAGGTAACCTTCTCTCCATCGCTTCCAAAATGCGTCTGACATCACCTGTACTTGTTTCCAGTGGGATTTGTATGCGTCCTTCAAGTTGACTTCTTGGCACACAATAGGGTCACTTCTAACTTTTTGGTTTAATAACACTGCTGGACTCAATATCACCGGGTCAGTAGGATCTGTTGATAATGGCGCTACTGGCCTAGAGTTTATGATAGCGCATGCTTCAGCCATGAACGTAACCAGCACTTCGTGAAGGATTACTTTTAATGGTCTAATTTTATTGGGCAATTTCCTACCAAGCCTAAAGTGAGTTAAAATATTTAGGTCATCTAATCCTAGACTTCCTGAAATAGATTTCAGAGCTTCCTCGTCCTCTTTTTTATTGTGAATTCCTTCTAAGTTCCTACCTTCTAGCAGGTTGAAGACCATTATATTCAGTTCTCTTCTTCTTCTGTTATCCATTTCTTGAGTTCTTTCGTCAACTACCTGCCTAATTCTGTCATCTTTATCATTCAAGATTCCAGATTTGGTATCTTTCATCTTATCATGAATCCTTTCATCCGTTTACATATCAATTCCTCTTATTCTTTCATCCATTTCCCTTAGTCTTGCTTCGTTATGATTGTTCATCATTGTAAGCTTCTTGTCTATTTTTTCTAAGGTTAGCATAGTTGTTTTACACCACTTGCAATGGTAATGGTAATCCGGAATATCTCCGTTTTGTATTATTTTTAAAGCTACCAGAGACATACCTGTGCATTTAACACAGAATTTCATGCTGCAGCTCCCACACTCAACTGCATTTTTGCTCAAATTCTGATCACATTTTGCACATGTATTGCTACTATCTGGGCTTAAAAGTCTTTTTCTTTTGGCCTCATACTCAGCATTTAGAAATGACAGTCTTCTCTCTGTTCCGGCATGTCTGTTTTGTGACTCCCTTTTAGATATAGGGGTGCTGTGCGCAAAGTCGCCCCTGTGGTCATATTAATATCGGTTTCCTAATGATCTCAGTGGTACATCTGTTTGTCACACACTGAATAAGATTTAACTAAATAAGAACGGAAGTGGTACATCTGTTTGTCACACACTAGACATGAGGACTATTATGACTGGAAAACAGTGGTACATCTGATTGTCACACATTGAAATTTACCCTAGATCTACTTTTTGTTTACGGTTTCATAAACTTAAGATGTTTGGGTTATTATTCCTACTTCAATACTGGTTAGGTGGTACATCTGATTGTCACACACCCTGATAACATACCCTATACAGTTATTAATGTTACCTATATCTAATCACTGCATACCAAAAGACATGCTCCTGCACCCAACAGAAACCTAATATGATTTAATTTAGCTCAGTGGTATATCAGATTGTCACACACTGAAGAACTGAGATATTTATTAAATGAACTACTTAGAAATTGATTGAGTTTAGCACAGTGGTACATCAGATTGTCACACACTGAGACTAAGATATTTATTCATTGGACTACTTAGAAATTGATTGAAGGATCTTAACTAACCATTTTTCCCCCACAATTCCAACAGGATGCACCCCGTCCTTTAATAGTATTGGGTTAAGTTTACTTTTTGTTTGTGATTTTCTTTTATTTTTCCTTCTATGGACAAAGTCAATGGTGAATCTCGGAGATCTAAATTGTAATTTGATGTTGGTTTGAACTATTATGTCATTAAGGTCCGAAATTTGGTTATGTAGGTCCGTGTCGTCGGTGATTTCCCAGTCTGGTGCGTCCTTCCCCCTATTCCATTCCCTTGTAAATACTGGCGGCGTTTCTAAAATCCCAATGTCAATGTCCTATTCTGTCTGATGAATTGTTACTAATGTATCTAAATGTGGTTGAATGAAGTTGGTCAAGTCGTCACTATTGGTATATCTTGGAAAAATGAGTCTGTCGATTTTTTTTGGTAACGTTACATGTAAAATGCCAGAATAAAATTTTTGTGTTTTTTTTCGTCCCTGATTTTATGAATGTTGTCAACCAAATATTTGACACCTGCTTTGGTGTCCCTGCCACTACAGGTCCACCAAAGTACTTCAGTCGGTTTGTGGAGTAGGTTGCCAAACTCAGCCTATAGGTATTTTCCCTTGCTGTCGCTCAGGATTATAACACGTTCGTATTCTGATATTAACTCTCTGTTCAGCTCCCTACTCAAAAACTCTTCAATTTCTTTGATTTGCAGACAATCCATGCAATGCAGGAGGGACACACCAGATCAGATACAGATGTTATTCAATGAGACAAAGTGAGCAAATTACCCACTTTATTGATGTGAAAGTTAAACAATTTTAACTATTATCCGAGACACAATTTACACTTTTAACCAGATATTTATATGATTTTGGCCTGAGCAATTCCTGAGATGTACCCAATAATTAATTTTTTACACAGAATGGATGGAACTCCCTATCTGAAAAAATGAGACGAATTTGTTAAGAAAAAAGTAATGATAAACAATTTAGTATCAAGATCCCACGGGCATGGAGAAGGTACTGACTGTAGGGTACGTCAGATCGTCACTCCTACATAAGTAGCCTTCTAGGGCTTTAAATTTATTCTGTTCACATGATACTTTTTTTGGTACGTTCAACTTAAAATAATAAAATATAAAAGTTCTTGTTGGTATGGTAAAAAAGAGTTGTAGCTCTTACTAAAAAGATTATCTGTTAAAAGAAAAGTCCGGCGACATAAATTTACATGGAAATATAACGAAACTAAACTCGCCTACCTTCTGGTCCCTGAAATTCCCATAATAGCAAACTTTTGATAATTAATACAAATACACAAAAAAGCTATATCGTGAGAATTTCATGGATCAAAAAGCCTGACAAGTCTGCTCGTCAAAAATGGAATCTGACAAGATTAAAAAAAGGTAAGGCACCCACACTAGTGATGCTAAATAAATTATTAACCCAAGCCAATAATTATGACAATAAATCGTTATTGTAGACTATGATATTGACAGAAAATTAAAGGTAAATACTTAAATCAAAGCGATATAAACTAGAAATTTCGAATTTGGAATGGCTGTTCTAAATTGCGCCAAAGACCATGCCGTATGCTTTCCCCAAAAAGTTGATTTTTCACTAATTTCTCCAAAAGTTTCCAAATAGACAACTGTAGTTAATTAAGGCAGCATATAAGGCTCCTTTTCCAATGATTATAAACACTAGTTGATGATCAATAACGTGGATGCGTCCAGATTTCCTTCTCTAAATTCTCTCTCCTCAAAAAAGCCCATCCATTGCTGGCGAAGCCGTAACCGGACTTGACTTTTGTAAATGTAACCAAGAAAGAGTTTATTTTTTATAAGAAATATCCCAAATAAGTCACTTACGTCTTTCAATTGTGCGGGACACTTCGTAATCGTTTCGTAACGAGCTATCGCAACCATTCCAATTTCCGTTGTGACGGAGTTGTGTACCATTGATTATGGCAGGTGTGTTGTAACGTGTTCGAGCTGAACGTGTGCAGCCCAGGCTGAAAAACACTGTCTCTATATAATTTTCCTCAAGCTACCTGCTTCGTGATTATATTAAACTAAAACAACCTTATAATTGGGCGGAATAAACTCCTTACAAATGATTCACAATGATTGGTTTCAAACAACAAAATCAAGCCTAATCACAAATTTAACATACATATAAAACAACTGCTTCAGTACAAAACACAACCCAAGCTATATATACACTAAACACGGTCTCACACCGGGGCCTAGTCTAAACTTTCTTGGACCAAAACCTGTTCAAACACTAGTCTGAACCCTTGCAGTCTACACTAACACAACCTAACGTACCTAACCCTGTCCCACACCAAGCATGAGACAGTTCATATACCTTAGCCCGAACTACTTCGGTTTGTGTTCCAAACACAAAGCTATACCGAAGTACCCAGGCTTAGGCCGACGGTTTCAACCTCTGTTGAAACTACCTAATTCAACAGGTTCCAAACACGTTCTGGAACCGCTTCAAACCACTGTTTCATACACAAATTTGTAGCTTAGAACTGCGACCCGCTCACTTAGTTCCACACTGTTTCTAAACCCTCTCTTGAAGCAAAGCAGAGCAATGTTCGTGAGTACCGGGGATAGAAACTCGGCAGAAGCTTTTCGAGCAAAGTGCCAGCTCTGTAAAAACAAGCTAGTACTAAAAGCCTTTAGACTGCTTCTAGTTGGAGAACGATGTTGACCATTCGCTCTCCCGAGCCAATTGACTAATCTTGTTGATGTTGTTTCTGCTGAGGTTTATGGTCCCGCATAAGCTTTATCAGATGCGTCATCCCATTGTCTCAGGATTGGGACAATGGTCAGCATTATGCCTATTGTTGAATGGATTTTGCAGTGGTGGCCCTGAAAAGGGCCTTTTGTTGCCGCTGGTCGCCGGGAAGGAGGAAATGCTGTCTTGTCCAGGAGGTGTTGTTGTTTCTGGTTCCCAGTGGTTGGCTGTTAACAGATCCATGATGCACCTTTTCCGAATCGGGGATCACACCGGAAACCTGTCAGGCTATTCCCGAGCCTTGCTCAGATTCGACCATCCAGGCGTCCGAATGCAATCCCCCTTTTAACTTATGCGTACCATGGTTCCGGATCCTGTTGGCTTGTGCAGTGCTCGATCCGTTCCCATCAGCCATAGGGCGCCCGACCGACCATAAGGTGGTATTCATACCACCCCCTGTTCGGCCGTGCACCCCAGGGCCTCCAGCCCGAGCGCCACACATGCCCGGATGCTGCCGGGCTATATCTTGCTGCTCGTGTTTGCTAGTTGGCTCATCTTTAAAGTTCACACTTTGTCGGAAATGGTACTTTGTTATGTAGTCACTGCCTGCAACAAAGAGACTCATAGGGTAGGGGTTCTGAGGGGTTTGTTTGGTTATGGTTCTGGGGGCGGGGTGGGGGTTGTGGACCACGACTTGATTGCCGTTTATACCTGTTGAGTTTGGTCCGTTGACCATTCTCACTCATATGGGGTTGGGTTCTGTACTAGTTTGATTTGTTCCCTATGTTGCACGCAGTGTTCTGGTTTTTATACGCCCGTCATCGACGGTCGTATTATGGTATACCCAGCGCTGTCCGTCCGTCCGTAATTCCGTCCGTTAACTTTTCTTGTTAGCGCTCTCTCACCTTCATTTATTGACCGATTTTGATTAAACTTCCTACAAATATTCCATACCACAATAGCTCGGACGAGTTCGCGTTTCAGACGTTGGGGGCTATTTTTAGCAGAGTTATGCCCCTTTATTGTCAAAAATTGGCATTTTAAAAAAACAAAACAGAACTTCTTTTTTTTTTTATTCAATTGATTTCAAATTTGATATGGTGATACAATGAATGAAGTTACTTAACATATATTACGGGTTTTTGGTTTGACTCCGTATTTTCAGAGTTATGTCCCTTCACACATTTTTTTTTAACAATATATTGTTTCCTGATCATGATTTTACTTACATTTTGTCTATTGTAACCAAATTTCATATTTAGCTTTCTCATCATGCATGGAAGGCACCTGAGAATTTTGGTTCTTGTTAAATTATTTTTCTATGAGTTATGCCCCTTTACATACTTAAAATTTAAAATAAGCCACACTTCGGCCGTTAATTTTTCTTCTTAGCGCTCTCTCACCTTCATTTATTGACCGATTTTGATTAAACTTCCTACAAATATTCCATACCACAATAGTTCGGACGAGTTTGCGTTTCAGACGTTGGCGACTATTTTTAGCAGAGTTATGCCCCATTATTGTCATAAATGGGCATTTTTAAAAAAAAACCCAGAACTTTTTTATTTTTCATTCAATTGATTTCAAATTTGATATGGTGATACAATGAATGAAGTGACTTAATATATAATACGGGTTTTTGGTTTGACTCAGTATTTTCAGAGTTACGCCCCTTCACACAATTTTTTTAACAATATATTGTTTCCTGATAATAATTTTACTTACATTTTGTCTATTGTAACCAAATTTCATATTTAGCTTTCTCATCATACAGGGAAGGCACCTGTGAATTTTGGTTCCTGTTAAATTTCAGACGTTGGCGACTATTTTTAGCAGAGTTATGCCCCCTTTATTGTCAAAATTCCGTGATATATCCAAAGTATGTAAATACGCCCAAAGCATTTGTTTATGAGAAAACAGTTGGTAGGAAAACTATCGTGATAGTATTGCAATAGTTTCTTGATAGTACTTGAGCTATCGCAATACTACAGCATAGTCTTTTTGAGATCGATAGTAGGGCCTACACTCTGGGCGACTTTTTCCAGTCGGCCTGAGTCCGGACGACTTTGACAGCCGCCGGCCATGACGGGCGTATTTTGCCGCACTGCGGTGCTCTTGTTTTGATTTCCACTCAGCGTTGCATTTGAGCTCTTTAGCACATGAGTTGTATGTGTGTTTCCTGCTCGAAGGTGTCAGTTATTCGTCCTTCGTTCAATTTCTTCCCATTATATTAAAATTTTCAAATATCGCCTAAATCACTGATTTTATCATTTTATTTAAATGTATTTGGTACCCATGCGTTGATGGATATAATTATCTGAAAGAGAACGCTGAAAACAATAACAAAAATTACACATTTTTTCCCCCCTTAAATTCAATTATTCAATGGGTTAAATCTTCTACCTATTATGCTTATGCTAATTTGAGAGTTATCCTTTGTTCGCGTGATGAGGGGAGCCCCCATCTTTTCTAAATAGTCTAGTTCCGCCTCGCCTGGGGGGGGGGGGGGGGGGGGGGGGATGTTGCTATAGTGCGTTTTGATGTGATTTGGTTCAATGGGTAAATTACATATGGTTTTATTAAATATCACATTTTTATTAAAGCTTTTATTCTCTAACGCGAACAAAGGGTATCTCTGGTCAGTTTCTACAAGATATTTTCTTCCTGAAATATAATCTTATCATTATATCACAATTTAACGGTTCCCTGGTATTGCTTGTAAACATTGGGGGAGGGAAGGGGGGAGTGTTGGACTCGTATTGCAACTCTAAATCGGATAGATCGGCTTCTATTCCCATCCGATTCAGCTCTGCATTGTTTGTCATTGCCTACTTTATTATAGCTTGGTTATCGTAGGTGTCTGTGGGTTCCCACTTATTAGTTATTATTTTGTTAAGTTACTTCTCAGGGTTCACTGGGTTATTTTTTTTAAAGATTGTATGTTATATATATATATATATTAAAATAATTCTCAATGGTTTTATAATGTTCTATCCAAACATTGTGTTTGAATGTCTAGATATTGTCTCCCCGGCTTTTCCCTAAGTTCTCACAACAAGAGGGCCTGAAGGCCCTGATATCGCTCACCATTCGTAATGAAGCCTGATAGCTTTACCTTTGAATTTCACCCGTTTTATTCTAAATCCATTCAAATTTGTCAATCTACTCTAGTATTGTAGAGTACATCAAAGGCAGATAACTAGAGCCTAAACAATACTGAAATGAAGCCTTTTTCTAGCATTTCCAAGTATATCCAGGGCAGGTAACTATTGCCACAATGATTAGATTTCAACAATAGTTGCACTCCTTCGAGAACGTATAGCTATATTACTTTGTGTACAAGTATAATCAAAATCCATTGAAAACTGTAGTTGTAAGAGTGTAAACGCTGTAAAATATGGCATTTTCAGCAATTCAAAGGTAGATAACTCTTGATCTATTTGTCTAATTTCAACCATAATCACGCTTTTTCGAACTCTTATGGTCATATACAATCTGAGCAAGTTTGAGAGAGCTTGGATAAATATTGTGGCCTCTAGAGCGTAAACACTGTTAAGTATATCATTTTCAGCAATTCAA
Source organism: Gari tellinella (assembly GCA_922989275.2). NCBI lineage: Eukaryota > Metazoa > Mollusca > Bivalvia > Cardiida > Psammobiidae > Gari > Gari tellinella. The sequence continues at coordinate 111,219,813 of OV277856.1, read as the reverse complement.
AGGTAGGTAACTCTCGACCTATTGATCCGATTACAACCATAATTGAACTCATTCGAAGTCTTATGGTAATATACAATCTGAGTAAGTTTGAGAAAGATTGAATAAAATTTGTGGCCTCTAGAGTGTAAACACCCTTAAATGTGGCATTTTCAGCAATTCAACGGTAGATAACTCTCCACCTATTAGTCTGATTTCAACCATAATCAAACTCATTTGAACTCTTATGGTAATATACAATCTGAGCAAGTTTGAGATAGGTTGGATAAAAATTGTGAACTCTAGAATGTAAACACTGTTAAATATGGCATTTTCAGCAATTCAAAGGTAGATAGCTCTTTATCTTTTGGTCCGATTTCAACCAAAATCGAACTCATCTGAACTCTTATGGTCATATATAATCTGGGCAAGTTTTAGAAAGATTGGATAAATATTGTGGCCTCTAGAGTGTAAAAACTGTTAAATATGGCATTTTCAGCAATTCAAAGGTAGATAACTCATGACTTTTTTGTCCGATTTCAACCATAATCGAACTCATCCGAACTCTTATGGCAATATACCATCTGAGAAAGTTTGAAAAAGATTGGATAAATATTGTGGCCTCTAGAGTGTAAACACTGAAATTGTTGACGCCGCATGACGGACGACGCACGACGGACGACGGACGCCGGACGCCGGACATTCAAGGGATTGCAAAAGCTCACCCAGAGCTAGCTCAGGTGAGCTAAAAAGCAGATATCATAAATTATTTCTAAAGTTTCCTGTGCTCGGATTGACCTACTTTAAAGTGAAAGTGGCATATTTTTGATTGGTCGATAGTGCTCAGTTTCATCCAATGGCAAGTGAGTTGTTCCCCTGAATTGACTAATCTACTGAAAATCCCATTAGCTATACGGAACGTTTGTGTCTGTTCGTTCTGCCTAATGAAATGTCCGTCCGTGCAATTGTGTTTTGTACCGAAGTAATCTCGATGCGTTTTCATCTTTATATGCTAAATTGTGATCGGAATTAACAAGTAATCAACCAAGAACTAAATTATAATAGAAAACTAACGCAGATCTATATACATAATCAAACATATCGGCTATAAAGAATAGTTTTACAATTGATACTCTTCAATCCCTGTATGCCATTATCTATTAGCGAGAACAAAGCCATACAGCCGAAACAGGCTTCGCGGAAGCGCATTTCCCTTGTTAAGAAAAAAAATATTGTCAGCCGCCGAACGTTCCGTCCGTGCCGGAACCCGGGATTGAACCGGGGGCCTTTAGATCTTCAGTCTAACGCTCTCCCAACTGAGCTATTCCGGCTGACGGGATAAAGTTCCCTATATGTTAATTTTGTAATCTAATAGATTTTCCGGCAAACGGGGATTTTAAAATAACTAAAATTAGTTTTTATTCATTATTTATTTCAATTTTCTATTAGTTTTAATAGCTTTAGTTACATATTCGCGTGCTATCTATAATTAGATCTATATCTTTGATTCGCATCTGATGTAAAGGGAGACAATCTATTGTTAACTTCCTTTTAGAGTTGGACGCCATTTTGAGATCTATGGCCGACAAAATGTCTTGCCAAACATAACTTTTCCCCCAAAAAGTAAATAAATAATACACAAGAAGTAAGTAGCATGCCAAACCTTTGTACTTTCAAATATGATTGACTTATATTCGTTTTATTCAAGATACATGCTAAATAATGTCAACCAGATAATCGTGATATTGATCTCTTTCTCAACCTTCAAATTTCCAATCATGCCGAAACTCGCGTGCATCATCATGCACCTAATGCATAGTCTACTCCCGTAGTCCCGTTCCTGATTTTGTATATTTTTTTTAGCGTTCGTTAAATCTTTATTTAACTATCGAGATTAATATAAAGATTAAAAATAAAAAAAATTGAGGCTGATGAGAAATCCAATTGTCATTTAACAATAACAGTTTATTTTTGAACCCAGGACCTCCTGTTTGGAAGGCGAGCATTGTAACCATTGAGCCAAAAGTCCGGACGTGATAGTAAATCCAAAAAGCACCAGATAAATATTTTATAAGACTAATAGCAGGGCATTATGCCTGGGTTTTCTGTATCTGCTTCCCTCTCGCTTGGGCGTCCAACACGAATGAATAATAACCGGATCTGAAATGATGCAATTCCCCAATAATGCTGTCGTTTATTCGCCGATCGACACCTGTCCGCCGACGCGCGGTTAATCGATCGATAAACACGTCTAAAGCGTGCGCGTTCGCCTGGGACGGCTACCTATTGTTAATTAAAATTCCGTTAAAACTTTAATTTTCCTCCGATTTCTAAAATATAGGGCTCAAATGAGAGCTAAGATATTCAGCTTTTATTTGTGAAAATAATAATGTTCTATTTTGAGCGAGTAATTGTTAACGACAGGTTAAAGGGTATAAACCTAATGAACCAGCAGGCATTTGACCGCAGATTCTCGCACAAGAAAGGGTTACCTACCGTTATAAAAAAGCCTATAGACAAATCATTTTTCATCCGATTTTTACAGTCAATGTCTTAAAAAAAGCAGAAATCTGTATCTTTAAACTGTATAAAAACCATGAATTCATGTTATTTTAAACCAGAGCAGTCGCGAGTTATATATGAGCCTAAGCAAATAATGCAGACCGGACAGCTGCCGATCAGCTCGCCGCCCGAAAAACGAGACTGAAGCGCTATTTCTGTATGCGAAAATCGACTGCCAATTTTAATTAAAGGCATTAAATATTTAAAATATTTATGCTATCGGATTCGGTAAGTACCCCTTTTTTCATCTGTGTCGTTTATATAAGTATACGCGCTGTTTTCACCGGTTAAATATAGTGGTGTAACGGTTTACCGGTATATCGGTATATTGCAATACGCTCTTGAAACAATACGCGTATTGTACCTGAAGGCTCCGTACCGCACCGTATCGCCAGTTTAACCACATTGTGTTTAAAACAACTTTTAGCTATAAAACAATCTCTTTGACACAAATAAAGTTTATCTGCCTTTGCCGATGCATGCTATCGCAAATACGTCACCATTCCTGTCAATAACTTCTAAGAATCGGTAGGTGTAAATCCGTTTACAAATTCTGTAGATGCTTTGCATCGGCATTGGTGTTTTTAAAACATTCAAGTCCGAGTCGTGAAGGCGTTTTAAAAGCACAATTCATTAAAAGATAATGCACTTGAAACAAACTGTTACTTGGTTAATGCGGTCTTTAATAAATATCTCCTATATATCCCCTTCAGATGAAGTACACGAATTCGAAGGTCGAGCGTGTTTACTTGGAATAACGTGTCGCATTAGGATGTGTAGAAAGTTTCTGTTACACATTATTGAAATTACGTTTTGAACGTGAGAATCTCGCGTGATTATGCAAACTACATCCGATCTGCCAATCAAGGTACAAAATTGGTTGTTGATGTAGATTTCTGGCCTAATAATAGTTGTGTTTGCTGTTGTCATGAAAGTATGACACGCGCGTGCGTCAACTAAATATGGGCGTTGCCAACCTAGTTTCGATCGTAAAATCGTAAGTTGCGTCGATAGAGTTATTTGAAAGATAATATAGATTTTTCGAAATCTCGGTGAACAACTTCAGAAAAACATATTAGCACGTGCTATCAAGATCGTTTTTTAATAAATTCTGTCAAGCTTTTGTGTTATATGGTAGACATTACAAATTGTCATCAGTTTTCGCGGATTTTACCGGCGGATTTTGAAAAGAAATGCGGTTACTACTTCCAAGTCACGTTACCCCTACATATAAACTGTAAATACTGAAAGGGAGGGAAGTATGACAGTTGGGGATTATATAAATACATATTTTAGTTTAATATTAAAAAAGAAAAATAAGACAATTTACTTTCATTGATAAATGATAAGAACTAGATCTAATGCTATTAGATCTAGATCTACATAGTGATTCTTATATTGAGATTTGATTTTTGAAGTGAGATATATCAAACACTAGTTATAGTGTGTTGAATTCAGCAAAGTCGATCCCTTCAGAAAAACTGTCACAGTATAAAACCTTTATAAAATTTATAGTTATAATTTCTCTTCCTCCATTCTCCTTCCTTCAATTACAATGAAATTTGGGAGTGAACCCTGATCTGTTGTAAAGAAGCATAGTTTCAAAACCATGGATCCCTATGGGATCATTGCTGATCGGTCAAACTCAGAGTTAGTGTCAAATGCTGCAATAAAATTAAGTTCTTCTTAAAAAATAATGGATATATTTCACCATTAAGGTATTTAATAAAATAAAAAGAAAACAAAACCATCTTTATTTAAGTATTCAACATTTTAATCAGTATTGCAACTGGAATTTGTATTCCAATCTTACTGTATGGCTTTGCATATCCATATTGCAATACGTATTGCGTATTGCTTACACCGTATTGCAATACGTATTGTATTGCAAGCAGCCAGGCAATACACAGCCCTAGTTAAATAGTGAACGTTTATCTTTATATCAAGTGCCAGTTCATTCAGATGAATTATATCTCGCTCTTTTTGACAGGTGACTGCTTCGAGCATGGTGACAGTTCTTCATTCGTGTCAAAACTGAAGAAAAATTATTTCATCAGTTCTTTGTTACGAGAAAACTGTCCATCCTCTTTCTACTGCAATAATCGTGTCCGGTCTTCATTATTTGCTTAGGCTAATATATAACTCGCGACTGCTCTGGTTTAAAATAATATGAATTCATGGTGTTTATACAGTTTCAAGATACAGATGTCTGCTTTTTTTAAAGATTTTGACTGTAAAAATCGGATGAAAAATGATTTGTCTATAGGCTTTTTTATAACGGTAGGTAACCCTTTCTTGTGCGAGAATCTGCGGCCAAATGCCTGCTGGTTCATTAGGTTTATACTCTTTAACCTGTCGTAAACAATCACTCGCTCAATATAGAACGTTATTATTTTCACAAATAAAAGCTGAATATCTTAGCTCTCATTTGAGCCCTATATTTTAGAAATCGGGGAAAATTAAAGTTTTAACGGACTTTTTATTAACAATAGGTAGCCGTCCCAGGCGAATGCGCGCGCTTAAGACGTGTTTATCGATCGATTAACCGCGAGTCGGCGGACAGGTATCGATCGGCGAATAAACGACATCATTATTGGGGAAATGCATGGGTAAATAGCTCGTTTCAGATCCGGTTATTATTCATTCGTGGCGTCCAATTAGCTGATAGATGGCAGAAAGGGACGTTAACAAACAAACAAACACTGAAAGCAAGCTATGGAGAGAAAGGGGTTTTGCCACGTACGGGTGGACATTGAGGTCAAAATTTGTAGAAAATGAGTTTGTGGTTTCACAACACTAGCGCGTTCAAGTACCGTATCGATGCAATCGATTGCAACAGAAAACGGTAACAATTCACCTTTAACGACCGTTAAGATAAGATAATCTTTATTTATAGTCGGTTTCAGTCAAACATACTAACACTAGCTTTAAGCTATTGTCCGACATAACAAGATTATCCAGTAACAATTTAAACAAACAATCTGTAATAAAATATGCATTAAAATAGTTAAGAGACTTCTATAAGAGACTCCTATAAAAGCTTTCTATAAGGTGAGATCATAAGTATAATCATAGTTAAAAATATATTTTTATGCAATACTATGTTAAATAATAAAATTTAAAAGATGACAGGTTCACATTTTTGCATAGCTAGAGGATCCAGATCATAGATAGACCAGTAGCCCGAGACATATCGGTATGGCACTAAATCTGACCTGGACCCACATGCTGGAGCTATCACATATGTTTTCGAAGACAACACTGAGTATACTTGAGGATCAATATAAAGTTGTGTAGATCCATTTTTCCTACAGACCAGCAGCCCATACAAAAGTTTTGGCTCCAACTACATACATATCAGACCTGGATCCACATGAGATTATGGCTAACTCAACATTTATAAATATGCCTCATAATAGCAGCCCAAAAAGTTATTTTATAGGGCAAGGGAGATAACCCAGTTTTCAAAGAGTATATTATGTTCTAAGAGTTACCTCCCTTCAGCTGTACAATATTTTACGAAACAATCTCTGAAGCTGGCTGAAAAGTAAGGCCGAAAGCTCATACATGCCCTTTCGGCCTATTTTCAACCCGCTTCAAGTGTTTAAACTGTTTCCACATCTACAGTACACAGATGACCTTCTAGTGATACATCTCCCAATATTAGAGGAGCTTGATGCTTCCAACATGGGGCTCATTTGTTACCAGACTGGAAACCCACCCACAGAATCCGACCATGGCCACCAATTGAACGATGAACTATCTACAGATTTCCACTTATAGTCAAGACAGAAGAACTTTTGAAACTTCAATCAAATTTTATATAAACTAGGAGAATCTGATTTTAACTTTTTCATTTTGCACTCTACAGATCTATTATGTATAATTGTGAATTGTCAACTCATTCAATTTTAATCAAATTCTAATCACTTTTTGCTTCATCTTATTTAAACTATCTTTGTACTTGTTTATCAATAGTTATTATGACGTCACAGTTGTCAAGGACGCTCTGCAGTCAGAAATCACGTGACTTGAAAAACCGACAATATGTGTACTTCAAGGATGATTTTTTCATGTTATGTATCCTGATGAAGACCTGAATAAGTCGAAACCGGTAGATCAATAAATGTTTTGTCTACTAGATCGGTGCCTGTAGTTATTCGCATCCTACCTTTCCTTTTAATGATTTGTATCCGCGGTGCGAGCGCATTCTTTTGAGAATCCTACAAACACCGGCAGACCAACCTGTCAACCGACGCGGTGTAGACGGCATGGAATAGTCGAGTGACTTTGCTGTCATGTATCCTTAGAGGATCCACCCAACAAGCATAAACTGCTCCCACTGTCAAGGGCATTGCTGAAAACCGTCAGAAAATCGACAATCTCCATTGGAAATTCGTCCGTCTTCAAAAACAACAACTTTAGAATGAAGATTACTTCCGGGACATACTAAAACACGGACTTCAAAACAACGCAAAATGAACGAAAAGGTCAAATCAGAGAAAACGCAACAAGGCTCAAAAACCGAGACAGGAGTCATCAAAGATCAACAGGAAGAGGAATTAATATTGAAACAAGGATTTTACAAAAGGAAACAGGAACATAGACAGGAAATCCCTAATCGAGGTATGCTAAACTTTTTAACTATGTCATGCTAAATGAACCCAGCCCATCTTTAAAAGATCTAGAACTCATCCAGAAAACCTCTGAACTATTGATAATCTCCAGATCGTCTAAAATACAGTCTCTACAGTACACAGATGACCTTCTAGTGATACATCTCCCAATATTAGAGGAGCTTGATGCTTCCAACATGGGGCTCATTTGTTACCAGACTGGAAACCCACCCACAGAATCCGACCATGGCCACCAATTGAACGATGAACTATCTACAGATTTCCACTTATAGTCAAGACAGAAGAACTTTTGAAACTTCAATCAAATTTTATATAAACTAGGAGAATCTGATTTTAACTTTTTCATTTTGCACTCTACAGATCTATTATGTTACTATGTATAATTGTGAATTGTCAACTCATTCAATTTTAATCAAATTCTAATCATTTTTTGCTTCATCTTATTTAAACTATCTTTGTACTTGTTTATCAATAGTTATTATGACGTCACAGTTGTCAAGGACGCTCTGCAGTCAGAAATCACGTGACTTGAAAAACCGACAATATGTGTACTTCAAGGATGATTTTTTCATGTTATGTATCCTGATGAAGACCTGAATAAGTCGAAACCGGTAGATCAATAAATGTTTTGTCTACTAGATCGGTGCCTGTAGTTATTCGCATCCTACCTTTCCTTTTAATGTTTCCACATTAGTATAAGGCTTACATTTAGTAGCTATTACATAGTAGATATATATAGAAAAAACACAAAGCAAGAATGTACAGGGATTGCAATACAATAACTGTAGCAAGGAAATTGGCTGAAAGTGAAGCAGAGAGCGCTTTTGAGGCCAATTCATTCTGTTTCAGTGACAGACTAAGAAAATATTATCAGTCAAACAGTATATAGATCTAAGTTAGTACTTTGACACTCTACGCTGGCCGAAAGCAAAGTAGAGTGCACCATAGTGTCCATATCCCTTTGCTTTCTACCTGCCTCAAGTGGTTACATGTACTTGTATTCAAACTAAAACAGGTGAAAATACAGTAACTGTTTCACAGTATACTACAATCAGGTAAAGGATTGACAAGACAAAAGCATGCAGATACAGAACTTAAAAACAACAAAAAAAACAACAAAAGCAAAATGATAAAGACATAAAGCAAAATAGTAAAGCAAAATAATAAAGCCATATAGTATTTTATCTGGCAGACAAAAAGCAGCAACGAACTGAAAAACACACTAATGACACATAGAACATTTACATTTGAAACCACTCCAGGTATGAATCAGCCTTTTGAACTCTCCATATTCTGTGGTAGTTCTTATTCCGTTGGGAAGGCTGTTCCATACCTGGGTGGCCTCATATCTGAAACTTTTCTTACCATATTTTACTGTGTTAAATCTTGGAACATCAAGCATATTTTTCCACCTGTAACCCATTAACCAATGCTTACGCTATCTAACGCACCTATTGGCTAACCCATGCTTACGCTATCTAACGCACCTATCGAGTAACCCATGGTGACTCGAATTGACGCACTTTGATTTCAATCTCAAAACAAACCAGTTTTGAGCCATTTATAAATTCCAGGGTTTTACTAGTTGAAAGCGAGGGTTCTTATCTTTGGGAAAACGTATTTTTAAAATAGTGTTGCTATATAAAAACATTGCGAAATTAACCGACAAAAGGTACAGGTCAGTGGAATAATTTCCTTTATGTAAGCGTCCGGTCATATTCCCGACACTCTATTACGGACTATGCACAGTAATCACACCTACCTCTATACACGCAAATCACTTTAATTTGTATTGAAAGTCCAAACAATTTACTAAAAAACTATAAAATCCTTCTTATATATGCTGAAAATTCATCATTGTAATCAAAAAACACTTCTGTGTTGGTATTTACAAGAAGCAAACCAAGTTACTATATTTAGATTTTCGGAATTCCATATGTGTTAAGTTTACACATAGTGAGAGCAAACTGCACCTTTTTTGGCGGGAATCTATTTTTATTGTTCTTTATATAGCCTTACAGTGGAAATTTCCATTCAAGTGTGTTTGGTACTGTTTGGTTTTTTTCGTCCGTGAAAGCAGAGACTTAGAAATGTCAAGGACAAATTGTTTAACTGACCAATGAGGAAAGGAATTTTTGGGAAATCTCATATATCACGTGAGTAACAAATGTTATTCAACCCTGACCTTGTCAACAATTTCTACCAGCTGTACATAACGGAAATAGGGCAATAAAACAATAAAACCTTGGTAAGTCGGAATAATTCTAATAGACCAAGCTGGGGAAATTTTTGATTGTTTAGAGCCTACATCACTACTGACTACAGTTAACCTATTGTAACTTAATTATATATTAACCAATCTGTCTAAAACTAGTTTCATCGGACAGGAAATTTAATTTCCAACAAACTTTTCATTTACACTTATGTGCTAAAATGAAGAAAACATGCAGTTTTGGTGCATATAAAATAACAGGTGGCTAATCGGCCATAGTGTGTGTTACCTGTGTATTGAGATAAGGGTAGTAATATGTAGAATACAGTATTGGTACTAGGGGTTTAATCCTTTGATTCTCTATGAGTTAATGGGGTAAGAGTAATGATTTGATCTAACAGAAACTAATTCTTGTATATAAACTGGTGATAAGTTGTGGAGACTTTTGAAGACTTCTATGGCCATCTGCCTTAATCTGCTGAGGTGTAAAGATGGCATGCCAACCCTGCTAAGTAGATCAGTGTAACTTGAGGTAAAATCATCAAATACAAATCTAAGAGCCCTGTACTGTAGTTTTTCCAAGTTTTCAGTATTTGTTTGATTACAAAAATGCCACACCAATGGGACAGTAGTTAAAATTTGATCTTATAAAACATTTATAAATAAGAAGTCTGGTGTTCTGGTCTAGATATTTATATAGTCTGGCTAGAACATTTACCTGTCTAGCAGCCTTTTTACATACATTAGAGACATGTTGATCAAAGTTTAAAAGAGAGTCTAATTCTATACCTAATAAAGTGACAGAGGGTTCACATGATATTTCTATATTGTTCAATCTAAAGGAATTAAAGTTTTCAGAGGTGTTTTTTAACGCTGTTACCGATTGCGAACGATACGAACGGCCTCAGAGGTAGTTCACCATCCCCAACAAGGAAAACAAAATGGCTACCAAATGAATTTAATAATACCAGCGAACAGTCCCGACTTAATTTCTCATCAATAAACCAACATTTTCCGATAGTCATACTAATGTATCAAACAAAGCAGCTTACATCTGAGCAGCTAAATCTTATTTTTATATGCGGTAAAATTGATGCATTTCAGTTGATTAGTGCACTTTTGCTTGTGTTATTTAGATTCGCACATAAATCATTCGTACCCTTGAAAAGTTAATAAACATTGGGGCACAATGAGTTATTATTGAAGAGTATCGGTGAACGTTAGATGTCGTACTATATGGGTTGTTTGCATCGGTTAACGTTACTGTTCGCTGATACGGTACTTGAACGCCCTACAGATGATTTGGTTAGACCTGTTAACTATAAACCGGTCAAGCCTTCCTTTTTAAAGTATGTTTTTAGCTCACCTGAGCCGAAGGCTCAAGGTGAGCTGTTGTGATCGCCGTCCGTCCGTCGTCCGTCTGTCCATCTGTCCGTCCGTTCAAATTTTCTTCAAGCGACATCTCCTCTGAAACCGCGAGTTTGAGGAAAAAACTAACATGCTCACGGTGTTCCTTGTATGCTTCTCTACAGAAATTGTTAAAATAAAATTCCAATGTGGACTACTTATTGAAATTTATTAAAAAAAGTGAAAAACTTTAAACAAGTTTTTTGTAAAAAACCACTGTTCCACCACCTTAGATATTGCATGAATAGTATCTTCTACTAAATCACTTTCAAAATTGTAAAAAATCAAAACCCTAGGGTCAAATTTGACTCAACCCTGGCCATATCAGTGCTTTTTGATGCAGGTCAGACAGTAAAAACTCTCTAATGATCCGTTTTTATACAGACCCACTGTATCTTCCAGGCTAAGAAGCTACCCTTATACTAAATGCAACATTTTTGCAAACAGTTTGGATCCAGGTCAGATGCCACATAATGCTGCATCTAATCTGGATCTAAACTATTTGCCACTCATTTACATATTTTCTTATATTTAGAAAATATAAGTTATTATTTTTTACATATTTCACATACAAACATTTGGAGCAGACAACAGTTCAGCATGATAATAGCAGTTTCTCCAAGGGGACCGTCTGTTATTGCATAACTGACCCATAGCTAGCTCTGAACTCAGGTCACTGAGATACAGAACAGAAATGATGATGTCTGCTATTTTATGCTCAAGCACAACTTAGTTGGAGGCATATTGATTTTGGTCTGTCTGTTTGTTTGTTTGTGTTTTGTTTGTTTGTTTATCTTTCTGTCTATCAGTCCACAATTAATTCTTGGCCATAAACAGTATGGATCCAGGTCAGATGCCACATAATGCTGCATCTAATCTGGATCCAAACTATTTGCCACTCATTTACATATAGTTTCTTATATTTAGAAAATGTAATTAATGATATTTATTAACCTATTAACCCATACATATTCCTTTTTATGTCTTTAATTTATTCTTCCACAGAAGAAAATAATTTCACTTTTTACAGTCATTGTTGTTTTTAACAATTGCTTCAAATGACATTTCCTCATATACCACTGAAAAGGTTTCAACCAAACTGTACACGAATGTTCCTTCAAAATTGTTCAAAGAATTAAAAACAATGTAGAACTCTGGTTGCCATGACAACCAAGTGAAAAATTAAGGAAATCTTAAAAAAACTACAAGGGCCAGATCTTAGACATTTGTCACATAGCATCATCTACAGGTCCTCTATCAAGTTTGTACAAACTATGCCCCTGGGATCAAAATTGGCTCCGCCCTAGGGGGGGGTCACAGTTTTACATAGAGTTATATAGTGAAATTTTCAAACGTCTTCTCCTCTGAAACTAATATGGCCAGAGCTTTGATATCTGGCATGGTGACACTTTTAGATGTCCTATACCAATAAGGTTCAAATGGTTCTGGTCGATTGCATATCATCTACAGGTCCTCTATCAAGTTTGTACAAATTATGCCCCTGGGGTCAAAATTAGCCCCACCCCGGGGGTCACAGTTTTCAAACGTCTTCTTTTCTGAAGCTAATTTAGCCAGAGCTTTGATATTCGGCATGGTGTTACTTCTAGATGTCCTTTATCTATTTTGTTCAAATGGTTCCAGTCTGTTGCATATGTAGGTCATAGAAGCTAAAAATAGATATTTTCAATGGAAACTTAAAAAAAATCTTCTTGTCTAGAACCCTAGTACCCTGATCTTAGATATTTGGAACATAGCATCATCTACAGGTCCTCTATCAAGATTGTTCAAATTATGCCCCTCGGGTAAAAAATGACCCCGTCCTGGACATAAATCATTATCTCCATTTTGATGTACAGCTATTCTCAGGTGAGCGACATATGCCCCATGGGGCTCTTGTTTTGCAATTAGCTTGTGTCTTTTTTGGAGAAAGCCTTATACAAAAAATGTTGCTTGGTACAATAGTATGCATATATATTGAAACACTTTTTTAGATAAACCCAGCAGGCAGGATGAACCCGCATCTTCCAGCGGGCATTATGCCCATGGTGATGCCTCAGCAGATAGGTGGTCAGCAGTACATGATGGCTGTAAGGCTGCCCTCTGGTATACCATCAGGAGCTATCCCCCCTCCTAGTGCAGGTCAGCCCTATCTTGCTGGTGTACAAGGTGTACAAGGTCTTCAGATGCCACATGTAAGTTCAGATTTCTTAATCCATCTCCAATTATTAGCTTACAGTATCGTACCTTTTTGAAGACCATGTAGACCCAGATCAGACATTTGGAGCTGTTTGATCAGGGTCTTCTCGGTTTTCTATTCGATGAGTGTTTGCACTCGTTCCTTGGGGAAAATATCATTGTCACATTAGGTTTTGTGCAGATGTAAGCATTTAAGTATTGATTAATTTAGAAATCAAGAACAAGTCATTCATACTCTTGAAATTTACAAATACAAAAACATTAGTACAAAATTTATTTTAGGGCTTGGGCCACCAAAACGGCTCTCCTATATAACTTATATAAAATGCGTCATTTCCAAGGTTAAAAAAATAATTTTTTTATTCCAACCACAGGTGCCACCCTGTGACCCTATATTTCCCACAAAGATACAACCTTGCACAAGTGAAAAATGCAGAGAAAACAGGGGGTCATGTGGCATATAAGAAAATTCTCTTGGCTTCAGTGACATGACTGGTGTTTTGCTACATTTTGAAATAGGCACTGGCTAAAACATGGACATTTCACTTCAGCTCACATAATTTCTCCAAAAACCCATCTATCATGACAGAAAGTCTTTGTATCTATTCTCTAGTATCCATGTATTACATAAAAGGCTCAAAACAGTACATATTTCTTGACAAAAAGCTATTCTGAGGCAAAAAGTTTGGCACTATTTCTTTGCCGGACTTCTTTCGACTACACCATGAAGCACTTCCGGTCTATTTGGTGGCCCTATACCTTTAAGTCTGATAGACATGTCAACATGTAAAACATAAACATATATGAATAGCTTTTATGATTGAATTACATTTTATTAAGCAATGAGACTTTTTAGTTCTTTAGATTAAAAATGGACAAAGGCCAATCAATTTTTAGTCTTGGAACTCTTATATATAAAACAAATGGGACTCTAAGGGAAAAATTCAGTTTAAATATTTTAAATGCCCCACTTATCAAATCAGGGTCTATAGCTTTGTTGTATGTTTAAATATGCTTATTAATATTTTCAGGGAATTCCAGTAAGTCTTGCTCAGTCTCAGATGATTCCAGGTGGACATTTAACAGCTTCACCAAGTCCACAAGCAGCTCTTGCAGTACAATCGGCCGCTGGTGGTACTGGTGTAGCAGGGTCTGTTACCCCTCCCATAGTGACAGTGGCAAGCTCTCTTCCAACACAAGTGGCCTCTGCTGCAGGTAATCAGTGAACACACATTCATTATTCTTTCCGTTTAGACTACAACAGTATAATTTTATCATGTTGTTACCTATTACCCTATAAATACCCCTTTTTACGCTTTTGATTTATTCTCCACGGAAGATAATATATCCACTTCTTACAATCATGAATATGTACCATAAGAAATATTTTATATATCCTAGCTGATTGTAGATCAAAGTAGGTTGAAATTAAAGCAGAATGCACCTTAAGGTGCATTCTGCTTTACTTTGAACCTGCTTTAAGTGGTCAATTGTTTTTAAAACAAGAAACAGGCTATGGGATAATGGGGTATTGCAAACATTCTATCTAAATTACTCCATAGCCTGTTTCTACAAATTCTTGGCTTAAAAAATGGGGTTTCACTTACAGCAGCATTCTGCTTTAGCCTTTACTTCCAACCGGCTTTAAGCTACCATCTGGAAAAGCTACTGGAAATGTATTCAGTTTCTCTGTTGTTGTTGTTGTTCAGAACCTCCAAGCTGTGGATGACTTTCTTTAGTGTAGAAATAATTTAAGGCATTAAAAGGTACATTTATGTAGTAAAGGGTTGTTACGGAGGGCAAACCGGAATCAAAGGATGAACTAATTGGCAAGAGCTTCAGATAAGGAGTAAACTTAAAAGTTTACAACATTTTAATCTTTATATATTTCTTTCATAACTACATTGTGACAACACATTATACATTATACAACTTTCAGCCTGCTTTAAACTACCATTTGTAGGACAAAGAAAATATTTCTTCTGGTGTATAATCCTGATTATATAAAGTGTAACTAGTTTCTTCATTGGAGGAATAAATTAAATGCTTAAAAATGTGTATCTATGGAGTAAAGGGTTAAATCAATTTTTTTGTTATTTCTGCAGGGTTACCAGCAGGTGTGCTAGCAGCATCACCATACGGTATACCAGGAATGCCAGGTTTAGCGGGAATGTCGATGGGTGGGAGTGGTATGCCAGGATTGATGACAATGACCAGTCCCATGTCTGCAGGACAGATTGGGGGTGCTGCTGCACAATATGCTGGACTCTCTGGTACGTGTCTACTTTCTAGTGATGTAAGGGAAGAGACATTGTGTCTAGAATATTGACATCTGAAATTTGCAGTAAAATAGTTTAGTTATAAGGACACGATATAAGAGAGAGTAAACTCAAACAAGAATAAACATTAAATACATCCAGAAACTTTATGTTGTGACTACCTATTATCTTTGAGACAATTAAGTGTAAGATGAGGTGATGTGACGGTAATAAAAAAGACATAATCATTACTTAGTTTTGACATTCCATCTTTATCAGGCGTATAAACAAAACTAAAGTCAAACCTGAAGTAAGCTACAAGTCAAGCTGCGAAGATGCATGGTTAACTCTTTGCGGCCTAACGCTAAATCTCGCCTTACAGTCGGTAGATTTTTACGGGGTTCCAGTCGACCGGGTGTATATACCTATATAGACTGACTGCTGACAGATTCGGGTGCATAACTTTTATAACAATTACTTACATAATTTGTTGACTATTCGTCCATAAATGTACAGAATCTATCAAATATCTGAACAACCTCCTGAAATATCCGTCGGTTCGGTGTTTCAGTGATATTTTTCAGTTACAGTTTCGTCCACAACTTCAAATTTTCCTTCGACTCCGTTGTAAACAGGTCTCCAATTAGGTTCTGTTTCTCGGTCTATTAACTTGAAATTCATATTTATAATCGCTACTTATGGTGAGAGAAATATCATATTTTTCTATTCCGGCGTGTGTTTTTTTCTTGTATTGCCTTTGTTTTCTCTCGCCCGTAAATTCTTCTCGAAATTTCCACGTTTCTTCGCATCAAGTATGGCGGCCATTTTTCTCGCGTGTCAATTTAAAAAAATGACAGGTTTATTTTTAACGTCGTTTTATAGGTCAATATCTCTTTTTAAAACACAAAGTGTCTTACAAAAAAGGAAAAGAAATAATGCTTTGTTAAACTGATAGCGTTTGGGAGGCATATTTTTTATATGTAATTGTGAACACAAGTAATACACACAGGCATAATTATGTCAAAATCCGCCATTTTCTCGCATAGAGTTATATAGCGTTGAATATTTTCTTCGCAATTTCGACACATCTCTTTGTTCCCCTAACGGGATAATTCATAATGTTTTGTTGGAAAATCAATTCGAAAAGTTAACTTCAGATTTAGATACATATGAAATGTTTATTACATGGGTATTTACAGAGAAATTTATGCTTATCTCACGTCGCTGTTTACGCGACATAATTTTCCCCGTCCGTTCTATCGCACGTTAGATGGTCGGATTCGAAACGATTTTTCAACGGTTTTAACTGTAAATTATTATCGGAATAACTATTTTCCAGGTAAGAAATACATTATTCTTCTACTGCTGTTAGTATTTTTGTATTTAATTGCTTTTCTTGTAGCTCATTTCTCCCAAATCATTCCGTATCGCTGGTAGAGTCTAACCATCTACCGCCATTGTCTACGTGCACAAATTAGAACATGTATGCGGTTTTTAAACGTGAATTACATGTTTATATGACAAAAAGTCCAGAATATTTTTTCAGAATGGAATATTATTAGGTCTAATTTAAATGGATTTTAAACAAAGATGCTGTTAATCACTTTTTAGAGAACCAAATATACACTTAAAAACAACTTGTCAACATCACGCATATATGCGTGATTCGACTTGATATTGATATCGATAAACACACGTATAGGCGTGACCCGACATCAAAGGGTATATTGCCATCATGCATATTCGCGGGACTCGACTGCAAAGAGTTAATCTACATTTGATTTGATTAAATTCTAAAAATATCAATTGATTAATTTAGTGGAAGAAGGGTTAACGAATCATCCGAGGCACAGATATAGAGTGTAAAGCTTTGTGTAAAACAACCACTGAATGGAGAAGCCTGGCAATCTAAAAGACAGGGTCCAAGGTTATAAAGCGTTTGAGCTGAGTCTGAGTGCATTCTCAATCATTTGATTGGTCAGATTTGAGCCTAGGCTCAAATCTGACCAATCAAATGCTTGAGAACACACTCAGACTCAGCTCAAACGCTTTATCTGACCAATCAAATGCTTGAGAACGCACTTAGACTCAGCTTAAACGCTTTATAACCTTGGACCCTGATGACTGCTTAGTGCAGGATGAAAGGAAACTAGAAAACTCCTTTATGAGTTTTCCGCATCGCTTTTGTCCTGAATTAAGCTGTCACCTGTCCTAAAGTTTACAAATGTCTACTCTATGGAGTGGTCAATTAGTACATGACTTATTTTCATTCTGTAATTAGAGTGGCCCCCTACTTCCACAGGAGCCCAGGTTGCCAGTATGACCGGAGCCCATGCCGCCCAGATGGCAGCTGGTATTGCCCCTAGTGCTTACAGTCAGCAGGTCGCAAGTCTTGCCAGTGCACAGTTAGCAGGCTTACAGGCTCAGCAGGTGGCAGGTTTACCAGCTCATATGGCCCAGTATGGTAGTCAGTTACAGGCTCAGGGATTGGCCGGACTTCAGATGGCAGTAACCCAGGGTATACCATCCCAGGCCTCTCCACCACCACCAGCAACAACGCCAGACTCAAAGAAGAAGCTACATCAGGAGCTTATAGCCCAGGCTGCAGCCCAGGGTATACCTGTTGCTGGGTGAGTTACACTATTTTTCCTAAGGAAATAAGGAATGGTCTTTACGTCTGCTCTCTCTTTTATGTCCATGTTTAAGCTTGTCTGTTAACTGTGACCTGTTTCATTTTGCCATGGATTTTTGTGCTTGTGCACAAGGTCCGTTTTGCCAAATTTAGATAGCAGTTTTAAGATAGAAAGTTCTAAGCTTGTTAACTAGACAAGCTAGATTTTGCAAATAAAAAAATCATTTCTGATCTAATGAGAAAAATTATATAAGATGTTGCCAACAAAAAATGGTCATAGAAAGACATAATCTTGTAGGTGTTCTATGTGCCTCTGCATAAGTAGATGCCGGTGGACATAGTGTCTGTGTAGAGACTGTGTTCTGCCGGGCAGTCATACATGGTTAACCAGATTTAATGCTTTGGTCTAGCATCAACACAGCTTACCAGATTGCTTGGCTAATTCACTCTTTCCTCCCTGAAACTTTAAATAAACAATTCCAGTTTCCATTTTAGTCTAGTCCATTTCTGACTTTTAAGGGTTGTTTTTGTCAATGTTTGGCATTATGACAAACAGTGAAGACCCTGATCAGAGGGCTCCTTTCAGAGCCCTCTGATCTCGGTCTTCACTGTTTGCATAGGACAAGTGTACTACTCAGATGTACACTGTTTGAAAACGGACGCCTATATGCGGCACTAGGGTTCAAAGGGTTTAAACAGTTGTTGCCTTGGATCATGACTGTGTGTCCTGCCGGGCAGTCATACATGGTTAACCAGATTTAATCCTTTTGTCTAGCATCAACACAGCTTACTAGAATGCTTGGCTAATTAAACAGTTGATCTGCTAGATCATTCCAATCAACTTATATCAACCATGCCGATTTCATCTTGACCCAATGTCGACTTCTTAATCTGTTGTTAGGCATGCCACAAGGGGCATGTGTGTTTATTGAACATCTTGCAGCGTTCTCGTATTGTGTCTATTGTTAAATAATGGATTATATCATACAGTTTGGGCAAGTGAAATACGTATTGGCAAAGTGCTTTCAAAGCGACAAGAACTGTGAAAAAATAAGGACTTACATTGTTTTAGAAACATTATTATGAATAGTTTATGTACTTCTTTGTTTTCCTTTTTAACTTTGAATGAGCTGTATTTCTCCATTTTCTTGTTTGATGTGAAACAACCGCATATTTTGACATTATGATTTGTACCCTTTTGCTTTCTCTGTCCAACATCCCACCCTACAGGGTATACTGTTATGTCTAGCATTATAAGCTCCAATCAATCCTGTCTTACCCTTTGTTCGTACTGATTTCAGATATTAAATGCTGTCTTTTTAGCCCATGTTTGCCAGAATTTCCTTTGTGTGTGACATTTACTTTCCTTTCTTTTTGTTGTAAATAGCTGAATATAGTTCTTACAAAGATATTTAGTCCTGCATGAAACTTATTAGGACTTAAAAATGATGGCCCATATTTAATGCATAGTAATTGAGCTTCAGTGCTGTTTGTCTTTACAAGTTGAATCATTCTTGTCTCGCTGCGATAAATGAGTGAACATAAGACTAAGGTTATGCTTTTCAGTCATAGTCTAACATTTGGATTTAGCTCAAACATTAAGTTTTTGTTTTACTGCTGTTACCAAAAATGTATAAGGGCTAGACCAACCAAACTTGGATTACATATGATAATGAAGTCTAAATATGTTGTCTGATGGACAAAGTGGGATCAGGCAAGATGTTTAATTCCGTGGAATTCTTGTAAATAGTACTGTAGTGTATCAAAGTCTATTAAGGTCTCACAGAGCTTAAGCTTTGTTGCTGTTTTTGTAATGAATAGGCTAAAAGTCATTGAAAAATGCATGTAACAAAGATTTTTAACCATCGTATCAAATAAAAGGGAGAGCTAAATTTCCAAACATTTTTTTCTGTTATTTGAACTACAATAGTATTGTTACCACTCAATAGAATTGCATGAAAGAAATCATTCTTATAAATAGCCACACCCTAGGTTTTGGTTTAGATTCAAGGATTTCAGTTTTGAAATACATGACTAACAATAGCTTTGAATTAAACACCCATGTTGTTAATGCTTATTTATTCTGTTTTATTTGCTGCTTGCATGTGTGTTGTTGGTGTGCATTTTTTATTTCCGTTGGTTTCAGCGGTGGTTCTCTACTGCCTTACAGCTACGGAGGATATCTGGAGCAGCACCAGCAGCTACAGCAACATCAACAGGCCCAGGCACAAGCTCAGGCCCAAGCACAGGCTCAAGCCCAGGCACAGGCTCAAGCCCAGGCACAGGCTCAGGCCCAAGCCCAGGCCCAGGCCCAAGCTCAAGCCCAGGCTCAGGCAGCCCAGGCAGCAGCACAAGAGGTTGATGCTGGAGTGGATAGTATAGTGATGCTGGATGATTACAACTCAGATCTGAACTTAGTTATTGATGAAAATGGGTAAGCAGAAATTATGCTCTATAATGACTTGATCTGATCAAGGAATTATACAACACACGGAATAGCAACCTTGCACTATCTCGCCAATTTCGTCCGGCGCAAACGAGACTTTGTGAGACTTTATAAGATCATGTCTATTGGTAGTCAATATGATTAATGTCTGTATCCAAGCATTGATAACGGGTTTATACTTCCGTGAATTGATAGGAATGTCCCCTTACTCGTTTAAATCCACTAAAATGTCAATAAATACACTTGAGTCGGTAAATTCCCCATTGATCATTGATAGTTATCATCTTGTTCAATTTTCTCCACTTATTATGACAATTGGGATGATTCTAATAAGAAATATAAATGCATGGTTTCATGTAGACAAAGGGAAATACTACCCATATTTGGAGTTATGTGAAGGTGTTTGTATAACCAGGAACTGCTTTAAAAAAAAGATGTTTGATTTTTCCTTTTGGATGAATTTTGTATTGAACCAAAGGATGTATGATGTAAAGTCACTGTTGTAAAGTGCAAATAGTTGGTCACCTAATTTCAGTCAGTATACTATAGCTGCAATTTTTGCTTTCAGCTATGGGGCACAGCCTCTAGTGGAACCTCGAGGCTTCTGTTTCTGTTGGGCAGGTGTAAGATGTACTCATGGAATATTCAGAGGAAAGGTTAGTAGTTGTTGACTGTCTGATGTATTATACCAACAATTTATAGAACAATAGTCAGCATGCAACCAAAAACGACTTTGAATAAAACCAGTAGTACTAAAGTTGTATTTTCAATACATTTTGTATTACACACATATTTAACACTTAACCCCATAGTCTGCTTCTAATTTTGAAGAAAGGTGGCCACTTAAAGCAGGTTGAAAGGCACATTCTGCTTTACTTTCAGCCTGGTTTAAGCTACCATTTGCTAGTATATATCTTTTGGTACATGGTTATGATGGTATAAAATGGAACTATTTTCTTCAGCGGTGGCATATGTCAAAAGTAAAAGGTAAAAGGCGCTTCTATGAGGGAAAGGGTTCATACTTCTACTTTGATTGATTCTTTAATACAATTCTCTGGACTAATTCAGAAGTTCTGTCCGTCACAAAATGTATGGAACCAATGCCACCTTTGTTAGAGATATGTGTGTTTCTCGTTTTGAAGACATGATAAGCAGATTGCACCTTCACTCTTTCAACACCATGGACCTGTTAAAATATACTCATTACATTTGCAAACAGTGTAGACCCAAATCAGATGGCTCCTATAGGAGCCCTCTGATCTGGGTCTACATTATTTGCTAATTTAGAACAGTAATTATTAAATTACCCAGAATTCCAAGCAGACTGGTTTGTGTTATGGTAACTAAAAAGTTCCACAAGGGAACCTTATACCCACAGCTGTCACTTAGTGTTGAAACAGTTAAGGTCTATGTGCCTGCTTTTCAGTCTATTGAAACTACTATCTGCTTGGATATAGAAAATATTTCTTTGTACATATTCATGGCTGTGTTAAGTGGAACTATTTTCTTCAATGGAGGTATACATTTATGGCTTAAAAAGGTTTATATCATATTCCACGGCTCTGCGTGTGAATAATTCTATGTTTTAATTTTTGTAACACACAGCTGTTTATTACACTCTAAAACCGAATAATATTCATACGCGCTGTCAAAATAAAAAAATGGCGGACTTTGACCTAGCTGGCAACGATCGAGTGCCAATAGACGGAAGGCGGTTAGGAACAATAAAATCAACGGTATTCAGATCCTCTATGTATTTATGGGGTTAATGAATGGCAGTTTAACACAAATATGAGTGCAACTCACCAAAGTAAATCTTCACCATGTTGTGTTCTAGTATCTACTACCATTTGTAACATTTTGTTGTCACTATTTGTAGGCCTACTATGAGGTGAAGATTACAGAGGAGTTATCAGTCGACTTCGGAGAAGATCACCAGGAAACAAACCCACATATTCTTAGAGTGGGTTGGTCCATGGACGTCACCTCCTTCCAGCTAGGTAAGCTTGAAATCATTTTATATCAAAGTCCTCCCCCTTTCCATCAAGATACTAGTACATGTATTTGGTTCATGTCTTAAAAATTGTCAAGATTGTCAAGAGAAGGAATAGATCAGTGTGTTTTCCCGTCATTTTAAATAAAGGACATCACTTAGTGTCATTTGGTATAAAAGGAGACAGATTCAGAAAATATCAAATAATGTGTAATGATGACATCGTCATAATTATCTTGTCGTATTGTCTGTAGAAATTTATTTCTTCTTCATTGATTTGCCAATGATCACATGTTTTGCTTTATTTCATACTTTTGAAAATGTCACTATTCATAGGTGAAGAAAAGAATTCCTACGGCTATGGTGGAACTGGGAAATTTGCCACAAACTGTAAGTTTGGGAATTATGGTGAAAAGTTTGGAGTAGGAGATGTGATTAGCTGTCTGCTAGACCTCGACTCGAGACCACCAAATATATCTTATGCCAAGAATGGCAGATGGCTAGGAGTAGCTCAACCTTTACCTGGCTTCCAAGTAGGGAAGAAAGAGAATGCACTGTTTCCACATATGCTCTCCAAGAATGTGAGGTATGAACTTTCATTTAACCTTTCACTGCCCAAGTCGCATAAAGTCAACTTTGCAAACAGTTTGGATCCAGATTAGATGCTGTGTTTGATCAGGATCCAAATTTATTTGGCACTCATATCGATATTTCTTAAGTCATACTACCTTAAATCTAACTTTGAAACAATCTTTCAGACTACAACATTGGAGAATATGACAATATGGGGATGAAGGGGTTAAAACCTCATGATTAATTTTGTACTGAAAGGGTTAATAATTAAGGCAATTTTGTATTTTGGTTTTGTATTGTAGTTGTAATATTGGATTTGAAATTTATCCGAAATGCAGTTAATATGAAACCAATACAAATCATTTGAGGCACGATATTAAGGGCTTTTGAACGCACAACTCCAGTGTGAAAGGAGCGCTATAATGATGTTGAAGAACACTGTAGTACATACAGAAAACCCTACTCCTTAGAATGCTCTCAGAGACAATTGCAAGGAAAAGTAACAACATCGAGTTTTGTGGAAACTTTAAGGGTTTCAATATTTGAAATACAATGTACCTTTTAGCTCTTCTTAACATAAAGTGCTTATGGCGAACTTTTGTGAACTGATACCGTTTGTCTCATTTTGCAGATTTGAGGTAAACTTTGGCCAGCAAGCCCCCTGGTTTCCACCAGCTCCTAACTTCTTGTACATCATGCAGTATCCAGTACATGAGAGAGTAGCTGGCCTGAAGCCACCAAGCAGCAAGTCCTCATGTGAGGTAGGACCTGTTGTAATTATATCTGCATACAGTATAACCCCCCTTTTACGCCCACTAAAAATAAGACTTACGTTATATATATTGCATAGCTCCCACGAGTTATCTCAATTAAACGCGCACACTGTACATGAGTGCGCGCATGCGCACGAGTGTATGTTGGCGTGTTTAATTAGATAACGAGTTGGAGATACTGCAATATATTGCTTGTAATATGGCTAAATATAGACCAAGAGGTTGGGCTCTGTGCAATTTACATCAACTATTGAGCGCTTTTGACATCCATTAGAATCCCCATTTGAACGACCAATCAGTGACAGGAACAACATCGCTATCACTATACCAAATGTTGAGCGCTTTGCTAATCAAAGGTAGTGTAAACCCCATAAAAGAGACCAATCAAAGATTGGAACGTATACTCGTTAACCAATCCGACAACTTCCAGCATAGATCGCTTTCGCGGGCAGTGTGTTAAAGTTTTGCTGTAAAGACGAATGTTCTAGTTTCTGGGAATATTTGCAGGGTTGCCATTTCTCCGGATTTTTCCTAAATCTTCGGATTTTTTTCTAGTACATGGTACATTGTAGCTTAAAGCAGGCTGAAAGTAAAGCAGAATGCGTCTTAAGGCGCATTTTGCTTTACTTTCAGCCTGCTTTAAGCAGTCACGTGTCAACAAAACTAGAAACAGGCGACGGGGAAAAGGTACGATTCGTAAAAGAGCACTTGAAAAACCTTCGGATTTTTTTGTCAACTTATGGCAGCCCTGTATTTTCGTCACTAGCTTTCGCGCGTGTTTACTTAAAATGATTAATATGGATATCGGCACAGTGATGACGGGACGATTTGCAGTAAAGAACACGATTGCATTTCTCAATCAAATATTTAGCAATTTTTCCTTTGCACAATATTTGGACGCAGATAAGACGCTTTGTACAAGGCGTCTGGTCTGGATCCAAACTGGTTGAAAAGGAATTATCAATTTTGCACAAAATCGTTTATTGTTCAAAACAAATCGTGTAATTTCTCCATTGTGACTTGTGCTGCTATTACCATGCCAAGGCTCCAGATAAGAGGAGTATTTCAAGAACTAAAATCTTTATTTCTGCATTAAACCCTATGGTGTCACTACTCACTAGAATCGTCTCTTCGAGACGATTCTAATGAATAGTAACACCATAGGATTAAATGTTGAAATGAGTGAGAAAATTTGGATTTGTTCCATTTACTCGCTCTTATCTGGGGCTTTATATCTGCAACACCGGATGTGCGCCAGACTGTGCGGTTAACTAGATGTCCGCCATTACTGTGCGGTTAACTAGTTAACTGCATGGTTTTCTACCAGTTATTGCATGGGCGGGGAAACTCCGCCCACTACAAAGTGTGCGGTATTCAACTTAAACTGGGGTACTTTTCTATAGAAAAATGCCGCAGCCGTGTTACAATGAAAGTATAAATCACAGGTGAATGCTTAAAACAAGATGAAAGTAGAGTTGAAAGTTCTTACTGGAGCTTTCTGTTTTACCTTCAGCAACTATTTTCTTCAGTGAAGAAATAAATCAGATGCGTAAAAATATTTCTCTATAGAGTACAGTGTTAATTAACTCTTTGAACCCTAGTCACACATATATGCGTAATTTGCAAACAGCATACCTGTGAGGAGCACACTTGTCCTATGCAAACAGTGTAGACCCTGATCAGAGGGCTCCTTAAGGAGCCCTCTGATCAGGGTCTACACTGTTTGTCATTTTGACATATATAGTAAAAATCAACCCGAAAAAGTCAAAAATGGAATAGACTAAATAGAAAATTAGAATTGTGCATTTGATGTTTCAGGGAGGAAAGGGTTAAAGAAATACTGCATGTTATAATGTTGAGTTGCTTTCCACAGATGATAATGATCATTGGTTTGCCTGGTGCTGGTAAGACAACGTGGGGTATCAACAAGGCCAAGGACAACCCTGAGATGAGGTATAATATTATTGGTACAGACACACTCATTGACAAGATGAAAGTGATGGGTCTACCCAGGAAGAACAACTACCATGGACGATGGGATGTCCTCATAGATAAAGCATCTAAATGTCTCAACAAACTATTTGAATTAGGTAACTAATGTATTAAATGAGATACTAAGAAAATAAAAAGAATTGCTGTACAATTTCTACGTATAGACTAACACATTTGCTAAACATGTATATTAGAGATTTATAAAAAAGCCTTTGTGTTCAATGAAACAGTATATAGAGTTGTTGAAACACAGGTTAGCCATACAGTATCATTTAACCCATTTTACCAAACATAACTATACACCTTTTCCAGACTAACTTATTCCCCATTTCAAGGAAGTCTTTCCTCTTTATATAGTCATGAAAATATACCATAAGATTTATTTCCTATATGCTAGCAGATGGTAGCATACAGCAGGATAAAAGTAAAGCAGAATGCTCCTTTAGTACTATTCTGCTTTACTTTAACCTGCTTTAAGCAAACACACGTCTTCAATAATGAAAAACAGCTATGCTATGCTACATAAAGCAATAATTGAATATTGAAGTCTATATTTGAACCTGTATTATAGTTTAAGATTTTCCCTCATGCTTTTACCAATTTCTGATAAAAATACCCTCTTATACCTGAACCTTGTCCTGTTAAGGAACCTAAGTTCCTGTGCCTACATTCTGGCAGGTTGCTGCATAAAGCAGACTGAAAGTAAAGAAGTTATGAAAAATAGCAAAGGGAAAGCATATACTGGATGTTAAATAAGTGAATAATGAATATACATTTGCAAATTTACAGCCAGTAAAAAGAAAAGGAACTTCATTCTGGATCAAACAAATGTATACCCATCAGCTAGACGCAGGAAGATGAAGAACTTCAAGGGTTTTATACGCAGAGCAGCAGTGATGGTACCTGATGATTCAGAACTAAAGAGGAGATCAGACAAACGCACATTTGAGGATGGTAATGGGGACATGAAAAAATGAAATGTTTATTTTCTGATAAACACGCCAAATTAAATCAAATAATTCTAGAGAATTTATTTCCTTATAGTAATATGTATGTCTTTTAATACATAAACATTTATAATAGGCACACTACTATAGCTTAATTGCCTGTGCATTACAATGATCCTGTTTGACATGCTGATCTACCAGGAGAGTGGCAAAATGATTTAAATTCATTTGTGAGACTGACTAAATGTAGATAAAACTCATGGTATTGTGCCCCATTAACTCTTTGAACCCTAGTCCCGCTTATAGGCGTCCTTTTCAAACAGAGTACATGTGATGAGTACACTTTTCCTATGCAAACAGAGTATACCCTGATCAGAGGGCTTCCTAGGAAGCCCTCTGATCAGGGTCTACACTGTTTGTCATTTTGACATAAATTGTAAAAATCAACCTTAAAAGGTCAAACATGGACTAGACTAAATTGAAAATTAGAATTGTCCATTTAAGGTTTCAGGGAGGAAAGGGTTAAATTACAAACATACTGTGCTGGAAATGAGTATATCAACAATTTGCAAATGGTGAAGTTTCAGATTAGAGCTTGTCAGGGTCTACACTGTTTTCCAACTTGCAAAGCCCTTAAAAGTTCCTAAAAAATTATATAAATCATTATTTCAAAATGGCAGAGTTTATTTGGAAATCCAGAAAGGGTTAAGTAACAGTAAACATTTAACTGATTAGCTTTAGATTGGAAACTTTTAAAGAAGATTGATGGTTTAATGCAGGAGTAAAGTAGTATAGCCTGCTATTGAAATTACTGCATTGCAAAATACACCAAGCATCCACATGTCTGTATGTGTTGGATAATTAACAATTAAAAAAAGGTCTATTAACCATGTTTGTTGTACACAGATTTACTGCAGTTATCATTTCATATTAATTTTCAAAGATTTTGACCCTTTGTTAAGGGTAAATTTGGTATATCTATAGTTTATATGACAGGTGGCAGCTGAATACAGGGCAAAAGTAATGCAGAAAGCTCCTATAAGAGCTTTCTGCATTACTTTTGTCCTGCATTAAGCAACCACCTGTCATATAAACAATAGATATACCGAATTGCTGTATTTAGTGGTAGCTTAATACATGTCGGACTGTACCTGTATGTTGACAGTACTGTTGTATGTGTTTGATAGGGAAGTATGTACCTGAGGAGGCCGTGTTAGACATGAAGGCCAACTTCAAACTGCCCCTTGAGAATGATGACAACTTTGACTACATTGAGTATGTGGAATTGCCAAGGGAGAAATCTGTTCCACTAGTAGAAAAGTAAGAATAAGGGAACAATTTTGATTTCATAAGTTGTCTTGTTTAATCTTCATTTCATCAATTTTTTTTTATTTTTTTAAAAAAAGAAGGTAAAAAGAAGAGCAGTATTTACTTGGCAATAGTTCTCGTCTAGTTCTGATTTGTTTCTTAAATGGTGGAATAAGTTAAAGGGTAAAAAGTTAGAAATGAAGACTGGAATGTTGTTTGTATAGTTAGGTATCTATGTTATGTGGAAATGTTAGGCATATTGCCTTATTTCCTGAATAATATTACACCAATATTTATTAAATAATGTTGAACAAAGTTCAATAGGAGCCATTGAACATATATTCTAGCATAGAGTTGATTGTCATGAAATGTAATGACTGGCATTGTTATAGATACAACAATGAGGGACAAAGCAAGCGTCCTAATGCTGTCAAACCTGGTGGTCAGTTCCGTGGTAACCAAGCAGACAACAGGTTTAAACCCCCAGCAGATCTCAGACAGGTAAGTTCACTGGTAAGAAACAGGTAACACATGTCTGCAAGGCCATTTATAACAAGGCACTAGGCCTCACAAAAATAAACCGGCAATATTTTTATGTGTTGAATTGTTTTATACTTTTTTGAAAAACTTTTGACTGTTGTAAAGATGTGATATGAAATTGTCAGGTTATATGCTCTTTGTAGCACTAATAAAACATCTTGATGGTATATTGTGTGTGGTGGCTATTGATTATACTGTAGATCATGTATTGATAGCAATGATGATCAATATTGCAAGAGTATTACTTGCTTCCTATGGAATACTTGTACTATGTTGAGGAAGTTATGTGGGGATAACACAGAAGGGTTTATTTAACCCATTACCCCATAAATACGCCTTTTTAAGCCTCTTATGTATTCCTCCACAGAAGAAAATAATTCCGATTTATTAAGTTATGATTATCTTCTATTAGAAAATATTTCTTTATCCTATCAGATGACAACTTTAAGCAGGCTGAAAGTAAAGCAAAATGCGCCTTAAGGCGCATTCTGCTTTACTTTCAACCTGCTTGAAGTGGTCATCAGTTTTCAAATCTAGAAACAGGCTATGGTGTAATTGATTAAGCGTATCAATGAACTTAATTCGAATCCTTCAGACTTAATGTTAAAATTAATTGTAGAAATTTATGACCTGTTTCTTGATCATTAGATGTTAATAAATTAACTGTTTTAAACAACACATAATTTTGTTCCTGTGGGACCTATTAGCGAATGATTTCTGAAAGTCCTTATTTTCTGGTGTTCTCTTGAATCTTTCTTATGTCTGTAATAGGCTTTATGGACTAGATCCATGTGTGAAAATGTTCTGTTGATTAAAGGTAGGGCAAAGTTGAGCATGACTGCTTGTAAGGAACATGTAAGAACCAAGTATATGAAGAATGGCTGTCTGAATTAAAGCTTTATAGCGTCAATCTAGATGAGTGTATCTTTGTGACAGATAAATGATTGATTTGTTTAATTTCATGTTCATGCAGCTAAAGATGCAAATTTATCAAGTTTAAGGTAGAATTAAGATGAAGCAATAAGAAAATATATAATTTGTGAAGTCATTGATGGAGTTAATATATTTGATAGATTCCTGTTATAGCAAGTGATATATTTTACCAACTGCTTAAATATCTTGGCAACTGTGTACTAAAAATGGCAAAATAATAAATTACTTCCATAGATCTGTATAACTCACTAGATTTGAAGTTGTTATGTTTGTACATGTAATTATTTCTATTTCAACTTTGAATTATGACCAAACATTTACAACAACTAGCTCTTATTTACCTAATTTTATGGATATAATCCTAAAACAGTAGCTGTCCGAAAATTAGATATTTTTAACAGGACACAACAATTGACCAGTAGACTATCAAATATTGAGGAGTAAATCAACAAACTGTAGCCCGTTTAACTTTTACAACTGTCATTGCAACTTACAATGTCTTGGATTCATTAAAAACCAGCTACAAAAACCTCTCTAAAATAAGGCTACTCGTTGGATGTGTTAAACACAGGCTGCAGCTTAATACAAGATAGGAGTAAAGCAGAAAGTTCTTACTTTCTGCTGTATATTATAGATTGAAGATGTATAGCTTTTGGTTTGTCTGTCTGTTTGTCTCACCACAATTTGGCCATAACTTTAGAACTACATGTGATAGAAACTTCATATTTGGCATGTGTACTCAACTCAAGAAGCCATTCAGCTCAAAACAACCTAGGTCATGTTAGAAGTGGTCAGGGTCATTTAGATGTTAGGTGGGCTGAATTTAATCTTGGTCACCTGGGGAGCATATTTGTCCACAAACTCATCTTGTTTCATTCTGCCTTCAGCAATCACCTGCCAAAAATGAGGCGTTTTGTTCAGTGATAGTTACAAAAGGGTTAAAGTACCAGCTATGATAACCATGTGCCTTAACTGTAGTACAGTAGAACCTCTCTATTACGACCACTAAGTTGTGTCAAATATTAATCGTATAAGACAGGTGAATTCTTAAAGCAATGTGAAAGTGAAACAGAAAGCTCCTACAGGAGCTTTCTGTTTCACTTTCACATTGCTTTAAGCTGTCACCTGGCGTTTATACGGACAATTAGCCTTCTATTTAGTGGTCGTAATAGAGGGGTTCTACTGTATATAATTCTTATTTCCTCAGATGATTTGTAGACTGTGTGAGATGTCCTCTTTTGACTGTTTTACTATTTATGTTGATAGACCTTTGATTCCTCACCATTTGGCTATTACATTGTTTGATATATATCATTATCAGTTTGATTTTGCCATATCTTAAAGAGTGCAGTAAAGTTAAGCATTACATATGTAATTGTTGTAAAAGATAAAATGGAGAAAAACTGTTTATAATTTTGGTCATTTCTAAAGATAATTTTTCATAAGAAACGAACATGGACTTATTTTTTTAGACTTCTGCTGATTTTTTTTTTTAAAAATGTTTCTGTTGAAAAGCAAATCTCTTAAATATCTGTATGTAACAATTTTGATGTTGAGGAAAAAATAGACTTAATCTTGTTTTAAGCACACTTGACTAATTAATGAAAGATGCCTCATTTGTATATTCAGCTTATTTTCTGTCAGTATAACATTCCATGACAAAAAGAGGACACTATTTATTTAATAGTACAGTAGAACTTCGATGTGTCGATGTTGAAGGGACCATCAGAAAAAACTCGACACATCGAAGCCTCGACTCATGTTTTACCTGATGTTCCCTCGATTTTTTTCCCTCAAATATACTCGATCTCCATATAGCTGACATGTCCGTATGCTACTTGTTGATATCGATTATTTAAAATTAAAAACATTTAAACGCAATAATGTAACGCTCTTATCGCATCCAAACTGGATGCATATTTATTCTTTTTACCAAAACGAATCTAAAAAATGTATACGTCAGGCGAAAATACGTTTGCCGTAACTCAATTTTCAGAAAGTAACAACACAGCGGTATGGACGGAAGTCGCTTTTTATCTGCACACCGGTTCTTTTACCCGTACTAGCATATATACATTCTCTCGAAACGCTGGAACCAGATTCAGGGGAACCCTTTTCTTAAAATAGTAACAATATTTCCTTAGAGGGAGAAGGATAATTGCATAACTGTTGGTGCTACACATTTCGAGATGGTTCCGCGTGAGTTGTTCTTTGTCTTTTACACACACACATTTCTCTTTTGGCATACAAACATCGCCCGAACTACGCATATGTTTTATGGTTGGGTTCATATTGACTTGAAAAAAACGGATTAAGGGGGCTATGATTAAGTCTGTGACGAATAAAATATGGAAAAGGGTAGATGAATCAAGGGTCGTTGACACATTGAGAAGGTACCTGTTTGTCCTGGATAATTGGG
Organism: Gari tellinella; assembly: GCA_922989275.2. Taxonomy (NCBI): domain Eukaryota; kingdom Metazoa; phylum Mollusca; class Bivalvia; order Cardiida; family Psammobiidae; genus Gari; species Gari tellinella. The sequence continues at coordinate 111,188,009 of OV277856.1, read as the reverse complement.
CAGTCAGGTAATTCTGATTCACGACAATCAATCGAGTAAAGATGGTCACGGAGGTGTGAAAAACTCGACACACTAAATTCCGGTCCTATGTTCTGTCGGACATCGACACATGTAGTGAATTTTGAGTGAAACAGTACCTACGGACCGAGAAAAATAGTTGATATAGCGAAAAACTCGACTTATAAAAACTCATGTCATACGTAGATTTTAATAAGGTTATATAGGGAGAAAAGTTGGGACTTTATAAAAAGATCGACACACCGAGAAACTCGACTCTTCAAAGCTCGACACATGGAAGTTCTACTGTATGTACTTTAAGTACACTTTTGTATAAAGTGACCATTGAAAACAAAATTCAATGGTAGTCTCTATAATAGGTGGCATCTTTACGCAGGACTAAAATAATGCTAAAAGTGCCTGCGTTTTCTTTCTACCTTTCTCTTTTTCCTGGATATGCAATCAATTGTCTTTAGAGGCTGCCATGTTGTAGTGGCTTAACCCATTACCTCATAGCCTTTTTCTAGTTTTAAAGATAGGTGGACACTTGCAGCATATTGAAAGTAAAGCAGAATACGCCGTAATAGCATATATTTTGATTCTTTTTTAAATGGTTGAAACCTAGATCAATCAGCTCCGGAAGAAAGCTGTTAGGTCAGAATCTGTTTTCTTAAGATCTGTCTGTCACGAGTCTGCAACTTTAAAGGAAGAAAAGTTTCTTTATTGTAATAGCCATGTAACTATTTAAATGATAAATGTTAATAGTGGGCAGTTTTATTCATGAATATTTAGCGAGAGAGGGTTAAATATAAGGCTGTGAGCAACAACATTTCTTCATTAAAACCTTGTTCATACTGTTAACTTTTTATGCCCTTGCAATTATGTTACAAGTTTTGTCAGCCTTCAACTTCAGTATGCAGATTGAACCATATAATTTTACAATATGTTTTCACATATATGTATACCACAGATGTACATATTCTCAGGATGTTATATACTTCAATATTTCAAAGAATTGCAGTCTGTAGAACTGACTAATATGTTTTGCATATATGGTACATGCAGCTTGCGGGCATCATATGTGTCTTGCAGACACAGCCGCATCTCTCGTTCAAATTTGATTAAAATACAATGTACTTCAATATAGAATTATTTTTAAATCAAGGTTTAAAGATGTTTTACAGAAGAAAAATTGAAATGTACTGCTATCCAATTTTACAAATGATGTTACCTGGCTACATAGGAACATAAATGTAGTCCTTCTCGCTTATTGCTTATGGCACCCAACACTGCTCAGTATGGTAAAAAGCTAGTATGTTAAGATGTAGAAGAAATATCTATTTATCCCTTTTCCTCATAGAATCACCTTTTCATACCTTTACTTCTGTCTCAAGGAATTGTTGGTTCATGCTTTAACTCTGTCCTGATAAATAGGCCAAAGCTGACTTTTCTCTGAAGGCAGACTGAAGGTAAAACTGAAACGCTTCAGTATGGTTTCTGTTAGATTGTCATGCCTTTGTTAACCCTTTTCTCCATAGTCATATGTGCAAATAACCTATATCCTACTGTGTTTAACCATGGTGGCTGTTTATGGTGGCTGCTTAAAGCAAGATGATGTAAAGCAGAAGTTCAGTCTTGGGGAGCTCTCTGCTTTACCCTCAACTTGCTTTGAACTGTCACCTGTATGGAACACCAATCATTCATTTCATCAATAAAATAATCATTGTTGGTGCTTATGTAGAGGAGAAAGTTTAGGCTTCTTATGGTGCGTATGTGGAGGAAAGGGTTAAGCTGCCACCTTCTAACAACCATGAAAATAAGCTTTGAGGGAAAGGGTTAAACAGTATGCTGTGACTATTCATCAGAATCCTCACTTTGACAGTCACAAGATAGGTCTGGATGGGACAATAGGGTTTTAATCATTGGAGTATTCACCTCATCTTGACTTATATAAATAGATTTAATGATTAAAAAACAACAACTTCACCTAGTGTGTAATGTCTCTATGGCACTTAAAGTTAAGGCATTAATATTAACTTTGATGTTTTAAGTACTTTCTCATTATAACAATATTAGTTTACTTAGTATGAAAAATACCCCTTTTTAATGCCCCTTTTTGTGTTGCTTGTATGAAGAATTGAAACTCTTAAATAGATAAGGTTTTTAGGGAGAGAAGAATTTTCATTTCTGGCATATCTTTTAAAATTTTGTGACCGTCCATTTTGGCCCCATTACAATTTGGTACTACGTTTATGCTTGTGCGCATGCAATTATTTTTGAACTGGTTGTTGTGGGGGGAAAGGGGTTTCTGTAGATGTTTTTTATAGTGTAAACATTTCATTATGACTCCGTGTGTACGATGTGTGTAGATTTGTATATGTACAATATTTGTGCATTGATCCTGCACAGCGTCCTATGACACTGCGGTAATGAGTTACTAACACACAAACCTTGCTACAGTCTACCTGGACGACCCTGGCTGTTTTGTGCTATCAAGGTATCAACAGAGGTGAGAAACCAGTTACTTTCCTACCATCTTTTATCTGCCACCACACACAAACCATGGGATGTTGATTGATATATGATAAATTACAAGTTTTGTTTCAGTGTCAGATAGGTTCAGCCGGGCTCTAGATAAAGTGTAAATAAAATTTCCAATATCTTTTCCTTACTGTCTCCACCAATTCCTATTTTGTGATTTCCATTAGAATTGTCTCTTGCAGACAATTTTAAGAAGTATTCACATCATACTATGTGGTAGAGACATAAGTATTAAGGTGTTTGAAATCCTCACTTTATCTAGAGCTTAGTCGCTGTATAAAATTTTGCATCAGATGGTTTAATCAAACAAGTAGTGGTCTTGAAGACGTGTGTTATCAAAACTTATACACTATTTTACTTTACTGTTTGTGAATGAATAATGTTAAAGGTTGAATAGAGTGATATGATTGATAAATAGCTCATGTTTAAAGCATTGCTATCATGTTTATTGCAATAAGATTGGAAACAAGATCAATATTATGTTTGATATGTGATTAAAATGAAAGGTGTTTGAAAGAATATTGTTGAATTCATTATGGAAATTAATGCAGTCACATTTGTGTTAAATGGCCAATCTTTGAAAAAGCATGTTTTTCTCTAAGGACAGGTGACTGCTTATTGACAGACAAAAGGGAAGCAGAAAGCTTCATTAAGGTGCCACCTGTTTTAATCCTTGACTCCATATATATGATGCTTTGTTTACGCATTTAGTTCATTCCTCAACTGAAAAAATTAATTCCATTTAATCAGTAATGAATATGCAGCATAAGAATGATATCCTATATCTTAGCAGATGTCTCTTAAAGCAGGTTGAAAAAAAGCAGAATGTGCCTTAAGGTGCATTCTGCTTTAATTTCAACTTGCTTTAAGTGGTCAACAATCTTCAATACTAGAAACAGGTTATGGAGTAAAAGGTGAAAGACTATGCTCCTTCTTTTGATTGGCTGCTTAACACAAAACTGGCTGTTTACTTCACTGCTAGGATATTCATTATTCTATGAATACTAATGATAAAAGCTGATTTTGATATGGGACCCCGAGAAATAGACAGGCTGTATATATAGCTTTACATTTACATAACATTAACACTGTACTGTACCAGTAGTCACAGATCTACAAGAAATAAGTTTGAAACTCTCCTCTTAAACTGATCAATTCAATTTGCTGTAAAATAAATAAATGTATAGCCAAAATACTGGAGTCATGTCTACTTTAAATGAATTTCTTAGAGAGTAAGATTAATAGATTATCAAGTTAGAATTGTCTTGACAAGTTTAATAACATTTGGTAGTTAAAACAGTTTGTAAGAAAGTTGATATGAGGAATGCTAATAAATGAACTGAGATAGTAGAGATACCTTGGACCATCATAGTCCCATAATGTTATTTCTAAGAATTTATCACAGCGGGAATAATGTTGAGTTTGATGAGTTAATAATCAGATTGTAGGAACCCTAGAACATTGGCTGAATGCTTCTGGTTGAGCTTAGGCATTTTTATTAGCTGCATACATATTATAAAGAAAGCCATATTTCAAGGAAACAACATTAAACATAGACAGAAAAAAAGTTTTGCAGGAAATTTATTGACTTAAATAAAGGATTGGATAGTTCTGCATGTTGGCTGTACATTGCAAAATGTTGATGGGCAGCTCATCCAATATTTATTGCTCCATTTGCAGCTGATTTATTTAGGTACTACTAATTCTATGAATATAACATACACAGAGTGATTGAATATTTTTACAGAACAGAACAAACATTTTATTTCCAAAACTTGTACAATGTACCTTTTACTTTTTATCCCAGTCTACAATACTGTCTACAATACGATGTAATTTTGCTAAAATACCTTGGCTAGTTGACTTTTAACAAATAGGTATTTAGTTAACTATACTGTTGATAAAAATGTATATTAGTGTTTTTGAAAGAGTGTAGATCAAGATCAGACAGCTTCTGAGGGAGCTGTGTGATCTAGGTCCACACTGTTTTCTTAATAGAACAGTGAATGCATTTTTTCCTGGGGAATTCTTATTTTATTAGTCAATGTAATAGTTAACAGGATACATATTCATAGTGGGCAGTTATATATACAATGTATACATATGAACATTCAGCAGGAGAAGGTTAAAGACGAAGTGTAAACTGAATTACTGATAAATCTAACAGATATCGTTTGATCAGTACTTTAGTGCTCATGAACATGAAGTTAAGGGGACTTGAGTTGGCCTGATCTTTGCAAATAGTTTGCGTTCCAAAGTGTTTGATACACAGATTGACTGATTGCAAAAATAGAGAGGAAAGCATCAATTTCAGAATAAAGTGTACAATACTTTTAGCAGACAATATCTATGCAGACCTAAAGGGTTTCATACAGAAAAAGCATGGTGCATATTTTTATTGGTGGAGATCATTCATGTATCATGTCCAAGCTTTTTAAATACGGCAAATTGTATCACTAAACAAGACGGACTATCAGACATTCAAAGATAACTTTAAGTGTGATTTTAAAATATATATTGATTAAGAATGTATTGGAGACTGTAGAGTTTCAGATGGTTAAGTGATTGCACCCTGTAAGAAGTTCAAACATATTACTATTGTTACTTACATCAACCTAGCCTCCTCTGAAAGATTACTATTAAGTTCCTAAAATATTTCCAAAAGTGGCATATATAAACCTCCAAGTGTTAAGAAGTGTATGTTGTGAGGCACATCTACATGTGTATTGTCTGATTTGTTTTTTTTCTCTCATTATTTTCTAAGCCAAGTCTTCTGATCTCATCTGCCCTGAATCTCTCTGAGTCTCTTTTGCACCTTTGTACTGAATACATTAATCTTCTCTAGACATCTTCTCTATAAGTCAGTTATTTCAGTGCATGATTTTCTTCTTCCCAGAGGTAAAATGTAGAAAAATATATATTGTTGTGACCATTAACAGACAAACTCAATTAAAGACAGGATTTTTTATTATTATTATCTTCATGTGTAAATGATAGGTTGATTTTCTTGTCATATTATGGCAAATAATGCAGAAGAATCCGGCTTCAGATAAGACAGGGTGAAATTTAATACGTCCAAAATAGTTCTGCTTTATTTCTCATTCAAACCCTATGTGTTGACTACACATTATGGAAACACAGGGTTTGTGGAGATATGAGTTTAAGATTTTGAAATACACCCCTTATCTGGTTTTATGGGAAGCATTTGATCAAACAAAGCACAGTATCGCAGGCCTCCAGATAAGAGCGAGTAAGATGAACAATTCCATCATTTTCTCCTTTAGGTCTCCACAAAACCATATGTTGTGACTACTCCTTAGAATAGTCTCATTGAGACAAGTCTGGTGAGTGGTCACATCATAGGGTTTGGTTGAGACTTCAGGGGGTTACTATTGTGGAGCTCTGTAAAGCATATAATGACACAGAAAGTTATAGAGGACTACATCATTAACATGCATTCCATGTAAACACTTTGCAGAGATATTTCATTTCCATCATTGAACTGTTACTCATTGTAAACATGTAGTTCCAATACACCAATATTTATTATCACAATTTAAATAATAAGTGTTTACACTTTAACACTATCCATCTTGTCTTTATACAATTCAAGTAAATCATTCTATTATGACTATCTTAAAGATGAGTTATTAAATGATGAATAAGAGGAGGAAGCTTGAAGAAGCTGAGAGATGTCTGCTTTAATTCTGTGTGAATTTGATAAACCTTTGTGTAAGTGGCCTTTTATAGCAGGGTCTTACTGAAGCTTCGAAATACAGAGCTCCAGATGAGTATTTAAAAACTAATTTCCTTTTGTCTCAACATAGATCCTTTATTGTCTCTTTACTCTTTGAGCCCTAGTCATGCATATATGCATCATTTGCAAACAGCGTACATGTGAGGAGTACACTTGTCCTATGCAAACAGTGTAGACCCTGATCAAAGGGCTCCTTAAGGTCATGTTTGACATATTGTAAAAATCAACCCTTAAAAGTAAAAAAAGGACTAGACTAGATTGAAAATTAGAATTGTCCATTTGAGGTTTCAGGGAGGAAAGGGTTAATTATAGGAATCATCTTGAGCAGAGGGTTCTTATAAGAAGTGACAATATAGGGTTTTGTAGAGGCATAAAGGAGAAGATGTTCCAAGTAATCAGGTTATTTTTTTCTGGAGTCCTGAAATGTCTTTGTCACCTTGTAGGAAGGGTTCAGTTGTAGGAATTAGAACAAAAGGAGATTTTCAAGGATTCAAGTATCATATTAATTCCATTGTTTTTCAATATAATAACTAGGAATGAAAGGCTTTGATATTTAGGTTGTATCTTTATCTCTTCACATGTACAAATATAGATTAGCTTTTCCAACATTAACCTGCTTATCCACTATCACCCTGCCCATGATTTATCTTAACAATTCTAGCAGTATACATCAGTTTAAAAGAAAATTCATTTGCATTGTATAAAGTTGGCTTTTGCATTTCTGATTCCTCTTCTGTAAAAAAAATACAAAAAGTGTGTGTGTCTTTTGTCTGTGTTTTCTACATCTCTCTATCTCTCTGTCAATGAATGGGCTGCACATACTACATGTATGTGGTCAAGTTTGGATGGCTGAGTTCCGATCGGTGATAATGTGACTAATTCTATGTTTTCATGTTTAAAGTTTGTAGCGGTGTGCATGTATCTGTTATGATCCATATCTACCATGACTAAGGTGTACCAGTCTTACAGGGCTTCAGATCAGGCGAGTATTTCGAATACCAAATGCCCAGTTACAGTGGAGAAAACGTTATTCTTTCCCAATAAACGCGTTTACGCTAAAACTATTTTTTCAATTGCAAACAGTTTGGAGCCAGATCAGAAGCCGGGTAACCCGGAGTCTGATCAGGCTCCAAACTGTTTGCCACTCAGATCAACATGAATAGTCAAAATTGTTGAAAAGTTGTCCTTTTTTATGTTTTAGTGCTTTACGTTTGCGTTTAAACCGGAAAGAATAACAGATTCTCCACTGTATGTCTCTACCATAACCTACATTGTGACCACTCATTAGATTCTTCATTGGAGACAATTCTAATGAGTGGTCACAACCTAGGGTAAGATGGAGGAGACAAAGGAGAAAATGTTTAAAATGTTCAGTTCACTCAATATTATCTGGAGCCCTAGATCTTTAGACACCCATTAATGCAATATTGTTGGAAAAAACCGGTGTATTGGTTGGCTGAGGAAGAATGTGCATCCTAAAGATATGAATTGCAGGGCAAATGAATGAAATGATGTTAGAGAAACTACAAGCTTACAGGATTCTACAAGAATCAAGATATTGTACCCTAGTGGCATTTTTACTGTTTAGTTAATTTTGTAATTTTACTGAAAAAAGTTAATATTTAAGTCCTCCACAGAGGAAATAGTTCCATTTTATTCAGCATTGAATGTGCAATATAAGAACTAATTTCTATATTCAAGTAGATGGTAGTTAAAAGTAGGCTGAATGTAAAGTGAAATGCACCTGAATGTGGATTCTGTCTCTCAACCTGTTTTAAATGGCCACTTATCGTCAAAACAAAGAAACAGGCTATTGAGTAAAGGGTTAAAGAATAGGTTTGATACAAGACAGTTCAGTAGGTGCTGCTTAAAACAATAGGAACTATTTTATTCTTTGCGAAAGAAGTTTTAGTCAGAAAAACAGTTGAGTAAATATTGATTCAGTAAAATCTTTATGTAACAACAATTTTTGAAAAAAAGCTACTTGTTGGTGGCAATTTATTTTTGACAGATGGCAGCTTAAATCAGACAAACATAAAGCCTAAAGCTCCTTAGATTTCTAGAAGTTTGTTACTTTCAGTTTGCTTTAAGCAGGCCCATAGAATATGATAAATTTATGAGTGATCAGTTAGCAGGGTTTTGCTAAACTTTTCAAAGAAATGGAAGTGGACATGAATTAAACATACATATCTATCTCATAAACCAGCACCTGACTAGGTTTGCATCTGTATGACAATCTTGTTTCTATAGTTGAAACACTCACAGTTCATGTTAACTGTTAATATGCAGGAGAACCACAGTTGCTTTCAATTCAGTCTTCTAGCTTACTCTCAACATACCCGGTAGTAGAATCATCTACCTCTTTCCTTTGGTGACCAATCCTTTCCCTCCCTGGATGCTCTTGTTCATGTCTCCACCATTTCCACAAAGCAGTGCCTTTCCATGGTTCTACCCTGATTGGATAAAGGGTCATTGGATGACTTTTCCTGCATCCTAACAGATGACTGCTTAAAGCAGTCTGAAAGTAACAGAGCTTTGGGAGCTTTTTATTTTACTTTCAGTTTGCTTTAAGCATTGAAAACAAGTTATGGGGGAAAAGGTTAAGATATAGTCAACTTTATCATTCTTGTTGAATGTTTGAAGTTTTTTAGCGGTATACATTTTTCGTGCAGGAGAAAATATTTCTTAATCTGTAGTCTTTCTCATTAGGATGGTTTAGGTATTGTAGAACCCATACGCAAGTGTGCATACATGCTAGCATAATTGTTTTCTTGTGTATTTCTGCTGCGTTGTAGAGGCACTCTTACCGTTCTTTCACTCAGTGACAATAATGTGTGTGTGTGTTAAATATGCACTGTTTTAAGCATGACACCTCTTTGCATCACACTTTGGCCACATATATTATAAAAGTAATCTTCTTAACAGTACATCATTACATGGAAACACATATTTTGAAGTTTTCACCAAAACATTCTTGCTTTGATATTAACCCCATTTATGCCTAGCAGTTGCAATATATGCATTGGCAAATATGGTGTCTAATGACTTTTAGCATATTGTTGTGTAAAATTTAAAAAAAAAAGTCTCAATAATAATGTTACAAGTTGAAAGAAGTCAGATTAACTCATATTTCATAGTTACAAGTGAGAATCTGTTATTCTTTCCCGTTTAAACACAAACGTATGCAAACGCATTGCACTAAAACGTAGAAAAGAACAACTTTTGGACAATTCTGATAATTCTTTTTTATCTTGGTGGCAAACAGTTTGGAGCCTGATCAGACGCCGGGTTACCCGGCGTCTGATCTGGCTCCAAACTGTTTGCACTGCAAATAATAGTTTATTGGGAAAGAATAACGTTTTCTCGACTGTAAGATATAGCTTAGCTACGTTTTAAATTTAAAATATGGAATTGTTTGGCTCTAGCATGTTTCAAGTTGTCAAAATTTGACTGTAAAGCACAGGTAAAACCAAATAAAGCAAGTTTGAGCAACGACTCTACTGTATATGATATTTTCAGCTATATAAACATATAGGGTATATGACTCCTTCATAATAGACATCAGCCACTTTCTAGTACTAGGTATCCATAAAGGTTTTCATGCAAGCATAGAGATTAAATCTAGATTCAGTTCCTACAATGGGTAATCCTTGTGAATTGTTCTAATATTAATGGTGTTTGAAGGACCATCAAGAAAAATCACCCGGTGAAATAGCATCTCATGTAAACCTAACATTTTACGATACTAAGTACATGTATCTATATTAACAGCGCCTGCATTGCTTTAGAAATTAAAAACATGTTAAATATTCTAGAGAGATACAGAAACTGAATGTCAAAACAGTTTTGATCCAGATCAGGCCCTACATTTAGTGGGTCCTGATATGGATCTAAACTGTTTGGATGCTGGGTAATTTCTATGTCGGCCTCAATTGTCATTTGCTACAGGTCTTAAAATAGAATTTTCAAAATTTCTAATCTTTTAAAAACAGGCAGTGATCCTGATGTTTGGATCCTGATGAATCACGTGTTACATCAAGGTTGTCATGGTTTCACTGCTACCATGCTAAGAGTCGAGGATATATGAACCATTGTCTCCCATGCATTTTACTAATGCTTTCTAATGTTGACCAAGATGTATGGTGAAGGCTGGGTTGGGCTACCTTTCAATATGGAAGCATTGCAAATCTAAACCTTTGATTGTGAAAATATATTGAGTGTTACCTTTGTTTGTACATCTGTCTGTACATACACATGTCCCATTGGCTAAGATTTTGCCTTTAGGTTAGTCAGGAACATGCAGCTACAGCCTTGGCATCTTTTTACACAGTTTGATGACATTGACCTCTGTGGCCATGGTTTAAGTTTTTACATTTAACCCATTACCCCATAAATACGCCTTTTTATGCCTTTCATTTATTCATCCACTAAAGAAAATCATTCCAATTTATACAGCCATAAATATGTACAATAAGAAACATTTTCTATTTCCTAGCAGACTGTAGCTTAAAGCAGGCTGAAAGTAAAGCAGAATGCGCCTTAGGGCGCATTCTGCTTCACTTTCAACCAGCTTTAAGTGGACACCTATATTCAATACTATAAACAGGCTATAGGGTAATGGGTTCAGTCCATTCTGGAGTTGTAAAGTGTTTTCATTTATTGTCATGCATGCAATGGGCCATCTGATTTGTGGTTAACAAACACATTTACAGTTATGTTCTGCTTTGGGCAACCATTTGTCGTAAAGCAGCCCATCAGCATCTTTTGAATGGTTGCTTAATGCAGTGTTCACTATATCTGTCAATATAGCAGTTTATACTGGTTTAAGGGTTCAGGCTTTATTACTTGTTCCAATTTTCATTTGTTTCCACGCTGCTTTAATAATAATTAGTATGTAGTTCCTTTAACATGGATAGAATAGTTTGACAAAGTTTTTAATCATACAGCATATCATGTTCATTTCTGTTGTTCGGTAGTGCTTACTCATTACTTTGCAACTTCTCTTTGTTATCTTAGTTTTGTTCCAGCTTCTGTTTAAACCCTCAAAGCCTTGTATTTATTGTTGACTTTGTCAGCGTTTATTTCTTGAAATTCTAGCGGTACTTAATTATAGTCATTTACCAATACCAAAAGCCCTCCGCCTCCCACTTCCCACTTCCCAGCAGTTGGCTGTTGAATGTTCGCTTTTTGTAGACATCTTCACACATGTCATGATATCCTTGATTGAGAAAACATTCCACAAATATTTTACAAATGATCATAAATACAGGGCATGCTTTTTTGGCATGAAAGTTACTGTATGAAATGCCATAATCACGTGGTGATTTTCAACATTCATTTTAAATTGGATACATGTAACTGATTTTATGACCACTCAAAGCTTATAGGTGTTTAAAAGGCAGAGGTTTGCTTAAACAGGGCTGGACAAATATTTTTAAGGGCAAGCTGATCAAAATTTTGGACTTGCCCCATATTTTCATCAAGGAATATTGGTCATGGTTGGGGGCAGGGGGCACTGATTATTGCTGTGTTTGATTGTTAACCAAGTGCAACTAGACAATTATAGGTTGGTTTATTTACAATTTTTCCAAGAATTTGAGCTTGGGCAATTTGCTGTCTGAATTGGACTTGCCCAAACAGGATTTGAGCTTGCCCATGGGACGGGGTGGGCAAGTGGAATTGTCCAGCCCTGGTTAAAGCAAGGTGATGGAAGTAAAGCAGAAAGCTCCTGTGGTAGCTTTCTTTCTAACTTTGATTTTGCCTTAAGCTGAAATCAATTAGTCTTCTTTTGAGTGGTTGTGATAGGCTGATAGCTGAACATTCTGTATATAAATTACACATGTAATAATAAGGGTGACATCAATGCATGCTGACTGGTTTTGGTATGTATTTTGGTTATTGGAGTACACTATTAAAGGCATTGGAATGAAAATTATACAAGCCCCTACAAATTCACCCTGTATTCAAACAATTGCAATTGTTAAGGGCTTGGAATTTTGGGAATAGCAGTCCTGCTAACTACGTTGGAATGGGAAATAGCTGGGTTTTTTTTCAAGTGTAAAAGGAAAACTAACTCATGATCAAAGTGTGTGTATGCATTGGCTTTTAACATGGATTAAGATCACCTTCCTTTCTGCAATATTTAACATTCACTGCCTATTATCTACATGTATTACTCTTTATGCCCTTGTTTAACTCCCCCAACAGTAGGTTATAGTGTGTGTGTTTATTTTGTGCATGTTTTTTCTCCATTGCTGTAGTTTAAGAACATGTTTAAATAATATAACTTGAAAGTCTAAAAAAGTCATTTTACTGGAGGGGATTACATAGGGAGGGTACATTTAAAACAATTTTGTAAATATTTTGTACAATCAATCAGCACAGCTTTTTGTTTTATCCCAAATTCAGTATGTATTTATATATGTATCTTGTGAAACAAACAAACAAAATTTCCTAAAAACTAACAATTACATCAAGGAAAAGGTTTGCAGGTCTATATTGTTTTGCAGAGAGAAACCTTTGATAGATGCTTTATTGAAATTATCATTCTTTCAAAAAGCAAAAAAAAAGGAATAATTCCTTCATTATCATAATAGATTCGATGTTGTAAACTTAAATAGTATAATCATTGAAGATAGAACATACCTAATCCAGTTAATAATTTAATATTACAGATTAACAAAAGCTGTAAATGAATTGCTCTTTAATTAATCATATAGAACATTGATGTGCATTTAAACATTTAATTTCTTTTATATTAATAACAGAATATGAAAGAAAAATGTGTCTTAATAAGTTTAGTTTGTATTCTTACTTAGGTTAGCCACTAGAACTCCAAAATAAAATAATTGTTACATAGAAATTAATTAATCACAGATACACCAGTATCTATGTTGTCCAACTTGATGGTTTTATTTGTTCTTTTCTGGTCATATTATACTTCTACTGGACAGCGGCTTACTGCACCTAAGATTGTTGCGTCAGGCTTTACTATACCCCCACTTACCATACTGTCCCCTTGTGACTTATCTTTAGCTACCAACTTGGTTTTGTATTTTAGTTTTCTTTGACACTGGTTATATGTAAACAAGCCTAGCTCCAGTTCAAGTACTAACATTCTTACTTTTCCACCAAATCCTATGTTGTGACTACTCTTTAGAATTGTCTCCTATATTGTAACTACTCATTTGAATCATCTGTTCAAGGTGATTATAATGAGTAGTGACATCAAGGATTTGGTAACAATATTTTGAAGCATTTGGGTTCTGTTTGCATTCTATTACTCGAGCGGAGACTTATTACCTGGCATATTAGGATGTGCGACTAACTCCTGTGATAGGTCTAATGTAAGCCTCATCTGTATGGACTTCTGCCTTCATTGATAGTTACAGTGATCTAAACATGCATATACCTGTGCTGTTTTGCATTATTTGTGTTCACTCCATATCAAGTCTTGTCCTTTTTTCTACATTTGTTCTTAAATAGAAACTACTCGCATTTCTTTGTGGCTTGACTATACAGGCTTATATACCTCAATATTATTGCAGAGGAATTTTTTTTAACATAGTTTTTAACATATGACAGGTACAGTAAAACCTCTCTCTTACGACCACTAAATTGGGTGAATTAATGGGTGTATAACACAGGTGACTGCTTAAAGCAAGGTGTCAGTCAAACAGAAAGCTCTATTTTACTGTCAACTTGCTTTAACCCTTTACCTCATAGCCTGTTTTAGTTTTGAATTCAGGTGACCACTTAAAGCAGGTTGAAAGTAAAGCAGAATGTGCCTTAAGGCACATTCTGCTTTACTTTCAGCCTGCTTTAAGCTAAAATCTGCTAGGCTATATACAATATTTGTAATGGTAATTGTTCATGAGGGTATAAACTAGAACTATTTTCTTCAGCGGAGGAATAAATTAAATACGCTAAAAGTCGCTTCTATGGGGGAAAGGGTTAAGCAGTCACCTGTCGAAAAATACCTAATTATTTACACAATTAAGTGGTCGTAATAGGGAGGTTTTACTGTACTTGTCACTTTGGTTGAATGAGTTTTCTCATGTTTGGTGTTTCACAGTATTTAAAAACTTGAAAACCACAATATTCTAATAACAAGGAACTAGAGTCCTCTGATCTGGTTAATAACTATTGGCAAAAGGTGAATTTATTTCCACATAGTTAATTATGACTTCAGAAAGCCTCTCAAAGTTTCTTTGATACACTAGTTTTTGCACTTTCTTGTTTTGTCTGGTCAGGAAGACCCTTATACACATGATTTGCTATTCTTTAACTTGATAATTTTATAGGAAAAAGTTCATTGTAGAGACAACAGATTTCTGTCAAGCATGTTTAGTGTGTTGTTTGCCTCTTTCTTTAACCCATTACACCACAGATACACATTTTTACGCCTTAAATTTTTACCTCCACTGAAGAAAATAGTTCCATTTTATACAGTAATTATTACTATGCAAATTGAGATTTTTTTGATATATATTTTATCATGTGATAGCTTAAAGCAGGCTGAAAGTAAAGCAGAATGCCCTTAAGGCACATTCTGCTTTGCTTTCAACCTGCTTTAAGTGGTCACATAGCTTCAAAGCAGAGAAACAAGCTAAGGCAGTAAAGGGTAATGGGTTAATCCATCATTACATAGTTTATACCTTCACAGACCATTGTGTTAACAGTTTTGTTTTACTCACACATTTATTCATACAGCCCCAAACCCTGTCTAAAATGTATTGTACTATTCCAAGCTCCAGATAACAGGGTCCAAGGTTATAAAGCTTTTCAGTTGAGTCTTAAGTGGTTCTCAAGCATTTGATTGGTCAGATTTGAGCCTAGGCTCAAATCTGACCAATTGAATGCTTTAGAAGACACTCAGGCTCAGGTCAAACGCTGTGCTGTGACTACTCGTTAGAATCATTACTATGTAACGATTTGAATAAGAAATCACAGCATAGGGTATGTTGAAGGCATTAGGGAGGAAATTCCTGAATCTTTGAGTTAAGGTTGAGGACCCCTAGTGAGATCGGGCCAATATGTTAGTCAATATTGGTACTCTGCGGAGAGCGAGGGCTCGGAAAGGGCTGTCAGTTGATGGGAATGGCTGATCAGTTGATCGTAAAGTACCGATTTTGATCCAATCTCATTAGGGGTCCTCAACTTTAAATAGCTCTTATCTGGACGCCTGTTTATGTAAACCAAGTATGAACAAGTCTCATCATTCATTAGTCAAATGAAGCTTCCAGTTAACACAGCAGAATGACAGTCAGCAATGTTTTCTAGTAGTTTTTAGAATAACTAGCAATACATGTATAATCATTCCTTAAGATAAGGATATTTCCAAAACAAAAGTCTCTTTTCCTCAACCAATGTTGTGACTCGAGGAAGAATAGTCTCTCCAAGATTGTTCTAATGATTTGTCACAACATAGTGTTAGGTGGAGGGAAAACATTGGACATAGTGTATATTAAATTTACTCTCTCTTACTTGTAGCTTTTGACTTGACTCTCTAAATCCTATATTGTCATTAATATGCCACAAGAAAAGAAACAACAATAGTTAATTAGTATGTTATTGTTTTCCTCTTTATTGCATTAAAACCCCACAGCATCTCATTGATCGTATGACCCAAATTTATTTGTATTGTTCCATTTCCTTCTAACTTTATATGCCTGTCTTATACTAGGATGTGCACAATTTACTTGG
The DNA here is from genome assembly GCA_922989275.2 of Gari tellinella. Lineage (NCBI taxonomy): Eukaryota > Metazoa > Mollusca > Bivalvia > Cardiida > Psammobiidae > Gari > Gari tellinella. The sequence goes on along the minus strand of OV277856.1, from coordinate 111,172,009 downwards.
TTTTCACTCCCTTCTTTTGTAGCAGTTATCCAAGCATCATCAAACTTGTTACATAGTTACATTTTCACCGAGGCTATACTACACATATCAAGTTCAGTAATTAGTCAGACAGTTGATGTCATTGTAACTTTCCATCACACCTCATTTCCTGTATATATCAGATGGCTGCTAGGAGCAGACTAAAAGTTAAGTAGAAAGCTTGTAGCTTTGGTCTGTTTTAAACAGCCACCTGTCTGGATGAAGAAAACCTTCAGCAATAAGTGAAGCATGATAAGTGATTTCTGTTGAAACATTTCTTTCATCTATCCACAACTACCCCTTTTAGCTGGACATTTTTCGGTGACAATTTGACTTTCATATAAATATTTGATTATGAAGATTGTATTAAATATAAACACATTTTAAAATAATAAAAGAATATCCATCAACAAAAATATGTTGTTAAAAATTGAACAACAATAACATAAAAAAGAAAAATCAGAAGAAAAAACAATGAAAATAAATGTGAAGATCTTTAAGTTACTTGTAGTTGGAGTTTATGTTGATTTTTATTGAGCTGCATGTGCTTCTTCCCCTAGTAAATAGTCATCTGCCAACTTTATTTCCCCTGCCAATTGTTTTAAGGGTTTTGGCTGGTGGTGACCTGCAGTTTAATAGTGGTGCTAAGGTTTGGTAGGCTTTGCAAGGAACATTTAAGCATTGAGGAAAGGGAAAGTGGTACACCACTTTTCTGAGAGATATTTCAGGTGTAGTGGACAGACTATATTGGACATTATAGCGAGCATATATTGTATAGGGTAGATAATGGTTGGAGTAATTCTTCACACATTTAATATTGACCACACTTTTATGCACATATCAAAACAAAATCCTGTCCAATTAATATCCAGCTGTATTTTGAAGCTTCTCGTATTGATTTTCAGTGTACTCCACAATATCATCATAATCATTTTCATCAGAATCATAGTATGGAAGGGCAGTAAAACATCTTTCATTCACTCATTCATTCCAGAATCATAGTAAAACCTTGAAACATGACTCCAGATAAGAGTTTAGTAAATCAACCATTAGCTTGCAAAAAATAGGTGGGTCTGTCTACCCAGGTGCTGAGTTTTGCCTGAAAGAGTGAATGAAGGGCATCTTGGGTCTTTTTCCACTTGTAATTAGCTTGACATTGAGATATGACTAATATACTGTTAACTCTTTGCATGCTAGCAGCGAATGTATCTGCCACAGCGATTATTTTTGCAAACAGTTTGGATTCAGATGAGACGCCACATAACGCAGCATCTCATCAGGATCCAAATCAGTTGAAACTGACTATGTTGCAGATGACAGACGAAAATTTTTACCAAGCATGCAAAGAGTTAATGTTTCAACATTTGAAATAAATGCCTTATCTGGAGGTCAGTGTTACTCAGAACGCTTGTTTTCCTGTAAAACATTTCCTAGATACATATAGTGGAACCTCTTAAAACCAGAAACTAAACTATATATTCGATTTAGGACTCTAAACAGTGATGGCTGCTTATTGCATGAGAAAAGCAATACAAAAAGATCCTGCTATACTCATGCATTAACCTACTGTAGCCGGTTTGAGTTTATCACTAAATGGTGAGAGATTTGTGTAAGCAGTCCAATGGCTCAGTTGGTATAGCGCTTGCTCGCCCTGTAAGCGAGTGCTCCTGGGTTTGAGTTCCGGTCTTGCTTTATATTTTTCTCACCATGTTTCACTTCTACCTGTATACTTCATTTGACATCCGGTTTAAAGAGGTTTCACTGTATATTTGGAACTTCTGTGATTTGATAGGTAAATCACTAAGGAAAAATGAAAGTGAAGCATTAACAGTAAACATTAATTTTCTGCATTACATTCCTTAAAGCTACCACCTGCATTTAATAACATCATTGGGTATTCAACTGATTCCATTGTGAATGCAGGGTAGAGGTTCCCAAGAGATTTCTGTGAAGGAAATATTTCTTGAAGCAGGGTTAGCTCTCTCCTTTGCATAAGTACCATAGGAGGCTTTTACTCCTTCCTCAGTACAAGTACCATAGGACATTCTCTTGTCATGAAATATGCCCTCAAATGAGGATTATCTGATAGGAGATACATTGTAAACACAGATAGGTGAATGCTTAAAACAAGATGAAAGCTTTACATTCATCTTGCTTTAAGTAATTGCCTGCTTAAAACATAGAATTGCTAATATACAATATCAGGTTAACCCATTACCTCATTAATACACTTTTTATGCCTTTCACTCATTCCTCCACTGAAGGAAATAGTTTCATTTTATACAGTAATGAATATGTACCATAAGAACAATAATTCTATATCATAGCAAATGGTAGCTTAAAGCAGGATGCAAGTTAAGCAGAATGTGCCTTATGGTTTATGTGGAGGCCTATCTTCAAAAAAGCTACTAGAAATGGGTTAAAATAGGTGGATTGTGTTTAGGGTTGAAGTATAATTGAGAACAGAAAGCTCCTGAAGCTATTTTCTGAGTGGTCTCGATATTAGGGTTTAGTGTAATTTGCGAAGAACATTTATGGTACTAAACGTGTAATATCAGATAACTAAGCAGCAGATGGCACACATTTTAAATGGTTTGCATATATGTAAACTAAGGGTTAAGTAGGCAACTTAATGGGAACAATAAACAAATACCCTTGTATGCCCATGCTTTACCCATGGTGACATCTTTAGATTCATAAACAAGAGTATATTTGATTTTGTTTATAATATAAATATATAAGTTCTAAGACAGATAACATTAAAAAGTAAAATAATACAGTTTGATAATTATGGATTGACGAGTAAGACTTGAGTATAAATACATATATTATTCTCAAGATATTGAAGAAAATTTGAAAGGGGAAAGAGAATCATTTGAAAAATTTGCTACTAGCAAAAGATCTGGAACAGTGAACATTGTTTTGATAATAACAGACAAAATACAGACAAGTTTGTCAAATATTTGTGTTAAGTAATAGTTCAGTGAAGAAGCATTGTCAAGAAATATGGGGAGAAGATTGAAAACTACAGTCATGTACTACTTGTTTTCACATGTCTTGACCCATTACCCCATAAATATGCCTTTTACACAATTTATTCCTTCATTGGAGGAAATAGTTTCACTTTATATAGTTATGAATGTATTCCGTAAAATAAGAAATATTTTCTATATTCCAGGAGATAATAACTTAAAGCAGGCTGAAAGTAAAGCAAAATGGGCCTTAAGGCCCATTCTGCTTTACTTTCAACCTGCTTTATCCAAAACGAGAAATGGGCTATAGGGTAATGTCATAATTATCTGAATATTCAGCAGGAGATTTGTCAAAGACATAAAGATGTTATTTGAAATACTCTCAATATCAAGAGCTCTTGTTAATCACTGACGGTGCATCTTTTGAACTGTTGCTGACTAAAGGTTTGACTATATAACACCCTTTGAGGAAACCTAATCATTGTGGATGGGAAATTTAAGTGGATATTGAGAATCACACTGTTTTTAGTCAAGGATTTAAAGATTTGTAAAGGTATACAGCGGGGAAGGCACTAGGGAAGACTATACATATACCACCAATGACTACTATTGTTTGTTTAGAATATTAACACTGCTTATATCACTGTTTCTGTTTATCTTGTGTACAAAAACAGACCTCCTTATGATGACTTGGGAAGAATTTAATGATTAATAACCCTTTCATTGCTGGTTTTTCAATGGACTGGTCCATTCTTGATAAATGACTGATTAACATTGAATTGTTAGGACTATTTATCCAAAAGAATTAAATGTATTGCAAACATTGCAGAACCTAATCAGAGGACTCTTCAGAAGCTTTCTGATTTGGGTCTGCGCTGTGTGCAAAGGATGTATATACATGTATCAGATTGCAGCCCTATAACGCTTAAGGACTGTTAGTTTTTCAAATACATATAACTATCATTCTGCATCTAACATAGAAAGAATCCTTTAGCTCCAGACGTTTTGCTAATGAAAATGGTGATAATTTACTGACATGCTGTGGTACTACAGTAATGCCTATTTTCAATGACATATACAGTAAGTCTTATTGTGGCTTATCAATACAGATGATGGCTTAATGGTTGACAAGTAATGCAGAAAGAGGAGCTTTCAGCATTTCTTTTGTCTTGCATTAGCTGCCTTCTGCTTTCAAAGATCCAAATGTTTATTCACTAGTATGTCACTCAATAGATAGAGCACTGTGTATTTTTCAGAGCTTCTTTATTTGATAGAAGGAAAGAATAAAAAGTTCCATTTGGAGGTCTGTTGTTTTGTTTGTAATTTCTTGGTATGTGATGTCAAATTTCTTTAATTTCAGCCTCCATTGCCTCAAGGAACCCCGCCTAAAACTTACCAATCAGGTTCCCAAGGGGGTGCACCCCCTCTTCCCTCTCATAGAGCCCCTCAACCTCCCCCACCCCCTCCCCCTGACCAGTTTGGGTCTCAGCACCATAGAGATCGTGAGAGGAACAATGAACCTCCAGAGAAACGTGGAAGATATGATCAGCAGGCAGGTGGCAGTGCGTTAGACTTCATTAAGCAAGAATACAGTAGTGGTGAGCAAGAACCCCACCCAGACCATCTCCACCAGCAATTTCAGGACAGAAAAGGGGACTGGCCTGGGTTTGGTAGGGAACAACAGTTTCAGATTGTGCAGCAACAGCCCCAAGGGGTTAATAGTCAGACACCAGCACAACATTTTGTAGGGAGGGGCCTTATAAGTGGGGGGCCTATGTTTCTGGGTCAGCCACAGGGAGGGGCAGGTTTGCTGGGGGAATATGGTAGCCAGACTTCAGAGCAGTTGTCGGCTATTGCTTATGGGGCTCAGACAGCATTTGTAGGTGGGTTCAATCCTGCAGTTCAGACTATCAAGCAGGAACCTCAAAGTCAGCCTGAAAGTCAGAGCCACCAAGGTCAAAATGCTGGACAGCCTCAAGGTCAACAGTCATGGTCTGGCCAGAACAAATGGCAAAACCAAGGCAGAGGTCAACCTGGCAATCAGCAAGGTGGCTTTGAAAACCGCAATCAGCAACAAAATAGGCCAAATTCAAATCAGAACTTCAGTGCAGATAATCAGAATAGACTTCAAGGTAATAGACTTGGGCCAGGGGCTGAGTTTGAAACTCATAGGACTCGGCAGAATACTACCCCTCCTCACTCAAGACAAAATCAGTTTGGCTCTCAGCCACATGGGTCTCAACCACAGCAGGGGGGATTTCAGGGGAAACCAGATGGGGCTGAATTTAGAAATAGGAACAAAAACTTCCCAGGGCAGGGCAATAAACCCCAGCAACCTATGGGTGGAAATCCAAATCAATTTGGGCAACCAAATCAGTTCAGTAATATGGGTCAGAATCCAGAACAAAAGTTAAGCGATATTGAATCTCAAGAACAAAAAGATAAGGACATTAAACGTGAAAGACGCAGGCCTAGCAAGTGGGATACACCTGAAGAAGAAAGTAAAGATGGTGAAAAACAGCCATCTGAGGCTGAGGTTCAGGACTTTGAGACTGCTCTCTCAAATTTAAGGTCAAAGATTGCTAATCAGGATGAAACTAATGATGACCCTAACAAACCACCACCTCAGAATGATATTAAGCCAAATGCCCAGAATGAACCAGGAAATCCAGGTTTTAATCATGGAGGACCACCACCAATGAAAACAATAGGTGGACCAGGAGGGCCTGGTGTTATGGGACCTGGCCCAAGGGGAGACTTTGGTCCTAGGGGAATGAACCAAAGGGGCCCTCACCCAGGTAATTTCAATGGGCCACCTCCATTTGGTCAACCAGGGGGTCCAAGACCTAGGGGTCCAGGGATGGAAGGACCAAGAGGTCCAGGTATGGAAGGGCCAAGGGGTCCAGGGATGGAAGGACCAAGGGGTCCTGGGATGGATGGACCACCTCCATTTGGTGGCCGAGGGGGTAGAGGGTTTCTGCCAGATAGGGGAGGTAGAGGTGGACCACCAAGACCGTTTGGGCCAAGAGGTGAAGGTGATGGCCCAAGGGGTCCTGGTGGACCAGGAGGTCCAGGGGGCTGGAATCCAAGACCTGGAGGTCCTCCTCCTGGGGGTCCACCAAGGGGATTTAATCCTAGAATGGGGGGACCTGGACCACGAGGACCATTTGGGGGCCCACCAGGAAGATTTAACAGACCTCCTCCAATGGGCCAGCAGAGGTGGCAAAGACCACCAATGCATTAGTTATCATGTGTACAGGTAATGCAGTATTGGTGACGTCTCATGAGTTATAACAATTGTACATTATCTTGCTTTAACTTTGTATTCTAGTTATGTGTACATCATGTTGTAAATTATTCAGTTCATCCATTTTATTTTCTTGTAAAGAAAATACTGGAAATAATCATTTTAGGGTGCTTTTATCTTTTATTGCTGTAGTTTGTCTGAATTTACAGAGTTAACAGTAGTCCCACAGAACTTGGCCATGTTATGTAAATATTTTTCATAAGTTTGCCATATAACATCACTTATTAATCGACATAAAACTTATTTTTAGTAGAAGTAGATTTTTTTTTTCAGATACATTCTTATAATTCAGCTGTAATTATCCGTTTCTTTAAACTTTGCAATGTTGCCTTTGTACTTGCATTTTATTGTAAGATCCTTTATAGCATGCTATTTAAAGAGTAAGGACATAACATAGGAAACATTTTATGATTATTCAGGAACTCTACTGATAATGAGAAATGATAATAATAACACCTGCATATAGCCAAGCATGTGTGCTGAGCGACTCTTCACAACAGGGCTGACATTCCTCAGAATTCGGATTTTATCCTAGTAAATGGTATATTAAAGTAGGCTGAGAGTAAAGCAGAATGCACCTTTAAGGTGCATTCTGCTTTACTTTCAACCTGCTTTAAGTAACCATGCTTGAAAAATAAAACATTTGGAAATGTTAGGATTTTTCATGATCAACTTATGGCAGCCCTATCACAAGATGCAGGGAGAGTATTTCAGCTAGGTGACAGCATAGATCAGACCCTCTTTATTGCACTATCCTGTAAAACTGTTACATGTACAGTTAAACCTCTCTATTACAACCACTTAATTATGTTAATTATTAGGGTGTTTACGATAGGTGACCGCTTAAAGCAAGGTGACAGTGAAACAGAAAGCTATAGGAGCTTTCTGTTTCACTGTCACCTTGCTTTAAGCTGTCACCTGTCTATTATACACTCAATTAGCCTTTGTTTTAGTGGTCGTAATAGCGAGGTTTTACTGTATATGCATTTTCTTTTTAATTAATTGATAATCAATATATAATAATGATTGATTCTTTATTTTGACCTAGTGTCAAAGATTTGTAGCCTGATCATATCACTTGTTTTAGTTGAAAAGGGTCCAAGGTTATAAAGCCTTTTTAATTGAGCCTGAGATCATTCTGAAGCATTTAATTGACCCAATCAAATGCTTGAAATGGATTTGGACTCAACTCAATTGAGTTTGTTTGGAAAGAAAAAGTAGTTGCTCCCTGCACTTGTATTTGAACTGATGCTGAAAGCACGAATTTCACATGGCAAGATTATCTTTTCTTCCCTTTTTTTTTTTAAAAAATAAAAAATAAATAATTACCATATTAGTGAATATTGTACTTCTGTAGTGTTTTTGTCTTCAACATATCCCTATTTCTTCATGAGATGTTAATTACAGGTATATTTATCAATGGACTATTAGTCAAAGTAAATGAAAACAGTTGTGTATAGAAACAAGTATGTTCTTTGCATGACAGAAGTGTTTCTACCTGTGTTTCTACTATGTGGTATTGTTATACAATGGTGATTATCATGTCTAGGACTTTCTAGCAACCTTCTATTCCTACGACAATTGCACTGGCTTTACCTTGTAGGCACAGGTTTTGTAGGTGTACAGATTTTCAGGATAATCAGTGATGACAACAAAGTGTTAATGCCACGTGTATGGTGCTTAACCCAGTGTTAACTGAAAACTACAGAAATGCTATTACAGGTTAAATCGGAGTGTGTGTGTTTGTGGTGTTAAATATTTAATGGTATTTGATACATAAAACCAAGGTGTTCTAGTTTTTATGTTCTTTATCAACTTTCAATTACATTCAACTTGTTCACCAAATATTTGAAGCAGTGCAGTGCATTAAGTGTACATGTATTTTATTTTAAAATGCAAAATAATGTTTATTGATCACGGGGAATGAACTCGTTATGACACAACATGATAAAGGTATATGCTATCAAGAATAATTGATGAATTTGAAACAAACCAACTACGATGTAACAATTATCATGCTGTTAAGGAGCAATCGATCAAAAGTTAGTGATAGTTTGATATGATTTCAAATTAAAATTTAGATTCAAGTCGGTTGTCATATGATTGTTTTCTTTATAAAAGTGAAGATGAAATGTATACAATTTTCAATCTCTTTCTCTTGATTTGGAAATTTCTAGGGAGATAATGATTTTAACATACTTTTGATACTGCTGAACAAGATAGTAGAATGGTCTGATATAAGCCAAATCACTGTTCATGTAGTAGCTTTATAATTCATATAAATTCAGCAGCTGGCTTGCGGAAGGTCGGTGGTTCTACCCAGTTGCCGATGTGTGCCTGAAACAGTGCATAAAAGGCATCTGGGATCTTCCTCCACCTGTCATTAGCTGGACGTCGCGATATGACTGAAATACTGTTGAAAGCGACGTAAAATAAAAAATAAATAAAAAATTCAGGCTAAAGAATTGTAATATTACAGAAAATGCATTTTATCGTGTATATTGTAAAGATGGTTTGCATAAAGCACTGTTGCATGTCCATTCGAACAGCACTGCTATAAAGTGCTATATTTATCAAAGTGATTTATGTTTATTATTTATAAATTTAGCTTTCAGACTTTGCCTAAGCTAGACTATTGTTATAGCCCTGCTAACATGATTGGATAGGAAATTCTATTGTATTTATTAAAATGGTTGGACTATCCTTTCAACTAACATTTATGTTTGAAACTGTTGTCTGGCGTTGCTCTCAAAACCACTGATTTTTACAGCTCTTGTGTACTACATGCTATTTAATGTTTCAGACTTATTGAGTGTAGATATAGTCATATATTGGCTCTACTAAACCTTCTCCCCTAGCTATCATCAAGTTGCATGCACACAAGCTTGTGTAAACCATATGGCTCCATCAGCTGGGTGTGCAGTACACCAGTATTGCACTCTGTAGTACATGTGATATTTTTCAGCACACTACCCTATCAAATCGCTTAGCAACCCTTTCAATTGTGACTTTTGAACAAGCCTTCTATTTTGATAATCTGATAAATGGTGGATTTAAAAGGGATGTGTTGCCATAATATTTACAGCTCTCTCATACTAACAGGCATTTTGTTGTAACAGTACGGGCCATTCTGTATAGCAAACAGGATAAAGTCAGATTAGCTGTAAAAAGGCTGTTGATAAAGCTTTGCATTGTTTGGAATAGTAATTGGCCTGAATAAATCGTTTGGACTCTTATTTGATGCTGAATTTCCAATACTCTCACCGGTATTGGTCTAAATTTTCTGCAATATACAGGATACCAGTTTTTAGCGATCACCCTAAAGTATATGAATTTTTAGTTTAATATTAGAATGGAAGCTTAATGCAGGGGTAAAAAAGAATTCAGAAAACTCCTGAAAGAGATCTCTGCATTGAGTCCTACATTAAGCAGTAAACCGTCTTAAAAGATTGTTTTGTTTCTTGTATTAAATGGTTGCTGTTTACAGGACTGTAGTCTTTTCTTGATGTTGCACCTTTTATGTCTTCTCACAAGAAGTTTGTGTTTATGTTAAAATAGTTCGTCTTTATTCCAAAAATCTGACTAAATTATCTTCCTATGTAATTTTCTATTGTCTACAGAGATAGTAATTTTCTTTTGTCTACAGAGAAAGTTGATGCGGTTTTTTGCATGAATTTCTTCTAAATGAAACTAGAATAAAATGCCAATAGGTCTTCAACTTACTGTTAAATACATTATGGGGAAATATGACCACTTGGGATCATTTGAGCCCAATGTTCCATTGGCCAACACTATGTGTTTCGTCCAATCAGTTTCATGTATCAGCTATAGGATACGGACAAGTAGCATAACAATCTTAAGTAGTTTGGTAATATACTCTCGTTGACTTGTCGATTTGCCATTAACTTATAACAATGCTTCAAGGGCCTGCAATGTCACTTTAATTTTACAATATTAGTTTTATTATGTGGTGTTGGAGAAGTCTTGTAATGCATGCTGGTATAGTTCTTTTGTCATCGTTAGCTTATAATTAAATCGCTCAATGAATGTAAATTACTAAACGTTCGCCATTTCTTATCCCAACAAAAACTAAGTTGCTCTTAATTAAAGTTGTTTCCTTGGAATAGATTAAATTAAGGGTGTATCAATGTCATGACTTTGGGAAACTTTCAAAGTATATGAAAACACTCTATGATGGTTTTGTATTGAAGAGCTATTTAAGATGAATGAAAAAACAGAAAAAGTGTACATTTTGGTGAACAACAGTTGGCTCTACGGCCATGTAAAATTTACCCCACCCACTTCCTCTTATTTTGTCCTTTTCAAACAGCCCGCTTCAATAAAATCCATTTTAAATGAAAACAAATATGATAATTTGGTTTTGTGTTATTTATTTCCTATCTATGTTAGTATTTCTTCATACAAAAACTAATTTAAGAAAAAAAAGCACCAAATATGAAATTTATAAAGCTCTAAATAGCATCGATATGGTACTTTTTTGTAAATTTTGTAAGGGGAGATAACTCTTTTTACTTTAATAACTCGAAATTTTCAACACTGACCTTTCAATTTCTTTTCATTTTTTGAACTGCCTTAGCATGGGCTTTCATCTGGTAGAATATAAGAAAAAGTTAAATACTATAACTATTTCATTTTCAAACTTTTTTACTTTTTTTCATAAAATAAAAAATCTAATAAAATCATGCCCTATACAAAGCATATATTTGATATTCAAGGATCGATATTGTTCATACCTGATGCCTGCTTTGTCTAAATTTGGTTTCTATATGTGAAAATACCACCATAGACATGAAATAAATAATGGAAACCCAAATTATCATGTTTGTTTTGTTTCGAAATAAATTTTACTGAAGCTTGTACCCTGAATGGGTAAAATTTGGAAAAAAAAGTCCAAATTTGACATACCTTTTTCAAATCGCTGTAGCTCAAAAACAACGACACCACCATATATTTTTTTTTTCATTTTTTCATTCATCATAAACAGCTCTTCCAAAAAAGCAATGTTAGAAAAAAAGTTAAATACTTTGAAAAAATGGCTTATGACATTGATACACCCTTAAGTTAAATTCTATCTGCATTTTACAAATTGGAATGTAGTTCATAGACTGTTGATATTTGTTGTTCGATGCTTTAAAAATTGTGATAAGTAAACAAAAACAAAGCACGTTTTTACTTCTACTTTATATATCTTTGATAAAACCCTTTAGCCCTTCATTGTTCTCAGATTAACCATTGTTCGAGTATGCTGAATTTGTAGCAAGGAAAAATGAATAGGATAATAGTAACTGTTTATCAGTTGTGCAATTTTGTGTTCGTCCACCATTTAATTCCACCATAGTATGTATTTAAGTCGCCATCTAATGCTCATAAGATTTAATAATATTTCGAAATTAAATTTCGGTAAAAATTAATTGGTAGGTTTTTGCTACAGCCATACATTCTGTCTCTCATTCACATCTGGAAACTCAAATAGATACACCCAGTGTCTAATTAAATATTGTCCAGTTTGGACGAGATTGTTTTTGCAGTAAATTTCAAAATGCCAAATAGTGCAGACCCTGGTGAGAGGGTCCCCTCTGATATTGGTCTACACTATTGGCATATCATGATATGACATTTGTTCTCTTTTCAGTACACTGTAACTGGCACATATATATGAGTCATTTTAATGGGCAATTAATGACTAATCTAATATAACGCTGATGAATCTTAACTCTTTGAACCCTAGTCCCGCATATAGGCGTGCTTTTCAAACAGTGTACATGTAAATAGTACACTTGTCCTATGCAAACAGTAAAGACCCTGATCAGAGGGCTCCGAAAGGAGCCCTCTGATCAGGGTCTTCACTGTTTGTCACAATGCCAAACATTCACAAAAACAACCCTTAAAAGTCAGAAATGGACTAGACTAAAATGGAAACTGGAATTGTCCATTTAAAGTTTCAGGGAGGAAAGAGTTAAAGCACATGCACCCATGTTTATGTATTGTAGAGAACCTTTCAGGAGGGACACCGTTATTTTCAGTTTTAAGATTTCACCCATGGAGCTGTTTGCATCGATCATGAACATTCACTGTACATAATTGTGCATTTTATCACACGGGGTTCACAACCTGACATCCTCAATGTAAATGATTGTAAATAGTATGATGAAAGAAACGACTTTAAATGGAATAGTTTGTGTTTTGCTGGTATGGTTTCACGACGGCACTTTAGTACCAAGAGTGTAATTTAATATCATTTTGACACTGTAGTTGTTAATGTATACGGTACTTGTTTTCATCATCTAAATAAATCATGAGACAGAGAAAATTGTTTGTACTTTGTTTGAACATTACATACTTCCGTAAAACCTCTATAGTATTACATGTACCACTAAAAAAAGATTGTAAGAAAGACAGGTGACAGTTTAAAGCAAAGAGCGCTTTGTTTTACATTCAACTTGCTTTAATCAGTAACCTGTAATCTATAATTTAGTGGTCGCAATAGAGAGGTTTTACTATTTGACCAACGATCACGATTTGACTGGTATTTTCAAACAGTATGGTTCCAGATCAGACGCCGGTTAACCCGGCATCTGATATGAATCAATACTTTTTGAAATACCGTCGTGCGGTTTCTTTAATCGAAAGAATATACATACGACCCGAAATTGCTTAAAGTTGAGCTTGCTCGAATTTGAAAGTTTAAATGTGGATTAGCTTCGTTTTGACTTTGAAACGACTGCAGCAAGCTAAATTATCGAAATTTCAAGTGAAAAAAGACGAACGAGTTCAGTTTATCCCATTTTTTGCGGGATACACTTTTAGGTGTACCTCTAGGCAAACAGTTTTGATCTCAGATGAGGCCCCACATTGTGGGGCCTCATCTGAGATCAAAACTGTTTGCAGCTAATTCAATATTCTATCAGAAACCGCTAAAATCTTTTGCAAATATTTGAGTTATACTTGCTGCAGACGACATTTTAAAATGGCCGCCAAATATTACCCAGCATACAATGGGTTAAGGGAGGTCGAGATTTGACCGTTTCTTAATAATGTACACCATGTTTAAAATCCAACTTATAAACTAACCACTGTACATTCAATGTTGTATCATGCGACCATTCAATGAATAACTATAACTGTGGTTGCAAATGCATGTTACGCAATAACCCAAAACAGTTCATCGCGTATTGGGTTCATATACCCTATATGTGGCTATATATCAACCAGACACATGTCAAGTTTGAATATGGAGAAAATATGCGCATATTAATTAGGTGATCTGGCCTCTGATTGGCTGATAGTCGATCCACTGTAGACACTTATTTGAGGTACTTGGCATGTAGCTTTATATCAATTAAACGCAGATCAAATTTGAATATGGAAGAGATCCATGTATATCAAATAGGTGATATGGACTCTGATTGGCTGATAAGGCACGTGAACTGTGTTCCAATATTTCAACATTAGTGTTCAGGCAGTAAATGGATTAAGAACTATTATCTCCAACAAAAGTTCACTTGCCCTCTCTGTGTCAGTCGTCAGATGTTGTACTAGTTCATCTCTGAAACATAATTGACAGTTCCAGCTTCCAAACTAAGCCTATTGCACTTTCGACTATTAAGGTGTTTTAAACATACATGTTTGTATTGAAAAATAGCAATCCTCTGATCAGTGTCCTAACTATTTCATTGGGCATGTGTATTCTTCATATGTACAGTTTCAAAAGGACGCGTTTATGCGTCGATAGGGGTAATGAGTGGTCTTATAATATAGGCTTGACCGTACATGTTATCTCCATCTCTTGACATAACGTATTGTACAGATCGTGTACTTTTCAAATCTAATCCTGTCGACTTGCTTTGGTATTTGCAAACACTTAAGATCCAGAGCAGACGCAGATTTCGCGGATCCTGATCTGTCCCTTTTAACTCACATGAACAAAGTTCAGAGTGAGTTTTTGTAATACTTGAATGTCTGTCGTGCGTCATGAATTGTCAATTTAAAGTTGCTGGTGTCAATGAGGTTACGGCACTGGTCGCACACAATAAGCGACCATTGCATCCAAAACATTGAAAATATCATATACTTGTATGTGTACACTACTTGATGTAGTGATGGAAAACATACAGAAAACGGCTGTAAAATCTCCTTGAATTACGATTGTCCTGTATTCAACTCACCCCTTTTAACTCACATGATCAAACTTCAGGGTAAACTTTTGTAATGCATTTTGTACTTGAATGAATGTTGTGCGTCATCCGTCGTCAACAGTTTTAGTGTACTACACTATTGAGGCTACATTTTTTATCCAATCAATCTCAAACTTGCTCAGATTGTATAGACCATAAGTTCTCAGATGAGTTCAATAATGGACAAAATCTATCTTACCAAATAGGTCAAGAGTTATTTGCCCTTGATGTGTTTGAAATGCCATATCTAACATTGTTTTCATTCTAGCAACTACAATTTTCAATAGAATTTAATTATACTTGCACATAATGTATATAAGTGTAAGTTCTTGAAGGAGTGAAATTATGGTAACATTTGATAAGTGTGGCAAGAGTAATCTGCCCCTTAACCCTTTACCTCATAGCCTGTTTACAGTTTTGAATACAGGTGACCACTTAAAGCAGGTTGAAAGTAAAGCAGAATGTGCCTTAATGCACATTCTGCTTTACTTTCAGCCTGCTTTAAGCTAAAATCTGCTAGGCCATATAAAATGTTTGTAGTGGTAATTGTTCATGAGGGTATAAACTGGAACTATTTTCTTCAGCGGAGGAATAAATTAAATACGCTAAAAGTCGCTTCTATGAGGGAAAGGGTTAATGTGTACTTAGAAATACAAGAAAATGCTTTATTTCATTATCGTTTACGTGTTAGTATCTCCAATTTTAAAAGGATTTTGATGCTACATGTACATACTTGTAATATTGTACTTTATAGCTATAAGTTTTTATGGTTGAAATCTGTTTAATTGATAAAGAGTTTTTTGCCCTTGATATGTTCAAAAAGCATATTTAATAATTTGAAATATCTTCACTAGAAGACAACTTCGATAAAAGGACTTATGCACATATTTATGATAGACTAGTACCTATACCAAATTTGACTCATTTTCTCTCTGAAATAAAAACAAAAAAAGAGTTTGTGAAACACAAATGCCCCCCATCCACCAGCTTGTTCCATATTGTAATAGTTATTTGCAAAAGTAGGTCAAGGCCACGGGATAAAAACATTGGTATGCTTGGAAAAGTTTTACACGAGAAAGATGCATACGAAGTATGGCCGCCATACGCCCATTGGTTTCAATATTATAGGTATTTAAAGATTAGTGTTAAAGAAGGTCAGTCACAAGAGCCATACTTATAGCTAATGTTAAGGTTGTTGGCTAAAGCTTTATTAAATAGGTCAAAGGTAAAGATCACATGGTATAAAACATTGCCTGGCATGATTGAAAAGGTCTTAACACAAGAAAGTTGTTACATACCAAATATGGAAGCCCTAGATATATTGGTTGAAATGTTATCTACAGGCATCTAAAGAGTTTCACAAAAGTAGGTCAATGTCAGGATCAGAAGGGCAAACATGTTGGCATGGTTGAACTAACTAGGCGAAAGGAAGGTACATGCCAAGTAAGGCAAGTATAAAAGTAATAGTGCCAGACGTATAACCAATGTTAAGGGTGTTTTTTGTTAAAGTTTGATTAATAGGTCAAAGGTCTTAGTCGGGTGATAAAAATACTTGTATGGTTGAAAAGGTCTTAACACAAGAAAGAGACATACCCAATATGGACTCCCTAGGCCTATTGGTTCAAATTTTATAGGCATCTAAAGATTTTTTTTATATATAAAAATATGTCAAAGGTCAAGTGGGGGATTGGGGGGATGTTTGCATGGTTGGAAAAGTCTCGACAAAAGGAAGGCACACGCAAAGTATAAATGGATCATGTGTAATAGTGCCAGACTTATAGCCAAGGTTAAGGTTTTAGGTTAAAATTTGATTAAATAGGTCAAAGGTCAATGTCACTTAAAAGCATTGGTATGGCTGGAAAGGTCTTAACACAAGAAAGTTACAATGCTGTTTGCATGGTCTGAAAGGTATTGACACGTGCAAGGCACAGACCAACTATGGAAGCCATGTATCAAGTAGTTCAAAAGTTATGGACAAGGTTAAGGTTTTGTGACACAGACAGACAGGGCAAAAACTACATGCCCCCGAATTACAGATTCTGTGGACATAAATAAGTTTTATTCATAACTTCTATGTAAAGTTTAAGCTTCTAAATTACTGTTTTCTGTAAAGTCTTACCGTCCAGCTTTCGCATACCATAGTTAAGAAATAATCTATGTTCTACCGTTGTGAAACGGTATTTTACAACGGTTGGGAGTTGTGGTGCGCAGGAATTGACCACGAAGGCCGAAGGCCTGAGTGGTCAATTCCTGCGCACCACAACGACCGACCGTTGTAAAATACTGTTTCACAACGGTAGAACATAGATTATTTCGATTCTAACATGACCAGATGTAAGGAAATTCATTAGAAAGGAAATCAAATGTTCCATACTTATTTCCTCAGCGGATGAAGTTTTTCGACCGAATAACTTTTTCCGCGGCATTACAAGAATCTAACACCCATAAGCAAATTTACAATTACCAATCCATAATCTGGCATAGAACAAACATTACATCAAACAAGACAGAAGAATGAGAAAATTACTGTAACGTTACTGGTTAAAAGTATAGGGTCTTTACAGGCTATATGAATAACGAAAGAAATTTAAAAAACATAACGTATGAACGCACATGGTCACGTCATGTCATATAACCGTGGGAGGAGCGGGGTAGGGAAGAGCGTGGTATACCGTCTCAGGTATACCACGATAGACCTGTTCTTTGTTTATAGAGACGAATTCACGTGTCATGTTAGAATTAAAAAATAATCTATGTTCTACCGTTGTGAAACGGTATTTTACAACGGTTGGGAGTTGTGGTGCGCAGGAATTGACCACGAAGGCCGAAGGCCTGAGTGGTCAATTCCTGCGCACCACAACGACCGACCGTAGTAAAATACAGTTTCACAACGGTAGAACATAGATTATTTCGATTCTAACATGACCAGATGTAAGGAAATTCATTAGAAAGGAAATCAAATACTCCATACTTATTTCCTCAGCGGATGATTTTTTTCGACCGAATAACTTTTTCCGCGGCATTACAAGAATCTAACACCCATAAGCAAATTTACAATTACCGATCCATAATCTGGCATAGAACAAACATTACATCAAACAAGACAGAAGAATGAGAAAATTACTGCAACGTTACTGGTTAAAAGTATATGGTCTTTACGGGCTATATGAATAACGAAAGAAATTTAAAAAACATAACGTATGAACGCACGTGGTCACGTCATGTCATATAACCGTGGGAGGAGCGGGGTAGGGAAGAGCGTGGTATACCGTCTCAGGTATACCACGATAGACCTGTTCTTTGTTTATAGAGACGAACTCACGTGTCATGTTAGAATATACAGTTTACAACTACATTTGTAACTGGAAGAGGCCCTCAATGTGGCAATTTAAATGTTCTAACGACAATACTGTCATTGGCAAACACGTTTTATCCTGATTAGACACCGGAGCAATTCGAGCCTGTTTCTTGTTTTGAAAATAGGTGACTACTTAAAGCAGATTGAAAGTAAAGCAGAATGTGCATTGAGGCACATTCTGCTTTACTTTCAGCCTGCTTTGCATCTTCTAAAGTATAATTTTTTTTATCATACATATTTATGACTGTATAAATTGGAACTATTTTCTTCAGTGGAGGAATAATATAATGGCGTAAAAAGGCGTATTTATAAGTTAATGGGTTAAACGAAACGTAATACACTACAACACTTACACTGAAATAGATTATGCATGAATGGCAGAGTTTCATTTTGAAAAATAATGCACTTGTCTTGACTTCTTTTGATTTCCTGGCATGTAGCAAAGAAGAAAACAGAGATTGTTAGAAGTTAAATCATTTTAATAATAAGTGCCCAAATTCGTTGTAAAATAAATCTTTAAATGAACTCTATATACCGAGTAGTAAAATTAAGTAATCCACCAAGAAGAAACAAAGATTTAAATTGTAAAAATTGTAAATTGTAAAAGTTTATTGGCTGACTAGTGTGTATATGATATATACAGTCATGTAAAAATCGAACCATGACTGAAATAAAAGAGCATTTGCACATGGCAAACACTCACACTATAGCTGCACAGTTTGAATTGTTTACGCTATATTTTAGAATGATGGAGTACACCCAGATCAGAAGGGTCCTACGGGCGTCCTCTGGTCTAGGTGTACACAGTTTAAACATGACAATGTACTCTTCAAGGGTTTAATGTTTATAAATGACAAGTGTATTTGCCAATGGGTTGGGCAGCATAGACAGAATATCCCGATATCCATAGATATAAAGAACATTATATAATGACATAAAATTCCATAAAACATGCAAATAGACCTACGATATATCCGGCCATACAAATCAAATAAAGTGTACAGACAGTTTTCAATATGCATATACATGAGGAAGTATGCGGAATCATGCAAAAAGAACTACTTAATGACAAACATGTACATTTAAACTTGAATTAAGCTATCACTGAAAATGTTTTGTACTTTTCTGCAAAAATTCTGCACTTTTGTACTCTTTAGGACCGGTGGCAGCATTTCAAATGCAGGATTAAAAATAATGCAGACATTCTTATAGCTTTTGCATTACGTTTGTTCTGCATTAGAAGTAACATGTCTTCAAATCAAAGACGTAAACATATTTGTCAATTGAGAACCATGTAAAAATAAAGAAGATCTACTGTCATTCTCTGCCACACTCTGATCAGGGTATACAGTACAGTCTAGCCTCCAAAACTTGAACTCACTTAAATCGAACTTACCTGTATTTCTTCAGTTTAAACATGGCACAGCCTAGTTTAACCTCGAAATACAGGTACCAGTAAGTAGGACTTAAGTTAGTTTATTCATTGAGTTCAACCAATTAATTATCAATAAATTGTCAGAGTTTACGGGAGTTATTCACTGTCCCTGCAAACAGTGCAGATTCTGTTTTTCAACAGAGCGACACATCGGGAACAGAATTGTTTTCAGTGTCAAAGGTCCATTTTCTTACATCACAGCCCATACAATTGCCAGTTCTCTAGTCATTGTATTTATGGAACAGTACCTTGTAGAATGGAAACTAGTTTAGAAGTGTCTATATTCCCACCAGACACTACACACACAATATTCCCTGTTCCTGCTTGGCCAGACAATGCTGCAGCAACGGAACTTGCCCCAGCACCTTCTGCTATAACATGGTTCCTCTCAGCAAGGAGCTTCACAGAGTCAGCAATCTCTTTAAGACTAACAACAAGTGATTTGTTGATTAAATTCTGAACCATCGGCCACATCTCTGTGAGGAGAGACTTACTGCCTATTCCATCTACAAACGTTGGATTGTATATGCATGTTGATGGCTCGCCAGCCTTGAAGGAAGCTGACAATGGTGCAGCAGTTTCAACCTCACTTGCAAACACTTTACAGCTTGGCTTGAGGTGACGAAGAGCTGAGGCAATCCCACAACTTAAACCACCACCTCCATATGGTACAATCACAGCTTCTACATCAGGAAGATCTTCAAAAATCTCTATTCCAGCTGTACCATTGCCTGTAAAAGACAAGAAATATCTTAGCATCTGTATCAGGAAGATCTTTATATATCTCTATTCCAGCTGTACCATTGCCTGTAAAAGACAAGTAACATCTTAGCATCTGTATCAGGAAGATCTTTATATACATGTATCTCTATGACAGCTGTACCATTGCCTATATAGGACAAGAAATATCTTAGCATCTACATCAGGACGATCTTCATAAATCTCTATGTCAGTTGTACCATTGCCTATATAAGACAAGAAATATCTTAGCATCTACATCAGGACGATCTTCATAAATCTCAATGCCAGTTGTACCATTGCCTGTATAAGACAAGAAATATCTTAGCATATATACCAGATAGATCTTCATAAACCTCTATGCCAGCTGTACCATTGCCAGTATAAGACAAGACATATCTTAACATCTATACCAGGAAGATCTTCATAAATCTCTATGCCAGTTGTACCATTGCCTGTATAAGACAAGAACTATTTTAGCATCTATATCAGGACGAACTTCATAAATCTCTATACCAGCTGTACCATTGCCTGTATAAGACGAGAAATATTTTAGCATCTACATGTACACCAGGAAGAACTTCCTAAATCTCTATGTAAGTTGTACCATTGCCTGTATAAGACAAGAAATATCTTAGCATCTTTATCAGGGCGATCTTCATAAATATTTCAAAGAATTTTGATCATTCTAAAAATATCGCCGGCGGTGAGATCTGGTCAATTTCCGTTTAAAATTAATACTGACAACCAGTCAAAACTTTAAAAATCTTCTTGATCATCATGTTGCGAATCTTTCCCACGACTATTCAAATTATGACACCGGGTAAAAAATGGACCCGCCCAGGGGCTTATCAGTTATTCGTAGGAAAACCTTTAAAAATATTCTTCTCTGAAACCTCAAGGCCCTGACCTTTCATATTTGACATGTCGCTTTGCCTTATGGTCCTCTACCAAGATTGTTCAAATCATGACTCATTGGTCATAAATTGCCCCGCACATGGGCTTATCAGTTTTACTTAGACTCATACTGGAAGACATTTTAAAATCTTCTTCTCTGAAACCCTAAGGCCCAGGCCTTTTAGATTTTTGACATGTAGCTTTGACATATGGTCCTCTATCAAGCTTGTTCAAATATGCACGACTGTATAAATTGAATAACTATTTTCTTCAGTAGAGGAATAAATTTAAAGCATAAAAGGTGTATTTATTGGCTAATGTGTTCAGTCTGATGTCAATGAACATCATTTAGAAAGCATTTGCTCCTACAGAAACTTTAATTTTCTGCTTTACTTTCGATTTTAAGCAGCCTTTTGCATTACAATTAAACCGGTCGTATTAGACTCTATGCCAGTTGGGTATAGCCTATAAGTGATATATGCCATTCAAATGTTTTACTATATACTAGGGGACCAACTGGGTATTATCATAGATTTGTATTTCCTACGAGCAATGGGGGCCAACTGGGTATTACGATCAAATGTTTTGCTACAACGTATATGGGAATTATAACAGATTGGCAACTTTGTTTTCGTAACAAAACATTTCTCACTACAAACGCTGACATCGTAGGAAAACAAATTTATTATTACACCCATATAAGTTGTCGTAGCAAAACATTTTGATGATAAAACGTCGTTGGCCACGAGTGAGCTATGTACCTGCAATAACAGCCTGGTCGGACACTGGATGAATAAACTTTCCACCCATACCCTCACTAGTATGGCTCATCATAATATCCCACCAGTTATCAAAGGTCACCTTGTGCACAGTTCCTCCAAGTTTTAACACTGACTTGACCTTTGCCTCTGGGGCGTGGTCTGGCATGAAGACATCACATGGTACCCCAAACCTCCTGGTACAGTAGGCCAGACCTTGAGCAAAGTTACCAGCACTGGCTGTGTACACCCCGGCCATCATAGACTCCTTGGGCAGCATTCCTACCACATTACATGCCCCTCGTAACTTGAAACAGCCAATAGGTTGGAGATTTTCAAGTTTAAGATAGATCTGAAAGTAGAATGCAGTTTATCTTGTATTGAGCGATCACTCATTCCATGGGGCATGGAACCCTCTAATGAAGGATACAGGATTAATACAGGACAACATCAACATTAATCCATTACCACATACATGTAGATAGATATAGATATATTCATTCAGTAAATAAGGCAAATATGTCTACTATTATCACATATGCTAACATTGTTATTTACAATCGTCAGTGGCATTCAAAATAATTATGCATTATTTATCAAAATCAGTAGAAGACACCTTATAACATAACGCCTAGAGCTAATTATAAAGCAGTCACGACCTAGAGGATAGTCCTGAACATGAAATAGAAAATACAGAAGGCAATTCCAGTATATTTCCATATGGTAGCTTCGAGTAGATTAAATGTAAAGCAGAATGCTCCTAAAGGCGCATTCTGTATTACTTTCAACCTGTTTTAAGCGATATCCTGTCTTCAAAACTGGAAACAGGTTGAGGTAACAGATTAAGCAATATTAGGTATCCACCTGTATAAAGAGCACACCTGATTTTCAATGTAATAGTAGCTTAATACAAGATTAACTGTGTAGTGGATTTAACCATAGCAGAGCTGGTGTGGGGTATATACTACGCCAGTGCAGACCAGAACCCCTCTGATCAAGGTCTGCCCTGTTTGTAATACTGTTAGGTGGTTTTGTGAGAAACTCTTTGAGAGTCAGTGTGAACAGGCTCCATGGTTATCAAGCGTTTGAGTCGAGTCTGAATTTGTTAGCCACGTTACGGGTATGTTCGACTTTTAAAAGCGAAATCGACTTATCGAAATGAAAAACCGGTACGTTCCATTTTAAGTGAGTTCGAAGTGTCGAGTTTCGACTGTATATGTTTTGTAAGTGTATGGCTACCTTTCCTCCCTCCCAGTCTGTATTCAACTGGACCAATGGGATTCTTACAACATGACCTTTGATCCTCTGTGTGGCTTCAACTATCTTATCGTAAGGGATGATATCTGGCAGCATCTTAGTTTCACTCATTTTTGCCTGGAAATAAAACAAGGAATACTAGGTTGCAGTTTCAACCTGTTACACTATATGACCTAGCCAGTTTCTGGGTTTGAAGACAGGTGGCCAATTAAAGCAGGTTGAAAGTAAAACAGAGTGTGTCTTCAGGCACATTCTGCTTTACTTCCAGTCTGGTTAACCCCCGTTTAAACTGCCATCTGCTGGTATATAGATTTTTTTCTCTTTTTGCGTTTTCATGACTGTTTAAGTGATACTATTTTCTTTAGTGGCAGAAATTAAAATGCAAAAATGTGTATAAATTTATGGAATAATAGGTTAAAAGGGTTTATGACACAATATTTATGTAGGCTATGTTTTAAACCTTTCAACACTGTTTTACTGTTACCTTGCTTTAAGCAATCACTTTAAGCTGTCATAAACACCTAATAATTCACACAATTTAGTGGTCGCAATAGAGAGGTTTTATTGTACATCAATTGTAGTTTTACAACGGGATTTGTACATGTATCTGTATTTGGTACTACTCACCCTTCAGTCCAAGATCGTCGATCTAGATCTATATAAATATATATAATATTATATATAATAGAGTAGTGTAGATCTATATATCCTTTAACTATTGTACATGGAGAAGTTTGTAACCTAACAGCACAGTTTCATATTCTCCTGGGTTTAATCATACATTGACACAGTTAGAATACATGTAGATCTAATACAGTGCAGATAAAAGTGCTTTAATCTACATGTAAATGTGTAAGACGGTTGACCCCATTCACTATTTACCATGACGTCATCTGCTTTAAATTAAACAATTGCCGTTTGCTTTTATTTTTATGCCCCCCGAATCGGGGCATATAGTTTTTGTCATGTCTGTTGGTCCGTCCGTTCGTCTGTCTGTGCCAAAAACCTTAACTATAACTCTTGCATTTTTGTACCTGGACCTTTTATACTTGGCATGTGTCTTCCCTGTATCAAGACCTTTCCATCCATCCAAACCTTTTTGACCTTGACCTTGACATTTGACCTACTTTTGTAAAAATCTTTAAATGGCTATAACATTTGCACAGTAGGCCCAGGGCTTTCATATTTTGTATGTATATTTCTTTTGTCAAGACCTTTCCAACCATACCAACATCTTTGACCATGTAAACTTGACCTTTGACCTATTTAATCAAACTTTAACCAAAAACCTTAACTTTGGCTATAACTTTTGCATTTTTAAACCTGGGCCTTTTATACTTGGCATGTGTATTCCTCATGGCAAGACCTTTCCAACCATATAAAACTTTTTGACATTGTGACCTTGACCTTGACATTTGACCTACTTTTGTAAAAATCTTTAAATGGCTATAACATTTGCACCAGTAGGCCCAGGGCTTTCATATTTTGTATGTATATTTCTTGTGTCAAGACCTTTCCAACCATACCAACATCTTTGACCATGTGACCTTGACCTTTGACCTATTTAATCAAACTTTAACCAAAAACCTTAACCTTGGATATAACTTTTGCATTTTTAAACCTGGGCCTTTTATACTTGGCATGTGTATTCCCTGTGGCGAGACCTTTCTAACCATACCAACGTTTTAGACAATGTGACCTTGACCTTCGATCTATTTAATCAAACTTTAACCAAAAACCTTAACCTATGATATAACTTTTGCATTTTTGCACCTGGGCCTTTTATACTTGGCAGGTGTTTCTGTGGCGAGACCTTTCCAACCATACAAAACTTCTTGACATTGTGACCTTGACATTTGACCTACTTTTGTTAAAATCTTTAAATGGCTTTAACATTTGCCCCAGTAGGCCTACGGCTTTCATATTTTGTTTATATATTTCTTGTGTCAAGACCTTTCCAACCATACCTACGCTTTTGCCCTTGTGACCTTGACCTTTGACCGGCTTTTGTATAAATCTTTATATGCCTATAACATTTGAACCAGTAGGCCTAGAGCTTCCATATTTTGTATGTACATGAACATTGTATGTTTCTTGTGTTAAGACTTGTTCAACGATGCCAATGTTTCATTTACCATGCGACCATGACTTTTGACCTACTTTTGCAAATAAGCATTACATTACAGAACATGACGCTGGCTGGGGGCATTTGTGTTTCACAAACACATTGCTTTTCGTCTGATCTTCACCAAACTTTCTGAAAATATTTGTTGACATAAAATGGAGACCAAGTTGGATAACCAGCGGCGCCAATTTATGCTAGGCTCTTTGGGGTAATGGCCCTTGAATTCCTCAAAATGACGCTTTTATGGCGCCCCATGACAGTTTCTGCTCTCTAACTCGTACATTTTACATTTGATAGTCTGGAATCCCCTCCCTGTATCATCGGGGGCATTCGTGTAACTGGGACACGCTCTTGTTCAAATTTAAATTTTACGTATTTTGACTAAAAATTTAACAAATATTATTGAAATGATTGCCAAACAGGTTGGGTTCTGATCAGATGCCGCTTTAAATTAGGCTCTAAACTGTTTGCAAATAACAATTGCACTCGGTATAAGGCAGTGAATGGGATTAAATATGTAGATCACGAATGGGGTTAAATATGTAGGTACACGGCGTCTGACTCTGGTTATTACATTGTCAGGATACCAGTAAGTAATACTGATGAATTTGTTTCGCAAATGTATAACTTGCCTGTATCCTTGGTGGTCTTTATGAGCTTCTGCTCGTTTTGATCCCACTCAATATATGGGACTTATCTGCGGTGTGGTTCTGTTTGATGATATTATCTTCATTCACTTAATTATAATGTCAATTAAAAATATTTACATTGTTTGCTGTGACAACTGAGTCTGGAAAGATGTTCCATTGGTTTACTGCCCTGTTTGAGAAACGTTGGGAACCATACTTGGTGTGGGTTGTGTGTTTTAGCTCACCTGAGCTAGCTCAGGGTGAGCTATTGCAATACTTGAATGTCCGTCGTCCGTCGTGCGTCGTTCGTCGTTCGTCGTCAACAATTTTTGTGTTTACACTCTAGAGGCTACAATATTTATCCAATCTTTCTCCAACTTTCTCAGATTGTATATTACCATAAGAGTTCGGATGAGTTCGATTATGGTTGAAATCTGACTAATAGGTCAAGAGTAATATACCTTTGAATTGCTGAAAATGTCATAGTTAAGGGTGTTTACACTCTAGAGGCCACAATATTTATCCAATCTTTCTAAAACTTGCCCAGATTATATATGACCATAAGAGTTTGGATGAGTTCGATTTTGGTTGAAATCTGACCAAAAGATAAAGAGTTATCTACCTTTGAATTGCTGAAAATGCCATATTTAACAGTGTTTACATTCTAGAGTTCACAATTTTTATCCAACCTATCTCAAACTTGCTCAGATTGTATATTACCATAACAGTTCAGATGAGTTTGATTATGGTTGAAATCAGACTAATAGTTGGAGAGTTATTTACCTTTGAATTGCTGAAAATGCCATATTTAAGGGTGTTTACACTCTAGAGGCCACAATATTTATCCAATCTTTCTAAAACTTGCCCAGATTATATATGACCATAAGAGTTTGGATGAGTTCGATTTTGGTTGAAATCTGACCAAAAGATAAAGAGTTATCTACCTTTGAATTGCTGAAAATGCCATATTTAACAGTGTTTACATTCTAGAGTTCACAATTTTTATCCAACCTATCTCAAACTTGCTCAGATTGTATATTACCATAACAGTTCAGATGAGTTTGATTATGGTTGATATCAGACTAATAGGTGGAGAGTTATTTACCTTTGAATTGCTGAAAATGCCATATTTAAGGGTGTTTACACTCTAGAGGCCACAAATTTTATCCAATCTTTCTTAAACTTACTCAGATTGTATATTTCAATAAGACTTCAGATGAGTTCAATTATGGTTGTAATCAGATCAACAAGTCGAGAGTTATCTACCTTTGAATCGCTGAAAATGATATACTTAAGTGTTAACGCTCTAGAGGCCACAATATTCATCCAAGCTCTCTCAAACTTGCTCAGATTGTATATGACCATAAGAGTTCGAAAAAGGGTGATTATGGTTGAAATTGGACAAATAGATCAAGAGTTATCTACCTTTGAATTGCTGAAATGCCATATTTTCATCATTTACACTCTTAAAACTAGTTTTCAATGGATTTTGATTACACTTGTACACAAAGTATATAGCTATACCTTCTCGAAGGAGTGCAACTATTGTTGAAATCTAATCATTGTGGCAATAGTTACCTGCCCTTGATATACTTTGAAATCCTAGAAAAAGGCTTCATTTCAGTATTGTTTAGGCTCTAGTTATCTGCCTTTGATGTACTCTACTATATTAGAGTAGGTTGACAAATTTGAATTGATTTAGAATAAAATGGGTGAAATTCAAAGGTAAAGCTATCAGGCTTCATTACAAATGGCGAGCGATAGCAGGGCCTTCAGGCCCTCTTGTATTTAACTAGTTTCATGCTATGACCTCTGGTGACGCGTCTCTCGTCCAGTTCTAAATTATTCATACACACCTCCTCGTAATTATGTAGGATTTTAAACAATTGCAGCACATCTTCTCTGTCTCTCCTGTATGCAAGGGTTGGCAACCCAATAAATACGAAAGACTCAAGCAGGAAACGTAACACAAACAATACACCCACCTCTCAAGCAGAACACACACACACAGTCATACCACAACAAACATACACACACACACACACACACACACACACACACACCGATACAATTCCTACATCTACACACTAAATAGAAAACAACACGCAAGACAAACATAAAGCAAAGTGAATATAGGAGCCCGCCTTGGTACGGTCAGTAGCAATCAATAATTAACTATAAATTAATTAATTATTAACAACCACTGGGGGGTAAACCTGGGTTTAGGGGCGCCCAACCTCACACTTATCTCCTATATGCACCTATAAAGACGAACAGTGTACATAAAATATAAACCCTGTTCCACAACCTCACAATCAAAAAGACCGCCAGCACAGTAAGTAAATACATGTAAAACATTTAACAAAAATTCTATGACAAGATCATTAGTAACATGGGAAAGAATTAAACATTCCAGCCCGTGTTAAAAATAACCCACTATGGCAAAGGTCAAATTGTACTCAAGCGACTAGTCTGTAGTTACGAGCAACTGTAAGACATGGAAGGGTCCAGGGTACGACAGAGAGGGGGGGTGGGGGGTGGGGGAAACAAAGCACGAAAATCCGACATAACTCTCCCGGTTAAGGACGGCTTTATAGATACATGTAGTGCTAAGCCCTGTCTGTCGTCGTACAACCAAAGAGGAAAGCATAGTTATCAATTGTAGACTGATCGATAACCAAACGTGAAGTGCGCAGCAATATAGTTGGATCATAATCTTTTTTGAGGAAAAATCTAATACGTTTCACAAATAGGTTTTGAAAATGTATATGTCCAAGAATCTTACGAAGTCTGTAAATCACATCACCATAAAACTTCGGATGTGAAATACCTTGCCACAGAAAAGACTTTAAGTTACATTTATACTTGTTAATGAGAGGAAGATTTCTATAAAAGAATTTAGAAAATGTTTTACGAAGTTTATGAAATCTGTACCCCTGTTTAAGAAGCTTTTCAGTAATAGTTTTATTACGAATGTGGAAGTCCTCAACAGAGGTACAGGCCCTAGCAGTTGTGAAATCAGGGCCGTATCCAGAGACTAAAAAGCACCGAGGCACATCATTTGTAGGGGGTCCGGGCACAGGGACCCGACACGATTGATTGTTGAGAGAAAAAAATTGTCAGAAGGTATATATAGAGACAAGGGGTACAACTGATCATCAGTTTATTCTCACCCTATCTCGACACATCCGGGCATTTCATGAATATTAATTGATGAAACGACACCCTTTTTGCATTTCTGTCTAGCTAATATAATACCCTTCCATAAAAACATAACATAAAGTCATCTGTAAACATGCATTTTCAACAGTAACTGCGTTTAGTCACTAAAATCACCGATTCTCGGAAAACGGGACAGGTGTTCGTTCACAGCCGACACAGCATTGACCACTTCTGTACGCTTGTTTAGGCGGTAATATCGAACATGACAGTCTTACAGTTCCATATATACATTTTTGTCACCGATCAAAGCTGATTTCATCTCAAGTCAGTGCCGTTCCAACAATAAATTCGCATGTTTACATTACAGGGACCCGACACGATTGACTTTGAGAAAAAATTGTTATAAGGTATATATAGTCTTTAGAGTCTCTATATATACCTTCTGAATTTGTTTTCTCTCAACAACCAATCATGTTGGATCCCTGTGGTCTAAAACGTGTATATACAGTAGAACTTCGATGTGTCGATGTTGAAGGGACCATCATAAAAACCTCGACACATCGAAGCCTCGACTCATGTTTACCTGATGTTCCCTCGATTTTTTTTCCTCAAATATACTCGATCTCCATAAAGCCGACATGTCCGTATGTTACCTGTTGATATTGATTATTTCCAATTAAAAACATTCGAACGTAATTATGTCTGCCTCGTATCGCATCCAAACTGAATGCATATTTACTAATTTTACCAAAAACGAATCTTAAAGATGTACGTTAAAAGCGAAAAATCGTTTCCCGTAACTCGATTTTCAGGGGGAAAAAACAACGGTATGGACGGATGTCGCTTTTTATCTGCACACCGGTTCTTGTACCCATTCCAGCATATATATTCTCTCGAAACGCTGGAACCAGATTCAGGGGAAACCCTTTTCTTAAAATAGTAGCAATATCTCCTTAGAGGGATATGGTTAATTGCATAACTATTGATGCTACACATTTCTGGATGGGTTCCGTGTGAGTTGTTCTTTGTCTATTACATACACATTCTCTTCCGGCATAAAAACATCGACCGAACTACGCATATGCTTTAACGTTAGGTTTATATTGACTTTACACAAAACGAAATAAGGGTGCTATGATTAAGTCCGTGACGAATAAAATATGGAAAAGAGTTGATGAATCAAGGAATACACGGAGCTTTTGACACATTCAGAAGGTGTTGGCCTGTTTGTCCTGGATAATTGGGTAGTCAGGTCATTCTGATTCACGACAATCAATCGGGTAAAGATGGTCACGGAGGTGTGAAAAACTCGACACACCATATGCCGGTCAGTCAAATTTTGTACAGTCGAACATCGACACATGTGTAGTGAATTTTGAGTGAAACAGTACGTACGGACCGAGAAAAAAAGTCGATATAGCGAAAAACTCGACTTATAAAAACTCGAGTCATACGTAGGTTTTTAATAAGGTTATATAGGGAGAAAAATTGGGACTTTAAGAAAAAATCGACACATCGAGAAACTCGACTCTTCGAAGTTCGACACATCGAAGTTCTACTGTATATGGAACTTGATGACTGTCATGCTCGATATTACCACCTAAACAAGCGTACAGTAGTGGTCAATGCTGTGTCGGCTGTGAACGAACACATGTCCCGTTTTCCGAAAATCGGTGATTTCATTGAGTAGACACAGTTACAGCTCAAGTTGCATGCTTACAGTTGATTTTATGTTATGTTTTTATGGAAAGGCATTATATTAGCTAGACAGAAATGCAAAAAGGGTGTCGTTTCATCAATTAATATTCATGAAATGCCTGGTTTTGAAGAGGTAGGGTGAGAATATACTGACGATCAGTTGTATCCCTTGTCTCTATATATACCTTCTGACAATTTTTTTCTCTCAACAATCAATCGTGTCGGGTCCCTGTGGGTCCGGGGGCATGTCCCCCCGGAAATTTGTTTTTCGAGGGTGCGATTTGGCGTATATTTGGGGTGTTTTTTCTTAACATTGCATACTTTAAATTCTAAAATTTTCTTGTAATCATCATTACTCATCAGCGCTGTATGACCTATTTTGTGTCGTAGTGCGTTAAAACGCAACTCATTCATCCTGTAAACCAGATATTGTATCACTAATACATTTTCATACGGAAAAGTAACAGCGATAAATGCGTGTGATCCCCGAACTCCTTTTTCGCTGTACAAACAAAAATATCGCTATTAACCCTTTACTTCGTGGCCTGTTTCTAGTTGAACAATTAAAGCAGGTTAAATTAAAGCAGAATGCGCTTTAAGGCGGGCGTCCGCCGGGAGAAAAATGAAAATCTGAACTGAAATGGTGAGCTCCGAAGTGTATTTGGGGCACTGAATACGATCTATCTGATGTCACCGAACCATTCAATTTTGTTCCTTTATATTAGAGGTAACATAATTTTATGACGAAAACTGTTTTCTGCTAGAATTATTCAACTTTTAGGCGCACGAGAGGTACCGGAAGCACCGTACATTTTAGGCTGCCAACCCTGTAGTTAGAATCTACTAAATTCTTGAATTTCTGAAAGGTGTTTGAGTCTGCTGAAACTTGAAATTAACAAAATGTATTAGATCTAGTGGTGGGAATATTTTGAGACAATTTTTTTTTTCTGCTAGAAATATTCAACTTTTAGACATATATATGAGAGATACATGAAACACTGTAGTTTTCGGGGGTGCCGACTTGGTAGTTACTTGATTCTTGATTTTCTGAAATTTGCAAGTGGGGTCCGGGGGTCCTCCCCCGGGGGAAAAATGGAAATTAGAACTAAACTAGTGAGCTCTGAAGTGTAGTTGGAGATATTTGGGACACTGAAAAGGACTTATGTGAACCATACAATTTTATTAAAATCTCCGTTATACATAACATTGTTTTATGACTAAAATTGTTTTCTGCTAGAAATATTCAACTTTTAGACGTACGAGAGGCACATGTAACACTGTAGAGTTTAGGCTGCCGACTAAGTAGTTACTCAGTTCTTGATTTTCTGAAAACTGAAATGGTGAGCTCTGAAATGTAGTTGGAGGGATCTTTTACACTGAATACGATCTATGTGTGGAACAAAAAAATGTCCCAATCTCTGTTATATTTGTGTGGGACTTACAGTGTTTTCTGATAGAAATATTCAACTTTTAGACGTACCATAGGTACATGAAGCACCATATTTTTCAGACTACGATATGGTTTATGTAGGTACTAAGTTCTTGAGTTTCTCAAGTTAATGCTAGATGGGGGTCCGGGGGTCCTCCCCCAGGAGAAAATCGGAAATAAGAACTGAAATGGTGAGCTCTGAAATGTGTTTGCGACACTGAATACGACTTATGTAAACCATAGAATTTTTATCAAAGCTGCGTAATATAGACATAACATTATTTTGCCACTTACGTCCACTTCTGCTAGAGCTATTTGACCTTTAGACACACGATAGAGTACAATAGGGTTCATACAGGCAAGACCTGGAAAAATTCAAGGGCTTTTCAAGGCAAAAATCACCTATTTTCAAGGATTATTTGGTAACAAAGAAATACTTGTTCATATTTGCTCCTCTCGTCAAAGGGTATTTATATTAGTTTTCTGAATTAAATTTCTTGAAAATTTTAATCATCTGTAGCAGTTTAAATTCTGAACATACTGTCAAATAGCCTTGAATGATATTTACTACTGGTAATGGTACAGTATTTTTTTTTAATTGGGTGATTCTAAAGAAAACAAAGTCATTGCAGACTGAAATGTTAAAATTCAAGTACTTTTCAAGGATGATTGGTCATTTTCAAGAGCTTTTCAAGGAAAAATTTGTTTTCAAGGACTTTTCAAGACAAACCTTCATTTTCAAGTACTTTTCAAATCTGTATGAACCATGTACATGTTACGTGATGTAGAACTGTAAATTTGCAGCCGTCGCCTTTGTAGTTATCCAGTTATTGAGATTTAGAAACTGGATATTGACAACTGCTGGTGGGGGTCCGGGGGTTCTCCCCGGGAGAAAAATTGATGCATATTCTATGACGTTGCATAGGACAACGCCGATCTCCTGAGCAAAGGCTTGTTGATCTAGTCATACGTGATTGAATGTAACTTGAGAACATACTTTTTACCAAATAACATGTAGATCTATCATATCTATCATGATTTTAATACATTTTTTAATAGATTTCTAATTTAATTTTCGAAAATCGCTTCATTTTATTTTTTGTCACTTTTCAAAATTTCACCGTGCCTCAGCGTGGCTACGGGCCTGGAAATATAAACCCCGTAAGATGTGGAACGGGGAACATCGCCATCTAGATGAGGATAATTTACAATACTAAAATCAAAATCATCTCGTTTATCGTAAATCTTAGAAGAAACAATTCCGTTATTTATAAAAAGATCCAAATCTAAAAATGGTGCCGACAAATTTGACTCGTTTGTTTTATTAAGGCGTAGTTCTTTTGGGTAAATAAAAGGAAACAACGTATCAAAAAATGGGTTGTCTATATTAAAAATATCATCTAGATAGCGCGATGTATTGTTAAAGGCTTCGATCATATCTGCCTGTGTATCAGGTTTTAGACTAAGCATAAAGTCCCTCTCATAACAGTACAAAAATAGGTCTGCGACAAGGGGCGCACAGTTTGTACCCATAGGAATACCAATCACTTGGCGGTATATGGTACTCCCAAAACGTACATAAATATTATCCAGAAGAAATGTTAGTGATTCACAGACATCGGTGCAAGTCCACATAGTGTAATGCTTAAACGTGTCATTTGTAAAAAATGCACGATCAGTATTACACGCCAGAAATAGCTTCCTTTCTCTGGCAAAAGTCTTTTCAATAAGTTGTATAAGTTTAGATTTTATTAGATTATGAGGTAAGGTAGTATATAGTGTTGAAAAGTCATACGTACTTATATTGCAAGCTTGGTATTTTCTATATTCAAGCTTCGCCAAAATTTCATTAGAGTTTTTGATAGACCAAAACAGATTAAGTCCAGAATTTTCGTAAGTCTTATCACAATACCTTTGAACATGTTCTTTGATTTTAATTAAAGACGCTGTTAAAAGTTTGGAAAGCTTAGTAGTAGTACATGCACTTGAATTAGCAATAAAACGAGACTTATAAGGTGTTTTGTGGAGTTTTGGTATCCAGTACATTGTAGGAAGTTTGTGGCATGTAATGTTGACATCAGCTTTTAATTGTTTACATGTATCAAGATGATTAGATACTACATTACGCTCCGTTAAATTGGTAGATATATAGGAATTGGTATTCACAAGTTCCTGGTTTAAAGCATCAACATAACGTAATCGTCATACAAAAAGTTGTCTCAGTCTTTCCTCATAGCTGAAATCTTTTAGTCCCGTGACAAGTCGAGTTGCCCTCCTCTGAACATTTTCAATTGCCAGAATATCCTTCTTGAGATGAGGTTTCCAAACCACTGTGTCGTATTCTAGATGGGGCCTTACAAGGCTTTTAAATAGTGGGAGAAATATTTCCTTATCTAAACATGTAAAGGTTCTTTTAATCATACCAATCATTTGGTTTGCTTTTTTGGCTTTCTGTTGTAAATGGACATCAAATTTTAAATCACTGTCAAATGTTACCCCTGTGTCCTTTTCGTTGTTTATAACTTCTATAGATATATTACTAGGAACACTCTTCATATGGTAAGACTCTTTGATGTTTGTTTTACCGTAGTGGATACATTTACACTTAGATGCATTGACTTTTTTTTGCCATTGGTCTGACCAGTTTTGAAGTAAGTCTAAGTCACTCTGTAGATCCTCTGCATCTGAAATTTCCGATATCTGCTTGAAAATCTTTGTATCGTCTGCAAAAAGCTTCACGATGTTATTAAGGTCTTCCGAGGTAAGTCATTTATAAAAAGTAAGAAAAGTGTCGGTCCGAGGACGCTATCTTGAGGTATGCCGCTCTTCACGTTCATCCAATCTGAACTTGAGGTACCAAGACGAACTTGTTGTTTACGGTTGTTGAGAAAATGATGTATCCACGTATGAATGTCTCCCCTAATTCTATATGCATAAAGCTTATTCAAAAGGCGCTGGTGGGGTACAGTGTCAAACGCTTTAGCAAAATCAAGATATACAGCCAATACCCCCCCCCCCCCCCCTACCTACTACCTATCTAGAATATCAGCCCATTCTTCGAGAACTTCAAGCTGGGTTTACACAAGATCTCTTTGATCTGAAACCATTTTGATGAACACTAAATAAATTATTCCTGTCCATGTGTTTAACAATACTATCTCTAATAAATGACTCAAGCTGCTTACAGAGGAAAACTGTTAGACTCACCGGTCTGTGATTAGAACTTAAGCACGTATCTCCCTTTTTAAAAATTGGTGTTTTTACAGTATTAAGGTTAATGCTTAAGGGACATTACTCTGTAGAGACTATACCTATATGAAATATCCTATGTAAGAGTTACTGTTACTGTATGCTTATATACCTGTGTGTATCCCATGTACTAGTCACTTGATAGTTAGATGCTGAGGCTTACTGTAATAAACATCTTATAACCAGTACTCTTGTCTTAACCGACTCACTGACTGTGGAACCCAACTATATGTCCACACATACGTATCAACAACACGCAAACATAACATGGTGTCAGAGTTATTCTTCAGTGAATTGGACATTTAAATGTGTATTTCTTTTTCTACTTTGCCATATTTAAACCATGGATTTAAGTGGAAATATGCAAGGAAACACTCCGAGAATGAACTGGGAGGCAAGAGACTTACCTACAGCATTCAAGTCGTTTAAACAACATGTGGAGTTCATGTTTGCTGGACCTCTGCATAGCAAAGACGAAAGCATTCAGACAAATTATATAATGCTTTGGGCTGGCGAAAAAGGTCGTCAGATATTCTCCACCTGAACTTTGACAGACGAGGAGAAAAAGAAGACAAAAACATACTTTGACAAGTCGAAGAATATTGCAAACCTAAATCAAATGTCATCTACTCTAGATACATTTTCAAGGCGAGGGTTCAAAGCGAAGGAGAATCATTTGAACATTTTGTGACAGATCTGAAGATATTGCTCAATGATTGTGCATATCCGGAAGAACTAAAAGACGAAATGGTTCGGGACAACATTGTTTTCGGAGTACGATCATCAAAAGTGAGAGAAAAGTTAATAAGTGCAGGGACAGATCTTACATTGGTCAAATGTATGGACATTTCCAGGACACACGAGTTAAGCCAGGACCAGATGAAAACTATGACAGCAAGTCATAACATCGATGCAGTGAATCCAAGACGGAAACAAAACAACAGAGGATCTAGATCGTCGCGAGAAAGACAAACAACTGAACACAAATGTGCAAACTGTGGTAACAATCACTATTCCAAAGATAAGTGTCCAGCTACTGGAAAACAATGCGCATACTGCAAGAAACTGAACCACTTTGCAGTTGTCTGCAGAGCGAAGAACAGGGACAAACGGAAGAAAATCCATCAGGTAAATGATTTGCTTCCTGATCTTGATAACTCCAATTCTGATTCTGATTCAGATTATAAAAGAAAATTCTTTGTCGATGGAATTCATCTAGACAAAAATAGTTCACAGGCATTTGCTACTGTTGCTGTTGGTCCAAACAAAACTTCTTTAAAATTCAAAATTGACTCAGGAGCTCAAGTTAACGTCATTCCAAAATCAATGTACAAATCTCTTGGAATCAAAGGACCGTTAGTGCCAACTAGGAAAAAGTTGACAGCGTACGATGGTTCAAATCTGAAAGTAGAAGGTTAAGTTAATCTTGCATGCATGTACAATGGCAGGAAATTGCAAGTTGATTTCTTCATTGTAGATACTTCCTCAGCACCCATTCTTGGTCTTGATACTTCACTTGCTTTAAACATGATTAAGCTAGTACTGTCCGTACAAACAGAAACTTCATATTCAAAGCAAGACATTGTCAGTAAATATGCAGACATATTTACAGGCCTAGGTGAATTACCAGGGAAAAGCGAATTTCATCTTAGGTCAGGAGCTATTGCTGTAGTTCATCCACCCCGCCGGGTACCATTTGCGATTAGAGATAATCTCAAGAAAGAGCTTGACAGAATGGTCAAACAAAACGTCATTACAAAAGTGACAGAACCGACTGACTGGGTCAATAGCATGGTCATTATAGAAAAGGTCAATGGAAATTTACGCATTTGCCTAGACCCAAAAGACCTCAACAAATACATTAAGAGACCACATTACCCATCAAAATCATTAGACGACATACTACTTGACTTGGCTGGTGCTTCAGTTTTTTCTAAACTAGACGCCAGGAGTGGTTATTGGTCGCTAACGTTGACAGGCAAGTCTTCACTATTGACAACCTTCAATACGCCACAAGGGAGGTATAGATTTTTGAGATTACCATATGGCATAAATTGTAGTCAAGATCTTTTCCAGCAAAAAATGGACGAATGTCTTGAAGGTTTGACTGGGGTTAAAGTCATTGTGGTATTTGGGAAAACAGGACAAGACCATGACAAAAACTTGGACAATCTAATGAAACGTTGTCGACAGAAAGGCATCAAGCTAAACGCTGACAAAATAGAAATAGGGAGAAAAGAAATTCCATTCTTTGGACATTTACTGACAGACAAGGGTTTACAAATCGATCCCTCAAAGGTCAAGGCTATTCAAGAAATGCCATCTCCCAACTCAAAGGCAGAACTAGAAACAGTCTTAGGCATGATTACATACTTACAAAGATTTGCACCAAATCTTGTAGAGTTGACAAGTCCAATGAGAAACTTGTTAAAGAAAGATATTGAATTTGTGTGGGATGCAGAGCAAGAGGCTGTGCTGCAGAAAATAAAGCAGATCATTACACAACAACCAGGTCAAATACTTGATTACTTTGATCCAAACAAAGACATTGTTTTACAAGTAGATGCTAGTCAAAATGGATTAGGTTGTGTTCTGCTACAGGATGAGAAACCTGTGAGTTTTGCTTCAAAGTCGCTCACTGAAACAGAAAAGAACTATGCACAAATAACAAAAGAGCTCTATGCTGTGTTATTTGCATGCAAAAGATTCCATCAAATGGTTTATGGTCGCCATGTCTTGGTCCAATCTGATCACAAACCTTTGATAGCAATCACAAACAAAAACTTACATTCAGCCCCACCAAGAATGCAAAGAATGCTATTGCAATTGCAAAAGTATGACATCGAGATCATACATGTATCAGGAAAGTCAATTCCTTTGGCTGACACACTCAGTAGAAAATTTCTGCCAGATACATATCCAGAAATATGTGAAGGAATGGATGTACATGTACATTCTGTTATGGCCAATATTCCAATCAGTGACCAAAAAATGGACATGATTAGGAACGCAACTGATTCTGATTCAGAAATGCAGAGTCTGAAACAAATGATTTCAGATGGCTGGCCTGAAAATCGCTCTGACTGTCCCGAGAATTTGAGACAATTCTGGAATTACAGAGACGAACTGACTGAAATACAGAGTATAGTACTCAAGGGTACAAAAGTCATGATTCCTAGACAATGTAGACAGACAATGCTTGACAAATTGCATGAATCACATCTAGGAGTTGAAAAATGTCTACAAAGGGCACGAGACATTATGTTTTGGCCAGGTATGACAGACGACATCAAAACGAAAGTACTCAACTGTGCTGTATGTCTAGAGCACAGAAATTCAAATGTCAAAGAACCAATGATTTCAAATGACATACCAGACAGACCATGGGAGACTGTAGCTACTGATTTATTTCACTGGAACGACACAAACTATGTAGTAGTAGTAGATCTATACAGCAGATACTTTGAAATTGGTAGACTGACAAGTACAAAGACAGATATGGTCATTCACAAAATGAAGGATTTCTTTGCGACACATGGAATTCCCTCCAAAGTCATTAGTGACAATGGACCGCAATTTAGCAGTCAAGAATTTGAGTTATTTGCAAAAACATGGGATTTCAAGCATGTTACATCTTCTCCATTACACTCACAAGGCAATGGTGTTGCTGAACGTTGTATTCAAACAATCAAGAAAATGTTCACAAAAGCCAAACAGTCTGGCACAGACCCTTATATTTCAATTCTAGAATATAGGAATTCTCCGCTGGCTTGTGGCAAGTCACCAGCGAAATTACTGATGAGCAGAGAGCTTAGATCAATATTACCTGTTACATCAACTCACTTGAAACCAAAAGTTCAAAATCACAAGGAGATTAAGAGCAAAATGTCAAAATCTCAGATAAAGTCTAAAGCAAATTACGACAAATCCGCTAAAATTCTTAAACCACTTTCAAAAGGGGAAGGAATTAGGATTCAACAAGGCAATGTTTGGAAATCTGCTATTGTTACAAAACAGGTAAATGACAGGTCATACATTGTAGAAACTAAAAAATGGTGGTTCTTATCGTAGAAATCGTCATCACTTGCTTAAATCGCAAGAAAAGCCATTTTCAGATCCAGATCCAATTTGCTTTAAAACTGCAAACACAGATCAACATACTGTAACTCCCCAGTTAGTTACAGATAAACCTAGTATACAACGACAGGGCATATCCCCACATAAACCTGTAAACAGTCCAGTTAAACATACCCCGTTATCTCAGAAGCAGCAGTCAGCAGCAGCAAATGATAATGTTAGAAGGGTATCGAATTACAAATCTGACATGAATAGTTCACAGTATGTAACTAGATCAGGAAGGCATGTCATTACACCTAAAAGACTGGATCTTTGAGCTGTGTACTGTTATTGTATTGTTGTAAATATGTATAAAATTATTATGTTTTTTTTTTAATAATTTGCAGAGACAAAAAAACCATTTTCAGCTACAGAAATTTGAAAGAAAATGTTTTAGCACAGAAAACAAGAAACTCTGGGAAACAAGCCTATAGTTCGCCGAATGGACAATGTGTTATCAGTGCTTAAGTGAAAACAATGGGCTTATCAGTTGTATGTTGGTAATAAGAAACCAAAACCAAGCCTTTATCAACAAGAGAACTCATTATCCTGGGAACAAATTATTTTCACAGATGTAGTCAATTAAAGTAGAAAGCATCTGATAAATGTGTCAAGACATTTGTGCGATGATTATAGAACAATAAAACAGCCGTTGGATTATCAGATTAATTACGATCCTAAACTGGTACTCATCCATAGAATATTTTCATTTCAAAGAAAGGGAGATGTTACAGTATTAAGGTTAATGCTTAAGGGACATTACTCTGTAGAGACTATACCTATATGAAATATCCTATGTAAGAGTTACTGTTACTGTATGCTTATATACCTGTGTGTATCCCATGTACTAGTCACTTGATAGTTAGATGCTGAGGCTTACTGTAATAAACATCTTATAACCAGTACTCTTGTCTTAACCGACTCACTGACTGTGGAACCCAACTATATGTCCACACATACGTATCAACAACACGCAAACATAACAGGTGTTACTTGTGCAAGCTTCCAGATGTCCGGCAAGACTCCACATTCAAGTGATACTGCGCTGTCCATACTGTGTCTGTTTGATGGTACTGGTAGATAGCAGGGTGGTAGATCTACAGCAACTAGTTGGTGTACAATTTTATACAAATAAAGTTTTACAGTAGAATTATGTATACAAGAACTCGTTATAAATGAAATGTTTTCCGAAGTGTTATGAGCTGAGAAAAAAATCTGAGTTTTGAGCACAGAGTTCATTTGAAGTTTTACACCCATGCAAAAGTGAACTATACTTACGGGTAACTTACGGGTCCTCCGGCCGCTGGTATTCCCTAGGAATGTAGCGGCCCCTCTTCGCAACGGTTCTAGTTATGTTGTTTTGCGTGCGCCGCGGTATCGATGGTTCGTAGAACTTCAATGGGTGCTTTTTCCAACATTCTTTCAGGTTTTATTTGAATTTGTTCAGGGTACTGCTCTGTACACACTCCTCAGATACTTTTAAGTTCCATACATTTACGACTCTTTGAGAGAATGATTTTTGTCGAATGTCCAACCTACTGTACGATTTTCCTAGTTTTTGGCTATGGCCTCTGGTTCTTGAATCGGCACACTCCTTAAAGAAGACACCCTTATCCAAATTGTCGATATGATTTAGGATCTTGTAGACTTGTATGACGTCGTTCCTTTCCCTTCTGTATGTCAGGGTTGGCAATCCCAAAATCTTGAGCCTTTCGTGGTATTCATACTGCTTGAGATTATTGACAAGTCGTGTTGGTGACCAGACTGTGGTTGCATATTCCATAAACGGCCTTATCATGGATTTATAGAGAGTTAGGAACATATCCTTGTCGAGTGCCGTGAAGGTTCGCTTAATGATACCTATCATCCGATTGGCTTTATTGACGCACTTCGTTATGTGTTTGGAAAACTTTAGATCTGACTGGATAATCACACCCAAGTCACACTCTTCATCCACTTGCTGGATTTCTGTTCTTTCACTAGTGGTGATATCCAACATATTATATTTATGTCTCTCGTTGCCGAACCCCATGTGCATGGATTTACATTTTTTAGCATTGAACCC
Source organism: Gari tellinella (assembly GCA_922989275.2). Classification (NCBI taxonomy): domain Eukaryota; kingdom Metazoa; phylum Mollusca; class Bivalvia; order Cardiida; family Psammobiidae; genus Gari; species Gari tellinella. Next base: position 111,130,601 of record OV277856.1, on the reverse strand, counting down.
CAATTTCCATGTTTCAGACCATTCTGAGAGTTTATCTAAATCTCTTTGGAGCGAGTCCACATCATCCTGATCGTCAACAATTGAGTAGAGTTTTGTGTCGTCCGCAAAGATTTTTACGAGATTGTTCACTTTATCCGGGAGATCGTTAATAAAAATGAGAAAGAATAGCTGATGAAGTTCAGGATGATGTTCCACATAAGGTTTACAAAAACCTGATAACGGAACAGCATGATCATCCGATAAATAAGGCTACAGATCGGCCAAGAAATGTGAAGCAGTTATCAAATATGAAGGCCACTAAATGTGCAGAGCAAAGGATCTCGAGAGACGCTGTCATGAATCTGCATGAAATTGCAGTTCGAAAGGTTAAAAAAACTGTAAAGAAAGTACACAAAATTCCTGTTTACTGCGTCTGTAAATTTCCCGATACCCACACTCTGTATATAATATGTGATGGGTGTGACAAAGATTTTCACCCTTCCTGTATTGGTATAGCAGAGGAAGATCTCGAAGGCAGCAAAAGGTATTTTGCCCAGGATGCAGACAAAACAATAAATACACTTAAAGGTAAAATACTTGTTTTCTTTTATTTTCTTTGCCTAGAAATTAATTTGACGGAACAGTACGGAACAACGGAACAACGACATGACAATTCCACTGTTCCGCTTATTACATGTTATTCCGTGTTTTAGTCTGTTCCGCTGTTCCGTCTTTTAGGAAACTCCGAACACTACCTTGGGGGATACCACTTGTGACGTCGGCCCATTCTGAAAAGTTTCCGTCGAGCATGACTCTCTGCTTTCTATCACTTAAGAAGTTTTCAATCCATGTTAGTACTTTGCCACTGATTCCGTATGCTTCCAGTTTATAAACTATGTACAACTTTGTGCGGCGAAGCCGAAAATTCTGTTTCATGTTTACGAGTTTAGGCATTACCACGCACGGAAGCACGTCGTTCTTAATTCGTGACGGAACACATCCCGAAAGATGTCGGAATCGGTCGGAGAGTTATGATAACTTTTCGGCCATTTTCGATATCTCTCGGGCTCTGCAGCATGTCTCTGTTTAGTCAGGTTCCCGGATGTTTGATTATCCTAATCGGAGTTAATAGGAGACAGGGAACCAGACTAGTCTCTGTTCGATAGTTCTCTAAAATTTGTCTTGAGTCGGCATGTGAAATTAGAGTCTTAAAGAGAGTGGTACAAGATTTAAAACTAAAGTCCGCAACCGTTTACAAATTCTGTTACAAACTCTACCAACGATTAACTAAAAAAATTACCTGAAACGGAAACTGACCGACGGCAAAGGCAGCGGAAACGTGCGAAGTGTTCCGAAAGAGAAAGTCCCGGTCGCCTAGACGTATTGTAAGTTCAGAAAAAGTTTGGACAGAAAAAATGAGGATACCTAGTCCTCAAACACCATCACAGATACGAAAGTTTGCACTGACAGTTGCTGGTGTTTATTTTCTTGTATATCTCAGTCCAACTATATATAAATATGTAACTGAAACGAGACGGAAGTGAAGGTTAGTCTAACTGACATTCGACCCTTGTTATGTTCGACCCAATGACATGACATGTCAATTCAAAACAGCAGTAATCATACTCGCATGAAGGGGGATATCAATTATGGGAATATTGATTGGGAAAATTCGATTTCTCATACGCCGTAGAACTATAATAGTCATCATTTCATACTCAAAGAGAGTGTTAGGGACAGTTATCACTTTGGTTTATGGTGAATTCGCCTAGAGACGAACTCGCCTACAATTAGATATATACTGTTGTCTCCTATTCTCATGTGGCTAAGCCTTAGAAAATATATAAAGCACATACATTGCTTTTAAGAATTCTTCTTTGTGGCTTAAAAAACAGTTGAAACTCCGAAAAAAGTATAACATCCATAAAAATAATAATAATGAAATAATATCTTGGGTCATTTCTACGTTTGAATACACCTCCCTGCAGGATCTGAATCAGTCAAATGTTTCTCGTATTCTCGTGCCTTCTGATTGGTTGTCAACGTTTGTTGCTATGGAGGGGGTTAACTCTTCAGTTCAGAGAAGTGCTTTTAGAGTCACTTTAAATCTATCATATGGACAATTTCTGCGTCTGAGGCATCAATTTTTGTCTGTTTATTTATTTTTACTATGCACTAGTATTAAATGAGTTACAATATCCAACACGTTTTACATGTGAAATTTAGAAAAAAGATAATTCAAACCCAATTGATGTTTTATTGGTCCTTACAACATTTTCCAACATAAATTTATCGGAGGAAAAGCGTTGATATATTTCTGGATGTCAGGAGTGTCCATTTAATCCGTATTCGTAAGACACGAGGTTATGAGAAACCACGAGAATACGAGAATTGACGATATAGTAAACCAAATGGTGAATTCGCCTAGAAAGCAATTATGATAGTGATTGTATTTCGCACCTTTTGTTTTGATAACATAACAATACTTGTCTTCAAGTAGTGTTTACTAAGATGGGATGATAAGTGTAGCCCCTGATCATCATATATGCAGGTGTTAATAATTTTTCTGTAGATCGGTGCAAGCGGTATTTTTACTTTCAATTTTCAACTTTAATTTCAAAAGAAACAGAGAAATATATGTTAAATTATGTATTCTACGTTGGCATCACCCCCTTTCAAACAGGTTGTCAAATCTGGGTGTAGTGATTAGGGGCTACACTGGTCTTTCATTTTGTTAAAAAAAATATCTGGATAAGAAAACCAATATAAATTGATCCTCTACAAATTTTAATTTTATCTACTTGTAAACAGTAGATACACCTGTACTACAAGGTGTGAAATACAATCACTATATAATTGCTTTCTAGGCGAATTCACCATTTAGGTTTAAACCGTTACTATATATCTAATTGTAGGCGAGTTCGTCTCTAGGTGAATTCACCAGTACCCATCACTTTCAGTGCGGTCTACTGTACAGGATACGTTAAAGGCCTATATCTGGCTCAGCAGGATGTCAATTGGATTGTAGGGTCTCCACATGCTAGATCACGGAATTATACAAAACGGAATAGCAACTAAGCAAAGTTGAATAGGCGAGTATCTGAGCTCTCGCGGCGGTTGAATTTTGCGAGATTATGTGTCACGTGACAACATCTTCACTTTTTGCCTTGTCCGCCATTTCTGGCGTGAAATTTACCGACTCGAGTGTTTTTATTGACATTTTATAGGATTTAAACGACTTGGTGGACATTCCTATCAATTCACGGGAATATAAACCCGTGATCAATGCTTCGAAAACACACATTTATCATATTGACTACCGATAGACAGTCTCTTATCAAGTCTCGCGAGTCTCGTATCCGCTGCACGAGATTTACAATATAGCGCGAGGTTTCGATTCCGTCAGTGTATAATTCTGTGGCTAGATACACAATTGTTACATCATATTACCCAGAGGCAACCAGATGCATCATGGTCTAGGGTACTAAGTATTATTACAGGCAGATAAGGGATCTATAGCTGATCCATTTCAGTTACACGTACAGTGGTTGTTGTATAAGTAATCAGGAAGTACTGACATTACTTCATGACATAATAGAGATAAGAATAGGCCTTCATAAAAACGCAAAAGTTTGCGTCTAGATCATTTCCCTTATTTGACAAATTATCAAGTATTGAAATTTTCCACTACTATACACTTTTTAACATTTGTATTTGTTAACTAAAACTCTCTTATAAGTTATATATTATACATGTATACAATTTTTTGCAGAAGACAAGCTCTTGTTTTGAACACAGATGACTATTTAAAGCACGGAATTGCAACCTCGCGCAATATCGCAAATTTCGTGCGGCGCAAACGAGACTTTGCGCGACTTGATAAGATAGTGTCTATCAGTAGTCAATATGATTAATGTCTGTTTCGAAGCATTGTTTACGGGTTTATATTCCTGTGAATTGATAGGAATGTCCATCAAGTCGTTTAAATCCACTAAAATGTTAATAAATACATTCGAATCGGTAAATTTTCACCCCAGAAATGGCAGACAATGGGGCAAAAAGTGAAGATGTTGTCACGTAACACTTAATCACGCAAAATTCAAACGCCACGAGAGCTCAGATGGTCAACATCTATCAATTATTACCCTGCTGTGATAATTGACTTGCAATAAGCATACCCTGATCTTATCTCCAAGTATCAAGCTGTGTTTCTTTTGGGGGGGGGGGGGGACTGTTATTATTTACCCCTTTAAGCAGTCATCATCCTTCTTTGTTCCAATACTTTGCATCACCTCCTCTGGAGTATTTTCGCAGTCTTTGTGCTCATGCCCAGCAAGTAACGTGCCATTAAAATCCAATAGGTACAATTTCAAAAAACAACCCAAAAAACCCCCAAAACAAAACAATATTTACAATTAAAAACATCCCTGTACTTAGTATGCTTGCTGGAGGTGGTACAGTTGCTCCTTGACCCCCTCTAGAGTGGAGGCTGTGGCAACGCTGTCTGGTAGGTTGTTCCACAAGCAAATTGTAGAGGGGAAAAAGGACTGCTGATGGTTCGGCAATCGAGAGTATGGGACCTGGAAGTGTAGACTGTGGCCTCTGGTTGCTGTTAAGGTAGCTTGATAGTTTTGATATTGCAAGCGGATTTTTCTTATTTAACATCATGATTTATAATTTATTCCCCCATTTTATAGCTGAATGGTTTAAGTGGTACACATGTCACCACAAAATGTTTTTTTTTAAAAAATATTTTATTTTTTTACGATTTTATAAGATGGATTTAAAAAAAAAAATCAAACTGCGATTTCAAAGCCGTCTTAATTTGTAACGCCTTTAAAATTGCCCATAATACACTTCAGTAACATAGCTAGGGATCCGTGTCTCAGATTTGTAAAATTCCCCTTCCAACTAGAGTAATTTCGGGTAATTCCGACACCTTAAAGCGACTCGCAACCAGATGGTGCATTAAAAATAGTAATTTGTAAATATGTGTCAAACGCTTATATAAATGGTAAAGAATTAGTTTAGGATAAGAAATTCTGTTTAAAAAAATGTATTTCAATAAAAAAAAATTATTGGTCTCTGGTGGGATTCGAACCCGGGGCCCGGCATTGGCGGACAGAAGGCAAAATAGGGGCAACCGCTTAGACCAATGGACCACGGAACTATCCGTTTATCTTGGATCGATTTTAACGTATTTCAATGTGTAGCCATCGAAAGTGCATACAACTTCGTAATTCGGCTCGTGTTTATGTCTGAGCCCGTGTAGAGAAGCAACAACAACAACTATACCCTCTACTAGTCGGTATAGAAAAACGATGGAAAATATCTAAAAATCTAAGATTCGGTGACGATTCTTGAGACTTTTTTTGGACTGATCATATTTTTTTAATGTCAGAAGCCAAATAATGCCACAAACTTGCTTTAATTTAAGTATTTTATTTTATTTTGACAAGTACACCATCCGGTTGCGAGTCCCTTTAAGAGAAAAAATTATTTATAGATTTGCCGAACGTTCCTAAAATACCGTAGAGGTCGGAGTTACACGAACACATCATTTACGCTGAAATCCATGAATACGATTTGTGCCGAACTATATTAAATATGTGTGTTACTTTCGGTTTCATGTATAACTTACTGGCGGGTAACCCCGACACCATTTGGGTAATCCCGACACCCAATCAGAGTTTTTAAAAACAATGACATAAAGCCTTTATTTTCTAGCTGAATCAAACAAATAGGATATACAAAGGTATGTGTGCACTCTTCGCAGCCAAAGGGGTTCTATATTCTCTTAGTGAGGGCGCCAACTCTCAAAAGACCCTTAAATAACAATGATTTGCAAGCGGAGATGCAGAAAATTTCTAATGGTATATTTGAATAGTATAGACCTTCCCGAGTTTGGAAAGGCCGGATGCCAAGGCTGAAAGTGGTCAGGGACATTTTTACAAGGGCGATAACTCTGACCTTCAATTATTCAATTTTCGCCACAATTATATTGTATTTTAACACTACTTGTATATTTCCGTTACCACTTTAGCTAGGGACACTAAATTTGTTGTGTGAGTACATCTTGGGATGGCGGAGTGTCACATACTAAATTGAGGTCATTGCGTCCTTGACCTTGACCTTTGACCTCACTTTTTAAAAAAAGCTTGTCCGGAGCATATCTTCTGTAACGTATTAGCTAGGAATAGTTAATTTAGTGTGTAAGAACATCATGAGAAGGCGGAATGTCGCGTACTACTTCAAGGTCACTGTGACTTTGACCTTGACCTTTGACCTCAATTCCAAAACTTGTGTATGTGCATATGTATGTAACTCATTTTTTTCGAAGTATATTCCTTTACCACGAAACTTCACACACACACCCCTTTTAAAATGCCATCGTAAGTATCAATAAACTGAGCGAGGGTATTCGTATCGTCTGCGATGTCTCGTTTGTTTGAGCAGGCTCCCCTTTGTTTAAGTTGAATATATAAATTGCCAAATATCATTTTAACATTTTAATAGATCTACACAGAACCGTCATATATAATTCTAGTGTATCGTAACGCCACTTGAATCATTCCTCACATTAACTATTCCGAGTTTGTATGATTAAATTCAACTGCATTACGTTAGGATTTTTTGCCGTTTACGTATTACAGTAGAACTTCGATGTGTCGATGTTGAAGGGACCATCATAAAAACCTCGACACATCGAAGCCTCGACTCATGTTTACCTGATGTTCCCTCGATTTTTTTTCCTCAAATATACTCGATCTCCATAAAGCCGACATGTCCGTATGTTACCTGTTGATATTGATTATTTCCAATTAAAAACATTCGAACGTAATTATGTCTGCCTCGTATCGCATCCAAACTGAATGCATATTTACTAATTTTACCAAAAACGAATCTTAAAGATGTACGTTAAAAGCGAAAAATCGTTTCCCGTAACTCGATTTTCAGGGGGAAAAAACAACGGTATGGACGGATGTCGCTTTTTATCTGCACACCGGTTCTTGTACCCATTCCAGCATATATATTCTCTCGAAACGCTGGAACCAGATTCAGGGGAAACCCTTTTCTTAAAATAGTAGCAATATCTCCTTAGAGGGATATGGTTAATTGCATAACTATTGATGCTACACATTTCTGGATGGGTTCCGTGTGAGTTGTTCTTTGTCTATTACATACACATTCTCTTCCGGCATAAAAACATCGACCGAACTACGCATATGCTTTAACGTTAGGTTTATATTGACTTTACACAAAACGAAATAAGGGTGCTATGATTAAGTCCGTGACGAATAAAATATGGAAAAGAGTTGATGAATCAAGGAATACACGGAGCTTTTGACACATTCAGAAGGTGTTGGCCTGTTTGTCCTGGATAATTGGGTAGTCAGGTCATTCTGATTCACGACAATCAATCGGGTAAAGATGGTCACGGAGGTGTGAAAAACTCGACACACCATATGCCGGTCAGTCAAATTTTGTACAGTCGAACATCGACACATGTGTAGTGAATTTTGAGTGAAACAGTACGTACGGACCGAGAAAAAAAGTCGATATAGCGAAAAACTCGACTTATAAAAACTCGAGTCATACGTAGGTTTTTAATAAGGTTATATAGGGAGAAAAATTGGGACTTTAAGAAAAAATCGACACATCGAGAAACTCGACTCTTCGAAGTTCGACACATCGAAGTTCTACTGTATTTTCAAAATATGGTCACGCAGATGGGCATTGTGTATTTAGCGAGTTGGTTAGTAGGCAAATCAGCAGCATATGTATCAGAGTAGTTGAGTACTAGTTAGTTATTTTTTTCAAAATTTGACGTCTTCTTAAAGTTATCACAATTGATATCTAGCTACATACTTATTGTTAATATCATTCATACATGTATCTTATAGCCATGTCGCTCACATGTGTCATGTAGGCTAGTGTACCTTTCTTTTTACTATATTGTGTTCATCTGAATCGAATGACATTTCATTTTCGTCTGACTGACGCAAACTGACGTACGTTAATGAATATTTTGTGGTGTTTATTTTTATTTTACTGTAGTTCACTAGTGTGTATGGTGTGAATTACAATGTGTAAGTGTCCGGTTTGCGATGCTGGAAATGTGCCACTCTGCCGGTCGGGCATTGGGTAATTTCTATGCTCCAAATTCCATCATGATGGCTTGAATGTTTTGTCACATATTTCATAGCCTACTGGTCGTCTCCTTCACTATTTACATGAGCACAACCAACCCGGTTGTCACATATATCGTCATCGCCAGCACATGCGTCAGTTGGCAGCACATTTTCTTTTTGGCATTTGCATCGCCTCGATGAGAAATAGCTTTTGTATGCGCATCTTTTGAAACCAATTATTGCAGAATGTATTTTGTCATTTTAATCAGAACCAGGTGATTATTTCCAATGGTGCCCCAACTAGCGGTAACTGGGGATGATAGTTTGAGGTATTGCTTTGTGGCTGATTTCCAGATAAAAGACTGGTACGTTTGTAGTTATTTCTCTTCGTAAATGTTCGACACTACCAATGTTTTCTTCTAGCATGTCGCTGTATAAACAGGCACTGCCTGTGTCACAACTTATGTTGCACGTATTGATATGTCTACTGGGTCCTCTCCAACTTCTCCATGTCCTTCAAGCAATTACACTATTCGTGACAATGGTGCTCCAACGTTTCTTCCTCATTCCATAAAATGCACTATTAGAGGCACAACCCTCAACGCATGTATGACCGGCAAACATTTGAAAATGTTTCTCCAAGGTCTGATGCTTTTGTCGTGCATATGAATAAAACGTTTTATTTGGCGTCTGAATATTTGATAATGCTATTCTTTGACAAATTTCTGCCACTTCGGAATCCACAGAACAATATTTGTAACATGGAGCTCTCTCACGACGAAATCTATATGTGGAATCATTCTAGAGTTTGCCTCCTCATGGTCAGACCGTAGTTCTTCTACACTTTCACAAGTGTTTCTCAGTACTTTTACTGCTTTATCTGTGTCTTTGAAACCGCCACTGATAAATACAGTTATATCATCTGGTAATTCATTTTCAAACTGATCAGTCAATTCTCTAAAAACGAAATCTGCCTTGATATTGTCGACCTTGTTGACAGGATTTTAAAGTAACTCTGCTATTTGCCTTCATATGGGCGTTTTCGTTGTCTGATTTCTTATTTCCTGCATCTCTACATGCCCGTGCCTCGTCCTTTCTCCGGACTTGATAGATTTTTCATACTGGTAGTTATCCCCAATCAGAGCTGTGTATTTGAGTGCCACGCCTAAAACTACTGATGCAACTTTCTTAGAAACATCACCAAATGTTTTACAATCAGACCTTTTGGTGCATATCATCCTAAGCAACATCAAGTCAATGACTAAAAGCCCTGGGTGTTCTTTTGTGCCAAGCTGCTTTATTTCTACCTTTCTTCAAACCTAGGCAATGTTGCGGATTTTGTAGTTTTCTTCATGTTACCATCTAGATTGAATGGTGCCAAAGGAACGGGGTGAGCTCATATGAAACTAGAAGTTTCTAACGTCGATTTCCCGATTTTTTCCCGGCTACAGTAAGCTCACTGACTAGTTTTCTATGTTAACGAATTCAATCTTCTATATTGTCTTGATCTTCATTGGTTTGTTCATTTAAGAGAATGTCTTGTTGTTTGGTTTGGCATTGGAGCCATGCAATCAATACGAAACGTTTCGTCGAACACCTCAGCGGTCTGCAAGTGTCCAGATCTACGGGACAGTCAAATCATTTATTCTGGCCCCAGTGATTCATAAGCTCTTTCTCCGTTAGTGTAAGTGTATAGGTAGACCTTTATTTGGTTAGGATATACTCATTGGACCTGCATCCAGAATTGCTTGAAAGTAATAGTGGGTTGGCCACTTCCAATTACGTTTCAACGTGGCTCAGACACGGAAGGGAACAAGTGGCTATAATAAGGCCCCGCACTGGACACAACAGGCTTAACTCACATATGTTTACCAAGATGAAGATAGCCCCATCCCCTTGTGTACTTGTGGCCTTGAACATGTGGCCAGAGTCGATACCTGTACAGACCAAGCTATATTGACCGATGGAGTAATCTAGGAGGATCACATCGTTAATGGCAGAATCTGGACTGGCGTTGTAGACGGTGAACGCCAAGTAACATGGTTCAGACAAAAAATTATTGAACAACGTCACTTTAACTGTTGATAGTGTAACCACATGTATGTTTGTTTAGAAAATTTATATTTAGTTGCATTCCAAATAATTTAACCTACTCCATCACATAAGGGTATGTGTTGACGTATCTAAGTGCAGCAGTTTACCATTGCTTTCCATTAAAGATATTTCTAAGATCTTCAAAGGCATCTATTAGAGTTATCACATTCAAATGAATGAAATTATAATGTTTTTGTAACCCAGGACGCTATTTATTGTACATATATGTCTAGTATTGTTTTTAAAACGCCCTTATCCTTATACATGCGTTGGGTTATTTTCTGAGGTACACACTGATCGACATATTTTAATATGTACATGATACGTAATCGTTTCTCTGCGCCATATAGCCATTTGATGCCTTTCGATGCCATGAAACCAAATCCAATCAATCAATCACAAAGCTGACACGTTTGGCGTTTAAAAATGCCCGCATTAATTTTTAAACTCATGAAATCAACCTTTTGGTACAACGATATGTTTCTTTTCGCGCGTATTTCCACATGGCGGAGGTGGATTGACAGGTTTATAAAATACTAGAAATAGTATCATATGAAGATTCATGGTATTTGTGAATCAACCGCTTCTATATAAAGACTAAACTCAGCTGTGCGACAAGACTTAACAAATTGAAGAATCAGAAGATTCAGTTTTTAGCAGTATTCTACATGTGGCTGGTGGTACATGTTTAATCCACCCGTCAGATGACAATTTGTCTGTAGCATTTTTGGCATAATAGAAATAATGTGTTTCTTGCTTGTTTCTGATGCACGCATTTTAGTTTGCAAATGTAATGGCTGCCAATGAAGGGATCAGCAAGGGCCTTACCGTGTCGGATATTGCTATTGAAGTTTCTTTTCAAACATGAAGACGGTCTGATCGACTACCATACCTTGTGACTGGCATTGGTTTATGTTGTTATATGGCTGTACGGATGACTTCAATTCCTTGCCAAACTATTGAAGAACGGTTAGATGACTCAATGAACTGAGGCAACATGTATGGCATGGGTTGTTGAGTATTTATGCGATACTGGCAAAGTAAACAGTCCATAAAGGACCCATTTCAACACCAAGATTTGTTCATGTTTCAACAGCATGTGTCCTTCGCTTATCTGGAGAATTGCCACATGAAAGATTATGCTGGTTGTATGCCCTCAAGGCATGACCATGGACAGCCATATTACAATAAAGATGCTTTAATGACAAATCTGTTGGTACAATATGTTATTTTAACATGAAGTTATGTGACAATAATATATGTCGACACTGTTTTTCATTTTATCAATACCATATAGTGGCAATTGATTAGAATTTGATAATTTGACCTATCCAACACCGTCTAAAGGCAATTTTAATGTCAGCAATGCATTTATTGACCACAAATTAGCTAGAAATCATGTGTCACACCTAGTTCCAAGACAAAAATAATTCCGGGTATTTTCAAAATGGCCGACAAAATGGCCGACGGCAGACATCTTGGATTTTTAGATGTTTTGATTTTCATTTTCCGATGGTTTTATGCAATTCCCATACACAAAAGCAAAAATTAGCATCATGATTTGAAGAGAAATTCACGTATCATGTCTGCTAATAAGTTTATATACTGAGAAATAAGAAGCTTGAATTCAGTATTCAGGGGCAGATAATCAATACTAATTTTCCCAGTCATCCGGCGGCCGTTTAAATTCAAACAAGTATCATTCTGTAGAGAATACTTGCACCTTTAAAATGGTATAAGTCTCATAAATTCCGGCTATTTGGGGACCTAGGGTTCAGTCAGCCCTGAAACTAGTTGGCATGCTTTCCGTTTATAAGAATTAACATTGAACGTTGGTGGGTGGGGTAAGTAAATTGACTGTAGAAAAAAATCTGACCACTTTTGAAATTGGCATCCACATAAAATCTTCATAAAAATGCATTACCAATTCGGCAATATAACTGAAAATTTTCTGCATCACCACTTGCAAAAAAAAATTTCCACTGGCCTGGGCGCCCTTACTATCTGCGGATATGTCAGACATACAGGCTAATTGTCTGCAACACAATAAATGTGTCATTTCTGTGGACATGATCTGCATCTTACGCACTCGTCTTAATCTCTATATCTATTTGAATCTGCAAATGTTCGTACAAGTGAGAAATTACACATAGATTCTACGCTTACCATTCAATATATAACGGTGAAATTGTGATAACTTTTGCAACATTTTCAATCCAGATAAGGGGCCAACATATTATAGTCTCACCTTTTCTAACTGTTTGTAATTCGGATAAGGAATTCACTTAAAAAACAAAATTTCAATTTTAGCTCATGCCGTATTTAGCAGACATGTATCATTTATTGTGGTATTCACTGACGTTCAGTGACAAAGCCGTTGGTAAAACTATTCACTCACTCATTTGAATCTCTCTCCCTGGTAATATTCAATAAACAGCTAGGCATGCAGTTTGGGTTTTTTCTTTTGTGAAAAGTCACATGACACAACAGAAGGGTTTTCTGCCAATTAGCTGTTACTGAATTGATTCAAAATGCTATGAGAGGTGTAAGAACACTGTGGTGTTTTGATATTCCAGTACAGTACCAGGCAATATTTTTCCAGTCCTGAGATGGACTTTTAAAAATCTTATGACTGCCAATTCCACGATAATTGTCAGCAGTATCTAACTTTTGAAAGAGGGTACTAAATTCCTTTGTCCTGAAGCGTCTATATTAAATGTTTTAGCTAGATATGAATTAGTGCCTAACTTTCTATGAATTTGAGCATTGATTTTCTTTTCCGTTTTAAAGACGTAGATGTACAGATGGAGACCAACTCGAAGAGCTTTAGATATAGTAGAATAATTTTTTATTAGACTAAAATTCAGTCAGGTCTTAATTGGCCTTCAATAAGGCCTATATCACAGTTTCACGGCTAGCCTAGAGAGTTTAATTATAATATATGTGGCTAGCTCTACCATATTTTCAGATGATGCGTCTTTAAATAGTATCTAATGAATGGAGTTGATATATCTAGGTGTTTATGACGTTGAGGAAGTAGGAAAACGGAATCAAAATTAATTATGTAGGTCAGATCATAAAGGTGACGGAATTAGCCTCCTCACATATTTATTGTCGGGTAATTCCGACACATCCAAAATCTGTTTACAGAGTTTATGAAGCTTCATTTTGTGATTTTGACAAAGAAGCTAAATAGATACCTTTGGTATTGTTACTCCAATACACACCACTAGATCGTGAAAAACAATAACTTTGCATACCTTATTTCGGCGACTAGCTTATGGAATTACGTAACGTGGCATTTTTCGGGGGTCAAAAATGAGGTCGCTGATTCAAAGAGATTGATACTCAGAAAGAAAGCGTCTTGAATGCGCCGATCAATTTTATGACGTTACATTTATATATGACGTCATTATTAAAATCAGGTAATCCTTGAATATGGAGTGGTAACACTATGAATTTAAGAGTCTTTAAATGGGTGACGTGATTAGACGACTGTCGGGATTACCCGACATCACTCTATTATAATGTAACATCAAAGTTATTTTACCGTTTAAAGTCGATTTCTATTACGTAATGCTTTGCTGTGAACAGCTGGAGAACCTCATCAACATTCTGAGACACGGTTCCCTCGAGAAGATAATACCCTTTCATCAGCTTTAAACCGCATGAAAATCGGACCCCAACCGCGAACACAATCGTTGTTCAAACATGCCGCGTGTCTGAAAATAAGGAGGTGCCGAAAACGTCAATTAACTGATAAGCGTGTCATTTTGACTGTCTGACACAGTGCGAATACCCCCGAGGTTCAACTATGTCCTTTTTGTTTCAACCAATAAGGAGACACATATTTCGTAATCGATTTTCCTTAGCTCCACCCTTAATAAAATATACCAATCATAATTCAATAATGATATTAACATGCAAAACCCATAAATCACGCAACAGCAGCTGGAAAACGCCTCTAGCTGGTCACGTGGCTGGACTACGGAGTGCTTAATGAGGTGTGATTTATTGATCAGATAGCTGTGTAATGCGTTTGGTTTGGTTTGGGAGATTTTGGTAAAATGTAGAACAGAATGTCGGCTATCAAAACCGGAAAAAAGGTTAAAAACACAATTTTTGCAGTTTTAAAGCTATCAAGACACCTTAAGGTGCCTCTTGGTACCAGGTATGGCTGTGTTTTTAGTGGTCGCCTATGTTCAAAACAGGCTATGGGATAATGGGTTAATTTATACAGTCATGAATTCAATATGCACCAAAGTAATATTTGTTGTAGTTTAAGGCAGACTGAAAGTAAAGCAGAATGCACCTTCTGTTTTATCTTCAATCTGGTCACTTTCCCTGAAAATTAGATACAGTCTAATTGGAGTAAGGGGTTTACAGTGAAAGAAGTATTACAAACAGTGCAGACCCTGATCAAAGGACTTCTACAAATGTCTTCTGATTTGGATTTACAATGTCAGAAAATGATACAGTATACAGTAAAACTCTCTATTATTAATTTATTACCACTGAAATGAAGGCTAATGAATAGTAATGATTGTAGAAAAGATAGGTGACAGCTTAAAGCAAGATGACAGTAAAACAGAAAGCCCCTAAAGGAGCTTAAAACACCTCTATTATAACCACTTAAATGAAGGCTAATGATTGAAGAAAAGATAGGTGACAGCTTAAAGCAAGATGACAGTAAAACAGGAAGCCCCTAAAGGAGCTTAAAACATCTCTATTATAACCACTTAAATGAAGGCTAATGATTGAAGAAAAGATAGGTGACAGCTGAAACCAAGATGACAGTAAAACAGAAAGCTTTTAGGAGCTTTCTGTTTTACTTCCACCTAGCTTTAACCCTTTCCCCATAGAAGCGACTTTTAGCGTATTTAATTTATTCCTCCGCTGAAGAAAATAGTTCCAGTTTATACCCTCATGAACAATTACAATTACAAATATTTAATATAGCCTAGTAGATTTTAGCTTAAAGCAGGCTGAAAGTAAAGCAGAATCTGCCTAAGGCACATTCTGCTTTACTTCCAATCTGCTTTAAGTGGTCACCTGTATTCAAAACTGTAAACAGGCTATGAGGTAAAGGGTTAAGCAGTCACCTGTCATGAACACCTTAAAATTAACAGTTTTGTGGTCGCAATAGAGAGGTTGCACTGTACTTTTTCCTGACCCTCCGTTGATGTGTTACTCCTAGTTTACTATAATCAAGATCAACTTTTATTACAAATTTCAGAAACCATATTTCCTTGGAGAAACTTTGAACAGTTTGAAGAATGATTTGGATATCATCACCTAATTTGAGAAGACTGTCTGCTACAGTTCTACAGATTGTGAATCATCAACTACCTTTCGAACAGACCACTCGTCATATAGTAAGGGCTGTCTCCCCGACACTTACTTACCAGTCAACCTGCCTGGTACTGAGAGGGGTACCAGCTGTAATGCAAGTCTCACACAGGGGGAAACGCTATGAAGCTAACAGAGATAGTGACTACAAAGAAATATACAGATTTAGTCATATACGTTTAACTCGTCTTCTCTCCAATCTGAAATTGTATCAGACAGGATTGACTGTTTTAGCAGCTCCAATCGTGTTTTACTCCCAGTCATGTGGCTATATTACAGCGGCAGATACAAGTGTTTTTATTGGTATAACTACCTTTGCCTGTTTGATGTTATACATTATGAGTGGGTTTTTTAGGAAAATAGTTTGTATACTTTATCTGAATGAGAAAAAGCAGATCGTGGAAGTATCTCATTTGACATTTATGGGGCGGCGGAATGACGTGAAGATTGATTTGAAAGACATAGTACCCTTAAATGATACTGCTGAGAAGACAAGTAGCTTTTATGTCAAGTTAAAGACTTATAGTACTGGACAGAAGTTCTATCTATTCTTAAATCAAGGTAAAATTAACGAAATTGATAGTTTTAAGAATGTTGTTGGTTTGAAATTATCTTAATTATGAAATATGTACATGTAACCCTTTCTTTCAGAGATCTTATTTAAGAAATAATCATTTCATACCAGTGTTTTATCGTGCAATAAAACACAGATAGGAGTTGAAATGTGTAGTAATTAAATCACGAGGCCTATGGCAGAGTGATTCAATTACCAGCATCTCTATGACTACCAATGTTTTATTGCACGATAAAACACTGGTATGAAATTATTATTTTGATTCTAACACTTCAATTTAACCACAATTTGCACTGACGCAAGAACGCTACATTTCTTGGCGTACACATTTTCGAAGCTATATGATGTCACGTTAAGAGGTTAAAGCACTTGCATGTTTTATTGAGAATATAAACACAGATACGTCCCTTATTTGTTTATATACTGTAGGGGAGTAAGCAAGGTGTGTTAGAATCGGTGTTTAAGACAAGTGGTTGCTTAACCTGTTACCCCACAGTCTGTGTCTAGTTTGAGAACAGATGACCACTTAACTCTTTACTCTATAGCCTGTTTATAGAACTGAAGATCGATGACCACTTAGAGCAGGTAGAAAGTAAAGCAGAATGTGCCTTAAGGCGCATTCTGCTTCACTTTCAGCCTGCTTTAAGCTAACATCTGCTAGAATCAGAAAATATTTATTTTATGATACATATTCATGTCTGTATTAATTGGAAATATTTTTTTCAGTGGAGGAATCAAATGTTTAACAATGGAGTAAAGGGTTTAAGCAAATTGAACATTTTTTTCAGCCTTTTTTAAGCTCTAATCTGGGCATTTACTGGAAAAACCATTCAGATTTCATGTTCAGGACTTTCTAGCTATGTACTACTTTTCTAAGTGTAAAAACTTAAAGGTGTAATTTTGTTGTGTAAAGGGTTATAGCAGGCTGAATGTGAAGCTTTCTACTTTCAGGTTCAGTCTGCTTAACCCTTTACCCAATAGAAGCGCCTTTTAGCGGATATGATTTATTCATCCGCTGAAGAAAATAGTTCCAATTTAATTAGTAATGAATATGTATTATCGGGAATATTTTCTATATTATAGCACATGATAGCTGAAAGCAGGCTGAAAGTAAAGCAGAATGCGCCCTTAGGCGCATTCTGCTTTTCTTTCAACCTGCTTTAATTGATCACCTATCTTCAATACTAGAAACAGGCTATCAGGTAAAGGGTTAAAGCCAGTTATCAAGGATATAAAAAGAGTTTCTTGCAGCTACATTATTTGTCAGGAAAGCATTAAATGACATTTCTTTTTGGAAAATGTAAATGTGCAAAAAGATTTTTCAACAATGAAGGAATGTTTTAACGCATGAATCCATAGCCTGTTTCTATTTTTGAAGACATGCAACCACTTAAAGCAGACTGAAAGTAAAGCAGAATGCGTCTAAAGGTGCTTTTTGCTTTACTTTCAACCTGCTTAAATAAGCCATTATCTGCTAGAATTTAGAAAATATTTCTTATGGTACATATTCATGATTGTAAAGATTGGATCCATTTTCTTTAGTTGAAGAATAAATGAAAGGCCTATTTATGGCGGAATGGGATACATGACATTTCTTTTGGGAAAATGTAAAATATGCAGAAAGTTTTAACAATGAAGGAATGGTATAACACATTTAACCCTGGTCATGAGTATACTAGTCATTAACAGACGATGTAACTAGTACTACGACATGTGCAGAGTACACTTATCATATGCAAACAGTGTAGACCCTGATGAGGCCTGATCAGAGGTGTTTGTAATTTTCAAAATATTGCACTTGGGCTCTAAATGACCTTTTTGTGTTGATGGGCCGTAAAACACCATTCATTCATTCATTCAAAATATTGCAAAAACATCCCTTAATATTCATAAATCGACTAGACCTAATTGGAAATGTCCATTAAAAGTTTCAGGGGTGAATGAGTTTTAAGCGTCCGATAAAAACACATAGAAATTTATAGTAGAATTTTTCTGTTACAACCACTGGAAAAAGAGTATTACTTAATGGAGAATAAAAACCCACAGTAAAGACAGGTGACAGCTTAAAGCAAGATGAAAGTAAAGCAGAAAGCTGATTCAGGAGCTTTCTGCTTTATATTGCTTTAAACAGCCACCTTACCTCATCTAATGCTTTGCCTAGGGGTTAGGTTGTACTGTTATTAACCCTTTCTCTGTAAAACACTTTACTAATGGACTCCATTTTCTGTTCAATATCACTGGCTTAACTCTTTGCACATTAACAGTGAAACCATGATAACCTTTGTAAACAGATTGGATCCTGATGAGACTCTGCATTATGCAGAATCTCATCAGGATCCAAATAGTTTGTCATTCTGAACATATATTGCAAGAATTTTCAAAACATTTAATTTTAGAACAGTAGCAGATGACAAATGTAGCATACAAAATTACAAAAACAATGTACATGGACAGTCTTTAACCCTTTCCCACATAGCATGTTTCTAGTATTGAATATAGATGTCCACTTAAAGCAGGTTGAAAGTAAAGCAGAATGCGCCTTAAGGCGCATTCTGCTTTACTTTAAGCTAATATCTGCTAGAATGTAGAAACTATTTCTTATGACACATATTCATGACTGTATAAATTGGAACTATTTTCTTCAGTGGAAGAATAAATCAAATGTGCTAAAAGGTGCTTCTATGAGGGAAAGGGTTAAATAGCTTTCAAAGAGTTAACAGAGCTTCAGATAGTGATAAGGTAATGATTTCAGCAAGTTATTTCCTTGTGTCTCCTTTAACCCATTACTCCATATCCTTTTCTAGTTTTGAAGACATGTGAGCACTTAAAGCAGGCCGGAAGTAAAGCAGAATGCATTCTGCTTTACTTTCAGCCTGCTTTAGTCTACAATCTACTAGAATATAGAAAATATTTCTTATGATAACACATTCATGACTATGAATTTTTTCAGTGGATGAATTAATTAAAGGCATAAAAAGGCATATTAATGGGGTAGTGGGTTACCATTTTTAACACTATCATGTTGTGACTACTCATTAGAACTACACATTATCTTGGTCTCTTTTACAGTATACTGTATCATACACTCATTCATAGCCCAGTATTGTCTATTAAATGTTAATGCTTCTGCTGTTGGCATATTTTGACTTTTTTTTCTGTTGACTGAGCTGTCTGATTGGGGTCAGCATGGTTTTCTAATAGGATTTGTCAGAAAAGAGTCTGCAACTCTCTTGGGGAAAATTTTCCTTATTTTATTAGCCAATACATTGTATAAAACTATAACAGTTCAGATGCTAGGTGTGGGTGTAATTTTATTGATGAATATTCAGCAGAAGGGTTAAATGTATGTTTAGAAATTCCAGTTTTGTCATTAAATTGTTGATGTTCACTTATCTGTACTGAAATAAAAGTTTTAAAAATAATGACAACTTGTTAAATTAATTGTTACCTCTTTTAACCTTTTCCCCAATAGAAGCGCCTTTGAGCGGGTATGATTTATTCATCCGCTGAAGAAAATAGTTCCAATTTAATCAGTAATGAATATGTATTATAGCCTATTAGGGAATATTTTCTATATTAAAGCACATGACAGCTTAAAGCAGGCTGTAAGTAAAGCAGAATGCGCCCTAAGGCGCATTCTGCTTTACTTTCAACCTGCTTTAAGTAGTCGCTTATCTTAAGTACTAGAAATAGGCTATCAGGTAAAGAGTTAAAATGGTACAAACAGTAGCAGAGTTTGTAAAATTTTCAATAAATAGATAGGGCTAAATACCTATAAGCACTTATAAATAGATTGAGAACTACTGAAAATTGTGCAGTCAGTTGTGCATTAACATTTAACCCATTACCCCATTTCTAGTTTTGAAGATTGTTGACCACTTAAAGCAGGTTGAAAGTGCAGCAGAATGCGCCTTAAGGCATATTCTACTTTACTTGCAGACTGTTTTAAGCTACCATCTGCTAGGATATTGAAAATACTTATTATGCTTTATGTTCATGAAAGTATAAAAAATATTTTCTTCACTGGAGGAATAAAATTGAAGGTTTAAAAAGGTGTATTTATGGGGTAACAGGTTAAGTGACAGGTTGAAGTAACATTGAGATCTTTAACTAATTACTCCATAGATACACATTTTAATGCCTTTAACCCTTTACCCCATAGCCTGTTTTTAGTTTTGAAGACATGTGACCACTTAAAGCAGGTTGAAAGTAAAGCAGAATGCACCTTAATTAAGGCACATTCTGCTTTACTTTCAGCCTACTTAAAGCTATTAACTGCTAGGATATAGAATAATTTCTTATGATACATATTCATAACTGTATTAAAGATAACAATTTCTTCAGTGGATAAATAAATCAAAGACATAAAAGGCATATTTGTGGGGTAATGGGTTAATTTCCTCCACTGAAGAAAATAATTCCAATATATCCAGTCATGAAAATGTTTTATAAGAAATGGTTTTTACATTCTAGTAGATTGTAGCTTAAAGCAGACTGAAAGTAAATCAGAATATGCCATAAGGTGCATTCTGCTTTACATTTAACCTGCTATTGGACTCTTGGTGGCCACCTGTCTTGAAAACTAGAAACAGGCTATGGAGTAAAGGGTTAAAGGTAGATGAAGGCTTTAAAAACTCTTTCATCCATTTCCAAAAGTGCAAATCACCATCATTCACCTTTTGTTTAAGGTAGGTTACTGTTTAAAGCAAGGCAAGATGAAAGTAAAGCAGAAAGTAGGAGAATTCTACTTTACTTTCATCTTGCTTTAAGCTGCCATCTATATTCAAGAGATCAATGAATAATAGTTTATATCGAACGAGGCATCTGATGTAGCTTATGCTGAAGAAAGGGTTAATCTAGGATGAAGATACTTAATAAAGCTACAAGAACTAAATATTTGCATTCTTTATATTCTGCATTAAGCAACCATATGTACTTCAGACGACCAATAGTCAACTTTTGGTGGATTGCTTAATACAAGATTGATTGAAGTTTTTGGTAAATTGAAACCATAAAAGAGAACTATTTAAAACTTCAGATACATTTAAAATATTGTCAGCTTTTGGCACTGCATTTAGCTGTGGAAGGTTTCAGAGTTTTATTGTGTATCACTATTATTTGGCTGAATTCTTTTCGTTCCCCAGGGGCCGTCTTACGAAACATCTTACGACATAAAACGCTGATAGTCAAAACTTTAAAACACATATAATTTGATTTCTCAATCTTATCCTGTCTTGTGATATCTCTTTAGAATCGTCTTTTTAAGACAATTCCAAAGAGATGTAACAAGACAGGATAAGATGGAGAAATATGTTATAATAGAGAACTTTAGAATCCAACTTAAGACAATATGTGTCGTTTAACATTTCGTAAGACGGGCCCCTTGCATTTATAAATGTGGGAGGCATTAATTGATTGTCCTGTCCATCCTCCTGTGCATGTGTTGGTCAAAGTTAACCAGATTCTATATTTTCTTCTAGCGTCAACAATGCTTCTCAAATACTTTGATACTTATACAGTTGTGCTTTGGACCATTCATAATCAATATACCGGTATACCACTCAACCACAATTCGACTTTGACCTAATTTGGACTATTTAAAAGAGGCCCTATTATGGCTCACCTGCAGAGATTTGGATTCATCCAAAATCAAAATCATTAAATGATATTATAGTTTGGTCAGAATTCACACAAATTTGTAGACACTAGAGGGTAAATGTCAAAATTCAGAATAAGCTTTTGTAATACTTGAATGTCCAGCGTCTGTCTTTAATTGCCAACAATTTAGAGTTTACTCTCTGAGGCCATAATCTTTTTCAAACTTGCTCAGAACGTTTATAACCACAAGTTCTTGAATGGGTTTGATTATGGTTGAAATCGATTAGTCATGAAGTATCTGCCCTTGGTGTGTTGAAAAATGCCTAAGTGTTTACACTCAAGAGGCCACAATTTTTAGCGCACCTTAGCACAAAGTGCTCAAGGTGAGCTTTTGTGGTCGGTCTTTGTCCGTCATCCATTGTGTGTCAACAACTTCTTCAAACATCTTCTTCTTCAAAACCACTGGCCTGATTGCAACCAAATTTCACAGGAATGTTTCTTGGGTCAAGCTTTTCAAAGTTGTTCAAATAATTTGAAACAATGGAACACTCTGGTTGCCATGGCAACCAAAGTGAGAAAATAAGGAAATCTTAAAAAATATTCTTGTCAAAAAACCATAAGGGCCAGAGCTTAGATATTTGGCACATAGCATCATCTACAGGTCGTCTATCAAGATTGTTCAAATTTTGCCCCTGGGGTCAAAATTGGTCCCACCCCAGGGGTCACCGTTTTTCATAGAGTTATATAGTAAAATGTTCAAACATCTGTTTCTCTGAAACCAAAATGGCCAGAGCTTTGATATTTGGCATGGTATAACTTCCAGAAGTCCTACACATATTTTGTTGAATTGGTCCCGGTCTGTTGCATATCTGGGTCACCAGAGCTAACTAGAACGGCTATCACTAAAGGTGATAAATACCCCAACTATACAGCACTCTGCAGACGTTTTTGTGTCTTGCACATCTTCTACTGCTGAGTAACATTTATGCCAAGTATCAAGTGAATCCGGTTGAAATTGAAGGAGGAGCTCAAAGTACAAGATTTTGCCTGCCAATTTCAAGGCCAAAGGTCAAGGTCACAGAGACCTGAAATTTATGTTTTACACATCTACTACTACTGAGTAACATTTATGCCAAGTATCAAGTGAATCAGGTTGAAAGTGTAGGAGTTCAAAATACAAGATTTTGCCTGCCAATTTCAAGGCCAAAGGTCAAGGTCACAGAGACCTGAAATGTGTGTCTTACACATCTACTACTCCTGAGTAACATTTATGCCAAGTATCAAGTGAATCAGGTTGAAAATGATTAAGGAGTTCAAAGTACAAGATTTTGCCTGCCAATTTCAAGGCCAAAGGACAAGGTCACAGAGACCTGAAATTTGGGTCTTGCACATCTACTACACCTGAGTAACATTTATGCCAAGTATCAAATGAATCCGATTGAAACTGAAGGAGGAGTTGAAAGTACAATATTTGCCTGCCAATTTCAAGGCCAAAGGTCAAGGTCAGATACTTGATTCCAGTATACCCCCCTCAAACTCTGTTTTGTGGGGGTATAAAAATAGATTTTTTTTCAATGAAAACTTGAAAAATCTTCTTGTCTGAAACCATAATACACTTAGCTTAGATATTTTGCACATAACACAATCTACAGGTCCTCTATCAAAGATGTTAAAATGTTGCTCCAGGGGTCACCGCTTTACATAAGAGTTATACAGTGAAATGTTCAAACATCTTATACTCAGAAACCAATATGGCCAGAGCTTTGATATTTCACATGGTGTAACTTCCAGAGGTCCCTCACATATATTGTTGAATTGGTTCCGGTCTGTTGCATATCAGGGTCACCGGAGCTAAAAAAAGATATTTTCAATGAAAACTTCAAAAATCTTCTTGTTTGAAATTCCTTGACTCAGCTTAGTGTCACCATGGTCAGGTGAGGGACCAAGGGCCATTCTGGCCCGCTTGTTATCCAGTTTTTCTCAAACTTGTTCAGATTGTATATGATCATAAGGTCTAGGATGAGTTAGAATATGGTTGATATCGGACCATAGGTTTAGAGTTATCTGCCCTTGACATGTTGAAAATGCCATATCTAACATTGTTTACACTCTAGCAACTACAGTTTTCAATGGATTTTGATTATACTTGCACACAATGTATATAGCTATAAGTTCTCGAAGGAGAGCAATTATTGTTGAAATCAGATCATTGTGGCAACAGTTATTGTGCGACAATATTGACCTGACGTTGAACTTTATGCATGAATAAATTATTGTAAGATGACGCTGTATAAATCAATAATCGATAGCGGATCGTACAGTGTCGGGTTGTTTCGGCTGATTACGTGAATTTTGTTACAGTTATGATCCTCAGTGGATTAACACTCCTCATTGAGCAAGTTTAAAAAGTTGTTGTTGATAAACTATTATTCCCGAGTCTCCTAGTATAATCGTATCTACTAAAACGCATCATGTTGTGCTTTCGAGAGGGTTTTAATTCAGGTAAGATCATCGATGTCCTCACCTGCGACTCTTGCCAATATATATATATCTAATTTACACCCCTCAGATGTAACTCATCTGCAATAGGTGTGTCGCTAGAGCAAGGTTCCGGGTTCGAATCCCGATAGAGGAGAAATATTTTTATTTTATAAAATGTTTTTTTATAGACCAAACAGACGCTATGCCATAATTTTTTAAACAAGAGGGCCTGAAGGCCCTGATATCGCTCACCATTTGTAATGAAGCCTGATAGCTTTACCTTTGAATTTCACCCGTTTAATTCTAAATCCATTCAAGTTTGTCGACCTACTGTAGTATAGTACAGTACATCAAAGGCAGATAACTAGAGCCTAAACAATACTGAAATTAAGCCTTTTTCTAGCATTTCAAAGTATATCAAGGGCAGGTAACTATTGCCACAATGATTACATTTCAACAATAATTGCACTCCTTCGAGAACGTATAGCTACATCAGTTGTGTACAATTATAATCAAAATCCGTTGAAAACTGTAGTTGCAAGAGTGTAAACGCTGTAAAATATGGCATTTTCAGCAATTCAAAGGTAGATATCTCTTGATCTATTTGTCTGATTCCAACCATATTCACCCTTTTTCCAACTCTTATGGTCATATACAATATGGGCAAGTTTGAGAGAGCTTGGATAAATATTGTGGCCTCTAGAGCGTAAACACTGTTAAATATATCATTTTCAGCTATTCAAAGGTAGATAACTCTTGACCTATTGATCCGATTACAACCAAAATTGAACTCATCCGAAGTCTTATGGTAATATACAATCTGAATAAGTTTGAGAACGATTGGATAAAATGTGTGGCCTCTAGAGTGTAAACATCGTTAAATATGGCATTTTCAGCAATTCAAAGGTATATAACTCTCGACCTATAAGTCTGCTTTCAACCATAATCAAACTCATCTGAACTCTTATAGTAATATACAATCTGAGCAAGTTTAAGAAAGATTTGATAAAAATTGTGAACTCTAGAGTGTAAACACCGTTAAAATGGCATTTTCAGCAATTTAAAGGTAGATTACTCTTGATCTATTTGTCAAATTTCAACCAAAATCAAACTCATCCGAACTCTTATGGTCATATACAATCTGGGCAGGTTTGAGAAAGATTGGATAAATACTGTGGCCTCTAGAGTGTAAACACTGTTAAATATGGAATTTTCAGCAATTCAAAGGTAGATAACTCATGACCTATTGGTTCGATTTCAACCATATTCGAATTCATCCGAACTCTTATGGCAATATACCATCTGAGCAAGTTTGAGAAAGATTGGATAAAAATTGTGGTCTCTAGAGTGTAAACACTAAAATTGTTGACACCGCACGACGGACGCCGGACAATCAAGGATTGCAATAGCTCACCCTGAGCTAGCTCAGGTGAGCTAAAAATAAAGAAATCGTGTTCCAATCGAAATAGATGTTGTATGAATGCTTAAAAAAACGTATAAATTATAAAAATGTGAAAAAATGTATGAGTATTGCATGGGGTTCGAACCACTGACTGTACGGACAAATAATGTATAGTCGTCTTCCTTACCACTTGCGCTAAATACCTGTCGATATTTGTGGAACAGGGCAATGCTATATATTCTCGGTACCGATGTGGTTACAATGTGCGTTCTCGTATAAATGATAACGAAGTGTTCCGAATTTATATTTAGAAATGCAACAAAGTGTGAAATTATGCTAATAGAGGTCACCAACGTGAGGTCAATATTGTCGAACAATATCAGCTCTTGATGTACTTAGAAATGCTAGAAAAGGCTTTATTTCAGTAATGTTTACGTTCTATTTATAACGGGTGAGCAATATCTGGGCCTTCAATACTCTCTTGTTTAGCATATCTATTATTATCTAAGTACATCATGGGCTTATCACTCTTGACCTTATCCAAATTTATTCTAATATTAAGAACTTCTCAGTTCTGGTTATATAATTATTGTGTAAATTAAATCAAAATCCATTCGAACAGTAGCCACTTGCAGACAGATGGACAGACAGAAAGCACAAAATCAATATGTCAGAGACATATATTTCAGTGCATTTACAGGGTAGAGTCGTCATATGGTGCTTGTGTGGAGAAAGGCTTAAGATTTACTCCATAGCCCTTTTCTAGTAATGAAGATAGGTGACCACTTAAAGCAGGTTGAAAGTTAGGTGACCACTTAAAGCAGGTTGAAAGTAAAGCAGAATGTGCCTTAATCCCATAGAAGCGCTTTTTAGCACATTGAATTAATTTCTCTACTGAAGCAAATAGTTCCAATTTATAATCATGAACAAAACATGAGCCCCATGGGGCATATTTCGCTCACCTGAGAATAGCTGTACATCAAAATGGAGATCATGATTTATGTCCAGGACGGGGTCATTTTTTACCCGAGGGGCATAATTTGAACAATCTTGATAGAGGACCTGTAGATGATGCCATGTTCCAAATATCTAAGATCAGGGTACTAGGGTTCTAGACAAGAAGATTTTTTTAAGTTTCCATTGAAAAAATCTATTTTTAGCTCCTGTGACCTACATATGCAACAGACTGGAACCATTTGAACAAAATAAATAAAGGACATCTAGAAGTAACACCATGCCGAATATCGAAGCTCTGGCCATATTAGCTTCAGAAAAGAAGATGTTTGAAAACTGTGACCCCCGGGGTGGGGCCAATTTTGACCCCAGGGGCATAATTTGTACAAACTTGATAGAGGACCTGTAGATGATATGCAATCGGCCAGAACCATTTGAACATTATTGGTATAAGATATCTAGAAGTGTCACCATGCCAAATATCAAAGCTCTGGTCATATTAGTTTCAGAGGAGAAAACGTTTGAAAATTTCACTATATAACTCTATGTAAAACTGTGACCCCCGGGGCGGGGCCAATTTTGACCCCAGGGACATAGTTTGTACAAACTTGATAGAGGACCTGTAGATGATGCTATGTGCCAAATATCTAAGCTCTGGCCATTGTATTTTCAGACAAGAAGATTTTTTAAGATTTCCTTATTGTTTCACTTTGGTTGCCAATGAGTTCTACATTGTTTTTAATTCTTTGAACAATTTTGAAAGAACTTGACCCAAGGAACATTCCTGTAAAGTTTGGTTGAAATCTTTTCAGCTATTTATGAGGAAATGTCATTTGAAGCAATTGTTAACGACAACAATGACTGTATAAAGTGAAATTATTTTCTTCTGTGGAAGAATAAATTAAAGACATAAAAAGGAATATGTATGGGTTAATAGGTTAATAAGTATCATAATTTACATTTTCTAAATATAAGAAACTATATGTAAATGAGTGGCAAATAGTTTGGATCCAGATTAGATGCAGCATTATGTGGCATCTGACCTGGATCCATACTGTTTATGGCCAAGAATTAATTGTGGACTGATAGACAGAAAGACAAACAAACAAACAAAACACAAACAAACAGACCAAAAACAATATGCCTCGAACTAAGTTGTGCTGGAGCATAAAATAGCAGACATCATCATTTCTGTTATGTATCTCAGTGACCTGAGTTCAGAGCTAGCTATGGGTCAGTTATGCAATAGGAGCCAGTCTCTAGGACAAATTGCTATTACCATGCTGAACTGTTGTCTGCTCCAAATGTTTGTATGTGAAATATGTAAAGAATCATAACTTACATTTTCTACATATAAGAAAATATATAAATGAGTGGCAAATAGTTTAGATCCAGATTAGATGCAGCATTATGTGGCATCTGACCTGGATCCAAACTGTTTGCAAAAATGTTGCCTTTAGTATAAGGGTAGCTTCTTAGCCTGGAAGATACAATGGGTCTGTATAACAAGAGGGTCTGAAGGCCCAGATATCGCTCACCATTTGTAATGAAGCCTGATAGCTTTACCTTTGAATTTCATCCGTTTTATTCTAAATCCATTCAAGTTTGTCGACCTACTGTAGTATAGTAGAGTACATCAAAGGCAGATAACTAAAGCCTAAACAATACTGAAATGAAGCCTTTTTCTAGCATTTCAAAGTATATCAAGGGCAGGTAACTATTGCCACAATGATTACATTTCAACAAAAATTGCACTCCTTCGAGAACGTATAGCTACATCCTTTGTGTACAAGTATAATCAAAATCCATTGAAAACCGTAGTTGCAAGAGTGTAAACGCTGTAAAATATGGCATTTTCAGCAATTCAAAGGTAGATATCTCTTGATCTATTTGTCCGATTCCAACCATAATCACCCCTTTTTTAACTCTTATGGTCATATACAATCTGGGCAAGTTTGAGAGAGCTTGGATAAATATTGTGGCCTCTAGAGTGTAAACACTGTTAAATATATATTTTTCAGCGATTCAAAGGTAGATAACTTTTGACTTATTGATCTGATTACAACCATAATTGAACTCATCCGAAGTCTTATAGTAATATACAATCTGAGTAAGTTTGAGAAAGATTGGATAAAATGTGTAACCTCTAGAGTTTAAACATCGTTAAATATGGTATTTTCAGCAATTCAAAGGTAGATAACTCTCGACCTATGAGTCTGATTTCAACCACAATCAAACTCATCTGAACTCTTATAGTCATTTACAATCTTAGCAGGTTGGAGATAGATTGGATAAAAAGTGTGGCCTCTAGAGTGTAAACACTGTTAAATATGGCATTTTCAGCAATTTAAAGGTAAATAACTCTTGATCTATTTGTCCGATTTCAACCAAAATCGAATTCATCCGAACTCTTATGGTCATATACAATCTGGGCAAGTTTTAGAAAGATTGGATAAAAACTGTGACCACTAGAGTGTAAACACCGTTAAATATGGCATTTTCAGCAATTCAAAGGTAGATAACTCTTGATCTGTTTGTCCGACTTCAACCAAAATCGAACTCATCCGAACTCTTATGGTCATATACAATCTGGGCAAGTTTAAGAAATATTGGATAAATACTGTGGCCTCTAGAGTGTAAACACTGTTAAATATGGCATTTTCAGCAGTTCAAAGGTAGATAACTCATGACCTATTTCAACCATAATCGAACTTATCTGAACACTTATGGCAATATACCATCTGAGCAAGTTTGAAAAAGATTGGATAAATACTGTGGCCTCTAGAGTGTAAACACTAAAATTGTTGACGCCGGACATTCAAGGATTTCAAAAGCTCACCCTGAGCTAGCTCAGGTGAGCTAAAAAGGGATCATTAGAGTTTTTACTGTCAGACCTGCATCAAGTGGCACTGGATATGGCTAGGGTTGAGTCAAATTTGACCCTAGGGTTTTGATTTTTTACAATTTAAAAGTGATCTAGTAGAAGATACTATTCATGAAATATCTAAGGTGTGGGAATAGTGGTTTTTTACAAAAAACTTGTTTAAAGTTTTTCACTTTTTTAAATAAATTTCAATAAGTAGTCCACATTTGAATTTCATTTTAACAATTTCTGTAGAGAAGCATCCAAGGAACACCGTCAGCAATGTAGTTTTTCCCTCAAACTCTCGGTTTCAGAGGAGATGTCGCTTGAAGTAAATTTGAACGGACGGACAGACGGAAGTTCTAACGGGAGGATACTTATGTGGCTATTCTCTATGCATTTCTTTTGGGTGGCTAGCCACACAAGCGACAATTTATTTTTGCTCTAACTTGGAAAAAAATGATCTGGAGGCTAACCCTACCCCTAACCCTATGTCCCACAACTGGCCAGGTTAATGTCACAAGAAATGGCCAGGTTAATGTCACAAGAGACGGCCAGGTTAATGTTTTTCAATTATGGGGCTAAGAATTTTAGCCACATAAGTACCCTTCCGTAAGCACGGACGGACGGACGGTGGGCGATAACAACAGCTCACCTTGAGCCTTCGGCTCAGGTGAGCTACAAACGAAAAAAATACTTACAAAATCTTAACAGATGATAGCTTAAAGCAGACTGAGAGTAAAGCAGAATGGGCTTTAGTGTGCATTCTGCTTTACGTTCAACCTGCTTTAAATGGTTACCTATCTTCAAAACTAGAGATAGGCTATGGGGTAATGAGTTAAGACACATTCTGCTAGAATAAAGAAAATATTTCTTATACATGTACATGTTTACATAATCGTGATTGTATAAATTGAACTATTCTTCAGTGGAGATATAAATTGAATGCCTATCTATGGAGTAGAGGGTTAAATTACATTTCACCAATTACCCCATAGCCTGTCTCTAATTTTTAGCTCACCTGAGCTAGCTCAGGCTGAGCTTTTGCAATCCTTGAATGTCCGGCGTCCGTCGTCAACAATTTTAGTGTTTACACGCTAGAGGCCACAATATTTATCCAATCTTTCTCAAACTTCTTCAGATTGTATATTACCATAAGAGTTTGGATGAGTTCGATTATGGTTGAAATCCGACCAATAGGTCAAGAGTTATCAACCTTTGAATTGCTGAAAATGACATATTTAACGGTGTTTACACTCTAGAGGCCACAATATTTATCCAGTCTTTCTCAAACTTGCTCAGATTGTATATTACCATAAGAGTTTGGATGAGTTTGATTATGGTTGAAATCTGATCAATAGTTCAAGAGTTATCAACCTTTGAATTGCTAAAAATGCCATATTTAACAGTGTTTACACTCTAGAGGCTACACTATTTATCCAATCTTTCTCAAACTTGCTCAGAATGTGTATTACTATAAGAGTTCGAATGAGTTGGTTACGGTTGAAATCGGACCAATAGGTCAAGAGTAATCTACCTTTGAATTGATGAAAATGCCATATTTTGCAGTGTTTACACTCTAGAGGCCACATTATTTAACCAATCTTTCTCAGATTGTATATTACCATAAGAGTTCGGATGAGTTCGATTATGGTTGAAATTCAAGAAATAAGTCGAGAGTTATCAACCTTTGAATTGCTGAAAATGCCATATTTAACAGTGTTTACACTCTAGAGGCCACAATATTTTTCCACTCTTTCCTTTCTAAAACTTAACCAAGATTGTATATTACTATAAGATTTTAGATAAATCAATTATGGTTGAAATCAGACCAATAAGTCAAGAGTTATCAACCTTTGAATTGCTGAAAATGCCATATTTAACAGTGTTTACACTCTAGAGGCCACACTTTTTATCCAGTCTTTTTCAAACTTGCTCAGATTGTATATTACCATATAAGAGTTTGAATAAGTGCAATTATGGTTGAAATCGAACCCATAGGTCAAGAGTTATCTGCCCTTGAACTGCTGAAAATGCCATATCTTACAGCGTTTACACTCTTGCAACTACAATTTTCAATGGATATTGATTATACTTGCAAACATTTAGTATATAGCTATAAGTTCTCGCAATTATTGTTGAAATCTAATCATTGTGTCAATAGTTATCTGCCATTGGTATACTTTGAAATGCTAGAAAAGGCTTCATTTCAGTATTGTTTAGGCTCTAGTTTTCTGCCCTTGATGTACTCTACTATACTAGAATTATGAGGTTGTATTCCAAAATTGTTTAGCTATACTACAAATTTGAATAGATTTAGATTAAAACGGGTGAAACAGAAAGGCAAAGCTATCAGGCTTCAGTACAACAGGTGAGCGATATCAGGGCCTTCAGGCCCTCTTGTAAAACAAGAGGCCCATGCGGGCCTAAATATCGCTCACCTGGAAAAACCAACACAAGGGTCACATGACCCATGGGGTGAGATCATTTTTTACCCCAGAGACATAATTTCAAAAATCTTGCTGATGAACTTGTAAATTAAGTGTGCTGTCAAATATTTTGTACATGGAAGGTTTCAGACAGGAAGACTTTTCATTGAAAAAATCTATTTTTAGCAAATATGACCCAGATATGCAACAGACCCGAAACCATATCAGCAATATTGGTAAAGAACATCTAAAAGTGTCACTATGCTAAATATCAAAGCTCTTGCCATAGTAGTTTCAGAGAAGAATATTTCACTACATAACTCTATGTAAAACTGCAACCCCTAGGGCCTTGGCAGTTTGAACCCAAGGGGCATAATTCGAACAATCTTGATAGAGGACCTAAAGATGATGCTTTGTGCCAAATATCTAAGCTCAGGGTACTGTGGTTTCAAACAAGAAGATTTTTTAAGATTTCATTGAAAAAATCTATTTTTAGCTCCTGTGACCTGGATATGCAACGGACCCGAACCATATTTACAATATTGGTTAAGGGCTTCTAGAAATGTCATCATGCCAAATATCAAAGCTCTGGCCATATTAGTTTCAGAGAAAAAGATGTTTGAAGATTTCACTATATAACTCTATGTAAAATTACGACCCTGGGGTGGGGTCATTTTTGACCCAAGGGACATATAATTTGAACAATATTGATAGAGGACCTGAAGACGATGCTTTGTTCCAAATATCTAAGCTCAGGGTACTGTGGTTTCAGACAAGAAGATTTTTTAAGTTTTCATTGAAAAAATCTATTTTTAGCTCCTGTGACCTAGATATGCAACGGACCGGAAATGTTTGAACAACTTTAAAAGAGGACCATATAAGGATCATTCACGCAAAGTTTGGTATAAATATATCCAGTAGTTTGGGAGGAGATGTCGTTTAAAGAAATTGTTGATGACGAACGGACGAATGACGACGGACAGAGGACGATCAAAATAGCTCACCTTGGCACTACCTGCCAGGTGAGCTAAAAAGGTGACCACTTAAAGTAGATTGTAAGTAAAGCAGAAGGTGCCTTAAGGCGCATTCTGCTTTACTTTCAGCCTGCTTTAAGCTGGCACCTACTAGGATATAGACAATATTTCTCATGGCACATATTTATGATGGTATAAGTTAACTATTTTCTTCAGTGGAGGGAAAAAATTCAGAGGCCTAAAAAGGCCTATTTATGGGTTAAGAGCAAAGTATATTCAAGATTGGTGCAGTAGTAACATACTAACCTCAGCATAATAGTGTTTCCCTTTATTGATACAAAAATTGCAAACAAAGCGACATCAATATCAATGAACAATTAATAAACTACTTGACTGACATCAATTTGATCCAGATACCATATTGCTTGTTATCTAATAAAGATCCGAAGTTTTGATAGTAATGTATACACAATTTTAACTCTGTGTGCATGCTGGGTAACTTTTTCGTCTGCAACAATTGTCGTTTGCTTTTGTTCTAATAATAGATTTTCTAAATTTCTTTTCAAAACAGGGTCAGAGAGTCAAACAGTTTAGATCCTGATGAGACGCCTCATTTAGAGGTGTCTCATCTGGATCCAGACTGTTTGCAAAGGTAATCATAATCAGTGTGGCAGATATATCTGCCGCTAGCATGGTAAGAGTTAACCATGATTATGCTGTTAACTCTTTCCTTCCTGAAACTTTAAATGGACAATTCCAGTTTCCATTTTAGTCTAGTCCATTTCTGACTTTTAAGGGTTGTTTTTGTCAATGTTTGACATTATGACAAACAGTGAAGACCCTGATCAGAGGGCTCCTTTCTGAGCCCTCTGATCTGGGTATTCACTGTTTGCATAGGACAAGTGTACTTTTCACATGTTCACTGTTTGCAAAGGACGCTAATATGCGGGACTAGGGCTCAAAAGGTTAATGTCTGTTTTAAAACTTCGAAAGTGAAAATGATTCCAATTTAATATTATTGTCTTTAACTTGAAACTTAAATAACTGGATCAGAATCTGATGCAAAGTTACTCCATGCCTTATCTAGATCCAAACTGATTGCAAATATCAGTCAAGTTGTGCTTAGGAAGGGTGAAAATATCAGCAAGGCAACACTACATATCATCAATAAATCTGCACATTTCACTCTACAGTAAGACCTCTCTATTACAATCACTGAAAATAAGAGGTTTTGATGGAGATATAAGAATTTACAGTATTTTAAAAACAGTAAAACCCCTTTATTTATTATTACGACACTAGATTATTTTATCTACTCTGTGTTTAAGGCAGGTAGATGCTGAAAGTAGATTAAATTAAAACAGAAAGCTCATTTTTGTTTTACTTTCATCTAGCATTAAGTAGCCACTACCTGTCTTTCATACTGTAAATTAGCTCTCAGTTTAGTGGTTGTTATAGAATGATTGATACAGAGCTCCAGATGAGGGGAGTATTTCGTATTTCTAAAACTAAAATCTTTATTTCTGCATTAAACCTTATGGTGTCACTACTCATAAGAATCCTCTCATCAAGACGATTCTCATTACACCATAGGATTTAGTGCTGAAATGAGTAAGAAAATGTTTACAGTTTACTCCCTCTTTTCTGGAGCCCTGAAAGATGTGTTTTACTGTACTCTATAAAGTTATCGCCCAGATGATATAGCTCCCTACACTTGTGTCACAACTTACTTGTCATTTAGTCTCTGATATTTTAACAAGGTTAAAGTTTAACCCATTACCCCATAGCCTGTTTCTAGTTTGGAGACAGGTGACCACTTAAAGCAGGTTGAAAGTAAAGCAAAAAGTGCCTTAGGGCACATTTTGCTTTACCTTGAACCTGCTTTAAGCTACCATCTGCTAGAATATAGAAAATATTTCTGATGGTTCTTATTTGTGACAGTAAACATTGAAACTATTTTCTTCAGTACTGTAGAGGAATAAACTTAAGGCGTAAAAAGGTGTATTTATAGGGTAATGGGTTAAAAGTTACAACTATTCTCACTGATCTGCATAAACAGCAAAGTTAAATTTTTTAGCTTTCTTTATCTTTCGCTTACAAGTAAAAGTATTCTCATCCACAGGTAGCCTTTCTGATAAAAGTTCATCTTTGAAAATAAGTTCCATTAGTGGAGGTACTTTCATTGTTTTTTTCACTACTGTTACAGAATTGTCATTGAACGGCCGACAGTACTCTTCCTCTTGGTCCCTCGGAATAAGGCGCCAATCTTCTTTGTGACCACTTTTTATCTCGCAGATGCCCAAGTTACGACCACGAAACACTTTTTCTCCATAGGCAACTCCTCTTGTATACCCCTGCAAGAACAATTGATTTTAAGATTGTTTTATATTGAAGATTTAGATACTATTTTGTTACACACAACAATATCCATCTGTCCCATAATCCCATAGCCCATTTCTATTTTTGAAGACAGGCGACCACATAACTGTTTGAACCCTATTCACGCATATACGCATCCTTTGCAAACAGATACCTGTCATAAGTACATTTTTTCATATCCAAACAGTGTAGGCCCTGATCAGAGGGCTCTTAAAGGCACTCTCTGATAAGGGTCTTTACTGTTTGTCATATTGTTATGTACATTTATTTATGCTTTTCGGTGGATTACCACGATATAGCAGTGGATGATCACTTGGTAATCCACTGCAGTGGATTATCACCAATCGCTTTTATTATGACTTTTCCCCGTAGGGCTCCCCAAGAATCGTAGTCAATCGTGTCTTATCGTTAAATTCCGGCAGTCCGATTTGTCGCGAACTACTCACCGGAAGAGCACGAATCCAAACTCGGGAGCAACTAAGTCATTCGGATGACGTCATTATACCGCCAACTGTCACGCGCATGTGTTCGACATAAAACGTGGGGCTCAACACGGGATAAATAATGTACGTTCGCTTTCAATTTTTAAACAATTTCGTTTAAAAAGTGGCTTCAAAGCATAAATAAATAGAATAACTGTGTTTTTTCAGTGTAAGATCGAATTTAATCCATTTCGTGAACATCAGACTGTTATATTTTCACTCGTGGCTTCGCCACTCGTGAAAATATAACGTCTGATGTTCACTCAATGGATTAAATTTCGATCTTACACTGAAAAAAACAGTTATCCTCTATGTATTGAAAAAAATAATCATAAATAGCCAAAATGGATTAGACTAAATTTGATTTTTCAGGGAGCAAAAAAGGGTTAAAGCAGGGGTTGAAAGTAAAGCAATATTAGTTACAATAATTATATATCATAAACAAAAACTCCAGAAAAGCTTTAACTGTTGAGGTCAAAGGTCAAGATGACCTAAATCTTCTGATCAGGGTCAACACTTTAAACAAATGTACATACGGGTTTAAAATCTGGGGTATGGGACCATTTCTACTACAAGAGGACCATGCCGGCCTAATATCGCTCACCTTGGAAAACCCAGACAATGGAGTCCTGTGACCTAGAAATGCAATGGACCGGAACCATTTTAAAATTATTTGTAAAGGTAGATGTCTCACCATACCAAATATCAAAGCTCTGGCCATGTTAGTTTCAGAGAAGATTTTTGAAGATTTCACTTGAAAGTATTTAACACAATGTAAAATTGTGATGTGAAATTCTGTCTATTAGACCATTAAATGTCCTCGGAACTCCGTTACTTTGCCGGTCCCCAAAAAGTCTGGGAAATAATAACATTTTACAGTTTAAAGAAGTCCTGGAGAAATAGGCTATCTTGGAAAACACAGGATTTTGACCTCAAAATCGGACTCTGCTAACCTTTTTCAACAGAAAAATCAGGGGCTAGCGCCCCAGAGCCCCCCATGATGGCCTCATAATAAAAGACAAAATGGAGACATTTTTACTAATGCATGGGCCAATTGGCAAACTGTTGGTAAGGAAGACCGTGGGGACCGGCAAAGTAAACTCTATCCCAAATAAGATTGAGTTAAAA
This sequence comes from Gari tellinella, assembly GCA_922989275.2. Lineage (NCBI taxonomy): Eukaryota > Metazoa > Mollusca > Bivalvia > Cardiida > Psammobiidae > Gari > Gari tellinella. The sequence continues at coordinate 111,093,783 of OV277856.1, read as the reverse complement.
CCTCTTTCCTTTATAGAACCACTGTTGAGTGGAACCAGCTTGAAGAAAGCATAGTATGTACAGACATAGTTGCGATATCCTAACTGTATTGCGGATATGTAGCTCAGTCTAGAGATACAGTACTGCAGCTAGTGCAGACAGTGTGGAGAGCTTATGTCAGCTCTCCAACAATTCCACTAAAGCACCTCTCTCTCTCCTGGTGCAATAAATGCCCTTGGCCCTGCACTGTATTTAATTAGATTCAGATTGAGGATAAATGGAAATGTTAAAATGTGACAGATGGATTTTCATCGCCTCAATAGCAATGCCAAACGCCGAAAGGGAGCGTGGCCGTCGGCGATCTTATAAATATGCACGATTCAATGGCTTCCAAACCAACATTTTTTTCGAGCTTAAACACCCATTATTGATAGAACTTCCAAGAACGGGATCAAACCACAAGAAAAATCATTCCGAATGATTTAAATTAAGTTTACCACGAGGCCACTTGAAGTTTTCAATACTGAAAAACTGACGCGAAAAAAAAGTTAAATGCACCATTTATATATCTACATCTACATGTACATGGTTACGCTGAACTGTCATAAAATCTGACAATACTGCAGCGGCGCACAGACAGAAAAATAAAGAGAACGATAGAAAAGTTAGAAAAAGACACGGACAAGAAAACTGAAGAAATGCACATATAGACAAAGTAAGAAAAAGAGAAAGTGTCACCAAACCATTTTCGACTCATCTGAGTATGACCAATCCAGCTTGGGAGGCCCTGCTGGGGTACGAAACCCCGCTGGCACAGCTCTTACTCGTCATGTGAGTATACCGGTGGTTGGCTTAGTACATTTAATACAGAGTAATGAAAAAAGCGATTTCTGAGGCACAAATTGTGTTGTTTTATTTTTTTCATTTTTTTTCAAGTGTTGTCCTTTAACATCATTTTTTTTGTTTCTTTTATACATGTTTAGGTCAAGATGTACCCAATAAACACACAATATGATATCCCAGAAAATGTTTTTTAAAAAAAATCCTTTGGCATTGCTAGCCTTAAGCCTTCCCGAATCTCTGGTGACTAACCCGTCACTGGACGAATTAATAAAACATCCTAATTTTCCAGAATATTATTCGGACAGTCCCTTATAATACAATATTTTACACACAATATATCTAAGCATGTTGTCCGAATCAGATCTAGTCCGAGTATGCCTACCTTTGCATTCATTTCGGGGCGTACGCTCGTCAATCGGTAATATGACGGCTCGGGATACCGTTTTGAAAAGGCCACTCTGACAACAACTCTTCCTTCTCCCAGGTTTCTAAGATTTCTCGAGATATGGTAGAGAGATTTGCCATGATAAAAACTCTCTCTTCCGACAAATGTCACGGGCATGTTTATTTTTCTGATAATGGTTTAGTCATAACCCATTTTGGTGTAGGAGTAAATCCTGAGCTATTGCATTTGTAAACTCGGGACGAATTGCGTGACCACAGGTTATTTTTATGCCCCCAGAATCTACGATTCGGGGGCATATAGTTTTTGACATGTCTGTTGGTTTGTCCGTCCGTCCGTCCGTCCGTCTGTGCCAAAAACCTTAACCTTGGCTATAACTTTTGCCTGGACCTTTTATACTTGGCATGTGTCTTCCCTGTATCAAGACCTTTCCATCCATACAAACCTTTTTGACCTTGACATTTGACCTACTTTTGTAAAAATCTTTAAATGGCTATAACATTTGCACCAGTAGGCCCAGGGCTTTCATATTTTGTATGTATATTTCTTTTGTCAAGACCTTTCCAACCATACCAACATCTTTGACCATGCGACCTTGACCTTGACCTTTGACCTATTTAATCAAACTTTAACCAAAAACCTTAACCTTGGCTATAACTTTTGCATTTTAAAACCTGGGCATTTTATACTTGGCATGTGTATTCCTCATTGCAAGACCTTTCCAACCATACAAAACTTTTTGACCTTGACCTTGACATTTGACCTACTTTTGTAAAAATCTTTAAATTGCTATAACATTTGCACCAGTTAGCATAGGGCTTTAATATTTTGTATGTATATGTTTTGTGTCAAGACCTTTCCTACCATACCAATATCTTTGACCATGTGACCTTGACCTTCACCTTTGACCTATTTAATCAAACTTTAACCAAAAACATTAACATTGGCTATAACTTTTGCATTTTTGAACCTGGTCCTTTTATACTTGGCATGTGTATTCTTCATGGCAAGACCTTTCCAACCATACAAAACTTTTTGACCTTGTGACCTTGACATTTGACCTACTTTTGTAAAAATCTTTAAATGGCTATAACATTTGCACCAGTTGGCCCAGGGCTTTAATATTTTGTATGTATATTTCTTGAGTCAAGACCTTTCCAACCATAAAAACATCTTTGACCATGTGACCTTGACATCGATCTTTGACCTATTTAATCAAACTTTAACCAAAAACCTTAACCTTGGATATAACTTTTGCATTTTTGCACCTTGGCTTTTTATACTTGACATGTGTTTTCCCTTTCTAACCATACAAAACTTTTTGACCTTGTGACCTTGTGACCTTGACATTTGACCTACTTTTGTTGAAATCTTTAAAGGGCTATAACATTTGCACCAGTAGGCCTACGGCTTTCATATTTTGTTTATATATTTCTTGTGTCAAGACCTTTCCAACCATACCTACGTTTTTGCCCTTGTGACCTTGACCTTTGACCTTTATTTGTATAAATCTTTATACGCCTATAATAATTGAACCAGTAGGCCTAGAGCTTCCATACTTTATAGGTTTCTTGTGTTAAGACTTCTCCAACCATGCCAATGTTTCATTTACCCTAAGACCATGACTTTTGACCTACTTTTGCAAATAAGCATTACATTACAGAACATGATGCTGGCTGGGGGCATTTGTGTTTCACAAACACATTGCTTTTCATCTGATCATCACCAAACTTTCTGAAAATGTTTGTTGACATAAAATGGATACCAATTTGGATAACCAGCGGCACCAATTTATGCTAGGCCCTTTGGAGTAATGGCCCTTGAAGTCCTCAAAATGGCGCTCCACTACAGTTTCAGCTCTCTAATTTTTACGTTTGATAGTCTGGATTCCCCTCCCTGTATCATCGGGGGCATTCGTGTAACTGGGACACGCTCTTGTTTATATATTTTAACACGGAGTAAATACACAGAACAGGATTTTGCTCCTTGTTTTAAACTAGAACTATAATTTAAGTGTTAACGACGAGGCAAAACTAACGGCACAGGGCAACCACAATAGCTCACATTGAGCCTTTGGCTCAGGTGAGCTAAACAAGAGGACATAGGTCCTGAAGCGCTCAACTGGGTACACCACGTAAACATGACCCAGTGACCTAGTTTTTGACCTAACATTAGAATCTGACTTAGATATCAACAGGAACGTAGATTATCTAAATATACGTTCCTGATATCAATGAGGCAACTATTTTGACCAAGTTTCATTTAAGATCCAATGAGATTTGTAGCCTCTACTAGAGTTTTAAGGGATCTGGGTGTATCACCCTTAAAGCGACTCGCAAGTTCGCAACCAGATGGTGCATTTGCAAAAATAAAATAAAATACTCAAATATAACCAAATGGGTAGCATTATCATGCATCTGGCATTGGAAAAATATGACCAGTCGAATAACACCCTCTCGAAAAGTCTTAAAATCTTATTTTTTTAGATATTTTCCATCATTTTATCCATAGCGTCGAAAGTTGCTATAGAAATTGATCACGGGCTCAGATTTAAACCTGAGTCGAATTATGAAGTTGTTTGCACTTTCGATCGCTACTCAGTGAAATACGTTAAATTGATACGAGATAAGTGGATATTTCCGTGGCCCATTTGTCTAAGCGGTTTCCCTATTTTGCCTTCTGTCCGCCAATGCCGGACCCCGGGTTGGAATCCCACCAGAGCCCAATATCTTTTTTATTGAAATACATTTTTTTAAACAGAATTTCTTAACCTAAACTAATTCTTAACCATTTATATAAGCGTTTGACACATATTTACAAAGCTAAATCTGGTTGCGAGTCTCTTTAAGCTAAAATTTTCAAAGTGTCAAAATTTTGTTCTTTCATGTTTATTTTGGAAGATATAAGCTTCAGTAAAATCTATTTTAAACAAAAGTGTGTTCCATTTAATACAAATATGAAAGCCCTGTGCCTATACACATGCAACTGTTATATAGGCATTTAAAGATTTTTACAAAAGTAGGTAAAATGTCAAGTTCAAGGTCAGACATTGGTATGGTTGGAAAGGTATTGACATTAGGAAGACACATGCCAAGTATAAAGGCCCAGGTGCAAAAATGTTTAAATAGTTCAAAGGCCAAGGTCACATATGGTCAAAGACGTTGGTATGGTTGGAAAGGTATTGACACGAAGAAGACACATGCCAAGTATAAAAGGCCCAGGTGCAAAATGTTCAAATAGGTCAAAGGTCAAGGTCACATGGTCAAAGACGTTGGTATGGTTGTTAAGGTCTTGACACAAGAAATATATATATACAAAATATGAAAGCCCTGTGCCTACTGGTGCAAATATTATAGCTTTTAAAACAAGAGGGCCTAAAGGCCCCGATATCGCTCACCATTTGTAATGAAGCATGATAATAGCTGTACCTTTGAATTACACCTGTTTCATTCTAAATCCATTCAAATTTGTAGTATAGCATGACCAACTCTAGTATAGTAGAGTACATCAAAGGCAGATAACTAGAGCTTAAATAATACTGAAATGCAAGCCTTTTCTAGCATTTCAAAGCATGTCAAGCCACAAGGGCATATAACTCTTGCCAGTGATCAGATTTCACCAATAATTGCACTCCTTCGAGAACTTATACCTGTATACATTGTGTGCAAGAATAATTAAAATCCATTGAAAACTGTAGTTGCAAGAGTGTAAACATTATTAAATATGACATTTTCAGCAATTCAAAGGTGGATAACTCTTGACCTATACATCCGATTTCAACCATAATCGAACTCATCTGAACTCATATCTTAGCAAGTTTGAGAAAGATTTGATAAAAAGTGTTGCCTCTAGAGTGTAAACAGGTTAAATATGGCATTTTCAGCAATTCAAAGGTAGATTACTCTTGACCTATTGGTCCCATTTCAACCACAATCAACCTCATTCCAACTCTTATGATAATATATAATCTGAGCAAGTTTCAGATAGATTGGATAAAATCTGTGGCATCTAGAGTGTAAACACTGTTAAATATGGCATTTTCAGCAATTCAAAGGTAGATAACTCTTGACCTATTTCACCCATTATATAACTCATCAGAACTCTTATGGTAATATACAATCTAAGCAAGTTTGAGAAAGATTGGATTAGAATTGTGACCTCTAGAGTGTAAACACTAAAATTGATGATGACCGACGACGAACGACGGACATTCAAGGATTGCAAAAGCTCACCCTGAACTAGCTCAGGTGAGCTAAAAAACAAAAGTAGGTTACATGTCAAGGTCAATGACATTAGTATGGCTGGAAAGGTCTTGACACGAGGAAGACACATGCCAATTATAAAAGGCCCAATAGCAAAAATGTTTAAAAAGGTCAAAAGTCAAGGTCACATGATCACGTTGGTATGGTTGGAAAGGTCTCGACACAAGAAATATACATACAAAATATGAAAACTCTGTGCCTACTGGTGCAAATGTTATAGCCATTGAAATAATTTTAAAAAGTAGTTCAAAGAGGTGTGTATGGTTGGAAAGGTCTTGACACGAGGAAGACACATGCCAAGTATAAAAGGCCTGGGTGCAAAAATGCAAAAGTTATAGCAATAATAGCCAAGGTTAAGGTTTTTGGTTTAAGCTTGATGTTGGTATTGTTTGAAAGGTCTTGATACTAGAAATATACAAACAAAATATGAAAGCCCTGGGCCTTGGTGAAATGTTATAGCCATTGAAAGATTTTTACAAAGTAGGTCAAATGTCGAGGTCACAAGGTCAAAAAGGGTTGTATGGTTGGAAAGGGGTTGAAACGAGGAATACACATGCAAAGTATAAAAGGCCCAGGTGCAAAAAATGTAGCCAAGGTTAAGGTTTTGGGTTAAGTTTGATTAAATAGGTCAAAGGTCAAGGTCACATGGACAAAGACATTGGTATGGTTGGAAAGGTTTTGACACAAGAAATATATTTTTTAAATATGAATGCCCTGGGCCTACTGGTGCAAATGTTATAGCCGTTTAAAGATTTTTACAAAAGTCTAAGGTCTAAGGTCAAAGGGACAAGACAAAAAGAGTTGTATAGTTGGAAATGGGTTGACACGAGGAATACACATGCCAAGTATAAAAGGCACAGGTGCAAAAATGCAAAAGTTATGGCCAAGGGTAAGGTTTTTGGCATAGACAGACAAACCAACAGACAGTTCAATAACTATATGCCCCCGAATTGTTGATTCTGGGTGCATACATGACCCACATTGAACTTGATCTAGATATCAGAGGCAAATATTTTGATCACGTTTCATTAAGATCTAGTAAGATTTGTAGCCTCTAGAGAGTTAACAAGGTGTTTCCCTAACAGAGTTGCCCTTTTGATACTAAACAAGTATTCAAAGTTTCAAGTTAATATATTTGATAGTTATTAAGATATTTCAATTTACAAACTTTTAATCAATAACACAAGGGCAATAACTCTGGAATGACACATCCCAGGGTTACCTGCCTTGTAATGAGTTGCTCTTTTGATACTGAACAAGTATTTCAAGTTTCAAATGGATACCTTGGATAGTTATTGAGAAATGATGTCTTACAAAACCTTATTCTAAAAACTTCACCGACGCAGACGACAGGACGACGACAAAAGCTCGACTTTTCGAAAAAGTCCAGCTACGAGGGGTGTTCAAACAAGAGCCCCATGGGGCATATTTCGCTCACCTGAGAATAACTGACAAAATGGAGAAAAAGATTTATGTCCAGGACAGAGTCATTTTTTACTCGATTGGCATAATTTGAACAATCTTGAAAGAGGACCTGTAGATGATGCTATGTGCCAAATATCTAAGATCAGGGTACTAGGGTTTTAGACAAAAAGATTTATCAAGTTTCCATTGAATTTTTTTTTTTAGCTCCTGTGACCTACTTATGCAACAGACTGGAACCATTTGAACAAAATACCTAAAGGACATCTAGAAGTGTCACCATGATGAATATCAAAGCTCTGGCCGTATTAGTTTCAGAGAAGAAAACGTTTGAAAATTTCACTATATAACTCTATGTAAAACTGTGACCCCTGGGGCGGGGCCAATTTTGACCCTAGGGACATAATTTGAACAAACTTGATAGAGGACCTGTAGATGATGCTATGTGCCAAATATCTAAGCTCTGGCCCTTGTAGTTTCAGACAAGAAGATTTTTTAAGTTTTCATTGAAAAAAACCTATTTCTAGCTCCTGTGACCTACTTATGCAACCGACCGGAACTATTTGAACAAAATATGTAAAGGACATCTAGAAGTGTCACCATGATGAATATAAAAGCTCTGGCCATATTAGTTTCAGAGAAGAGGACGTTTGAAAATTTCACTAAATAACTCTATGTAAAACTGTGACCCCCGGGGCGGGGCCAATTTTGACCCCAGGGACATAATTTGAACAAACTTGATAGAGGACCTGTGATGATGCTATGTGCCAAATATCTAAGCTCTGGCCCTTGTAGTTTCAGACAATAAGATTTTTTAAGTTTTCATTGAAAAAATCTATTTTTAGCTCCTGTGACCTACTTATGCAACCGACCGGAACCATTTGAAGAAAATATGTAAAGGACATCTAGAAGTGTCACCATGATGAATATCAAAGCTCTGGCCATATTAGTTTCAGAGAAGAAGACGTTTGAAAATTTCACTATATAACTCTATGTAAAACTGTGACCCCCGGGGCGGGGCCAATTTTGACCCCAGGGACATAATTTGAACAAACTTGATAGAGGACCAGTAGAAGATGCTATGTGCCAAATATCTAAGCTCTGGCCCTTGTAGTTTCAGACAAGAAGATTTTTAAAGTTTTCATTGAAACAAGAGGGCCAGAATGGCCCTTGATCGCTCACCTGACCATGGTAACACTAGGATGGGTCACGTGATTTCAGAAAAGAAGATTTGTAAAAGGTGACCCCCAGGGCGGGGCCAATTTTGGCCCCAGGGGCAAAATTTGAACAACTAAGATAGAGGACCTGTAAACGATGATATGTGCAAAATATCTAAACTCAGTGTACTATGGTTTCAGAAAAGAAGATTTTTGAAGTTTTCATTGAAAAAATCTATTTTTAGCTCCAGTGACCCAGATATGCAACAGACCAGAACCAATTCATCCATATATATGAAGGACATCTAGAAGTTACATCATGCCAAATATCAAAGCTCTGGTCATATTGGTTTCTGAGAAAAAGATGTTTGAACATTTTCCTATGTAACTCTAGGTAAAACGGTGACCTCCGGGGCGGGGCCAATTTTGACCCCAGGGACAAAATTTTAACAACTTTGATAGAGGGCCTGTAGACGATGCTATGTACAAAATATCTAAGCTCAGTGTACTATGGTTTCAGAAAAGAAGATTTTTGAAGTTTTCATTGAAAAAAATCTATTTTTAGCTCCGGTGACCCAGATATGCAACAGACCAGAACCAATTCAACAATATGTGTAGGACTTCTAGAAGCTATACCATGCCAAATATCAAAGCTCTGGTCATATTGGTTCCAGAGAAAAAGATGTTTGAACATTTCACTATATAACTCTATGTAAAACTGTGATCCCCGGGGCGGGGCCAATTTTGACCCCAGGGACAAAATTTGAACAAATTTGATAGAGGATCTGTAGACGATGCTATGTGCAAAATATCTAAGCTCAGTGTACTATGGTTTCAGACGAGAAGATTTTTTAAGTTAGCTCCGGTGACCCAGATATGCAACGGACCGGAACCAATTCAACAATATAAGTCAAATACCTCTAGAAGTAATACCATGCTAAATATCAAAGCTCTGGACATATTGGTTTCAGAGAAAAAGATGTTTGAACATTTCACTATATAACTCTATGTAAAACGTCTACCCCCGGGGCGGGGCCAATTTTCACCCTAGGGGCAAAATTTGAACAATTTTGATAGAGGACCTATAGGTAATGACATGTGCCAAATATCTAAGCTCTGGCTCTTGTGGTTTGTGACAAGATTTTTTAAGATTTCCTTATTTTTTCACTTTGGTTGCCATAGCAACCAGAGTTCTGCATGGTTTCAAATTCTTTGAACAACTTTGAAGAAGCTTAACCCAAGGAACATTCCTGTGAAGTTTGGTTGGAATCAGGCAAGTGGTTTTGGAGAAGATGTTTGAAGAAATTGTTGACGCATGACGCACAACGACTGACATTGACCGACCACAAAAGCTCACCTTGAGCACTTTGTGCTCAGGTGAGCTAAAAATCTATTTTTAGCTCCTGTGACCTACTTATGCAACCGACCGGAACTATTTGAACAAAATATGTAAAGGACATCTAGAAGTGTCACCATGCCGAGTATCAATGCTCTAACCATATTAGTTTCAGAGAAGACGACGTTTGAAAATTTCACAATATAACTCTATGTAAAACTGTGACCCCGGGGCGGGGCCAATTTTGACCCTAGGGACATAATTTGAACAAACTTGGTAGAGGACCTATAGATGATGCTGTGTGCCAAATATCTAAGCTCTGGCTCTTGCAGTTTTTGACAAGAAGATTTTTAAAGATTTCCTTATTTTTTCACTTTGGTTGCCATGGCAACCAGAGTTCTGCATTGTTTTTAATTCTTTGAACAAATTTGAAAGAGCTTGACCCAAGGAACATTTCTGTAAAGTTTGGTTGAAATCTGTCAAGCGGTATATGAGGAGATGTCATTTGAAGCAATTGTTAACGATGCCGGACCATCCCAATAGCTCACCTTGAGCCTATGGCTCAGGTGAGCTAAAAATAAGCGGACAGATGCTGCCATTCCCTCAGTTTTTGTCTGAGCGGCGCGAAACTTGCACATAATGATGCCTGCAGAATTCTGTACCCAGTGTTTAACTTTGTCGACATTATCTTTACGTATAATAAATGCATGGTTGTTATGGTAACATCCGGCCCAAAATGTACCAAAACGCAAATTTGTGTCGCTCCGAAAATGACGTCTATCACTTGCTTCTGAACCAATATCGTATCCAAATTTTAGCACAGTATGGCGCCAGATCTTGACACGATGTCACAGCGTCTGACGTCATTTGAGCGTTATCGGCCATTTTGTTTATACAAGGTACATTAGCGTTGAACAGAGAACGGCGGTTAAAGTCTGTGTTCTCAATGGAAAAAACAGAAAAGAAACTATGGAAATGTTGGTCAAGGCATACGGCGATGCTGCAATGAAGAGAACGGCATTGCATAAGTGGTACTTGCGGTATGAAGACGGATACAAAAGTGTGATGGATGAACAGCGCAGCGGACAGATGACGTCAATAACGTCGCAGAACTTTCAGGAAATCAAAGAGCTCCTGGATAAAGACAGACGTATCACGGTTAGAGAAGTTAGCCAGCCTGTAGTGTTGGGACAATACATATTGTAGTTCATGACAGTTTAAAAATGAGGAGATTATGCGCGAGATCGATCCCTAAAATGCTGTCGGAGTGTCGGAAAGCTCAAAGGGTGGAGTCGTCAACGTGATGTTGCATGACGTTGGGCCTGGTGTGACGTTTGATTATGCTTGAAGTCAATTGTATCAAATTTTCACTGGAAATACAGAATTCTCTGGGAATCATTATGTGCAAGTTTCGCGCCGTTCAGACAAAATCTGAGGGGATGGCAGCATCTGTCCGCGTATTTTTTGAACACCCCTCGTAAAAAGGTTGTTGACTATAATGAAGTAGTGGGTGCTTCTTGAGGAAAAGGTACAAGAATGGTGGTTTTCACAAGTTGACTGTATTCACCAGCCTTGAGATGCTATGTATTTCTGAATGTATATAGAAAACAAGGCAAACTGATATTTAACATTTGAGCATTTAATACATGAAACATAAAAATAGAGAGTTGAACATGACAATATTAAATCGCCAATATGACAATTTGTTTCAACTATACATCATATAATGACAGTCTAATACATTTCATTCTGATGATATGAAGATGAATTGAAACTATTGAAACACATTCAGGGGACCATACATTTGTAGTCGAATACACACAAACCCTCTCCCTTATAGAAGCGCCTTTTAGCACATCATATTTATTCCTACACTAAAGGAAATAGTTCATATTTTTACGGTCATGAATATGTATCATAAAGAATATTTTCTTTATTCTAGCAAGTAGAAGCTTAAAGCAGGCTAAAAGTAAAGCAGAATGCGCCTTAAGGCGCATTCTGCTTTAATTTCAGCCTGCTTTAAGTGATCATATATGTCTTCAATGTTAGAAACAGACTATGGGGTAAAGGGTTAAATGTATTTATCACAAGCACTTTAGATTTCTTTCAGCTGAACCCTGAATAAATGTTGTTGGCTGAAGTCTTCCAAAAATACAATCCCAGGGCTCAAGATAAGGGGGGTATTTCAAAAACTAAAATCTTTATTTCTGAATTAAACCCTATGGTGTCACTACTCATTAGAATTGTTTCGAAGAGACGATTCTAATGAGTAGTAACACCATTGGATTTGATGATGAAATGAATGAGAAAATATTCAACTTGTTCAAGGGTTACTCTTATCTGGAGCCCTGCAATCCATGTGTCAAAGGCATGGACTCCTGATTAGGTCTAACCAGAGCTCCAGATAAGAGGGATATTTCAAAAACTAAAATATCTTTTTTATTAAATCAGGTTACCCTATGGTGTCACTACGCATTAGAATTGTCTATGAACGCTTCTAATGAGTACTTACATCATAAGGTTCTTGATGAGGCATAACATACTGTGGAGACATTGGTCCAAGGTAAAAGCTCAAATCTGACCAATCAAATGCTTGAGAACGATCTCAGAATCAATGCAAACTCCTTATAACCTTGGATCCTTGTTTGAAAGGTTGCATGGGTCTTCGGTCTTAACTAAACAATAATATTGAAAGGGCCCACCACTCAATCAGCTGCATCAACCATGAAAGAAGTTTATTTAACCCATTTACCCATCACTTTGCCTTTTTATGACTTTAATTTATTCCTTCCTGAAGAAAATAGATCCAATTTATTGTCATGAATCTGCTGCATAATAATTATGTTCTTTATAGAACTATATTCTTTATCCTATCAGACGGTAGCTTAAATCAGGCTGAATGTAAAGCAAAATGTGCCACAAGGGGCATTCTGCCTTATGTTCAACCTGCTTCAAGTGGTCAACTGTCTTCAAAACTATAAACAGGCTATGGGGTAATGGGTTAATAATCCCAAAACTATTTAACATTCATTCATCCATGAACAAAGATTAACCCTCTCAAAAAGAAATTGAATATCATGATTCAGATGAAAATTTAATGTTAAAAATTTCATTCTTTGCTAGTATCGTGTATGATTGTATAAATACACTCCTTTACAAACCAGAACAAACGGAATTTGTGACAAAGACACAATGTGACATCATGCAATAACTTTCTTTTATGTACAGTAAAGTTCACAAGTATGATCATCACTCTTCACCAATAATTGGCCCGATTAATCCAATTGATGTGAGTGTATGGTGTGTAATCATCTATAAACAATCGAAGGCTGAACTTACAGAAGGTTTATATTTGATCATCTATGTTGATCCCATCAGAGCTTTCTGCCTAACATTTTTCCTGCATTTAGTAAATTAGTAGTCACTGTTTTAAAGACTGCTACTTTACCTTCTGTTTATCAGCAATTCAAAACAAGTTTGATAGCATACAAGACTGAACTGGTCTTCATAAGGCTATGGCAAACCCAAGCAACTTCTGTTCTCTGTATCTTTACAAATCAATTGCTACTTTACGACTGATAATATCCTATAATATAGTCTCTGAGTTCGTACAACTATCACTGGTCTTCCTTCTCCTCCTCTTGACCTGCTTTGCTGGACCTGTCAAAAATGGAAAACAATTACAAGAGTGTTTTTTATCACATTCAATCCTAGCGACTAGTATACTCGTCATAACAAAAATGTCAAATATTGCACCTGTGAAGAATACACTAGCCCTTTGCAAACAGTGTGGACCCCGATCAGAGGGCTCATGCAGGAGCCCTCTGATCAGGTTCTGCACTGTTTGTCATTTTGTTATATATGTATATTGTTAAAATCAACCTTAAATAGTTATAATTTATGGAGCTTTATGCTTTACCTTCAGTATGCTTTAAGTTGAACCTTTGAATACTCCTTCAGTATATCAAGGGTGACTTATAACAAGGACATAACTCTGGAATTTATCACCCCAAAGTTAATGTCCTTGGTTTGCAAATGACTTAAGGCGTATTCTTCTTTACTTTTAACCAGCATCAATAAGTCATTTGTCTTGAAAACAAGAAACAGGTTATGGAGTAAAGGGCTATATTTATATCTGCATGACTAGTGCATGACCAGGAAATTACGTTTTTACAAATCAAGGGCAATAACTTTTGGGTGACAAATTGCAGGGTTACCTGTCTTGTTGAAATGAGTTGTCCTTTTGATATTGAATAAGTACACAAAGTTTCAAATGGATATCTTATTAGTAATTGAGAAATGTTTTCTTATAAACAAGAGGACCAGAACGGCCTGCCTTAAATCGCTCACCCGACCATGGTGACAATAAGATTGGCCAAGTTATTTCAGAAAAGAAGATCTGTTAATTTTCACTAAAGTTATACAAGGAAAATTGGCCTCATCCACTGGTAGCCATGTTTTTAAGCTAAAATATTTATTTTGAGAAATCTGGTTGAGTGTCACCTATGGAACCTTTGTGTAGTGTATTTTCAAATGGGGTAAACTGTTTCAGACAAGAAGTTTACAGTTTGCATTGAAAAATCTATTTTTAGCTATGGTGACCTAGATATGCAACAGACTAGAACAATTTCAACAACATTGGTAAAGGACTTAGAAATAGAAGAGGCACCATACCAAAAATTAGAGTGCCATTTTATATCCTTGGGGCAAATCTTGAATAAACTTAGTCTTGATAGAGGACCTGTAGAAGATGCTATGTGCCAAATATTTAAGCTCCGTGTACTATGGTCTCAGATAGGAAGACTCAAGTTTTTATTGAAAAAATCTATTTTTAGCTAGTGCCCTAGATATGCAACAGACCAGGACCAATTCAACTTAAAGAGACTCGTAACCAGACTTAGCATTAAAAATAGTAATTTGTAAATATGTGTCAAACGCTTATATAAACGGTAAAGAATTAGTTTAGGATATTTCAATATAAAAAAATATTGAGCTCTGGTGGGATTCTAACCCGGGGCCCGACATGGGCAGACAGAAGGCAAAATAAGGAAACCGCTTAGGCCACAGAACTATTCATATATCTCGGATCGATTTAACGTATTTCAGTGTGTAGCGATGGAAAGTAAATACAACTATATAATTCGGCTCGGTTTATGTCTGAGCCCGTGATCAATTTCTATAGCGTCTTTAGACGCTATGGATAAAATGATGGAAGATATCTAAAAAAGATTTGAAGACTTTTCTAGAGGGTGTTTTCATATTTTTCCAGTGCCAGATGCACGATTATGCTACCCTTTTGGATATATTTGAGCATTTTATTTTATTTTTGCAAATGCACCATCTGGTTGCGAGTCTCTTTAAAGGAAAAGTACCTCTAGAGTTTACTACATGTCAATGATCAAAGCTCTGGCCAGATTAGTTCCAGCAAAGATGTTTGAAGATTTCACTACATAAATCTATGTAAAGCGGTGACCCCCGCGGCAGGGCCAATTTTTACCCAAGGGGCAAAATTTGAACAATCTTAAAGATGATGCTATGTGCCAAATCTTTGTGGTTTTTGACAAGAAGATTTTTTAAGACTTCCTTATACATGTAGTTCACTTCAGTTGCCATGACAACCAGAGTTCTGAATTGTTTCAAATTCTTAAATAACTTTGAAAGAGCTTTACTCAAGGAACCTTCCTATAAAGTTTGGTTGTAATCAGGCATGTGGTTTTGAAAGAGATGATGTTTAACCCATTATCCCATAAAACACACCTTTTTACACCTTTAAATTATTCTACAATTGAAGAAAACAATTCCAATTTATGCAGCCGCATGAATATGTATAAAAAGAAATATTTTCTGTTCTAGCACACTTTCAATTTGCTTTAAGTGATCACTTGTCTCTATAACTAGAAACAGGCTATGGGGTAATGGGTTCAAGAAATTGTTGACACGCGACACTGATATTGACTGACCACAAAAGCTAAAATTGAGCAGGTGAGCTAAAAACTAATGGGAAAAACTTTAAAATGCAGACTACACGGTGACAATAGCTCGTTTTTTTCTTCGAAAAGTCGAGCTTAAAATGGACTAGACTTAAATGGAAACTGAAATTGTTCATTTGAAGATTCAGGAGCCAATAAGAAACTAGAACGGCTATCACTAAAGGTAATAAATACCCCCACTATGCAGCACTCTGCAGACGTTTTCAATGAGGTTTGACAATGGCAGTGCTGCCACCATCATAAAATCTTGGAAAATTTATGGCAAGTATCAAGTAAATCAGGTTGAAAGTGAAGGAGTTCGCCGTACAAGATTTTGCCTGCCAATTTCAAGGCCAAAGGTCAAGGTCACAGAGATTTGAAATGTGTGTCTTGCACATCTACTACTCCTGGGTAACATTTATGCAAAGTATCAAGTGAATCAGGTTGAAAGTGAAGGAGGAGTTGAAAGTACAAGATTTTGCCTGCCAATTTCAAGACCAATTTAAATGACAAAGGTCAAGGTCACAGAGACCTGAAAATTTTGTCTTGCACATCTACTACACCTGAGTAACATCTATGCCAAGTATCAAATGAATCGGGTTGAAACTGAAGGAGGAGTTGAAAGTACAAGATTTTGCCTGCCAATTTCAAGACCAAATTTAAGGCCAAAGGTCAAGGTCACAGAGACCTGAAATTTGTGTCTTGCACATCTAGTACACCTGAGTAACATTTATGCCAAGTATCAAATGAATCGGGTTGAAACTGAAAGAGGAGTTGAAAGTACAAGATTTTGCCTACCAATTTCAAGACCAATTTCAAGGTCAAAGGTCAAGGTCACAGAGACCTGAAAATTGTGTCTTGCACATCTACTACACCTGAGTAACATCTATGCAAAGTATCAAATGAATCGGGTTGAAACTGAAGGAGGAGTTGAAAGTACAAGATTTTGCCTGCCAATTTCAAGACCAAATTTAAGGCCAAAGGTCAAGGTCACAGAAACCTGAAATTTGTGTCTTGCACATCTAGTACACCTAAGTAACATTTATGCCAAGTATCAAATGAATCGGGTTGAAACTGAAAGAGGAGTTGAAAGTACAAGAATTTGCCTACCAATTTCAAGGCCAAAGGTCAAGGTCACAGAGACCTGAAATTTGTGTCTTGCACATCTACTACACCTGAGTAACATCTATGCCAAGTATCAAATGAATCGGGTTGAAACTGAAGGAGGAGTTGAAAGTACAAGCTTTTGCCTACCAATTTCAATACTAATTTCAAGGCCAAAGGTCAAGGTCAAGGTCACAGAGACCTGAAATTTGTGTCTTGCACATCTACTACACCTGATTAACATTTATGCCAAGTATCAAATGAATCGGGTTAAAAGTGAAGGAGGAGTTGAAAGTACAAGATGTTGCAGACAGACCGACCGCCAGGCTGATTCCAGTATACCCCCTTCAAACTCTGTTTGTGGGGGTATAATAAGCTTGAAGTTGTATTATTCACACATATAGATCTATGTGACAAGTCAGTCACAACAATGCCATCTGTCACTTACCCTGCCGTCGCAGTATCCTCACATGGGTCGTTATTTTCTTTGTTTTTAGACTTGCCAGGTGACATGAATGCTGATATACCTTTCTGCCATTCTGGTGTGGGCCTAGGACAATATGGATTTCCTCCTGCATTTTTACCTTTACCTGAAAAATATTGAAAATCTCAGGTTAAGTTCTTTTCAAGTATTTTTTTTTTAAACCCTTTCTTCCCACAGGGACCCGGCACGATTGATTTTTGAGAGAAAAAATTGTCAAAAGGTATATATAGAGACAAGGGGTACAACTGATTGTTAGTATATTCTCACCCTATCTCGACAAAAGCGGTCATATCACGAATAATAATTGATGAAACGACACCCTTTTTGCACTTCCGTCTAGCTAATATAACACCCTTCCATAAAAACATAACATGAAACCAACTGTATGGATGCACTTTCAACAGTAATTGCATTTACTCACAGAAATCAACGACTTTTGGAAAACGGGACAGGTGTTCGTTCACAGCTAACACAGCATTGACCACTACTGTACGCTTGTTTAGGCGGTAATCGAGTGTTACAGTCATTGACAACTACTGTACGCTTGTTTAGGCGGTTTATATCGTACATGACAGTCATACAGTTCCATAAATATACATCTTTGACACCGATCAAAGCTGATTTCTTCTCAAATCATTGCCGTACCAAAAAAGCCTACATGTACAAGAATAGCTTTACTGCAGAGGAAAACATGCACATTTGTTGTTGGTATTGCAATGGTTTTGGTATAAATCAGATTTGATCGGTGTAAAAAAATGGATATCCATGGAACTGTATGACTGTCATGTTTGATATTACCGCCTAAACAAGCACACAGTAGCGGTCAATGCGGTTTCAGCTGTGAACGAACACCTGTCCCGTTTTCCAAAAGTCGTTGATTTCTGTGAGTAAATGCAATTACTTTTGAAAGTGCATGCATACAGTTGGTTTTATGTTATGTTTTTATGGAAGGGTGTTATATTAGCTAGACAGAAGTGCAAAAAGGGTGTCGTTTCATCAATTATTATTTATGATATGCCCGGTTTTGTCGAGATAGGGTGAGAATGTACTAACAATCAGTTGTACCCCTTGTCTCTATATATACCTTTTGACAATTTTTTCTCTCAAAAATCAATCGTGCCGGGTCCCTGTGTTTCTTCTAATAGCAATTAGCACCCCCCCCCCCCCCCAGCCTATAACTTATAAGGCACATTGAGTAATTCTATTCTTTAAGGCAGGTGGCTGCTTAAGATAAAATGAAAGTAGAAAGATAATTTTATCTTCCGTTACCAGCCACCTGTACATTTTTAAATTACATCGGCTTCTGCGAACTTTGGGTTAATTGGGTGCCCTGAAGAGAGGGAAGTTCCTGGCTACAACTACTCATTTTGATAGAGTCCTCTGGTTCTTTTACATGTGCATTGAGACGAAGGACTCCAGCCACCTGTATTGAGCAACAAGAGGCCCATGCGGGCTTAAATATCGTTCACCTGGAAAAACCAACACAAGGGTCACATAACCCTGGTATGGGATCACTTTTCACCCCAGAGACTTAATTTTCATTGAAAAAATCTATTTTTAGCCCCTGTGACCTAGATATACAACGGACCGGAACCATATTTACAATATTGGTTAAGGGCTTCTAGAAGTGTCATCATGCCAAATATCAAAGCTCTGACCATATTAGTTTCAGAGGTAAAGATGTTTTGAAGATTTCAGTATATAACTCTATGTAAAATAACGACCCCCAGGGCGTGGTCATTTTTTTACCCCAGGGACATAATTTGAACAATCTTGATAGAGGACCTGTAGATGATGCTTTGTGCCAAATATCTAAGCTCAAGGTACTGTGGTTTCAGACAAGAAGATTTTTTAAGATTTCATTGAAAAAATCTATTTTTAGCTCCGGTGACCTAGATATGCAACTGACCAGAACCATATTAACAATATTGGTTATGGGCTTCTAGAAGAATCATCATGCCAAATATTAAAGCTCTGGTCATATTATTTTCAGAGAAAAAGATGTTTAAAGATTTCAGTATATAACTCTATGTAAATTTACGACCCCCGGGGCGGGGTCATTTTTTACCCCAGGGACATAATTTGAACAATCTTGATAGATGACCTGAAGACGATGCTTTGTGCCAAATATCTAAGCTCAGGGTACTGTGGTTTCAGACAAGAAGATTTTTTAAGTTTTCATTGAAAAAATCTATTTTTAGCTCCTGTGACCTAGATATGCAACGGACCGGAAATGTTTGAACAACTTTGAAAGAGGACCATATAAGGATCATTCAGGCCAAGTTTGGTAAAAATCTATCCAGTTGTTTCGGAGGAAATGTCGTTAAAAGAAATTGTTGGCGACGAACGGACGCAGACGGACAGAGGACGATCAAAATAGCTCACCTTGGCACTACGTGCCAGGTGAGCTAAAAATGAATCATCATTTTCATGCATATATCAGAGCAGGTTGGATGCACTATATTGCACCTATGCAGAGGAAATTGTTAAAGTTTTGCTCTTTAGCCAATTTGTTTTCTTCTTCAAAAGAGCCATCTGCACCTTTTTCCCAAATAAAGTTTAAATATTCCTTTTCCCTACACTTATTAAACCTAAGAATACAATCATGTCAAACAGTTTTGACCAAAACTGTTTTGCAGATATTAGCCAAGCTGTGCATATATTAGAAAGATGTCCGACAAAACAAATTTGAAAAGAAACTCCAGACATGGCAAACACTATAGAGCAAACAAGCTGTTCAGTGATCATATTCTTATTTTTGTCACTTATCCCTTTACTCCAAATCCTGTTTCTAACATTGAAGATAGCCAACCATTTAAAGCAGGCCAAAAGTAAACCAGGATGAGACTAAGTCTAATTCTTTACTTTTAACCTGCTCAGCTGTCTTCAAAACTAGAAAGTCTATGGGAGTGGGTTCAAGTTTCAATGGAGCACACGCCACACAGTAGATACAGCTCAAGGTATCATTATCCGATTACTCCAATACCATAAATGTGACTTGTAAGGCCTTTTAACTTCTAAGACTAATTATCTCTATACTAAAAAATGCAGCTCTTAAAAGCTGTTCTGGAAATAAATCCCTGATGGTATTTCCTAACTAAAAGTAAAGGAGGGTCTATGCTTGAAAAGCTTTTGAGTTGAGTCTGGGTTCATTCTTAAACATTTGATTGGTCAGATTTGAGCCTAGGCTCAAATCTGATCAATCAATGCTTGAGAACAAACTCGGACTCAACTTAAACACTTTATAAGTGCTGGGCCTGAAAGCCACTTTCAACCTATTTAAAATGTGCTTCACTTCAAGTGGTCAAAACTAGAAACAGGCTATGGGATAGAGGCTAATTTAGTGCAGATTTAATTGCTTGAGTACAAAAAACGACTCTAAATACCTGCAGGGGAACCATCTGTGCTAGGTCCTGCACCACCAAGAGCTTTCCTCGGTGCAGATGATGCAACAACTGTAAAACAAAAGCATTCATGTACAAATACACATTTTCAAGAAAACATACAAAACAATTCAACAAACTTAATTTACCCAATGAATCCTAGTCCCACATATACAAATTATTTCTAAACAGTGAACTTGTCAAGAGTACACTTGTCCTTTATATGCAAATAGTGAAGGAGCCAGATCAGAGAACAGATCTCGTGTTGGAGTTCGTAACAAAACATACAGGACTGGAGGTAACAACACTAGGGGCGGGAATGCCAAAAAAACTCTGAATTAAAGTGAATATAAGTGATATTTTCATTGAAAGAATATGGAGAAAAACATAGTTTTCTAACTGAAAATAACACTTACCGTAAAGTATAAACCAAACAGTTCAATTTCTGACCAAATATTAGTTATTTAAACCAACATTAGGCTGTAAAACAGTAAATGCAGAACCGCAAATTCTCATTTATCCAGAACCTTGACGTCATCATCCGGATAACAAAGGTGCTTGTACACAATCGAGTCAAATTTATACAGCATATTTGTGAAAGGTCAATTTCTAGACACTCGCTACAATTGTGAACGAAAACTGCAAGTGAGTGCCAACGCTCGCCTGTTTTGTTATCCTAATAGATAATAATAATATAACAGAAGGAACAGTGAGCTATTCTCATTGCCTTTGTCTGTCTTGACAGTTTGTCTGTCTGTCTATTGTGGGGCTCTAAATGACCTTGACCTGACATTACCAAACTTGTACTGAGCTCAAGAGGTACTTGCGTTGAGTACACATGCCAATTGTAAAGTATCTAATCACATGCAGTTCCAAAGTTATAGCCAATGTTAAATTCAACCTATTTGACTTCTAAATGACCTTGACCTTTGTCTGCTACGACGAAACTTGTACTGCGCTAGATCAAGAGTTTCGTGTGTCGAGTAGACATGCCAAATATGAAGTGTCTATAACATTGTTATATATGTCAAATTTGACCTGTAGATGACCTTGAACTTTGTCTAACAATATGATCCAAGTTGTACTGAGCTCAAATGCTTCTTGGGTTAAGTACACATGCTAAATGTCAAGCCTGTATCACATGCAGTTCCAAATTGCCAATGTTAATTTCACCCTATTTGACCTCTAAATGACCTTGACCTTTGTTTGCCAAAGACCAAACTTATACCGAACCCAAGAGCTTCTTGTGTTGAGTAGACTTGCCAAATATGATGTCTGTATCACATGTTGTTACAGAGTTATGGGAAATGTCACATTAACCCTATTTGACCTCTAAATGACCTTGACCTTTGTCTGACACGACCCAAGTTGTTTTGAGTTCAAGAGCTTCTTTGTTTGAATACACATGCCAAATATCAAGTCTCTATCACATGTTGTATAAAAGATATGGCCAATAATGAACCATCCTAATTCCTATTTCACCTGTGTTGTGTATGACCTCTAAATGACCTTGATCTATCTATCTATCTATCTTCCATTGCAGTTGAACCCTTTTGCAGGGACTTAAACTGTTGCGCGTCAACCGCCAAGACTGTTAAAAGAGTAAAATAATAAGAATAAAAGAAAGAAGAGAATGTGTTAAAAACAGGGCAGGTGTGATTTAGGGGAGATGTGTTCAATCTGGCTTACAGCCTGATTGAACTGGGGACCAGACAGGGTGACAATGTCTGCTGGCAGGACATTCCAATGGACCACTGTTCTAGGAAAGAAGGAGAATTTATGATAATCTGTTTTTGTTTGAATAATTTGGAATGCCTGAGGATGAGAGGAGCGTGAGAGTCGCTGGAGGGGGTCACATATTTGGGAAGGGGGATGGCAACCTGGTCATGCAGGATGTTATGGAACATGACCAGGCGCTGATCTATGCGCCTGAGATCTAGCCGTCTCCACTTTAATGATCTTTGTTGGACATGACCCAAATTTTACTAAGTTGAAGATCTGATTGAGGTGAGTACATATACCAAATATAAAGTCTGTATCAGATGTAACTTTGAGAAAAATAAGGTACCTGATCAATTTTGATATTTGTTTTTTGAAAATATAATTTTCTTCAAGTTCAATTTCACTAGACTTTAATTATTCCCAGTTGTTTTCCGCATTTTTTTTTTCTGCTATGTTGCTGCCCACATCTAATACCAAACTGGAACCACTGTTTGAGATGAGGTAAGCAGATCTCAAGCGCTATATCAAGTGTTTTTTTAGGCTTCTGGAAACATGGGAAGGTTCTGATGTATGAGAATCAATGATACAGCCTAAGGTTGGTTTAATAACTGGTATTTGTTTTAAAAAAATTAAATTGCTTAGAAAAAAAGCTTTCTCTCCATATTCCTTCAATGTATCTCCCAGCTGCATTTAAATTGTTTATCTAAATGGTCGTTTTTCGCTAGGTGTTCCGATGGTACAAAAGCAGAGGATGGATCGGTACAGTACTTTATCGTTTCATCGAGTAAATTCGTGCTGTACGGTGTTAACAATTTTTTTTCTTGTATTCCTTAAACACATTGTATATGTTTGGATCTATCAAAATGAAACTAACCTTTTCTTGAGCCACCACCGTCAGCTTTTGTGCGAACCATGTTTACTTTCTTATGAGATGTAGCGCGAAAAAATCCCGCGAAAACCAGTGACGGTGCGCGTTATAGTTACATTTTCATAATCCCTACACAATAGATTTTCCAGCCTCCTCATTTTTCTACTGTCTATCTCTACACATTAAATCATATACCGGCTTTTACACGACCAATTATGCTGTAGTTTGCTATAATGTCAGAAATTGTTTTTTTCTTTTATAGATCTAGATCTATTAAGGATATAGATGTTTTTATATAGAAAAGAGTTTTCACATCACGAGTCATTAGACAGTGACTGAGTAAAAACTAAATTTGTCATTTAAAAAACAACAACCTTTTTTTCTTCCTTTCTTTGTAAATGGACACCAGACGCCTATATAGACAAAAACTAGAAAATACTGACCTAGTCAGAAAGAGCCCCACAAAAAGTGTCAGGGGGAAACAAGGACAAGAGAAAACTGCAAAGTTCAGCATATAGTATTACTGAGGGGGAAAAAATTTAATACAAAATGTATAGGGAATAAGTTACCACCGATTTTTTTTTCTACGTTTATTTTTTATTTTTATTATTGTGAGCTAAAATTAACGTAAAAACAATGTCGGAAAAGTATTTTCTGGCGGTTATTTAGTCTACAAAAAAAAAAAATAATTTATGGCAGGAACGTAATGGTCTCTATTTACCTTCCTGAGCGCCGACAAGGCTAACTATTTCAAGGGCAATAACTCCAACATGTCTTGTGGGATTTAGGGTGTTATTGAACTTGAATTAGATCTTATACTAATAAACATTTTCATAAAGTTTGGTGAAGATCTAATAAAAAGTGGGTGTCAGTCCTCCAAGTTGTTACAGAGCAGACAAGGCTGAAACAGCCATTTTTAATAATTCAAGAGCAATAACTCCAACATGCCTTATGTGATTTTAGTATTAAATGAACTTTAATGACCTAGATTTTATACCAATAAACATTTTCAGCAAGTTTGGTGAAAATCCGATAAAAACTGTTTGCGTTATAGAGGGAACAAGGCTGACACATCTAATTTTTTAAAAAATAAATTCAAGGGCAATAACTATGATATGCCTTAGGTGATTTGGGTAGTATTGAACTTATTGGCAATGTTTAATTTCAACCTATTTGACCTCTGAATAGTCTTGAACTTTGTCTGCCATGACAAAACTTATACTGAACTCATGATACTTCAACATTGGATTTCAAGTGTTCCTCAACATTGAAATATGCAACGTTGAAACAATGTTGGATTTCAACTGTTCCTTGACGTTGAAATATGCAAAGTCGAAATGACATTGAACCAAGGTTGTTATCCGTCACAACCATAATTCAACTTGATTTCAACGTTGAAACAATAATGTGTGCCCGCTGGATTAATTATCTTCCATATCTATTTACAGGTGCTAAAGACAAAAACAAATCACAAACATGTTTATGACAGAAAGCTTTAATTTTTATGCCAATTGAAAATAAAATAAATTACAAAATATGATTATACATATATAATTATATAGTTTGTTTGATTTCATGATAAGCACCACTTGAATGGTATTTAGAAACAGATTGGATCCAGGGTAGGCACAGAATAACTTGGCATTTTATCATGATTGAAACTACTTAACCCTTTACCCCATAGACAGTTTCTAGTTTTAAGACAGATGAAGACTTAAAGCAGGTTGAAAGTAAAGCAGAATGCACCTTAAGGCACATTCTGATTTACTTCCGGCCTGCTCTAAGCTACAATTTGCTTAGACATAGAGACTATTTCTTATGGTACATAGTCACGACTATATAAATTGGAAATATATTTTTCTGTGGAGGAATAAATTAAAGGCGTAAAAGGTGTATTTATGGGATAACGGGTTAACCCTTTCAAATACGGACAGTAAAACCTATACTAAGCAGCTATTAAATACAGTGCCCATGAACAGTCTGTTATACAGTTTGTCGTTAAATGCAAGATAAAAATACATGTAATGAAGAAAGCTCCTACACGAGCTTTCTGCACTTTTTTATCCTGCATTTAGCAGTCATCTGGCTTAACCCTTTCCTCCATAGAAGCGCCTTTTAGTGCATTCAATTTAATCCACCACTGAAGAAAATAATTCCAATTTATACAGTCATAAAAATGAACCAAAAGAAATATTTTCTATATCCCAGCAGATGGTAGCTTAAAGCAGGCTGAAGGTAAAGCAGAATTAACCTTTAGGTGCATTCTGCTTTACTTTCAACCTGCTTTAACTCTTTGCATGCTGGGTTACTTTTTTCGTCTGCAACATATTCATCGTCCGCTATTGTTCTAAAATTATAATTTTCTAAATTTCTTTTCAAAACATGGTCACCGTGTTACGTGGTGTCTCATCAGGATCCAAACTGTTTGCAAAGGCTATCACTGTGGCAGATATATCCGCCGCTAGCATGCAAAGAGTTAAGGGATCACCTATCTTTAATACTAGCAACAGGCTATGGAGTCATGGATTAAAGTGAAACCTCATCACATAAAGAATTACTTGGTGTCTAGTCAGGATTCAATCTGTTTATAAATTCAGGTCAAGTCTCACTTTGTAAGCAAAGGGGCAAGAAAGTTTTGCAAATATGTCATAATCTGCATGAAATATTTCATATCTTAAAAATTGGCAAATATGTCATATTTTGTAAAATAGTTAAAGTGAGTATAGCTGTCAATCACAGACGACAATAGATTCCAAAAACAATGTTACAATAAATGTGAACATATCAATAAACACATAGGATGTCAAATCTATCCGTCTCAACCCAATAAACTCAACCTGTCCTTATCTTTATTCACCCTTTCCTCCATAAAGCAACTTAGAAAGCGTTTACCTACAGTACTCTTCCAACATAATCATTTTAGAAAACATTTACTCATCAACAGAGATCAACACATTACCCATAGCCTGTTTCTAGTTTTAAAGACAGGTGACCGCTTAAAGCAGTTAAAAGTAAAGCAGAATGTGCCTTAAGGCACACTTTGTTTTGTTTTCAACCTGCTCAAAAGCTACCATCTGCTAGGATACTTTCATCTTGCTTATAGATACCACTTGTATTTAACTCTTTGCACACTAGCAGTAGATTATCTATGCAAACAGTTTGGATCCTGTTGAAACTCCGCATAACACGGGGTCTCATCAGGGTCCAAACTGTTTGACCCTATCACCATATTAAATTTTGAAAATTCTATTTTTAGAACAGTAGCAGTAAACAATTGTTGCAGACATCAGAAATAGCGTGCAAAGAATTAAGTCTATTCGTGAATCGTCATTTGAGTGTATTTATCAAAATAGGGTCCAGGCATTGGCACTTTGACTAGGAAAGGGTTAAAAGTATGTCAGGGTATTTAATATGAAATCTCACATTTTGAATGTTGAAAAAAATTCTATCATTTATACATTATCTCATATAAATGTGCCACTTATAAAAATTCTAATTTCATAACAGGAATTAAAATACAATGTACTATATAGGAATCGAAACCTCTTGGCAATGATTGGTCAATTCATCACTAACTAAATTAGAAGTTCAGTCATCTTTTAGCTGACAGTCAAAGACAAACAGTCATAGGCCTTATTAGGTATTCTGAATCTACAAAACACCCTTACTTTCCAATAATACGGTGAAAGTGACCAGAAAGTAGGTTTAGTTATCACCTGTATATACATGTACATTTGTATACAAAAACAAGCTACTTGGAATGAGTTCTGATAATATTTAGCTAATACTGATGCTAACAACTCAAAAATTAATATCACTTAGGGATAAACAATAGACATTATCAGGAAATCCTTCATTTCCATGCCAGTCCTGTAGTGCTGAAGGTCATAGAGTAAAACTGCAGGTGTCAATCATAGGCCTCATAGCAATGTATCTTATCAATGGCGTCATATCTTTGATAGATGATACAAAGTTTTACAAAAAGTAGAAACAAAAACATACAAAAATCTTACAATATGTATATTTAGGGCAAAAAAGCATTTCAACAGGAAATGTAAAACGGAATATACTATCACAGGAAAACATAGCTCTCTAACATTTTGATGCTGACAATTAAACGTTGTAGGTGAAACTATACTAGCAAAAAGATAGTCAAATCTGTGTAAAGTCATCATTCCATGATTAACCCTTTACCTTATAGAAGCGACTTTTAGTACATGCATTATATTCATCCGCTGAAGAAAATAGTTCCAATATATACCGTAATGAATATGTGTCGTATTTAATACTTTCCTTATTCTTGCAGTTATAACTTAAAGCAGGCTGAAAGAAAAGCAGAATGCGCCATGGCGCATTCTGCTTTACTTTCAACCTGCTTTAAGTGGCCATCTAACTTCAAAACTAGAAACATGCTATGAGGTAAAGGGTTAAACATGACACTATTAACTCTTTCAATGCCAATGGCACCATAAGGCATCTTTGCAAACGGTTTGGATCATGATCAGATACCACGTAACACTGCATCTGAATAGGTTCCAAACTATTTGACACTCTTATTGATATTTCTTCAGTTACAAATGCTCTAAATCTGACTTGTTAAAAATATTGCAAACGACAGTCATACTATGCATGCAGACGACAATTTGGCGGTGAGAGTGTTAAAGCAGACGATAAAACTTGGCAGTGAATAGAGTAAATAAATATTGTAAATGAGCTGGTTGCTTAATGCAGGACAAATCTAATGCAGAAACCTCCTTTTTATGTTTTTGGTCCTTATTAAGCTGCCATCAGTGGAGTACTGTCTTGGGAATGATAAGAGTTACTCAGCACAGTTTTGACTATGCCATCATACTTGTGTTAACTCTTTCCTCCCTGAAACTTCAAATGGACAATCCAAGTTTCCATTTAAGTATAGCCCATTTCTGACTTTTAAGGGTTGTTTTTGTCAATGTTTTGCATTATGACAAACAGTGAAGA
Source organism: Gari tellinella (assembly GCA_922989275.2). NCBI lineage: Eukaryota > Metazoa > Mollusca > Bivalvia > Cardiida > Psammobiidae > Gari > Gari tellinella. The sequence continues at coordinate 111,065,874 of OV277856.1, read as the reverse complement.
CCCAGATCAGAGGGCTCCGTAAGGATCTGGGTATTCACTGTTTGCATAGGACAAGTGCACTTTTCACATGTATACTGTTTCAAAAGGACGCCTAAATGCGGGACTAGGGTTCAAAGGGTTAATCCATTTGACAATAAATACGCCTTCAATTTATTCAACAACTGAAGAAAATGGTACTAGTTTATAGTCATGAATATGTACCATAAGAATTATTCTACATATCCTAGTAGATGATAGCTTAAGGCAGATTGAAAGTAAAGCAGAATGTTTATGGTGCATTCTGGTTTACTTTCAACCTGCTTTAAGTGGTCACCTGTCTTCAATACCAGAAATAGGCACATGTCTTCAAAACAATACATAAGCTATGGAGTAAATACCATCCCTAAATACTCTTGACTACTTAATGCAGGAGGAAAGTAAAGCAGAAAGCTCTTAATATGCCACATCCAATGGACAAATCCAGTTTTCGATTAAGTCTACCGGTAGTCTATTTTAGACTATATAGGGGTGGGTTTTTTCTATACAATACGTATAAATGTACTGCAATATGATAAAAAGCACAGACCCCGATTAGACAGCTTCAAAAGAACCCTATGATCATGGTCTACACTGTTTACATAGAACAATTGTACCCTTTACTATTACACTGTTTATAAATGACACATGGCATTAGAGGTTAATGATTTAGCACAAGTTTGACTGAACATAAAGGTGCTTTAACTCTTTCCTCCCTAAAACTTTAAATGGACAATTCCAGTTTCCATTTTAGTATAGTCCATTTCTGACTTTTATTGGTTGTTTTTGTCAATGTTTGGCATTATGACAAACAGTAAAGACCCTGATCAGAGGGCTCCTTTCGGAGCCCTCTGATCTGGGTCTTCACTGTTTGCATAGGACAAGTGTACTATTCACATGTACACTGTTTGAAAAGGACGCCTATATGCGGGACTAGGGTTCAAAGGGTTAAAGTGAGATTTTGCTATAGAGTTATTGTGAATATGTCAAACACATAATGTTCTACAGATAAGAAATTGCACAATATAATGGTAGTACATGCCAGGTCTATAACACCGATAGATGGGAACTCGGTTTTTGAGATCTCATCATAAGGACCATTAGAAAAGATATTTGGTGCAGCTGGGGATCTAACCAGTGAACCCTGTGTTAATAGTCAAGTCTGTTACCCCTAGAACACGAACCCACCACAATATTCCAAGTTTGGAGGATGCACTTATAGTGTTAAATCCAAATGTTTGACACCAATGCCTATAACGGAAAATCAACACTTTAGTCTTACTTTCGCTGTCATCACAGCCAGGTAAAAAATGAATACCTGACATAAATACATGTAAATTACATTGCAAGAGTAACTAGAGTTATCTCTATGGTTCATACAATGCTCCCTCTCTACATCCACACCAAATGGGAGACACAGATGGTGTTTGTTGTTGGGAGGGAGTCGTTATAGGGAGGGAAAATTAAGACTTGGCTTACATTTACAAACAGCTTGAATCCAGATCAGACGCTGTGTCTGATCTGGATTCAAGCTGTTTTTCACTCATCATTATATTTATTCTATCAAAATGTCCATTTATATATAACTTTGAGAAAAACAGCAGACAACAAATTTAAGCAGATGGTATTGTAGCCATAAAAAGGTTGCATAGAAATGTTGTTTGGGGAACTGGGAAGGGTGGTTGTAAGGAGGGAGTCGTTGTTAGGAAGGTCATTGTAGGGAGGGAGCACTGTACTAAAATCACCATATTTAAAACAAGAAGTGCCATGGCTATAGAGACAAACAATGCTCTTATTCCATTATAGATAATATTACCAAAACAGGTACACATGTTCAAAGGCAAACTGTATGATGAATGACAAAAAACTGCTCCACAAAAAATAGGCAGACAGTAATATGTTTAACCCCTTACTCCATAGCCTATTTCTAGTTTTGAAGACAAGTGACTACTTAAAAGCAGGTTGAAAATAAAGCAGAATTCTCCTTATGGCACATCTGCTTTACTTTCAGTCCGCTTTAAGTTACTATCTACTAGGATATAGAAAGTATTTCTTATGATATATTCATAACTGTATAGAACTATTTTCTTCAATGGAGGATTAAATCAAATGTGTATCTATGGAGTAAAGGGGCAAACCCACCAACTACTTTATTGTGGGGCAACACTAATAAATAGGCAGCAAACGAGTACACCTGGAAAGTCAGGGGTGGAGAGTAAACGAATATTGGATGGGATCATATAAATACAGCACATCTAACATCAACATGTATGGATTATATAAACTATTTCTGACACAGTATAATGGGATTTCTAGGCCACTTTTAAAGCAACATTAATTTTGTTTTCAAAGTTTCTTAATCTAATTAGATGATCAGATAACTAGAGCATTTAAATCTGAATCAATAAATGAATGATTGATGTTTTACGGCCCATCAACACCAATGGTCATTTAGAGCTGAGAAAAGAAATTGCCACCAAATTTCATGTTGTGACAAGTCAATATAATGACCTTATTCACTCATTCACCCCTGAAACTTTTAATGGACAATTCCAATTTAAAAATAAGTCTATTCCATTTTTTACTTTTTAGGGTTGATTTTAACAATATATTTCAAAATGACAAACAGTATAGATCCTGATCAGAAGGAGCCCTCTGATCAGGGTATACACTGTTTGCATAGGACAAGAGTACTCTTCACAGGTACACTGTTTGTTAATGACGATTATACTCGTCGCTAGGGTTGAATGTGTTAACTATGTTATGTTACTCATTTTGAAAATGTATTATGTTAGGATTAGATGTTGGGAAAACACAGTGGCCATTTTTGTGAGTTGAATATAAAACGATAAAAGCCTTTATGTGAAAAAGGATGGTATATCAAAAATAGAAGCATACTGGGGACTGACTCTACAAAACAGATTTACAAAATAGAATTCTATGCTTGGCACAAGTCTTCATTTACACAGAAGGTATAGCAGAAGTCCTGCCGTTATGAGTAAAGGAAGACAGTACAATTAAACCTCACCGTCATCAACTCTTAAGTTAACCTCTTAAGACATATTCATCATATTAAAAACAGAAGGCTGCTTAAAACAGACTGAAAGTAAAGCAGAAAACTTCTTTTGAACTTTCTGCTTTATTTCAATCCTGCTTTTAACCCTTTCCCCCATAGAAGCGACTTTTAGCGTATTTAATTTATTCCTCCGCTGAAGAAAATAGTTCCAGTTTATACCCTCGTGAACAATTGCCATTCAAATATATCACATAGCCTAGCAGATTTTAGCTTAAAGCGGGCTGAAAGTAAAGCAGAATGTGCCTTAAGGCACATTCTGCTTTACTTTCAACCTGCCTTAAGTGGTCACCTGTCTTCAAAACAAGAATCAGGCTATGAGGTAAAGGGTTAAGCAGTCAACTGTCTCATACACGGAAAAATATGAATGAAAACTCACGGGAAATATCACTGATAAAGTGAAAGACAGGTGATAGCTCAAAGCAGAATCATTCTGCTATGCTGTCAACTTGCTTAAAGCAGTCACCTGCCTTAACTCATCAAGCGAATTCCTACTCCAAGATGATATGATGGCAAGATTTTACTGTACAAGACAGAGTTTGGCAAATCTGTGTTACAATATAACATCTGAAGCAATGACTATCATGACAGTTTGATCACAATATTGAGCAGATATTAGTATAGATGGCTTTACCCTTATCCTGTTTATATTGACACTTTTTGAAAACAATGTAGACCCAGATCAGACAGCTCCTTTGGGAGCTGTTTGATCAGAGTCTACACTGTTGGCTTATCCCATTACCCCATACATATGCGTTTATACGCTTTTAATTTAATCCTCCACTGAAGAAAATAGTACCACTTTATACAGTTAGGAATATAAGAAATAGTTTCTATATCTTAAAGAAGCAGATGCTAGCTTAAAGCAGGCTGAAAGTAAAGCAGAATGTGCCTTTAGGCACATTCATCTTTACTTTCAACCTGCTTCAATAAGTGGACATCTGTCTTCAAAACTAGAAACAGGATATGGGATAATTGGTTGAAGAATCTGTCAGTTATGAATCTGCACTTTTCTCCACTTATTTTATCAGCCACCGTGATAGTTCAAATGAAAGATGTTCATCCTGGAAGAGATTTATGCATGGACAGTCTGCAGGAGAACAGTTAAGCATGGTTGTATTCCACTCCTAATATTTTACACACACACATATCGATGAATTGGAAATATCGAGTACAGTTCAACTGTGTACAGCTATCACTCAATATGGAAATATGGTAAAACAAATTATTGTTTAATGCTGGACAAAAGTAATGCAGAAAGCTCCTAAAGGAGTTCCTGCATTACTTTTGTTCAGTACTAATGTAACCTTTATAATGAACTGAAAATTCATTATCTTGAATGGTGCCTGTACAAATTTTACTGAACTGGTTTCATAAAACTTCGTACGACAAAAGTTGTCGTAAGTGAGATAATAAAAGTCTAAGTAATTATTTATTTCTCCATCTAATCCTGTCTTGTGACATCTCTTTGGAATCGTCTTGAAAAGACGATTCCAAAGAGATGTCACAAGACAGGGTTAGATTGAGAAATCAGAAATAAAATGTATTTTAAAGTTTTGACTTACGACCGTTTTTTGTCGTACAAAGTTTTATGAAACGGGCCCCTGATGTTTTTAGATGAGAGAAAGGAGCCCATACTTGTCTGAATGCAGTGACATGTCTTTCCTATCTATCTCTACTGGGAATGTAAATGGTAACCTTAAGTTATAAAATAATCAAATCTTTCTCAAATAGCTACATTCTGTGAGAACACTGTTACTGCTGATATTTAATATAAATAGTAAGTAATTCTTGACACTTTGAATAACATAACCTTTTCTCCATAACCTTTCCTCCATAAAAAATGATCTTTAACCCGTTACTCCATAGCCAGTTTTCGAGTCTTGAAGACAGATGACCATTTAAAGCAAGCTGAAAGTAAAGCAGAATGTGCCTTAAGGCATATTCTGCTTTACTTTCAGCCTGCTTTAAGCTTTCATCAACTAGTATTACTCCATAACTGGTTTCTAGTTTTGAAGACGGGTGACTTCTTAAGGCACATTCTGCTTTTCTTTTAACCTGCTTTAAGTGGTCATCTGTCTTCAAAACTCGAAACAGGCTATGGAGTAAACGGTTATCATGTTTTTACTGTATATTACAACTTAAATCTGTAAAGTACAAAAATAAAACCTCAGTAACGAATTTGCATAAACTTACCAAAATGTCAAACTGAAGATTGTCATGGGGACAATGGGACTTATATGTACAATAGCATAAAGTTATACGACACACAAGAGTAAAGACCAAACAAAAAACATATAGTTCAATGTATATCAAGCTTAACAATGGACTGATATGAAAAAGAACTTAACAAAAAAGTGACAAGAAAAAAAACTAAACTTAACAAACACAGACTTTGATTTTCGTGAAATAAAATAGAATCCAAATTGTGTAAAGGGACCATTCTTTAAAGTGGCATGGAATTCTCTCAAGATAAGTGACAAAAGTAAAACACACTGATCATAAATATACATAAGTCTGCCTAATGCAAGACACAATGAAAGAATAGAGCTCCTGTAAGTTATTTATGCTTTACTTTTCTTTCACACTACAATTCCACCTGTACAGTATTTGCTTTTCCCATAACCCATTACCCCATAAATACAACTTTTTACTCCTTTCATTTATTCCTCCACTGAAGAAGATAGCCCTCTTTTATACAGTCATGAATATGTATAAGAAGAAAAAGTTTCTTTATCCTTGCAGATGATGGCTTAAAGCAGGCTGAAAGTAAAGCAGAATGTGCCTTAAGGCACAATCAGCTTTACTTTCAACATGCTTTAAGTGGTCACCTGACTTCAAAACTAGAAACAGGCTAGGGGGTAATGGGTAAAGAGGTCATTGCACATTCTGCTTTACTTTCAGCCTGCTTTAAGCTACTATCTGTAAGGATATATAAAATATTTCTAATGGCACATATTCATGACTATAAAGTAGAACTATTTTCTTCAGTGGAGGAATAAATTTAAGATGTAAAAGGGTGTATTTATTGGGTAATGGGTTAACATGGAGATGAAGGAGAAAGTGATGGATGTTCAGTTTACTCTCTCTCATCTGGAGATCTAAAAGTGTCTCTCGCTACTTGAATCCTACTGTTATGTGTGTGAACCTTCATAAGTCACTCCTCTTTTAGTGGAAGACCTATCATGTAATTGCTATAATAATAAACAAAGTCTTAAGGGCTTCAGATAAGAGGAAGAAATCTAAGATTTTAAAACATTTCCTGTTCAATATCTTCTTCACTGTACCATATGATGTTACTACTAATTAAAATTGTCTCTAGGAGTACTCACAACAAAGAGTTAATAGTAGACATAATGAATCTAACACCACAATGAGTGTCAGATAAGAATATCCCACCCGAGTTTTGAAGATATTTTTGGAACACGAGGCTTTGCCCTCAAACGAGGGTGGGATATTCAACTGTGGTGTTAGATTTATTTTCTCACCTCGTCAACCCTAAAAACGCGTTTAACTTGCTATACAGTGGCGAGTTGTATTTTAATCCGCTAATGCATGCATGACGACGTCATAACAACGGCAATAACAACCAATCAAAAGATAGCTCGGCTTGTCTGTCCGGACAGATAAGGTTATCTCACACCCCCTTGATTTCGGGATACCTCTGTCCAAGAGGTGAGAAAAAAAGAGCTTTAGTATTTGAAATATTACCCTTATCTCGCACCCTGGGTCTTGTTACTATCTCATAATCTATGGATCAATCTGTTATTTTTGGAAGACTAGAGAATGGGTAGACAAAATGTTCCTACAACTAACTAATTTATAATCTCTATAATATAGTAAAGATACAGATTTTATGTACAGTAAAACTCCTCTATTACGACCACTAAAAGAAGGCTAATTGATTGTACGAAAGACAAGTGGCAGCTTAAAACATGGTGAAAGTAAAACAGAAAGCTCCTACAGGAGCTTTCTGCAGTCTTGAAATATCAATTTATCAACGTTAGTGGTTGTTTTTGATTGACTAGCAAGTAAGGAGGAATGAAGATCTTTAAAGGCTGCTTAACCCTTTACCTTATAGGCCGATTCAGGTAGTGAAAATAAGTGACCACTTAAAGCAGGTTAAAAGTAAAGCAGATGCGCCTTAAGGCGCATTCTGCTTTACTTTCAGCCTGCTTTAACCTAATATCTGATCAAATATAGAAAATATTTCTGATATTACATATTTATGACTGTATAAATGGGAACTATTTTCTTCAGTGGAGGAATAAATTAAATGTGCTAAAAGACGCTTGTATTGGGTAAAGGGTTAACCCTCATCATGCTTCAGCCAATCTTGTGATATCTGTTGGAAACAGTTTGGATCCAGATGAGATGAAGAGTGACTCTAACTTATCTGTTTCCAAACTGTTTACCACACTGATGATACTTTCTCATAGAAAATACACATTAACCTGCCTATACAGATCACCATTCTTCCATAATACAGTAAAACCTCGCAATTACGACCACTAAATTATGTTAATTATTAGGGTGTTTACGATAGGTGACCACTTAAAGCAAGATGACAGTGAAACAGAAAGCTCCTATAGGAGCTTTCTGTTTCACTGTCACCTTGCTTTAAGCTGTCACCTGTCTATTATACACTCAATTAGCCTTTGTTTTAGTGGTCGTAATAGCGAGATCACCATTCTTCCGTAATAGTTGGTTACTCAAGACAGGTTGCACTGTTCATGCATTAATCACGACTATAGCTCCATATGCAAACAGCTTGGATCCGGATGAGACGCCGAGTTACTCGGCGTCTCATCCGGATTCAAGCTGTTTGACACTCGGACAACATTTTCAGCAATTTTGAGCAACTTTGAAACTTGAAGCAGACGAGAAATATAGCAGACGACAATTTATTTGGCGGGCTAAGGGTTAACTCATTTACCCCTGATACTTCAAATGGAAATACTAGTTTCCAATTAAGTATTGTCGATTATTGTCTTTATAATGTTATTTTTTATAACATATTGCAACACTATTTCGGCTGATTTTAACAATATATTGCAAAATGACAGTGCAGACCCTGGGTCCAACGTTATAAAGCATTTGAGCTGAGTCTGAGTCTGTTCTCAAGCATTTGATTGGTCAGATTTGAGCCTAGGTTCACATCCTTTACAAATTATGTACCTGTTAAGAGTACATATGTCCTATGCACACAGTGTAGACACAGATCAGAGTGCTCCTTCAGTAGGTTATAAAGCTTTAGACTTGTCTTCACTGTTTGCATAGGACAAATGTACTCTTAACAGGTACACAATTTGTGAAGAATGTGTAAAATCATCACTACGGTTCAATGGATTGTATGAGTTTGGGCTCACTGGGCTACAGAACTTTCGATGGTAGAAACTTATAAACATACAATTAACCACAGCTATAATTTGATGACATATAGACTAGCTTTATTATCTCAATAGGAACATAAAATCATGGAACTTCTCACAATGGTCATGATAAGCATGTTATGGAACAACTTTAGATATTTGTGGCTTTTTCATATCTCTTGATCTATAGTAAAACAGAGCTCCAGATAAGGGGAGTATTTCAAAAACTAAAATCTTTATTTCTTCTTTAAACCCTATGGTGTTACTACTCATTAGAATCGTCTCGAGGAGACGATTCTAATGAGTAGTAACACCATAGGATTTGGTGTTGACATTAAGGAGAAAATGTTGCATTCATACAGTTTACTCCCTCTTATCTGGAGCACTGGTAAAACTTGTGTTAAGCATCTACTTTTTGAAAAAGCATGGCACTGTTAATGATTAATGGCTGTTTAATGCAAGACAAAACTAAAGCAACCAAATGTATTAAAGACGTTATATAGTCGAAACTCGATACTTCGAACTCGCTTAAATCGACCTTACCAATATTTTTTAAGTTTAGTTTCGATAACTTGATCTCTTTTAAGTCGAACATACCCTTATTTCAAAGTTAAAACGTGGCTAAGCCACGTTTTAACTTTGACATATGGGTAGGTTCGAACTAACCCAAGTTCAAATTTTCGAGTTTCGACGGTATTTTGTGTTGTTTTGAGTGACCACCTAATGCTTTCCCTCACAAAAATGCCCTTTTCCTTTTGACCCTTCACCTCACAGAAATGTCTCCATGCTTCTACCATGTTCTGATTGAGAGCATTTGGAAACTTTTTATGTATCCTGACAGGTAGAGGCTTACAGCAGGCTGAAAGTTGAGCACAAATCTCCCTGGGTTTTCTTTCAGCCTGCTTGAAGCAATCACCTGACTTTAACCCATTACCCCATAGCCTGTTTCTAGTTTTGAAAACAGGTGACCACTTAAAGCAGGTTGAAAGTAAAGCAGAATGCTATACTTTCAGCCTGCTTTAAGCTATCATCTGCTAGGATGACGAAGTATTTCCTAATAGAACACAATCAGAACTAATAAATTGAAATTATTTTCTTCCGTAGATGAATTAAGCAAAGGCGTAAAAAGGTGTATTTATGGGGTAATCGGTTAAGAGTTAGTCTTGCTTCTTCAACAGATAAACACTTAACACAAGCTTCACTCTATGTTTTATAGTACCACAAATTTATTTTATGAATTCTTAGATGCCTGAATTCATGGAATGAATAAAGTCAAAATCCGTAAAAATCCTAAACATTTGGACACCTTGTATAACTAATTAATCTAAAAGTTGAACTAATTGCTTTTGTCACACAGCAATTTGTCCAATAGGTTCAAACTGAATGGCAAACAGTGTAGACCCTGATCAGACTGCTCCTGAGGGAGAAGTCTGATCAGGGTCTACACTGTTTGCTCAGGCCCATCTGTCCCAATACTTAGGATCTTTACGGTAGTCCTGCTCATAGACAGTTCAACTGTATAACAATGTTCAAGTAAAATAAATATCCTATCAATAAATATCTAATAAAAATTCAAAATATTTGTACTATATAAAAACAAACAAATTATGGACTATCTTCGCTGTTATCAAGATAACTTATCAATCATATTTGATTTTCCATGAGCCCCTGCCAGGTATTTGTTGATGGCGTAGAAATGAGCCAGGGCCCCCATGATCACAAAACAGTGCCATATTGCATGGGCAAAAGGAACAACACCGTCCAACTTGAAGAACACAACGCCCGATACGTAGATCACCCCACCCACTGCCAGCTCATACACACCAGAGGAATCAGTCTGAAAAAAGTCATACAGTAAAAATTCTCTATTATGACCACTAAAACGAAGGCTAATTGATTGTTTAAAAGACAGGTGACTGCTGAAAGCAAGGTGAGTTAACTCTTTCCTCCCTGAAACTTAAAATGGACAATCTCTGTTTCCATTTTAGTCTAGTCCATTTCTGACATTTAAGGGTTGTTTTTGTCAATGTTTAGCATTATGACAAACAGTGAAGACCCAGATCAGAGGGCTCCTTAAGGAGCCCTCTGATCTGGGTATTCACTGTTTGCATAGGACAAGAGCACTTTTCACATGTATACTGTTTGAAAATGACGCCTATATGCGGGACTAGGGTTAAAAGGGTTAAACAGAAAGCTCCTAAAGCAGTTTTCTGGGTTTTTTTACCACCTAGCTTTAAGCGGTCACCTGTCGCAAACACCTAATAATTCACACAATTTTGTGGTCGTAATAGAGACGTTTTACTGTATTAATATCACAATATTGAATCTATAAGATGAATATTCTTCACCCTGCTATGAGCTACCATCTGCTAGAATATTGAAATATTTCTTTTGCTGAATATTCCTGACTGTATAAATTGAAACTGAAGGAACAAATCAAAGGCGTAAAAAGGAATAATTATGAGTAAAGGATTAAATTCCCTTTTCTTTCTGTGCAGCATAAATATGGATAGATTTACAGTCGAAACTATTTGACTGCATCAGGAAAAGTTTATTTTAATGAAAAAAAAAAATAAAGTTAAACCTACATGTAAAGCTGCAATTTAATTACAGAAATGTGGTCTCTAAATGCAGGACAAAATATAAATAAAGGGCTTTAATAGAACCTTGTGCATTACTTCTGTCCTGCATTATACAGTAATTTGTCCTTAACGATCTGACATTCTTCTTCATTGAATGGCTATTGGGGACAGGTTTTACAGATTGACCTGTTTCCAATAGGGTACTGACCATGTGAGTGACAGCATAAGCTGGGCAAATCCCGACTATCAAGTACATCACTACCTCTACTGACTTGTACCTATAAACAAATTTTCAGAAATACAGGAAAACATGTATACAGCTGGCACTAAAACGAAATGGATGTGCAGTCTAATGATAGCTTAAAGGCTTATTCTAAAAGAAGTCAGTCTCAATTATGTAAATATAAAGTTATTGAAAGCATATCTCTATTTTAGCAACTAATAATGATATTTACTCAAGTCCACGTGCCTATTTAGTCCTTCACTTTATATATGGATATTACATAATTAGTGAGGGAACAAAAAAGCCCTACCTACAAATTTCAAGATAGGTTGATGACAATATATCTACATGTACTTTAAAATCCAATACCTACAATCAGTACTATGCTTTCTGTAAGGTATTACTTTTATCCTACCTGAACTCCTTGCATGCTGGGTAATATTTTCATCTGCAGTACTTTTCTTTATTAAGAATTTTCAAAATTTCAAAACAGGGTCAGAGTGTCAAACAGTTGGGATAATGTGGCATCTCATCAGGTGTCATCGCTAGCATGCTATGAGATAAACAGTAAACAAGGAAGAATGACTCACTTGCTATGGAACAGAAACTGGTACAGTATACCCATGATGGCCCCGACCCACACCACCCACATGGTGAAAATCCCTGCCCCACCAAAGTCCTTCAGAACCAACCTGTAAAACATGCACACAACTCTCATTTCAGTTCTCATTGAGGTGTCATTATTTCAGGACCTGCATTGTTTTACAATTTCCCATTCTTCTCAATAGTAACATGAACTATTGGAGATGACAGCTTAACCCATTACCACATAGGCTGTTTTCTAGTTTTGAAGACAGGTGACAACTTAAAGCAGGTTGAAAGTAAAGCAGAATTTCTGCTTTTCTTTCAGCCAACTTTAACCCATTACCCTATAGCCTGTTTCTAGTTTTGAAGAAAAATGATCACTTAAAGCAGGTTGAAAGTAAAGCAGAATGCACCTTAAGGTTTTAAGCCTGCTTTAAGCTACCACCTGCTAGAATAAAGAAAATATTCCTTATGATGCATATTCATGACTGTATAAAATGGAACTATTTTCTTCAGCGGAGGAATAAACTGAATGCGCTTAAAGGCACTTCTATTGGGGAAAGGGTTAAGCTACCATCAGCTAAGATATAGAAAATATTTCTTATCGTTTGTGTTCATGACTGTATAAAGGGAAACTATTTTCTTCAGTGGAGGAATAGATTGAATGCACTCAAGGGCACATTTAAGGGGAAAGGGATAATGCAGATCCAGAATTCAAGCAGGGTCTTCTGCATCATTGTCATCAATCACCCCTGAAACTTTAAATGGCCAATTCAAATTGCCAATGAAGTCCAGTCCATGTTTGACTAATAAGGTTTGTTTTAACAATATATTGCAAAATGTCAAACAGTGCAGACCCTGATCATAGGGCTCCTGAAGGGTCTTCACTGTCTGCATAGTACAAGTATACTCTTCACAGTTACACTGTTTGTTTATGACGAGTATTCTCATTACTAGTGTTTATTGTGTTAACTCTTTCCTCCCTGAAACTTTAAATGGACAATTCCAGTTTCCATTTTAGTCTAGTTCATTTTTGACTTTTAAGGGTTGTTTTTGTCAATGTTTGGCATTATGACAAACAGTGAAGACCCTGATCAGAGGGCTCCTTTCGGAGCCCTCTGATCTGGGTCTTCACTGTTTGCATAGGACAAGTGTACTATTCACATGTACACTGTTTGAAAGGGACGCCTATATGCGGGACTAGGGTTCAAAGAGTTAAGCACCTGTCTTTAGAGATATCCAAGCCACTTTATTGTATGAATGCTTAAGAAAGTTTGACATTACAGTATTTTTATTATTTTAAAACTTCACTATAAAAGAGTTAAAAATTGTCTCACTTGCGTCTTTGAAACTCTTGTACATGTATACAAGAGGGCCTGAAGGCCCTGATATCGCTCACCTGTTGTACTGAAGCCTGATAGCTTTACCTTTCTGTTTCACCCGTTTTAATCTAAATCCATTCAAATATGTAGTATAGCATGTAAACAATTTTGGAATACAACCTCATAATTCTAGTAGTAAAGTACATCAAGGACAGGTAACTAGAGCCTAAACAATACTGAAATGAAGCCTTTTCTAACATTTCAAAGTATATCAAGGGCAGATAACTATTGCCACAATGATTAGATTTCAACAATAATTGCACTCCTTCGAGAACTTTTAGCTATATACTAAGTGTGCAAGTATAATCAAAATCCATTGAAAACTGTAGTTGCAAGAGTGTAAACGCTGTTAGATATGGCATTTTCAGCAATCCAAGAGCAGATAACTCTTGACCTATAAGTCTGATTTCAACCATAATTGCACCATAATTCGAACTCTTAAGGTCATATACAATCTCATAACTCTCATCCTATTTGTCCGATTTCAACCATAATCATACTCATATGAACTCTTATAGTAATATAAAATCTGAGCAAGTTTGAGAAAGATTAAATAAAAAGTGTGGCTTCTAGAGTGTAAACACTGTTAAATATGGCATTTTCAGCAATTCAAAGGTAGATAACTCTCAACCTATTGGCCCGATTTCAACCATAATCAAACTCATCCAAACTCTTATGGCAATATACAATCTGGGCAAGTTGGAGAAAGATTGGATAAATATTGTGGCCTCTAGAGTGTAAACACTGTTAAATATGGCATTTTCAGCAATTCAAAGGTAGATAACTCTTGACCTATTTGTCCGATTTCAACCATAATCAAACTCACCCTAACTCTTATAGTAATATACAATCTGAGCAAGTTTGAGAAAGATTGGATAAATAGTGTGGCCTCTAGAGTGTAAACACTGTTAAATATGGCATTTTCAGCAATTCAAAGGTTGATAACTCTTGACCTATTTGTCCAATTTCAACCATAATCGAACTCATCCGAACTCTTATGGACTATGGTAATATACAATATGAGCAAGTTTGAGAAAGATTGGATAAATTTTGTGGCCTCTAGAGTGTAAACACTAAAATTGTTGACGCCGGACGACGCACACCGCAGGACGGACATTCAAGGATTGCAAAAGCTCACCCTGAGCTAGCTCAGGTGAGCTAAAAAGCAATTCCTATGGGCAGTATAGACAAATTGAATATGATTGACACAGACAACTAGAAAGTTTGTTTCTGATCCTTATAAATTCTCTATATGAATATAAAGTCTATGCCTCTGCATGTATTCTTACCAGGGTGTGTAAGATGATGCTATGAAGATGTAAATCACAGCCCTATCTCCAACATGGAAACAATGACGTAACAATCTGAAACACAAAATAGAGAAATTAGCAAGTTAACTTAACCCTTTACCCCAAAATATGCATTTGTACACCTTTTATTTATTATTTTACTTAAGGAAATAGTTCCAATGTATACAGCCATGGACATAAACCAGACAATATTTTCTATTTCTTAGAAGATGGTAGCGTAAAGCAAGGTGATAGTTAAGCAGAATTAATGTAGGACAAGAAACTCCTGTGACTGTCATGATTAAGATTTAAATAATGTCTAGTTGAAACTACATAGGATCCTGAGTATAGGTGTTAATTTTTTCCCCAAAGATTTCTAAAGCAAGTTTTACGATGACATTATGTTATTAAATTGTTATACTATTAAAGTGATTCTGACTTGCATATATTTGACATCGCTGGTCCTTTATGAATCATGGTAAAGCAATCAA
This sequence comes from Gari tellinella, assembly GCA_922989275.2. NCBI lineage: Eukaryota > Metazoa > Mollusca > Bivalvia > Cardiida > Psammobiidae > Gari > Gari tellinella. The sequence continues at coordinate 111,050,862 of OV277856.1, read as the reverse complement.
ATCACCATTGATCAAAGTTTGTCTCAATTGTTTTCTGTTCTGTACTGTCTTGTGTCGCATACTATGCGCATTTGTGTTTAATATGCACCTGAACTTTTAGGGTTTAATCACTGGGGAAAAATTTATTCCCATAGTCTTATTAGATCAGACGCATCTGTGTTTCAAATTAACACCCTTAAGGTACATTCTGCTTTACTTTCAGCCTGCTTTAAGCTATAATCTGCAAGGATGTAGAAACAATTTCTTATGGTGCATATTCATGACTGTATAAATTGGAACTATTTTCCTCAGTGTAGAATTAAATTAAAGGAGTAAAAATGTTTTAAAAATCTATCATTTTATTGAGTAATGGATGTCTGAAACACTGAAAGCCAGCTATAAAGGAACAGGTTTAATCCAACCTAATATGAGTGTGGCTTAGGAATAGGTCCAAACATGTGGGAAATAATTTATAATTCAAACAATTTAAGCTTTGTGAAAAATTAAGAACAAACAGCAAAACGAGAGCACCGCAAACAGTGCTGGACGCTCGACTTTCATATACTTGAGACGGCTACATTTTTCAAACTTAAAGAATGTGTATGGGTGTTTAATGCCCTATTGATCATAGAAGTTTGTCAGCAACAACAACTTTAACATACTTGGACAGTCTACATTCCATTTAAAGTAAACTATTAGTCAAAACAAGACTGCGCGTTCAATAAACACTTATGCTCCCGGTGGCATCCTTGACAGTATATTTTGAATATTTTCTAAGACCAAATTAGGTCAAAATCAACCTGAGTTTGGGTAATATGGGTCAGTTGGTAATGGTCAAAGGCAATACCTGTATAAGTATTGAAGCATTGTAGTAAGTAGTGTTGATGCTAGACAAAACGGTAAAATCTAGTTAACCAAGAAATAGCCCATTCAAAATATTCTAAGTCCAAATTAGGTCAAGGTCAAAATCAAGGTTGGGTGATATTGGTGGATAGGGAATGGTCAAAGGCAACAACTGTATAAGTATCCAAGCATTTGAATAAGCCGTGTTGATGCTAGACGAAACGGTAAAATCTACTTAACCTGGTTAGGGACGGACGGACGATTACTATATGCTCCCGCTTTACCTGCCTTGTTGTAATGAGTTGCCCTTTTGAAACTTAACAAGTATTCAAATATATTGGAAGTTTGAAATTAATAACTTTCTACAGTTACTGAATAATTTCATATACAAATTCTTAGTCAAACAAGGGCAATAACTCTGCAATGACAAATCCCATGGTTATCTGCTTTGTTGAAAGGTGATGCCCTTTTGAAACTGAACAAGTATTCAAAGTTTCAAGTTAATACCTATGGTAATTATTGAGAAATCTAATTAAATTCTAAAAAGTCAAAACAAGGGCAATTACTCTGGAATCACAAAACCCAGTGTTACCTGCCTACTAGTAATGAGTTGTCCTTTTGATATGTAACAAGTATTTAAAGTTTCAAGTAAAAACCTATGGTAATTATTGAGAAATTTCAATTTACAAGTTTTATGTAAATAAAAACAAGGGCAATAACTCTGGAATGGCACATCCCAAGTCACCTTTCTTGTTGTAATGAGTTGCTTGCCCTTTTGATACTGAGCAAGTATTCCAAGTTTCAAGTTAATATCTTTCATGGTTATTCAGATATGTTAATTTACAATTTTTAAGTAAACAAGAGGCCCAGAGGGCCACATTTCGCTCACCTGAGACATTGTACCATAGAAGGTGACTGGGCAAGACAACATTTTTATATAGCTGATATACATGTAGCTGACAAGCCCCGGGGCGGGGCCAAATTTGATCCAGGGGTCACAATTTGAACAATCTTGGTAGAGGACCATAGGGCAAAGCTACATGTCAAATATAAATGATCTGGGCCTTACGGTTTCAGAGAAGAAGATTTTTAAAGGTTTTCCTATGAAAAACTAATAAGCCTGAGGGCGGGGCCATTTTTGGCCTGGGGGTCATAATTTGAACAATCTTGGTAGAGGACCAAAGGCAAAGCTATATGTCAAATATTAAAGATCTGGGCCTTACAGTTTCAGAGAAGAAGATTTGTAAAGGATTTCCTATATAAGTCTATGTAAAACTGATAAGCCCCGGGGCCGGGCAAATTTTGCCCCGGAGGTCATAATTTGAACAACTTTGGTAGAGGACTATAAGGCCAAACTACATGTCAAATATAAATGATCTATGCCTTACGGTTTCAGAGAAGAAGATTTTTAAAGGTTTTCCTATGAAAAACTGATAAGCCCGAGGGCGGGGCCTTTTTTGGCCCGGGGGTCATAATTTGAACAGTCTTGGTAGAGGATCACAAGGCAAAGCTACATGTCAAATATAAAAGATCTGGGCCTTACAGTTTCAGAGAAGAAGATTTTTAAAGGTTTTCCAATATAAGTCTATGTAAAACTGATAAGCCCCGGTGCGGGGCCAATTTTGACCCGGGGGTCATAATTTGAACAATCTTGGTAGAGGACCATAAGGCAAAGCTACATGTCAAATATTAATGATCTAGGCCATACAGTTTCTGAGAAGAAGATTTTTAAAGGTTTTCCTAAGAAAAACTCATAAGCCCCAGGGCGGGGCCATTTTTGGCCCCAGGGTCAAAATTTGAACAATCTTGCTAGAAAATCATTAGGTCATGATACATACCAAATATCAAAGGTCTGGACCTTTGGGTTTCTGAGAAGAAGATTTTTTAAGATTTTCTTATGCATTAAAAGTTGTCTATACGGTCATGTTAGAAAACCTGGTCCCACAGCAAGGGGAATAACTCTAGCCAAAATCTTTGAACAAGATTTCGTTCCCCCTTGTCACTGATGCTTCTGACAAAGGTTGGTTGAAATCCGGTCAGTGGCTTCTAAGTAGATGTTGTTTGAAAATGTGAACGGACGACGGACGGAATGGGATCACAATAGCTCATCCTGAGCCAAAGGTGAGCTAATAAAACAAGGGCAATAACTCTAAAAAGACAAATCCCAGGGTTACCTGCCTTCTTGTTATGAATTGCCTTTTGATACTGAACAACTATTCCAAGTTTCAAATGGATACCTATGATAGTTATTGAGAAATCAACTCTTACAAAAACCTTAAGCAAACAAGAGGGCCAGAATGGCCCTTGATCGCTCACCTGACCATGGTAACACTAGGATGGGTCACGTGATTTCAGAAAAGAAGATTTGTAAAAGGTGACCCCCAGGGCGGGGCCAATTTTGACCCCATGGACAAAATTTGAACAACTAAGATAGAGGACCTGTAAACGATGATATGTGCAAAATTTCTAAACTCAGTGTACTATGGTTTCAGACAAGATAATTTTTGAAGTTTTCATTGAAAAAATCTATTTTAAGCTCCGGTGACCCAGATATGCAACAGACCAGAACCAATTCATCTATATATGTGAAGGACCTCTAGAAGTTACATCATGCCAAATATCAAAGCTCTGGCCATATTGGTTTCTGAGTAAAAGATGTTTGAACATTTTCCTATGTAACTCTACGTAAAACGGTGACCTCCGGGGCGGGGCCAATTTTGACCCCAGGGACAAAATTTTAACAACTTTGATAGAGGGCCTGTAGACGATGCTATGTACAAAATATCTAAACTCAGTGTACTATGGTTTCAGAAAAGAAGATTTTTGAAGTTTTCATTGAAAAAATCTATTTTTAGCTCCGGTGACCCAGATATGCAACAGACCATAACCAATTCAACAATATGTGTGAAGGACTTCTAGAAGTTATACCATGCCAAATATCAAAGCTCTGGTCATATTGGTTCCAGAGAAAAAGATGTTTGAACATTTCACTATATAACTATATGTAAAACTGTGATCCCCGGGGCGGGGCCAATTTTGACCCCAGGGACAAAATTTGAACAACTTTGATAGAGGATCTGTAGACGATACTATGTGCAAAATATCTAAGCTCAGTGTACTATGGTTTCAGACGAGAAGATTTTTTAAGTTCTCATGGAAAAAAATCTATTTTTAGCTCCGGTGACCCAGATATGCAACGGACCGGAACCAATTCAACAATATAAGTCAAATACCTCTAGAAGTAATACCATGCTAAATATCAAAGCTCTGGACATATTGGTTTCAGAGAAAAAGATGTTTGAACATTTCACTTTATAACTCTATGTAAAACGTTGACCCCCGGGGCGGGGCCAATTTTGACCACAGGGGCAAAATTTGAACAACTTTGATAGAGGACCTATAGGTAATGACATGTGCCAAATATCTAAGCTCTGGCTCTTGTGGTTTGTGACAAGAAGATTTTTTAAGATTTCCTTATTTTTTCACTTTGGTTGCCATAGCAACCAGAGTTCTGCATGGTTTCAAATTCTTTGAACAACTTTGAAAGAGCTTAACCCAAGGAACATTTCTGTGAAGTTTGGTTGCAATCAGGCAAGTGGTTTTGGAGAAGAAGATGTTTGAAGAAATTGTTGACGCAGGATGCACAAACGCACAACGCACGACGACGGACGCCGGACATTGACTGACCACAAAAGCTCACCTTGAGCACTTTGTGCTCAGGTGAGCTAAAAACTTAACCGACGCAGACGCAGACGACAGGGTGACGACAATAGCTCGACTTTTCGAAGAAGCCGAGCTAAAAATGAATGGACAGTCAAAGTAATATGAAGATATTAACTTGAAATATGAGTCACATGATGAGAAAAAGTACAGCAGACTCAGATCACCCAATTCTTTGTACAGACTCAGGTCACTCTCTGCATTGGCATTTGGGCTACAAACTGGGTCTTGGCTGTTTGCCAATTTTCAGAAACAATAGTCAAATTCTATACAGCTACCATTGAAAATAATGTCAGCTGGAAGTCTTACAAATTTAATTGATAAATACAGGGGAAAAGATCATGCGGAAAGCTTGTAAAAGCACTTCCTACATTATGTCTATCCTGTATTGAACAGTCCAATAAATTGTTGTTTAACTCTTTCCTCCCTGAAACTTCAAATGGACAATCCCAGTTTACATTTTAGTCTAGTCCATTTCTGACTTTTAAGGGTTGTTTTTGTCAATGTTTTGCATTATGACAAACAGTAAAGACCCAGATCAGAGGGCTCCGTAAGGAGCCCTCTGATCTGGGTATTCACTGTTTGCATAGGACAAGTGCACTTTCCATATGTACACTGTTTGAAAAGAACGCCTATATGCGGGATTAGGGTTCAAAAGGTTAACTCATACATCCGTGAAACTATTCATGAACAATGCAGTCCCCAATCAAGTCTAGTGCATTTATGACTACATGTACTGTATTCAGGGTTGTTTTCAGCAATCTATTGCAAAATAGTAAACAGTGCAGACCCTGTTCACAGGGCTCCTTTAGGGGCTTTTTGATCTGGGTATGCAATGTTTGCATAGGACAAGTGTAGGACAGGTAGAGAGTCTGTAAACATTGAGTATACTTGTCACTATGGTTGAATGAGGTAACTGTATTTACATTACAAATACTGTAGATTCAGTGTTTCTAATAATACAGGTGACCTTGGTCTACAGTGGAGAAAACGTTATTCTTTCCCAATAAACGCGTTTACGCTAAAACTATTATTTGCAGTGCAAACAGTTTGGAGCCAGATCAGACGCCGGGTAACCCGGCGTCTGATCAGGCTCCAAACTGTTTGCCACCAAGATAAACAAGAATGATCAGAATTGTCCAAAAGTTGTTCTTTTCTACATTTTAGTGCTTTGCGTTTGCGTATGTTTGCGTTTAAACGGGAAAGAATTACAGATTCTCCACTGTACATGGTCTGCAATGACCATTTACCTACATGGCTCAGTGTATGAACAATTTGGCTTGAAAACAAAATACAGTCAACACATTTATAAAACAACCATTGAATGAAGAAACATGGTGATCATTTAAGACAGGTGACTGCTTAAAGCAGAATTAAAGTGCTGTAGAAAGCATTATTTTTAAGCGCATTCAGCTAGGTTTTCCATCTAGAATTTCCTTCTCTCGTTTTTACACTGCCCTGCTAAAAAACAATTTTTTTTGCAATAGTTGAGCAATACAAGTTTGACCTGCATACAGTAAGACCTCTCTATTACAACCACTAAAAAGAAGGTTAAAAGATTGCAAAAAAGACAGATGAAAGCTTAAAGCAAGATTACAGTTAAACAGAAATCAACTTGAGGAGCTTTCTGTTTAACTTTCACCTTGCTTTTATCAGCCACCTGCCTTTAAGACATAATAATTATCACTATTTAGTGATGGTAATAGAGGGGTATTGCTGTATATCTATATCTTACCCTTTTGCTCCAGCAAAGGATAACATGTGGTAAAGTGTGGATATGGTAAATAAACAAAACAGTGCCATGCCATAGATTAGCAGAGTGAGTACTTCAGTGGGTGAGGAAGCGTTCTCTTGTAAAACCTTCAGGCCATACAGGCTAGGTAGGATCCAGATCTGTGAGATGGCATCAACAAAACATATACAATAACATGGAGCTGCTCTCGAAAACTGGCACCAAACAAATCACTTAATTTCCAAACTGCTGTAAAGTCATACAATTTTGTGCAGAGGTGACAGCTTAAAGCAAAATGAAAATAAAGAAAAACCTCCTTTAGAAGTGTTTATTCAGAGCACCAGATAAGGGTAGTTTTTCAAAAACTAAAATCTTTATTTCTGAATTAATCCCAATGGTGTCACTACTCATTAGAATCGTCTCTTCGAGACGATTCTAATGAGTAGTAACACCATAGGATTTGGTGCTAAAAAGAGTGAGAAAATGTTGGATTTGTTGAAATAAATACCTGTTATCTGGAGCCCTGGTTTATTGCACTATTGTCATTTTGCATAAGCCTTAACAATGAGAATAAGCACTAGTCTGAAAGGTTTTATAATTATAAGAAGGGTTTTACCACATAAAGCTTACAAGCAAATAATTTAAATATAGTCTACAACTGATTTTGACTTTGAAATCAGTGATTTAGGCTTCCAAACAAGCTAGCAGCTACTTTCTTAGTAATGAAAGCCTTCTTGATTTCCTGCAACAAGCCCAACAGAAATTGTGAAGTCAAACACCGAGGTATTCTGTGATAACTGAATTGTGATTTGAAGCATGTGAAGCATGTGATAACAATATGCATCTAGTGAGATGAATATGAAATTATCTTATCCTGCTAAGGGCACATTGAGTCTATTTCAAATAGTTTGGATATAGATCTGACCTCAAGAAACATGACATCTGATAAGAATCCAAATTGTTTAATATCCATTTTGAGTTTTTTTTCTCTCAATTAACCCTTTACTCCAAGATGAACATTTTTACGTATAAAACTAATTCCTTCACTTAAGATAATAGTTCCATTTACATGTACCGGTATACAAAATGAAAGCGCAACGGTAAGAAATATTTCCTAGCAGATGGTACAGTGGAGAATCTGTTATTCTTTCCCGTTTAAACGCAAACGTACGCAAACGCAAAGCACTAAAACGTAGAAAAAAACAACTTTTGGACAATTCTGATAATTCTTGTTTATCTTGGTGGCAAACAGTTTGGAGCCTGATCAGACGCCGGGTTACCTGGCGTCTGATCTGGCTCCAAACTGTTTGCACTGCAAATAATAGTTTTAGAGTAAACGCGTTTATTGGGAAAGAATAACAGATTCTCCACTGTAGCTTAAAGCAGGCTGAATGTAAAGCAGAATGTGTTAAGATGCAATCTGCTTTACTGTCATTCTGCTTATAGTGGTCAACAGTCTTCAAAACTAGTAACGGGCTATGGAGTAAAGGGTTGAACACACAATGCCACAAATTGAGTTTATTTTGCAGACAGTGCTATAGACGCCAATAATATCCTGAGTCATATGACAGAAGGATAAGTGTTATTGCACATGAAAATATGTTTGCAGTAAGTCCCTCTATGACCCTAGTTGTTTTCGTGTATAGTTGAATTAGTTCTCAAGTAATACAACACTGTTTCCAGTCTATACAGCCAGGATTTGTTTTTGGAGCTTCTTGCACAACTTTTATTTCTGTATGTAGTATCATTATTTTGAGCTTTAGTAATCTCCATGCTTCTAAACTGAATGCTGACCAAACATAGGCTTGGCTGATTATGCAAGAAGTGTGCACAATCTTGTAGTATAGTAATATACAGAGAGCAGCTCAAGGTGATAACCACCATCAACAAAACCAATATGACAGGTTTGCAAATATTTTAGAATGCACAAAATATTGGCTCAAGTATTACAGAAAATTATATTCAAATGCAAAACAGTTATGTTTTTCATTGTGGAGCGCCAACAAAACAATTACAATAGAAATTTAGCACTCTTTGGGTGTAAAAAAACTGAAACTGAACCAAGAAATTATTGTGACGTCAATACAGTAAAGCCAGTGTACAGCATTCACTCAATAAAGAGTTATATGATGATTGTTAACCTTTCACCCCCCCCACCCACCCCTAAGTAGTGGCTTTTAGCACATTTGATTTATTCCTTCACTGAAAATAGTCCCATTTTATACAGTCGTGAATATGCAACACTAGAAATATTTCCTTTATCTAAGTAGATGGTAGCTTAAAGCAGGCTGAAAGTAGAGCAAAATGTGCCTTTCAACTTGCTTTAAGTGGTCCCCTATGATCAATACTAGAAACAGGCTATGGGGTAAAGGGTTAAATACAGATTAATGTATGATGCAAGACAAAACTAATGCAGAAAGCTCATGTAGGAGCGTTCTGCATTGTTTTTTGTCCTGCATTAAGCGTCTGTCTTAGATTAAACTCTCATTTTCATATGAGTGTCCATTGTACCCAGATTTTAATGTAAAATGATGGAGTTGAAATAAAATGAAATATTTTTTTGAATTTGACAGAATAAATAAACATAGTTTTATATAATTTCCATACAATTTTTAATACCAGGACAACACAACTTGTCAGTCTCATAATGAATATATGGATAAGCCAGATCCTATTTTTTTAGTAACTAATGTATCAGAAAGCAAGCATACTTAAATTGAGTGAATGGAAAATGTTCAAAACAATGAATTGATTATTGAAAAAGAGGCTACTTGGCTTGTAGTAGCAAGATAACCCATTACCCCATATAAACACCTTAAATTTATTCCACAACAAAAGTAAATAGTTCTTCTTTATACAGTCATGAATGTGCATTATAAGAAATATTTTCTATATCCTTGCAGATGATAGCTTAAAGCAGACTGAAAGTAAAGCAGAATGTGCCTTCAAGGCACATTCTGTTTTACTTTCAGCCTGCTTTAAGTGGAATCCTGTCTTAAAAACTAGAACCAGACTATGGGGTAATGGGTTAACTGTCTGACAGTGTAAGGTGTAACGTTACAATATTGAGAACCAGACATACCCCATGGGTGACCATATTAGCTATGTGTTCCAAGTCAGTGGGTTCATAGTGCTCTCCCTTCTTTGCCCTCTCATTTTTCAGCCTGTAAAGACCAACACAAACTTTTACATATGCTCAACAGAACAAATGCAGCCCCATGTTCAAGATCATTGAGCGGAAACCTAGAGCAAGCGAATGTCCGCTCGAAAAGCGGAAGCTAGGCTGAACAGGCCTCGGGTCTTTAATCCCTTCGCTCACTCTTTGCATAATGGGTAATTTTTTGTGGGCAACAGTTGCTATTGTTCTAAAATTAAAAAATTTAAAATTTCTTTTTGAAACCAGGTCAGATAAGAGTGTCAAACAGTCTGGATCCTGATGACTCATGAGACGCTGCGTTTCATCTGGATCCAAACTGTTTGCACAGATAGTCATGAATCTGCCACTAGCTTGCCTTCAACTATTGCTTACAGAGATGCCTTCCCATGGGTTAACTCTGCCCTGATAAGGAGCCAGGGAAACATTTTATACATAATAACAGATTTAAGGAGCTATCAGTTTGCTTCAACACTTTGCCCAATAGAAGCTCCTTTTAGAGCATTTAATTTATTCCTCTGCTGAAGAAAAGAGTTCCAATTTAAACAGTCATAAACCTGTGCCATAAAGACATATTTTCTACATTCTAGCAGATGGTAGCTTAAAGCAGGCTGAAAGTAAAGCAGAATGTGCCTTAAGGCACATTCTGCTTTACTTTAAACCTGCTTCAAGTGGACACCTTTTTTCAAAACTAGAAACAGGCTATGAGGTAAGGGGTTAAGCAACAACCTGTCTTAAACACTGTTAGGCTATAATGGAGAGGATGAGAGGCTTTCTTACCACTCTTTTTGAAATCATTTTGAAGACAAAACTACATGTCAATACATCCTATTTATCAATGCTGTCATGCGAAAGTGGATAAGTGTGCACAGATAGTCTTTACTTTCTTATTCTGAGTTGACTATAGTTGACTACTGTTCCGAAGCTCTACCAACTAAGCTACCAGTCACCTAAAATTCCTCTCCTCAACTGTGGTAGATTCCGTACAGTGACATACTTCCCCACAAAATTGAAATTTGTCCTCGAATTGACCTATATGAAAGTAATTCCAATTGTGAGTACTATATATATATATACAGTTACACAATTATTGTGTAAACAAACTGGACAGATGGACGGACAATGCTATACCATAATATGACCTGTTTTAAACAGGCGAATAAAAATTAATGCCATTTTAGAATTCAAGATAAAGAAAACTCACTTGGACATGTCCACTGAGATGGAAATGCTCCTCTTCATATTTTCCAGGGTATCAGTGGCACTTATAAAAATCAGATCCACAATTGACCTCATGAATTTCACATACAGGTGTGTGTTTTGTTCTTTGTCATACCATTTCCATGTTGTCAAAGGCCATGTTCTCCTAAAAAGAAACAAAATTCTGTATGTGTGATGCTTCATAGTGTGTCATAAGATCAGGCATGGGGTCAATTACTTTAAAATGTAATGCATTATATTACAATTACATTGCCAAAACAGTGCATTAACTCCACTTTTACAATTGTAATGAATTAAATTACAATTACATTGGCAAAGTAATGCATTACATTACACATTACATTTTGATTTCAAGCTAAGATACCAATCCAAAATTATGACTGAAAAAATAACTAATACACATATAATATGTAACTGATAGGTTTTATCTGCATGTTCATTGTCAGCTACGTTTATAGAGATTGGAAACATAAGAATACATGTAGTTAAATACTGGATCAATTTATAACTAATACACGTATAATATGTAACTGATAGGTTTTATCTGCATGTTCATTGTCAGCTACGTTTATAGAGATTGGAAACATAAGAATACATGTAGTTAAATACTGGATCAATTTATAACTAATACACGTATAAAATGTAACTGATAGGTTTTATCTGCATGTTCATTGTCAGCTACGTTTATAGAGATTGGAAACATAAGAATACATGTAGTTAAATACTGGATCAATTTATAACTAATACACGTATAATATGTAACTGATAGGTTTTATCTGCATGTTCATTGTCAGCTACGTTTACAGAGATTGGACACATAAGAATACATGTAGTTAAAAACTGGATAAATTTATAACTAATACACGTATAATATGTAACTGATAGGTTTTATCTGCATGTTCATTGTCAGCTACGCTTATAGAGATTGGAAACATAAGAATACATGTAGTTAAATACTGGATCAATTTATAACTAATACACGTATAATATGTAACTGATAGGTTTTATCTGCATGTTCATTGTCAGCTACGTTTATAGAGATTGGAAACATAAGAATACATGTAGTTAAATACTGGATCAATTTATAACTAATACACGTATAAAATGTAACTGATAGGTTTTATCTGCATGTTCATTGTCAGCTACGTTTATAGAGATTGGAAACATAAGAATACATGTAGTTAAATACTGGATCAATTTATAACTAATACACGTATAATATGTAACTGATAGGTTTCATCTGCATGTTCATTGTCAGCTACGCTTATAGAGATTGGAAACATAAGAATACATGTAGTTAAATACTGGATCAATTTATAACTAATACACGTATAATATGTAACTGATAGGTTTTATCTGCATGTTCATTGTCAGCTACGTTTATAGAGATTGGAAACATAAGAATACATGTAGTTAAATACTGGATCAATTTATAACTAATACACGTATAATATGTAACTGATAGGTTTTATCTGCATGTTCATTGTCAGCTACGTTTATAGAGATTGGAAACATAAGAATACATGTAGTTAAATACTGGATCAATTTATAACTAATACACGTATAATATGTAACTGATAGGTTTTATCTGCATGTTCATTGTCAGCTACGCTTATAGAGATTGGAAACATAAGAATACATGTAGTTAAATACTGGATCAATTTATAGCTAATACACGTTTAATATGTAACTGATAGGTTTTATCTGCATGTTCATTGTCAGCTACGTTTATAGAGATTGGAAACATAAGAATACATGTGGTTAAATACTGGATCAATTTATAACTAATACACGTATAATATGTAACTGATAGGTTTTATCTGCATGTTCATTGTCAGCTACGTTTATAGAGATTGGAAACATAAGAATACATGTAGTTAAATACTGGATCAATTTATAACTAATACAAGTATAATATGTAACTGATAGGTTTTATCTGCATGTTCATTGTCAGCTACGTTTATAGAGATTGGAAACATAAGAATACATGTAGTTAAATACTGGATCAATTTATAACTAATACACATATAATATGTAACTGATAGGTTTTATCTGCATGTTCATTGTCAGCTACGTTTATAGAGATTGGAAACATAAGAATACATGTAGTTAAATACTGGATCAATTTATAACTAATACACGTATAATATGTAACTGATAGGTTTTATCTGCATGTTCATTGTCAGCTACGCTTATAGAGATTGGAAACATAAGAATACATGTAGTTAAATACTGGATCAATTTATAACTAATACACGTATAATATGTAACTGATAGGTTTTATCTGCATGTTCATTGTCAGCTACGCTTATAGAGATTGGAAACATAAGAATACATGTAGTTAAATACTGGATCAATTTATAACTAATACACGTATAATATGTAACTGATAGGTTTTATCTGCATGTTCATTGTCAGCTACGCTTATAGAGATTGGAAACATAAGAATACATGTAGTTAAATACTGGATCAATTTATAACTAATACACGTATAATATGTAACTGATAGGTTTTATCTGCATGTTCATTGTCAGCTACGTTTATAGAGATTGGAAACATAAGAATACATGTAGTTAAATACTGGATCAATTTATAACTAATACACGTATAATATGTAACTGATAGGTTTTATCTGCATGTTCATTGTCAGCTACGCTTATAGAGATTGGAAACATAAGAATACATGTAGTTAAATACTGGATCAATTTATAACTAATACACGTATAATATGTAACTGATAGGTTTTATCTGCATGTTCATTGTCAGCTACGCTTATAGAGATTGGAAACATAAGAATACATGTAGTTAAATACTGGATCAATTTATAACTAATACACGTATAATATGTAACTGATAGGTTTTATCTGCATGTTCATTGTCAGCTACGCTTATAGAGATTGGAAACATAAGAATACATGTAGTTAAATACTGGATCAATTTATAACTAATACACGTATAATATGTAACTGATAGGTTTTATCTGCATGTTCATTGTCAGCTACGCTTATAGAGATTGGAAACATAAGAATACATGTAGTTAAATACTGGATCAATTTATAACTAATACACGTATAATATGTAACTGATAGGTTTTATCTGCATGTTCATTGTCAGCTACGTTTATAGAGATTGGAAACATAAGAATACATGTAGTTAAATACTGGATCAATTTATAACTAATACACGTATAAAATGTAACTGATAGGTTTTATCTGCATGTTCATTGTCAGCTACGTTTATAGAGATTGGAAACATAAGAATACATGTAGTTAAATACTGGATCAATTTATTAAGTACTAGCAATATAATTTTGAAATATATATATCAAGATGTCCGTATAAAATGTAAGAAGGGAGCAACTAATTGGGCTTCGAAAGTGAAAGGTTTACTAAGTGATTTTCGTTTCACAGACGTCTGGGACTTGATTTTCTCTATTCATCATAAATTAATATCTCTTTATAAAAAACATGATATATTTATTAAATACTTTGAAAATGCACAAGCATGTTGAGTCATTCTTGGCTTACACCTGTAAAACTTCATGCTAGAGGTGGCAATGTGAAGTTTTCACACCTATTGTAACCCATATCCGGCCAAATCTTATCTTACTGGAAGAGTTTGGATCGAAATCAGATATAATGTGACTCTACATTCCATCCACATCAAAACTATTTGGAATTACGATCATGCTGTGTGAAAAGTTAGAACTGAAAACAGTGGAAAGGTCACTTTCAGAAACTGAGCAGACAAAATGTCCAAATAGAAGACATCTAGATCTACCTGTATAATGAATGATAAGGATTAACTTTTTCATTGATGGAAGAATAACCTATTGTATTTAGACCTGATCATACTGAGTAAGATTCATGAAGTTTGGGCTAAAATGTGACCTGTCACTGACCTGTAGAGTGTTCAAAAGCCTTTTCTGTAATTTTCTAGGTGTTTTTTTGAACAAGTTACTTTAATTTTGGGGCTAAAAATATGACCCCTAAAATGCTGAGAAGCCTTTTCTATCAGTTCACCTACTGTCCTACTTTTCAGTTCGACATATAGATCCATATTTATAATTGGGCCCTAGATTTTGTCAGGGAGATTATTCTGAGCTAGTTTCATGAAATAATGGCCAAAAATGTAGGCCTAGGGATACTCTGAAGCTTTTCCTATGATTTGACCTACTGAACCACTTTTTGACCCAAACAAGAACAGTTGTCACTGTAAGATGATTATGCCCTCAAAGTGATGCTTTATCCCATGTGGTGGCTGTGTCCAAGTGTTAAGTCAATCCAGCAATATAACTATTACCGGTATAAAGATTTATGAGCGATGTTTTCCATCAAATTATATTCCAAAGGTCAAAATAATTGACGGGTCAAGGTCAAAAAGTATATGTCAGCTCGACTCAGCTGCAAGGTCTTGTCATAAGGGGTGCTGTGTTTAGGTATGAAGTAAATCCATTCACTAATAAGTAAGTTATGGCCAATACTAAGAGTTATTGTAAATCACTTTAAAGAGGTAAATCAAGCCACTAATAACAGTTCCCCTCCCCCCCCCCCCCCCCCCCCAACACAGCTTGATACTTGATTAGTGCAGGGTATGCTTATTGCAAGCCAATTATCACAGCAGGGTACTAATTGATGGTAAACGGCTTTTTGCCCCTTCGGTCTTTTGCCCCTTCCTCAAAAACAGCAACACAGAACTTTGCCCCTTCCTGATTTTACGTACACGGACTTTTGCCCCTTCCCGTTATTTCATACACGGAATTTTGCCCCTTCCATAGCGGAATTTTGCCCGTTCTGTATCGAAATGTTAAATATTGCCCCTTCCATATTGAAATGTTGTTTTATATACATGTAGTAGTATTGTCTTTTAAATTTCCAATTTCTTACATTTGAATTAAGATTTCGGTAATCCTTTCCCGATTTTGTGTTGAGAACAAGAACAGAACAGAAGGTTGAGGTGAACGTAAAACTTATGTAATCATCATTATCGCTATCACCCTTTATTCTCGCATGAAAGTTATGCAAACATAATTTTCCATTCACGCTTTATTTGTATACTTGAGAGTCTCTATTATAAAAGATAAAAGGAAAATTTCACCGACAGTCACACAACGTAAACATTTTAATCCTTATTATTGCAAACAGTTCACATTTTAAGGTAGTTATCACTCTTTAATTAGCCATCAACACCTATATATGTAGTTAACATCAAAGCAGCGACTGCTGCAGTGATTCGATTTCAGTTAAAGTTGATGGATAATAATGATTGGTAATAATGTTGTTTGCTAATTACTTTGTCTGTTTGACCAAAATGACGAGGTGAAAAGAAAAAAATATTCTGTACGCTCCAAAATAGGGAAGGGGCAAAAGTCTGTCCTTTCAAAAAGCTGAAAGGGGCAAAAGTCTGTGTTGGAAGGGGCAAAAGTCCCTGTTGGAAGGGGCAAAGTTCCGTGTTGCGATTTTTGACGAAGGGGCAAAAGGCTGGAGGGACAAAGTACCGGTATTCTAATTGATAGATGTTGACCAATCTAGGGGCTTATGATAGCTCTGAAATTAACCCTTATGCTGTTGATCGTGAGTTGACTGTTACTTGCCAATAGTTTGGATCCATATATTATAAGATGCTGCAAAATGTCACATCTGATCTGTATCCAAACTGTTTCCCAGTTACAAAGCACATGAGCTGGAACAAAACTGAGTGACTTCCTGATTACTTATACAACAACCACTGTGTTGAAATGGATCAGCTATAGATCCCTTATCTGCCTGTAATAATAACTAGTACCCAAGACCATGGTTGTCCCAAGGGGTGTTGTATCAAATTGTAAAGTACATGTAAATCTATTCAGTAATAAGGAAGAGACAATGAGAAATGTTAGTTTTCTGTCAAATTTGATTCTGAAGGTCAAGATCAAATAAATATATGTCAGCAGAAAGGTCATTTCACAAGGGGTGTTGTGTCCAAGTATTAAGTAAATCAAATGACATTTATCTGTCTTTACTATTTCTTCGTCTGTCTACTGCATAAAAAATCCATATTACTTAATATACAGTGACTTGATTTTTTCAAGGTGAAGGAGGAGTTCAAAGTACAAGATTTTGCCTGCCAATTTCAAGACTCAATTTCGAGGACAATGGTCAAGGTCAAGGAGATCTGAAATGTGTGTCTTGCACATATACTACTCCTGAGTAACCAAGTGAATCAGGTTGAAATTGAAGGAGGAGTTCAAAGTACAAGATTTTGCCTGCCAATTTCAAGACTCAATTTCAAGGACAAAGGTCAAGGTCATACAGACCTGGAATTTGTGTCTTGCACATCTACTACACCTGAGTAACATTTCTGCCAAGTATCAAATGAATCAGGTTGAAACTGAAGGAGGAGTTCAAAGTACAAGATTTTGCAGACAGACCGGCCGACCAAACGACAGGCTGATTCCAGTATACCCCCCTCAAACTCTATTTGTGGGGGTATAATTAGCGTATTTGACCTCTAAATGACATTGACCTTTATTGGACATGACCCAAGTTGTACCAAGCTCAAGAGCTTCTTGAGTTGAGTACACATTCCAAATATAAAGTATCTATCACATGAAGTTCCAAAGTTATGGCCTATGTTAAATTCAACAGATTTTACCTCTAAATGACCTTGACTTTTGTCAGACATAACCAAAGTTGTACTGAGCTCAAGAGCTTCTTGAGGTGAGTATACATGTGTAAAATATCCAAGCTCTGGCCCTTGTGGTTTTTGACAAGAAGATTTTTTAAGATTTCCTTACTTTTTTCACTTTGGTTGCCAGTGGCAACCAAAGTTCTTCATTGTTTTTTAATTCTTTGAACAATTTGAAAGAGCTTTAGACCCAAGGAATAGTTCTGTAAACTTTGGTTGAAATCTGTTCAGCGGTACATAGGAGGAGATGTCATTTGAAGCAATTGTTAATTGGACGAAGCTGGACACAGGGTCATCCCAATAGCTCCACTTGAGCCTTTGGCTCAGGTGAGCTAAAAAATGTATTAGAGGTGTGAAAACCGGATGATGGACAATTCGTCACCATGCAGATTCGTCACCAAAGCATTATAGTACAAAAGGGGTAGTCAATTCGTCACCAAAGGAAATATAGTACAAAATTTTATATACTGATTTAATGAGTATAATTGTTCACACATAGAGGTGTTTTAATTACCTTTTTTGTAGTGTTAATATACACGTTATGTAGATCAAATTGACACTTACATTTTGTTTGGATCCCGATATATACGGACAATTTTTGGTCAGTCAGTTAGGAGCCCGATATACGGGAAATGTAAATATTTATGGATATATTTACGCTATGGGCAATTTGGTAATATTTTACCAAATAGTTTGGATCCACATATGATCTGGCTCCAAAATGCTTGTCAAGCGGAAGAAATAAAATGCAACCAGAAATTATAGATGACATTTTATTCCAATACTTTTAAGCGTTGATTGGAAATAAATCGGAGCCAGAAAAGATTTGGATCGAAATTGTGTTATCTTTTTAAAACTTCATAGGTGAAATAACCTCAAGACCGATCATATCATATCATATAAACCTTTATTACATTAAAGATAGAAGATCTTCACACCCGCTTCCTAGTTACTATATAAGATGTCACGTAGGCTAAAGCAAAATGAAAGTAAAGCAGAAGGCAACTCCATCTTTACTTCATGGCTGCTTTTCCCAAATAAAAGTGGGGGTTTATGTATATAAATAAGTCCATATCTCTAGAACACTCTGTATGGAATTATTTGATAGATCTAGTATAATGAGATAGATTATAATAAATGATGATGTGCAATAAAATTACAGTTAGCATTTTTTACAAAATTAAATGCAGCAGTGATAAGTGTATATACAGATAATAATCATAATCGTGCCTCAATTAAAATCCTCTGCAAATGCCGCCAAGGACCTAAACCATAGATAACCAGAATTAATTTACACTGATCGGCACACGTATAGTAAAGGTCTTGCATTAAGCTTACCACTGCATTACTTTTGTCCAACATTAAATGGGATTAAGTATTTAATTAATTTCTTACTTTCTCATCATTTTTAAACTATTTATATAACTACCTTTAATCGGTGATATTTGAAGCCTGAATCAAAGAAAACCTGTTATCAGTATCCAGTTTCAAACTGAATGGCACCAGGAACGTAGATTATATCTAATATACGTTCCTGATGGCACGTGACTGACTGACACGTGTATGTTCACTGAGCATGACATTCCTTTGTACGTGTGCCTATGATATTTGCATTAATTGGTTTGTTGTTTTTACAGTTTAATATCAATACAGGTATAACAGGTCGGGTAATTACCAATCAACATTTCACACCAGATTAACAACAATGTACATGTAATTAAAGTAATCTGCCTTTGGCGGTATATATAACAAACTTTTACGTTTGACCAACTGTTTCTTACTGTATTAATTAGATCATTTTTTGCATTCATTTTAAATAACATATTCGAATATTTTTAAAAACACTCAATCAATAAATACATGTCAATTTCCGTTTTAGAGAGGATTTATCTCGCATTTCCATTTTTATTTTAGATTAGTTTAATGAAACCAGGGTCAGCGAACATACTCACGTATTTGTTTTAAGACAGTTTTTTTTAACAATCCACCCTTAACCTAAACACATATTTACTTTGAAAAGTCTTCCTATTATTAGTGTTTTAGACAGTTGGCTGCTTAAGGCAAGATGGCATTGATAAGGGAACACGTATAGCAGCTTTCTGCAATCTTTTATACTTATAGTAATTTATATATTACAATTGTAAATTCTAGAATATACCATGGAGGAATTATACCCATAATTCCTCCATGAATATACATATGGGCTTATCGATACTTGTCAATTTCAACAATATAACTTATACAATTAACAGAAAAATGATCCTGATCATATATATACCAGGTAAGAAAATACCCTATACAAAGTCTTTGGTGACGAATCGTCTTTTGCCATTACTATATATCGCTTTGGTGACGAATTTGCATGGTGACGAATCGTCTGTAATTCTAAGAAAATACCCTATACAAAGTCTTTGGTGACGAATCGTCTTTTGCCATTACTATATATCACTTTGGTGACGAATTTGCATGGTGACGAATCGTCTGTAATTCGTGAAAACCCACCCTGATCCTTTTCCAGAATCACCAATGGTCACTCATTTGAAAGTAATCATTTTATATGATATTCTAACTGCGCTACGCTTTGACCAAAAAATGGTACACTTTTGCAGTGGTGCGCTTTAACCATGGAGATTGGTACCTTCGAACATAATTGTCATAATCCGATTTTACGGTCTGCAAATACTAATTTATTCGCATTCATTAACAAGGGGTTAGGGGCCTTGCGAGAACGTATATTTAACTAAAAACAAAGTCACCGTGTGGCAAACTTTCAGAAATGTATATAAATAACGGACGTTTAATCTTATTCTAATCCGATTTTCAGAGAATCAGCGAAACAAACCTAGAATTCCATACTGGCCGGGGAAGAAAATGTAATGTGCTGGTTCCCGAGATCTGACAAGCACTAGGGCGTATCGCACTAAAACTATTTCGTACCTATGGTTTTGTCACTTCGTATCAAAGTTTGCCGGCAGCTTCGTCCCGGTATAGTAATTGGGATGGACTTGATATAGCAGCGATGATCTTACCTTATATTGATTAAGGCTATTTCTTTATTTTTGTTTTAGTTTATTTGAATCGTATGAAATAGCAGTGGTCCGAAATGGCACAGCGAACGTTAACCACGGAAGTGAAAAGCGGTGTACCGTGAAAAATGGTATAACATGAGAAAAACTCCACCAAACAAACAAACCATTCTCCGCTATACCTCATACGTCATGTGACAATCACGTGATACAGATCACGTGTATACACAGTGAACCACAAAATGGCCGATGACCAGACCGACCAAAATATAGAGGAGTCAAATGAAGATAATAGTGATGATGCTTGTGAACATTTTCAAGATGGACAGGTACCGTTCTTTACTTAGTCAAAAGTGTATTTTATTTGTTAACTAAATATAGTTACCTGCCAACCATGTAGATATAAAGAAATATAAGGAACTTAAACACTTAGTCCAAAGGAAATCCAGGCAGGCTTATGGACATATATAAACGGCATCCTCACAACTGAAGAGAAGGAAGAAGAACGTACCACAAGCAAACGATTTTGGACCTACATAAAACACAAGAAGAATGACAAAAGCGGAGTTGCCCCCCTTAAGAAGAATGGAATACTTGAAACAGACCCAAAAAACAAAGCAAATATATTAAACCAACAATGGGGCCCTACCGCATTACAGAGTTATCCCAATTTTCATCACGAGTTAACTCCCCTGATAAGGAAAAGGTTGTTTCCGGTTTAGTTAACGCATCATTGAGACGGTGTCGATAACGGTCATAAACGATTCGGAAAAGAATAGATCGAATGCGGTTTATTAGTTTGATACCTATATATATATGCAGTCAAGCTCCCGTTTATCCCTATTTATTTTAATGTATTAATTTTGTTTAATGTCAAATGCGACGGTTATTTATTTCATTGTTTTTAGCAAACCGAAAGTAGCACTGATCATACTTTTTCTATATAACAAAGAAGCTGACTTTTAACATACTTAACAGACACGGGTTTTCACCTCGGTAAAAGAACGTTAACATGGATTAAAAGTAGATCCTGATCAGATGGTAACTATATAGGAACAGTCTCTATAATCAATGACTGTCCTCTCTGGTTCTTAAATGACATTATAGGTCTATAAATGCTGCCTATTACAGGTGAAAAAGGGGATATTTATTAAGACATTACCGGTATTAAACATAAACTTTGTATTATTCAGTTATTAATAATGACATGAATATTCATTAGGCAAAGGGTTAAACTGATCTTTTAAATATGTTGAATGGTAAACAGTTTCTTCAAAAATGTATATTTTGTTTGTTCATTATATACCAGCAGATTTTAGTTGACAGAAATGTCATAGAAATAGTTCAGCCTGTCATGCTCATAGCGCACATGGATTTCACCTCTCAATGCTTCTGCCCAGGGGCCATAAAGCGCAAAGCATCATCACAACTAACAACAGGAAGTAAACAATTAGCTAGAAATCGTGTATACTGACCCCCCACTGGGGTGCAGCTGCTGTCCCATTTATATAAGAGTCATCTCTGCTATGACAAGCCATAAAACGGAAGCTTAAGTCTTGGGTACACAGGCTGGAATCAAAACACACCAAACTATTTTTTTTTTATATAGGATCCACATTGTTATTCATGTGGGGAATACATTTTAATCTCCTATACCATGCACTCCTTCATGTGCAAAAGCTTAACCCATTACCCCCATCATTATGCCTTTTACTCCTTTAATGAATTCCACCTTCATAAGCAACTAAATCCTCTTCATGCACTAAGCAGTCATAATTATGAAACATAGGTGATATTTTATGTCGTAGTGGGTGGTGCCTTAAAGCTGGATTAAAGTAAAGCAGGGTGCACCTTAAGGCGCATTATGTTTTACTTTCAACCTGCTTTAAAAGGTGACCTATATTCAATACTTAACACGGGCTGTGGGGTAATTGGTTTAGGAAATGGGTAAACCCATTACCCGATCGCCTGTTCCTACCTGGAAAGACAGGTGTCCATTAAAGGTAGATTGAAAAGTACATGCTTCTTTACTTTCAGCTTGCTTTAAGCTACCATCTGCTAGGATATTCAATGTTTTAATGTTGCACATGCATGCTAATAAAAACTTTGAATTAGAACTCTTTCCTTCAATGGAGGCATAAACCAAAGGCGTATTTAAAGGGTTACATGTAATAGGAAATACATACCGTTTTAACAACATAAATACTTTAGAACCCCTCTCCTATCATTAAATGTGTACTCTATTGAAAACTCAATGTTGAAAGTAAAGCATGTATTCCATCGTTTTAGTAGATCAAAACCTTATTTCTGTTGATCTTTTACCAGTTCACTAATTATAATAGGCTTAAAACACTATCATTTATAAAAAGTTTCGAACCAGATAAGATGCAGCATATATACTAACAGGCTGATCAGGGGTAGAACTGATATCATGTTCTAAAGTTTTATCAAGAAAGTAGGCAGTATTCTTTTTTTAAATATTAACCCTTATCATGCTATTAGCATAATTGATCATTCCTACGGTATTTTTCCTTATTTAATCAGCTAAAGTAATAAATTAAATGATAGGTATTCATAGCGGGTAGGGTTTATGGTTGATTAACAGCAACCAGAATGTGCTATGACACATCCATGTAATGGGGTTTAACCCTTTACCCAATAGATGGTATTAGTTTTGAAGATAGGTGACCCCTTAAGGCAGGTTAAGGTACATTCTGCTTTAAGCTATCATCTGCTGGGAGGTATAACATATTTATTGAGGTGCAGATTGATGACTTATTTTAATAAACATATGAATAAATGATATGCATAGAACGGTATATCTATGGAAGTTTTTGTAAGTTTTATTGTAGGTAAAGTAAATGCATGTCTTAATTCTATTTTTGAACAATATGAGAGATTGCGCTTTCAATAATGTATAGCCAGGTTCTACTGTATATAATATAAGCTCTACACTAACAAGCAGACGATCTCCTCAAATTCGTGTTTGAGGATAAAGGATTTTCGATACTATGTGTACTTCACTATTGAACCGGAAACAACCGCTCATTCAGGGGGCGCTACTCTTATCACACTTTCCATGCGGGGTAACTCTGTATATCGGTAGGGCCCCATTCAAATCAGTTTTCTCAGATCCAGACCAGATAACCTCACAAACATTCAAAAGTGAAAAATATATGTCTGAAGATGACATCTTTCCTGAGGCAGACGAAATAATTATAACTGAAAAGGGAGTATTAAAATTGCTAATGAACATTAACCCTCACAAAGCAGGGGGCCCCGACGAAATAAAGCCGCTAGTGCTCAAAGAATTAGCAAAGGAAATCTCCCCAATTCTAACGACGATCTTCCAAAAATCTCTTCAGTCAGGCGAGGTCCCATCAGATTGGAAAAAGGCACGTATCACGCCAGCCTTCAAAAAAGGACAGAAATACCAAGCTGAGAATTATCGACCCATTTCGCTAACCTGTGTATGTTGCAAATTAATGGAGCATATCATCACCAGTCACATAATGAAACACGCAGAAGCAAATAATATTCTATACCCACTACAACATGGATTTCGCAGCAAAAGGTCCTGCGAAACCCAGCTTGTAGAGTGTATCGATGACCTCTCTAAAAATCTTGAAGATGGAAAACAAACTGATTTATTAATACTTGATTTCTCAAAAGCATTTGACAAAGTTTCCCATACTCTCCTTCTCCACAAGTTAAGCCACTATGGCATTAAAGGCACAACCCTATCATGGATTAAGGCTTTTCTAACAGGTAGGACTCAGGTCGTTGCGGTTGAAGGCGAGGAATCGGACACGGAGTCTGTTGACTCCGGTGTACCACAAGGCTCGGTCCTTGGACCGAGTCTGTTCCTCTTCTACATAAATGACCTGCCGCAAGGCCTCCACTCTACCGTGCGGCTTTTTGCAGACGACACGATATCATATCTAACTGTTAGTTCAAAGAGTGACTGTCATACCTTACAGGAAGACCTGGACAGGTTAGCGGAATGGGAAGACAAATGGAAAATGGAGTTCCATCCCAATAAATGCTCAGTATTGTCCGTATCAAAGAAGAGAAAGACCATTAGCCATAACTATAAACTGCATGGAATCTCGCTTTCTCGAGAAAAGGCCACAAAATACCTTGGTTGCACTATCACAGACGACTTGGACTGGGGGGAACATATCAACAACATCGCAAATAAAGCGAATAGGACACTTGGCTTTCTACATAGAAATTTACACATCTCCTCACAAAATATTAAAGAAAAAGCATATCTTACTTTAGTGCGACCCCAATTAGAATACGCAAGCACTGTTTGGGACCCTTATAAGAAAAAACATATAGATAAATTAGATAAGATACAAAGACGCGGTGCAAGATATGTCATGGGAAAACATAGAAATAGATCTAGTGTGGGGGAGATGCTAAACAAACTTCAGTGGAAAGACTTATAAATTAGGCGAAAAGAAGCCAGACTGTCCTTGTATTATAAAATTGTGAATAACCTTGTAGAAATAAACCCAGCAAAATATTTAGATAAACCTACAAGAAACACTAGATATGTACAACCTCACAGCTATGCAGTGCACATAGCCAGAACAGATTCCAGGAAATGGTCATTCTTTAACCAGACAACTAAAGAATGGAACAAACTTCCACCTATTATTGCAGAAGCCCAGTCCCTTGAGATATTCAAATCTCAGGTGACCAAGCAAATCTGACACAAACCCTTCAAAAATTTCAATGGGAAGGGGGGTTATCATGCATACAAAACTGGCAGAGTATTCGGCAAGTCGAAGGCGGCCAGTATATGGAAGAAGAAGAAGAAAGAAGAAGAACAAAGTAGGTCATGTTTGTGCCAATATTTCTAGTGAAATAATCAAATTAAATTTGTCTTTATCTGATAAACAGAGTCCAGTCAATCACACAGGGAATCCAGAACACTTGTAGTGTAACCAAATATCTAACCTTTCCGTATAAGTTATATATTTTGTCATGAATGAATAACACACCGATCAGAAACGGCCTACATTTGCCCAATAATGCTGATGTCCATTTGACGATCAATACCGGCCTGTCCGCTGACTCGCGGTTAATCGATAAACACAGCTGAAGCGCTTGCGCTCACATGCGGGACGGTTACCTATTGTTAATTAAGATTCTGATTAAAATTTAATTTTCACCCGATTTCAAAATATAGGGCTCAAAAGAGAGCGAAGATATTCAGCTTTTATTTGTGAAAATCCTGCCCTTGGCTGAAGTTCTTACCTATCTATCTATCTATATATACTGCATCACCCTCGTACTGAGTATTACGTGCAGCTGCGCGTCAGAGCAGATTAATAAGAGGAAAAGTTAAAAGTAATAAAGAACAGAATGATTAGCAAGTCGAGGATTTATTGACAGTTTAAAAATAGGATAAAAACACTACTTCTGCACTTAATAAACATGTCTAAGGCCACTGACTGCCAGCTTAAACTGATCTAGATCAGGTATAAGGGCAATGTCGGTTGGTAAGCTATTCCAAATAATGATTGTCGCCGGAAAAAAAGAGAATTTGTAATAGTTTGTTGGAGTGTGGATTTGTCGATAGGAGAGTGGATGCATGTGGCGTGTCAGTCTGATTGGATGCTGCAGATACGAGGGTGCTGGAAGTGCGACTAGGCCGTGAACAATTTTATAGAACATAACAAGTCTGGAGTCAGTTCGTCTGTCCTCAAGGGTCCGCCAGCCTAGTTGCATTTTCGTAACACTTTCATATGGAGAATAGTTCCCCTTGACCCACCGAACTGCTCTCCTCTGAACCATCTCAACCTGCCTAATGCTCTGTTGGGTGTATGGGCTCCAGACCACAGAGGCGTATTCCACCTGTGGTCTGACGAGTGTCTTGTAAGCCACTTCCCTGACGTCTTGGTTTGTGGTCCTGATGTTTCGTCTCAGGAAGCCTAGGGTGTGGTTAGCTTGTTGGGTTATGTTATTTACATGAGTATTCCAACATAAGTTTGATGATACAGTGGCGCCTAGATATTTCGCATCAGTCACTGTCTCCAGGACCTGCCCATGTAGGACATACTGGGTCTTGATGGGACATGCAGACCTGGAAATATGCAAGACATTGCACTTACCAGGGTTGAAACGCATGTCCCACCGTTGCTCCCAGGCCTGTAAACAGTCAAGGTCAGTCTGGAGAGATTGCACCATCCTCTTCACTTGCAATGGTCAGGTAAAGGGCTGTATCGTCAGCAAAGAGACGTACCTGAGAGTTTATATTATCTTGCAAGTCATTAATGTACAAGAGGAAGAGGATGGGGCCTAGCACAGATCCTTGTGGCACTCCAGACGTGACCGGTACAGTAGACGATGCTACTCCATCTAGGACGACTGATTGGGTTCTGTTGCTCAGGAAAGCCTCAATCCACATTTGTGTCTTACCTGTGATACCACAAGTGTTAAGTTTATAGAGAAGCTTTCTGTGGTTCACAACATCAAACGCTTTACTGAAATCCAGTAATATGAGATCCGTCTGTGAACCACGAGAAAGCTTGCTGGCTATATCCTCGACAAGTTGGATGAGTTGTGTTTCGCAAGAGCGCTTTTCTCTAAACCCATGTTGCAAGTCATACAGTATGTTGTGCTTTTCAAGGTGTCGTGATAGTTGAGATGCCACTATGACTATGTGCTCCATGGTCTTGCACAGTATACAAGTCATGGAGATAGGCCTGTAGTTTGCAGGATCACTCCTATCTCCCTTCTTGTACAATGGGCAGACCATGGCCTTGTTCCAGTCATCCGGTACTACACCACTGTCGTAGCTTTTCTGGAAAATGACCTGTACTATTGGGGCAATGACATGGTGCAGGGTTTTCAAGACCACAGGCTTTATTGCATCTGGGCCGGAAGCTTTATCTGGCTTCAATCCTGCTAGTAACCTGTCAATGCCACTGACCCCAAAAGTGATGTCTGGCATGTTCGGGTGTCTGGTACAGTTTTGGTGGTCACTTTCAGTCTGAATCGGTTTAGGGCTGGTAAAGACAGACTGAAACTGTCTGTTCAGTATGTCTGCCTTGTCATTGGTTTCAGTCAGCAGTCTGTCTGTCGTCTTGTCACGTAAAGGTGCAATACCCTGTGAGTCCTGTCTAGCATTTTTTATGAGAGAGTAGAGCTTCTTTGTTGAAAACTTTGAGCACATAGTGTCACTGCTGTCAGTAGGTTTAGTGTCGTTTGTCGATGATGAGATTCCAAGGATACCTTAGTTGTGTGTTTCACTGGGCATTGTACAGTGTTCAGTTGCTTCACACTAACACAATAGGTAAGAAATAAAACCAATGGGGCCAATAGAAAAAAGTTGTTATCCTTTTGAGCAGAGAGAACCGATCTCAAATCATCTTTAGGGATACCCTTAAAGTTTTACTTTGTCAGAATGGAGTTGCTCATGGGAAGCTATGTTCAGCTCTGTTACTGGTCTGATTTAGTGGAGTGCGCCAATATGGTTCATCTCATTCAATAGCAGCTCTATACCCTTTATTGGGTATTTAAAATCCTCTGAAGACGGAGCATGGCTGCCTATATGGCGAGGTAATTGAAAACAGCTATGCACGTAATCCTCCAGCTTGACAGACAATAATGTCTGTACCAAGCTGTCCTGTGAGTGTTAAGCACAACAACAACAATTTAACAACATTTGTGAAAATATTAATGTTCTATGTTGAGCAAGTATTTGTTTATGACAGATTGAAGAGCATTTACCCAATGAACCAACAGGCATTTGAGTGCAGCTGCATCTTGCACAAGAAAGGGTAACCTACCGTCATAAACAATCCTATAGAAAACTCATTTTTCATCCGATTTTTACAAATTCTCAATATCTTAAAAGAAAACAGCTCTAAGTCTGTATCAAAGTGTATAAAAATCATTTTTTCATTTAATTTTAAAACAGAACAATCGCGAGTTATATGAGCCCAATTAGCAATGAATGCAGACTGGGCGCAATAATTATTGCGGTATAATAGGATAGACAGTTTTCACGTTACAAAGAACTGATGAAATAACTTTTCTTCAGTTTTGATTTAATTATTCAATAAGAATGATCTTGATAGAAAGCCACCTTAAGACCCATCCGTGTGTTATTCATTTGTGATTTTGTCTGATTTTGAACTATAACAAGTATTTATTTAAACAGTCTTTGTCTCATTTTTTCAGATCACTTTTTCCACTATAATTATATGTAAAATTCTGATGCAAGTATCACTTGCCAAAGTAAGAAACCACTTGCCCCAGGCTTTGGGCAATTTGATTAAGGGGAAGACTGTTTAACCCATTACCCCATAAATACACCTTTTTACGCCTTTAAATTATTCCTCCACTGAAGAAAATGGTTCCTTTTTATAGTCATAAATATGTATCATATGAAATATTTTCTATATCTTATCAGATGTTAGATTAAAGCAGGCTGAAAGTAAAGCAGACTGTGCCTTCAGGCACATTCTGCTTTAATTTCAACCTGTTTTAAGTGGTCACCTATCTTCAACCCTAGAAACAGGCTATGGGGTATTAATGGTTAAAACAATAATTTACTGATATTGTCACACTTGGTATGTCAGGTTAATCATAATTTCTTCTTCTTCCTATAGTGTGCTTGGTTCCTCAGGAACATTATTGCACATCTTGCATATTTGCATTCGCATATGGTAAACAACCAACATAATTAAGCTCTGTATAGCTTTTATTGCGACAAACAAGGTATCCATTAGCAGACATACTACCTGAGCATTACAGTTACTTTCCTAGCACTACACTTATAATGTGGAGCACCAGGCAAGGGAGCTACTAGTACCGTTTTTATAATGGTCTTTGGTATTATCGAACCCACAACCTCCTGCCTCAAAAGTGGTCGCTCTACCAACTGAGCTATTGAGGCGGTTCATATCAAATTTTGCTGATCAAATGTGTAACAGGAAGTTCATGTAGAAATAAAAGCAGGTTAAAAAGAAGCACAGACAGTTCTGGTGTGTTTTGGAGACCATCAGGGCCCCTACACACGAGGCCCAAGCCTGGCCCAGTTCTAGCCCTTCATTCCTATAAAAACCTTGTTAACACTCTAGAGGCTACACATTTATTATGCTATTACTGTTTGAATGCTAAGTAATTTTACTAATATGTTTTCTAAAATGTTCTGTGTCAATATTGTTCAAATTATTGCCCTGGGGATAATACTGAGTTATCTATAATAATGTTTTTGTCATAATTTCTCAGCTTTCCAAGACATTTACAACAGTGGTACAAGGTGAGCGATTTAGGGCCGCATGGGGCCTAGTATTAAATCCTAGAAAACAAGAAAACAGTTCATTGTTATCAAAAAGTTGTGATAAAATTAACTTATCTTATAGTGGTTTGAACAGGAAGGTTGGACTATATTTTACTTCCTGGTCAATAAGGCTTTTAACCTATAACCCCATTAATTCAGATATTTACAATTCTAATTTATCTTAACCCACTGAAGAAAATATAGTTCCAATTTATGCAGTAAAGACTATGCACCACAAGAAATATATTCTGTATATTACATGTATTTATCCTAGCAGATGTTAGCTTAAAGCAGGCTGAAAGTAAAGTAGAATGCACCATAAGGTGCATTCTGCTTAACATTCAACCTGCTTTAAGTGGCCATCTCATCCTGTCGTCAAAACTAAAATCAGGCTAAGGGGTTATGGGTTAACAATTGACCTTTTCCTCAACCCTGTAGGGCACTTCTACCTACTTCACCGTGGTGCCACTGGTCACCATTTATTGATGGTGTTGAATGCAGATGTCAGCCTGAACAAAGATTCATGTTAACCCATTCCCCCATAAATACACCTTTTAACGCCTTTAAATCATTCCTCAACTGAAGAATATAGTTCCATTTTATACAGTCATGAATATGTATCATGATTCATTAGAAATATTTTCTATATTCTAGCAGATGGAAGCTTAAAGCAGGCTAAAAGTGAAGCAGACTGAGCCTTAAGGTGCATTCTGTTTTACCTTCAACCTGCTTTAAGTAGTCATCTATCTTCAAAAAATAGAAATCGGGTATGGGGTAATGGGTTAAGCATAAATTTAATAAGTCTGTCCAGAGTGTTCTGCTTTAGTTTCATCTTGCTGTAAGCAACCACTTGTTATAAATACTCCTGATCATCATCTAAACTACCATAATAAGTATTGGGAAATTACAGGTCTCACTCAGGGCAAACAGTGTACATGCACCTGTGTATACTGTTTGCCATTCAGTTTACATCTGTTGGTCAAAAAATCTGATTATGCTTGCCTGGGAATAAGAATATTATATGCGTTGGTGCCAGCGTTCCCATTGCCGTTCCCATTTGTGTGCAATTTCCCCTATCACCTACATCTTTGATACTTGCACCACATATGCCTTGGGGCAAGACCATTCTGACAATGTGACCTTGACCTCAGCCACTGTGTTTAAGTTTCGAAATGTATAACTTTTAACTTTGAAAAAATGCTTATTACTGCCATGTCCCTTCATTGCTTGTTTATATGGACAAAAGCTTTCCATGCACACACAAATTTTACCCCAATGACCTTGAACTAAGGACCTGCCTTAAGGTTTCGAAATTTATGTTTATAGGTTTGGAAAATGCTTATAACTCAAATGTCACTTGAGGCATTGCATTCATATTTGGTTTGCATTGTGTATATGGACAAGAACTTTCCATGCATGTAAAAAGTTTGACACCTGTGACCTTGAACATATGGCCCACATGTGTATATGGACAAGACCTTTCCATGCCCTCAAAAAGTTTGACCTCAGTGACCTTGACCTTGAACTTAGGGCACACGCTTAGGTTTCAAAATATGCATTTAGGTTTGTAAAATGCTTATGGCTTCTATGTCCCTTGAATAATTGCTTTCATATTTGTTATGCATGTGTGGTTTGTAGTAGTAGTGTGGTTACTACCACTTACTTACTACACACTTACTAGTGTGGTTTGTAAGCTGTTTGAATCTATCGTTCGTGACTACATATTGACCCACATGGATATGAACAATTTATTTATCTACATCAACATGGTTTTAGACCTAAACATTCTTGTGTAACACAACTGTTAAAGGTAATTGATGATCCAGGTATGAAATTTTAGACAGTGGAGGGTGTATTGACACTGTCTATTTAGATTTCCAAAAGGCATTTGATACAGTTCCACACCACAGACTATTAAACACAGAGTGAACACCTTTTTAATAACTTAAAATAGTTTTCATCTTAAATTATATTGATTGTTCTAACGGCTTTAAATGTCTCTTTAAACTCTTTTCAGTTTCTTGAATTTAACAGTTCAGTTTGTTTTTGTTTCTAAATGTCACCGATTAAGTTTCTCTTTAAATGTCACAAATAAGTCTTTTAGTTAACTTTCTCTCTCTCTTTGGGTAGTGTGGTTCCCCTGGATCTGTAACCTTCGTAGATTCTGCACTTACATTGGATTTCTGATCCGCATTGGATTTCTGATCCGCATTGGATTTCTGATCCGCGTTTGTTTCTGCATCCGGTACGTCCTTCGTTTGCTTTTCCCCCCTTTGATTTGACCGATTCTCCTTAAAACTTGTTTCCGCGTTTGTTTGCCGTGTAATGTTTGTTCTGATGTCAATAGGTATGTTGATGTCGCGATCGTGTTCCCTTATACTTGCTGTCCTTTTAATGAGATGGTCCATATGACAGAATCTTATTTTGTTTGACACCTTAATTAAGAATGTTCGTTGTCCTAGCTTTTTGTGAACCACCCCTGGAATCCATTCCCATTTTCCAGTGTTTGAGTGACTTTTGACCGACACTGGATCTCCTACTTCGAAGACGCGTTCACGAACCCCATGGCTATCATGATTTTCGACCATTTTCTCTTGTTTCGCGATCACTTGTTTTTCTAAGTCCGGTTTCACTAGAGTAAGTCTATTTCTCAATTGTCGTTTTAAAAACATTTCACTTGGCGTCTTCCCTGTTGTTGTGTGTGGAGTTACTCTGTACTTTAACAGAAAATCTGCTAATTTGTGTTGTAATGTTCTTTTGTTTAATGATCCTTTTTCTTCGATCACTTGCGATTTTAGAGCGCGCTTCACAACTTGTACGCCGCGTTCAGCTAACCCGTTTGACTGAGGATGGTATGGTGGACTGAATGTATGTTTGATACCATTCCTTTTTGTGAATGTTCTGAATTCATGTGATGTGAACTGTGGTCCATTGTCACTAACTATTTCTTCCGGAATACCAGTAGACGCGAACAACAGTCTCAATTTTTCGATGGTTATAGCACTTGTAGTACTCTTCATTGGTATCGCTTCTATCCATTTTGAATAACTGTCCACCATTATCAAAAATGACTGAGCTTTGAAATCTGCAAAGTCTATATGGACGCGTTCCATCGGTCGGGTAGCCCATTTCCATGGATGTAGTGGTGCTTCCATGGGAGCACTCTTCATGGCTTGACAAATCTCACATGCCTTCACTACTGCTTCAATTTCCGCATCAAGATTTGGCCACCATATGTAGCCCCTGGCTAACGCTTTCATTCGAGACATTCCCAAATGCTCACTGTGTATTTCTTTAAGCATCGTTCCCTGAAGTTTTGTTGGTATAATCACCCTTAACCCCCACAGCAGAACGTCTTGATCCACAGACAGTTCCATTCTTCTTGCAAAAAATGGCTTAAAGTTAATGTCCTCTACATGATTTGGCCAACCATGCATAGTCCAGTCGTACACTTTGCTTAACACTGGGTCTAGTCTTGTTGCTTCACCTATCACTTTGCTGTCAATAGGCAGGTCTTGGAGATATGATGTATTGACTTCAACACTATGTACCCTATCCATACTTTTTAATGGAAGTCTTGAGAGCCCGTCACAGTTGCCATGATCTTCAGACTTTCGGTAGACTATTACATAATCGTATGCTGATAAGGTGATTGCCCACCTTTGAATTCTAGCCGCTGCTAGCGTAGGAACTCCTTTCTTGGGCCCTAGTTTGGTTGTTAGAGCCTGATGGTCTGTAATCAGAGTAAATTTTCGTCCATACAGGTATTTATGAAATTTCTCTACCCCGAAAATGATACCTAGAGCTTCCTTTTCAATTTGCGAGTAGTTTTTCTCGGCGCTGGTCAATGTCCTGGAGGCATATGCTATTGGCTTTTCTGAGCCATCTTCCATAACGTGCGATATTACTGCTCCCAGTCCATACGATGAAGCGTCGCAGGCCAACTTAAGCTCTTTCTGCATGTCGTAGTGTACCAAGAGCTGACTACTCGACAATAGTTGTTTACTTGCCTGGAAAGCCTCCTCACATTCTGTCGACCATTCCCACTTGACCTCTTTACGTAGCAACTGATGTAGTGGGTGCAAAATAGATGACAAATTTGGGAGGAATTGTCCATAATAGTTTATCAAGCCCAAATAAGACCTCAAGGTGCTTACGTTTGTTGGAGCCGGTGCGTCCCTGACTGCCCTGGTCTTCTCCTCTGTTGTGTGGATGCCCTCTGCATCAACCGTGTGTCCCATGTAAACCACTTGGTCCTCCATGAACTTGCATTTTTCCTTATTCAACTTTATATGGTGCTTTCGCAGTCTTTCCAGTACTGTTTTCAAGGTACCCAGATGACTTTCATCATTACTTGCCGTTATGAGGATATCGTCTATCCTGCACACCACTCCTGTCAAACCCGCGAGCACCGTGTCCATTACCGACTGAAAAATGGCAGGAGCGGAGCTTACCCCGTAAGCTAACCGTTTACATCTGAACAACCCCTTGTGTGTATTCAGCGTCAGAAACTGTTTTGAATCCTCTTCCAGTTCCAACTGGGTATAAGCCTGCGAAAGGTCCAGCTTGGTGAATTTCTGCCCACCAGCCAGTGTTGCAAACATGTCATCTGTATTTGGCAAAGGATATTGTTCCTCACTTATTTCTCGGTTTACCGTAACCTTGTAGTCCCCACAAAGACGAAGTTTATTGTTCGGTTTTGGAACTACCACCAGTGGCGCGGCCCATTGGCTATTTTCAACATGTTTGATAATTCCCTCAGCCTCCAGCCTTTCAAGCTCTTCTGTCACTTGACTTTTTAACGCGTAGGGCACTGGTCTGGCCTTACAGAAAATTGGACTTGCCTGTTCTTTCACCTTTATTCTTGCCTTAAATCCCTGAATTGGCTTATTGTCTTTCTCAAATAGATCTCGGTATTCTGCTTTCAAACTTTCCAAAGTTTCAGACTTTTCCATGTTCACCCGGTGAACTTCAAAGATCTCTTTCCAGTCCAGTTTTATTACTTTCAACCAGTCTCTTCCTAGCAAGTTGGGTTTCCTACCATTAACTACCAACAACTTAAGTTCCTTTATTACTTGTTTCTTGTATTTCACTGGCACTGTGATTTCCCCAAGCACATTGATATTGTCTCCTGAGTATGATTTTAGTGTCACTGAAGCTTTCTTCAGCCTATACTTGGACAACAACTTCTGGTATGTCTCTTGATTCACAATTGTACAAGCACTCCCTGTGTCTAATTGCATAGAAACCTCTCGGTTACCCACTGTCAGTGATATCTCATATTTACCCGAGCTTCCGTCAACCGTTTCATTCATGTACACTGAGTAGATCCCTAATTCATCAACTTCTTCACTCAATTCTTCCTCTTCAACCAGGTGTGTACGTGCTGAGCCTCTACATTTCCGTGCTAAATGACCTTTACGTTCACATTTAAAACATTTTGTGTCCTTGTGTTTACACTTGTCCGGGTGATGTGCTTCCCCACAGCGATAACATGTAGACTGTCGAACAGGTTGTTTCCATTGTTTTTGTTGTTTTGGCCTTTGATTCTGATTGTGTCCCTTCATTCTGTCTTTAACAAATGACACATTTTTAATACAGCTAAATGAAGTTGAGTCTTTGTCAGCCGTTTCCATAGCTACTGCAATTTTGACTGCTTCATCAAATGTCAAGGGATCTGTTGACAAAAGTTTCTTTTGAATGTTTTCAGAACGAAGTCCACAAACTAACCTGTCTCTTATTGCCTCATTGAGAAACGCTCCAAACTCACAATGAGCCGACATCTTCTTCAACTCAACCACATACGCTGACACTGTCTCCCCTTCTTGTTGATTCCTTTTATTGAACTTAAATCTCTCCGAGATTACCAACGGTTTTGGCATATAGTGATTTTCTTATGTTAGCACTAGATTGTCAAACTCTTTGTCCTTAGGCAGCGCAGGCGAGATGAGGTTTTTCAAAACTCCATAAGCTACCGGTCCAATTACCGACAGAAACACGGCTAACTTCTTTTCGTCCTTGACATCGTTAGCATCGAAAACTGTTCCATGCGTTCTTTGTAGTTGGAAAAATTCCCTTTTCCTTCAATAAACTCCCCGAGTTTACCAATTTGTGGCATTTTGACTGAGCCAAATAAGTCCCTGACTTATCTCACGATCGAAACAATCCACAATCCTCGTCGCCAATGTTATATATTGGGAAGAAACTCAAGCAGAGAACGTTTCACAGTTTACTATTTATTATTGTAAAATACACATGGTCTAAATATAACGAACAGAACCGAAGCAAGATCAAATGAATGGTACAGTATAAAACACTGACTTAACATGGTACCGCATACGCTAAGAGTGCCGACAATGTGTACTATAAATATACTACAATTAACCTGGCCATTTCTTTTGACATTAACCTGGCCAGTTGTGGGACATAGGGTTAGGGGTAGGGTTAGTCTCCAGATCATTCTATAACAAAGTTAGATTTCATTTATGTGGCTAAACCACATAAATTTAACCACATAAAAGAGATACAATAAAGAAGGATATGGCCACTTAAATGGAGATTGTGGGTACGTCCGAGCGCACAAAAGGTCCTTTGTTGGGTAGGGAGAACAATAGATTCCATTCATTCCGTGATTACCCTATTGTTATTGTTTGGTATTTTTGTTGCTGTTGGGTACTTTTAAACAAAGAAAATACCCAACAAATGTCCATCTGTGAGGAAGTCCGTCCGACCATCACTCTTTTTTGTCCGGAGCATATCTTTTGAACGGTACACCGTAGGTTGATGAAACTTGTAACAGTGATAGAGAACGACAAGAGGAGGTGCAGTACCCAAGAACCGTAACTTTGTCATCTCCCAATTTTGAATTATCTCCCTTTTTCTCATTAAAAACATCAATTTTGTCCGGAACATATCTCTGTACTGTTACACCGTAAGTTGATGAAACTTGTTACAGTGATAGAGGATGACTGAAGGAAGTGCAGTACACAAGAACGGTAACTCTGTCATCTCCCAATATTGAATTATCTCCCTTTTTAGCTCACCTGAGCCAAAGGCTCAAGGTGAGCTATTGTGACCGCTCACCGTCCGTAGTACGTCTGTCCGTCTGTCCGTTCACTTTTACTTCAAGCGACATCTCCTCTGAACCCGCGGATTGTAGGGCGGGTTCAAACTGCTCATGATGTTCCTTGGATGCTTCTCTACAGAAGTTGTTCAAATGAAAGAGAAAAAGCAAAAACTCTGCTTGAAAAAGCAAAAAAGCAAAAAAATTTAAAAAATCTTCTTGCTAAAAACTACTAGGCCCTAAGCTTTGATATTTTTACAGTAGAATCTCCTGGTCGATCCCTCTATAGTTTGTTAAAATGAAATCCCTAGGATCACACTTGACGCCATGCACCCTGCGCAGTTTAACTGCTGCTCTAGGCAGGTTTCACAGTATTTTTAATGAAGCAGAAGTAGAACTGTATTTTACCTGAGTTACTCTTAATATACTAAGGGCAAATAGCCAATATTTGCAAACATTTTGGATCCAGATCAGATGCAACATAATCATAATGCTACATCCAATCTGGATCCAACCTATTTACCACTCATTTACCAACTTAACATTTTCTAAATTGTTTTTTTGTACACTTTTCACATACAGTAGGTTTTAAGCAGACATCATTTCAGTCTGGTAAGGGTAAGCCCCAGAGTTCTAGCCACTGAGGTCAAATATTATGCAACTCTGAACTGGTAGAGAGTATCACAGAACTGGTCATGATCAGCTGAACATGTTGTCTGCTAAAGTTTAGATATGGTTCAGTCTGATTCATACTTAGAGAAACAGGATCTGGAAGTGATCCACTGACAGTTATGTAATTATGTCTTATGCCATATTTCCATTACCCCATAAATGTGCATTTTTAGGCCTTTGATTTATTCCTCTACTTAAGAAAATAATTCCACTTTAAACAGTCATGAAAATGTAAGATGCAAAAGTAAAGCAAAGTGTGCATTAACCCTTAGCCCGCCAAATAAATTGTCGTCTGCTATATTTCTCGTCTGCTTCAAGTTTCAAAGTGCTTCAAAGTTGCTCAAAATTGCTGAAAATGTTGTCCGAGTGTCAAGCAGCTTGGATCCGGATGAGACGCCGAGTTACTCGGCGTCTAATCCGGATCCAAGCTGTTTGCATATAAAGCTATAGTCGTGAGTGGCAGGCTAAGGGTTAAGACACATTCTGCTTTACTTTCAACCTGCTTTAGGTGGCCACCTATTTTCAAAACTAGAAACATGCTATGGGGTAATGGGTAAAATGAAATTGCCTATTTGGAAAGAGCCTGATGAGAGGAAGTGCCATTTGCAAAGGCCATAACTCTGACATCATTGTTTTTTGAGTTATTTCCCTTTGTGATATTTTCTTGTCAAGAAGACAACTTCAGTTCTACTGATGCTATTGTAATGAAATTTTATGTATGGAAAGAAACTGATGAGAGAAAATGCCATGCACAAGGGCAGCAATATTTAGTTTTTCCCCTTTGTCATATTTTATTGTCAGGAAAATAATTCCAGTTCTGCTGACGCTAGTGAAATAATTATCATTTATTGGAAATGGAAATAGCTTGATAAGAGGGAGTTATAGTCATTTCGTAACCGAGTCATTTCGTAACCGGTAAAATAAGTCATTTCGTAGCCGAATTTTTGGTCATTTCGTAACCGCGCAAAACCTAAAAGTCATTTCGTAACCGATTTTTTGGTCATTTCGTAGCCGACAAAAAAAATGAATTAGTCATTTCGTAACCACCAAAAATTAAAAAATGAATGGCCCCAAAGAAGGCATAAGTCATTTCGTAGCCTCGGAAAATTGTTAAAGTCATTTCGTAGCCGAATAATTTTTTCTTGGTTTTTTTTTATAATTTTTTTGTGCAGTTTCCTGAACTTATTTCAACAAAAATGTGCAAACATGCAAAGTTAAGAAATTATGTAAAGAGTGTAATGGGGGCCGAATTGATTATAAACCTTGATTAATATAATTATAATCAAGTTGTTGAATATTGTTTTAAATAGAAATAATATTACGTGTCTCTATGCAATTAAATTCATATGAGTGTTCTATTCTTTAAAATTGGAACCGACATCCGACATAAATAGATATATAAAAGGTGTATAATTGATCATTAATCGCTCATTATATGTTACGCGTGTTTTAAGATGAAACCCAACACCGACACAAATTGGTTTACAGTTGGATGTTTAATTTATCGTTAATCGATCATTATATCACGAAGAGGTATATTGTCCACACCTTTAATTTTTCAATAGAAGTTTTGTCTCAACTTTTGGGATTGCTTTACAGTTGGATGTTTAATTTATCGTTAATCGATCATTATATCACGTGCAGAAAATTCCATCTTGAGCAGCCAATTGTACATAACGTTACATTGATACAGTGAAGAAAACGTTATTCTTTCCCGTTAAAATGCAAACGAAACGCAAACACAAATCACTAAAATGTAGAACGGACAGCTTTTTGAAAGTTCTGACTTTTCATTTGTTTCAGAGTGGCAAACAGTTTGGAGCCTGGTCAGACGCCTGATTACCCAGCGTCTTATCTGGCTCCAAACTGTTTGGAATGGAAAAAATAGTTTAAGCGTAAACACGGTTATTGGGAAAGAATAACGTTTTCTCCACTGTACGCACCTTAGTTGAAATACAGATCCAAAAGTATATATGAATAAGAGTTGAGTTTAAAGTAAATAAATGATTGCTGATGTACTTTTATTTTGCTTTAAGCAGTGATCTGCCTAATTGAACTGGCTATTTAGAATAGATTGAACTAGTTGTGCATTAAATTCATTCTTGAGCAGCCGCTTGTACATAACGTTGCATTCAAATGCACTTTAGTTGAAAAACAGGTCAAACATTTATTTATTGGTATTTAAGACAGATGGCAGCTTAAAGCAAGGTGATTGCTTAATTGAATTACAGGTACAAGGGTAAATATGAATAAGATGCTTTAGTCTAATTTAGCGAGATAAGTGAAATGGACCGGGACAAATCCAATCGCTGTAGGAGTAGGTATTGGGTGTGGCTTATGAAGAAGATTTATTTGATTGGTTGAAAGGTGTGAGATATCAACTTGTAGACTTGGAACATTTAAAATTTGGTAGTGGGTGTGGCTTATGAAGAAGATTTATTTGATTGGTTGAATGTTTTGAGAACAATAACATGTAGACTTCGAACAATAAAAATTAGATATTGGGTGTGGTTTATGATATAGATGTATTTGATTGGTTTGAAAGAATAACCTGATGCAAACGAATTAATACGATTGTTTTTAATTTTTTATAAAATAAGTGAACTTTGTAGTTTCTTTGAAATATAAATAAGTTTACTTAGATTCAGTAATTCTTCATGTTTTGATGTAGACATTCGTTTCTAAGATTTATTTGATGCAGGCCATCTGTAATAAAATGCTTTTATGTATTAATATTAAATAGCTATAAATTGGTGTGTAATAGTGCCTAAAATAGAAAACCGTCCACTCTTATCAGATACAGATCTTTATTCGGCATAAAATAGCATAAGCATAAGCATATTCATAAAAAGTTTACATTTATCATTTACAGCTAGGTCTAGCCTGTTAAAAATTATGAATATATTATGCATAGCAAATAGTGAACGTTCTGCTATTTTTTGCTGTATTCGGAACCAATTCCCGTTTTTGAACATGTTTATCCCAAGATATTTATCAATACATAGTTTATTTTCTACCAGCTACAGTAAAACCTCTCTAATACGGCCACCTGTCATTATTTCAATCAAATATTAACTCTTTGAACCCTAGTCACGCATATATGCGTCATTTGCAAACAGTGTATCCGTGATAAGTGCACTTGTCCTATGCACCTCAAGGAGCCACCTGATCAGGGTCTACATTGTTTGTTCTTTTGACATATACTGTGAAAGTCAACCCTAAAACGTCAAAAATGGACTAGACTGAATTGAAAATTGCACCACTGTATTTAACCGTCATTTTGTATTTTATGCTGTCAACAGTTGAACTTATATGTGCTTATTGATTGTAATAACAAATAAACAGTGATTATTGATTACAAAGTCATTTTTCTTGTCATTTGTGAAATTAAAAGTGAAAAAAAAAATTCCACATTTCCGGCACGTGCGGGAGGCGATAATTGCCTTGGTATGAGTGTTTATTTGATGTGTAAACTGTTAAAACAACATCCAAGTTAATGTTTGACACGCTTCACATACATTGAGCGATTAACGACCAATTATACATGTTCATTGTTAACAAATGGACCATTTAATTGAATTAAAGACAAGTAATAATATTCCTGTTTTAAAAAACATTCAACAACTTGATTACAATTCTATTAATCAAGGTTATAATTATTTCGGACCCCAAACTCTCTTAACATATATTTTTTAACTTTGCATATTTGCACATTTTCGTTGAAATAATGTCAGAAAACTGCACAAAAACATTATAAAAAAAAATAAAGAAAAAAATATTCGGCTACGAAATGACTTTAACAATTTTCCGAGGCTACGAAATGACTTATGCCTTCTTTGAGGCCATTCATT
Organism: Gari tellinella; assembly: GCA_922989275.2. Classification (NCBI taxonomy): domain Eukaryota; kingdom Metazoa; phylum Mollusca; class Bivalvia; order Cardiida; family Psammobiidae; genus Gari; species Gari tellinella. Next base: position 111,009,631 of record OV277856.1, on the reverse strand, counting down.
TTTTAATTATTGGTGGTTACGAAATGACTAATTCAACTTTTTTGTCGGCTACGAAATGACCAAAAAATCGGTTACGAAATGACTTTTAGGTTTTGCGCGGTTACGAAATGACCAAAAATTCGGCTACGAAATGACTTATTTTACCGGTTACGAAATGACTCGGTTACGAAATGACTAGCTCCCATAAGAGGATGTGTCATGGATAAGGGTCATAAGCTTGGCAACAAAATTCACTTTTGTCATGTTTTCTTGTCTGGAAGATAACTCCATTTATAGTTATATTAAAATGTTGTCTTGCCCAGTCAACTTAGGTACAAACTTCAATGTCCTCAGGTGAGCGAATTTAGGGCCATGGCCCTCTTGTTCTAAAAATGCAAAACAATTTTGTCCGGAGTATATCTCTTGACTGCTACACCATAAGTTAATGGAACTTGATGCAGTGATAGGTGATGACATAAGGAGGTGCAGTACACAAGAACCATGACTCTGTCATCCCTCAATATTTAATTATCTCCCCTTTTCTATTTAGAAAAAATCAAATTTTGTCTTGAGCATATCTCCTGAGCATTGCATTGTATGTTGATGAAACTTGATACAGTGATACGGGATGACAGAGGGAGTGCTGTACTCAAGAACCATAACTCTGCCATCTTTGTATATTGAATTATCTCCCTTTTTCTACATAAATTTTTAAAAAAATCAAATTTTCTGCAGCACTGTAACTTGATGAAACTTGATACTGTGTTAGAGAATGACAAAAAGAAGTGGTGTACACAATAATTAACTCTGTCATCTCCAAATATTGAATTGCCTCCCTTTTTCATAATAAATTCATTTTTGTCTGAAGCATATTTCCTGAACGTTACATCGTAAGTTGATGAAACTTGATACTGTGTTCACCTACTAAACATGCTATACCTTGGGCTTTTTCTTTGTGGGGAGCATCCATCGTTGGGAAGGATATTCTTGATTTTATAAACTGTTTACCTGATGTAGTCCAGTCATGGATAAAATTCTTTGCCGGTGACACAAAGTTATATTCATCAATTGAAAAAGAAGAAGACTGCCAGGCTTTACAAAAGGACCTAGACAATCTCTCTTGTTGGTCTGATAAGCGGTTATTAAAGTTTAATGCAAAGAAGTGTAAGTCCATGCACATAGGAAGAAATAACCCTAAACACCAATACCGTATGAAATCAGAGGAGGAATCTATTCTGTTAGAACAAACTCAACATGAGAAAGACATAGGGGTAGCCTTCAATGAGAGAATGAAATTTGATGTCCACATCACAAACATTGTTGATAAAGCAAATCAGCAATTGGGGCTTATAAGGAGAACTTTTGACTACATTGATAAAGTAATGTTTCTGACTTTATATAAATCACTTGTGAGACCACATTTAGAGTATGCTACAGTTATTTGGTCGCCATGGTTAAAGAAAGATATAATTGCAATTGAGCAAGTACAGCGTAGAGCAACTAGACTCGTTAGGGATATTCAACATCTATCTTATGAACAAAGACTAAAGGAACTAGGACTTCCAACTCTACTATACCGACGTCAAAGACAAGATACATGTATGATTCAAGTCTTTAAAATCCTCAACAAATATGATGAAATAAATATGCCAAGTATCAGTATCAACAATTCCAGTGTTACTCGGGGCCACGACCTCAGATTAGTGAAAAGTCATCATAAGTATAAGAGTACCATGAACTCATTGTCCCAAGGAGTGTGAATAATTGGAACAACTATTATTACCAGGACATTGCGTTCAAAGTAAAACAGTGAATAGCTTCAAATCAGAACTAAATAATGCCTTGAAACAGAATGAAAACAAGTTCTTTTATAACTTTTAAACTGGTGCACAATTGAGTGAAAATATTAAGGATATAAATGGGTCAACATAAGCATTGATGCTTCTACAAGACCTCTCATCAAAGGTGAATCAAAGGTAAAATGTGTATATGGACAAGACCTTTCCATTTATGCCACTTTTTTTACCCCAGTGATCTTGAACTTAGGGTCAATGTTTAGGTTTCGAATTTTGTGTTTAGGTTTTAAAAATTGCTTATAACTTTGTTGTCCCTAAAGGTATTGCTTTCATATTTGTTGTGCCGTCACCTATCTTCAATACTGGAAACAGACTATGGAGTAAAGGGTTACTGGTTATAAAGAAGCAGGAATATTAAGTACCATAATCTCTAAAGACAGGGGGCTTAAGCAACCATCTGTACTTAAGACAACACAGTCATGTGGATCTTGGATTAAGTAGTCACTTAAGAGTCACTCAACCCATTACTCCATAAATAGGCCTTTTTACACCTTTAATTTTTTCCTCCACTGAAGGAAATACATTTAGTTCCAGTTTATATTATGAATAAGCATAAAAAGAAATACCTTCTATATCCTAGGAGTTTGTAGCTAAAATAAAACAGGTTGAAAGTAAAGTGAATGCACCTTGAAGTGCATTCTGCTTTACTTTTAACCTGCTTTATGTGATCACCTGAGTGTGTGTCCTGTCTTCAATACTAGAAGTAGGCTATGGGGTATTCGGGGTTAACATAGGGTCGACTGTTGATATTTGTATGTAGAACACCTTGTCATCTGGGACTCCCATAACTCTTTGCATGCTGGGTAATTTTTGTCGTCTGCAACAATTGTCATCTGCTATTGTTCGAAAAATAGATTTTTCTCAATTTCTTTCCAAAACGGGTTCAGAGTGCCAAACAGTTTGGATCCTGATGAGACGCCGCGATCGTCGGCGTCTCGTCTGGATCGAAACTGTGTGGCAGATAAATCCGCCGCTAGCATGCAAAGAGTTAAGTCCAGGGTTCCCGCTGGGCATCGCCAACGACGCCATTTGCGCAAAAAAAATAATTCTGGCGACAGAAATTTCGAATCGGCGAAAGTGTCTGGCGCCGAGAAATTTCGGAATTGTCGCCGTATAATAGTACAGTTTATTTTCTCGCCGACTCTAAAAATCTTAAAATTGGCTTCAGAGGTCGGCTAATCCATACACACGCTTAGCTAGCCTATCACCAAACGCTACTGATGCGTGTAAACACATTACGCAATCGTCGATAACGGCATGTGTAATGGCAGGCTTCCAAACAATGTTTGACCACACGTGCCGAGATTGCTTTTAATGTGCTGTAGATCTAATTGGTTATCAAAATAAGTGATTGACAGGTTCGCCCCGAATCGGAGACCTTTTCAACGACAATTTTTAGAAGCGGTGATGCGAAGGATAAAGATCTATGTCGCCGATACGGGTCGGATTAAAATCAGATAATTATCCGTAAGTTCTGGACAAACACACATTTTATATGAAAGCTGATCAGAATTTATCATTCATGAATTGATTTCCACCACAAAAAACTTTGTATATTCACGTAACAGCAAAATACTTCGAAAATGATACCGTTACAAAATGACGGGGCGCCGTAACATTTGCTACGAAAACTACGTATATTTTGTTAGTCTAAAAAGTATTCCCCAGCGCCGTTTTCTAACAATAAATTAAAATTAAACATTGGACCTAAATTCTTCTGTTTGTTACATACGATTTGTGCAAATGTATAATTATTAAGTTAGGTTTTACAACCAATTACACTCGTAAAATTGAGTTGCAATCAGTTTTCGCGGTAGAAAATTAAGACGGGTTATTTCGTTGTTAAAACCACACCCACTTTATGGCGCTAGTAAATATCGTCTGCAGAATTTGTCGTCTGCAACCTTTGTCATCTGCAACATTCTCTGAGTTAATTTTTGTGCATTTTTTTTTCAGAAAATATCAGTGTCAAACAGTTTGTATCTATATAAGATGATGCGCGTCTCATCTTGATCCATACTGTTTGCATAATTTAATGAATAACAGATTGTAAGTTGCTTACTCTTTCTAGATCTACTCCATAGATAGAAATCTAGACCATTTGAACTAGATCTACTTCATTTATTCTCTCAAGAAAATAGATATAGTTCCAGTTTACCTTTACTAGTCATGAATGAATAATATATATAAGAACCATAAGAAATAGTTCTTATATCCTAGCAGATGTAAGATCTAGCTTAAAGCAGGCTTAAACTTTTACTAAAGCAGAATGCTCCTGAAGAGTATTCTGCTTAATTTTCAGCCTAGATGCTAGAATCAGTATTATAAAAAGTATATCTCTGGGTGAAAATTGTCTCTGTCTTAGTGTTCTATAGACTTATCTAGATTCACTGATTTAAAAAAAAATCGCGAAAAAGGTGTGGCGAAAAAAGCTCCCTATTTGGCACCCCAATCCCCCTATTAAAATGACAAAATCTCCCTATTTGGGTCCAAGAAAATATCACATGTATGTATAACATACATAAAAAAAATGGCGAAAAATTTGGCTCCAAAAATATTATTTTGGCGCAAACTTTTTTCATTTGGCGCAAGTGCTGGCGCAAGAAAATTTTAAGCCAGGGTGAACCCTGTAAGTCCCACTAATATGTCAGCTATAATGTCAGATCAGTGGGGAAAGATAATAGCCACATACTGTTGGTAACTAAAGGACAGCTTACTATTTGACTATCATCAGTGTGAATTGATATATGACACTTGAAACACGGTACATTTCACCTATGTCAACTGTCTTATCAAACTTAGTGTTCACATTCTACAGTGTCAATAACAATCAAACATACAAGTTGACCATGATGTTCATACCAACATAATGATACATGCGTGGTCATAGTGACTACGGTAATGGACTATGTATATTACTGAAAGACATTTTATAAAACCCTACCAGTAAATCGGATGGGTCCATAACTTTTGTTTCCTTCTGTCCTCTATCTATCCCTTCATCTGTCTGTTGGTCAGTCTGTCCTTAGTGTACTATTAACTTTTTGCATGCTGGGTAATTTTTTATTCTGCAATAATTGTAATCTGCTTATGTTCTAAAAATAGAATTTTCTAGTTTTCTTTTCAAAATAGGGTCAGCATGTCAAACAGTTTGGATCCTGATGAGACGTCGCGCTACGCGGCATCTCATCTGAATCAAAATTGTTTGCAAAGTAATCACTGTGGCACATATACCTGCCGCTAACATGCAAAGAGTTACCTATCTTTAAACTTGGTCTTAACTATGGAACTACAAGTAATAGAGAATCCATATTTGGCATGTGTACCTCACTGAAAAAGTACATGTTTTCAGAACAATGTCAGTCTTGTCAGACAAAGGTCGAGGTCATTTAGAGGTCATATTGGTTGAATTTGATCTTTGCAATAACTTAAATTTTGAACAACATGTGATAGATACTTCATATTTGGCCTGTGCAGGTTCCTTGCATCTACCACAGAATTATACACTGACGTAATTGAAACTTCGCGCTATATTGCAAATCTCGTGCGGCGCAAATGAGACTCGCTAGACTTGATGAGAGAATGTCTATGGGTAGTCAATATGATAAATGTCTGTTTCGAAGCATTGTTCATGGGTTTATATTCTGGCGGACAACGAGGCAAAAAGTGAAGATGTTATCACGTGACACATAATCTCGCAAAATTCAACCGCCGCGAGAGCTCATATGCTCGGCTTTTCAACTTCGCTGAGTTGCTATTCCATTTTGTATAATTTTGTGCATCAACACTTTCCAACAATACCAACTTTACTGACCTTGTGACCTTGACTTTAGGCCTAATTTTTGAAATTTAAATATAGAATGCTGTCTAGCTGCATTTGTGTTAAAGACATTCGCGACCAAATAAAATTCCCGAAATATCTTTATGAAATTTTCAGTATAGGTTCTTCAAACATATTCAAGTACCATGGCAAAAAGAAAAACATAGGTTATAATGGTATTTGTTTGTCTATGGGTATTTGAAATGTATGATGTAGCCATCCTCTGCAAAGAGTCGGCATGCGTTATTGTGCCTTTCAAAATGATGTAAAGTAATAATTGGCGCAAACAATCATTAAAACAGTTAAAAAGAGATGCTCACTAAACATTAATGCAAAGAATTCAGTTTGTTGCCTGATATATATGCATTTTTCTTAATTGTTGATGGCTCCAATTCAATGAAAGCACTCACTCAATCAAAATCTGCCCGAAAGAAATTGATGAAACTTCTCACAATAAAAGCTATATGTGTGAATAATAAGACAATGGTAAAAAACGCACTAGTTATAATGCTTCTTTTGAAACTATAGGCACTTTCATACATATACCAAAGGATAAATAAGCAGACGGCTTTTTCTATGTGATCTTGGGTTCACGCTTATACTCAATTTGATTGAAGTTCTGGGTTATTAACTTAGCCTTATTAGATAGAGTGTTTGCCAAGTTATATGTACAATTTCATGCATTAACGTCTATATTACGCGATAAATGGAGATTGTTTGAAACCGAAAGTATCTACAAGAGGTAACCGATATGCATGATTTCTTTGAGTAACGATGCTTAATGTATCGTACTTCGTTGAAAGCCGCTAGATGTCTCACGAATTGGTAGTGTATGCCGTTAAAGTCAAACACATTTTGTTGCTCATTCATGCATTCAACTGTCTTGAGAGAGACCATTTGATAAAGAAGGATGGTGATATTTACCCCATTACCCCATAAATATGCCTTTTTACGCCTTTGATTTATTTCGACATAAAAAAGTAGTTCCACTTTATACAGTCATGAATATGCGCCAAACAAAAAAATTCTATATTCTATATCCTTGCAGATGGTAACTTATAGCAGGATGAAAGTAAAGCAGAATGCTCCTTAAGGTGCATTGTGCTTTACTTTCTACCTGCTTTAAGTACCACTCTTTCTTCAAAACTAGAAACAGGCTATTGGGTACTTGGTTAAAGGTGTTTTTCTTTCTTGTTTTTTGGTTTTTGCTTATGCAACTGTGATAATATTTTCAGTTATCATTTATTGGACATGATGTGGATACAATCCCACAGAAACTCATGGATGAGTACTCCAAGGTGACCCGAAGGTTAGATCTGAGCTTCAACAATATCAGGTAATAGTTCTGTTATGAGTTAACTCTTTCAACACCATGGGCTTGTTTAAATATATACTCATAACATTTGAAAACAGGGTTGACCCTGATCAGAGGGCTCCTATAGGAGCCCTCTGATCAGGGTCTACACTGTTTGCTAGTTTAAAACCAGCATTTATTAAACTACCCAGAATTCCAAGTAGACTGGTTCATGTTTTGGTAAATAAAACAATCGGCAAGAGATTTTAATAACCCACAAGAGTTACTTAGTGTTGAAAAAGTTAACTATTCTCCTGCTATTAGCATATATATTGGGATTTTTGAAACCAGTGAAGACCCAGATGTAAATGTGACTTTCTGATGCTGTAATCCTGTCTTGAGAATTGAAATTGAAGATTCATAGAATGATATTGTTTAATACAGGTTGAAGATTAAAGCAAATGGGAAAAAAGCAGAAGTTGTAGGAGTATTTTGCTTTACTTTCATCTTGCTTTAAGCAGCCACCTGCCTCAAACAAAGAATTACCAGTATTCAGTCCAACTTTGATATTTCACAACTCATTTGAGTCCCCTTCACTGCCATGATGTCATCTACTTTAACCCTTTGAACCCTAGTCCCGCATATAGGCGTCCTTTTCGAACAGTGTACATGTGAATAGTACACTTGTCCTATGCAAACAGTGAAGACCCAGATCAGAGGGCTCCGAAAGGAGCCCTCTGATCAGGGTCTTCACTGTTTTTCATAATGCCAAACATTGACCAAAAACAACCCTTAAAAGTCAGAAATGGACTAGACTAAAATGGAAACTGGAATTGTCCATTTAAAGTTTTAGGGAGGAAAGAGTTAAACAATGTTGTCTGCTTTTTTTCTCAAAATATTTAGGTCAATTGACTTAAGAAATATTGAAGGGAGTGGCAAACAGTGTCTGATCAGGATCCAAACTGTTTGCATATAATCATTGTACTCGGGGTAAGACATTGAAGGGGTTAATCCTTTCTATGATGCAATCTGGTTTATTTATGTTTTACAAACAGCATGTAGACTCATATATTTCAGCTAAGTAAACAAGCTTGAGTTATCTAAGTTGACTGTACTTACAATGTCATTGAATATATTTATCCTGTATCAGCTGGTTATAGGTGTTGGCACGGATAAAGACATTAGGGAAAATTAAATAAATTTCTCACATAACTACCCCTGTATTCTATATCAAGCTAACAACGATCAGGGATATCCTTGTCTCCAACATGTGTGAGATAAATTTGATGATTTTTTTACGCTCTAACATCACTATTTATAAAGGCGTTATTACGTCACTGAGTTTCTAAAAAAAAATCCTATTGCTTTAAAAATTACCTTAAAATTGTTGATTATGTGAGAAAAAGAATCTGTCACTCGTCTATGTTTAAGACAAGTTGATCTCAAACTCGTCTAGAATAGAAAAGTTATTTAGCTCGCCAAGGCTCGCTTAATAATATTTCAATTCTAGACTCATTTGAGATCAGCTTGTCTTAAACACCTACTCATGACAGATCATATATGTAAGTTTTGCCATTTCAGTGAGCTGAGAGGCCTTGAAGAGTTTTGTAACTTAGAGGAGTTAGTGTTAGACAACAACAATATCAATGATTCCACTGTATTTCCGCCTCTCACCCAGCTACATACCTTGACAATGAATAAAAATAAGGTAAGATTTACTCTAGTACGTCCTACAAGATTTAATCCTTCTCACTCTTATAGCAAATATTGAAGCTTTTGGAAAACAGTGTAAGCAACTGTCTAGGCAGGGTCTGCACAGTTTTCTTTACTCTTTACTCCATAGATTGCCTATTCCTCCAATGAAGGAAATAGCTTCACTTTATACAGTAACGAGTTTGCATCATAAATATTTTCTATGTCCTAGTAGATGACCACTTAAAGCACTTAAACCATAAAGGTGCATTTTGCTTTACTTTCAACCTGCTTTAGGTGGTCATCTGTCTTCAAAACCTGAAATAGGCCATGGAGAAAAGGGTTAAAGGATCTGTTTTATATGACTCTTTAATGAATGCACTCAGAACAAATTTGTTGCTAATTTAATTTTCATTTTCTAAAAACAAAGTTCCAAGAACCCTTTCATCAGCAGAAGCATCTTAAGTAGCCCCCTTACTACTCCTTCATCTATCTTGTCTTGTTAAATACATAGAGGATAATCAATGCCTTTGGATTAATATGAATATGAGTTAGCAGGACAAGTTTTTTTAACCAGATAGCAACCCATTCCAGAGATATACATGTATTTTTCATATTCATCAAAAGGAATTGATTATTTTATTTATTATATACATTTTAATAACAGTTTTACAGAGAAAACTCACAAAATTAATTGTTTACGCGCGACTTCACAAAATATATTGTGACTTGACATCACAAAAATGATGTCGTCACTGCAAAAGTGATATCATCACTAGTGATGATATCAACTTTAAAGAATATGAAATTTATCTAACTGAGAAATTTCCATAAATCATCGATAGGTATATAATACAAGAGACCCAGAGGGTCACATTTCGCTCACCTGAGGACACTGTACCGTAGAATCTGACTGGGCAAGACAACATTTTGGTATAGCTATGACCCAGGTGCCATAATTTGATCTTGGTAGAGGACCACAATGCGAAGCTACATGTTAGATATTAATGATCTGGGCCTTACGGATTAAGAGAAGAAGATTTTTAAAGGTTTTCCGATAAAAACTGATAAGCCCCTGGGTGGGGCCAATTTTTGCCCGGGGGTCATAATTTGAACACACTTGGTAGAGAACCACAAGGCAACGCTATATGTCAAATATTAAGAATCTGGGCCTTACAGTTTCAGAGAAGAAGATTTTTAAAGGTTTTCCTATATAAGTCTATGTAAAACTGATAAGCCCCGGGGCGGGGTCAAATTTGATCAAGGGGTCATAATTTGAACAATCTTGGTAGAGTACCATAGGGAAAAGCTACATGTCAAATATAAATGATCTTGGCCTTACGGTTTTAGAGAAGAAGATTTTTAAAGGTTTTCCTATGAAAAACTAATAGGCCCGTGGGCGTGGCAATTTTTGGCCCGGGGTCATAATTTGAACAATCTTGGTAGAGGACCACAAGGCAAAGCTATATGTCAAATATTAAAGATCTAGGCCATACAGTTTAAGAGAAGAAGATTTTTAAAGGTTTTCCTATATAAGTCTATGTAAAACTGATAAGCCCCGGGGCGGGGCCAATTTTGACCCAGGGGTTATAATTTGAACAACTTTGGTAGAGGACTTTAAGGCAAAGCCACATGTCAAATATAAATGATCTAGGCCTTACAGTTTCAGAGAAGTGATTTTTAAAGGTTTTCCTATGAAAAACTGATAAGCCCGAGGGCGGGGTCATTTTTGACCCTGGGGTCATGATTTGAACAATCTTGGTAGAGGACCACAAGGCAAAACTATATGTCAAATATTAAAGATCTGGGCCTTACAGTTTCAGAGAAGAAGATTTTTAAAGGTTTTCCTATATAAGTCTATGTAAAACTGATAAGCCCCGGGGCGGGGCCAATTTTGACCCGGGGTCATAATTTGAACAATCTTGGTAGAGGACCATATGGCAAAGCTACATGTCAAACATTAATGATCTAGGCCATACAGTTTCTGAGGAGAAGATTTTTAAAGGTTTTCCTAAGAAAAACTGATAAGCCCCAGGGCGGGGCCATTTTTGGCCCCTGGGTCAAACTTTGAACAATCTTGGTAGAAGATCATTAGGTAATGATACATACCAAATATCAAAGGTCTGGGCCTTTGGGTTTCTGAGAAGAATTTTTTTTTAAATTTTCTTATGCATTAAAAGTTGTCTATAGGGTCATGTTAGAAAATCTGGTCCAAAAGCAAGGGGAATAACTCTAGCCAAAAACTTTGAACAAGATTTCGTTCCCCCTTGTCACTGATGCTTCTGACAAAGTTTGGTTGAAATCGAGTCAGTGGTTTTAGAGGAGATGTCGTTTGAAAATGTGGACGGACGACGGACGACGTACGACGGACGGAATGGTATCACAATAGCTCATCCTGAGCCTATGGCTCAGGATACCTAAAAATCTGTTTACAGTTAAACCTCTCTATAACAACCACTAAAGTGTGATAAATTATTGGGTGTTTTCGACAGGTGACTGCTTAAAGCATGGTGACAGTAAAACAGAAAGCTCCTTTAGAGCTTTCTGTGTTACTGTCACCTCCCAGCCCTTGGCTGAAGTTCTTACCTTAGTTGTGTGTTTCACTGGGCATTGTACAGTGTTCAGTTGCTTCACACTAACACAATAGGTAAGAAATGAAACCAATGGGGCCAATAGAAAAAAGTTGTTATCCTTTTGAGCAGAGAGAACCGATCTCAAATCATCTTTAGGGATTATGCGAGATCAAGCACCCTTAAAGTTTTACTTTGTCAGAATTGAGTTGCTCATGGGAAGCTATGTTCAGCTCTGTTACTGGCCTGGTTTAGTGGAGTGCACCAATATGGTTCATCTCATTCAATAGCAGCTCTATACCCTTTATTGGGTATTTAAAATCCTCTGAAGACGGAGCATGGCTGCCTATATGGCGAGGTAATTGAAAACAGCTATGCACGTAATCCTCCAGCTTGACAGACAATAACGTCTGTACCAAGCTGTCCTGTGAGTGTTAAGCACAGGTACGCCAACAACAACAACAACTGTCACCTTGCTTTAAGCTGTCACCGGTCATTTATACAATCAATTAGCCCTCATTGTAGTGGCCGTTATAGAGAGGTTTTACTGTATCTTCTTTTGCTTTTGCCATATGATACAGGTTTTGCATATGCATATATTGTGTCATATTTTTCAGCTGTCAGATCTGGAACCATTGTTGAACCATTTACAGGAGAATTTCCCCAAGCTGAAGTATTTAAGTCTACTGGGCAATACAGCATGTCCTAACCAGCTGTCCTCTCATGACAAGGATGATGAAGACTATCATAGATATAGGTAAACTACACCGACTGCAGCACACCTCAGTACTACAATGTCATCTTTTAACCCATTACCCAATAAATACGACTTTTTATGCCTTTAATCTATTCTTCAACTGAAGAATAATTCCATTTTAGTCTGTATTGAATAGGCAACATAAGAAATATTTTCTTTATCCTAGCATATGGTAACTTAGAGCAGGCTGAAAGTAAAGCAGAATGTGCCTTAAGGCACATTCTGCTTTACTTTCAACCTGCTTTAAATGGTCACCTATCTTCAAAACTAGAAACAGGCCATGGGCAATAGGTTAAAAGAAACATGACTTGGTAAGTAACTCACAGATTTAAGGCCATTTGAATTTGTTTGCAGGCAGAAATGGTGTCCACATGATAATAACAAGTAGTTTTACTGAATTTACTTTAAACATCATAGGACAATTTATTGCCACACTAGCTTTGGCAAGTTAGATAACCATAATTTTCAGTTCAGCATTTGTTCACAGGGTTCAAGATAAGAGGGAAGTTTTTCAACATTTTCTCCTTTTTGTCTATACTAAATCCTATAGTGGGATCACATCATAGAGTTTGGTGCAGACATAGAAAATTTACTTTTTGAAATACTCCCCTTATCTGGACTATTCTGGCATCCTGGTTCATTTGCCTGAAAGGGTGTATAGTGTTGAAGCTTGAGACTGTTGTATCTGTATGTTGTAGGCACCTTGTGTTATACAGATTACCAAACTTGAAATTCCTAGATTCCACCGAAGTACGCAAATCAGATCTGGAAGAAGCAAAGCGTGTGGGTCCTTACATGACAGTCGTCAGAGGAAATATTCCCAGTGAAAATGTAAGTGCATGCCTCGGAGAAATTTGAATAAAACTTTAAAAGAAATATAATGCTGTAAAAATATAATAATAAATGTGTCATACATTTACAGCAATATGATTCCGTAAGGAGACAGTGACTTTAACACTTTCTGTGTTGGAAACCAAGAACTGTAAAACAGGTATTTTTTGCGTCATGAATATTTTGTGTAATGAGATTTTGTATTAATTCCCGACATCATGCAATATTTCTAGCAGGTGGTAGCTCAAAGCAGGCTGAAAGTAAAGCAGAATGTGCCTTAAGGCACATTTTGCTTTACTTTCAACCTGCTTTAAGAAGTCACCTACATGTATTTTCAATACTAGAGACATTCACGAATTAACGCGTAAATCATACTCTCACGAATAAAACTGGTTTTACAGTACATGTTAATGTTTATTTTGCAAATAATGTAGACCCTTATCAGAGGGTTCCTTAAGCAACCTTTTGATCAGGATCTGCACTGTTTGTTTTAATTTCATTTAAACTTTTTCTTAAATATTTTCTAAAATCTACTTTTGAAATCAGCCTTTATTAGTCATATTTGAAAGTTGAAAAGTCCATAATTATGAAAAAATCATCATAATAAGGATTAATAGTTTGGTTTCCTTTTGAACTGTTTGGTGACTGTAAGTTTGGAAACGTTTGTCAAGTGTTAAAGTCTAGGTGTACTGAAAGTAAACTTCTTACTGTGTAAAAATAGGTGATACCTAAGTACAGTCGAACTTCGATATCTCAAACCTGGTTAAATCGACATACCCGTATTTCAAAGTTAAAACCTGGCTTAGCCATGTTTTAACTTTGAAATATGGATATGTTTCACCTAACAAGCATGAAATAATAAAGTTCATGTGTCGAACTATCGGATAATTTGAGTTAAGCTAGTTCAAGATATCGAAGTTCGATTGTATAACAGTGATGAAGTCGTTATGTTGGCCACTTATAAACATTGTTACTTGTCACATGTACATTGTGATTGTAACAGTTTTATGAACACTCTTGTCTACCCATGTAGATCTGTACCATTACCTTGCACAGATTGGAATGGCTCATAATTTAATAAATTGTAATTAATCATTGAAATAAAAAAAAATGAAAACATTGTAATTTGTCATTGATATAATTTAGATTGAATAAAACATATTGATAATATATCTAGGGATTTAAGTGTCTATATTTGATATAATAAGAAACAAAATTGTTAGACAATGTGAATGGTGTAGACAAAAATCAGACACTGCACTGAGAATTATGGCATTTCTCAAAAATCATTGTAAGTTCTTTAAAAGCCATTGTAGGCAAATAGCTAATACCTTCGATTCATCTGTAGTAGATCTGAACAGCATTGAAAACAAAAAACTGGAAGAGAAAAACCTTAGGGGCTTCCAAAATTGACTGGTGAGAGACCTTTCTTTTCTAAAGAGGACCCATATTTGGCATGTTTCAGGTTAAAGAAGATTGTGTTCCTTTCAAGAAAGGGTCTTTAGGGTCAGGCTGGGTCCTAGTGCACCCTGACACTTATGTGGATGGTTCCATGGCAGACTTAGTCATGGTAAAAGTTTCCACGCCCTCGTAACTTGACCTAGCCTGTACCCAACACCCATACACCAATTTGACCAAAAGCCAGTACTATTCATGCTTTATTCGCCTGCTTCACAAACTTTTCCTAGCTTTGGCATATGAAATTGAATGTGTAATGTTAAAGTGCCGAGTAATACATTCCTTCTATTTAATTTTCTAAAAATGAGTACCAAAATATATGCAGTTCAAAATTAAGATAAAGAGATATACTTCAAAATAAAACAAACAAACAAACATGTGCTTCATTAAGCTATGAAACTGCCATGCAATTTTCACAACACTTACTCACTACCATGTTTAGTATCCGAGCTCCATATAAGGCTAGTATTTCAAATATTTACCAGCTCATACTTGTATCTCCTCTAAATCCTATGTTGTTGCTGCTCATTAGGATCGTCACAAAGAGAAGAGACAAATCTAATGAGTAGTTACAACAAAAGGGTTTTTGGAAGTTTAAAGAAGAAAATTATGAAATTTTAAGTACCGGTATAGTGTAAAACAGGTATTTTTCGTGTCAGGAATATTTCGCGTAATGCGATTTTGTATTAATTTGAGACATCATGCAATATTTCTAGCAGGTGGTAGCCTAAAGCAGGCTGAAAGTAAAGCAGAATGTGCCTTAGGCACATTCTGCTTTACTTTCAACCTGCTTTAAGAAGTCACCTATTTTCAAAACTAGAGACATTCGCGAAATAACGCATAAGTTATATTCTCGCGAATAAAACCGGTTTTACAGTATACTGACTCTTATACGGAGCCCAAGTGTATTCTCCTCAAATCATTGCATTCTTGCACAAAAACCTCCCATACTAGTTTATATAAATATGTTAAACTTGTGTTAGCCCATTACCCCATAAATGCACTTTTATTGTCATAAATGTATTCCTCCACCACAAAACATATTCCTCTTTACAGTCATTAATATGTATCATAAGAAATATTTCTATATCCTAACAGATCATCACTTAAAGCAGAAATATGCTGTATATATTATCCTAGCAGATGGTAGCTTAAAACAGGCTGAAAGTAAAACAGAATTTGCCTTAAGGTGCATTCTGCTTTACTTTCAACCTGCTTTAAGAAGTCACTTGTCTTTAAAACTAGAAATAGGCTATGGGTTTAAGGGTTAAGCAGCCACCGAAAAAGTTAATTCACTGTCTTAAATGCAGTTCAAAATTAAGTAGAAAACTCCTGTTGGAGCTCCTAATGGAATTTTCTAATATGATTTTACCCTGCATTTATCAGTCAACAGTATTAACCCATTGCCCCATAAAGATGCCTTTTTATGCCTTTCATTTATTCCTCACTGAAGAAAATAATTCTAATTTATACAGTCTAGAATATGTTCCATAAGAAATATTTTCCATATCCTAGCAGCTTAAAGCAGACTGAAAGTAAAGCAGAATGCGCCTTAAGGCGCATTCTACTTAACTTTCAGCCTGCTTTAAGTGGTCAACTATCTTCAATACTGGAAAGTGAAAACAGGCTATGGAGTAATGGGTTAAGAGATATCTATCTGCCTCTTGAAAGAGTTGTCACTTAATGCAAGTTTGATTTGCCTATAGAAACCAAACTCTGGAAGTCTGTAGAAACCAAATACATTTCCGGGTTCCAAAACGTTTGATCTACAGTCCTCCCTCTCTACAACAACACCCAATGGGAGACAAAGATTGTGTGTGTTGATGGGAGGGAGTTATAGGGAGGCAAATTGGCTTACATTTGGAAACAGCTTAAATCCAGATCAGACACCGCATAACATGTTTGCCACTCTTCATGATGATTCTAAAATGTCCAATTTGTAATTTTGAAAAAAACAGCAGACGACAGTTTTAAGTAACCGATATTGCAGCTGTGAAAAAGTTTGGCATAATTGTCTTGTTAGGGGAACAGCGGCAAACATTGTTGTAAGCAGGGGGTGATTGTTTGGAGGGCCGTTGTAGGGAGGGAGCACTGTACTGTTGGCTCCATTAACTCTTTCCTCCCTGAAACTTAAAATGGACAATCCCAGTTTCCATTTGAGTCTAGTCCATTTCTGACTTTTAAGTGTTGTTTTTGTCAATAAACAGTGAAGACCCAGATCTGGGTATTCATTGTTTGCATAGGACAAGTGCACTTTTTAGCTCACCTGGCACGTAGTGCCAAGGTGAGCTATTTTTATTGTGCTGTGTCCGTCGTTCGCCGTTCGTTCGTCGTCAACAATTTCTTCAAACGACTTCTCCTCCTAGACTACTGGATGGATTTTCACCAAACTTGGCAGGAATGATCCTTGTATGGCCCTCTTTCAAAGTTGTTCAAACATTTCCGGTCCATTGCATATCTAGGTCACAGGAGCTAAAAAAAGAATTTTCAATGAAAACTTAAAAAATCTTCTTGTCTGAAACCACATTACTCTGAGCTAAGATATTTGGCACAAAGCATCATCTTTAGGTCCTCTATCAAGATTGTTCAAATTATGTCCCTGGGGTAAAAAATGACCCCGCCCCGGGGGTCGTAATTTTACATAGTGTTATATAGTGAAATTTTCAAACATCTTTTTCTCTGAAACTAATATGGCCAGAGCTTTAATATTTGACATGGTGACAATTCTAGAAGCCGCGAACCAATATTGTAAATATGGTTCCGGTCCGTTGCATATCTAGGTCACAGGAGCTAAAAATAGATTTTTTCCAATTAAAACTTAAAAAATCTTCTTGTCCCAAACCACAGTACCCTGAGTTTAGATATTTGGCATAAAGCATCATCTTTAGGTCCTCTATTAAGATTGTTCAAATTATGTCCCTGGGGTCAAAAATGACCCGCCCCGATGTTCATAATCTAACATAGAGTTATATAGTGAAATCTTCAAACATGTATTTCTCAGAAACTAATATGGCCAGAGCTTTGATATTTGGCATGGTGACATTTCTTGAAGCCCTTAACCTATATTGATTATATGGTTCCGGTCCGTTGCATATCTAGGTCACAGGAGCTAAAAATAGATTTTTTCAATGAAAACTCAAAAATTCTTCTTGTCTGAAACCACCGTACCCTGAGCTTAGATATTTGGCACAAAGCATCATCTTTAGGTCCTCTTTCAATGTTGTTCAAATTATGTCCCTGGGGTCAAAACTGCCAAGGCCCTAGGGGTTGCAGTTTTACATAGAGTTATATAGTGAAATCTTCTTCTGAAACTATTATGGCCAGACCTTTGATATTTAGCATAGTGACACTTTTTGATGTTTTTTTTACCAATATTGTTGAAATGGTTCGGGTCTGTTGCATATCTGGGTCACGTTAACTAAAAATAGATTTTTTTTCAATGAAAAGTCTTCCTGTCTGAAACCATCCATGTACAAAATATTTGACAGAACACTTAATTTTCAAGTTCATCAGCAAGATTTTTGAAATTATGTCTCTGGGGTAAAAAATGTTCTCACCCCAGGGGTCATGTGACCCTTGTGTTGGTTTTTCCAGGTGAGCGATATTTAGGCCCGCATGGGCCTCTTGTTACATGTATACTGTTTGAAAAGGACGCCTATATGCGGGACTGGGGTTCAAAGGGATAAGCTGTCATTTGTCTTAATGAATAAACTGATCAGGAGTTTACGTGATATAAGCGACAAATATGCACCTATTGTACTTAAAGTTTTACAGGTCATGTCATAATGAGCAAAGGGGAAGGTTCACGAAAGGCCTGATATGGCCCTGTTTTTCCTAAAAAAATAAAATATTCGAAGAGGAGTATTTTTGTGTTTATCTTATAATATAACACCTAAACTATCTATTTATACCCATATTCTTTTCATACTAATCTCTATAAGTCTCCACGATATGTTTAAACTACCCCTTATTTCGGTAAAATACGTCATTTTCGTGTGTTTTGTAATCAACTTTTCTAAAATTCATACTGGCCGCATTTTTCTCCATTGCTAAAACTTTGATGAAAGTTCGAGTATGATACAAACAACATAACACCAAAATATGGTGAATGGAGAAGAATGAGGCCCTGTCTAATTTTTAAAATTAGCTGCAGATAACACACGTTTTTCTATAAACTCATCCCTTGTGTTGAAGACGATTATCCTTCCAAAACCTTTTTTCAAAGTCTACTATAATCGTTTATTGGTCACATATTTAATAATGAATTTGCATTTCATACGCTCACCAAAACAATAGTTTAAAAAAATACAATATTACGATTTAATGTCACTAGTCAACACACCTAGCCATCGTCGAAATACCCCACCCACCCATTTCTTCGTTTCAGTCGTACTGAATATTGCTTTTACGTTTATCCGGGAATGGTAAACGTAAAAGATATAAAAAAAATCGGAGAGTGTTTAACATTTATTGTTTATTCATTGTAATCATTTAGATTTAAAGAGGGTTTCCTTTCGTGCAGTTCAAGATCCCTTGCCGATCAATCGAAGCGTCATTAACTACGTACACGTAGCAACGTCAATCGTTCGGTCTACATTGATCTCGACAGTGTTTACATTTTTGACAGTTGTTTTAACCCGTGATATTCATGGAAATGGAATAACAAGGACTCGAAAAGGTAAGAAATATCATTATGTGTTTCTATTTTCTGGGGATCTTTAATTCTACGCATAGATCTATAAGCTCTTTAGATGTCCTATTGAACTATTTACGTAAAAGTTGATCCGCTTACATATGACCATTGACTAGATTCTAGTCTAACTATCAACGGATCAAATTATCTTGGAAATAATAGCATCAAGATATTATTTGTTTTAAATATTCAACGGACAAGCAGAAATTAAATGCTAATGTATAGGTTTTGTTTTTTGATGTTGTTTCTATGCAGCCGACTCTTTTTTACACTAGCTGAAGAAAATCGATAATAAGTAGGTTTTATATATCGACGTACATATATGAAATGTTTGTGGTGTAGTGGTATCGCGTCGCACTACGAAGCGCGGGGTTTCGAGTTCGATTCTCACCACCCACTCCTTTTTTTTTTTTATCTTCCCCATCATCAATATTTATCTATTATAAAGTTAGTTTAACTGTTGAATAATAATGCTGGACAAAAAATGGAGATGTAGTTAGGCAAAAAATAAAGAAAGAATTCTACTAGATATCTACCAATGCTGATCCTAATCACTCTAGATCTACCTTTAGTATAAATAATACTACATCAGCAAATACTACTAATGTCATACTTCTTCTTCTACTACTATTATAACTACTACTACTGCTAGAGCTACCACTACTTCTACTACCTGTAACCACTGGTACTACTACTACAACTTCTTCTACCGCTACTACTACTGCTGCTACTACTACAAAGTTCTACGAAAGTTACTATTTCTACTACTACTACAATACTACTACTACTCCTTCTACTACTACTACTACTACTTTTACTACTACTGCTTTTACTACTACTACTACTGCTTTTACTACTACTACTACTACTACTACTTCTACTACTACTACTACTACTATTACTATTTATTTTTTTTTTTGTATTTTCCAGAATGCCTGGCTCCGGGCCACGCTCGATTAACTGCTCTGTGTGTGGCAAACGAACCAAACCGTCTAATAGGCGTCCTGTAAATGCAGCCATTGGAAGAGTTCTACAGAAAAAATTCTTCATCCATGCACTCCAAACAGACGTTATTTGTGACAAGTGTCGACACAAGCATTATGCGTCTGAGACAAAAAATCAGTCTAAAACTTACTGCACCACCAAAAACAATACAGACCCTGACTGGCAACCAGAGGTCAGAGGTGCTAATCAGTTAATGGCAAGTCCGCCATCTGTAACCTTGAAAATTCCATCATCTTCAAAGTCGCATTCAAGATGCATCATATGCAAAAAGCCTGGGCCTAAACTGATTGTTGTGCCTGCTAAGGCTAGGTTTTCGGCATTTCTTGACAATAACATCATAATTAGTTCAGGATCCAGATGCTGTCCAGGACACATATGTGATGACCAGATTCGGGCTGACTCTCTCGAAAGGATAGAGCACTCTCCTTCATCATATGTGAACAGGAAGACAATCACAGACTTACTGCAAGGTTTAAGAGAAGCCTGCAAAAATATGAAAGATAGGCTAACTTTTGAAAGCCTGCAGGACAGTGAATACAGCAACCTAACTGGTTTAAACAAATCAGATTTTGAGGATTTGTGTTCTGTGTTCGCCGGACAAGTTAGAGACACCCCTGTAAGATCACTGAAAACAACGATGGGATTATTCTTGTTGAAATTAAAATCGGGTATGGCTAACAAACTCCTTGCAACACTCTTTGGTATCACCATATCAAGTGTCAGAAGAGCAATCCAAACAGTAAGGAAACACTTGATATCATCATTTGTTCCACAGCATCTTGGTTTTCCCCATATATCTAGAGAAGATGTCATCAATAACCACACTAGACCCTTAGCACAGACACTCTTTGGCCAAGATGGATCTGGGGATAACCCAAAACTGATTCTTGTGTTGGATGGGACTTACATCTATATTCAAAAAAGCAACAACTTTCAATTCCAGCGAAGAAGCTATAGCATGCACAAAGGACGACCGCTAGTTAAGCCGATGGTCATTGTCTCAACAACTGGATATTTCATTTCCATTATTGGACCATACTTAGCTGACTGTAGGAACAATGACGCCAAAAGTTTAAACCACATACTACAGACAAACATTGAACAAATAAAAGAGTATGTTCACGCAGAGGACATTTTTGTGGTTGATAGAGGTTTTAGAGACTCTTTATCTATGCTAGAAGACATGGGGATTCAAGCTGAAATGCCAAGTTTCATGGAGAAAGGACAGAAACAGTTGAGAACGGAGGATGCAAACAGCAGCCGCCTTGTAACAAAGGTAAGAAAACATTCAAAAGCTATCTGATCTGTGTCTACACTTTTTAGCTCACCTGAGCCGAAGGCTCAAGGTGAGCTGTTGTGATCGCCCGCCGTCCGTCGTCCGTCTGTCCGTCTGTCCGTCCGTTCAAATTTACTTCAAGCGACAACTCCTCTGAAACCGCGAGTCTGAGGAAAAAACTAATTTGCTCACGGTGTTCCTTGGATGCTTCTCTACAGAAATTGTTAAAATGAAACTTTAAAGTGGACTACTTATTGAAATTTATTAAAAAAAGTGAAAAACTTTAAACAAGTTTTTTGTAAAAAACCACTGTTCCCACACCTTAGATATTGCATGAATAGTATCTTCTACTAAATCACTTTCAAAATTGTAAAAAATCAAAACCCTAGGATCAAATTTGACTCAACCCTGGCCATATCAGTGCTTTTTGATGCAGGTCTGACAGTAAAAACTCTCTAATGATCCGTTTTATACAGACGCATTGTATCTTCCAGGCTAAGAAGCTACCCTTATACTAAATGCAACATTTTTGCAAACAGTTTGGATCCAGGTCAGATGCCACATAATGCTGCATCTAATCTGGATCTAAACTATTTGCCACTCATTTACATATTTTCTTATATTTAGAAAATATAAGTTATTATTTTTTACATATTTCACATACAAACATTTGGAGCAGACAACAGTTCAGCATAATAATAGTCATTTCTCTCTGAGACCGTCTCCAATTGCATAACTGACCCATAGCTAGCTCTGAACTCAGGTCACTGAGATACATAACAGAAATGAAAGTGATGTCTGCTATTTTATGCTCAAGCACAACTTAGTTCGAGGCATATTACTTTTGGTCTGTCTGTTTGTTTGTTTGTGTTTTGTTTGTTTGTTTATCTTTCTGTCTATCAGTCCACAATTAATTCTTGGCCATAAACAGTATGGATCCAGGTCAGATGCCACATAATGCTGCTTCTAATCTGGATCCAAACTATTTGCCACTCATTTACATATAGTTTCTTATATTTAGAAAATGTAAATAATGATATTTATTAACCTATTAACCCATACATATTCTTTTTTATGTCTTTAATTTATTCTTCCACAGAAGAAAATATTTCACTTTATACAGTCATTGTTGTCTTTAACAATTGCTTCAAATGACATCTCCTCATATACCGCTGAAAAGATTTCAACCAAACTTTACACGAATGTTCCTTGGGTCAAGTTCTTTCAAAATTGTTCAAAGAATTAAAAACAATGTAGAACTCTGGTTGCCATGGCAACCAAGTGAAAAAATAAGGAAATCTTAAAAAATCTTCTTGTCTGAAACTACAAGGGCCAGATCTTAGACATTTGTCACATAGCATCATCTACAGGTCCTCTATCAAACTACAAACTATGCCCCTGGGGTCAAAATTGGCCCCGCCCAGGGGGTCACAGTTTAACATAGAGTTATATAGTGAAATTTTCAAATGTCTTATCCTCTGAAACTAATATGGCCAGAGCTTTGATATCTGGCTTGGTGACACTTTTAGATGTCCTATACCAATAAGGTTCAAATGGTTCTGGTCGATTGCATATCATCTACAGGTCCTCTATCAAGTTTGTACAAATTATGCCCCTGGGGTCAAAATTAGCCCCACTCCGGGGGTCACAGTTTTCATACGTCTTCTTTTCTGAAGCTAATATAGCCAGAGCTTTGATATTCGGCATGGTGTTACTTCTAGATGTCCTTTATCTATTTTGTTCAAATGGTTCCAGTCTGTTGCATATGTAGGTCACAGGAGCTAAAAATAGATTTTTTCAATGGAAACTTAAAAAAAATCTTCTTGTCTAGAACCCTGATCTTAGATATTTGGAACATAGCATCATCTACAGGTCCTCTATCAAGATTGTTCAAATTATGCCCCTCGGGTAAAAAATGACCCCGTCCTGGACTTAAATCATTATCTCCATTTTGATGTACAGCTATTCTCAGGTGAGCGACATATGCCCCATGGGGCTCTTGTTTAGATATAGATCTACATGTACGCTGAAACTATGAGAAGGTTAAATTAGTTTTACTGTGTATTCCTTTTTTGCAAAAATCAGATGCAGTGTTCTAGATGTGCGACTGATCATGGTATACATTTATTGTATATATATGATTACATGTTGAAACCACAGGTACTTAACACAGTTTAATAAAATAAAATAAAATAAAATTACGCTCTCGAAGATAAACATCTAGTGACATGTACGGTAATAGAGGTATAAAAAAGTATTTTTATAGACATATGTATGTGTCAAGTAACTGTGGATGAAACTAATCGTTATCTGCTGTAATCTTTAAGTTGCCTATTAATAAATAAAACTACACCTGAGCTCCAGATAAGGGGAGTATTTCAAAAACTAAAATCTTTATTTCTGATTAAAACCCTATGGTGTCACTACTCGTTAGAATCGTCTCATAGAGACGATTCTAATGAGTAGTAACACCATAGGATTTGATGCTGAAATGAGTGAGAATTTTTTTTTCAATGTACTCCCTCTTATCTGGAGCCCTGCTACATTGGTATTTGAAACAAACTGGACCCAGAGTAAAAATGTTAATTCTTCTCTATTATAACATTTCTCTATATTTTTTCCTTCAGATTCGTTGGATAGTAGAATCAGCCAACGCGAGGATAAAGCGGTGGAAGTACCTGGAGCGCGTGGTACCGAACAGCCAGATACCTTTCATAGGCGATTATGTACGCATAGTATGTGCCATCTGTAACAAATACTTGCCGACACTATGTGGAAGATCTGACCAAGAAGAAGAAGCAACTCTTGCTACAAAGTTAAGAGAACTGTCTTTACATGTAAATAGGCTGCAGATATATATTGAAGAAAACAGCTTAGAAAGGAAGTCTGTCTGCTGGAAGAGTGTTCAGGAATGTGACCTCCAGCACTTTCCCAGGTTGTCAGAGGAAAAGATTAGATCCCTGACATGTGGGGTATACCAGCTAAAGCTTGCCCCAAGCTACATTCAAGAACACATGCAAGGCAACTGTGACATAAATGTTCATGCAGAAAATCCCAACCTGATTAGAGTGAGAATGAGAAGCCGGCATATATCTGCAAAAACTTATTTGCTATGGATACAATTCAACCAGACTGACGTAACAGCATGGTTCTGCAACTGCCGTGCAGGATCCCGTGTTGTTGGTGTCTGCTCCCACATTGCTGCTATCATTTGGTATCTGGGATTTGCCAAATACCAAACTGATATCAGTAATATAGGAGTGCGGAATTGGGGCCACAATATTCTGGATGCCAGCGACATCCCAAAATGCATCGATTCATCTTCTGATTCAGAAGATGAGTCAGATGTATAAACACAAAAGAATATACCGTAAAACCTCTCTATAAGGGTTACAATATTATGTTGAATACAAAGGGTGACAGTTAAATAGAAATAGAAATCTCATTAAGAGTGTTCTGTTTTACTGTCTCCTTGCGTTAAACTGTCATATGTCTTAAATATAAAGAATTAGCCTTCTTTTTGAAATGTCCTAATAGAGAGGTTGTACTGGGGTGTCAACACAAAACTTTGTGTCAGTCTTGTTTAATTGTTTCCAGCGCAAATACTTTCATCTGTAGCGTATTCCTCGTTTTTAAGACATTTGAACCACTCTAAGCTGATTGAAAGAAAATCAGAATGCTCTTTATGGTGCACTCTGTTTTACTTTCAGTTTGCTATAAGGTACCATATCCTAGGATATAGATAACAAATGCAGTCAAAACTATATTCAGCAACATGTAACTAGGAAGTATACAGACAGCACTAACAGGTGCCAATTAGAGCGGGATAAAAATAATGCAGAAAGCTTATGCATATGCTTTCTGCATTGGTCTTATTCGGCATAAGTAGAAATTGCATTCTCTCACACATGTAGTCAGTTTATGCAGGTCAAAAGTAATGCAAAACGACAACAAAAATCTTTCTAAATTACTCTCTATCGAGCTAGACTTTACTGTCTCGTTTCTCAGTGTGAATATTCACTGCTATTACAAGAGTTGTCATGACGTAATGTCATGATGTAATTTCATGACGTTGATTAATGTACAGCCGTCACAGCAATTTTATGAGTCATAATGTTATTTAATGTCTCAATAGCCTCAATTGGAAACGTATGAGCCAAAGGGCGAGATAAGTTGGAAATTCAGGTTGCATTTTTATTGTTTGTGTTCAACTATTGATATAACCTCAATTTTTGTCTATATGTTTATCAAGTAGATCTATATCACTACAGCTGAAGCTCAAAATAGTTGTCAACGGTAACCATAGTGATAACGGAATGATATTGTTGACCACGAATAAATGTTATCAATGAATGGATAAATGGCAACGGACATGATAATTTATTAAAAACAATTGTTTTATGTATATAATGATTTTCTATGTGAAACCGGTTTACCTGTTGCCATGGTAACACATTTGATCAAATTACATTTTTGGAAGCATTTAGATACATTTTGGTTATGCTGAAAAAAGTAAACAGCAACAAAAAACAACAATACCTGATATCATATCAACTCGTTACACTAGAACTGGAAATAAAATAATTTTCAATTTTTGTTACCATAGCAACTGTCTCCAGTTTTCTTAAAATTGTTTTTAATGATATTTGAATACAAACTAGGGAAGTGTCTTATACATGGTGAAACATACAATTATTCTGTTACAGTACATATGATTTATAAGTGCACGTTCAATTCCCTATATGTGTATTCCTTCATTGCTTATGCTGTTGGATAACTAGTTGCCATGGCAACAACGTCTAAAAATTTGAATTAAATTTTATCGTTTTCAAATGTATAATGACTTACTTTATTCTTACACAAATTTTCATGAATTTCTGGTGTTGGGCCAATTTCGACCCTTCGTGAACCTTGTCCTTTGTGCTTTTGATTTTTACAATAGGCAAATTTGACTCTATTTGGGTGATTAAAACCACAAAAAATGCATCTATTGTACTGAAATGCATATAGCCTGTAACAAATTTAAATCACCTGTATCGACTTCTAATCTCAATATTCACCCCAAACCCCATAAATACACCTACACACATTTAATTTATTCCTCCATTAAAAAAATAATTTCAACTCGTACAGTCATGAATATGTACCATAAAAACACCATGAGAAACATTTACTACCGGTATATCCTAGCAGATGGTAGCTTAAAGCAGGCTAAAAGTAAAGTATCAGGAATCATTGCCAAGAATCATTGCCGAGATGATGAAAGCAGCTGGAGAGGAGGTGACTGAGATGTTTAGACAGCTGGCTGAGACAGTCTTCAGCAACGGAGTGATACCAAAGGACTGGGAGGAGAGTTATATCCTGAACCTCTACAAGGGCAAAGGAGAGGCTCTCGACAGAGGAAATTACCGTGGGCTCAAACTCACTGACCAGACAATGAAGTTGCTGGAGTGAGTATTGGACACCCGTGTGCGTGAGATGGTCAACATCGACTCGATGCAGTTTGGCTTTGTTCCCGGAAGAGGCACTACTGATGCTATATTCATCATACGCCAGCTTCAGGAGAAGTATATTGCCGCAAACAAGCCACTGTATTTGGCTTTTGTCGACCTGGAGAAGGCCTTTGATAGAGTTCCCAGGAAAGGCATCTGGTGGGCCTTGAGGAGTCTTGGAGGTAAAGAATGGGCTGTACGTGCCATCCAGGGAATGTACACGGACACTAGGAGCCGAGTACGTGTCAACGGACTGTACAGCGAGGAGTTTGAAGTTGGAGTTGGTGTGCATCAGGGATCTGTCCTCAGCCCCCTGCTTTTCATCCTAGTGCTGGAAGCTTTGTCCCGCACCGGTGTTCCGTGGGAACTTCTGTACGCAGATGACCTTGCTGTGATGGCGGATTCACTGGAGGAGTGTGTTGCAAAGCTGAAGGTATGGAAAGACGGGATGGAAGGCAGGGGACTGAGAGTCAGCATGAAGAAGACTAAGCTTATGATCTCTGGTCCTGGGCTGGATCTTCTTCGAGACTCGGGGATATTTCCCTGTGCAGTCTGTAGAAGTGGAGTTGGAGTCAACTCGATTGAGTGCTCCCAGTGTAAACAGTGGGTGCACAACCAGTGCAGTGGCATCAAAGGAAGACTCACCATCAGTCCTGACTACGTTTGTCCAAGATGCCGTGACCAGGTTCGGCCGATTGATGGTAGACCAGTCACCCAGGTAGTTGTGGATGGCACGCAACTTGATGTAGAGGCCAGCTTTTGCTACCTGGGCGACATGCTATGTGCTGGAGGAGGCTGCAAACTCGCCATCATCACCAGATGCTGCACTGCTTGGGGGAAGTTTAAGAAGCTCCTACCAATTCTGACGTCTAAGCATGTCTCACTTAAGACCCGTGGAAAGGTTTTAAACGCTTGTGTCCGCTCCGCCATGTTACATGGAAGTGAAACGTGGGCACCTTCTGCCTCGGACCTACAGCGACTACGCAGGAATGACAGGTCTATGATACGCTGGATCTGTGGTGTCAAACCCAATGATGAGGTACTCGTAGATACGCTGTATGCCAGATTGGGGATACAAGAAGTGACGGCGACTTTGAGAACAAGACGTCTGAGATGGTATGGACACGTCGTTCGTGCCACTTCATGCACCAACTCAACCATGAGTATGACAGTTACTGGCTCTAGAGGTAGAGGGAGACCAAGAAAGTCCTGGTCAGACTGCATCAAGGCTGATATGAACATCTGTAGCCTCGCAGGCATAGATCCACAGAATAGAGAACCGTGGAGACTGGGTGTTAGACACTCTAGCCACCTGCTGCCTACCCCAGTCCCTGGGACACCCGCAGCAGTTGAAAAATAAACTCAGGATCAACTCAAGTTCCGTAAGATATCTGCTTTACTTTTAACCTGCTTTAAGTGGTTGCCTGTCTTCAAAACTAGAAACAAACTTTGGGATAATGGGTCAATAGAATAGCCATTTTTGTATTATTTTATGTCAATATTGTATTTTTCCATACCCGTGTGCATGTATATTACAGGTACCAGACGATACAGGCTCATCATCTCCACAGTACTCACCTTTACCAATCAGCATGAGGACAGCCGAAGATCATCAAGGTACAAAGTCATTTTAGTGTAATTGTCACAGCCTGCTATTTTATAGTTCTTAGGTCTCTACATGGGTTCTATAACAGGTCCATGAACAAAACAATACATCTGTTTCGGTTTATCTTTATTCCTTCGTCAACCATACCATAAAGCATACCGTACCATGTACCATACCATATACCATATCATGGGTCTGAAACGCATACAAAATAGTATAAGCATGGTAATCTACAATGACTGTACACTTGTACAATTATGACAATTATAATAATTACTCTGATAAGATATATATTAAAATGGTTACTGCATGACATGAATATAAAATGGTACATTGACAACAGTACATATAAACGCCTGGATTGACCAGTCGTTTGAATGAATGGTTGTCAATATAAGCACTTTTCACCAACATTACTCCTACCTTGTCTAACCCCTATGAAGCTAACTTAAAGCTCGGGATACATTACATATACAATATTTGTTACAAACATTGCTGTACAATTACATCTATAAACTTACCAGATTGTGGATCTGTACCCATACACACCAAATATCTAACCCTTCACACACACAGTGCCAATGCTAGTAAGTGCTGTAAACAGAACCAACAGCCAAATAGAAACATGCAGAGATTGTTAAAAGTAAAACAGTTCCGTCTTTAAGAATTAAGACAGATGACAGCTTAAAGCAAGATGATATTTAACCCTTTCCTCCATAAACACACCTTTTTATGCCTCTAATGTATTCCTCCACTGAAGAAAATAGTTCCCCTTTATACACTCATGAATATGTATCATAAGAAATATTTCTATATTTTAGCAGATGGTAGCTTAAAGCAGGCTGAAAGTAAAGCAAAATCTCTCTTAATGCACATTCTGCTTTACTTTCAACCTGCTTTACATAGTCAACTATCTTCAACACTAGAAACAGGCTATGTGGTAATGGGTTAAGCAGAAAGCCCCCACAGGAGTTTTCTGCTATACTTTCACCTTGCTCTTGCTTTAACCCTTTGAACCCTAGTCCCGCATATAGGCGTCATTTCAAACAGTGTACATGTGAATAATACACTTGTCCTGTGCAAACAGTGAAGGCCCAGATCAGAGGGCTCCGAAACGACCCTCTGATCAGGGTCTTCACTGTTTGTCAGTAATGCCAAAATTGACAAAGCCAGAAATGGACTAGACAAAAATCGAAACTGGAATTGTCCATTTGAAGTTTCAGGGAGGAAAGAGTTAAACATCCAAAACTTAACCTCATATTATGATTAAATATTTAACTATACACACTACATGTAGTTCTTTTTGAGTTTATGATTTGAATGAACTTCTATAATGCTTTCTGTTTGTTTATTTTCAGGTACCTTTGGCAAAAGTAAATATGTGTATTATGGAAAACATTCAGAAGGAAACCGGTTTATACGCAATAATGACCTGTGATTGTGGAATGTGTCGGATTGTAATATTTTCATCACAGTGTGTGTGTGGGTATGGAGTCTACTTCTAAAGAAAGCAGCAAGGCGCTGGATCAATTCTCATCATGCCAGGAAGTTAATAAGGAATGATAGGAGGACAGTGAAAAGTGCTTTCTCTAGATGTGAAATTTACATCAAAGACTATTTCATGCAAGGAATGTGTTATCATATGGTGTCATATACAGTAGAACCTCGCTATAACGACCACTAAATTGTGTCAAATATTAGTCGCTTAAGACAGGTGACTGCTTAAAGCAATGTGAAAGTGAAACAGAAAGCTCCCACAGGAGCTTTCTGTTTCACTTTCTCATTGCCTTAAGCTGCCACCAGTCTTTTAATACAGACAATAAGCCTTCTTTTAGTGGTCGTAATAGAGAGGTTCTACTGTACTTTGTAGGGTGATATACAAGTGTAGAAAGATATACAACTGTTAAAAGACATACAATTATAGAACTACAGTCAAATTAGCCCTCTACATGACTTTTGCCCTGCATTAACCCTTTACCGCATAGAAGCGACTTTTAGCGTATCTAATTTATTCCTCCGCTGAAGAAAATAGTTCCAGTTTATACCCTCATGAACAATTACCATAACAAATATTTTATTTAGCTTAGCAGATGTCTTTTAAAGCAGGCTGAAAGTAAAGCAGAATGTGTCTTAAGGCACATTCTGCTTTACTTTCAACCTGCTTTAAGTAGTTACCTATTTGAAACCTACTTGAAACAGGTTATGAGGTTAAGGGTTAAGACTGGCTACTGCTTATTGCAGGGCAAAAGTTATGCAGAAAACTCCTATAGGAGCTTTCTGCATTACTTTTGTCCTGAATTAATATACCTTTTTCATAAATTATCTTCCTTTGAGTAGCCTCTTTAGACAAGCACTACTTTCAATTTGTTTAGCATTTAGTATTTAAATGGATCAAGTTGTATTGAATATTAGAAGTGATATTTGCAATATGTATGTATACTTCCACAGGGCTCCAGATAAGAGGGGTATTTCAAAAACTGAAATCTCTATTTCTAAATTAAACCCTATGGTGTCACTACTCATTAGAATTGTCTCTTTGAGACAATTCAGGATTTGATGCTGAAATGAGTGAGAAAATGTTGAATTTGTTCAATTTACTCCCTTATCTGGTGCCCTGCTTCCATTGTATAGATAATCTGGTGATGATCAGCCATTCAAAAGAAGATATTTGAGAAGTCTCAAAGACGTTGTGTCAGCTTCAAGCATTTTACATGCATTTATAAGGAAATGGTTTCTGATTGCAGGGTCTTTGTGCATTCTTTTCAACCCATTACTCAATAGCCTGTTTCTAGTTATGAAGACAGGTAACCACTTAAAGCAGATTGAAAGTAAAGCAGAATGTGTTTTCTGTCTGCTTTTAGCTACCAGCAACTAGGATATAGGAAATATTTCTTGTATTGCACTTTAATTACGGTACTGTATTAAATGGAACATCTCTTCAGTGGAATAAATGGAAAGCATAAAAATAAGTATCTATGGAGTAATGGGTCAACACACCCACCAATCTTTAGAGATCTCCATTCTTCTCCATTTGAATGGCTGTTTAACTCTTTCCTCCCTGAAACTTTAAATGGACAATTCCAGTTTCCATTTTAGTCTAGTCCATTTCTTACAATTAAGGGTTGTTTTTGTCAATGTTCGGTATTGTGACAAACAGTGAAGACCCTGATCAGAGGGCTCCTTTCGGAGCCCTCTGATCTGGGTCTTCACTATTTGCATAGGACATGTGTACTATTCACATGTAGCACGTCAATATGCGGGACTAGGGTTCAAAGAGTTAAACCCAGTTGATTGTGACACTGTTGTTATTTTTAGATATTTTACATGTTATTGACACTGTATATTATTTCAGGGTATACATGTAGAACAGGTATTGATATCAATGTACCTGATCGTAAACCTGTATGCTTCCAAACTCACTTGTAAGACACTTTCAACAAGATTCCTCCTTTTAATAATCCTATGTTCTGACTGTTCATTAGAATTGTCACTTCTAGATAATTTTCATGAGAAGTCACAACATAGGATTTGGAGGAGACAAGGATGCCTGTGAATGATTTTCATTATGTTTGTTAAGCATTCCATGTCCAATTATCAGGGCTGCCATTTCTCCGGATTTTTCCTAAATCTTCGGATTTTTTTCTAGAACATGGTAGCTTAAAGCAGGCTGAAAGTAAAGCAGAATGCGCCATAAGGCGCATTCTGCTTTACTTCCAGTCTGCTTTAAGTAGTCACGTGTCAACAAAACTAGAAACAGGCTATATGGTAAAGGTACGATTCGTAAAATCGCGCTTGAAAAATGCAAATTTGGAAATCTTAGGATTTTTTATGTCCACTTATGGCAGCCCTGAATTATTCATATACATGTACATGTAGTATCATACATTTGTAAAGTTATTTTATTCATTGTGGTTTGCTGTGAACACTTTCCTCTATATTTCAAATTATCTGTATTCAAATGATATAACATATATCATACTTCTGTATTACAGACAGGTGGCTGCTTAACCCATTACCCCACAAATACACTTTTTTATGCCTTTAATTTAATCCTCCCATGAAGAAAATAGTCTCAATTTAAACAGTCATGAATGTGTATCATAAGAAATAGTTTCCTTATTCTAGCAAACTGTAGCTTAAAGCAGGCTGAAAGTAAAGCAGAATGCACCTTAAGGCACACTCTGCTTTACTTTCAACCTGCTTTAAGTGTCACCTTTTTTCAAAAGTAGAAAAGGCTATGGGGTAATGGGTTAAAGCAAGATATAAGTAAAGCTAAAAGCTCGCATAAAAGCTTTCTGTTTTACTTTCATGTTGCTATAAGCTACCACATTTATTTTACACTAGTAGTGAATCTTTATTTGAGTGCATTTATCAGGATATGGTACAGGTGTCGTAAGGAGGATACATGGGTAAAGGAATTTTAACTCTTTACTCCATTGATGCACATTTAATGCATTTAATTTATTCTTCCATTGAAGAAAATGGTTCCACTTTATATAGTCATTAATATGTTCCATAAGAAATATTTTCTATATTCTAGATGGTAGCTTAAAGCAGGCGGAAAGTAAAGCATAATGTGCCATAAGACCCATTCTGCTTTTCAACTTTCAACCTGCTTTAAGTGGTCACCTCTTTTCAAAACTAAAAACAGGCTATTGAGTAAAGGGTTAAGGCTCTAATGTGGAGGAAATGGCTATTAACCCTTAGCCCGCCAAATAAATTGTCGTCTGCTATATTTCTCGTCTGCTTCAAGTTTCAAAGTTGCTCAAAGTTGCTCAAAATTGCTGAAAATGTTGTCCGAATGTCAAACAGCTTGGATCCGGATGAGACGCCAAGTTACTCGGCGTCTCATCCGGATCCAAGCTGTTTGCATATGGAGCTATAGTCGTGAGTGGCAGGCTAAGGGTTAAGAAATTTTGATATGTTTCAGCTCATTAGAAAGTACTTTACTCTACACTGTCCTCACATTACACATTGATATTCATTTCAAACAGTACTGAGCCTGAATAGATGCTGATGAGCCTGATTAGATGCTGATAAGTGGATGTCTCTTGTACACTATATAATTAACCCTTTACCCAATAACCCGTTTATAATATTAAATACAGGTGATCACTTAAAGCAGATTGAAAGTAAAGCAGAATGTGCCTCAAGGCACATTCTGCTTTACTTTCAGCCTGCTTTAAACAACCATCTGCTAAGATATAGAAAATATTTGTTATCGTAATTGTTCATGAGGGTATAAACTGGAACTATTTTCTTCGGCGGAGGAATAACTTAAATACGCTAAAAGTCACTTCTATGAGGGAAAGGGTTAACCCATTAAGCCATAGAGACTCATTTTGACTCATTGCGCAATAGCCTCATACTAACTCATTTTGACGCACTTTAATCAACTAGCATGCATTGAGGTGAGCACTGATAATTGTTAATTGCTTATGAGTTAATGGGTTAATTAAAATAAATCATGAACATTTTGAAACTTTCGTTTTCTATATGTTGTTGCATTACATTTTATTTCCTTTAA
Organism: Gari tellinella; assembly: GCA_922989275.2. Classification (NCBI taxonomy): domain Eukaryota; kingdom Metazoa; phylum Mollusca; class Bivalvia; order Cardiida; family Psammobiidae; genus Gari; species Gari tellinella. The sequence continues at coordinate 110,975,775 of OV277856.1, read as the reverse complement.
ACGGAAAAGTATGCTACATTCAACGCTGTAAGCTTTACCGGTTAACCTGAGATTCATATTAGAAATTCCTGTAATAACTAGGTGTACATGTAAGCACTCTTACTGAACTACAGTAAAACTTCTTGATTACAATCATGAAAGTGTGTTAGTTAAAAGGTGTTATCAAACAGGTGACTGCTTAACTCTTTCCTCCCTGAAACTTTAAATGGACAATCCCAGTTTCCATTTAAGTATAGTCCATTTCTGACTTTTAAGGGTTGTTTTTGTCAATGTTTTGCATTATGACAAACAGTGAAGATCCAGATCAGAGGGCTCGGTAAGGAGCCCTCTGATCTGGGTATTCACTGTTTGCATAGGACAAGTGCACTTTTCACACATATACAGTTTGAAAAGGATGCCTAAATGCGGGACTAGGGTTCAAAGGGTTAAAGCAAGGTGAAATTAAAACAGAAAGCTCCTTTAGGAGCTGTCTGTTTTACTTTCACCTTGCTTTAAGATGCCACCTGTCCTTCATACAATCAAAATGGCTTCTTTTTTAGTGGTCGTAGTAGAGAGGTTTGACTGTATGTATTTTGATTGAAATCATGACCACCTACTAACCCCCTGTTATGACGACTTGTTTATGTTTTATCTCCAAATTTCTATGGTAATTAATAGTTTTAACAGTTTTATAATAGACTTTCCATGACAGTCAGTAGTTCTGTATATTGTTAGGAAGTTATTCATGTGTATTTACCAGTGATATTAAGCAGCATCTTTTGTATTGGTTAATCATGACATCCTAATCCTGCTCCTTCATTTACCCCTGAAACTTTCAATGGGCAATTCCAATTTCAAAATAAGTCTAGTCCATTTTTGACTATTAAGGGATGATTTTAGCAATGTATTTCAAAATGACAAACAGTTAAGACCCTGATCAGAGGGCTCCTGAAGGAGCCCTCTGATCAGTGTCTACACTGTTAGCATGTGGCAAGTGTAATCCTCACAGGTACACTGTTTGTAAATGACAAGTATACTCGTCGCTAGGGTTGTCACAAATTGATGGGTTTGTTAGCCCATTGTTTATGGTTTGCACATTTACACATATTGCGTAATAAACTTGTCTTTATTAAACTGTTATAGTTTGTTCATTTTAGTAATCCTATAAAATGTGGTTTTAGTAAAACATTGAGAAACAAGAGGGTCATGGTGGCCCTGCATCGCTCACCTGAAAGAACAAACCCACTTTTTAGCTCACCTGAGCCAAAGGCTCAAGGTGAGCTATTGGGATGGCCCAGTGTCTGGCGTGGTCGTTAACAATTGCTTCAAATGACATCTCCTCTTATACCGCTTGACAGAATTCAACCAAACTTTACAGAAATGTTCCTTAGGTCAAGCTCTTTCAAGTTTGTTCAAAGAATTAAAAACCAATGCAGAACTCTGGTTGCCATGGCAACCAAAGTGAAAAAATAAGAAAATCTTAAAAAATCTTCTTGTCAAAAACTGCAAGGGCCAGAGCTTAGATATTTGGCACATAGCTTCATCTACAGGTCCTCTATCAAGTTTGAACAAATTATGCCCCTGGGGTCAAAATTGGCCCCGCCCCGAGGGTCACAGTTTTACATAAGAGTTATATAGAGAACATTTCAAATGTCTTCTTCGCTGACACTAATATGGCCAGAGCTTTTATATTCGGTATGGTGACACTTTTAAATATACATATTTTGTTCAAATTGTTCCGGTCTGTTGCATATCTAGGTCAGTCCTGGACATAAATCATTATCTCCATTTTTCAGCTATTCTCAGGTGAGCGAAATATGCCCCATGGGGCTCTTGTTAAACAAGACAATAGCACCTACATTCTGACTACTTGGCCGAGATATCAGTTAAATATTCTAACAAAGATTGGGCAAAAATCTGACCCATAGCGTGTAAACAAGATTTCGCTCAGATTTGATCGACTGACCACTTTTTTGACACCATCCAAACTACAGTCAATTTTGACCAAGACAACAGTCTGACAAAGTTTGAGAAAGATTGGATAAAATTTGTGGGCTCTACAGTGTCATCACTGAAATTGTTAGCACAACATAAATTGAACAATCAGAAAAAATCACTCTGAGCTTTGCCAAGAAGAACTAATAACATGTCAGCAGCACGAGTATGTGTATCTCTTGAGACAAGTTACTGCTTAATGCAGAAGAAACAAGAGCTGTCGGAGAACAGCAACGCTCGCCTAATTTAAACCTTTCTTAAATAGGTAACTATCAATAGAAAAGTGTATCAGTACATTGATATTCAAGCCACAGGGAACCTCCATTCCAAATATCAGCTTACTAATGCAAATATTTCATGTAGTATAAGTGCATTCCAACACTTACTCCATAACTAACTTTTGAAATTTCAGTCCCAAAACTCTTAAGTCCACAACAGGTGAAGTTTTGACTAAATTTTAACTTTTTTTTAAATTTTAACTATGCAACATCAATGTTCAACCCTCAGGGCACCTCCATTCCAAATATCAGCTTCCTAATATTTCATGTAGTACCGTATTAGTGCATAACAACACTTACCCCAAAACTTTAACCATGAGAAATCAGCCGAAAAACCTAAGTCCACAAGAGGTGAAATTTTGACTAAATTTAAACTTTTTTTTAAATTTTAACTACGCAACATCAATGTTCAACCCACAGGGCACCTCCATTCCAAATATCAGCTTCCTAATACAAATATTTCATGTAGTATTAGTGCATTACAACACTTACCCCATAACTTTAACCATGAGAAATCAGCCGAAAAACCTAAGCCCACAAAAGATGAAATTTTGACTAAATTTTAAGTTTTATTTTTTATTTTAACTACACAACATCAATGTTCAACCCACAGGGCACCTCCATTCCAAATATCAGCTTTCTAATGCAAATATTTCATGTAGTATTAGTGCATTACAACACTTACCCCAAAACTTTAACCATGAAAAACCAATGCCGACGCCGGGGTGATTCCATAAGCCCTGAGGCCTGGGGTGCCACTAAAGATGCATTGTCCAGGACTCCAGATAAGAGGGAGTAAACTGAACAAATCAAATATTTTCTCACTTATTTCAGCACCAAATCCTATGGTGTGACTACTCATTAGAATCGTCTCAAAGAGACGTTTCTAATGAGTAGTGACATCATAGGTTTTTTTTCTGGAGCTCTGGTTGTCTGATGCCTGCAGCTGTCCATTTGTGTCCATGCCTGTAGATGTACATCCAAATGAACTATGCCTTGACAAAACCTGCCTTATAGCATTGCAACATTGTACAGACTAAGCACTGTTGTCATCCCAGACTCTGTATATGAGTCTGGTCTACACTGCCAAAATCCATATATAATGCAGCTACATAAAGTGCTGTAGATGTATGTGGGTGTCAAACAGTGTAGATCAAGACCAGCAGCTGGGTCTTAGAGATGGCGGATGGCTGTAATCTACACTGTTTGAAATGCAATAAGGCAGGTTTTGTCATGACACAACTCAAATATATTTCACTAGTGAATATTATACATGGAATTTTCAAACAATAAGACACCTATGAGTAAAACAAAATGATCACGCAGTGTTTTGTTGACTGTTTTTATTCACAAACGTTTTGACCTTACAAAGGCCTTCATCAGGGTTGCACAAAATGGAAACACCATGGACTTTTCAAGAATAAATTAAAAATTTACAAAAGCATAATCATTTATTCTTCTGGATTAATTGGACCCAATGTATACATAAATGTAGAAATATAACAATGCTAAAATGTAGAAATGCAACAAATTTCTATGTATACAAGACATTTTAATACTTTCAAAACATAGAATGAAATATTCTTGTGGACGGACATAAGCACTGTAACCCTTTCATCTTTCGCAAACAGTGCAGACTCAGATCAGAGGGACATTGAACTGCACTGTTTACCAGACTTTAACCTTTTATCTGATACAGCACTCCCTCTCTTGAATGACATACCAAACAGACATAGTGCAGATCTTTTAAGAGCTTTCTGCATTACTTTTGTCATACATTAAGCTATCATATGTCTTAAACCGTTACTCCATACCCTCTATCTAGTACCGGAGATCGGTGCCAACTTAAAGCAGGTTGAAAGTAAAGCAGAATACTTCTTACGGTGCATTATGCTTTACTTTCTGCCTGCTTTAAGCTACCATCTGCTAGGATATAGAAACTATTTCTTATGGTTCATATTCATGACTGTATAAAATGGAACTATTTTTCTTGAGTTGAGTAATAAAGTAAATGAGTTAAAATACGTATATTTGGGATAACAGGTTAAAGATCGCCTGATTCGCATATTTTGAGTGTCACTATAGAGAGTGAAAGCTGTAGAAACATATTTTCACCCTTTATAATATTCTGATTTACATACATATAGCCTGATATGTAAGCGGTTTATTAGCTTTGACACTGTAAACAAGCTATGGGGGAAATAATAAAACATTGTATGGGCCCCTTTTTTAGGAGTCAACACTGTACTGGTTAAAGTTCATAAAATATAGATTTCTTTTACCAGGGCTGCCATAATTTGACATGAAAAATCCTAAGATTTCAAAATTTCCATTCTATAAGTGCGAATTTACGAATCGTACCTTTACCCCATAGCCTGTTTCTAGTTTTGTTGACATGTGACTACTTAAAGCAGGCTGGAAGTAAAGCAGAATGCGCCTTATGGCGCATTCTGCTTTACTTTCAGCCTGCTGTTAGCTACCATGCTCTAGAAAAAAATCCGAAGATTTAGGAAAAATTCGGAGAAATGGCAGCCCTGTTTTACTTAAATAAATTATTTATTTTAGTAAAGACAAATCTTGATAACTCGTATTTAGCCACATTTTAACTTTTAAATATGAGTAAATATGACTTATAAAAGTTTAAGTAGTTATTCAGCTTTAAACACATGGGTAAGTTTGACTTCAGTGATATGGAGTTATAGAGACTTGACTAAAGTTCTATATTCTTCTATAAATATTAACAATAAGGTTTGTTTGGTGTATATGTGTAAATGCATGTACATGTATGTACATAAAGGTCCATTTAATGGATGCTCTGTCTGAAGTTCTCCGGTTTAATCAACATCAGGTACAACATAAAATGACATGTGATCAGGGTCTAAACTAATTGATAGTTACCCCCTCTCCTCCATTGCCATCAGCAACCACTTATTTCTAAATAACCTGCAAGAGTTGATAGAGTTAACACTTTCCTTTTGACATGTGCAAACGGTGCAGACCCTGATCAGATATCAAATTTTCAACTAACCAATTTATTAGTGGCTACACTACAACAGTTTTCAATTTTACAGACCCTTCTTGTCAAGCACTAAAGTTTGTATTGCAGCTCATTATTGAGATGTTTCATGCAACAAGGGATTGAGCGTGTGATAGAAACCTATCTAACATAAGCTAATAACATATTTCAAATTTACTATATCTAAAATGCACAATAGATATACAGTCGAACCTTGATAACTCAAACTTGTTATATTCCAACTTAACCTTATATTTTCAGTTGCATTTCGCTAATTGAATTCAATTCAGTCAAATTTACCCTTTTTTCAAAGTTAAGATCAATTTCAAAACTGTTAAATTTCACACACAATGTATATTGAAAGCTTTACCTAGGTAAAGCTTTCAATATACATTGTGTGTGAAATTTAACAGTTTTGAAATTGATTATAATGAACAACACCACACAAGAATTTATTTCAATGTTAATATGTGGCAATGCCATGTTTAAACATTGAATTAAGGGTAAGTTTGACAAAAGAGAGTTTGAGTTATCGAAGTTCGACTGTAAGAAATAATGAGGAAATTTATCACAGACAAATGTAACAATAATTTGATTTAAAACAAAATATACCGGTATAACAACTTACACATATCTAAAGGTCAAACAACTTAACCCATTACCTCTTAGCCCTTCTAGTTCTGAAAACAGGTGACCACTTAAAGCAGGTTGAAAGTAAAGCAGAATGTGCCTTAAGGCACATTCTGCTTTACTTTCAGCCTGCTTTAAGCTACCATCTGCTAAGATATAGAAAATATTTCTTCTGGTACATATTCTTGGCTGTATAATTTGGAACTATTTTCTTCAGTGGAGGAATAAATAGAGGCGTAAAAAGGCATTTTTAAGGGGTAATGGGTTAATACAATGTAACTAATTACCCTTATTTACTAATTACCTCTGAAACTTTTAAAAGGACAATTTCAATTTCCATTCTAACACACTTCGGGCACGCCCCTATATAAACAAAGAAGGGACTATCTGTGTTTGAATTCTCAATAAAACACAAACACGCTGTAACGTCTTAACGTGAGGTCATTTGGCTTCAAAAATGCATACGCTAATAAATGTAGCGCCGTTGCTTCGGTGCAAATTGTGGTTAAATTGAAGTGTTAGAATCAAAATAATAAATTAATACCAGTGTTTTACCGTGCAAGAAAACATGGGTAGTCGTTGAGATGCATTTGGCCTCGTGATTTAATTACAACGCATCTCAACTCCTACCCATGTTTTATTGCCACGATAAAACACTGGTATGAATTTATCATTTCTTAATTTAAGTCTAGTCCATTTATGAATATTTCGTCAAATGAAGTAAATTTTATTTACATAGCTGGATGACATAACAAATAACACTGGGTTGACTTTAACAATATATTGCAAAATGACAAACAGTGTAAACCCTGAGCAGAGGGATCCTGCAGGGGCATCTGATCAGGGTCTACTATGTTTGCATAGGACAAGTGTACTCTTCACGGGTACAATTTTTGTGATAGTAGGTTTTTACTCAATTGTGTTTAACAGTTACAGTGCAGGGACAAGCATATACATCCTTTGCAAACAGTGTAGACCTAGATCAGGGGACTCTTGATGGAGCTGTCTGTTCAGGATTAGCACTACTTGGCATACTATATTATACTCTTGAAACACTATCCTCAAGAGACAATATGAGTTAGCCATTTAATCGACATTCAGTAAGATCTTTTTCAGCTGTGTCCCGAAACAAAAGAATTTTTGAAAATTCTTAGTATTGTAAAATCCAGCAGATTTTTTCATTATTATTTTACTAATGAATTTCAAACAGAAATTAAAGTTTGGGAAATTTATTTAAAGAACTGCAATAATTATGTTAGTAATATTTCAATTATAGAATTAGTTGTTCTTTTACATCATAATTACTCCAGAATTAAATGAGAAAGTGACCTGTGTTTCCTGTTGCCTTTCACTGACATTAGTCATTAAACCTTAGCCTGCCACTCACGACTTTAGCTCCATATGCAAACAGCTTGGATCCGGATGAGACGCCGAGTAACTCGGCGTCTCATCCGGATCCAAGCTGTTTGACACTCGGACAACATTTTCAGCAATTTTGAGCAACTTTGAAGCACTTTGAAACTTGAAGCAGACGAGAAATATAGCAGACGACAATTTATTTGGCGGGCTAAGGGTTAAAATAACATGGCCAAAAGTCTTCATCCAGTTCAGTTGCTGATTAACTCAGTTTCCAGTCAGGAAACTGTTTGACACTTGTTTCAATATTTCTTCAGGTCTACTGCTTCAAATCTAATTTTGAAAAAAATCACACTCACACTCACAAGTTTTTACAGATAATGTGTGGTAGTGAGAAGGTTAAAGCAGATTTATTTTTAATTGAGAAAGGGTTAACCCATTCACCCCTGAAACTTTTAATGGACAATTCCAATTTCAAAATAAGTCTAGTCCATTATTGACTATTTAGGGTTGATTTTAACAACATATTTGAATATGACATACAGTGTAGACCCTGATCCTTAAGGAGCCCTCTGAACAGGGTCTATACTGTTTGCATAGGACAAGTGTAATCTTCACAGAGTAAATGAGGAGTATACTCATTGCTATGGTTGAATGTGTTAAAACAATAAGATGCATGTCCTTACTAGGTTACAAGGTGTGCAACAACACATTTACCAGATAATCATCTGATAACAAATTTTAAGCATTTATCAATACAGTCAATCTTGTGCTAATCAGTCACTCCATCAAACTTGAATTGGTATTCATAAATACAGGTGACCACTTAATGCATGATAAAAATAACAATAATGCTGAAAGCTCCTACCGTATATAAGCTTTCTGCATTATTTCTATTCTGCATTAAGTAGTCAACTGTCTTTTGAGATCTCCATACTACTCCATTCAGTGGTCACTTCAGACAAGATTGTCTGCAATTTCATGATTTCGATGTTTAATTATTTACCTTCTGAACTTGTAGTAAGCAACCATTCAAAATTTGTATGGGAATTCTTTAACACATAGCAGCATAATGCAAAACACAAATAATGAGAAAGCTGTGGTAAAACTTTCTGTATTAATTTCAGTTTGCATTAAGCAATCATGTATTATAAGACATCTATGTATCCCTTCAGAGAATGACTTCTTAACTCATTACCCCATAGCCTATTTCTAGATTTGAGGACAGGTGGCCACTTAAAGCAGGTTGAAAGTTAAGCAGAATGCGCCTGAATACTCATTCTGCTTTACTGACAGCCAACTTTAAGTTACCATCTGCTAGGATAATTTATAGCAAATATTTCTTATGATACATGTTCATGATTGTATAAAATGGAACTATATTCCGCAGTAGTCAAACAAATTAAAGGTGTAAACAGGCATATTTATGGGGCAATGGGTAAACACAAGTCCTACTATATTTGAACTATGTTTCTACTTTCCTTCCACCATGCTATATATAGCACTATAACATTTGGCATTAAACCTTTCCCCCATAGCTATCTGTGAATAACACCTATATCCAATTATTGCAGCACATATAGTAGATCTTTGTTTAAAACAAGATGAAAGCAAAACAGAAAGCTCCTATGTGTGCATTTTGCTTTACTTTCCTCTTGCTTTAAACTATCACATGTTTGTAACACCATAACTGACCTTATTTGAGTGCATTATCGGATAACTACTTAAAGCAAGATATTAAAAAAACTTAGAAAGCTTTCTGCTTAATTTTAATATTGCTGTACATTAGCATATCAGTGAATATTAACTCTTAACTCATGTTAGCCTGTTTCTAAGTTTTGGGAGACAGGTGACTACCTATAGCAGGCTGAAAGTAAAGCAGAAAGCGCCTTAAGGCACATTCTGCTTTACTTTCAGTCTGCTTTAAGCTATGATATACTAGGATAAAGGAAATATTTCCTTTAGTGCATACTCATGACTGTATAAAAGATTGAGTGGAGGTATAAATTAAATGTGTTATAATGAGTACAGTGGAGAAAACGTTATTCTTTCCCGTTTAAACGCAAACGTACGCGAACGCAAAACACTAAAACGTAGAAAAGTACAACTTTTTGACAATTCTGATAATTCATGTTTATCTTGGTGGCAAACAGTTTGGAGCCTGATCAGATGCCGGGTTACCCGACGTCTGATCTGGCTCCAAACTGTTTGCACTGCAAATTATAGTTTTAGCGTAAACGTGTTTATTGGGAAAGAATAACAGATTCTCCACTGTATACATGTACAAAGAGTAAAGGATTAATTTGAGTGCATTATCAGGACATTGTAGAAGCATCCTTTGCCGCTTATGAAGATAAATGGGGAGCATAGGAATGGGGAAGGTCAGTGCTATGGTTCTCATGTGGAGGAAAGGGTTAATCTATAAAGTATATATACAGTAAAAAAACTCTTGATTACGGCCACTAATATAAGGCTAATTGACTGCATGAGAATCAGGTGCCAGCTTAAAGCAAGGTGGACATATAACAGACAGCTCTTAACCCTTTCCCTCATAGAAGCACCTTTTAGCACATTCAATTTATTCCTCCGCTGTAGAAAATAGTTCAAATTTATACAGCCATGAATACGTATCATAAGAAAAAATTCCTTTATTCTACCAGATGGTAGCTTAAAGCAGGCTGAAAGTAAAGCAGAATGTGCCTTAAGGCACATTCTGCTTTACTTTTAACCTGCTTTAAGTAGTCACATATTTTCAAAACTAGAAACAGGCTATGAGGTAAAGGGTTAAAGGAGCTGTCTGTTTTACGTTCACCTTGCTTTAAGCAGTCACCTGCCAAAGAATGTAAATAAGTGGTCATAGTAGAGGTTTTACTGTATATGATTATACACTATCAAACACATTTCTATCAATCCTTGTAGTATGTTGTCTTCTTCTCTACTTGTAACTCTCTTACACACAGTCCATCATCTTCATCTGTTGCCAGCCAGCGCCTACATACAAATGTGCACTCCTCAAACAGCGGTACTCTCAACTCCTGTAAGTTATCATCATCATTGTCTACACTACCTTTCTTCTTCTTGCTCTGCTCTTGTCGTTTCTGACTAGAAGCACTGGTACTAACTCTTCTCTCCGACAAACTTCGACCAAACGATGAAGCACTTGATGTTCGTCTACTTCTGTCTTCACTACTAGCAGAACTTGTCCTTCGCCTGCCAGTCCGGTCCTCCTTGTCTGTGTTTCTGCGTAGTGCTGAGCCAGGTCTTCGTACCTTTGAGTCCTTCTTTTTACGCCCCGACTCTTCATCAGAAGAACTTGACGAGTCTGAGCTCTCACTGGAGACTGAAAAGTAATTCCCTTTGCCTTTCTTGTCATCACTCTTCTTGTCATCACTCTTCTTGTCTTCACTCTTTTTCTTCATCTTTTTGTCCTTTCGTTTTCTATCATATTCTGTACTTGTGTCCCTATCATCAGTGTCAGACTCCTCATCAGAGGACTGTAACGGCTTGCGGTTCCTTTTTGCAAGTTTCTTTTTTGCTTTCAATCTTTGTTGCATGTTTTTGAGTCTTTTTATAGCTTCCTCCTTTGGAACATATCGACGGACTGTGACCTGTGAATGAGAAATAAAACAGTGAACAGGGCTCAAAATAAGAGGGATTAAACTGAACAATTCCAACATTTTCTCACTCATTTCAGCATCAAATCTTATTGTATTACTACTCAATAGAATCGTCTTTTCGAGACAACACTAATGAGTAGTGACACCATAGAGTTTAATGCAGAGCTAAAGAGTTTAGTTTTTGTAATACCCCCCTTATCTGGAGCTCTGAGTGAAGTCTGTGAAGAAGATATATCACACTTGTATTACATTACTTTCATCTTGCTTTAACCCTTTACTCCCTATTTAGAATATAACCTACATTTTTAACCAATCAAACTGTCTTTTGCACCCTATTAAGTACAGCACTTAACCATTAAGAATTTTGTTGTTTTTCGAAGTCACTTGGTGTCTGCACGCGGTATAGATAACTCCGCCTTGTAGCAATTAATTGTAAAGACTGCCATATTTGGCTTTAATGGCACTACTAATAAATTTTTCTTACTTTAACAGTTTCGGTTACAGCTGTCACCTTTCTCAAAAATCCTGCTGATCCACGGAATCAGTTGGATTTTTGAGAAAGGTGACAGCAGTCACCGATACTGTCAAAGTAAGAAAAATTTATTAGTAGTGACATATTAAGAACCTTTTACTCATATGGACTTACCTACTAACTGAACTCTTTCAAGGATGCCATATTTGGCGATCTCACAACCAGAATAAGCGAGGTTTGTTTAGCATAAACATGGGAATGTTCTATCATCGGCCAATCAAAATATAGATTATATTCTCAGTTATTTAGAAGATATTAAGTGAAATCTTAATGGCTAAGAAGGGGGTCACTGGCTAACGCTTGTTCCACACCTTAACCATAAAGATTTCACTTAATATCTTCTAACTATAACATAAACCTTTTTGCACATTCAACTGATTCCTTGACTGAATAAAAAAGTTAAATTTATACTGTCATGAATATTTATCATTATAAATATTTCTATAACTTAAGGCACTTTCTACTTTACTTTCAACCTGCTTTAAGTGGTCACCTGCCTTCAAAACTGGAAACAGGCTATGGGATAAAAGGTTAAGTTGTCACCTTGTTAATGAATATTCGTAGTGGTTCTTCTGGGAAGGAAGTCTCCTTATGGCGGATAAACATTGGGAGTTGTAGTTAGGGAGTTTTTAGTTCACCTCAGAAAAGTTCACACTGAACTATTTTGATACCTGAAAGTGTGGTGTCTGTCTTATGTTTCTACCAATAGTTCACTATCACTTTTATCCATATATTCTGTAACCAAGATTTTACCAACTATAACATGTGAGCTGTGTCATGAGTCCACAGACCATTAAAATCACAAACTGTGTAAAACAGTGTCTATACGGGTAATGTTTTTCAACACAGTCAACTGTTTTTAATTGCTTCAAACAGCGTAGACCATGATCAAGCAATATACATTTATTGAAATCATGACACCCCTTCTTGACTCAGTTGTCATCTTTCAATAAGATTGAACCTTTCAATTAATGCATGTAGATAGTTACATCTGAAATAACAGGGGGAAAAGATGATTTTTTTTCTCTCAATTGTGAATGTCGCAGTTTGTTGTACATTGGACCTATGCTTTATGAATATTATTTAAGGCAGAATGAAAGTTAAAGAGGAATATTGCTTAACTCTAAGTATGCCAGCTGTGAAACCCATGATAACATTTGTTAATAGTTTGGATCATGATAAGAATGCCACATAATGTGGTGTCTCATCAGGATCCAAAGTATTTGACATTCTGACCCTGTTTTTTTTTTTTAAAATATACTTTTTAGAACAGTAGCAGACGACAATTGATGTAGTTGAACAAATTATCCAGCATGCAGAGAGTTAAAGCAAACTGAGAGTAAAGCAGAATGCTCTTGTGGAAACATTCTACAGTAAAACCCTATTAATACGACAATTAAAATGAAGGCTAATTGATTGTATAAAAGACAGGTGACAGTTTAAAGCAAGGTGATAGTAAGACAGAAAGCTCCTAAAGGAGCTTTCTGTTTTGCCGCCACCTTGCTTTAAGCAGTAATCTATCTAAAACTCCTAATAATTAAGACAATTAAGTGGTCGTAATACAGAGGTTCTACTGTACTTGACTTTTATCCTGCTTTAGGCTGCCCATTGTCTTTACCATCAGCAAGGGTTTATACCTTTACTCCATAGCTTGTTTCTAGTTTTAAGACAGGCTACTACTTAAAGCAGGTTGAAAGTAAAGCAGAATGTGCCATAAGGCACATTCTGCTTTACTTTCAGCCTGCTTTAAGCTTCCATCTGCTAGAAAATAGAAACTATTTCTAATGATACTTATTCATGACTCTTTAGATTGTAATTATTTTCTTCAGTGCAGGAATAAATTAAATGTGTTAAAAGGCGTTTCTATGGAGTAAAGGGTGATACCTCTAAAGCAGTTTAGAAAACACCACCAAATATACAAGGCTATCCAGCTGAAAGTATTTGTAAATTATTCTTCAAGCATTTATTGCAGCTACTTATAGTTTGATAATGGTTTTTATACTTTATCAACCACTTCGCTCAAATTCATGACAATAACGGGAACAATTAAATAACAAGGGCCACTATGGCCCTAAATCGCTCACCTGGTAACCATGTACACCGTGTGACCTAGTTTTTGACCGGGCATGACCCTCATTCTAACTTCACCTCGATTTCAATGAGACAAACATTTTGTTCAAGTTTCATGAAGATTCAATGAATTTTGTTGTCTCTATAGAGTGTTAACGAGGTTTTTCGATGATTTGACCTAGTGACCTAGTTTTTGACCGGACATGACCCACATTCGAACTTGGCCTAGATTTCATTGAGGCAATCATATTGATGAAGTTTCATGAAGATCAAATGAAATTTGTAGCCTCTAGAGTGTTAACAAGGTTTTTCGATAATTTGACCTAGTGACCTGGTTTTTGACCAGACAAGACCCACATTCGAAGTTGATCTAGATTTCATTGAGGCAAACATTTTGATGAAGTTTCATGAAGATCAAATGAAATTTGTAGTCTCTAGAGTGTTAACAAGGTTTTTCGATAATTTGACCTAGTGACCTAGTTTTTGACCGGACATGACCCATATTCGAACTTGGCCTAGATTTCATTGAGGCAATTATATTGATGAAGTTTCATGATGATCAAATGGAATTAGTAGCCTCTAGAGTGTTAACAAGGTTTTTCGATAATTTGACCTAGTGACCTAGTTTTTGACCGGACATGACCCACATTCGAACTTGACCTAGATTTCATTGAGGCAAACATTTTGATGAAGTTTCATGAAGATCCAATGAAATTTGTAGTCTCTAGAGTGTTAACAAGGTTTTTCGAAGATTTGACCTAGTGACCTAGTTTTTGACCGGACATGACCCACATTCAAACTTGGCCTAGATTTCATTGGGGAAATCATATTGATGAAGTTTCATGAAGATCAAATGGAATTTGTAGCCTCTAGAGTGTTAACAAGGTTTTTCGATAATTTGACCTAGTGACCTAGTTTTTGACCGGACATGACCCACATTCAAACTTGACCTAGATTTCATTGAGGCAAACATTGTGACCAAGTTTCATCAAGATCCAATGAGATTTGAACCTGGTAGAGTGTTAACGAACAATTGTGGACGGACGGACGACGGACATCCAGCGATCCTAAAAGCTCACCTTGGCACTACGTGCCAGGTGAGCTAAAACAAGAGGGCCTGAAGGCCCTGATATCGCTCACCTCTTGTACTGAAGCCTTATAGTTTTACCTTTCTGTTTCACCCATTTTAATCTAAATCCACTCAAATTTGTAGTATAGCATGTAAACAATTTTGGAATACAATCTCATAATTCTAGTATAGTAGAGTACATCAAGGGCTGATAACTAGAGCCTAAACAATACTGAAATGAAGCCTTTTCTAGCATTTCAAAGTATATCAAGGGCAGATAACTATTGCCACCAAGATTAGATTTCAACAATACTTGCACTGCTTCGAGAAATTATAGCTATATACTTTGTGTGCAAGTATAATCAAAATCCATTGAAAACTGTAGTTGCAAGAGTGTTTATGCTGTTAGAAATGGCATTTTCAACTATTCAAGGGCAGATAACTCTTGACCTATTGGTCTGATTTCAACCATAATCACACTTATTCAAACTCTTATGGTAATATACAATCTGAGGAAGTTTGAAAAAGACTGGATAAAAATTGTGGGCGCTAGAGTGTAAAAAACGTTAAATATGGCATTTTCAGCAATTCAAAGGTAGATAACTCCCTACCTATTCGTCCGATTTCAACCGTAATCGAACTCATCTGAACTATTATGGTCATATACAATCTGAGCAAGTTTGAGAAAGATTGGATAAATATTGTGGCCGCTAGAGTGTAAACACCCTTAAACATGGCATTTTCAGCAATTCAAAGGTAGATAACTCACGACCTATTATTCTGATTTCAACCATAATCAAACTCATCCGAACTCTAATGGGCATACACAATCTGAGCAAGTTTTAGATAGATTGGATTAAAATTGTGGCCTCTAGAGTGTAAACACTGTTAAATATGACATTTTCAGCAATTCAAAGGTAGATAACTCCTGACCTATTGGTCCGATTTCAACCGTACTCGAACTCATCCGAACTCTTATGGTAATATACAATCTGAGCAAGTCTGCGATAGATTGAATAAATAATGTCGCCTCTAGAGTGTATACACTGTTAAATATGGCATTTCCAGCAATTCAAAGGTAGATAACTCCTGACCTATTAGTCCGATTTCAACCATAATCAAACTTATCCGAACTCTTATAGTAATATACAATCTGAGCAAGTCTGAGAAAGATTGAATATATATTGTAGCCTCTAGAGTGTAACACTGTTAAATATGGCATTTTCAGCAATTCAAAGGTAGATAACTCCTGACATATTAGTTCGATTTCAACCAAAATTGAACTCATCCGAACTCTTATGATAATATATAATCTGAGCAAGTTTGAGAAAGATTGGATAAATATTGTGGCCTCTAGAGTGTAAACACTAAAATTGTTGACGACGAAAACGCTGGACGCCGGACATTCAAGGATTGCAAAAGCTCACCCTGAGCTAGCTCAGGTGAGCTAAAAACAGAATGGGTATGCATGCTTTTTGACATAAACAGTTACATTTAAAATGATGTCATTACTAATAAGAATTTAAGTTAATTTTTCTAAAGAAATACTTGAGATAATTTGTAAGAACAAAAAACCTTAGATTTGATGACTGTTCTGCACAGATACACATTGCTGTGCTGTTACAGCAATAACTAGTATGAAATCTGACACAGTCAGAGAGGGCCCTGCAGATAAATTTTTTGTTGGAGGCAGTAGTTTTTAATTAGTGACGTGATATGATATCTGTACTGGATGCACATATACATGCATTAAATTTTGAAGTATTGTCAGTGCCCGAAATGAATGAGATGAATGACACATGCATTTAATTTGTTATTTATAATTACAGTGCTCCCTCTTTTCAACATCACCCAATGCAGGCCTACCATTCCTCCGGATTTTTCCTAAATCTCCGGATGTTTCGTCATTTCTCCGGATCTCCGGATTTTTTCCGAAATCTCCGGATTTTTTCAAAAATATTTCAGAAAAAAATCCTAATCCCCGATTCAGTGCGGCAGACAGCACCTTCTCGGACTTTTAAATAAGAGAAAAGCAATAAAAGTATTCCGAATGCTATTTTTATTGGTTCTTATCGGGTCATTGACCGGATTAGCAGCTTGTCCACAACCAATCAAACATGTAATTACCACCTGTGGTTCTGATTCGACTGAGGGCTGAGAAGTAGATACGGCATGCACATTATTTATGACACGTCTGGTTCTACATGTTGCATAGTGTGGTGTACACACTTCATTTTATGACACGACAGGTTCACGCATTACATGGCGATAAAGTGAAATGGGTAGTGCAGGCAAACAGCGAGATCCGATATCGTAAAGAAGCTATACACGGGAGCAAAATTGCTATACCCAAGAGAAAAAATGCAGCCAAATGAAATCGGCTTTGAATTTTTCAAAGTTTTTTTTAAATTACGGCAGGGTGTCATGGAATAAAGGCAGGATGTGACGCCCTGCTAAAAGTGTCTAGCCATGAGTATATTTATATGAATATTATAAACATAGTGGCCTGAAATGTGCAAAGTCAGATGTAAGACATTGATACTATAACTTTTCTAATCCTTATCACAGAACACAGTTGTCTGACCGGGGTCTATAGGACCTACTGCTAAAAAGAGTAAATATTTGCAACTATGGAGAATACAGTTGATTTGCCCCTAGCAGTATTTATGATGTTTCCTTATTTTTCTTTTATTATAGTTTTTTTTACAGTGTTTATTGCAATAAAGTTTATACTGTTCTTCTTTGTGTGTATGTTTGTAATATATAGATAATGTTTGCAATGGTGTGATTTATGTTTGAAAAGATGGTTTTTAACTTTTAAATACAAAAGCGCACAAATAAAGATTTTCGATTAAAAAGCGCGCTTTTGGGAATCGCGCCTTCAAAGGCGCGATTTTGAAAATCGCGCTTTAAAATCAAAATTTGGGAAAATCTTAGGATTTTTTTTTTTAAATTATGGTAGGCCTGCCAATGGGAGACAAAGATTGTGTGTGTTGTTTCGCAGGGAGTTGTTATAGGGAGGGAAATTAGCTTACACTTGCAAACAGCTTGAATCCAGATCAGAGGCCAAATAACTCAGCGTCTGATCTGGATTAAAGTTGTTTGTCACTCGTCATTATGCTTTTTTCTGTCAAACTGTTAATTGTGTGACTTTGAGAAAAACAGAAGACCACAATTTTAAAAAGACGATATTGCACTCAATTTGCAGCTGTGGAAAGGTTGGACATAATTGTCTTGTTCGGCGAACAGCGCCAAATGTTGTTGAGAGAAGGGAATCGTTGTTCAGAGGGTGGTTATGGGGAGGGACCACTGTAATGGAATCTGACAATATTACATATTGTGAACTTCTTATAACATTTTGACACTAGATAATGATGTGTTTGGCATAAACATTTTTTCCCCTATTTATTCCAGGAGAAGTAGTTTAATTGAGTAATAGAATGGGTATACATAAAACATATGGGATAAATCATAATCTGAAGTTATAATCACAACATACAAGATGCCATACAAACTGTGGTTTACCTCAGCTCGTCCTCCTATTGGCTATTGGCAAAGATCACAGAAACACATATAAACACCGTACTCACACATGTAACATTCTACATCCTGTATTACCCTTTGAATTATATAAAACACAATATATTTCATTTAAAGATGATTTATACCATTTGGTGAGAGTTCCAGTGGCATAGGTCGTTAACTGTTAACACCTAACAGATCCCCCCTACATACATATAGGCCTGTTGCTAAGGAGTGAGAACGTCAGAAACGACATAAAACTTTTTGATGCACATTTTTGTAATAAATGCACATACTGTGGCATTATATGATGGAATTTGATGAAATAAAAAGTATATATTGATAAATTAATCATTTCCCGAGGGCACCACAAGAGAATATCAGTGATCTAGTCTATTTTAGCAACAGTTTAAGTTGATAGTTTAGACTACCTGTTGGATCCCGTTGTATACCTTGTCTTTTCTTTTTTTTTCCTTTTATTTTGGTAATAGATCTATATGTGTCAAGTACCTGTGGTCAGATCTGTGTACAGTGGTCACCCAATAAAGAAACATCAAGATCTTTAAAGACAGCCGACTAACATTGAATTTGAAGCAGAAAGCTCCATATAGGTTTTCGCATTACTTTTGTTCTGCAATAAGCTGCCACTATTCCTAACCCTTTCAACACTTAAGACCTGTATCTAACATACTTGCAAACATTTTAAATATTTGAAAGAAAAAAATGGACTAATTTTAAGATTTTTGCAGACATCATTTTCAGCAAACAACATTTAAAAAACTCAGTGTTGAATGTTAAGACTGACAATGCTTGTGTAGTCAAAGTACACAGGTATAACTGTATATCTATAAGACTTACTGTATCAAGGAACCATCCTGCCCCTGGTCCTGAGTTGTCATGGCCAATTAAAATGTGCTTAATTGGTCCTACATTCACTGCAAATAGCTGGAAAGGCAAAAACAGAGACTATGCATTAGTGACTAATACTTCACAGGAACTCTTTTATGCATAACTGTGAGCTTGACAAATATTACTGCAAATTCCCAAAGATGATTGGGACCAAAACTGTTTGCAAATTCATCTCAGATCAACAGTTATTGAGTAAAAAGTATGTTACTTAACTCTTAGAAATGCTAGTTTAGAAAAGTCTACTTTTAGAACAGTAGCAGACAACAATTATTTCAGATGAAAAAAATGCCCAGCATTAAAAAATTAACACTTGACCCCAGTAAAATTCTGAGTTACCTGTAAGTAGAATTTTAAACTTTTCTTCATAGCAATTCCGGATTATGCATCAACTCTTTCTTGATAAAGAGCTTTTTTTTATTTCTCTTTGCATGCTAGCTGTGGAATTGTGACTTTATAATCTGTGCAACAGTTTGGATCATTATGAGGCGCCACGTAAAGTGGCGTCTCATCAGGATTCCCACTGTCTGACACTCTGGCCCTGCTTTAAAAACAAATTTTGAAAGTTCTATTTTCAGAACAGTGAGCAGACAATAATCGTTGCAGACAAAAATAACTACACAGCATGCAAAAAAGTTAATTAAAGACTATCCTGATTTCCAAACTAGTCTCAAACAGTGAAAGCAAGCTATGACCAGGCCTCTAACCATAATCTGTACCTCAAAATTATCTGTCATTTTCCTCTCAAAGTTGTTCTTAGCATCGTCTAATTTGAGTTTTGGTGTCATACCAGTATCACCAACCATCTGTATAAAGACATCAGCATCTGTACCTGCAAACCTCACATCACCTGTCTTTGTTGTTATCACATACTTGGTGTCTGTACCTGGAGAAATAACAGACTGGGGTTATTGTGATCTGCAAATATTTGAAATGCTTTAATTTGACATGGCACAATGGATAAAACTACATGTATACAAGTGGCTAGTAAGCTATAGTTACTTTAACCTTTTTTATGTTGCATTTTTCCAATGTACTACATTCCAATTTTGAAAAATGACCAGTTTATGTTGGTTTTTAGGGCTGTTATTAGCAAAATAGTTGTAAAACAAACAGTGCATACCCTGAGCAGAGAGGGCTCTTTCAGGAGCTCTCCAATCAGGGTCCACACTGTTTGCAAACTATTACATATAATAATAAGACAGTTGTCTAGTAGAGTATTTCACACATACAACATATATTTACCGATCCACCATCTGACACAGAACACACATTACACAAAACAAGACAGAACAATGGGAAAATAACAGCTAACATGATTGGTTAAAAAAGTATATGGTCTTTACGGGCTATATAAATAATGTTAGAAAATAAATATTTCTGAGTAGTAGATAATGTAGTGAAATACCAGTTTTATAGAAAGGGTTACAATTCTGTTGATTCTTTTCCAACAATATATCTCAACCTATGTTCATTTGGGATTATAAAAATGTAGTACACCGGTACTTGATCTTCACTTGTTAATTTCATACAGTAACCCCCTCTATTACGACCACTTAATTGTGTTAATTATTAGGAATTTAAACAGGTGACTGCTTTACTGTCACCTTGCTTTAAGCTATCCCCTGTATTCACCAATTCATTAGCCTTACTTTTAGTGGTTGTAATATAGAGGTTTTACTGTAATTCACATACATGTTTTAGCAATTGTCAGTCTTAACCCTTTCCCACATAGCATATCTCTTGTATTGAATATAGGTGTCCACTTAAAGCAGGTTGAAAGTAAAGCAGAATGCGCTTTAAGCGCATTCTGCTTTACTTTCAGCCTGCTTTAAGCTATCATCTGCTAGAATATAGAAAATATTTTGTATTATACATATTTATGAATGTATAAATTGGAACTATTTTCTTCAGGGCAAGAATAAACTGAATGCGCTAAAAGGCGCTTCTATGGGGGAAAGGGTTAAAGGTTTCTGCATTACTTTTCTCCATCAATAATGTGTATAATGTAATGACTGACAAACAAAAGTATTTCTGCATTACTTTTGCATAAACTGTCAACTATGGTCAAACCAACATTGAGCAGCCATTATATACAATGTCCAATAGCTTCTAATATATGCATGATAAAAACAATGCAGAAAGCTCCTGCAGGATCTTTCTGTATTATTTGTAGACTGCATTTAGCTCAAACTTTCAAACTTTTATTTATCATAATAGTATAAGGTCTACTTGACCGTGGACAGTAATATTGAATACATACAAATATAAATAGGGAGGTCATTAGTTGGGAACACACAAACTATTAGAATTTTGAAATTTATCTAAATTCTAAATAAAAATGTTTTAGTTGAATATATAGATGTTTATCGAAATTCGTTCCATAGACAGTTATATATTATGTATATGGTCTGGCAGATTAGATCATGACCAGGCACCATGTGACTCGGCGTCTGTTCATAGTCTATGCTGCCTCAAAATTCACACTTTCAATTTTGATGATGAATTGTAATAGTAATTTACAAGATAAGTCGAGGTTATGATGAGATAGAAAGAAAAGAAAAAATACATGTATTTACAATGTATCAAACTCAACTAAATAGGATGAAGAACATACTTGGTTCATTATTGCTGCTAGTATTGCTGGGGTACCCACGCAACGAGCTTCTCCAGCTAAATGAAACTAGGAGAAGACATACGGGTACACGCAGCAGACTACTACCCAAGAGTAGTACATGCGAATATATTTGCCAATTTCTCCAACGAAACGAAGCTTGGAGATAATAAATGTTACATACGAGTTAATAAATTATATGGTAATTACCTAAAGACAGGCACAAGCAAACATACAAACTAGTTAACTTACTACAAATAACTTTTAACTTACTACAAATAATACCCTGTTTTTGATATCCTGTATGCTTAAGGACCCTTAACCCATTACCCCATAGCCTGTATCTAGTATTGAAGAAAGGTGACCACTTAAAACAGGTTGAAAGTAAAGCAGAATGTGCCTGAAGACACATTTTGCTTTACTTTCAGCCTGCTTTAAGCTATCATCTGACAGGATATAGCAAATATTTCTTATTAAACATGTTCATGACTATAAAATTGCACTATTTTTTACAGTGAAGAAATAAATCAAAGGCTAAAAAGGTGTATTTATGGGGTAATGGGTTAACACAAGATTGAGTGTATAATGAAATCCATTGACGACTATTTGAAATATAGTCATGTTCTTGTTGAGGCTACTGTGTAAAATGCAAATAAATCTAAAGCCGGTGAAACACATAACTCCCAGTGGTCTTAAAACAAGAATTTGCAGGAAGAGAAGTTAATGTTTGCGAAGCCACGCTCTAAGCTCTCACAACATTTCAAAACAAATGAACACATGACATAGAATCAATAAAAGTTTGCTGATAAAATAGATACTGTAAAAGCTCTTCATTTTCTACATTGTTATTTGATTACGTTAAATACAAAAGTTAGTTGAGACAGTTATGAAACCCCGGTAATGTACAGGGTACCAGTAGTCAAATTTACATGGACAATCACAGATATCTACAGTCAAACTTTGATAACTGGGGCTTGCTTCAGTCAATATACACATACCTAGTACTACACATACCTGTATTTTAAAGTTAAAACAGACCTAGCCACATTCTAACTTTGAAATACATATACTTGATTTAAGCAAGCTCCAATTCAAGAAATTCAACCGCTGAAATAACATGAAGTTCAGTTTAACCCATTACTCCATAAATACCAGTATGCGATTTTATGCCTCTAATTTATTCCTCTACTGAAGAAAATAGTCATGAATATGAACCATAAGAAATTTTTTCTATATTTCTAGCAGATGGTAGCTTAAAGCAGGCTTAAAGGCATATTCTGCTTTACTTTCAACCTGCTTTAAATGATCACCTATCTTCAAGTCTAGAAACAGGTTATGGGGTGAAGGGTTAAGTTGGCTTGAGTTATCGAAGTTCCATGGTATATATGCATGAAATGACACCAAAGACAGTGATGGAACATATAATTACACAATAGAGCACTCTATACATTCTTCATACTGAAAAAAAAGTAACATTTAATGCTTCACAGATGCTGACACTATTTTACTCATAAGAGACAAAACTGTAGCTTAAGAGTAGAAATCTCAAATTATCAATTGTCAATTGTGTGCATAATTATAATCATTGGACAAAAACAGTACATTAACCAATATAATTTAATTATAATTGGCCTCCACCATTTTGAAGAAATTGACATGCAGTTACTGAAAATGTAATATAATTATATACAGTAAATTCCTACAGTAACAACCACTTAACTCTTTCCTCCCTGAAACTTTAAATGGACAATTCCAGTTTCCATTTTTGTCTAGTCCATTTCTGACTTTTAATGGTTGGTTTTGTCAATGTTTGGCATTATGACAAACAGTGAAGACCCTGATCAGAGGGCTCCTTTTGGAGCCCTCTGATCTGGGTCTTCACTGTCTGCATAGGACAAGTTTACTATTCACATGTACACTGTTTGAAAAGGACGCCTATATGCGGGACTAGGGTTCAAAGGGTTAACTCATTCACCCCTGAACATTTTAATGACTATTTAAGGTTGTTTTCTGCAATTTATTGCAAAATGGCAAACGATGCAGACCCTGGTCAGAGGTCTCCTTTAGGAGCCTTCTGATTAGGGTTTACACTGTTTGCATTGGAAAACTGTACTCTTTGTACGTACACTGTTTATTAAGGGTGTAAACAGTCATTGCCAGGGTTCAGTGAGTTAAAGACTCGTTGATGTTGCTAAATGCTTAAAGAGAAATCAAAATAAAGCAGAGGGCTCCTAAAAGAGCTCTCTGCTTTACTGCAATGCTGTTTTTAAGCTGCTATCTGCTGTTAGCAATAACTATGAGGGGCATTTTTTAAGTAGTGGCAACTGATCAATAACTTCAATATAATAAGTGCCAAATGCATGTGTGATATGTCATTTTAAAGAGCAATTCTTTGCAGATACGATGGTATAACACACAATAAGATCACAAAAGTCGATAAGTCACAATATGAACCTAAATCAGGCTAAATACCCCTACTTTAGGACACTTGACCTTTTTTGTGTATTGTTGAGGTAATTTTCTCAACAAAATTTGAAACTATAATTATTATTGCGGCTTTATCTTTTTTATAAATTTATGAAACTTTCTGTCAAGTAAAATCAGACAATTATGCACACACTTCACAGTTTTAAATGATATAACATTGTATTTCATAAAATAAAAATTAATAAATAAAATAAATCATAAAAATAAATAGAATAAATAAAAAACTTTAAAAATACTCAATTTTTATATTAAACCAGGCTATAATTGAAGTCATTGAAGTAGAATTTTATGTTTTTAAATCAAAATGTAGATATACAGATCTAGAAAAAGTTTATAGCATTCGAAAACACATGTAGAGTTGTTTTTTTCATAAGCAAAACATTTATATCTAAGACAGATAACCCTTTACATTAAAAAAGAGACATAAACTGATATATTTCAACAAACAAATATTTTATATTTTTTAAAAGAAGTTATTACGGCAAAAAATAATGTCTGACAAGTGCTATGTTCTAGTGTCCTAAAGTAGGGGTAATTTAGGTTCATGTTGTGACTTATCGACTTATGTGATCTTAACGTGCATTACATTATCGTATCCGCAAAGAATTGTTCTTAAAATGATATATCACACATGCATTTTTCACTTACTATATTGAAGTTATTGATCAGTTGCCACTTCTTAAAAAATGCCCCTCATATAAGCCTTCTGTAGAGTGATAGTGATACATGTAGCTGGGCTTTATTGTTACATGTAACATGTATTAAACAGTTTAATGAGGGAGTAAAGGCTCGAAGGGTTTAACCCTGTCTATGCTGGATACCAGTATACAGTAAAACCTCTCTGTTACGACCATTAAACTGTGTGAATTATTAGGTGTTTGTGAGGGGTGATTGCTTAAACCAAGGTGACAGTAAAACAGAAAGCTCCTTTCGGAGTTTCACTGTCACCTTGCTTTAAGCTCTAACCTATCTTTACTTAGCCTTCGTTTTAGTGGTTTTACTAGAGAGATTTTAGTGTATATGTATATTGAACAAACAGGGTAAACACTGAGCAAAAGGCTCTGTATGTAGCCCTCTGATCATGGTCTGCATTGTTTTACTTTTACTTTCTAAAATAGTTTCTAAAAACAGCCTTTAAAATCAACAAGAACTGCTCTATAGTCCATGTACAGTACTCCCTCTCTACAACGGCCCTCCCAGCAACGACTCCCTCCTTACAACGACCCTTGTCACAATTCCCTATACAGGAAAATGATGTCCAACATATTCACGAATGCTATGTCGTCTGCTTACAATTGTTATCTGCTGTTTTCTCAAATTTACATAATAGACATTTTGACAGAAAAAATGTTTATAACGAGTGACAAACAGCTTGAATCCAGATCAGACGCCGCATTACGCGGCGTCTGATCTGGATTCAAGCTGTTTGCAAACGTCCCTCTCTATAACAACTCCCTTCAAACAACGCACATAATTGCTGTCTCCCGTTGGGTGTCGTTGTAGAGAGGGAGTGCTGTATAACAATATCAGCATAAAAAGGGTTGAAGACATATGGGTTTCATAACAACTAAAAATAGAATCATAGAAAAACATCATAGAATGTAACAAGAGAAGTATTAAAAGGCTTTTAAGGCAATAACTGCCTAAGGATGAGGGTCATGAACTAATTAGACATGCAGAGATATTAATCATAAAACTTGTGTACAGCAATGATTCAAACTACATTAGCTGTAGAGAACTACGGGTCTGATCAAATTGTTCAATATATACTAACTGTACATTTCCATGTTTGTGTATGGTGGAAATGGTTACCAAATTATTGGTGGAAATACATGTTCTACATCTATTTGTAGTTGCTCATAATTGGTTTGAATATTTAAACGAGAGCACCGCAAACGGGTGCTGGATGCTCGACTTTCACATACTTGAGATGGCTACATTTTCCAAACTTAAAGAATGTGTATAGGTGTTTGATGCTTTCTTGACCAAAAAAGTTTGTAAGCAAAAACACCTCAACCATACTTGGACCTTTACTATGGTCATGTAAGAGGAAATAATATCATGCAAGTTTTTAATAAATCTCATTTTTTATTTAAAAGAATAGATAACTGCATAATTATGCATTCCATTAAAGTAAATTCTAAGTTAAACAAGGGAACTAAATCTGTTAAAACAATCACAGGGTTAGCTTCGTTGTTGTAACTAATTACTCTTTTGGTAGTGAACAAGTACTCAAAGTTTGAATTTTATACCTTTGACAGTCAATGTGAAACCATTTAAAGTAAACTGTAGGTAAAAACAAGGACAATATCTTTGCCTGTTGTAATGAGTTGCCCTTTTGATACTAAACCAGTATTGGACGTTCGAAAATAATAACTTTCTATGGTTACTGAGAAATTTCATTTACAAATTTTGAGTCAAAACAAGGGCATTAACTCTGCAATGACAATCCCATGGTTATCTGCCTTGTTGTAAGGTGATGCCCTTTTGACACTGAACAAGTATTCAAAGTTTCAAGTTAATAACTACATGGTAGTTATTGAGAAATTTAATTAAATTCCAAGTCAAAACAATGGCAATAACTCTGGAATGACAAATCCCAGGGTTACCTACATTATTGTAATGAGTTGTTCTTTTGATACTAAACAAGTATTCAAAGTTTCAAATTAATACATTAATTTTGATAGTTATTGAGAAATTTCAATTTACAAGTTTTATGTAAATAAAAACAAGGGCAATAACTCTGGAATGGCACATCCATGGGTCACCTCCCTTGTTTAAATGAGTTGCCCTTTTAATATTAAACAAGTATTTAAAGTTTCAAGTTAATACCTATGACAGTTATTTAGATATTTCAATTTACAAATTTTAAGTAAATTAAACAAGGGCAATAACTCTGGAATGACAAAGCACAGTGTTACCTATCTTGTTGGTATGAGGAGCCCTTTTCATACTTAACCCTTAGCCCGCCAAATAAATTGTCGTCTGCTATATTTCTCGTCTGCTTCAAGTTTCAAAGTGCTTCAAAGTTGCTCAAAATTGCTGAAAATGTTGTCCGAGTGTCAAACAGCTTGGATCCGGATGAGACGCCGAGTTACTCGGCGTCTCATCCGGATTCAAGCTGTTTGCATATGGAGCTATAGTCGTGAGTGGCAGGCTAAGGGTTAACAAGTATTCAAAGTTTCAAGTTAATACCTTTGATAGTTATTTAGATATTTCAATTTACAAATTTGAAGAAAATAAAAACAAGGGCAATAACTCTGAAATTACAAAGCCAAGGGTTACCTACCTTGTTGTAATGAGTAGCCCTTTTGATACTTTACAAGTATGCAAAGTTTCAAGTAAATACCTTTGACAGTTATTTAGATATATCAATTTACAAATTTTAAGTAAATAAAACAAGGGCAATAACTCTGGAATGAAAAATCCCTGGGTTACCTGCTTTGTTGTAATGAGTTGTCCTTTTGATACTGAACAAGTGTGTAAAGTTTCAAATGGAAACCTTTGATAGTTATTGAGAAATGATGTCTTACAAAAACATTATTCTAAAAACTTAACCAACGCAGAGGCAGACGCTGACGCAGACAACAGGGTGACGACAATAGCTCGACTTTTCAAAAAAGTCGAGCTAAAAATGCTTTTTTCGCAAAACTTGGCATCCTATCTTCATACATGTTTTTATTCCTGGTGCAGTGCTATTATTGATAAGCACAAACGGGCACAGATAAACATAAGAGATACACCACCAACAGAATTAAGTAGATGGGGCAAACATAACAACATATGGGACATATCACCAACTAAACTGAACAACACAACATGAGATCATACAAACTGCAGCTAGGTTTACCTCTGGTCCTCCTCTTGGCTAGTAGCACAGAATACAGATAAAACACATCAATACTCACAAAACATCTAACAGTCAAAGTCTTAATCTTTTAAACCATTACCCAATAAATACGCCTTTTCACGCCTTTGATTTATTCCTAGACTGAAGAAAATAGTTCCACTTTACAAAGTCATGAATATGTGTGATAAGAAATAATTTTTAATTTCTAGTAGATGGTAGCTTAAAGCAGGCTGCAAAGTAAAGCAGAATGCACTTTAAGGCGCATTCTGCTTTACTTTCAACCTGCTTTAAGTAGTCACCTATATTCAATACTAGAAACAGGTTATTGGGTAATGGGTTAAATGCTACATGTTGTCTACTTAACCCTTTATGCCATAGATACACGTTTTAACACATGTTTCTTCCACTGAAGAAAATAATTCCATTTAACCCTTTGAACCCTGGTCCCGCATATAGGCGTCATTTTCAAACAGTGTACATGTGAATAGTACACTTGTCCTGTGCAAACAGTGAAGACCCAGATCAGAGGGCTCCAAAAGGAGCCCTCTGATCAGGGTCATCACTGTTTGTCGTAATGCCAAACATTGGCAAAAACAACCCTTAAAAGTCAGAAATGGACTAGACTAAATTGGAAACTGGAATTGTCCATTTAACGTTTTAGGGAGGAAAGTTTTAATACAATCATGAATATGTGTCATAAGATATATTTTCTATATCTTAGCAGCAGGCTGAAAGGAAAGAAGAATGCACCTTATGGCACATACTGCTTTACTTTCAAACTGCTTTAATTCATCACTTGTCTTCAAAACTATAAACAGGCTACGGAGTATACGGGTTAAACAAATCTTTTGAATAGTAAAATTGCATGTTTCTTTTGTAAATATATTTCTATAAAACTGATAAAAGTGACAAACAGTCTTGATCTTAGTTAGATTTCAAGTTAATCTGCATCTAATCAGGATCAAAACTGTTTGATAAGTTCAGATAGAGTGGCACAATAGTTTTATACAGCTAATAGTATTAGAACTATATTAGACAAGAAAGTGTTATGTTAATGCTGTATCATCAAATTCTATTCGGTGTTATGTTAATGCTGTATCATCAAATTCTACTCAGCATCTAGATCCTTTGATGCATTACCCCATAAACATGCCTTTTTATGCCTTTAAATCATTCCTCCATTGAAGAATATAGTTCCATTTTATACAGTCATGAATATGTATCATTAGAAATAATTTCTATATTCTAGAAGATGTTAGCTTAAAGCAGGCTGAAAGTAAAGCAGAATGTGCCTTAAGGCACATTCTGCTTTACTTTCAACCTGCTTTAAGTAGTCACCTATCTTCAAAACTAGAAACAGGCTATGGGGTAATGGGTTAAAGGCAACCCTTTGGAGCTATACCATGTACAAGGGCCCTCATACATGTATAAGTGCTGTATTCAGCTGCTAGAGCGTATACACTAAAACTCTTGTTGAAAGGTCAATTGAAAGAATACCCATGGGCAGTCATAGGACATGGGGCATATCAATGTAGAACACAATTAATACAATGTATGAAGCATAACAATTCTACAGGAACTTTTGAACTGCATGTTTTTGTTCTGAATTAGAAATTTAAATGCTTCTTCCATGAATTGCAGCAAAGCACAAGTTTAAATGCAACCGTTGAATTAAACCAATTACTCCATAGATACACATTTTTACGCCTTTAATTTAAAGAGACTCGCTACCAGATTTAGCATTAAAAATAGTTATTTGTAAATATGTGTCGAACGCTTATATAAACAGTAAAGAATTAGTTTAGGATAGGAAATTCTGTTTAAAAAAATGTATTTCAATAAAAAAAAATATTGAGCTCTGGTGGGATTCGAAACCGTGGCCCGGCATAGGCAGACAGAATGCAAAATAAGGAAACCGCTTAGACCACGGAACTATTCATATGTCTCGGATCGATTTAACGTATTTCAGTGTAAAGCGATGGAAAGTACATACAACTACATAATCCGGCTCGGGTTTATGTCTGAGCCCGTGATCAATTTCTATAGCGTCTTTCGATGCTATGGATGAAACGATGGAAAATATCTAAAAAAACTTAAGATTTGAAGACTTTTCTAGAGGGTGTTTTTAGACTGGTCATATTTTTCCAATGCCAGATGCACGATAATGCTACCCTTTTGATTATATTTGAGTATTTTCTTTTATTTTTGCAAATGCACCATCTGGTTGCGCGTCGCTTTAATCCTCTACTGAAGAAAGTAGTTCAAATTTATACAGTCATAAATGTTCACCATAAGAAATGTTTTCTATATCCTAGCAGATGGTAGCTTAAAGCAGGCTGAAAGTAGAGCAGAATGCACATTCTGCTTTACTTTCAACCTGCTTTGAGTGATCACGTGTTTTCAAAACTTAGAAACAGGCTATGGAGTAAAAGGCTTAAGAATAAAATCAATTTACTTGCATGAAAACATAAATATCTGAGTTTGTTTTTTTTTTGTTTTTTTTCAAACACTCAAAACTAGGAATGACAACAAATAGTCGAATATCCGAAAAGTTAACCAAATATTTGGATAGAAGATCATCACTATTTGGGTGCAATTTCCAGATGCATATTTTTCTGCGAAAATTGTTTACACACTATTCCTATTTTCACATTCACTAATCACTACTAGCAAACACGTGTTAGCATCTATGTCGGTGTTTGGGGTTTATTTTCAGGGTGTGTTACAAATTTGGTGTGTTAGCTACTCTATGGCTTGCTGTTGTGTTGGGGATAATTTAGGTTTGCTTACCAGAAGAGGCTGAAGAAAACAATATGCAATTAAAGATCCCATCATGTTTGGTTTTTCCTCATTATATTTATCATGGCTCGAGCAGATGTAATCTTATTATTTATGTCTCAAGAAAAACAAGATGCTGGGTACCCTTCAATACACAATGACTTCTTAATGCAGGACAAAAATAATGCAGAAAGCTCCTTGAGGAGCTTTCTGCATTATTTTTATCCTGCATTTAGCAGTTATGTCAGTCAATAAAGATCTCAAGATATCGTCAATGAGTGATGGCTTTAAACCATTTACACTAAGTTGACAATACAATTATGTCAGTCAATATAGATCTCAAGATATCGTCAATGAGTGATGGCTTTACACCAGTTACACTAAGTTGACAATACAATTATGTCAGTCAATATAGATATCAAGATACCGTCAATGAGTGATGACTTTACACCAGTTACACTAAGTTGACAATACAGTTATGTCAGTCAATATAGATCTCAAGATATAGTCAATGAGTGATGACTTTACACCAGTTACACTAAGTTGACAATACAGTTATGTCAGTCAATATAGATATCAAGATACCGTCAATGAGTGATGGCTTTACACCAGTTACATTAAGTTGACAATACAGTTATGTCAGTCAATATAGATCTCAAGATATAGTCAATGAGTGATGACTTTACACCAGTTACACTAAGTTGACAATACAGTTATGTCAGTCAATATAGATATCAAGATACCGTCATTGAGTGATGGCTTTACACCATTTACACTAAGTTGACAATACAATTATGCTTACCATGTTTGAGTTCTTTTGGCAGAGTTTTTTTGGCTTTTATTTCCCTCCACAGTTTGCCATCGCCCTCGTCCTTCGCTATCCAGCCACCATAGGTGAAATAGTACTTATGACCTGGCTCATTACTACTACTAATAATTGCCTGCAAAATCAAAACAACCCATTAATACAGCCTTGAGGAACTTTTATTTCACATTTAGAAGTAAAATGTCAAAAGAAATTGTAATGGTTCTTTATTAACCCTTTACCCAATAGTGGGCTAATGGTAGCTCGACATCAGTTATCAGTTACTTTAAGACACTTTAACAGGATATCGCTTTTGATCCTAACTATAACATGTTGCTCATTGTTTAAAAAGCAGTTTTATAACTACATGTACACATTTAAATATATGTTGCTCATCATTTCAATGTTTTCATGAACTTACCTTGTCAAAAAACCACCCGGCTCCAAACCCTTTGCCGTCATGTTCAATCCTGATACGTTTCAGCTCTCCCAATCCATACATACGTAAACGGAATTGGTCAACACTGTTTCTCTCAAACAGTTTTTTGTCTGAAGATGGGTCTACAAGATGTATCTTTTTGCTATTTCCATGCTGGCCAAATAAAGTTATGTAGATATTAGCGTCTGTTCCAGCCATCTTCTGTTTGCCTGTATATATCTCTATGCTGTAGTCTGAAATATAAGAAAAGAAAAAAACATGTTTTCTCAAGTAATCGGGGCCCGTTTTACTAAACTACTTACGCAAAATTTTTCTGTAAGTCAAAATAGTTTTACTCTTATTTTTCGATGATGAATGTTTGCAAACAGCAAATAGCCAGATCAGAGGACGCGCTAAAAGCGCGTCCTCTGCTCTGGCTATTTGCTGTTTGTAGCAAGTGATAATAAAAAATATAAATTAAAATTTAAAATTTTGACTTACGCAAAAGTTTTGCGTAAGTAGTTTAGTAAAACGGGCCCCGGAGCTCCAGATAAGGTGAGTATTGGAAAAACTAATATCTTTATACCTCCACCAAACCCTATGACGTGACTGCTCATTAGAATTGTCTCTTTGCAAAATGGGGTTTGATTGAGACATATAATGGAGAAAACATTGAAACTAAGAGGTTTACGCACTTATATCTGGAGCCCTGAAGTTCATAAAGTAAATAATTAGGAAACAACTAAAATAGGTCATTTCATTCATTATTATTATTAGGTATATATGTCCTATGTATCTGTTTTTTTAACCCATTACCAAATAAATATGCCTTTTTATGCCTTTAATTTATTCCTCCACAGAAGAATATAATTCCAATTTATACAGTCATGAATATGTATCATAAGAAAAAGTTTCTATATCTTATTAATTTGTACCTTAAAGCAGACTGAAAGTAAAGCAGAATGCGCCTAAACGCTGGAGACAGTAGAGAGTGCTGTAGTTAAACTGTTTTCACCCTTTTTAGTTGTTTTCAAGTTTTCTTTATTATACTGGCGAATATTCGGTACTTGAACATGCGAATACGATACGTATTCACCAAAATTAGAATATTCGGTTCTCCGAATATTCGAGTGTACAGCCCTAACTTGAAACCATTATCCAATAAATACACATTTTTACACCTAAAATTAATTCCACCCCTGAAAAAGGCTGAAAGTAAATCAGAATGCGCCTTAAGTGGTCACCTATCTTCAAAACTGGAAAAAAGCTATGGGGTAATGGGTTAAGTGGTAACCTTTAACTTTAAAACTAGAAACAGGTTAATTAAGGGACAAAGGGATAATAAGTTACCTGTTGGGGGTCTGTCTTTCTCTTCTGCCTTCAAGTCTACTCTGTTACTGTAGAGTGGTTTGTGGAAGATGGACAGCCACTCATTACAATGAAACACCCAGGTTTTCACAGCTTTTACATCGGTCACCTCAATCCTCTCCAGGTGCCAGGCCTGCTTTTTGTCTTTACCATCATGCTGAAGGGAGCAGAATATCTGCATTAACTCATTGAGCCCTAGTAATGCATATATGCCTCCTTTACCAAATGTGTACCTATGAAAAGAGTACACTTGTCCTATGCAAACAGTGAAGTCCCTGATCAGAGGGCTCCTGCTGGAGCCCTCTGATCAGGGACTTCACTGTTTGTCGTTTTGCAATTCATTACAAAAATCAACCCTAAATATTCTTAAATGGATCAGCCTTTATTGCAAACTGGAATTGTCCATTGGAAGTTTCAGGGGGTAATGAGTTAATGCTTTTTTCTCACAGTGTGTTTAACCCATGTACAATGTATTACAAGTGCGACCAAGTGTATACTTTCAATACAAGCAGTGACCTCTGATCAGGGTCTACACTGCTTGCTATACATTCAAAACTTTGGTGATAAACTTTAATGAAAGTTGACAGTGTCAGCAGTTTCAGTATTGTTCCTACCTCTATAGATAAGACTTCCAGGTTGCCCAGGAATGGACCCTTGATGTGGAACACTTCCTTAGAATCCCTCATGATACACAGTCTAGAACAGCCCCGCCTCTTCACAAGCTGGGTTTTTGGCAATATGTCCGCACTTCCTTTAATCGCTACAAAAATCTAAAAAGGTAAGATTAAATACACATGTATTATAATATATTGAAATTAAAGGCCTAAAAAGGTATATATATGACGTAATGGGTTATTATTATAATTGTTAAAACAAAACAAAATTCGAGAACTGTACTCTACTGCTTTACTTTCATTTGCTTTAACCCATTACCCCATAACCTGTTTCTATCTTTAAATGCAGGTTACCACTTAAAAGCAGGTTGAAAGTAAAGCAGAATGCGTCTTAAAGTGCATTCTGCTTTACTTTCAGCCTGCTTTAAGCTATCATCCACTAGAATATAGAACATATTTCTCATGGTGCATATTTATGATTGTATAAAGATAAACTATTTTCTTCAGTGGATGAATAAATTATAGGCATAAAAAGGCGCATTTAGGGTGGAATGGGATAAGCAGACATCTGTATGCCATAAGAGTGGTAGTAATAGCAGGATTCTAAAAAAAATTAAAAATACTTTCACATATCATTTGCTTCGAAAACAACTGCCACTAGGAAATCATCGCCGAGTTCAGCCATTGCTTATTGTAGACGAACGATATAGGTACATCTATAATAATTTGTAGTAACCCAAAGGTTAACATAAACCATCAGAAACATAAATGTGTTTAGCATCAATTTATACTCCTAGAGCAAGGATTTAGATTTATTTTTATTTGTGCATTGCATTATAAACTTTCCACATGTATACTGAAATAAGACATCATTTTATCGCTGACATTTCAGTATGTAAAGCCTTAATTAACTGGCTAGAACTGATTTTGAAATGAATTTTCATGGGGAAATGCAAGTATCTTTTTTTAATAGTGTTATATAAGGATGTTGCAAGGCAGGTGTAAATATTTGTAGATAAATAGAATCTAGTATGCCACACTACATTTATAAGGCCAAGAAAATGACTTTTACATTTTTAACCCCTCTACTGCCAGAATAGTGTTTGTATAAAACGTATTGTCTCCTTTTATTTATCTTGGTGTATTCTTCAAATCAAAAATTGATTTTAGCATAAAACAACTTTAATCCTGATCAGATTTACGGTTCTCAGCATTCAAACTGTTTGACACTAAAATCTGTATTTTTGATTCATGGATCCACACTGTATGCAAATGCCAGTTTACTCAGGCCCCAAGGTTAGTCAAGTCAAAAATCTAAACAATCTAATCTTGAGAATGATCTCAGACTCAACTCAAACTTTCTATAACCTTTGAGCCAGGCCACTGAGTGTGTACAGTAAAACCTCTCTATTATGACCACTAAATTTTGTTAATTATTAGGGTGTTTACGATAGGTGACCGCTTCAAGCAAGGTAACAGTGAAACAGAAAGCTCCTTTAGGAGCTTTCTGTTTCACTGTCACCTTGCTTTAAGCTGTCACCTGTCTATTAAACAATCAATTAGCCTTCGTTTTAGTGGTCGTAAAAGCGAGGTCTTACTGTAGTTTTGTAGCCACTCACATTTGCTGTAGTTCCTGCGTTTTCTATATTGCTGGTGAACACTTCCAGTTTATATAGTCTGTCCTTGGCCAGTATACTGTCCTCCTTCTCTTCTTTCTTCTTCACTCTCGGCCTGGGCGCAATGTACATAACTCTCGGCTTAGCAGATACTGGCCTTTTCTTAGGCTATAGAAACATAAAATCTTGTCAGTTCATGTCCCTGCCTAACAAGGTACCCGCAAATGAGGTCTTGCACATAATAAAACAACTGAGCATAAACCATCTTAACACGTATCCTACTGCGATGTCGTCTGCTTTGAAATTATCGTCTGCAAAATTTATTAAGTTTAGATTTATACAATTTATAAGTAAAGAAACCTTAAGAAGAGTGTCAAACAGTTTGGATCGAGATCAGATGCAGCATTACATGGCATCTGATCTGGATCCAAACTGTTTGCTAAAAAAAGTGAAGTTGGATCTGCAGGCAAAGAGTTAAAAACAACCTATAAATCACCTTGAAATGAAGGCCAACGTTGGAATGATTTGTTTCATTAGCTGATACTAAAACAATAACTAACTGTAATATAGCACATCATTGAAAACTTACATATAACTTAAGCCAGTAGATGATCTTGACCTGTGCATACGCATTTGAAATATTTTCTTCAGATGATGCTACAGGCTAAATATCAGATGAAATCTAAAGAATCAAATGTTAACCATTTTGCAAATACATGTATTGTGAAAAACAACCTTTAATTGTAAAAATTGAACTTGATTTAATTGGAAAGCGGGATTGCGCATTTGAAAGTTCCAGGCACAATGAGTTAATACATTCAGTCCTAGTGACGAGTATATACTTGTCATTTACAAACAGTTTACCTGTGAGGAGAACACTTGTCCTATGCAAACAGTGTAGGCCCTGATCAGAGGGGCTACACTGTTTGTCAGGTTGAAATATATTGTAAAAATCAACCCCAAATGGTCAGAAATAGACCAAACGTTATTCAAAACTAGAATCATTCATTTAAAATTTCAGGGGAGAATGAGTTAACCCATAACCCTATAAATATGCCTTTTTAAGCCTTTTATTCATTCTTCCACTGAAGAAAATAATTCCAATTAAGTGTACAGTCAAGAATATGTACCTCAAGAAATATTTTCTATATCCTAGCAGGTCATAACTTAAAGCAGGCTTAAAGTAAATCAGAATGCGCCTTAAGGCGGTTTCTGCTTTACTTTCAAACTGCTTTAAGCGGTCACCTATCTTCAATACAAGAAACAGGCTATGGGGTAATGGGTTAAAGCATTTGATAACAATGATAAGTACCTTGTGGTGTAGCATGTGTTTCTGGTGCTCTTCAAGTGTTGAACACAGGTAGCAAAACTTATTTACAGGAGCTGTAAAATAAAACAAGAGGATGGTGGCCCTTTTTTCGCTCACCTGAGGATATTGTTAGCTGACTGGGCAATACAACATTTTGATATTCCAGCTATGAATTGACCTACTGACCTACTTTTTGACCTGACTTATCCCATATTCATACATAATTACATATATTTTGTCTAGGAGATTATTCTGAGAAATTTTTTGAGTATTTGGGGCACAAAATGGATATCCCTAAAGTGTTCAGAAGCGGTTTCTATGAATTTTAACAGTAACCTACTGACCTACTTATTAGTTAGACATGAAACATATTCATACATGACTTAGATTTGTCAAGGTGATTATTCTCAACTAGTTTCATATAATTACAGCAAAAAAATGTGGGCTCTAGAATACTCTGAAAAATATTTGCATCATTTTGAATAGCCAGTAAAATGTGTTAACCTATTACTCCATAGCCTGTTGCTTAGTTTTGAAGATGCTAGTGTGTCATGTTGATAGAGCAGAGAAAACATTATTTCCCAATAAAAGCATTTACGTTTAACCCATTACCCCATAAATGTGCCTTTTTACACCTCTAATCTATTTCTGACCTTTAGAAAATATTTCAGTTTTTACATTCATGAGTAAGTATGATAAGAAATATTTTCAATATTATAGCAGATGGTAGCTTAAAGCAGGTTGAAAGTAAAGCAGAATGTCCCTTAGTCAGAATTATTGAAAAGTTGTCAATTTCTCCATTTTATTGCAATGCATTTGCGTTTCGTTTGCGTTTAAACGGGAAAGACTAACGTCTTCTCCACTGTACCTGGTGCTTCCATGAGTGATTCTGTATCCTCATCTTTAGTTGACCTGCTATCTAATGTGTTGCTGTTAGTGAACATTACATCCATGTTTTCCCACCTTCCTGGAGTAGAGGCTTTTTCTATTCTTGGAGCTGCTACAAAAAACAATACTGCGCATTCAATAAACGCTTATGCCCCCCGTGGCATCTTTGACAATATATTTTGGATTTTTTTCTAAGTCCAAATTAGGTCAAGGACGGATGCACGGACTGATGGACAGGACAATTACTATATATGCCTCCACATCTGTCGATGCCGGGGGCATAAAAAATCATTTTTCTAGATTTTGTACATGGTTATCATGGCAACAAGACAAATTACCCCACCCACAAACTTTTAACAATTTTTCGTTCCCCCAGCCTACTGATGCTTATGTAGAAGTTTGGTTGAATTTCGGTCAATGGCTTAAAAGGAGAAGTTGTTAGAAAATGTAAATGTGGACAGAGGCCGTACGACAGACAACGGACGATGGATGAAGGGCGATCCCAATAGCTCTTCCTGAGCCATTGGCTAACTGTGAGCTAAAAATGCAGACAGAAACAAAAATAAGCATGTTTTTATTGTTTTAAGCATGCAGATTGGAATTTCTTGCAAATATTCCCAGTCGAACAATCTTCAAATTGTTAAAATTGCCATGTTGTTGTTACGTCATGTGATTCTGAGAATTATCAAATGCATATACAAAATATTTTAAGAAGAGAGGGTTAATTGTTATTGTGGATTTCGTTTAAATAATTAGTTTGTGAACCACTAAAAATTTCTGGTTGACCTAATATGCAAATCAAGGGAATTCCCGGAAAACAGGCCTAAGTTAGCTTATGGAAGGTGTAGGAGTTATTCAAATCACTGATAAATAAACTGTTGTGTTTATGTACAGAGCTTGACTTATATGTACCGCAAGTATGTGCTATGATGTCATGTATACAAAAATGCAGACAGGCACAAAAATAAACACAAGCTTTTTATTGTTTTAAAGCATACAGATTCGAATTTCTCACAAATATTCCCAGTCGAACAATCTTCAAATCATCTTGCGATTTGGACAATTATCAAATGCATTTAACAAAATATTATAAGAATAGCGAGGGAATTAATTGTTATTGAGGATTTCGTTTAGATAATTAGTTTGTGAACCACTATCCTCGACTAACCATGGATCGCAGCAATTAATTAATATCAAACATGAATTTCAAAATAAAAAAAAATGTAAATAAAACTCCACTGACTTGTTTCAGAAAGTATGTTCTTTTACTTACATTTTCATCATAAATGCAAGCTATAAAGTTAGGTTCAATGCAAAATAATCTCTACAAATAACATCCATGTAATCACCGCCATCTTTGTTTGAAATGTACCTTGAATCGCCGGAGATGACGTCATATGAATAGCGGGTCTTCAATTAGAGGTCAAATTTAGTGACATTCATTCATAAATGTAAACAAAGCAAACGGACCAATTTGTCAGGTTTAAAAATGGCTTTATGAACAAATATAACTTGTTTTACATTACCGTTACTAAAGGAATAATAAAAAAAGCTTTACATGGATAAAATACTCTTTTTATATGCAAATTGCCTGTTTAAAACGTATTTTGTCCCGTACAACTATTTCTTTGCATGTGTAAACTTTGTAGTAAACTATGACGTCAAATTCTCGTAGGTGCGTGAAAAACTCGCGTCATCAAAACAAAAAACAAAATGGCGGCGATCCAAGGTTTACGGCGATTTTAGGGAGGTTGATGATATATAAGTAACCGGTTGACCTAATATGCAAATCAAGGGAATTGCTGGAAAACAGGCCTGGGTTAGCCATGGAAGATGTAGGAGTGATTCAAATCACTGATAAATAAACACACTTTGTGAGTACGGTTAACGATTTTCTGGCAAAACATTTTTGAAAAACAGTCAATTCGCAGGACTGAATTAGCGAATTAAGTGGTCAAACAAACCTAATTTTCTCAATATGTCTCTCAAATCGTTCCACCGTGGATTTACGTGGGAACGATGCGCCCAGTTTTCTTTGAAAAAGTGAAAAACGTTGTATATGCCAGAAAGTGAAAACTGTAAAATATCACTAATAATGAAGTGAAATGTTGATAATTTAGCATATGCGGTGGCTTTCTATGAAGGACAAGGTCTGACATTGGCTACCTGATTTAGGGCGTGACGTTGGATGCCAGTGCTTAATCCCGTACTCCAGACACGGGTCCATTTTCTGCATCTGCTGTGAGAGTATGTTGATGCTGTCTCTGGTTCTGTCACATAGGTTGGTTAGGCCTTGTCCATACATCTTGGTGCTTACCGGTCCTGTCCATGTTTTCATCGTGTTTTGTCCATCATAAGTGGATACATGACGAGGGGGCACGTGCCACGCCCCGTCGTCTTGAAAACTAAGCATCTGAGCCAGACTCTGTTTAAAATTACAAATAGTTAAAAATGCAGTTTAATTATTATAAGATGAGCTCTTAAAAATGTTATTTCCGTTACTACCATAAACAACATTTCGGTCTGGGATATAAACATAACTTCATTGGTAAGAATGCGGGCTAAAATTTGCGGTCAACATGCGGGTAAAATTTTTAAAAATTTAAATACTGTTACAACTAGTCTATTCAGATAAATACCTTTATCATTATCAAAAACAACTCAGATTATGTTGTCAAAACCATACCATATACCATCGTAGTTAAACTAAAGATTAGTTAAATCAGATGCCAATTTTGTATGGACCGATAATTTCCCAAGTAGGGCCGACCTATAATGGTTTATGCAGAAAATGGATAATCGGCGAAGTGTTCCGATTGCAATCTCCCAATTAACTACACAAAAAGTAGTTCACAATTAAATGCATTGCTGATTTCAAATTTAGTTACCAAAAGTTATATTGTAACGGACAATCATTTTATATCTGTAAATGATTATCTTTATGATTTTTAATCATTGTTCATGTGGGTGTAAATAAGTCATAGTCACTTTTAGTGTATGAATATCTGATATTTCCCTGCTCTAGATCTACTTTCTTCCTTTTCTGCACGTGGTAGCCAAGAAATAAGACGTGAGTTTCAGAGACGTTAGATTTTTATGCATAATACTACAAATACACTGTTTGAAGATAATCTACTGATTTCTAACGATATGTAAATGTGAGACATACTTGGCCTCCATTTCGTAGATGATGTGTGTTTGCTGGCATTCTATGGTTATCTTGAAATAGAAAATTAGTTGACCCCTATTATGGATGAATGGAAAGGGGGGGGGGGGGGGGGGGGGGGCACAGGGACCCGGCACGATTGATTTTTGAGATAATTTTTTTTCAAAAGGTATATATAGAGACAAGGGGTACAACTTATTGTTAGTATATTCTCAACCTATCTCGACAAAAGCGGTCATATCACGAATAATAATTGA
Source organism: Gari tellinella (assembly GCA_922989275.2). Taxonomy (NCBI): domain Eukaryota; kingdom Metazoa; phylum Mollusca; class Bivalvia; order Cardiida; family Psammobiidae; genus Gari; species Gari tellinella. The sequence goes on along the minus strand of OV277856.1, from coordinate 110,934,635 downwards.
TGAAACGACATCCTTTTTGCATTTCTGTCTAGCTAATATAATACCCATCCATAAAAACATAACATAAAACCAACTGTAAGGATGCACTTTCAACAGTATTTGCATTTACTCACAGAAATCAACGACTTTTGGAAAACGGGACAGGTGTTCGTTCACTGCTAACACAGCATTGACCACTACTGTATGCTTGTTTAGGCGGTAATCGAGTGTTACAGTCATTGACAACTACTGTACGCTTGTTTAGGCGGTAATATCGAGCATGACAGTCATACAGTTCCATAAATATACAGCTTTGACACCGATCAAAGCTGATTTCTTCTCAAATCATTGCCGTACCAAAAAAGCCTACATGTACAAGAAGAGCTTTACTGCCGATGAAAACATGCAAATTTGTTGTTGGTATTGCAATGGTTTGAGTATAAATCAGCTTTGATCGGTGTAAAAAATGGATATCCATGGAACTGTATGACTGTCATGTTCGATATTACCGCCTATACAAGCACACAGTAGTGGTCAATGCGGTTTCAGCTGTGAACGAACACCTGTCCCGTTTTCCAAAAGTCGTTGATTTCTGTGAGTAAATGCAATTACTTTTGAAAGTGCATGCTTACAGTTGGTTTTATGTTATGTTTTTATGGAAGGGTATTATATAAGCTAGACAGAAGTGCAAAAAGGGTGTCGTTTTATCAATTATTATTTATGATATGCCCGGTTTTGTCGAGATAGGGTGAGCATGTACTAACAATCAGTTGTACCCCTTGTCTCTATATATACCTTTTGACAATTTTTTCTCTAAAAAATCAATCGTGCCAGGTCCCTGTGGGGGGGGGGGGGGGGGGGGGAAGAGAGAATGTGACCGTCGTGTACTAATCTGCCCCCACCCCTCACTTCAACTTCAACTTGTTTCTGCCAAACAATCAATCACGATTATAACTGGCAGGCGCGACATTTCAACGTTACAGAAATATATTGGTCTAAATCAAAAACCATAAAACCACAGGCACTCGATGACAGGATCGATATAAATTCCCGTGTCCCTTCTCATATACAAATAATACAAGGTATCCCTTTCGCAATTTTTTTAAGCAACGGAAGTTCTAGATATTATACCCTGACCCGGCTAGCTCGCTGTTTTGTAAGGTCCCTTCGGGAACCAGCGTATTGTTACTCTCCGTTCATTCTCCGTTTGGTTCCCGAGGTTAGCATGAACCAGCCATTTTTTCAAAAGTGTTCTATAATCTTGAAACTTTGCATACTTATGTAGCTATGTTCAAGAACCAAAATAATCTTTAGTTTTTTTTAAATATTCCAAGAAATGGAGTTTTTATGATTTTTTTGGTACGGCCACTAAAGGAATGCTAAATTTCTCCCATATTTTTTTTAGGTAAAAACTGGTAAGTTGAGTATTAAAGGAAAATCAAAAGGTCCAGACCTTTGATATTTGGTATGTATCATAACCTAATCAGGGCTCCAGATAAGCCCGCGTACTCAGTGAAATACGCGAACGTTTCGACCGTGTACGCGTTAATTTCTAAATATTGAAGTACTGTGTACGCGAGAAATTCTCAGGGACGTGTGTATCAATTCAAAAGCCGAGTTTTTGTCATACCTGGATTTGAAATAGTTAACCGCGACATAGTCAAATTTTATTCATTTGCGGTCTCGTAGCTTCGTTTTTATCGTATGGTAATTTTTACTTGCGCACCGTTAGCAAAGGGAGGTTACTGCGCACTCGCATATACATCTATATCTTCATCGATATAATTACAGACGATAAAATCCAAGTTCTCCGAAAGGTGTTTTGGTTGAAATGTCAATCTTAGCATGGAAGAATCTACATCTACATCATACTTTGACGTAGTCAATCGTGTCAGAGAAACGATAGAAAGTTGGAAACAGTCGGTTGTCAGCTATCTGATTGAAAAGAAACTTACACCTAAAGAAACTTGTGGTAGTTTGTTGAACGATATAAATTCGAACGTTGTTTCATGGGTGGAGAAAAAACCCGCATAAGCGGCTAAAATGTTAGATTCTTGAAAATCGTAATTTACATACATTGTAACATGTATCTTCTACTTCTTCTTTATTACTCCCTACTGTCAATTTCTGACAATGACAGGGAGGTCGGGGACAGTGTTACAAAGGTAAAACATAATGATAAACAATGCAGATAAGAGCTAAAAGATCAATTATAAACAGAGGTTAAAAAAGTTTAACAAGAGGGCCATGGCCCTAAATTCGCTCACCTGAGGACATTGAAGTTTGTACCTAAGTTGACTGGGCAAGACAACATTTTAATATAGCTATAAATGGAGTTATCTTCCGGACAAGAAAACATGACAAAAGTGAATTTTGTTGCCAAGCTTATGGCCCTTATCCATGACACATCCTCTTATCAAGCTATTTCCATTTCCGGTAAATGATAATTATTTCACTAGCGTCAGCAGAACTGGAGTTATTTTCCTGACAATAAAATATGACAAAGGGGAAAACAAAATATTGCTGCCCTTATGCACTAGGCATTTTCTCTCATCAGTTTTTTTCCATACATAAAATTTCATTACAATAGCATCAGTAGAACTGGAGTTGTCTTCTTGACAAGAAAATATGACAAAGGGAAATAACTAAAAAATACAATGATGTCAGAGTTATGGCCTTTGCAAATGGCACTTCCTCTCATTAGGCTCTTTCCAAATAGGCAATTTCATTTTACCCATTACCCCATAGCCTGTTTCTAGTTTTGAAAATAGGTGGCCACCTAAAGCAGGTTGAAAGTAAAGCAGAATGGGTCTTAATGCACACTTTGCTTTACTTTCAAACTGCTTTAAGCTACCATCTACTAGGATATAGAAACTTATTTCACATCTTACATTTTCATGACTGTTTAACCCTTTCCCCCATAGAAGCGCCTTTTAGCGCATTCAGTTTATTCTTGCTCTGAAGAAAATAGTTCCAATTTATACATTCATAAATATGTATAATACAAAATATTTTCTATATTCTAGCAGATGATAGCTTAAAGCAGGCTGAAAGTAAAGCAGAATGCGCTTAAAGCGCATTCTGCTTTACTTTCAACCTGTTTTAAGTGGACACCTACATTCAATACTAGAGATATGCTATGGGGGAAAGGGTTAAAGGGGAATTATTTTCTTAAGTGGAGGAATAAATCAAAGGCCTAAAAATGCACATTTATGGGGTAATGGGTTAACAAACGTCAGTATTTATTGGGGGAACTTTAGCAGACAACATGTTCAGTTCTGTTGGCCTGATCACTGAGGTCAAATATTATGTAAGAGTACTGTAGCATTAGCAGCACTGGCTGCTGGGAGCTTACCCTTACCAGACTGAAATGATGTCTGCTAAATACCTTCTGTGTGTAAAAAATGTACTTTTTTTTTTTAGAAAATGTTAAGTTGGTAAATGAGTGGCAAATAGTTTGGATCCAGATTAGATGCAGCATTATGTTGCATCTGATCTGGATCCAAACTGTTTGCAAATATTGGTTATTTGCCCATAGTATATTAAGGGTAACTCAGGTAAATACAGTTCTGCCTAAATCAAAAATACTGTAAAACCTGCCTAGAGCAGCACTTAAACTGTGCAGGGTGGTGTCAAATGTGACCCTAGGGATTTCATTTTAACAAACTATAGAGGGATCCACCAGGAGATTCTACTGTACAAATATCAAAGCTTAGGGCCTAGTAGTTTTGGGCAAGAAGATTTTTTAAAGATTTTTGCTTTTTTGCTTTTTCAAGCAGAGTTTGTGCTTTTTTTCCTTTTTTTTGAACAACTTCTGTAGAGAAGCATCCAAGGAACATCATGAGCAGTTTGAACTCTCCCTACAATCGGCGGGTTTCAGAGGAGATGTCGTTTGAAGTAAATGTGAACGGACAGACGTACTACGGACAGTGAGCGGTCACAATAGCTCACCTTGAGCCTTTGGCTCAGGTGAGCTAAAAACAACTAATGCAGTTAGGGGTTGTGAGATCTGAGGCTTAGTGCTGTGTGGTAGTTTATTCCAAAGTCTGATGGTACGTGGAAAGAATGAGTTTGAGTGATACTGTGTCCTAGTAGAGAAATGTATGACAAGGTTGATATTTCTGGATGGATGGAGATGTTTATGGTCTACAACTATTAGGTTATTTAAAATTGTGTATAGCATTATTACTGAGGCATTATTTCTCCTTTCTTCTAAATTTGGTTATTTGACCCGCGATATGCCGATGAATTGAAAATCCATGTGTACTGATTAAAAAATCTGGGGACTGATTGTTTTCAAAATTGATCAGTACTGTACTGATTAGAAGAAAAATTATCTGGAGCCCTGCTAATGATCTTCTATCAAGATTATTCAAATTTTGACCCTGGGGCCAAAAATGGCCCCGCCCTGGGGCTTATCAGTTTTTCTTAGGAAAACCTTCTTCTCTGAAACTGTTTGGCCTAGATACTGTTTGGCCTAGATCATTAATATTTGACATGTAGCTTTGCGTTATGGTCTTCTACCAAGATTGTTCAAATTATGACCCCTGGGTCAAATTTGGCCCCCAGGGGCTTATAAGTTTTACATAGCTTTATATAGGAAAACCTTTAACAATCTTTTTATAGCTATATATCACAATAATGTTTTGCCCAGTCAGCTAAGGTACAATGTTCTCAGGTGAGCGACTTGTGGGCCATGGTCCTTGTTTATATAGTAAAATAAGTTGATTAGGGGAAAATAATGCGGGGTTTGCCAAAGGGGAAAGAAAAACCTGGGGTAAACCCCATTTTTAGGGGGAAAACTGCATGATTTTAAAGAAAATTGCAGGCATCTGTTATATAGGGAAAAAAAGCCCCGACATAACTGGTCAAATTTGAAAAATCGGGCAGGGATTCCCCTTAGGCATTGCCATTTTTGATACACTCCTTTGTGAAGACCCTCCCAAGATGGTTGGACAAGGCAGAGATTTTATAAGAGCGAATAAGGTGGGGCAGATTCCATTTATATTTTAATATGGAATCGCCTACTTGCAGAATGAGAAAGATGGTAGCAAAATAGCTGTATCAATATTGCATGAATATGTTTTGACCCAGACCAATTATCAATCATATTGGGACGTTATGACCTGGGCCGTTTAACTCGGGACGGTTCAACCCGAAATCGATAGGAAATCTGTATCATTATTAGAAATATTAGATCATAACTATACATAGGAGAGCCTATAACATGTATGCTGAAACAAAGTTATGATATTCCTTCATAAACCTAGTCTATAGTGCTCAACGCAAGTTCTCTAGTTTCTACTTTCACTTTCAAGTAATTTACATTCTTTTTTGACGCCACTTCCGGTTTGCACAAGGTTTTATTTACTTACATTTTTTTACAGTTTACGGTCGTTTTTCAACAATGTTTTCCTCCAGATATTTAAAAAACATATTTTACCATATTTTGATATTCTCACTGATGTGCGGAAAGTTTTACCTGTTATAAATCAACTTTGAAAATTTCGAATGATTTTTTTTCGGCTTTGTAAATATCGCGGCAGCATGGACTAGGCCTGCACAGTTTGGTTAGTCTGTTCTCTTCAAACATTGGTCAAAATTTCATCCGACAACCAATGAAAAAGGTGCTTACATCGCCGTAATCAAACCCCATACAAACCGTGAACCACTTTTTGGAAACAGGAAGGATAACACAAAGCGAGTTACCTCCCTTGCTGGTTCTTGCTACCGAGGTGTCCGTACAGAACCGCGCGCTAGCCGGGTCAAGGATACAATAACAGCACTTCCGTTCTTTAAAAAAATGGCGTGAGGGATACCTTGTATTATTTATATATGAGAAGGGACACGGGAATTTATATCGATCCTGTCATCGAGTGCCTGTGCATAAAACAACATAAAAGTGAACTGAATAATTAAAAAATAAGGTCAATGTTGCCAAATAACAAGGTAGGTATCTCTGAATGCTGAAAATAGGCTTGCAGTCACTACAGGTAGCAATGCTAAACGCCCAAAGGGATCTCGTTGATATGCATGACTCCATGGCTTCCAAACCAACAATACTGTACACGCCCTTAAACACCCTTTATTAATTATTTACAGCGAGATTGGGATCAAACCACAAGAAATAGCATTTTCAATGATTGAAATAACGAGAAATAAGTTTACCACGAGGCCACTTGAAGTTTTCAATACTGAAAGACTGACAGGGAAAAAAAGTTAAATACGACATTTATATACAATATGTACAGTGTAATGAAAATAGCGATTTCTGAGGCACAAATTGTGTCATTTTATTTTTTCCTAAGTTAAAGTGTTGTATTTCTTTTATACATGTTTAGGTCAAGATCTACCCATTAACCACAAAATATCCCAGAAATTTTTTTTTTTTTTAGAAATCCTTTGGCATTGCTACTACAGGTGTCGTAACTGTCAATTTCCCCATAATTCTCAAAAACTGGCTTATATTTCGTGGGAGGGATGCCTCAAGACATGCAAATTAAAAAAAGGCTGAACACTGAACCACTAACTCATTCGAAAACAGGTCCCTTAAGTTAGTTGGCTCTGATCTGATATATAGACAACTTGCATTGGACGAAAGTGAAAGTTATACATATATCTGCCGGTTACTGAACAAATTGTGTATCGTAAAAAAATCATATCGGTCAAAAAAATTGTTTTAAACATCTTACCGTTACTAAAACCATAAAGATGTGTGTAAAGAATTTTTTTCTTGCAGTCAAAATGGGAAGAATTCCAATTGTGCAAAACAAAACCTTCACCACCCCAAGAAGACCTTTTGAAAAGGAGCGTCTTGACCAGGAGTTGAAACTTATTGGTGAATACGGTCTCCGTAACAAACGTGAAGTATGGAGGGTCAAGTATGCATTGGCAAAGATTCGAAAATCTGCTAGAGAGTTGCTCACATTGGATGAAAAGGAACCCAAAAGGCTTTTTGAGGGTATTTATGCGTTTCTACTTTCTACTGATTAGAATGAAACTGACTTTCAGTGACATTATTGGGCCATAGCAGCAGATACAGGTGGCTGATAATAGAATTAAAAGTAATTAACCTAAAACTAACATTTTGAGTACGAAACAAGTTTAAAGTGTAAAATGTTAAATGTATGATTGATTAGCTTAGATAATGACCATTTTAGTGATTTTAAATTTACCACCAAATCCTAAGTAATGAAGGTCAATTATTTTATGCCCCGGCAGCCCCAGGATTAAAGACATTACTCGACCTAGCGTGGGTGGTAACTGGTTACACCTAGTCCCGTAGAAAGTTTGAGTTGAAGCATGCAGCATGCTTTTCACTGTACAAATGTCTAGGCAAAAATTATTGAAGCGTCTCGTGCGAGGTCAGTACTAATTATATATATCAATTTTTTCAATGGGTTTTACTAACCATACTATCATGATTATCATGATAGTATGGTTAGTTGTTGTTGGCGTACCTGTGCTTAATACTCACAGGACAGCTAGTATGGTTAGTAAAACCCATTGAAAAAAGCCATACTATCATGAGTATGGTTAGAATGAATGAAAGGTGTTTTACGGCCCATCGACACAAAAAGGTCATTTAGAGCCGAAGATAGTATGGTTAGTAAAACCCATTGAAAAAACCCACGGTTGGGACTGTAAGGGCCTCTCTAGACAACTTGAGATGGCCGACATTGGCTGTTCATGATACTTTTCTGCCTAGTGAGATCGAATGGGAAGGGGATGGGATATTAATATTGAATGGACTGGGGTAATGTCTTAAAAGAATTTGGGGAATAATGTTTTGGGTTTGTCTTTGTTTGTCTTTGTTTGGCCCTAAGTTTTGAACTACATGAAAGACTTCATATTTGACACATGCAGGGACATTGTCTTCCAGGTTGCTTAATTTTGGAGACAAAACTAATATTTACTTTAGGGGTCACTGTATACAAGATACCGGTACATAAAAATAATACCACTGTAATGTTGTTACGATGCTGGTATACATAATTATGTTTTATTCTCACTTTATTATCAAATTATATTAAACTTTTACATGACTGAACTTGCCTGCAAAATACTATAACAGTGTTCTACCTAGAAATCCAAAACTATGGGCCCCAGGGCCCACTGGACATGAAAAAAGGGGGCCATTTTTTAAAAGTGTGGGCCCCACATTTGTTGTCATGAAAATAATAGAAAACACAATAAAAATAACTTGTTTTCCAATTACGACATTCACCAGTGGTGTGATCTTATTCTTAAATTGCTTTAGTCTAGACAGAGATTGTCATAGAATCTGACCCACCATTGTAAGCCAGCCACGTATGATCTTTTGACCACCTATGCTGAAAAGTTCATCCCTTCTTTTTCTCGGCGGATATACTATTCGTGCGTTTCGAAGAGCCGTCAACTTTATCAGACTCGGCCGTCGGCTGGAGAGGGGTTTCTGTTTTTGAGAATCAATTTACTGCTTACGGTTGTATTCTGATCCGCAACAGCGTCATGCACGTTTTCTCTTTGGTATACTTAATATTATTTTGGTCTAATTCCTTAATTTTACTCCGCGTATTTCGAAAACTTTGAAAAAAGTCTATCAGTGTAGCTGCCTTACCTTTTTGGTCAGCCATCTTTCAACGAAACAAACGAGAAGGCATGAGAGATTATCAGCGATTGGACTACAGCGGATACTTCCGGTCGACGTATCCAATGAAATTAGTCGTTTTAAATGCTCTAATAGTACGGATAGACTAAAACATTGACCGTCAGTGCGGGGGAAAAAAAAAATTCGCGATTTTTTTAAGCGCGCCCTCGGGCCCATTTACGGGAATTTTTCCGCGCCTTTTGTGATTTTTATGCGCCAATGGCGCAAGGGCGCGGCCTGGGCAGAACACTGACTATAATATTATAAACTTAATATGCCTAAACGCAGTTATTTATGAATGCAAGTGACTAGTAGAAACTGTTCTGGACATACCAATGCTAGAATGGATATTGATGTTGAACCACAGATTGTCCAGTCTAGTTTGACGCACATTAATGATGGTTTAGGATAAAATGTTCAAATATGCGTCTGTGAGGTGTGCATTTGTGCACATGAACTACACTCGAAAACTCCTTGCACAACAGTACAACTTTGCTCATGTCAAAAGGAAATGTCACAACCCAGACTTCAGAGGTCATGGTCACATCAGGCCATGATCAGGGTGCATAGTGTTTCACAAATGCATCTTTATTATTCTTAAATTTGGAGTAGTTTAAACTGGCCGGGTTTTAAATTTTAAAGAGTATCTGCATATGTATCTTCTTAAATTGCCTATTGGTATGTCAATCATACACCATGCAATAAAAGCTTTCTAGACTTGCTTTTATGATATGTTGAATAGTTTTATCTGTTTCTAATTTCATGACCCTTGGACTTGATCTCTTTCACTTTCAGGTAATGCCCTCCTGCGTCGCCTTGTGAGGATTGGAGTATTGGATGAATCCAAGATGAAACTTGATTTTGTCTTGGGTCTGAGAATTGAGGACTTTTTAGAGAGACGTCTTCAGACACAGGTCTTCAAACTTGGTTTGGCCAAGAGCATCCACCATGCTCGTGTCTTAATAAGACAAAGACATATCAGGTACTAATAGTCTATAGATACATAAAATCAGGTAGGCCACTTGGAAATACATTTCCAACGTCTATCATTGTACAATGCCCTCCTGCATTGATCTGATAGGCCACTTGGACAGTCTGTCCAACGTCTATTACTCAATGGGTAGATAAGGAATACAGACTTTCCAGGATAATCAGCTGTAATCTAGCACAGTGTAGCCAGTTGATATGCAACCCTTGTACAGTTAGACCTGTTTGATTACACATCCAGTGTCTTTCAATGACTACAAGATATTGCAACTTGGCAGTCCTGGTATGTAAAACATAATTATGTGCATCTTTTTATGGAAAATTGGTATTCTTGTAAAAGGTAAAGTAAAGGTGGAGTTTATAAAGTCTGCTATTATATACATATTCTGTCGACTTTTACATTTACCTTCCTGATCATCGAGTCACAAGTCGGCCATTAACATACGGCGCAAGTTGCAGCCATGGATTATTGACTTCGTTCCCTCTCAGGTACCCATTTAATTCACCTGGGTGAAGTGGAGCAATGTAGGGTTAATTTTTTGCTCAGAAAAATTCCAGTGATCCTGACAGGGCTCGAACCAGGAACCTCTTGCTTCTTAGGCAAGCGTCCTACCACTGGACCACCACCCCTACTAATAATATAACTATTGCATCTGTGTTATCTAAAAGATGTGGAAAAGGTTTTCTGTAAATTGTCTGCAAACGTAGTCGAGGGGTAACACTTGACTATGGCACCAGGGGTCATGATCCCCCGCTGGACCAATACTTTGGATGAGACTATAAACGAGGTTTGATGTTATCAGTACATTACATTGGGCATCTGAACGAACCAGAGAACTCCTGTCAATAATAAGAGCAGGGCATTGCGGACAGGGGTTCTGTATCTGCTCCCCTTTCTTGGGCATCCAATATGCCCATAGATGACAAAAACAGATTTTAACAAACCTGTAACTTAAGGGTAAATTGTAACATTTTTGGTGAATTTTTCTTTTGTTCAATTTCAAGATTATAAAAATTGTTATCATTAGTTGGTAAAATCAACTTTAAAAGGAGTCAAATTATTAAAAGATCAAATGATGTACAATGCTGCAGAGTTAATTGAATTTGGCGTTTACCTTTCAAACAAAATGGAAGGTTTATTGCTACTATGTCTTTATTTGTGAGGTATCGTGGCTATCAATGTTACAAAGAACAATAAAACAAATACAGAAAAACGTCTATTACGACTACTTAAAAGAAGGCTAATTAAATGTATAAAAGTCGGGTGACAGCAGTTACAGGTTAAAGCAATGTGACGGTAAAACACAAAGCTCCTATAGAAGCTTTCTGTTTTACTGTCACCTTGCTTTAAGCAGTCACATGTCTTAAACACCTAAATATTTAACACAATAAAGAGGTCGTAAAAGAGAGGTTTTACTGTAGTTTTTTGATCAGATGGGCCGGGTGAGATAAATTGCTCATAAAACAAAATGAACTGTTTTAACAGAATTGAAGTTGATTTTATTATATAACTGCATTTTTTCAGAGTCCGCAAGCAAGTTGTAAACATCCCATCCTTTGTTGTCCGACTGGACTCTCAAAAGCACATTGACTTTGCCCTTTCCTCACCATATGGTGGTGGCAGAGCAGGTAAGAATGACAAAACTTTTCACGTTTAATACAAGCTTGGGACACTTCTTTTGAATACTGGACATCATTAAAGCTGATTGACCCGTTCTTTACCCTGATCAGAGTGCAAACAGTTTAGAGCTCAAGGGACCCCGTCTCAAGAAAAGTCGTTCGACAAAAACGGTCATAAGTCAAAACTTTGAAATACATTTGATTTCTGATTTCTCAATCTTAATCATGTCTTGTGACATCTCTTTGGAATCGTCTTGAAAAGACGATTCCAACGAGATGTCACAAGACAGGATTAGATGGAGAAATAGATAAAAATGGAGAATTTTAGAATCTGAATTCTGACATTATAAATTATTTCGTAAGACGGGTCTCTGACGAGAGAATTTCCAATACTAACTTCCATATATCTCCACCAAACCCCAGGCTGTGCCAATCTGAAGGAGTAATCTATTTAGTTTAAACATATTATATTCCCTCATAAAATTATATAAATGGTATTGGGGTTGGTCACAAGTTATAACAACATTAGATCTGACCCTTTTGGCGTATGGGTTTAGTGAAGACATGAAAAGTAGGTTTGGTGAAGACATGAAAAAGATGGAAGTAATCAGTTTACCTACTTTTATCTGGACCTCGATGATTAGACGCAACAAAAGTTATTCAGTGTTTTGTCAGGATCTAAACCATTGGACACTATTGTCTGTTGTTTATTTAGTCAACATGTAAGCAAAATTAGCAAACAAACTGATAGATGTGTACCAAGATTTTAAAAAGCTCAACCCAGAGTTTCCATTGTCTGAAGCTCTTCTACTGTACAGTACATGTATCTTGTTCCTTGCTGTAAACATTTAAAGCGAGTAATAAATGTTTTGAGCAAATCTTCAACCTCCATAGCCTGCTTATAATTTTGAAAACAGGTGACCACTTGAAGCAGGTTGAAAGTAAAGCAGAATGCACCTTGAGGGACATTCTGCTTTACCATCAGCCAGCCTTAGGCTATCATCTGTTAGAATATAGAAAAGATTTCTTATTTAGAAATTAATCATAACTCTGATAGTGTTTCTGTAAATGTTGTAATGCAGTTTACTCTGTATGATTTGTATGTCTTATTTCAGGTCGTGTCAAGAGGAAGAATGCCAAGAAGGGGTCTGGCGGTGGTGAGGAAGAGGAGGACGATTAAGCTATAGGCTACTGTCTGTATAGTTGTTAAATCTTATACAGAAATAAAGAAAACTACACAAACTATTGTTTTAGCTTTTCTTTTAAAGATGACCAGATGGTGTGCTGATAAAAAAACGGGCAAACGGCTGTGTATTTGCGTTACTTGTGATTTGCAGACAGTAAAAAAAATATTTATAGAGATATTTAAGTGGATTGTTATAGTGTCTATGAAAGCTCAATATCTTTCAAAAAGACAGTTTAGTACACATCTGGTGGTCTGTCTTTCTACATGGAGTAGCATTCCCCAAGGTATAAAGATGTTGAGTCCGAGATCGTTCTCAAGCATTTGTTTGGTCAGATTTGAGCTTTTGCTCAAATCAAATGCATGAAAACAATCTCCAACTCAACTCAAAAGCTTTATGAAAATTTGACCTGGATCCATGCTCTATAAGCACAGGTCTTTTTAGCTCACCTGAGCACGAAATGCTTAAGGTGAGCCATTTTGATCACTGGATGTCCGTCGTCCACAATTTGTCCATTAACACTAGCGGCTACATATCTCAATGGATCAAAATGTTTGCCTCATTGAAATGTGGGTCTTGACCGGGCAAATACTAGGTCACTAGATACAAATCATAGAACAAGAGGGCCTTGAAGGCCCTGATATCACTGGCCATTGTAATGAAGCCCTACGACTTTACCTTTGAGTTTCATTTGTTTAAATCTAGATCCATTCAAATTTGTAGTATAGCATGTAAACAATATTGGAATACGGCCTAGTATAGTAGAGTACATCAAGGGCAGATAACTAGAGCCTAAACAATACTGAAATGAAGCATTTCAAAGTATATCTAGGGCAGATTACTCTTGTCATAATAATCAGGTTTCAACAATAATTGCACTTCAAGAACACTATTCTATGTGACAAGAGTTATAGATCTGAAAATTATATTTCAAAAATTTATTTACATCAGATAAAAGAAAAGATTATTTAGATCAAAAGTTTATGTATATGAATCGGTTGTCTATATACAGTGTGTGAAAATATAATTGGATTACATGACATTTTCAACACATCAAGGGCAGACTACTTCTGACCAATTTGTCCCATTTCAACGATTTTCGAACTCATCCGAGACCTATACAATCTGAGCATAATAAAAGATTGGATAAAAATAGTGGCCTCTACAGTGTAAACATGTCTGATTTGGCATTTTCAACATATCAAGGGCAGATAACTTGTGCGCAGGTGAGCTAAAAACCTTGTTTACACTCCAGAGGCTACAAATCTCATTAGATCTTAATGAAACTTGGTCAAAACGTTTGCCTCATTGGAATCTAGGACAAGTTCAAATGTGGGTCATGTCTGGTCAAAAACTAGGTCAAATTATAAAAAAAATAAATTGTTAAGGCTCTTGGTCAAAATGTTTGCCTTATTGAAATTTAGGTAGTCAAAAACTAGGTCAAATCATAGAAAAACCTTGTTAACACTTTAAAGGCTACAATCTCATTAGATCTTAATGAAACTTGGTCAAAATGTCGAGGTCGGGTTTGAATATGGGTCATGTCAGTTGAAAAACTTTTTCACTACTCACTAGGTTAAATCATAGAAAAACCTTGTTGACACATTGAAATCTAGGTCAAATTAAAAAAACAACTTGTTAACAGTATCCAATTCAATTTATTCAGGTGAGCAATATTAGGGCCATGTTCACTCATCTGTGCCAAAGGCTCAATGTGAGCTTTTAGAGTAGCTTTTCATTCGGCGCTAAATGACAACTTCAACTAAGCTGCTGGCCAGACTTCAAAATAGAAATGTTCATCTTGTCCTCTTACAAAATTGGTTCACTCATTCTGTTCCTCCGAACAAGATTGCAGAGTTAAAATAGAAAAAACATTTAAGGTGGTTCGACAGCGAGCGGCCCGCATCTAGAGTTCCTGAAATGCTGATGACTTTCACCTGATCTTTGCGGCACGTGATTATAGTAGAAAATTTAGATAAAGAAAAGTTTGATCTGCTTCAGTGTCTTCTCTGTTAGCTCAGTTGGTACGGTGATTGACTTGCAATCCAAAGGTTCCAGGTTCGATTCCCACTCGCTTCAAAACCTTTTTTTTAGCTCACCTGGCATGTAGTGCCAAGGTGAGCTTTTAGGATCGCTGGATGTCCGTCGTCTGTCTGTCTGTCCGTCTGTCCACAATTGTTCATTAACACTCTAGCAGGTTCAAATCTCATTCGATCTTGATGAAACTTGGTCACAATAATTGCCTAAATGAAATCTAGGTCAAGTTCGAATGTGGGGCATGTCCGGTCAAAAACTAGGTCACTAGGTCAAATTATCGAAAAACATTGTTAAGACTCTAGAGGCTACAAATTTCATTGGATCTTCATGAAACTTCATCAATATGATTGCCTCAATGAAATCTAGGCCAAGTTCGAATGTGGGTCATGTCCGGTCAAAAACTAGGTCACTAGGTCAAATCTTCGAAAAACCTTGTTAACACTCTAGAGACTACAAATTTCATTGGATCTTCATGAAACTTCATCAATATGATTGCCTCAATGAAATCTAGGCCAAGTTCGAATGTGGGTCATGTCCGGTCAAAAACTAGGTCACTAGGTCAAATCTTCGAAAAACCTTGTTAACACTCTAGAGACTACAAATTTCTTTGGATCTTCATGAAACTTCATCAATGTGATTGCCTCAATGAAATCTAGGCCAAGTTCGAATGTGGGTCATGTCCGGTCAAAAACTAGGTCACTAGGTCAAATTGTCGAAAAACCTTGTTAACAGTCTAGAGACTACAAATTTCATTGGATCTTCATGAAACTTCATCAATGTGATTGCCTCAATGAAATCTAGGTCAAGTTCGAATGTGGGTCATGTCCGGTCAAAAACTAGGTCACTAGGTCAAATTGTCGAAACACCTTGTTAACACTCTAGAGGCTACAAATTTCATTGGATCCTCATGAAACTTCATCAATATGATTGCCTCAATGAAATCTAGGCCAAGTTTGAATGTGGGTCATGTCCGGTCAAAAACTAGGTCACTAGGTCAAATCTATGAAAAACCTTGTTAACACTCTAGAGACTACAAATTTCATTGGATCTTCATGAAACTTCATCAATGTGATTGCCTCAATGAAATCTAGGTCAAGTTGGAATGTGGGTCATGTCCGGTCAAAAACTAGGTCACTAGGTCAAATTGTCGAAACACCTTGTTAACACTCTAGAGGCTACAAATTTCTCTTCGAAAAACCTTGTTAACACTCTAGAGACTACAAATTTCATTGGATCTTCATGAAACTTCATCAATATGATTGCCTCAATGAAATCTAGGCCAAGTTCGAATGTGGGTCATGTCAGGTCAAAAACTAGGTCACTAGGTCAAATCTTCGAAAAACCTTGTTAACAGTCTAGAGACTACAAATTTCTTTGGATCTTCATGAAACTTCATCAATGTGATTGCCTCAATGAAATCTAGGCCAAGTTCGAATGTGGGTCATGTCCGGTCAAAAACTAGGTCACTAGGTCAAATTGTCGAAAAACCTTGTTAACAGTCTAGAGACTACAAATTTCATTGGATCTTCATGAAACTTCATCAATGTGATTGCCTCAATGAAATCTAGGTCAAGTTCGAATGTGGGTCATGTCCGGTCAAAAACTAGGTCACTAGGTCAAATTGTCGAAACACCTTGTTAACACTCTAGAGGCTACAAATTTCATTGGATCTTCATGAAACTTCATCAATATGATTGCCTCAATGAAATCTAGGCCAAGTTCGAATGTGGGTCATGTCCGGTCAAAAACTAGGTCACTAGGTCAAATCTTCGAAAAACCTTGTTAACACTCTAGAGACTACAAATTTCATTGGATCTTCATGAAACTTCATCAATATGATTGCCTCAATGAAATCTAGGCCAAGTTCGAATGTGGGTCATGTCCGGTCAAAAACTAGGTCACTAGGTCAAATCTTCGAAAAACCTTGTTAACACTCTAGAGACTACAAATTTCTTTGGATCTTCATGAAACTTCATCAATGTGATTGCCTCAATGAAATCTAGGCCAAGTTCGAATGTGGGTCATGTCCGGTCAAAAACTAGGTCACTAGGTCAAATCTTCGAAAAACCTTGTTAACAGTCTAGAGACTACAAATTTCATTGGATCTTCATGAAACTTCATCAATGTGATTGCCTCAATGAAATCTAGGTCAAGATCGAATGTGGGTCATGTCCGGTCAAAAACTAGGTCACTAGGTCAAATTGTCGAAACACCTTGTTAACACTCTAGAGGCTACAAATTTCATTGGATCCTCATGAAACTTCATCAATATGATTGCCTCAATGAAATCTAGGCCAAGTTCGAATGTGGGTCATGTCCGGTCAAAAACTAGATCACTAGGTCAAATCTTCGAAAAACCTTGTTAACACTCTAGAGACTACAAATTTCATTGGATCTTCATGAAACTTCATCAATGTGATTGCCTCAATGAAATCTAGGTCAAGTTGGAATGTGGGTCATGTCCGGTCAAAAACTAGGTCACTAGGTCAAATTGTCGAAACACCTTGTTAACACACTAGAGGCTACAAATTTCTCTTCGAAAAACCTTGTTAACACTCTAGAGACTACAAATTTCATTGGATCTTCATGAAACTTCATCAATATGATTGCCTCAATGAAATCTAGGCCAAGTTCGAATGTGGGTCATGTCCGGTCAAAAACTAGGTCACTAGGTCAAATCTTCGAAAAACCTTGTTAACAGTCTAGAGACTACAAATTTCTTTGGATCTTCATGAAACTTCATCAATGTGATTGCCTCAATGAAATCTAGGCCAAGTTCGAATGTGGGTCATGTCCGGTCAAAAACTAGGTCACTAGGTCAAATTGTCGAAAAACCTTGTTAACAGTCTAGAGACTACAAATTTCATTGGATCTTCATGAAACTTCATCAATGTGATTGCCTCAATGAAATCTAGGTCAAGTTCGAATGTGGGTCATGTCCGGTCAAAAACTAGGTCACTAGGTCAAATTGTCGAAACACCTTGTTAACACTCTAGAGGCTACAAATTTCATTGGATCTTCATGAAACTTCATCAATATGATTGCCTTAATGAAATCTAGGCCAAGTTCGAATGTGGGTCATGTCCGGTCAAAAACTAGGTCACTAGGTCAAATCTTCGAAAAACCTTGTTAACACTCTAGAGACTACAAATTTCATTGGTTCTTCATGAAACTTCATCAATGTGATTGCCTCAATGAAATCTAGGCCAAGTTCGAATGTGGGTCATGTCCGGTCAAAAACTAGGTCACTAGGTCAAATTGTCGAAACACCTTGTTAACACTCTAGAGGCTACAAATTTCATTGGATCTTCATGAAACTTCATCAATATGATTGCCTCAATGAAATCTAGGCCAAGTTCGAATGTGGGTCATGTCCGGTCAAAAACTAGGTCACTAGGTCAAATCTTCGAAAAACCTTGTTAACACTCTAGAGACTACAAATTTCATTGGATCTTCATGAAACTTCATCAATGTGATTGCCTCAATGAAATCTAGGTCAAGTTCGAATGTGGGTCATGTCCGGTCAAAAACTAGGTCACTAGGTCAAATTGTCGAAACACCTTGTTAACACTCTAGAGGCTACAAATTTCATTGGATCTTCATGAAACTTCATCAATATGATTGCCTCAATGAAATCTAAGCCAAGTTCGAATGTGGGTCATGTCCGGTCAAAAACTAGGTCACTAGGTCAAATCTTCGAAAAACCTTGTTAACACTCTAGAGACTACAAATTTCATTGGATCTTCATGAAACTTCATCAAAATGATTGCCTCAATGAAATCTAGGTCAAGTTCGAATGTGGGTCATGTCTGGTCAAAAACTAGGTCACAAGGTGAAATTATCGGAAAAACCTTGTTAACACTCTAGAGGCTACAACTTTCATTTGATCGTCATGAAACTTCATCAATATGATTGCCTCAATGAAATCTAGGCCAAGTTCGAATGTGGGTCATGTCCGGTCATAAACTAGGTCAAATCATAGAAAAATCTCGTTAACACTCTATAGAGACTACAAAATTCAGTGAATCTTCATGAAACTTGAACAAAATGTTTGTCTCATTGAAATCGAGGTCAAGTTAGAATGAGGGTCATGCCCGGTCAAAAACTAGGTCACACGGTTTACATGGTTACCAGGTGAGCGATTTAGGGCCATAGTGGCCCTTGTTTAAAATATTGATATTTCCAGAAAATATGTCATGAAATACTTTTGTAATTTTTTTTTATTTTAACGATTTTTCACTCTCCATATGGTATATTTCAATTTAATCAAGGTTTCAAAGAATTCTGACACAGAATAAGCTGACCCGCGAATCACCTTAAACAACATTCCCTAATGCAGTCAAAGGGAGATAACAAATATGAGCTAAAGGCTTGGCAAATTGCGGGTTACTTTCCTTGCAGTTGAAAACGGAAGACGCTGCAGTAAAGTGATTCACATTAAATATGCCCGACTAATTTGTTTTTGGTCCGTCTTCTACAAAACTTTGGCCATAGCTTAAGAACAGGTGATAGAGACTTCGTATTTGGCATGCGTTCTCAACCCAAGAATCTCTTGAGCTCAGTACAACTTTGGGTCATGTTCAACAAATACCAAGGTCATTTAGAGGTAATATAGGAAGGATTTACAATTGGCCATAACGGCGTGTGATAGAGACAACATATTTTGGCATGTGTACTAAATTCAAAAAGCTCTTGAGCTCAGTACAACTTGGGTCAAAGACTCTATCCAATAAAGGTCGGGGCCATTTATGTAGAGTTAATTTAACAGTGACTGTGAAAGAGACTTCATGTTTGGCGTACTCAACCCGAGCAGCTCTTGAGCTAACATGATACAATTTGGAAAATGTCCGACTACGGTCAAATATAGCGAATATAACATTGGCCACAACACTGGAACTATATTTATGTGATTGATACTTCATATGTGGCATGTGTACATAAGAAGTCGGTTCAAAAGCCTTTTATGGCTTATGTTGTCTATTGTATGTCTTGCCGACTTAAAATAAAATTTATCTTTATCTTGAGCTCAGTACAAGTTTGGTCATGTCTGACAAGTGTCAAAAACATTAGAACTTATGTCATAGTGTACCTCATCATGTTGGTTCTATAGGAATCCTCTGATACGGGTCTACAGTGTTACCATCCTGAGGCATGCATACTATTAGCCAGCCCTGCGTTCATTACCGCGAACTCAACAGAACCTCTCGCCTCAGGGCTCCCACAGGTTCACGTGCCTTCAACATTGCATACTTTTGTCGTTCGCCATGGTTACTCCTCCTTTGTGTGCCTTGAGGCGAGCGGACCGTGGCGAGAGGTTCTGCTGAGTTCGCGGTAATGAACGCAGGGCTGGTTCCAACTGTTTGCAAAATGCCGCGTAAAGAGGGCTCAATAAGTTAAAGAGTCGATTCAAGCTTATAATTATATACCCGTTCCAATCTTGTAAAAATGTCGAAAAATATAATTCACTCTTTTTTTTCATTGGCCACTTTATAAAGAACCATGTATAATATAAGTCTTTAATTAATACAGGACAAACTTAATGCGTGGATCTTCTACAGGATATGTTATTGATTACCTACACGATCGAACTATGTATTTCCTGATTAGTCAGACTGGTGTTTGCCCTCTTCACAGTGAACAGTGGATAAGACGTTATTCTTTCCCGTTTAAACGCAAAATCAATAAAATGGAGAAATTGACAACTTTTCGATAATTCTGACTTCATTTTAATCTGAGTGGCAAACAGTTTGGAGCCTGACCAGACGTCGGGTTACCCTGATCTGGCTCCAAACTGTTCACATTGGATATAATACATGTTGTTTTAAAAACGTAAGCTCGTATCGGGAAAGATTAACGTTTTCTCTCAGACTTCTGTAGCTCTGCGCACATCTCTTTATTTACTACAATGAAAACTGTTATACAGAATAGGTATAGTGTCTGTTTGTCGCCTGTCATTGAGAACGTTCCGCAGAAGTGTTCCTTGTAAATGGAAAATCAAAGAAAAAATAAATAACTAATATCAAGCTGACATTCATGTGCGATACGATTTGACTTTTATAGCACACTCTTACTCTTTACTGGCTAGTAGTGAAACTGTGATATCCGGCTTTGTAAACAGTCAGGATCCAGATGAGACGCCGTGTAATTGTTACATTCACCAGGAGCCCGTTTCATAAAACATATTCCGACAAGAACGGTCGTAAGTCGAAACTAAAAAAAACAACCGTTTAATTTCTGATTTCTCTATGTAATCCTGTCTTGTGATATCTCTTTGGAATTGTCTTTTCAAGACAATTCCAAAGAGAAGTCACAAGACAGGATTCGGTGACTAATTGAGACTTTTATCATCTGACTTACGACAACATTTATCGTATACGAAGTTTTATGAAACAGGCCCCAGGATCCAAACTGTTTGATACTGACCCAGTCCCTAATGCTGCATTGTTGTCAATGTTCTGTCATCCTGTCCTTTACACATAATGTTCTGTACACATGGACGTTGAAGCTCAGTGGAATTATTTGAATAAAACTTCAAACTTGAAAAAGAAATTCTCGAAAAAATATATATTATAAGAACATGCAGAAGCAGACAGCATTTGTTACAGACGTTTATAGAGTTAAACATCGGCTCATAGATTTACCGACGATAGCAAATTCAAATTCAAATTCTTTATTTCGCTCAGTACATGTTTTCACATGAATACATGAGCATGTGCGGATGCAGGAGCTCTCTGCTTTACTTTTACATTGCTTTAAGCTGACAGCTGCCTAAATGCTGTTTGATATAGGTGACTGGTTTGTGGTATGGAGAAAATGGAATCGGTCCCATGTCGGACAGTGTTACCAATTCAAACATGTCTGATAAGTGATAACCTTTCCGAAATTTTTATTTTACATATGGACACGAATGAATAATAATTATATAGTTATTATTCATTCGTGATATGGATAATAAATGCAATGAATTCAGAGTAGATTGTCTCTAGATAGTTCCGGTAATATGACCGCTAGGTGTCGGGTATTAAGTTAGCATTTTCAGATCTCGGCCACTTAATACACCACTTGTTGCTTTCTACTGTCGTTGGTCTGATTTCTTTTGTTAACAACAGTGATGAGTTCAGTAAAGAAATCGATGGCCATCAATTGCGAGTTGGCTACCGGTCTGAAATACAGTGGAGAAAACGTAACTATTTCGAACGCATTGCAATAAAATATAGAAAATGACAACCTTTAGACATTTCCGACTACCAGTTTTAATTTGAGTGGCAAAAAGTTTCGAGCCTGATCAGACGCCGGGTTACCGGCGTCTGATCTAGCTCCAAACTTTTTGCAATGAAAATAATATTTTAAGCGTAACCGGGGTTATTTGGACAGAAAATGTTTTCTCTACTGTACTCTGCACACGGGACACAAACTACTAACCTAAACAGCAAACAGTGGTAATTGAACACGCTACAGCTATGTGCTTAAGGCCTTTCGCTACCGAAAGTCGGTCTTGCGGGCGAGCGGATATGCGTCTGGACGTCACAGACTTTTTCCGTACGTGCATATACTAGAAAATTTATATAAAGGAAATGTTGATTCGAATTAGTATAATCCTTCATAGCGCAGTCAGAACAGTGGTTGACTAGCAATTGAAAGGCCATAGGTTCGAGACCCATGCGATCCAAATATTTTTTTAAGTGTCCGATATATTGACTTCTCAATCCATAACGCAGTGATCAAGGGACATGTTATGTTTTGTCTTCGTTGATTAGAATAAGTGATGTTATATACATGTACGGTCCAATTATATTTCCACTTACATGTACGTTTTAGTTTAATGACTTACAAGTCAATAAAATCGGTATACATGTTTACGATTTGATCGAACTATAAAGCCACACACTGAAGCTTATCAATACGTCAATCTTTTCAAGATCGATATTGCCCATTATTATTATGTTTAAATAATATAATTAACCTTGTATGTAAGTCCATGCATAAATAAAAATGCATTTTAATGACAGAATTATAATTTTAAGGAAGGTAACTGTATCTCAACTTCAAATATCACACATTTTAATAAGAAAAACTGTTATTACAACAAATCCTGACTGTAATATTTTCTAATTTTTTCAGACTAACTATTTCATCAACGATATATTTGAATAAAATGAAAACAAATGTACATTGAATGAGTCAGTTTTTTTAAATTCAATTCTTTACCATTATGCATATTTTAAATAGCTGATAACATCTTTCTGAATACCTTTATTCAAAATGATTTTAGCTTTTCTTGTAATGAATGTTGTGGACTACTTATTGGGCGAGACTTGTAGTCATTAGCTTTATTTATTTTTGAGAAAAATAAAACATCAAAATTCCAGGTTTTTGTCAGAAAAGGAGACCTAAAAGACAAACCACACGATAGATTTTGCCTATATTTTCACACATTGTTTCTTAGGCTATTAGCATTCTTCATGAAAAGTTTCATACACATTGTATGAAAATTAAGCGCACCTGCGAAGTACCTTAAAGACATTTACATGACCAAGCTTGGGTGGTAACACCTAGTCTGAAAAAAGTAAGGATTAAATCATGAATAGCATGCTTTTACTGTTACAATACTGTACATATGTCTAGGCAAAGAATCAGTCAGCCGTTTCACGCCAGGCCCTTACCTATAATAGGATAGTTGGGTTTGTAAAACCCACTGAAAAAAACCTTGAGTGTGAGCATGTGAGGGCCTCTATAGAAAACTTGTGATTGCTGACATTGGCTGAGCGCACGCTTCCCATGCTTTACAATTATTTTGACACCTAGTGGGAACAATGGAGGGGGAATCAATGAATGGACTGGCTTAAAGACTTTTCCTCAGTCCATTGAGGGACCCCCCCCCCACACATTGTCTCGATAGTGTGATAATTTAACTGTCAAAGCATGAATCACAAGCTTTCACCGAGTATACCAATCTCAGTTGGTGTGAAATTACAGGTAACTAAATTAAGTTGTCTAGAGAGGCCCTCAAATACTCACACTCAAGGGTTTTTTCAATTAACTAACAAATTTAAGGTACGGACCTCACACGAAACGCTTGGGTGAGTTTATCCCTAAAGACCACACTGGTAAGACGTAACGTCGCCGACTGCTGTTCTACGTTCCCACTGCTGTAAAATCTACGCTATAACTGTGGAACAAAAATGGCTGCGCCCTTGATAAACAACGAGGTAAGGACAATGAAACGTTGTTTTTGAGAGTCTTTCTTTATAATATCAAAAAAGGAGTAGTTGCACGGAATATCCCGGTTATATGTGCATGCTCCGGCGTTGTGTTCTCGTTGGATACTCGCTTAGTTAAGACGTTTAACTCGATAAAGTTGCGACAGATACCGGATTTCTTGAACATATACTTGTGAAGAACTCCGAAAAAGCTTCGTAAAGCTGGTGTATTAGAGATTCTGCAATATTATCCAAACCAAAACACTCCCTGATGGACGGTATTGATACATTGATATAAAAATGTCCCCTTTACGTGAATATAAAAACTTTATAGGTTATTTTTCAAATACAACGTTCCTCCATGCCGGACACGATACAACGTTCAGACTGCAGGGTAAAAAATTCATCGAGCTAATACTATACGTATACGCGACTGTGCTCTCACTTACAAGACAGTTGAAGACATACATTCAGTAGTGTGTACCTATAGACCTTTGTAGCGTATATTTTAGGAACGCTTTAATTCTGATTGCTGTGCAAATTTGAAATCTACATGGCTATATGCATATATTTAGCAAATAATCAAATATGGATTGGTGTGGTCTATTCTACGTATGCATTCGCTTTGTCAGAGGCACCGACAGATGCACTCGAAAAAGGCATTTTGTTCATAAAGGTGCGGAACCAGAACGGTTTTAGTTACCATTCGGGGGAGTCATGCCTAAACGAGAGGAAGCCAAACACACCAGATAGGGGAGGTGCGGCATTTGGAAATGGAAATTTACTGTACAAAAAACAGTACTTCTGATATCTCGGTGGCTCTCTTCTTAATCCTCGCATGTTAAATAATTATCTAATGTGGACAAATGTCCATTTTTGCACAGCAAACATAAATCTCACAATATTGCTACAAGAGTTATGAACCTTGTGCAATACACTTCCACTTGTCAGGCTCTATCTATAAATGAAGTTTCATCTTAAAAGCTTCAGTAGAACGGGTGTTATGAAGCGGGACGCCAAAAGCGTGACGGACAGAGAGACGGGTGGGCATACAGACCTGTATGACGAACGAACGGACGGACGGCGGACAAGTGATCCCTTAGTGTCACCTCTGCCATCAGAAGGTGGCAAAACAGTATGTAGAATATAAACCAAAATGTCTTGTTACAACATCCCTGAAAGTTCAATAATGTGCACACGGTACAGATGTAATCTTTTCAAAACATATCCATAGATTTCAAGGGCATTTTTCCTTTATGTTTGCTGTGCAAAAAATGGACATTTGTCCACATTAGATAATTATTTAACATGCGAGGATTAAGAAGAGAGCCACCGAGATATCAGAAGTACTGTTTTTTGTACAGTAAATTTCCATTTCCAAATGCCGCACCTCCCCTATCTGGTGTGTTTGGCTTCCTCTCGTTTAGGCATGAATCCCCCGAATGGTAACTAAAACCGTTCTGGTTCCGCACCTTTATGAACAAAATGCCTTTTTCGAGTGCATCTGTCGGTGCCTCTGACAAAGCGAATGCATACGTAGAATAAACCACACCAATCCATATTTGATTATTTGCTAAATATATGCATATAGCCATGTAGATTTCAAATTTGCACAGCAATCAGAATCAAAGCGTTCCTAAAATATACGCTACAAAGGTCTATAGGTACACACTACTGAATGTATGTCTTCAACTGTCTTGTAAGTGAGAGCACAGTCGCGTATACGTATAGTATTAGCTCGATGCATTTTTTACCCTGCAGTCTGAACGTTGTATCGTGTCCGGCATGGAGGAACGTTGTATTTGAAAAATAACCTATAAAGTTTTTATATTCACGTAAAGGGGACATTTTTATATCAATTTATCAATACTGTCCACCAGGGAGTGTTTTGGTTTGGATAATATTGCAGAATCTCTAATACACCAGCTTTACGAAGCTTTTTCGGAGTTCTTCACAAGTATATGTTCAAGAAATCCGGTATCTGTCGCAACTTTATCGAGTTAAACGTCTTAACTAAGCGAGTATCCAACGAGAACACAACGCCGGAGCATGCACATATAACCGGGATATTCCGTGCAACTACTCCTTTTTTGATATTATAAAGAAAGACTCTCAAAAACAACGTTTCCTTGTCCTTACCTCGTTGTTTATCAAGGGCGCAGCCATTTTTGTTCCACAGTTATAGCGTAGATTTTACAGCAGTGGGAACGTAGAACAGCAGTCGGCGACGTTACGTCTTACCAGTGTGAAGATAGCAGTAAAGGACAAAACTTGCACGTGGCGGCATGCTTTGACAGCTGGTTAGGTGTTATGACCAAAAGGTCGTCAGGAGATATCTTTAATGTCTTTAATTTCCACTGGTGTCGGAGTTCCCCCTGCAATTCTTTCCTTTAGTGCAAATCGAAGCTATCCAATATACCCACACCAAAATGCAATATTTATACAGTTATGCATGAATTTCAGTGTGAATGGCACAGTACATGTCCCCGACGATCGTTTAACTCATTCACCTCTGAAACTATAAATGAAAAAATAATGTTTCAAATAAGTAATGTAGGAGCCCAATGATCTGAGTCTTCACTGTTTGCATGGGACGAGTGTACTCTTTACAAGTATCCGTGGCTATGCTTTGATGTATTACATGATATTTTTTATTTATCCAAACTCAAATTCATACGACAAATTTAAGCAGACGACAATAATTGTCATTTCAGATTTCAGTTTGAACGAGATAATTAATATGTTCCACACTGTACCATGTAGTAGTTTATGATCAGCATCCAAACTGCCCCCCCCCCCCCCCCCCCCCGGATCCTATTCTATAGTTTTGATGTTTTAACAGCCGATCGACATTATTTAACAGACGACAGTTAGAGTTAAAACTTATACATGTATTAACCCTTTGCCTGCTGATCGCGACTTTATTGATTTTTGCAAACAGTTTGGATCCTGATCAGACGCCGCGTAACGCGGCGTCTGATCTGAATTCAAACTATTTGACACTCATCTTCAGGTTTCTTTACTTGATAAATGTATCAATCTAAATTTAACAAATTTTGCAGACGACAATTTCTAAGCAGACGATATCACCGCAGGATAAGGGTTAAGTAACTTAGATTATTGACTTACAATGTGTTTATCCTATAAATGACCTTAGCTGTAGACGCTTAGCCAAGGTGACCTATAAATGCAACTGAAAAAGGTTTACCCCTTCGCTGTCAGTTGCTTTAAACAATTGTCGTCTGCTTTTATTTCTCAATATTTAAATTTTAGGTCAATTGACTAACGTAATATCGTTATGAGTTTCAAACAGTTTGGATGCTGATCAAATGCAGAGATACACGGCGTATGGTCAGGATCCAAACTGTTTTCAAACAATCATTGTACTCAAGGTACGGCAAGGATTGGGTTACTTTAAAGCTATCGGATCCTGATAGCTGAACACTCAGGGTTTACTATCGGGAGTCTACATATATATTTTGCATTGTTTGGGCTATCTGAAATGGGATATACAGTGGAGAAAACGTTATTCTTTCCCATTAAACGCGTTTACGCTAAAACTATTATTTGCAGTTTGGAGCCAGATCAGACGCCGGGTAACCCGGCGTCTGATCAGGCTCCAAACTGTTTGCCACTCAGATCAACATGCATGAATAGTCAAAATTGTCGAAAAGTTGTCCTTTTCTATGTTTTAGTGCAATGCGTTTGCGTACGTTTGCGTTTTTAAAAACGGGACAGAATAACAGATTCTCCACTGTATCAAGGTTGACTAATACACAATATACCTGATCTATACAGTAAAGTCTCGAGGTACGGCAACTCAGCTAATGGTTTGGTTCGGTATTCAATGCTGGTGGCTGTTAACCCTTTCATTGTCAAAATTGCTGTGAGGTTTTTACCCCATCACCGCCAAATTGTCGTCTGCGTCAATATTAATGTCTGCAAAATCGTTTCAAACTTAGATTTCAGGCTTATGAGTTTATGACTGACGAAATTTCGAAACGAATGTCAAACAATAACGCGGCGTTGATCAGGAACCATTTTTTTTTGCAAACGCGCTTTAAAGTATTGCGTCATTGAGAGTGAAAAGGTTAATGCAATTTGAAAGTGGAGCAGACAAATCCTGTGTGAGCGTTCATCTTTTATTTGAAATGCCATCAGCCCTGCGTTCATTAACGAAAGCGCTTCGTGACGCAAAAAGCGGGCCGTGGCAAAGCGTCACGAAGCGCTTTCGTTATTGAACGCAGGGCTGGCATCAACGTTCTATATGTAGCGAGTCTTCCTTGGAGTGCTCGTATAGTAGCGGGACTTTAACTTTGTGCATGCTGGGTTTTTTCGTCTGCAACATTTGTCGTTTGCTACTATTTTAAAATTAGAATAGTTGTTTACGTATTTCTTACTAAACCCGGGTCATAACGTCACAAACAGTTTTGATCCTGATGAGACGCGTCTCATCAATATTCAAAATGTTTGCAAAAGTTAGCATGATACAGTGGAGAATCTGTTATTCTTTCCCAATAAACGCGTTTACGCTAAAACTATTACATGTATTTGCAGTGCAAACAGTTTGGAGTCAGATCAGACGCCGGGTAACCCGGCGTCTGATCAGGCTCCAAACTGTTTGCCACCAAGATAAACAAGAATTATCAGAATTATCCAAAAGTTGTTCTTTTCTACGTTTTAGTGCTTTGCGTTTGCGTACGTTTGCGTTTAAACGGGAATGAACAACAGATTCTCCACTGTATCACCGCCAGCATGGAAATATGAACCATTGCACTGCATTCCACCCACCCCGTGAAAAATGTCACAAGGTACCCACTTATATTTGAAAAGAGATTAAAAGCATGCAGCGTTTACTTTTATTGAAGGAAGTGTTCTACACATGTATATCTACATTCTATACCATTTCGGCCATGAATTTAGCCCTTTATGATAAAATTTATCATCTATAGGTAAACAACGAGCAGTGAACCGTGAATGTACTTTACAACTTGGCACTTTCCACGATTTAGGGGTGTCTGCATTGCTGCAGTCTATCTAACTAAGCTCTCGCTTTGCTGACAGAGTGCTGACTCCCCCTGAAAAAGGACTGCGATAAATATTATGGTTCACTGCTCGTTGTTTACTTATACTTGCATAAAAGCTAAACAAAACCAATAACGCTTGAAACGCTCTTGATACAAAATAGCGGCATGTCTTCATATCTTTCATGTTATTTTCAGCAGTTTTTTCTTTTTCCTGTTTTTCTTTATTATTTACAGTGGAAACTCGATACTTGGAACTCGAGTATTACCAGTATTTCGCCTAAATCGATTTCGCCTAAGTCGAAGATACCCGAATTTCAAAGATCATAGTGTGGAGCGTGACTTAGCCACGTTTTTGCTTTGAAATTTAGGTATGTTCGAACTAACACGGGTTCGAAGTATCGAGTTTCGTCTGTATTCACACAAAAATTATGTTCGATATATTAGAGAATAAAACATTTAACATGTATTGTAAGGTGTAGAGTGGGATGGATCTCCGACCCACATACACCTATTCACGGAGATAATAAAATATTGAACTGAAAGACAAAAAATTATCATGAGGTTTTTACCCATTGACCGCCATTTTGTTGTCTGCATTACGCGGCGTCTGATCAAGATCTAAACTGCTTGCAAATGCGCTTTATGACGTCATAGAGAGTGAAAGTGTTAATGTATGTCTTATTGATGGTTTTCTGATCTTACTATCTCCACTGGTCTTTCGAGGTGGGTTTAAGATGTTTCGCTTCTGAAGTCACCCAGATACCGAAGTCCATCGGTTCAACATCGGGAGGCTTCAGGTTTTATAAACTTCATTTATCTATTCGCCACATGCCCGGGGAGAGAGAGAGAGAGAGAGAGAGAGAGAGAGAGAGAGAGAGAGAGAGAGAGAGAGAGAGAGAGAGAGGGGGGGGGGCAATAGTTTTGCCAATTATAGTAACCAAGCGATTTATTATTATTATTAATTGTTACTAAATAAACGCCATACGTTACTTTACGCAAATTTGTTGGGGATCAGTTGTATCCTCTCAGCCGGCGGGGAATAAATGATGCGAAATGCTAAATGCGAATTGCGAAATGCTATTTAAGTACAAAACTCTATTAGGGGTGTTTAATGCTAAATGCTATTTGTAAAATGCCAAATGTTAAATGCTGATTGCGAATGCGTTTTGCGAAATGTCATTTGCGGATTGCAAAAATGCTAAATGCGAATTGCAAAAATGCTATTCGCAAATTCCTTAATGCCAATTGCGAATTGCTGTACTAAGACCAAACAAAAATACCTCGGTTTCCGGTACCCAAACCGACCCTAGTTTTTTTAACACAATCATATAATGATGATATATTCAACTTTTCTGATGGAGTATTTTATATAATTATATTCAAATTGTTATTAATTTAATTGATAGGCCCCAAAACCAAATTTACCTTAAACATTGAAATCTGGTATGATTGTTAACCAATATTGGGATACCAAACCGGCAAAGTAGTGGCTTATATATGATAGGTGGAATTAATAATATTTTGTAATGTGTTGTATGTTTGTCAAATATGTCAATAAAATGTGTTGTCTGCCTGTTGAATATGTCAATGGTTAATTTCGAAAAATGAAAAAAAAGAGTTTAGGATCGGAGGGAAAAACTAGGGTCGGTCGGGTTACCGAAAACATATGTTTTTTTTGTTTGTTTGGCCTTAGTACAGCACTTCGCATTTGGCATTTAGGAATTTGCGAATAGCATTTTTTGCAATTTGCATTTAGCATTTTTGCAATTAGCAAATGGCATTTCGCAAAACGCATTTCGCAATCAGCATTTAGCATTTTAAGAGTTTTGTATTAAACTAGCATTTCGCAATTCGCATTTAGCATTTCAAATATAGCAATTCGCATTTAGCATTTAGCAGGGCGCACCGGCCTTCCATAGACATCTGACATGGTTGTTTCCGACATCTCTCGATGGATGGTCCCAAAGTAGAATTTCGAAGTTGGTTGAGATCCAGCGGTGACAAATTCTGTTCCTTGTGCTGGATCCCAATTGCATGTTGAATAGATAACAACTTGAGGCTTCTTCGAAGTAATCTTCCAGTTGAAACGGCGCTTTTTACGGCCACACCAGCCGATGTTGGTCAATGTTTCAGCCATTGGAGCAGCTAAGCCTGTCACACTCAGCCATGGACTGAAGCCCTGTTCCTCTCCCACGACGTGAACGTCTCGGCTGGAGCGGGAGAGCTGGAGGTGTCCGTAATAGAGTTGTATACGCGCAGGTCGGAGGCGGACTGCGACTGTCGGACTTCGACTGACTTTCAAGCAGGGCCCGTCTCAAAGAGGTTTTGAAAGCCTAAAACCTGCATTATTGCGGCAATCAATGCCTATCCATATTTGAACGCTACATTATAGCTGTTGAATTTTAAAACATTAAATGGTGTTAAAGCATATCGTTAGAACTCTTCTCGTCGGACCTCGACTCTCATTGCACATAACCAGGATAGAAAGATGAATAAACGCAGGCGTTTAAGCAGACATTATTTTACAACAGGCTAAAGGTTAAGAATGAAATATACGTGGAGACCTGTAAAGGTATCCTTCCGAAACGCCCGCACCTAATTTGAAAAGAAATTACCTTCTTTAGCTGGATTGTTTCGATCATACATACGTTAATTCTGAGGCATTTTGAAGAAAATGGAAATCAAAGTAAAGAATAGATAGATAAGGAAGCAATTTCTATTGCTTCATGTTGGCTACCGATCTGACATACTTTGAAGAAAACGTTATTCTTCAGTTCAAACGCAAACGCATTTTACCACATGGCTTGGAGCTCTCGACCAATCACGGGCCTCAAAAAATGTTGACTATATCGCGTAGTTCAACACTTTTTTAAAAACCATGGACTATTTAATATATTTTATATATATTTGTCATCTGAAGGTAATTGACATCAACATCCTAGCAATCCTCCGAGCGAGCGGCTGCAAAAACCTTTAGCCTGCTCTGTAGGCGTAACGATAAAAAATCGAAAGTTAAGTGAAATAAACACACTATCGAGGATTTAAGCTGAAGAAATACAGGAATTTTACAGTAACAATAATACATCTAGGTCTACACCGTCCCGCTAGACCTAGATATTTGCAGTTTTTAGCTGTAGATGTAAAAAACGGGATCTAAATGCCTAGATTGTCTTTTTAAAAAATTGTTGCGATCAGAGGGGAACGACAGACGCTTGATGACTTCATATTTTATTTTTAAAATGAACAGTGAGACCTAGACTTTAAAGACAACTGCTAATGAAATGTGCCTACATATAGTACTTCAATAAACTTCACATTGAAACAACCTTTCAAATTTTGTAAAACATTACAAATAAAATGACTTTTTTCGTCTAAAAACAAAAAGCATAAACGAAAGGTCATGTCATTTCTTATTTTCCTCAAGCCCAAGCCAGTGCTAAATAGGTTATACCATGGTTGCGCGCGAATAAACATGCTTAAGGTCTCAAACTTCACATTGAAATAATCTTTCAATTTTTGTAAAATATTACAATAAAATTACTTTTTCGTCTAAAACAAAAAAGCAGAAACGAAGAGTATTCTTATTTTTCTCGAGCCCAAGCCATGTGCTAAATAGCTCAGAGCATGTTAATTTCATACTACAGAACATAGTCCACTCGGCGCGTCCCGCGCCTCGTGGACTATATTCCGTAGTATGAAATAAACATGCTCTAACCTATACGTAATGAAATATAGAAAATGACAAATTTTTTTTAACAATTCTGACTACCAGTTTTAAGCTGAATGGCAAAACGTTTGGAGCAGGCGTCTGATCTGGCTCCAAACTGTTTGCAATTAAAAATAATAGTTTAAGCGTAAACGCGGTTATTTGGAAATAAAACGTTTCTCTACTGTACTCTGCACGCTGCACACGGGGCAAAAACTGCTATCCTAAACAGCAAACAGGGGTAACTGAACACCCTACGGTCTATGGTGTTGAAAGTTTGCACTTTAATGGACTACCCTAGCTGACAGTATACCTATAACAGTCATACTCATTATAGATTGTTCCGGAGTAACAAGTAGAAGTAAAATTCACAAGTTTGAAATTTGCATAACATTCAAATCAAATCAAATCAATATTTATTTATTGTCGGAACAGTTTTTAACATGTATCATAAGCTATGTATAGCTTTTTACCGACATTACAGACGACAAATTTAGCAGACAATATTATGTCTCCGAGAAAGGGTTAAAAATGCGACGAGTTGAATTTGGCATAGAAAAGTTTATAAGTCTCGCGCAAATATCGAATTGGCTGAACTTTTTCAAGTACATAAGTTTGGGTCCAGATATGACGCCGACAAGCCATTCGTCTAGTAACGTCTAAAATTGTTTCACACTCATAGTGGCAAGTTTCTTCAACTAGAAAGGATTAACATTACTATTGTATAGGGTTCAGGGAGAATACCGTTACATATCGTCCATGAGCTTGACCTTTAGCATGCTATAAAATGGTGTCTGCTTAAACTCTTGCGTTTCTTCATCTTTCTATCCTGAGTATTTGCCATGAGAAAAGAGGTCCGACGAGAAGAGTTCTAACGATATGCTTACACTCCATTTAATGTTTTAAAATTCAACAGCTATAATGTAACGGTCAAATATGGATAGGTATTGATTGCCGCAACAATGCAGGTTTTAGGCTATCAAAACCTCTTTGAGACGGGCCCTGCTTGAAAAGTCGAAGTCCGACAGTCACAGACACTTCTATAACCGAGCATCGAATTCGTAATCACGCTACGATCCCAGAGTATAGGACACTTTATAACAGATAAAAATATTCTTTTAGTGAACCAGAAATGAAGAATTCTCTATCCAGAGAATAAAAACTGAACTGGTATTTTCTAGCACCTAGCCACCTACACAACCCCCGGATCTGCGCATGGTATACGCGCTTCGTTAAATTTAAACTCCTCTCTTTGTTACCGAACAGCTGATCTGAAGCGTGTATTGTACATGTATTTCGAAATCAAGGCACTCAGCACTTTTACTAATACATACTTTTAACATGTCCTGAAACAGCAAGCTTTTGCAAATCAAATGATTCCGAAGGGCATGACGCCGGGGCAAATAAAAAGGTTCGAATTGTGGTGGACCGATTTTACTAAAACTGAACTTTAGAAAGTAGTGTGTTTCTTCATTTGAAAGAAAGGTTGTAAAACTATCATCTAGCGCATTTCTCTTTCCAGAATCAGATATTTTAACTCCATTCATACTTTCGATTCGTTTTTTTCTTTTACTAAAGCCATAAATAATAGTTCGGGCTAAGTGAATCGTATTTAATAAGCATATGTTATGTTGTGTAAGAAGAGCTCCATATAAGCATAAGTTGATCCATATCCTTTATATTACGAATTAAACATTTGCAAGTGATCACTCGAAATAACTGCCCTTTATACTTGTATAGACAATTATTTCGCGTGGTAACTTAAAAGGTCTTTATTCAGAAATAAGAAATTGATTTTATTTTGAAAATGGTTCCCATTTGATGTCACGATAACAGTTTGGTTACCGGCGAAACTGAAACGGTTTATGTAAAATTTCTAACTCTCGTACGGTATCAAAAGTGGATCATGACTCGCGAGTCGTAATGTGATTCGGGAAAAAGAAACGCACCCTGAATACATTTTACAGCTGAAATATATTTATGGAAGGTACATAGATTTTCAGTTGTTGAAGCAAATATATTTCTTGTATTCCTATATTACATGAGTTTATTCATTGCCTTGTACCCTCCGTACACCCGTATGTGTGAGTTTAACTTTTAAATACAGTGTACCGGCATTGAAGTTTTCTACATCTAATAGTTTTAACATATCTTATTTTCATGTAAATAAAGAAATTGGGTCGGGCCACAATTCCTCACAAAGCTAAATTCGACCTTCCCCACCACAGTGTACATGAACAATGGAACAATTACATATTTGAATAGACAAAATAAGAACTATCAACACATGTTATTAACACACGAACCCTAGTATCAATATTTTAGTGTTTTACAAACAGTGTACTTATACTTCGTAGCTACTTCTCCATTCACTTCTACAGCATGTTACTTTTAGAACGTGTAGGGTTAATTTGGCTGTCGCTTTCCAATTAACTTAAGAGGTATATTTCTCCCCTGTGTCACTTGGACTATTCAAATATATTCGTAAGAAGCTTCATAATCCGTAAAACATATTTTAATGATTTAGATGAAACTCTGATATCATAGTGCCTGTTTCGTTAAAATATCTGTTACATGAAGTGTCCTCACTCGGAAATCGTAGTGTCCATAAAACCACGCATACCACCCACTAAAGCGTTCTCTATTTTTGTTCCTTCTTTATTGTTTGCTACCAAAATATAAGAGTTTGAAGCAAAACGATTACCCTATAGGATGGAAGAGCAACGATATATTTACTTTCTTTTCAAATATTATTATTTGTTCAAAATATTTCATCAGTACACAGTTGACGCTGATTTTCGAGGAAATTTTCTCAAAATTTGGCAGAAAGCTACATTTTCCCCGTGCATTCTTTCTTCACAACATGAAATAATATGCTATTTATCGATCCCGTTATGTTTCATGTCTCAAAATCTTCTCTACAGAATATAAGTTGCAAACCACTGAGGAACTTACCCTTAGCGCGTGCTCTTTGTTTACCTCTGTGATCGTGCTATCCTCTGGTATCGTAGTACGTGTGGGGATGACGGCCGTGTTGTTGGGACATTATTCGCCACTCCAGTCAGCAATATAAGCCCAGACCAGTGGTTCCAATGGAACCAAGCTTATCAGCAATGCATGTAATTCCAATGACACGGTAAATGAGGTATCATGCTGTGAAATGTTGGTCTGCGAGAAACTGATACCCTGCGCACTGACCAGATGTTTATCACTGAACAATATGAGTCCAAGAAATACCAGTTAAACCTTGTATTGAGTTTGTTGAAGTTTTCTGTGAAGATGTACGGTTTCTGAAAATTGTAGACTTATATAAATTGTTTCGGGAACTTTTAACAGTGCGGTGAATGTGACATTCGCTCATGACAGCTACGTTTAATACTGTAGTTCAAGAAAATGTAATAAAAGATCCACTGTAAAAAGTAGATACAATATTATATATGTTGTTAATTGTACGCCTTTAATTTATTCATCAACTAAAGTAAATAGTTCCAGTTTATAGAGTCAAATATATATTTCATAAGAAATATTTACTGTATCCTAGAAGATTGTAGCTTAAAGCAGGCTGAAAGTAAAGCAGAATGTGCCATAAGGCACATTCTACTTTACATTCAACCTGTTTTAAGTGGTCACCTTTATTCAAAACTAGAAACAGGCTATGGGGTAATCAGGGCTCCAGATAAGAGGGGGTAAATTGAACCAATTCAACACTTTTTCACTCATTTTACCACCAAATCCTATGGTGTTACTACTCATTAGAATCGTCTCGAAGAGACGATTCTAATGAGTAGTGACACCATAGGGTTTAATTGAGAAATAAAGATTTTAGTTTTTGAAATACCCTCCTTATCTGGAGCCCTGGGTAATGGGTTAATTCATTTCAAAATGAGTATGCATGTTGTTCTGAGAATATTTGCAACCAAAGCACACAAACTGAGTATTGTAAGTTCAGATTAGAAAAATGGTACAGTGAAAACCAAAACTGGACACGTGTGGGGACAACTAAAAATCTGGTTCATAGGGGTTTCCAGTTTAGACGGGTTTTAAACCATTACCAAATAGTTTGTTTCTAGTATCGAAGATAGCTGGCCGCTTATGACAGGTTGTAAGGTGCATTATACTCTACTTTCAACCTGCTTTAAGCTTTCATTTTCTTGAATGTATAAACTATTTTCTTCAGTGTAAGAGTAAACCAAAGACGTAAAAATGTGTATTTATGGTGTAATGGATAAAAATAAAGAATGGTTAGAAACGGGCCCAACGCGTTTGTCCGGTTTAGAGAGGATTCCGGTATTTAAAGGTTCCGGTTTGAAGGGGCTCCACTGTAGTTCTATTTGTTATACTTTCTGTGCGTCATCTACCGATCTTTGTTAATAGGAACTTAAGCTCATAATAGATAATTTAAATGAATTTCGCGGTTGACGTGGGAATTTAACCCATTAGCCCATAGCCTATCTGTAGTTTTGAAAATATTT
Organism: Gari tellinella; assembly: GCA_922989275.2. Classification (NCBI taxonomy): domain Eukaryota; kingdom Metazoa; phylum Mollusca; class Bivalvia; order Cardiida; family Psammobiidae; genus Gari; species Gari tellinella. The sequence goes on along the minus strand of OV277856.1, from coordinate 110,897,794 downwards.
GACCACTTAAAGCATTCTGCTTTACTTTCAGCCTGCTGTAAGCTACTGTCTGATAGGATACAGAAAATATTTCTGATGGCACCTATTCTTGACTCTATAAACTGGACCTATTTTCTTCAGTAGAGGAATAAATCAAACGCATAAAAAGCGTATTTATGGGGTAATTGGTTAAACTGTTCTCTATGTAAACACACAGGATATAAATGAAGTGCCGTCAGCGCTATTTGGACTCCTGACGCAATGCTAGCCAAATTTGCTTTAACGTCGAAACGCCGTGACGTGAACTTGCGTTACGTCACACCTAGTCCCAAACATGCTGTATGGGTGCCAAGTCCGGAGATCAATGTTCAAAGCGTTTCGATGTTGTTGGCATGTAAAAGGTCGATGGTTGCGCTTGCGACATTATTTTGTTGAAACGCGCATCTGATATGACGCTGACCGGTTTGACGTTGAAATGTATTCCTAAGTAACGTTACTATGATTTTATTTAATTTCAAGTTCGGGCATAATATATTTATCTGCAATTGATTAATCTACCAGCTTGTTACAAGCTGTCACTCTCTTCCACCATTTTGTTTTTCCGACATTTTGTACTACCCTCATGCTGGGCTGGGTTGAACTAGAGTAGCTGTGAAGAGTTACTACCCAATAAAAAAGGAGGGAATAAAACACTACAATAAATCACTAATGTATCCTAGTGCTTTATTAGTGAGCGATTATAGTGATACAAATGACATGCAAATGAGCTAATGGCTCACTATTAATAAATCACTTATGAATCACCCTTTGTTCGCCAGGCCGCAAGCTGTTAATGTTTCACTATTCAATGTAGTACTAATGGCTCATTGTGCTTTAATAAATAATTAATGTATCACTAACCAATGTATTACTAATGACTCAGTGTGCTTTAATAAATCACCAATATTTCACTAATCAATGTAGTACTAATGGCTCACTGTGCTAAATAAATCTAGAAGTGATCTGAACTAGGTGACCTTAAAACAACATCATACTTCCAAATTTATACAAAGTTAAGTAAAAAACTAACAAGCTCAAGTATCAGATTTTTTTTTAATGTTTTCTAAACTGGCAATTGTTATTTGCTTGCAAAGGCATACAAATCATAATACTTGTGTCATAGTAAACTTCTAGTGGGTGGGGTACCACATGTTTTTGGTTGTGTCATGTAAATATCTAAAATATATTATGCTCATGATAAATTGTATTAATGTAAGTTATGTAAATTACCATAAACCTGTTTTCAAGAGTTTGAACTGGTTTGGAGTCTTTATTTTTTGCCACATTAATTCACATTTTAAAGTATAGATAAACAGAAAACTTTAAATCTCTGACCTTGTGACTGCATCATGTGTTTAGCAGGTGTCCTGTGTGTATTTATAATATTCACTGTTTTGTGAAACTTAAAATTATAGCATTAACGAATCACTAATGTACCACCTTTACATAGGGAGTAGAAGAGTGGTCCATTAGTGATACATTAAATGTACTACCAATGGACCACTACAATTTGCTACTAAACAGTGATACATTGATGATAAATTGGTGGTACATTAACATATTGTTGTGTGTGGGTAGGGTAGGAACCATGCGAGACTACCCTAGTAGGTCAGCTAAACTCGCTCACTGTCCTGGTGGAATACCATAATCTCGTGACGTCATCAGGGAACAGTTTTGGGACATCTTTGCTTAAAAATGCTTCAGAACAATTTTGTCCAATTATTTTGAACGCTGCAACTTTCGTAACGAAAGTCCGGTGGTGACTTCCTACTTCAAGCTTGAGACATAGACATGGGCATAGACTTCAAGCTTGAGGCATAGGAATGGATAATACATAGCCATACACATAGACATATAGACTTCAAACTTGAGACATGCATAGACAAGACATATACATAGACATAGACTGCAAACTTGAGCCATGCATAGACAAGTTATAGACATAGGCATTGACAGAGTTCAAACGTCAGACGTCTGGCTTAGGTCGTTTCCACTAAATGACATTATTTTAGTGATCTCATTTCAGTACTTTTCTCCCAAGGTGGGTGCATGTGGAAGCAAAGTGAACTGAAAGTACAGGTACCCAATGAAGGGAGGAGCTGTGCCGGTTGGGTGAATTCCCAGGGGCCGCTTCGGTAGCCGGATTGGTCATCCCCGAGGGACGAAAAGCAGTCGAATCAACATTTTCACCAGTATCTGACTTTGAACTGTCTGTTTCTATCGTTTCTCTTTCCCTTTTACTTTTTCTTGCTCACCACAAGCGCCGAAACAGTAATTGTCAATATTGACAGAAGTTTCATAGACATAGACATACACAAATTGTTAACCTTTATTTTTAGAAAATGTTAACTGTGATGATATGGGTTAATTGGCCTCAAGTATCCCAGAAATGTCAATAAACTTGAAGTGTTTGTCTTTTATAGGCTTGGACCTGTTCTGAAGTGAGCTGTGGGCTCTGATAAATAGGCATATTACTATATATTATTTAGGGCGAAAATAGACCAGGCCGTCATCCCGTTTTACGCTCTTCCGTATTGCTACGGAGAATACAGAGGATACTCGAATGGGGGAAAATATCTTTCTTTGCGCAGAATCGTTGGGCATGCGCTGATATGTTCATACGGGAATGTGTGTGATATTGTGACGTCAGTCCTGGTTAACAGCCTCTTTTTGAAAACAGGGTCGGCAGCACCAGTGAGAACAGGCCTAGTCTCGCAATTTTTGCTAATTTCATCTATAAAGACAGGCTAAAAAAAGGCAAAGGTAAGCTATAACGGTGTTCATTTTGCTATTTAAGCTAAATATGTCGTTTTTAATGGAGATTTACACGTACTTTTCTTTCTTTTTATTGATGTCATTGAGAAAAGCCGGTTCTGTCACCGTGTCATGTGCTGCATTGGTGGGGGAAATTTTGATAAAAAATTGATTTAATTTTAAGGACAATGTAATTCATTGTTTTAAACGTTAATTTATCTATAAGTGATAAGTAACATATAGGCTTTCTTAAGCACGGAATTGGTATAACTGTCATAAATCTTGCAAACGACCTTGAATTGTATTTGGATCAGTGGGTGGGGAACCCATTTCTGCTTTTAAATTTGATTTACCAAGCCGCAACTGAAGTGTCACTTTAATTGTCAGAGAGTTTGTTTGCTGGTTTAATTTTACTTTATCTGCAACGTATTTAATATTTGGTGTTTTAAAAGTAGCCGTAGGTAAATAAAAAAAACCTTACCACCTGCATGTACTGTTTCTGCTGTATGCAGAGAAGAGACTGCAGCTATTAATATAACGTTAAGTTCTTGGTCCTATTTACTGATACAAATTATGGGGAAACCAATAAACATGGACATGTCATTAATGATAATTTTACAAAACTGGGATTAAAGAATTCTGTCAATCATTGAATTCAATCATTTTCAATGTGACATTCAAGTTTGAGGTGATACAGGTGATTTACAGACGTTTCGGTAAATGACCAGTTCGGTAAATTGATTTTATATAGTGAAAGTCTGGACGTTTCGGTAAAAAGGTAAATTATAGTAATTATAGGATTAAGTATATCGCACATCGCACCTCTCTCGGTGACAATGAGATTGTGGCACAGTGTTTGTGCCAAGTGTGCAGGGTTGTTTTAGTATGTGTTGATCCTGATCTACCAACAGATACAATTCTTGGGCCTGTTTACAAAACAAAATAAAGGGCATGTGAAGGGGGTAAAAATAACTTGATTTCTTCCATATTTTTTTTTCATTTCTTCTATAAGGAGATGAGATTATTGTTACATCTCAAAATAATTAAGAACTAAAAAAACAAAATTTATATTTATTGGCATGTTTATAATATACATATTTACAGAATAATACTCAAATGATAGATCTGCGTAACACAAGAAGACCAATGTAGAGCTCTACGCAATTAACTACCATTGCGTTGTTTTTCTTTAAGGTGAAGTATCTGTAGATTAAAATCATTTTGAGATGCTTCTGATTTGTCTGAGCAGGATTCAAACTGTTCGCAAGTAACTTTGACTGATTCCAGATCTGCTGATCTTTGTCTAAGCTGCATATTACTTGTAATTTTGTTTGTCAAAATGTTTGGATTCTGATCGCTGTTTCTGATCAGAATCCAAACTTTTCAGCAAATATTTATTGGGCTTAACCAATTGCTGATCTGGGTCTACATTATTTACATATCTATATAACCATGCAAAAATAAGAAACACTGTCGTAAATGACTAGTAAACTAAAGATGGACATAGGAGATAAACATTTATATACATATACGCCCACAATGCAATCTGCTTTACTTTCAAAGTGCTGTAAGTGGTTACAGGCTATGGTGTTAAGTTTGAGCAAACATATTACAAATACTTGATATTTACACTGACTAAAACCAAATGTGAAGAAAAGAAGCTATGTGATAAAGTGTAGACCAGTGTCATGCCTTATTGCCAAATACCGTTTATAATATTGCTAAATACTATGACGTGGTGGCTCGGTCTACACTATTTGCATTGCAATAAGTCACATGTTAGCATGTTTAGCAGTATACCTCACATGACCACCAACCACCAAGGCTAACATTATTATAAACAACATAATTTATACATTATTTACATATTTATAAAACATACATATTTACAAAGAACTAATTTCAACATTAAATTTGTCAATAATTTTTTTAAATTTAAATTCCGGAATTGTCAAATATTTGGTTACGGGAGTGTTTCAATGGACATTCTATTCAAACAATTACAGTATGAATTTTATTATGCAAATAAACATCACAAATTATATCACAGGTATAGATCGTATAGTTTAGACCCAACCCATTTGCAAGACGCTACAAGGTACAAGTGATTAGAGATCAAGCCCTATCAGTTATTGATCTAGCGAAAGGTGTGATATACAGGTACATAAACCTATAATTTACCTTTTTACCGAAACGTCCAGACTTTCACTATATAAAATCAATTTACCGAACTGGTCATTTACCGAAACGTCCGTCACCCATACAGGTCATTGATATTATTTAGAAGTTAAGTCCTTTAAAATTTGTAAATCACTTAAATCAGATAGTTTTATGTACGGTAGGTAGCCGGATTGGTACGCGAGGGAGGGACAGCAGTTAAACATTACACCATTCTCCACAAACTTCCTATGATCCGTCTGTTCTATCCACAGGTGTCGGTCGTGTGCTACCCCTCTACCCGCTCATTTGCTACCACCCTCTGCAACCATACAGAAAGATATTGGTCAAAATAATCTCAAACATGTCAAAATGTTGTCAAAATACCATATAACAACATTTAAAAGTGAACTGAAATTTTTTTTATCTCTGAACGCTGAAAACAGGCATGGGGTCACTACAGGTGCCGTTACTGTCAAATTCCCCGATATTCTCAAAAATTGTGGCTTATATTTCGTTGGAGCGATGCCTCGAGACATGCAAACTAAAAAAAAACTTCACTGAACGACTAATTCATTCGAAAACGGGTCCCTTACTTAAGCAAGTTAGTCAGCTCCGATCTGATAGACTACTTGCACAGGGTGAAAGTAAATATATTCGCCGGTAACCAAACAAATTCTGTATCATATCGGTCAAAAACATTGTTTTAAACATCTAACCTTAACGCACATGCATCAATTTGCATGATTGTGGCAATAAATAATCCTTTTTATCGGTCTTTAGCGCTCGAAAGATGCTGATTTCATTTGAACATAAATCAAAATATAACGGATCAATGTATATGTAGTATTAGTAAAAGATAAAACTTTATGGTTTTAGTGACGGTAAGATGCTTAAAACAATATTTTGGACAGATATGACACATACTTTGTTCGGTAACCGGCGAATAATGTACTTTCACTTTCGCCCTATGTAAGTAGTCTTGTCAGATCCGAACCGACTGAATGAATTAGTCGTTCAGTGAAGGTTTTTTTAGTTTGCATGTATCGAAGACTCCCTCCCACGAAATATAAGCCACAATTTTTTAGAATATCGGGGAATTTGACAAAGTTACGGCGCCCTGTAGTGACATCATGCCTGTTTTCAGCGTTCAGAGATACCTACCTTGTTAAAACATTGACTAAAAAAAATATTTTTCATTTCACTTTTAAATGACTATGTTATATGGTATTTTGACAACATTTTGACATGTTTGAGATTATCTTGACCAATATCTTTCTGTATGGTTGAAGAGGGTGGTAGCAAATGAGCGGGTAGCACACGATAGACACCTGTGGTTCTATCTCTCTATACTTTTCTCTTTCACCACCAAATCATAGTACTTCGTCAAGTTTGAAGGCAGATTCGTATTGATGCAAACATGGACCCAATAGGGTTTGTAATCTTAAATTTATTTTGATATATAACATGTTTTTAACTGTCACACTCACACATGGGTTACCAGTCTATAAAAAAACTAAACCACCGGAATCCACGGAAATCTACTTGAATATACTTATTAATGGATCATAAATCGGTTGTAATTCATTTACGCCACCTTTTTAGCTGACCAGAGCACAAAGTGATCAAGGTGAGCTTTTGTGATACCCTTGCTGGCTGTCTGTCCATCAGAAAACTAATATAAACACCCTATGGCGAGAGAAGCAAGTATGAACAAGTATTTCTTTGTAACCAAATAGTCCTTGAAAATAGGTGTTTTTTGCTTTGAAAAGCCCTTGAATTTGTCTAGGTCTTGTCTGTATGAACCCTGTGGAAACTTGGTTAGAACGTGTATGACCAAACTATCTCGGTCAAGTTTCATAACCAGCAAGATTGTCCCAGACATTCAAGAGTAATGCCCCTTTTTTCGTCAAAATGGACATTTTAGGTTGTCTGCTCTCTAACTCTAATTTATTCCAATCCTTTATAAACTTCGTCAGCATGTGAATGACAACAATATCTCGGTCAAGTTTGATAACCGACAAGATTGCCCCAGACATTCAAGAGTTATGTCCTTTTTGAGCTATTGTGATCTCCGTGTCCGTCGCCGTGTGTCGTCAACTTTTTCTTTAAAGATCTTTATGGAAACTACTGGGTCAATTTTAGGATTGTTCCTTGTAGGGTACTCTCTCAGATTTCTTCAAATATAGGTCATCCAATTGAAATTGGTTTCCATGGCAACCAATTGAAAAAACTTTAAAAATCTTCATGTCAAAAACTCCTGGTCTGAATTGAAAATAATTTTACCCAAATGTGCCATTGGTGACCTTCCATAAGATTTTTAAAAATAATGTTCCTATCTTAAAAACATGGTGGCCAGTGGGTGGGGCAGATTTTCCTTATATGGCTATATTGTGAAAACTTTAAAAATCTTCTTGTCTGAAACAGCTGATCCAATTTGGAAATAATTTCACACAAATGATCCATGGGTGACCCTCTACCAGACTTCTTAAAATAATTTTGATATCTAAAAAAACATCACCACCAGTGGGTGGGGCACTTTTCCTTATGATACTGTATAGTAAAAACTTTAAAAATCTTCCAAGTTATGTGAAACTACTGGTCCAAATTGAAAATAATTGTACATAAATGATCCATTGATGACTCTCTACCAGATTTCTAAAAATAATTTTCTCATCTTCAAAAACATCGCCGCCAGTGGAAGGGGCAAGTTTTCCTTATATTTCTGTATAGAAAATCTTTGAAAATCTTCTGTGAAACTATTGGTCTGATTTAAGAATACACTCAGTACAAAAAGAAACGCACATTGTGCTCAGGCGCAAATTAAGAGACTTTTTATGCCCCCGGCATCGACAGATGCGGGAGCATATATACTCAGCAAAAATAGAAACTTTACATGTGATTCTGAATCTGATGCGTATAATTCTGTCTACAAACACAATTTTGCAGAAAACTTATTGTCATTGAAAACTTTGGATCAATGTCTGCATGTTCTCGACAATGGTGATGAAAAAAGTCCAAACGTCACGTAATTTGACGTCAAAATGCATAGGGGTCGATTTCAAAATTCTCAGATGTGAACGTGTGCGCAAGATGTGTTTAAATTCATTTTCCAGTTTTATTTTTAGTGACTTTTTGCATAAAATCACTTCAGTAGCGTGCATGCCCAAAGTCACGTCTAATGCACGCAACACTCCAGTCTCTGATGTGCCGTTTAATGACGTCATATGAGATGACATGCAATTTTCGTAATCGAGCATGTCTGGGGTCGTTGGTCGTGTCAATCTGGTAATAATTCCGCACCCGTCGCCAAGTTTAACCCATACATGCTCTATGGGTTTTAGATCAGGTGACACCGCAGCCCATGTCATGACGTTGACGTTATTCTGGGCCTTGTGCGTGCAGTTAAGATATGCCAAGTATACGGTGTACGGGTAGGACCGTGACGTTGCTTCAGACGATTCCTTATTGTCTCAGCAGTGATCCCAAACCGGCGAGAAGTAATCGTTGTTGGAATGAAACGGTTGCGTCGGTACGTTCAGGGTTAGAATTTAGCTAAAAATTACACTTGCATTTTTTTGCGAGTGACTTTTGAACTTACTCGCAAAATGCAAAAACTACTCGCGAAAGTTAAACTGTCATTCTGAACATTATGTTTTAACTTTTAACCAGACACAGACTTGTGTAGAAATCAAATACGATCTACCTACACTTCGTGTATTTCATAGTTGTACATTTGTGGTTACAGCTGACAAGGGATAAGATCTTGATTTTCATATCTATGTGTACATACCAAAGCCTTTTAGGGGTATTTTTCTTACATTTTATTATATTGGGGAGAATGCATGTTGTATGCATTATGCAGACCGCACACGATTTCATTACTCGAAAATTAGGTTAGGTCAGGGATAATATATAACTAGACTTCATATATTATCCCTGGTCAGGTTGAGATCGCCAATCCGTCTACGATACAAACGTTTTTTTCACTGGTCGTATATTTCAGGGCTGTGGTTAATAAACAGTATGTCAAAGTAGAATAAGAATATTATACTTGTACTCCGTCTCGTGTGAGTCTTTTAAATGGTCTCGTCTTTGAGAATGGTTTCGGTTTGTGTAGTCTGTGATAAGAATTGTTTACACATCGGAACTCCGAAATAGCAAAGTGCGCGTTTCATTAGCCAATGAGAATTGGGAAAGTCCGTCATTACGTCATTCTTACAGACAAAAAAGAGGTTGAAACTGCCCGAGAAGCTATGATTGGCTTACGAAAGTATTCGCTTGTCTACTCGTCCATTTCCGCCACTCGAAATGTTACGGAAGAAAACGAGCATATTCTTACAGACGCTATACTGTGTTTAGCTGTCCGAAAAACCGTACTCGCATTTTTTTGCGAGTTCGTGGAAAAATCACTTGCAATTTACAAATTCCACTCGCATTTTGCGAGTATGCGAGCTTAAATTCGAACCCTGACGTTAACGTAAGAGTGCGGCCGACTCTACGTGACGTCAACGATCTCGGGCGATCCTGAACTTACCCCGTAACAAGTAGTCAGCATATGAATTGTCTACAATATGCGTCCAAAATGACGCGTAACATCAGTTACTGACGCGTCCGCCGTAAGCATGCCAATTGGTCTGATTGCTGTGATTTTCAGAAAGCTGTGGCATCTCTTTTTTCAAACGCAGAAGTTTACAATTTTGTTTTTTCGGTGTTTGGCTAAAGCCTGCGTGTGTCTGTTGCATTAGATAAACTTGAAATCAACGCTGATTAGGTCAACTCGACGTCGGTGCTAAATACCGGAAGTGGAAAGCGTGCTACGTCGTGCGCGGTACAACTGAACAATAGTGTGGCTCTGTATGGTCTTTATCGATTTCTCCATTATGAAATGTGCGTATATTTCATAAAACGTCATTAAAACATCGCTTAAACCGGCTTTGAAGAATGTAAAGTTTCTATTTTTGCTAAGTATAGTAATCGTCCGTCCGTCCGTAACCAGGTTAAGTAGATTTTACCGTTTCGTCTAGCTTCAACACCACTTATTCAAATGCTTAGATACTTATACAGTTGTTGCCTTGGACCATTCCCTATCCACCAATAATACCCAACCTTGATTTTGACCTTGACCTAATTTGGACTTTTGAATATTTTGAATGGGCTATTTCTTGGTTAACTAGATTTTACCGTTTCGTCTAGCATCAACACCGCTTTCTCCAATGCTTGGATACTTATACAGTTGTTGTCTTGGACCATTCCCTATCCATCAATATCACCCAACCTTGATTTTGACCGTGACCTAATTTGGACTTAGAATATTTTGAATGGGCTATTTCTTTGTTAACTAGATTTTACCGTTTCGTCTAGCATCAACACTACTTACTACAATGCTTCTATACTTATACAGTTATTGCCTTGGACCATTACCAACCCACCAGTAATACCCAAGCTCAGTTTGACCTTGACCTAATTTGGACTTAGAAAAGATTCAGAATATATTGTCAAGGATGCCACCGGGGGCATAAGCGTTTATTGAACGCGCAGTCTTGTTTAAGATACTAAGACCATATCTCAAGATCAATTTTATTCAACCACAAGTTTAGAAAAACATATTCTTAAAATTACTGCGCTGTATTTTAACCCTTTCACTCTTAATGACGTCAAAAGGCGCATTTTTGAACAGTTTGGATACTGATCAGACGCCGTGCAACGCGGCGTCTGATCAGGATCCAAACTGTTTGACACTCGTATAGATATACAATGTACTTTAAGTCGTACTACTTTGAATCTTACTTTGAAACGATCTTGCAAACAACAAAATTGAAGCAGACGACAATGAAACGGTGGTGGGATAAAAATCTCACGATTAATTTGGCAGCGAAAGAGTTAACTAGTGCCTGTTGAAAACATTGCACCGATTTGTACAGGTTGTGATGATACCAATTCAATGATAAACCTCCTATTTTCAACATTGATAGCCCAAGACGGAACTACTGACTGTAATGAAAAGATTATTTCACAAATACGTTCCTTCTACATACAGATAATATTGTAATAAAAGTGCGTTTCTTTTTGCACTGAGTGTAATTTTACACAAGTAATGATGGCTGATCCTTTGCCAGTTTTCTTCAAATCAGCTTCCTAGTTCGAACAACATGGCTGCATGTGGTTGGGGGTTAATATTTACGGGTGATGGGATATATAGTGGAAATTAAATATAATTACTGGTCCATTACAATGGCCGTAAACATTGGTACCAGGTGAGCAATTTAGGACAGCAAGCGGCTCTTGTTTTGTCATAAGGGGGCATGTTTTAGTTTGTCCGCTCTCTAACTATCCATTCCTTTTGAAACTTGGTCAGCATGTGTGTGATCATTATATCTTGGTCAAGTTCAATAACCAGCAAGATTGCCCTAGACATTCAAGAATTATGCCCCTTTTTCGTCAAGTACGGGCACATTTTAGTTTGTCTGATCTAACTCAAATAAATTTATTCCAATCCTTTTGAAACTTGGTCAGCAGTGTATGGCCATAATGTCTCGTTCAAGTTTGACAATGAGCAAGATTGCCCCAGACATTCTAGAGTTGTGTCCCTTTTTTGTCAAAAACTGGCATATTTTAGTTTGTCCGCTCTCTAACTCAAACAAATTTATTTCAATCCTTTTTAAACTTGGTCAGCATGCATATTACCATAATGTCTGAGTTATGTTCCATAACCAGCAAGATTGCCCTAGACATTCAAGAGTTATGCCCCTTATTTTCGTCGAAAATGGGCATTTAGTTTGTCCGCTCTCTAACTCAAATTTATTCTAATCCTTTTGAAACTTTGTCAGCATATGTATAACCATAATGTCTCGGTCAAGTTTAATAACCAGCAAGATTGCCCTAGACATTCAAGAGTTATGCCCCTTTTATCATAAAAACAGGCAATTTTGTTTGTTTGTCCTGCACCGTATTACTATTTTATTCCAATCCTTTTGAAACTTGGTCAGCATATGACCCCTTACTTCAAGGATTTTTCCCCACTTTACCTTGATAGGGTTTTAGTATGACTACATTCTGAGATCGATTTGACAGGGGTATGTGCCCGGCTTGCGGTGGCCCCGTGCTCTTGTTGAATAATAGCCCAGGGGAGATACTCTTTTTTCTAAAAAAAACAAACTTCATTCTATTTGAAATCCAGGTCAGGGTTGGATGTGGGTCGTGTCGGGCCAAGAACCGGGGGGTCCATTTCATACAACAAATGTTTTCATAAGTCAGATGATGAGTCTCAATTGTTAATTTCTCCATCTTATCATGTCTTGTGGCATCTCTTTTGAATCATCTTGAAGAGACCATTCCAAAGAGATGTAATGAGACAGGATTCGAAATCAGAATTAAATGTATTTGAAAGTTGACTCGAACCATTTTTAGTCATACAAAGTTTTATAAAACTGTCCGAAGGTCACTATGTCAGGTACCTCGATGTGTTACCCAGTACCAGCTGAATGCTACCCTCTTGCTTCCGGACAAATACAAAATTCCCTTTTCAGTCTCTTTTTAAGCTTCAAGTTGTTTTCTACAATATATTGCAAACTGACAATGCAGACATTGATAAGAGGGCTGTGTTCAGGGTCTACACTGTTTATATAGGACAGGCATGCTCTTGACATGCAAACTATATAAAGGGGAGTATATTTGTCACTCGGGTTCGATGTGTCAATGGTTCAATTTTTATTTTCAGATGCCTGGAAAGGGAAAAGACATTAGTTTTGGTGAGAACTTCTTACTCAGTGGTGCCGCTGCAGCCGTTTCCAAGACAGCCGCTGCTCCAATTGAAAGGGTGAAGCTGCTAGTCCAGAACCAAGATGAAATGATCAAAACCGGTCGTCTTGACAAGCCATACAAAGGTGTTATTGACTGTACCACAAGAACCTTCAGGAATGAAGGAGTCTTGCCATTTTGGCGCGGCAACTTGGCCAATGTGATCAGGTATTTCCCAACACAGGCTCTCAACTTTGCCTTCAAGGATAAGATCAAGAAGGTTTTCAAGCAGTCCAAGGCTGACAGTTATACAATGAATTTTGCAAAAAATATTGCATCAGGTGGTGTGGCAGGAGCAATGTCTTTGTGCTTTGTGTATTCCCTTGATTATTGCAGAACCCGTTTAGCCAACGACGCTAAGGCAGGGAAGAAAGGAGGAACCCGACAATTCAATGGAATGGTTGATGTGTACAAAAAGACCATTGCATCTGATGGCATTGCTGGACTGTACAGAGGCTTTGTTATTTCCTGTGTCGGTATCATCATCTACAGAGGCTGCTACTTTGGCATGTACGACACCTTGAAACCTATTCTCATCGGAGATGGTGGTAGTTTCCTACTGTCCTTTGCCTTAGGTTACGTAATTACCATCTCTGCTGGTTTGATTTCGTACCCAGTAGATACCATCAGAAGAAGAATGATGATGACCTCGGGTGAAGCAGTCAAGTACAAGGGATCCGTCGATTGCACAATGCAGATCGTGAAGGGTGAAGGAGTCCTGTCCCTGTTTAAGGGAGCTGGTGCCAACGTCCTGAGAGGAGTTGCTGGAGCTGGTGTCTTGGCTGGATTTGACAAGTTCAAGGAATTATATGTTGCATGGCGTCTGTCTGAATAACGAGTCTCTTTAATAGGAACAATTTATTTGCAAATGAGTGGAGAAGAATTAGGGAACATAATTTTTAAAATAGCTAAATGTGTGGAATACAGATTTCAATACGATTTCGTACTATGTTGAACATATAAAGTGCTGGTTATTTGCAGAGATGCTATTGTTGGCATTGTATTATTTGTTTGGATAACTTGAAACCGAATATAAGATTTTGATAATCCTTATATTTGTTTTTCTGTTTAGATGGAGAAGTGAGCTTGATGTGAACTTCTTAATCAGTATGATCCCAATAATAAAAAGTAAACTTATGGTATATTGTCCCTTCCTTCACCAAGTATGAATTTCAAGTCCAATCCCAATTTCAAGCCCAGAGCGGCAATGTGTATAAAATTTTTGTATAATTTCACTGATAAAATATTTTTTAGTTTGAAATGGGGATTGATAGACCTGAAATATTGGGCTCCTAGACTGCTGAATTTTACTCAATGGCCCCTATTGGTGTGCAAGTGCATAATATACAGGGTTCCTGTGAAGAGTACACTTGTCTTAATTATGCAAACTGTGTAGACCCTGATCACATGGTTCCTAGAGGAACTCTCAGATCTGGGTCTGCACTATTTGTTATTTTGCAATACATGGTAAACGACTCTAAAAAAGTATAAAAAGTTTCAGGGATCAATGAGTGAATCCACCCAAAAAGAAGGAAAAATATAATAAAAATGGGAATTAGCCCCAGATGTCGTGGCTGCCACAGATGGATATTTAAAACCATAGTCAAGGTTTTTTTTATGCCCCCCTCACAACTTTGTCGGGGCATATTGTTTTTGGTCTGTTTGTCTGTACACAACTTTAACCTTGGCCATAACTCTGGAACTACATGTGATAGAGACTTTATATTTGGTATCTGTACACACCTCAAGTAGCTCTTGAGCTCAGCACAACTTTGGTAATGTCCTATAAAGGTCAAGGTCATTTAGAGGTAAAATAGGGTGAATTTAACATTGGCCAAACTTTAGATCTGCATGTGATAGACTTTATATTTGGAATGTGTACTTAACTCAACAAGCTCTTGAGCTTGTACAACTTGGACCATGTCAGACAAGGGTCAAGGTCATTTAGAGATCAAATAGGGTTAATTCAACATTGGCCATACTTCTGGTTCAAAATCGAGAAAAAGTTTGTACTTTGTAATGTACATTTTCATCACAACAGCAAGAAGTATAGTCAAACAAGTAGGGTGATTTGTCAAAGGTCAGCAGAGTCCATTTTATAGGGATAACAGCATTCCGCATGTTCTCGGATCATTTTCAAACAGTCAAGTTTAGTATATTAGATACAAATAAAGGCGGAATTGTTGTCAGCAGTTTAGCGCAGTAGGTAAAGTGTAGTTACCCAAAGTGCATTGTGATAATACTATTTTGTTCAGCGTGGGTTCCAATCCCGCGTCGACCTCAATTTTTTTTAAATCTAGAATGAATAGTAAAGCATTATCTTCTTTCATACTGTATTATACTGACTATTTATGAACATGTTCTTCAATTTTTGGGAAGGGGTACATTAGTTTGAGTTCGAGTCCTATATTAGCCATATTTTCAAAAACAAAGGGATGAAAAAATACAAATATCAATACAAGTTTTAGTTGTTTACTTCAGGGGGCTTTCCGCATTACTTTAGTGCAATGTAATTATAGAATCCTTAATACTGTTTTAGCAAAAAAATATTTTAGGTTGATGCAAGATTCGAACCCGCGCTTGATAAAATGTTTCCCGACCATGCTTCCTTTTAGCCTTACGTCTTATCCACTCCGCTATGTTTCTTTATTGTTTGTACAAATAACTAAAACTTTTCTAAAAATTGCCACGAGAATACCAGAAATGCTGATCTTCCTTATTAATGGACTCGGCGAACCCGTGACACGTCCAACCTAGTTGTTTGACTATACCATTATATACTCGAATGCAAAAGAAAGTGTGCATGCATATTTGATTTGGGGCATTCTTATTGATGAAATTTGACTTGTCTGGTACACATGTATCAGAAGTTCCATGAACCCTTCTCCTTGATAATGATGGTAATAGTGATAAATTCAACAAGATAATGTTCATTTATTATGCTCCCCCATAGTTTGTTTGTCTGTCACTTTTTTGTCCGGAGCATGTCTCTTGAACTTTACACTATAAGTTGATGCAGTGATGAAGGAAGACGGGGATGTTATGCACAAAAACTTAATAACTCTTCCAATATTGAATTATCTCCCTTTTTAGCTCACCTGAGCAGTGTTCAAGGTGATTTTTTGGTCAGTCTTTGTCCGTCATCGTGCATCGTTTGTCAACAATTTTTCCAAACATCTTTTAAAACACTTATCTGATTGGAACCAAACTTCACAGGAATGTTTCTTGGGTCAAGCTCTTTCAAATTAGTTCAGCAGCCATGTTCACGAGAACCGTAACTCTCATCTCCCAATATTGAATTATCTCCTTTTTAGCTCGTCTGTTTCGAAGAAACTACACGCTATTGTCATATTGGTATCTCTCAGGCGTCTGCCTTGTCGTCCTCATCCGCAATCTCAACGTTGGCCATATTTTTATGCCCCCGCATAACTTAGTCGGGGGGAATATTGTTTTTGGTCTGTTTGTCTGTATACAACCTTGGCCACAACTTTTGAACAACATGTGATTTAGACTTTATATTTGGTATGTGTACTCAACTAAAGAAGCTCTTGAGGTCAGTACAACTTTGGTTGTGTCTGACAACGGTCAAGGTCATTTAGAGGTGAAATCGGGTGGAAAGTGAGATAACTCATTCTATATTATTTCAAGTGAATAGGGAGATAACTCGTCCTAACTGGCCATAACTCTTTGATCATGTGATTAATGTTAAATTTAGAAATAAGTCCTCAATATTACTTTTGACAAACCTTGTTATGACGACGACATCAATATGACGTCATGATGCTATGGTGATGCATTTGAATAAGCTAGAAAAAGCTTGTTTCTCTGTACCTTTTCATCACAACAAGTAGTACAATTATAACCTGCTGTATGAATACATTGCAGTGACAAAATGCCTCGGGGGCATTTGTCACTTTCTGTGACAGCATTCTTGTTTAGAACTACATGTTATACACTAATTACACTTTATATTCGGTATGTTTATTGTCCAATTTTTCTGACCTGTTGGAGTTATTTTTTAGAACAGAATAGTTCATAATTGTAAAAGGATAACAGGGTAACATCGGATCTATATAGTCGTACACTTTCCAACTTGGAGATAAGTATGATCCTCGTGCAGCACGAGACCGCTGCGCTAACTTTACTACTATCTTATTCTTTCCCAATAAATGCAATTATATACTAAAACTATTATTATACCCCCAACACTTTGTGGTGGGGGCTATATAGGAAATGCCTTGTCCGTCCGTCGGTCCGTCGCATTTTTTCGGGACATTTGCCTTTTTCTTGAAAACTATATACAATACCATTTTCAAACTTGGTATATATTATCAGTGTTATATGGGGACACTCAGTGACAGGTTTCATAACTCTTGCACAAAATTTGACAGAATTATGCCCATTTATAACTACATTTTGTTCCTTAATATGCACATCTGGTGGAAAGGGAGATAACTCATCCTATATTATGTCAAGTGAATAGGAAGGGAGATAACTCATCCCAACTGGCCATAACACTCTGATCATGTGATCATTTCTAAATTTAGAAATAATTCCTCAATATGACATATGACAAACCTTGTTATGACAACGTCATCATGACATCATGATGCTATGGTGATGTCATGATGACATCATGATGCTATGGTGATGATGCATTTGAAAAATCTAGAAAAAGCTTGTTTCTTTGTACATTTCAATCACAACAACAACAAGGAGTACAATTATAACCTGCTGTATGATTTTACATGAAAGCCAAATGAATACACTGCAGTGACAAAACACCTCGGGGGCATTTGTCACTTTCTGTTTCAACTTGGCCATAACTTTTTGATTACTTAAGATAGATACTTTATATTTGGTATGTGCATTCACCTCAAGAAGCTCTTGACTTCAATACAATTTGAGTCATGTCCGACAAAGGTAAAGGTCATTTAGCGGTTACTCTGGTGGAAAGGCAGATAACTAATCCTATATTATTTCCAGTGACTAAGAAGTGAGTAGGAAGGGAGATAACTCATCCTACGTAACCGGGTGGTAGTTACGTTCAGGTAATGGGACGAATAAATAACTTCCGGTTTAGTTTTGTAGAGTGATTTCCCTTTTCTGTTGTGAATTTTTTTCCTTAGAGTAGTTTTGTCTCGATTATAAAATGTGATTATTTGATTTTCTCTGGATTAGTTCAGTGTTCTTTTTCCAGGATCTGGTATGTCACTTTCTTACGTTATATGAAGTCGCGTATTTTTCCACGAGCATTGTCTTGGAATCAGGCGCGATTTGGTATGTCATTTTCTAACGTTGTATGAATTCGCGTCTTTTTTCCACGTGCGTTATATTGGGATTAACGATATATTAGTAATATCAATTAAACAAACAAAACGTTATATTACGTTATATTGGCGCCTTGTGACAGGGAGGTTTCCTGTGGGGGTATCAATCACCTTTAGTGATAGTTCTAGTTTCCATTGCAAACAGGTTTGAGCCAGATCAGACTCCGGGTAATACTCAGATTAAGAATGTACTAAAAAATTCTAAAAGTAAATTTCCACAGTTTAGCGCATTGCATTTGCGCTTAAACGGGAAAGAATAAAATATCTTCTACTGTACAATACGCACAAAAATTACATCTATCCGTATCTAACTGGATGTAGAGAAAACTCGTCCCTTTTAAAGTTTTAGAATGTTCCAATCTAAAAATAACTCCGACAGGTCAGAAAAAAACTTGGGCCATGTGAAGCTAAGGTCAATGTCATTCAGAGGTAAATTAGACTTGGTTTAATATAGGCAATAGCTTGGGAACTGCATGTAATAGACTTTATATTAGGCATTTGTATTCAACTGAAGAAGCTCTTCAGTTCCAACTCAATAAGGATCACGTCAAGGTCAATTAGAGGTCAAATAGGATTAATTTAAAGTCTCATAACTCTGAAACATGTAGACTTTATATTTGGCATGTCTGCTCAACACAAGCTCTTGAGTTCAGTATAAGTTTGGTCATGGCAGAAAAAATTAACAAAAGTCAAGGTTATTTAGAGGTCAAATAGGTTGAATTTGCCATAACTTTAGAACATGTTATACATGCTTGACGTTTTGGATGTGTACTTAACCCAAAAAGCCTTTGAGCTCGGTACAACTTTGGTCAAGGTCATTTACAGGTCAAATTTGAATTTTCCATAACTCTGAAACATGTGATAGACACTTATTATTTGGCATGTCTACTTGACAAAAGAAGCTCCTTAGCTCAGTACAAGTTTGGTCATGGCAGACAAAGGTCATGGTTATCTAGAGGTAAAATAGGTTGAATTTAGTATTAGCTATAACTTTGGAACTGCATGTGATAGCGACTTCACATTTTGCATGTGTACTCAACGCAAGTAGCTCTTGAGCTCGGTTCAAGTTTTGTTATGTAAGACAAAGGTCAAGGTCAAGCCCCACAGTGGACAGATAAAGGCAATAAGAATAGCTCACTGTTCCTTCTTAACCCATTACCTCATAAATACGACTTTTTAGCTCACCTGAGCCGAAGGCTCAGGATGAGCTATTTTGATCCCATTCCGTCCGTAGTACGTCGTACGTTCACATTTTCAAACATCTCCTCAGAAACCACTGACCCGATTTCAACCAAACTTTGTCAGAAGCATCAGTGACCAGGGGGAACGAAATCTTGTTCAAAGATTCTGGCTAGAGTTATTCCCTTGCTGTGGGACCAGGTTTTCTAATATGACCATATAGACAACTTTTAATGCATAAGAAATTCTTAAAAAATCTTCTTCTCAGAAACCCAAAGGCCCAGACCTTTGATATTTGGTATGTATCAATTCCTAATGATTTTCTTGCAAGATTGTTCAAACTTTGACCCTGGGGCCAAAAATGGCCCCGCCCTGGGGCTTATCAGTTTCTCTTAGGAAAACCTCTAAAAATCTTCTTCTCTGAAACTGTATGGCCTAGATCATTAATATTTGACATGTAGCTTTGCCTTATGGTCCTCTACCAAGATTGTTCAAATTATGACCCCCGGGTCAAAATTGGCCCCGCCCCTGGGCTTATCAGTTTTACATAGACTTTTTTAGCTCACCTGAGCACAAAGTGCTCAAGGTGAGCTATTGTGATCGGTCGCCGTCCGTCGTTTGTCGGTGTCGTCTGTTCACAATTTGTTTCAAATAACTTCTTCTCTGAAACCAATGGCCCAATTTTAACAAAACTTGGTCAGATACATACAGTAGTTGTGAGCTTCAAAATTTGTTAAAAAAAAGTGGGTTGGGCCATCGGTCTTGTTGCCATGGCAACCATGCACAATATCTAAAAAAATCTTCTCAAGAACGACTGCTCCGATTTACATTTGGTTTTCACCAAAATGTTTCTCAGTTAATATACTTTCAAAGTTGTTAAAAGATTTTTGATCCGTCAAAAACATGGCCGCCAGAGGGCGTGGTCTATTTACGTAATATTGACAACTATAGTTAAAACTTTTAACATCTTGTCAATAACTATAAGTCCTAGGACATCCAAATTTCACATGTAGCATCATGTTGTGAACCTTAATCAAGATTGTTCAAATAATGACCCCCCCGTCAAAAATGGCCCGGCCCGGGGCTTATCAGTTTTTCATAGGAAAACCTTTAAAACTCTTCTTCTCTAAAAGTTTAAACTGTATGGCCTAGACCTTTTATATTTGTCATGTAGCTTTGCCATATGGACCTGTACTAAGATTGTTCAAATCATGACCCCAGGGTCAAAAATGGCCACGCCCCGGGCTTATCAGTTACATGGACTTATATAGGAAAACCTTTAAAAATCTTCTTCTCTGAAACCGTAAGGCCCAGACCTTTTATATTTGGCATCTAGCTTTGTCTCATGGTCCTCTACCAAGATTGTTCAAATCATGACCCCTGGATCAAAAATGGCCCGCCCCGGGGCTTATCAGTTTTACATAGACTTATATAGGGATAAACCTTTAAAAATCTTCTTCTCTGAAACCCTTAGACCCAGACCTTTTATATTTAGCATCTAGTTTTGCCTTATGGTTCTCTACCAAAATTGTTCAAATCATGACCTCCGGAGCTAATCAGTTTTACATAGACTAAAGTCACTTATATTGGAATAAACCTTTAAAACTCTTCTTCTCTGAAACCCTAGCCCAGACCTTTTATATTTGTCATCTAGCTTTGCTTTATGGTCCTCTACCAAGATTGTTCAAATCATGACCTCTGGGTAAAAAATGGCCCCGCCCCGGGGCTTA
This sequence comes from Gari tellinella, assembly GCA_922989275.2. Classification (NCBI taxonomy): domain Eukaryota; kingdom Metazoa; phylum Mollusca; class Bivalvia; order Cardiida; family Psammobiidae; genus Gari; species Gari tellinella. Next base: position 110,876,826 of record OV277856.1, on the reverse strand, counting down.
TCAGTTTTACATAGACTTGTATAGGAAAACCTTTAAAAATATTCTTCTCTGAAACCGTAAGAACCAGACCTTTTATATTTGGCATCTAGCTTTGCCTTATGGTCCTCTACCAAGATTGTTCAAATCATGACCCCGGGGTCAAAAATGGCCACGCCCCGGGGCTTATCAGCTTTACATAGACTTATATTGGAATAAACCTTTAAAACTCTTCTTCTGTGAAGCCCTAAGACCCAGACCTTTTATATTTGGCATCTAGCTTTGCCTTATGGTCCTCTACCAAAATTGTTCAAATCATGACCCTAGGGTCAAAAATGGACCCGCCCCGGGGATTATCAGTTTTACATAGACTTCTACAGGAAAACCTCCGAGTTGTTTCAGTTTCATGCAACAGTCCAAATACATGCAATGACAATCTTCATTATGCATCGAGTATAACACAATAGTTCCTTAGGTGAGCGATTTAGGGCCGCTTGTGGTTCTTGTCATAGGAAAACCTTTAAAAATCTTCTTCTCAGAAACCGTATGGCCTAGATCATTAATATGTTGACATGTAGCTTTGCTTTATGGTCCTCTAACAAGATTGTTCAAATTATGACCATCGGGTCAAAATTGGCCCGCCCCGGGGCTTATCAGTTTTACATTGAATTATTAGCTCACCTGGCACTTAGTGCCAAGGTGAGCTTTTAGGATCGCTTGATGTCCGTCGTCTGTCCGTCCGTCCACAATTGTTCGTTAACACTCTACCAGGTTGAAATCTCATTGGATCTTGATGAAACTTGGCCACAATGTTTGCCTCAATGATATCTAGGTCAAGTTCGAATGTGGGTCATGTCCGGTCAAAAACTAGGTCACTAGGTCAAATTATCGAAAAACCTTGTTAACACTCTAGAGGCTACAAATTGCATTGGATCTTCATGAAACTTCATCAATATGATTGCCCCAATGAAATCTAGGCCAAGTTCGAATGTGGGTCATGTCCGGTCAAAAACTAGGTCACTAGGTCAAATCTTCGAAAAACCTTGTTAACACTAGACTACAAATTTCATTGGATCTTCATGACACTTCATCAAAATGTTTTCCTCAATGAAATCTAGGTTAAGTTCGAATGTGGGTCATGTCCGGTAAAAAACTAGGTCACTAGGTCAAATTATCGAAAAACCTTGTTAACACTCTAGAGGCTACTAATTCCATTTGATCATCATGAAACTTCATCAATATGATTGCCTCAATGAAATCTAGGCCAAGTTCGAATGTGGGTCATGTCCGGTCAAAAACTAGGTCACTAGGTCAAATCATCGAAAAACCTTGTTAACACTCTAGAGACTACAAATTTCATTTGATCTTCATGAAACTTCATCAAAATGTTTGCCTCAATGAAATCTAGATCATGTTCGAATGTGGGTCTTGTCTGGTCAAAAACTAGGTCACTAGGTCAAATTATCGAAAAACCTTGTTAACACTCTAGAGGCTACAAATTTCATTTGATCTTCATGAAACTTCATCAATATGATTGCCTTAATGAAATCTAGGCCAAGTTTGAATGTGGGTCATGTCCGGTCAAAAACTAGGTCACTAGGTCAAATCATCGAAAAACCTCGTTAACACTATAGAGACTACAAAATTCATTGAATCTTCATGAAACTTGAACAAACTGTTTGTCTCATTGAAATCGAGGTCAAGTTAGAATGAGGGTCATGCCCGGTCAAAAACCAGGTCACACGGTGTACATGGTTACATGGTTACCAGGTGAACGATTTAGGGCCATAGTGGCCCTTGTATAGGAAAACCCTTAAAAATTGTCTTCTCTGAAACTGTAAGGCCCAGGGGCTCGTCTTACTAAACATCGTAACTTTAATATTTGACATATAGCTTTGCCTTGTGGTTCTCTACCAAGATTGTTCAAATTATGACCCCCAGGCCAAAAAAGGCCCCGCCCTCGGGCTTATCAGATTTTCATAGGAAAACCTTTAAAAATCGTCTACTCTGAAACCGTAAGGCCCAGATCATTTATATTTGGCATGCAGCTTTGCCTTATAGTCCTCTACCAAAGTTGTACAAATTATGACCCCCGGGTCAAAATTGGCCCCGCCCCGGGGCTTATCAGTTTTACATAGACTTATATAGCAAAACCTTTACTGTAAGGCCAATATCTTTAATATTTTACATATAGCTTTTCCTTGTGGTCCTCTACCAAGACTGTTCAAATTTTGACCCCGGGGCCAAAAATGGCCCCGCCCTGGGGCTTATCAGTTTTTACCTCACCTGAGCACGAGCTTTTGTGGTCAGTCAATGTCCGTCTTCGTGCGTCGTGCATCAACAATTTCTTCAAACATCTTCTCCAAAACCACTTGCCTGATTGCAACCAAACTTCACAGGAATGTTCCTTGGATTAAGCTCTTTCAAAGTTGTTCAAAGAATTTGAAACCATGCAGAACTCTGGTTGCTATGGCAACCAAAGTGAAAAAATAAGGAAATCTTAAAAAATCTTCTTGTCACAAACCACAAGAGCCAGATCTTAGATATTTGGCACATGTCATTACCTATAGGTCCTCTATCAAAGTTGTTCAAATTTTGCCCCTGGGGTCAAAATTGGCCCAGCCCCGGGGGTCAACGTTTTACATAGAGTTATATAGTGAAATGTTCAAACATCTTTTTCTCAGAAACCAATATGTCCAGAGCTTTGATATTTAGCATGGTATGACTTCTAGAGGTGTTTGACTTATATTGTTGAATTGGTTCCGGTCCTTTGCATATCTGGGTCACCGGAGCTAAAAATAGATTTTTTTCCATGAGAACTTAAAAAATCTTCTCGTCTGAAACCATAGTACACTGAGCTTAGATATTTTGCACATAGTATCGTCTACAGATCCTCTATCAAAGTTGTTCAAATTTTGTCCCTGGGGTCAAAATTGGCCCCGCCCCGGGGATCACAGTTTTACATAGAGTTATATAGTGAAATGTTCAAACATCTTTTTCTCTGGAACCAATATGACCAGAGCTTTGATATTTGGCATGGTATAACTTCTAGAAGTCCTTCACACATATTGTTGAATTGGTTATGGTCTGTTGCATATCTGGGTCACCGGAGCTAAAAATAGATTTTTTCAATGAAAACTTTGGATCATCGTTTACAGGTCCTCTATCTTAGTTGTTCAAATTTTGCCCCTGGGGTCAAAATTGGCCCCGTCATAGGGGTCACCTTTTACAAATCTTCTTTTCTGAAATCACGTGACCCATCCTAGTGTTACCATGGTCAGGTGAGCGATCAAGGGCCATTCTGGCCCTCTTGTTCATAGGAAAACATTTAAAAATCTTCTTCTCAGAAACCGTATGGCCTAGATCATTAATATTTGACATGTAGCTTTGCCTTATGGTCCTCTACCAAGATTGTTCAAATTATGACCCCGGGTCAGAAATGGCCCGCCCCGGGGCTTATCAGTTTTACATTGAATTATATAGGAAAACCGTTAAAAATTGTCTTCTCTGAAACTGTAAGGCCCAGGTCTTTAATATTTGACATATAGCTTTACCTTGTGGTCCTCTACCAAGATTGTTAAAATTATGACCCGGGCCAAAAAAGGCCCCGCCCTCGGACTTAATATTTGACTTGTGGTCCTCTACCAAGGTTGTTCAAATTATGACCCCAGGCCAAAAATGGCCCCGCCCTCAGGCTAATTAGTTTTTCATAGGAAAACCTTTAAAAAATCTTCTTGTCTGAACCCGTAAGGCCCAGATCATTTATATTTTACATGTAGCTTTGTCCCTATATGGTCCTCTACCAAGATTGTTCAAATTATGACCCCTGGATCAAATTTGGCCCCGCCCCGGGGCTTATCAGCTATATTAAAATGTTGTCTTGCCCAGTCAGCTTCTATGGTACAATGTCTCAGGTGAGCGAAATGTGGCCCTATGGGCCTCTTGTTACGTCTTTCATTTACTCCTCCACTGAAGAAAATACTTTCAATTTATACAATCTTGAAGATGTATAATGATAAATATTTTCTATATTCTAGTTGGTCTAAGCTTAAAGCAGGCTGAAAGTAAAGCACATTCTGCTTTACTTTCAAACTGCTTTAAGTTGTCACCTGTCTTCAAAGCTAGAAACATGATATGAGGTAATGGGTCATCTATTAGGATAACAAAACAGACGCGCATTGGCAACCGCTTGCTGTTCTCAAAGTGCTCAAGGTGAGCTTTTGTGATCAGTCTTTGTCTGTCGTGTGTCAACAATTTCTTCAAAGATCTACAAAACCACTTGCCAGATTGCAATCAATCTTCAGAGGAATGTTTCTTTAAACAAGCTCTTCTAAATAAATAATTTGAAACAATGCAGAACCATGACAACCAAAGTGAAAAAATAAGGACACTTAAAAAATCTTGTCAAAAACCACAAGGGCCAGAGCTTAGATATTTGGTACCTAGCATCATTTATAGGTCCTCAAATGTGTACAAATTTTGTTCTGGGGTCAAAATTGGTCCTGCCCCGGGGGTCACTGTTTTACAAAGTTATATAGTGAAATGTTCAACCATCTTGTTCTCTGAAACCAATATGGCTAGAGCTTTGATACTTGGCATGATGCAACTACTAGATATCCGTAACAAATCATTGAATTTGTTCCGGTCTGTTGAATAAATAGCTGGGTCACCGTAGCTAAAAACAGATATTTTCAATGAAAATGTGTAAATCTTTTTGTCTGAAGTGAAACCATAGTACACTGAGCTTGGATATTTTGCACATAGCATCATCTACTGTAGCGTGTAAGTACTGCATTGGAGTCCAACAACGTTAACCGATGCAAACAACCCTTATAGTATGACATCTAAAATTCCTCAATACTATATATAATAATAATAATTCATTGCACCCATGTTTATTAGCTCACCTGGCACGTAGTGCCAAGGTGAGCTATTTTGATCGTCCTCTGTCCGTCCGTTCGTCGTCAACACTTTCTTTAAACGACATCTCCGAAACTACTGGATAGATTTCTACCAAACTTGGCCTGAATGATCCTTATATGATCCTCTTTCAAAGTTGTTCAAACATTTCCGGTCCGTTGCATATCTAGGTCACAGGAGCTAAAAATAGATTTTTTCAATGAAAACTTAAAACATCTTCTTGTCTGAAACCACAGTACCCTGAGCTTAGATATTTGGCATAAAGCATCATCTACAGATCCTCTATCAAGTTTATTCAAATTATGCCCTTTGGGTCAAAACTGCCAAGGCCCTAGGGGTCGCAGTTTTACGTAGTGTTATATAGTGAAATCGTCTTCTCTGAAACTATTATGACCAGAGCTTTGCTATTTAGCATAGTGACACTTTTAGATGATCTTGACCAATATTGCTGAAATGGTTCAGGTCTGTTGCATATCTGGGTCACATTAGCTAACAAATATTTTTTTTACATTGAAAAGTCTTCCTGTCTGAAACCACCCATGTACAAAATATTTGACTGAACGCTTAATTTTTAAGTTCATCAGCAAGATTTTTGAAATTATGTCTCTAAGGTAAAAAATGATCCCACCCCAGGGGTCATGTGACCCTTGTGTTGGTTTTTTCAGGTGAGCGATATTTAGGCCCGCATGGGCCTCTTGTTTACTTTTCAAGGGTACAAACAAATTATTAACGAATATGAAAAAACCCCGCAAAAGTGTACTAATCAACTGACAAGCATCAATTTTACCGCATATAAGAATAAGATTTAGCTGCTTAGATGTAAGCTGCTTTGTCCGATACATTTAAGTATCGCTAAAGGTTGGTTTATTGAAGAGAAATTAACTCAGGACTGTTCGCTGTTGGTATTATACTCTTATGGACGCCATACTGGAATTCCCATCTGTCAAGGCACATTACCTCTGAGGCCGTTTGTGTTGATGGCCAACAATGGCATGCAAACAGGTCGTTTTTGGTTAAATTGTTACGTTTGGATGCCATCGATACGGTAACTTCAAACATGCTACTGATCCTCTATCAAGTATTCATATTATGTCCCTGGGGGTCAAACATTGCCCAGATAAGGGGTTCGGTTTTATAGTTATAAAGTGAAATCTTCAAACATCTTCTCAAAAACACAGGGGCCAGAGCTTAGATATTTGGCAGATAGCATTATCTACTGCTTCTCTATCAAGAGTATTCATTTTATGTCCCTTGGGTCAAAAATGACACCGCCCGGGGTCACAGTTTAAATGAGCTTTACAGTTATATTGGGAAATCTTCAAACAACTTTTTTTTAGCTCGCCAGATCACAAAGTGCTCAAGGTGAGCTCTGTCCTTCCGTCCATCAACAATTGCAAATGACTTTTCTGAAACGGATAGCCCTAGTGACCAGTGTAATCAACTTGGGTCAGATACATGCTGTTGGTTTGAGCTTCAAATGTTGTTAAAATAAAGTTGGTGGGGCCAATGGCCTTGTTGCCATGGCAACCGTGCACAATATCAAGAAAAATCTCCGAAATCACGGGTCTGATTTTCGATGTGTTTTTCACCAAAATGTTTCTCTATGGATAGACTTCAAACATTGTTCAAAGAATTAAGATCTGTCATAAAGCATGGCTTCCAGAGGGTAAGGTCATTTTCCCTGTTCAAAAATATCAAATTAAAAGGTTAAAACCTTATAGAAGTAATATTTTTGGCTTCTTTAGCTCACCTGAGCCAAAGGCTCAAGGTGAGCTATTGGGATGGCCCTGTGTCCGCCGTGGTGCGTCGTAAGTCATGCGTTGTCCGTCGTTAACAATTGCTTCAAAAGACATCTCATCCTATACCGCTTGACAGAGTTCAACCAAACTTTACAGGAATGTTCCTCGGGTCAAGCTCTTTCAAATTTGTTCAATGAATTATAAACAATGTAGAACTCTGGTTGCCATGGCAACCAAAGTGAAAAAATAAGGAAATCTTGAAAAATCTTCTTGTCTGAAATTACAAGGTCCAGAGCTTAGATATTTGGCACATAGCATCATCTACAGGTCCTCTATCAAGTTTGTTAAAAATTATGCCCCTGGTGTCAAAATTGGCCCCGCCCTGGGGGTCATAGTTTTACATAGAGTTATATAGTGAAAATTTCAAATTTCTTCTTCTCTGAAACTAACATGGCCAGAGCTTTGATATTTGACATGGTAACACTTCAAGATGTCCTATACCAATATTGTTCAAATGGTTTTAGTCGGTTGCATATCTAGGTTTCAGGAGCTAAAAATAGATTATTTCTATAAAAACTTAAAACACTTCTTGTCAATAACTACAAGAGCCAGAGCTTAGATTTGGCACATAGCAAAGGCTCGCAACATATGATTTTATCCAACTCTTTCAATAAATTCACGACTGAACACACACTCATTCAATATCCTCTATATCTCTATTTTGTCAGTTATTCTCAGGTGATCGAAATATGCCCCATGGGGCTCTTGTTTCTTTTGACATTTTGTCAGTGTGGTGTCCTTAATAAAGTTTAGGTCATACTGGAATATATGTCATGTCGGTCATAAAGTAGGTCAGAAGGTCAAATCGCCAAAAAAGCTTTTTGTCACTCCAGAGGCTATATTAGCAAAATCTTTTAAGTCCCAACATAACTGTCAAATTGCCAAAATCGCGCAATTTTAAACCTGAAAATGTATGCACATTCGTATTCTAAACCTATAAAAGAAATAAGCCCCGGTGATAAAGGAAGCAACATTGCTAAAAAAAACGTGAAATTGGGGGAAACAAGTCAAATTTTAAAATCTGTTATGTTGACATTTGATTGAAGACTATTTATCACGGAAATGTTTTAGCTTTGTTCGGCTTTGACATTTCACATTGTACATGTTTATGAATTATTACAGCGCTTCATATTAACAGGGGTGTGATTAGCCTGACAGCTGAAGGGCTGAAAATAATTTGGCCGGGGGTTTCGGGGGCCGCTAAGGCCCCGAATGGGTACCAAGGGTAATGCTCTGGTGGGGGATAATAGGGGGCGAAGCCCCCTTAAAAATGTCATTTTCAGCATTTCTGAAGGTATTTTGCGGGCTCTTGTGATTGATTTAAGAGCTCTAAAGGATGCATAAGTGAAGATTAAAAAGCAAAATTAGAACTTTTATAAGAACAATTTCATAATCTAACGAGGGTGAGGAATGACTGACTAGATTTTAATCATGAAACAGTAAAGATGCCTGTAGTAACACATTACTGACTGCAGGCATGCATCTTCTTTTCTGTTTCATAATTAAATTTCAATCTGATATTTTCAGTGTCAATGCCATGGAGTCAAAAGCTGTTGGCCATCTTGACTATGAAAAGTTTGTCTTGTGTCTCAACTCTTAACAACTATATGCATTTTGAAGGTCTGAAACTGTGCTCATATGAATAGCTGTTTGGAAGTGACAAGCAACAGAAACTGCATTTTCTTGGTTACAATGTTGTCCAATGATTGAAGAAAAACAGCATAGCCATTATTTCAATTTGATGTTATACAGATGATGCAACAGGCTTTGAGCAAACTCTTTTCAAACTAAAAGATAAAGCGTTTTGCTTTTACCAAGGCCCCCGAAAATGCGAGTTTCTTGTTAGATCCATGGATGAGTTAGATCCAAGGGTGGAAAAAATATGGGATGGGAGATTATTATTATTATTGTCTTATAAAGCTGTATATATACTCAGCCAAAAAAGAAAGTACCCATTGTATATTTCTATCTACATGTATATACATGTACTAGGAACTGAAATATTTTCTGACTATTCTTTTTATCTGGATTGAAGAACATTTCCTTAGTGACGTTCTGTGAAAAATTGAAGTCGACACGATATTTTTTTTATTGTAAAATATTGAGCGAAATGACATAGGGGTGGATTTCAAAAATGACACTTTCTTTGATAAGACTGGGTTCACAAACAAGAAAGGTTTAATTTCATTTTGAATGTGGTATAAGCACCCAAATTAGGCTGTAAGTATTGAATTCGGAGTCATTATATTTTGTCCAATACATGTCATGAATCGGCGGCGAACGCTGTTGACGTAACGCTGTATTTAAACGCTGTAATAATGACGCAGGAAAATTGTTCAATTTAACTTGTAACGCTGATGCAAAATCAGTTACCGTGTTGATTGTGTGATTTGTTCCAACACGACGTCCTATTTCCTCCTACATGTGTTCTATAGGATTTAAATCGGGGTTATTTTCAGGCCAGTTTAATATACGCAGCAAAAAAGTAAGTTGCCCACTTGTTAACTTTTACTATACATTCAGTAAATTTTCAAGCTCCACATCTTTGAAAGTACTTTATCAACTTCAGTTTTGTTTGAGGTTTTAAAGGCCCATATGATCGCCAATGTATTCCAGTAAAAACATTCAGGTTAAATGACACAAGCAACGAAAATTAAACACTTAAAATTTGTTCTTATTTCAATGCAAAGGGAGGTAATTTGATATTACAAGACTTTCTAGTCTCAATAACGCCGTGAATATTGTCATGAATGAAAGGCTAATGTGATTTTATTTTCTTTCAGAAAAAGTTCTAGCTGCTGAATATGAGTATAATTGTTTCGAATCCATGGAACAAAAATTCTAAGCAAAAATGCTGTTTTCAGAAAAAGAGTTATGGATCTTTTATTTTCAATACAATGTGCAAGTTAGTTAACCACAATGATTTCATGTCGCCTGCTTCTTTCTATGAAATAAAATTCAAATACAGTTTATGAATAAGACGCTGATACTTTAGAATACAAAAGTGGGTACTTTCTTTTTTGGCTGAGTATATAAGATCGAGTTTGTATCATTGAAGTTGACATTTAAAGATTATTATTATTATTACTATTATCATTAATATTATTGTCTCATAAAGCTGTATTCATGTATATAATACAAAAATATAGAAGACTGACAAGAGAAAACCCGGCTGGAATGTTACTATCATTGACTAGTTTCGTCCTTGTTTGGACTCATCAGAATAAATGAGATGTACCATTGTGGCATCTCACTTTTATACCTGAGGGTTGCTACCATGTGACATTTGTTTGGCATCATGGTTTCTAAGCATGTGTTATTTACATGTATATAAGATAGAGTTTGTATCATTGAATTTGACACTTAAAAATTATAACAAATATTTCTCATAAATGCATTACCATAGAGATTAATACCTACGTGTAGACTTGTGTATTGATAATGTGTCATACATGGTCCCTGGTTATAGTAAAGTGTTGAGAGTGTATATGCCTACTATGATAGATACTTAAAGCCATTTTCACAGAATACAACCAAAGCAGTTCTGTCCAATTCTGTTTCGACACCTGTTTCAAAATTAAAATAGACCTTTACGAGTATGTGGGTCTATGAATACAATCCAATGCTTCCGTTCCTTGTAACAATATCATATTGTAAAGGGGGTGGTGGACTGATCCCCCAACTTTTCTAACCCACTTAACAAAAAATTGGCATAGGTTACTCTATATACTCGTATAAGAACAATTATTAAAATTATTATAACTATAATGCCAAATGTGTACAGGCCATTTTATAAAAAATTGACATTTAAAGGCATGAAGTGTGAAAGGGTGGGGATAGGCATTTCATTTATCCTAATGAAAATAGCCCCCCCCTCTCAGCTCGATAGATTTATTCATAAAGTAAAGCACTCACCTGTCCATGTCCCATAAATGATTTCTAACTAGATTTATAGTTCTTTTATTACAAATGCATTGTTACATTGATATAGCCACTACTCAACACATGGGTATATGATTATAATTTAAAGCTCCCCTTCCTTATGACATTATTGTGAAGGGGAAGGGGTCAGACACCATTGCCCCTCTTCCCAAAATATGTTGACAATGGGTAACCCTATATACTATATGCAAAAAGATTTCTTTATTATTATGTGTACAGGCCATTCTAAAGTTTGGGATACTTAATAATGGCATGAAGTTTGAGAGGGGTGGGATAGGTATTTCATTTATCCTAATGAAAATACCTCCCCTCTCTGCTCGAAGTTTATTAAATAAAGCACTCATCTCTGTGTCAAGTCTGTGTATTTAATTATACATGAGTTCTTGATAAATTAGTTCTAACTAGATCTATATATTTTTATGAAATCCATGCAAAGTTCTTCCTATTGCTGGTCAAAATCAACAGACTGATTATTTTGCCTGGGGGTTGGGGTCTTCTCCAAAAGTTTGCATTGTTTAGGTCATGCAGATTGATCTCGCCGCTACCATGGTCATTCAATGTTAAATACATTTTAGATATTCATGGGTTTAGGCTATTTGTATAAAAAGTATAGGTGGGCCGTTTTGATCCGGGGTCGTTTTGACCCGAGGGCGTTACGATCTGGTACCGACGTCTCGACTCGCTGGCCGTTGGTCTTAACGAAAAAAAAAACCAATATCGTAATCAAACCCCTTTTAAATTTGCTAACCTTGTTATTTTAGGAAGTTGTCATATTATTTACAATCTATTAACATCGTTCAAACATCAAAACAGAAAGTCTTGTAGTCTTGTAGCTAAGACCCCAATTGGTCTGACTATCTCTCTGGTACAACTTTGTAAATATAACTCGCAGGTAATTTGAAACTTTTTGTGTGCACATTTACAAGGTTGAACAGTCTTAAATATCAAATCGCTTTGATTCAATAACGAAATTATCTAGGGCTCCTAATTTAAGAGTGTTCTTCGGTCTTGGTAGTGAGGATCCTCTGTTAACACACTTAACAGCAAGTCTTTATCGAATTCGTAGATCCCTGTATCTCTGCATAGTCTGGTGCGTATTTGTTCTCTAATGTTCTCATATCGAGTACAATCTTCTATATAGTGTTCAACAGTTTCAGGATCTCCACATTGACATAATGGAGAAGCACCAAGGCCTACTTTGTGTCTGTAGTAGTTGAGGTTACAGTAACCTGTTCTCAGCTGATGTATTACCTTCTCTGATCTCAAATACTTTGTATGTATGTCTTTAGTTGCTACTTCCGGTTTTATATAAAAAAAGGTGTCTTCCTTTGTCAGATAACTCCCATCTCCTCTGCCACTTCATCAACATGATTTTCTTGCTGCTGTCCTGATATCTGTTGATGTAGTGATACTGGTGCTGTCTTCCATGTTTTCTGCTTCCAGTGCGGCTTCTTTAGCAAGTGCGTCAGCTGTTTCGTTTCCAGCTGTGTCCGCATGACCAGGAGTCCAACATAAGTCAACTATGACATCTTTGTCTTCCAGTTGGCAAATTAGGTTTTTGGTTTCCATCACTGTAGTCTTGTAGTTATTAGAGTCCCATCCAAGGTGTAGGATTCCTATTGCGCTCTGGCTGTCCGAAAAAATACGGACATGATCAATTTTAAGCCTCTGGATCTCTTCAATGCAATATTTCAAGGTTATATTGATTGCGACTAAATCTCCAAGTAAGATTGATGCCTTTTTTTTTTACACTGGCTGCTTTAATTTAACACCTTCTTCTTGCCTTGGTACATACACATATGACCCTGCGCTACATGGCCCCGGATTTCCACGGCATGACCCGTCTGTAAAGGCTATAATTGTAGCTGGTCCCGTCGCTTGGATCTGTGTGTTTATTAACGACCTTGCTTTTTCTTCTTGTACATTAGTTCTTGATTTAGAGGAACCGAGAGTTTTCCAATAATCCGGTGGTCTTCTTGATGGTTGGAGACCTTCAGTATAGGAGAACTGTTGTTCCATATTGTGAAAACACAATCCTGTATTAGACTGCATATCCGAGATCTGTGTCCACATAAGTCCTAATGGTGAAAGGTATTTTTCTGGCGTTTTGTCGTTCATGTTGCACCACTTATCAAACGTCTTCTTTATAATAGACTCATCATCTTTGCTGATAATCTTTTCCATTTCCCTAACTTCTAATAATTCTTATCTCCTTAAATCAATTGGCATAATTCCTGCTTCAACCTCTGGTGCCTCTAATCCTGCAGTTAGGGGAAGTCCTAGTGCTATGGCTAGACCCTTTCTTTGTATCTTGTCCAAAGAGGAGCAGTCTCCTACCTGCCAAACTGATGAAGCATATTCCATTTGAGGGACAACTAGATTTTTATATAGTTTCACCAAATTACTTGTGCTAATTTTTTCCGTTTTGGCTACCATTGACAGGGAGTTGATAGCTTTATATGCCTTCCTTTCTACATATCTAGCATGGTCTTGAAAGCTTAGTTGTTCGTCCAATAGCACACCAAGCAACTTAGGTTTCCTATTTCTTCTCATCTCACTACCATCATATGACCTTGAAGAATTTCAGCACTCCTGGAGAAAACGCAATATTCTGTTTTACTAAAATTGATTTACATCCTCCATTTTTTCATCCAATGCTTGATGTTCTCAAAGTCTTTGAGAAGCGCTTCTATCACCTCATGAACCTGATTCCCAGTTCTCCAAATTGTTCCATCATCAGCGAATTTCACCTTCGAAGCTTCAACTGTGTCGTATATGTCAGAGAGAAATAGGTTGAATAATAATGGTGATAGTACACTTCCTTGAGGTAGACCGAGATCAGTGACGAATTTTCTTCCTTCCTTATGTCCTAAATTACAAAAGGCATTTCTGTCACTCAGAAAATCCTTCAACCACATCCAAATCATTCCTCGTATTCCCATCCTTTTCAGTTTTGTCAACAACCCCACTCTCCAAACTGTGTCATATGCTTTCTCCATGTCAATGAACAAACCAACTGTATTCTGCTTTCTGTTAAACGCATTGTAAATTCCTTGCGTCAATCACAAGAGTGCATCCGATGTTCCTCTGAACTTTCTAAAACCTTCTTGTTCTTTATCCAATAACTTATTATGCTCTGCAAATGAATATAACCTTCTTTCAACAATTTTTTCGAGCACTTTACCAAGACAGCTTGTGAGGCTTATGGGTATGTGCCTGCTTGGTGGTAATCCGTTTTTCCTTGTTTTTTTAAGAACTTAACTTTGGCAATTTTCCATTCCTGTGGGACTTTGTTGGACATCCAGGATGTAGAAAACAGAATACAGATGGCTTGTTGCATTGTCTCTCCTGCTTCAATAATGAGATCGGAACAGATACCATCCTCCCCGGCAGCCTTTCCTTTTTATACGCCCGTCTTCAGACGGGACGTATTATGTCGTGGCGCTGTCTGTCAGTCCGTCTGTCCGTCCGTTAACTTTTTTATGTCCACTCTCTAACTCAAACAAATTTAGTCTAATCCTTTTGAAACTTGGTCAGAACGTGTATGACCATAATATCTCGGTCAAGTTCGATAACCAGCAAGATTGCCCCAGACATTCAAGAGTTATGCCCTTTTTTGTCAAAAACGGGCATATTAGTTTGTCCGCTCTCTAACTCAAACAAATGTTTTTTAATCCTTTTCAAACTTTGTCAGCATGTGTATGACCATAATATCTCGGTCAAGTTCGATAACCAGCAGGATTGCACCAGGCATTCAAGAGTTATGCCCCTTTTTTCGTAAAACACGGGCATATTTTAGTTTGTCCGCTCTATAACTCAAACAAATTTATTTTAATCCTTTTGAAACTTTGTCAGCATGTGTATGACCATAATATCTCGGTCAGGTTCGATAACCAGCAGGATTGCCCCAGACATTCAAGAGTTATGCCCCTTTTTTTGTAAAAAACGGGCATATTTTAGTTTGTCCGCTCTATAACTCAAACACATTTATTTTAATCCTTTTGAAACTTGGTCAGCATGTGTATGACCATAATGTCTCTGTCAAGTTTGATAACAAGCAGGATTGCACCAGGCATTCAAGAGTTATGCCCCTTTTTTCGTAAAAAACGGGCATATTTTAGTTTGTCCGCTCTATAACTCAAACAAATTTATTTCAGGCCTTTTGAAACTTGGTCAGCATGTGTATGACCATAATGTCTCGGTTATATTTCATAACCAGCAAGATTGCCACAGACAGTCAAGAGTTATGTCCCTTTTTTCATCTAAAACGGGCATTTTTTAGTTTGTCCGCTCTCTAACTCAAACAAATTTATTCCAATCCTTTTGAAACTTGGTCAGCATGTGTATTACCATAATGTCTCAGTTATGTTCTATAACCAGCAGGATTGCCCCAGACATTCAAGAGTTATGCCCCTTATTTTGTCAAAAACGGGCATTTTTTAATTTGTCCGCTCTCTAACTCAAATAAATTTATTCCAATCCTTTTGAAACTTTGTCAGCATGTGTATGACCATAATGTCTCGGTCAAGCTTCATAACCAGCAAGATTGCCCCAGACATTCAAGAGTTATGCCCCTTTTATCGTCAAAAACGGGCATTTTTTTGTTTGTAGCTCTCTTTCTCAAACAAATTTATTCCCATCCTTTTGAAACTTGGTCAGCATATGACCCCTAACTTTCAGGGTTCTTCCCCTTTTGTTTTTACCTTGATAGGGTTTTGGTATGACTACATTCTAAGATCGTTTTGACGGGCGTATAATGTGCCCGGCTTGCGGTGCTCTTGTTTAAGTAGTTGGATTGATGCTATGACTTCTTCCAAAGAAATGTTTCTGTTCAGAAAATCTTCAAACGTTACCTCATTCTCAAACTCTCGAAATTCCTCTTCTATTTCCTGAAAATGTGAGTCATCAAACGCTTCCTCTTTTATATGAGAACCGCGGAAAAACGCTTTTTCCAATATCAAACACTTTTCTTGTTGATTAAAAACTGGTACATCTTGATCGTTCATCAATCACTTGACCTTTGCGCAATCCTACGAAATTCTCGAAACCAGTCCGTTAGTCTTATTTGTAAACAAACTCGCTTAAAATATAAACCAACACGATAAGAATTGGACACATTTGGGAAGGATTCTTATAAAGTGGGGCATATGTCAGGCTTCTTACACGCGATTTCACTTAGTTAATTTTTTTTTTATTATGTAATGTTTTATTTCTCAATATACATATACAGACAAATATAAGACACACAATGAAATATTACCATAATACAGCATATATTAGTTTCTTTACAAGTATATTTTCTGTCTATTTATGTATAGCAAGGAATAATTGATGTAAAGTGAAAAAAGAAAAAGTTGCGGAAAAGAGTAGGGAAAAAAAGTTTGAAGAAGAAGAGTGTTTTACTCCATGTGTTTGCAAACTTTGTTTACATGTTATAGGTTCAACTGTAATTTGTCCCACTTGCCGTTATGCTGTTCAACTTTATTTTTTGCCGTTGCTATCGTTCGCTCTATGTTTTCAACCTGTTTTAGATATTTTATAAAATTAACAAATAAGGGAATTGTATTTTCATATTTATTTTTGTAAATGAAATATTTCGCATAAATCAGTATGGTATTTATCAAAGATGAAAAACTACTCCACTCCGTATATCTAAGTGATATTAAAATATAATTTAGATTTAAATTAACTTGTTTTTCGTTTAAATATATTTCTAAACTTGTCCACAGTGCTCTGGAATACTGACATTCACAGAATAGGTGTTTGTTTGATTCTATGTGCATGGCACAAAAGTCACACAAGCTCGAATTTTCTAGTTTGCATTTATACAAAAATTGGTTGTTTGGTATAATTCGCATTATGTATTTGTATTGGAAAGCTCGCATTTTGGTATCGATTAAGGATTTGAAGGGTACTATGTGTACATCCTTCCAGTTGATATCTGTGTTTTCCTTTTCCCATTTAATATGAGGTTTTATTATGGTATTGTTATGTAATTCTTTCAGTTGTTTATTGTACAGTAATTTATTGGTACTATTAGATTGTTGGACTTGTTGCAATAAGTCTTCTCGTATACTTTTATCATTTATGTTGCCTGTTTTCATTTTTTGCTTCCATAGTTTTGGTATGCTTTCCAGTAAAATATAGTATTTAAGGAAGTCTGAGTTTTGAAGGAGGTACTTGGTTTTTACAAATTGAAATGTATAGAACGTTTTGAGTCTGTTGTCGAAAATGTGTTCAATGTATTTGATACCTTTTGAATACCATTCATTATAAAATAGCGTATTATTTTTGTTTTTTTATAAATGAGTTGTTCCATAATATTTGTTTATTTTTTTCTTCAGGCTTGCTTTCGAAATTTATGTTTGACCATGCCTGTATTATGTCTTTTAGAAATATTGGCAGAGAGTTGTATTGATTTTTTGTAGAGTCTTTGTCGTTTATATTGCATTCAAAAATTAATTTCCCTCCTATTTTGGCTAATTTATTAATATATATGTGTTTCCAATCGCCATCATTTTCATTATTTGTCAACCTCTTCACCCATCCTGCTTTAATTGCTTTTATGAATATATTTAAATCAATTAATTTTAGTCCTCCATTTTCGTAATCTTGTATAATTGTTTTTCGACTTATTTTGTCTGGTTTTCCATCCCATAGATAATCGTAGATAGTTGAATTTATTACCTTTATTAGTTCTGGTGTTGGACTTTCTAGAACTGTTAGTGGATATATAAGTTTTGGGAGAGCAAATGTTTTTATTACTGTTATTTTGCCTATAATTGACAAATTATGTTTCTTCCAATTTTTTAAGCAATTTGAAAATTCTTGTATTTTTGGTTTTAAATTCAATTCCTGATATTGGTTTCTGTTGTTTGAAAAAACAATTCCTAATGTATTAGATCTTTCTGATGTCCATGTAAATTCATCTTTTGTGTTATACATTTCAGCTGAGGTTTTTAATGAGCCACATCTTAAAATGACAGATTTTTTATTATTCAATTTAAGCCCAGATATTTTGCTAAAATTATTTAGTTGCTTTATTAAGGCTGCAAAAGTTTTAAAAGACCCATCCATCATAAAGGTTGCATCATCTGCAAAAGCTGTATATTTCATTTCTCTATTATACATATTTATGCCTTGTATATCATTATCTGCTTTAACAGACATATATAAAATTTCTATTGCTAATATAAACAAATACGGTGATAGTGGGCATCCCTGTCGTACTCCTCTTTGTATGTCAAAGAACTCGGACATATATCCATTATTAACCACACAACTTTGTGCATCATGGTAGAACAGTCTTATCCAGTTAATAAAAGAAACACCAAAGTTAAAACGTGCAAGAGTTTTAAAGATAAAGTTATGATCTATACTATCAAATGCCTTTTCAAAATCTGCAAAGAATATAAGCCCTGGTTTATCTTCATCATTTAAATACTCTATTACTTCAAAAATTGTTCGTATGTTTTCACCAATATACCTTCCTTTTAAAAACCCTGTTTGATTATTGTTTATAACATTATGTAAAACCTTTTTCATTCTATTCGCTAGTGTTTTTGTTGCAATTTTGTAATCATTGTTGAGTAAAGTAATTGGTCTCCAATTACCCAGTGATGTTAAATCTTTGTCCTTTTTTGGTAGAAGGGTAATAATACCTTGTTTTTGCATTGTTGTTAAATTATTGTTTTGATAAGAGTAGTTGATTGAATTTATATAATAAGTTTTTTTGCCATTATTCATTCCTTTTAAAGCATTTGAACATTCTGTTTCAGTAATTAACCCTTCACATGATGTTTTCTCGATTTCGTTTAAAACTGATTGACACTTTTTATTTGAAAATATATCCTCGTTCTGTAATGTAGTGACTTTACTGTATAGTCTTTCATAAAAAAGTTTAGTTTCTTCTAAAATTTCTTTTGGTTTGGTTATTGCTCTAGAATTATTTGCTATACGTTTTATAGTTTTCTTTTCAGGGATTTTCTTTTCTAAATTGCTAAAGTATTTTGTATTTTTTTCTGCACCTTCAATCCATTCTGCTTTTGCCCTAAGTAAGATTCCTTTAGTATACTCTTTTGTAATGTCATCTAATTCCGATTTCTTTTCTTTGATTTTATTTAAGATGATTTCATTGTTTATATTATTTGATAATTGTTTTTCTAAATCATCAATGTCATTTTTTAGATTTATTTCTTTTTTTACCGTTTTCTTTTTTTTCATCGAAGTGTACATAATGGTTTCATTTCTTATGGTTCCTTTTATTATTTCCCACAATGTATTAGGATTTGCTTCTTTATTAATGTCTACAATATCTTGAATTGAACGTTTTATTTTATCCTGGTAGTCTTTTTCTAAGATAACACTATTGTTTAATTTAAAATATCCTGGCCCTCGAGGTTGATTATCCACTATTATATTAAAATAAACTAACGAATGATCTGATCGTAAACCAGTTGTAATTTTACATTGTGTTATTGAATTTACTATATTTCACAGTAGCAGAAACAGAACTTATTTCTTGTAAAACAGCAAAAGAAGTCAATAATCCAGAAACAAGCTGATACCATTCAACAGAGAATATACCTTCACAAAACCTACTGAAATAACAACTATATCCAGAGAGAACCAAGACAGTCACTCAAGACCTTCATCCAGACAGGCTACACAGCTGAGAGGAGTTGATCCTTCACTGAAGCCACCAAACAGTTCCCACACAGATGTCTCCACACAGTACAGACCTTGAGGACACCAACCAAACTTGTATTTCATTATGAAAAACTGATATAAACTGACTAGCAAGCAATGTTAACTCTTTTTTTTCATAACCTCATCACCATAGAATCATGATGACGTCATAAGCGTCATCATGACATCATTTCAATGTCATCATAACGTCGTCGTCATAGTTACTCATTGTCAAAAGAAATTGAGCTCTACTTTAGATGTAGAAAGGTCACATGACATTAGGCCCCTCAAAAACAGTACTTCAGTGACCAGATTTTTGTATCAAATTGTGTATCCATTGTGTACCACACTGATGAAGGCCTTTGTAAGGCCGAAACGTTGGTGAATAAAAACAGTCAACACAACACTGCCAGATTGTTTGTTCTGCTAATTTAGAACCTTTTTATAGTATTTTTTGAGGCAGAACCACGCATCCCGCTGGGGATCCAGTCTTGGCAGCAGGATGTCAACTTGTCACTACAGAGGTGTGGGAGGTTTTCTATAGCTCTGCTTATCTCCATGCATCCCACTGGGGATCCACCTAAGCAGGCATCATCCACTCCTTGGATCAAGGAGACCAGCCAGACAATGTTAGCAGGACAGTAAAATACACAGATAATTAAATAGAAGATTCAACAGCTACAAGAACTAGAGCAGACCATTTTAACAATAGATTGAACGCATATCAGTAGATAATACAAAAAAAAATAAAATAGGAAAACTATTCCCTATTGATTAGTTCCTATCTGACAGTCAATAGCATTGAACCAAGTCTTCACAGTAGCAGAAACAGAACTTATTTCTTGTAAAACAGCAAAAGAAGTCAATAATCCAGAAACAAGCTGATACCATTCAACAGAGAATATACCTTCACAAAACCTACTGAAATAACAACTATATCCAGAGAGAACCAAGACAGTCACTCAAGACCTTCATCCAGACAGGATACACAGCTGAGAGGAGTTGATCCTTCACTGAAGCCACCAAACAGTTCCCACACAGATGTCTCCACACAGTACAGACCTTGAGGACACCAACCAAACTTGTATTTCATTATGAAAAACTGATATAAACTGACTAGCAAGCAATGTAAACTCTTTTTTTTCATAACCTCATCACCATAGAATCATGATGACATCATTTCAATGTCATCATAACGTCGTCGTCATAGTTACTCATTGTCAAAAGAAATTGAGCTCTACTTTAGATGTAGAAAGGTCACATGACATTAGGCCCCTCAAAAACAGTACTTCAGTGACCAGATTTTTGTATCAAATTGTGTATCCATTGTGTACCACCCTGATGAAGGCCTTTGTAAGGCCGAAACGCTGGTGAATAAAAACAGTCAACACAACACTGCCAGATTGTTTGTTCTGCTAATTTAGAACCTTTTTATAGTATATTTGATGAAGTAAGGAAAAAGTCAAGTCTGCAAAATATTGTTGGTTTATTGTTAGAGTGCCAGGTATAATGTTCAGTTTCTGGATTTAAAATTCTCCATATATCATTGACATCGTTATTTTGTATTATATCATTTAGTATTTCTCTATTTTTCTTATCGCTATTAGGATTTCCGTTCTTTTTATCTTTATCTTTATCACTTAGTTATTATTGTAATACATGTACATAGAAAATGAGTTATAAAACATAGAAAATGCACACATTTTTTCAACAACAATTTGGGTAGTATTGTGCCTTTAAAATTTGCTTAGAGTGATTATCTTGACAAAGCTGGGCTTTGTTTGAATATGGGTTACATAAGTTAAAGAAGAGTGCCAGAGGCCCGCATTTTGCTCACCACATTGTGCCGTGGAGGCTAACTGGGCAAGACAACATTTTGATATAGCTTTAACCCAGGGGTCATAATTTGAATAATCTTGGTAGAGGAAACAATGCGAAGTTACATG
Organism: Gari tellinella; assembly: GCA_922989275.2. Taxonomy (NCBI): domain Eukaryota; kingdom Metazoa; phylum Mollusca; class Bivalvia; order Cardiida; family Psammobiidae; genus Gari; species Gari tellinella. The sequence goes on along the minus strand of OV277856.1, from coordinate 110,855,555 downwards.
TCAGGGCCGTATCCAGAGACTAAAAAGCACAGAGGCACATCTTTTCTAGGCGTATATATATTTGGGGGTGTTTTTTTACTTAACAAGAGCCGCATGCGGCCCTAAATCGCTCACCTGGTATCCATGATTACGGTCATGTACATGGACCAGGAATGATTAAGTTTTCACTTATTCACCTCCACCCATTGGTGGCCATGTTGTTTGAGCTAGGAAGATTATTTGAAGAAAACTGGCAAAGGGTCACCCATGAATCATTATTTGTGTAAAATCATTCTTAAATCAGACCAATAGTTTCAGAGAATTTTTTTTGAAAGTTTTTCTATACAGAAATATAAGGAAAACTTGCCCCACCCACTGGCGGCCATGTTTTTTAAGATAACAAAATGATTTTAATAAATCTGGTAGAGGATCATCAATTGACCATTTGTGTAAAATTATTTTTAATTTGGACCAGTACTTTCAGAGAAGAAGATTTTTAAAGTTTTTACTATACAGTAACATAAGAAAAACTTGCCCCACCCACTGGCGGCCATGTTTTTTTTAGATATCAAAATAATTTTAAGAAATCTGGTAGAGGGTCACCCATGGATCAATTGCATAAAATTACTTTCAAATCGGACCAGTAGTTTTTGACAAGAAGATTTTCACTATATAGCCATATAAGGAAAACTTGCCCCACCAACTGGCGGCCATGTTTTTTAAGATAACATAATGATTTTAAGAAATCTGGTAGAAGATCATCAATTGACCATTTGTGTAAAATTATTTTTAATTTGGACCAGTAGTTTCAGAGAAGAAGATTTTTAAAGTTTTTACTATACAGTAACATAAGGAAAACTTGCCCCACCCACTGGCGGCCATGTTTTTTTAGATATCGAAATAATTTTAAGAAATCTGGTAGAGGGTCACCCATGGATCAATTGCATAAAATTACTTTCAAATCGGACCAGTAGTTTTTGACAAGAAGATTTTCACTATATAGCCATATAAGGAAAATCTGCCCCACCCTCTAGCGGCCATGTTTTTTAAGATAGGAAAATTATTTTTAAAAATCTGATAGAGGGTCACCAATAGCACATTTGGGTAAAATTATCTTCAATTCGGACCAGTAGTTTTTGACAAGAAGATCTTTAAAGTTTTTTCAATTGGTTGCCATGGCAACCACAATTTCAATTGGATGACCTATATTTGAAGAAATCTGAGAGAGTACCCTACAAGGAACAATCCTATGAAGTTTTGATGAAATTGGCCCAGTGGTTTCCAAGGAGATCTTTGAACAAAAAGTTTGACGACGGACACAGGGCGATCACAAAAGCTCACCTTGGCACTTCGTGCCAGGTGAGCTAAAAATGCATACTTTAAATTCTAAAATTTTCTTACACTCTAGAGGCCACAATGTTTATCCAATCTTTCTCATACTTGCTCAGATTGTATTTTACCATTAGAGTTCGGATGAGTTCAATTATGGTTGAAATCGGACTAATAGGTCAAGAGTAATCTACTTTTGAATTGCTGAAAATGCCATAAATTACAGAGTTTACACTCTAGAGGCCCAATTTTGATCAAATCTATCTCAAACTTGCTCAGATTGTATATGACCATAAGTGTTCGGATGAGTTCGATTATGGTTGAAATCTGATAAATAGGTTGAGAGTTATCTACCTTTGAATTGCGGAAAATGTCATATTTAAGGGTGTTTACACTCTAGAGGCCACAATTTTTTATCCAGTCTATCTCAAACATGCTCAGATTGTATATAACCATAAGAATTCAGATAAGTTCGATTTTGTTTGAAATCGGACTAATAGGTTTAGAGTTTATCTACCTTTGAAATGCTGAAATTGTCATATTTAAGGGTGTTTACTCTCCAGGGGTCACAATTTTTATCCAGTCTTTTTCAAACTTGCTCAGATTGTATACATGTGTATATATGACCATAAGAGTTCAAATAAGTGTGATTATGGTTGAAATCGGACCTATAGCTCAAGAGTTGTCTGCCCTTGAATTGCTGAAAATGCCTAATTGAACATTTTTACACTTTTGCTACTCCAGTTTTCAATGGATTTTGATTTTACTTGCACACAAAGTATTTACCTATAAGTTCTCAAAGGAGTGCAATTATTGTTGAAATCTAATCATTGTGGCAATAGTTATCTGCCCTTGATATACTTTGAAATGCTAGAAAAGGCTTCATTTCAGTATTGTTAAGCTCTAGTAATCTGCCCTTGATGTACTCTACCATACTAGAATTATGAGATTGTATTCCAAAATTGTTTACATGCTATAATACAAATCTGAATGGATTTAAATTAAAACTGATGAAACAGTAAGATAAAGCTATCAAGCTTCAGTACAACAGGTAAGCGATATCAGGGCCTTCAGGCCCTCTTGTTTACTATTTAAGATTGTTTTATGCTCCGCTACGAATAGTCGGGACATAACATGTATTATAATCACTGACTCTGAGTGATTTTAATACATTTTTTAATAGATTTCTAATTTAATTTTCGAAAATTGCTTCATTTTATTTTTGGTCACTTTTCAAAATTTCACCGAGGCAAGTGCCTCTGTGTGCCTCAGCGTGGCTACGGGCCTGCATGTCAAATAATTTTTAATATTGATGATTTTGGGCCTTACGGTTTCAAAGAAGATTTCTAAAGGTTTTTCTATAAAAACTGATCAGCCCTGGGTGGGGCCAATTTTGTCCCAGGGGTCATAATTTGAACACACTTGGTAGAGAACTTAAGGAAAAGCTAAATGTCAAATATTAGTTAAGGATCTGGGCATTACAGTTTCAGAGAAGAATTTTAAAGGTTTTTAGCTCACCTGAGCTAGCTCAGGGTGAGCTTTTGCAATCCTTGAATGTCCGGCGTCCGTCATCAACAATTTTAGTGTTTACACTCTAGAGGCCACAATTTTGATTCAATCAGTTCGATTATGGTTGAAATCGGACCAATAGGTCAAGAGTGATCTACCTTTGAATTGCTGAAAATGCCATATTTAACAGTGTTTACACTCTAGAGGCCACAATTTTAATTCAATCTTTCTCAAACTTGCTCATATTGTATAAAACTAGTAGAGTTTGGATGAGTTCGATTATGGTTGAAATTGGATCAATAGGTCAAGATTTATGTACCTTTGAATTGCTGAAAATGCAATATTTAATAGTGTTTACTCTCTAGAGGCCACGATTTTAATCCAATTTTTCTCAAGCTTGCTCAGATGGTATATTACTATAAGAGTTCATATTAGTTTGATTATGGTTGAAATCAGACAAATAGATCTGAGTTATCTACCTTTGAATTGCTGAAAATGCCATATTTAACAATGTTTACACTCTAGAGGCCACACTTTTTATCCAATCTTTCTTTAACTTGCTCAGATTATATATTACCATAAGAATTTGGATGAGTTCGATTATTATTGAAATCGGACCAACAGGTCAAGAGTTATTTACCGTTGAATTGCTGAAAATGTCATATCTAACAGTGTTTACACTCTTGCAACTACAGTATTTTATGGATTTTAATTATACTTGCACACAATGTATATAGCTGTAAGTTCTAGAGGGTGTGCAATTATTGTTGAAATCTGACTATTGTGGCAAGAATTATCTGCCCTTGATATACATGTACTTTGAAATGCTAGAAAAGGCTTAATTTAAGTATTACACATGCATTTAGGCTCTAGTTATCTGCCCTTGATGTACATGTACTCTACTATACTAGAGTAGTTCATATTCCAATGTTGTTTGCATGCTATCCTACAAATTTGAATGGATTTAGAATAAAATGGGTGAAATTCAAAAGAAAAGCTATCAGGCTTCATTATAACAGGTGAGCGATATCAGGGCCTTCAGGCCCTCTTGTCCTATTTAAGTCTATTTATTACAAATGGTGGGATAATGACAACTGCCAGACCGGAGTTGCCTTACCAAGGGTTCTTCCAGGGTCCAAGTCTTGGGATGAGACTTCTCGGAGGGGAAAGTTAAGTAACGTATGTTGGAAAACTTCCCAAATCATTGTTTGTTTGGAAGTGAGTCAATTATATAGCGCAACAAACATCTCTTGATGTGAGCTTAAGCTTTGCACCGAAGGGGTTTGTTGTTGCTTGGTCTCTCGGCTTATACGTTACAAATGGCCCCCGGTGACATAATAAAGAGAAAGCATAATAAACCTAGCTTTTTTTGTACAGTAGGCCCACCCCAAGGCTACTACACTTGCTACTGTACAGATAAAGCTAGGTTTATCATGCTTTCTCTTTATTATGTCACCGGAGGCTGTAGTGACGGAATAAAAGGGCTTATTGATCTGTTTAATGAATACCAAAAGCAATTATTCACATTTCATAATCGTTTAATTATTTGAAATAATGAATACATAATATTCAGATGTAATCACATGTGTTTTCACTGCAGCATTTACAGTGGAGAATCTGTTATTCTTTCCCAATAAACGCGTTTACACTAAAACTATTATTTGCAGTGCAAACAGTTTGGAGCCAGATCAGACGCCGGGTAACCCGGCGTCTGATCAGGCTCCAAACTGTTTGCCACCAAGATAAACAAGAATTATCAGAATTGTCCAAAAGTTGTTCTTTTCTACGTTTTAGTGCTTTGCGTTTGCGTACATTTGCGTTTAAACGGGAAAGAATAACAGATTCTCCACTGTATTCCTCTTTTCACATCACCACTGTATTACTAACAGTAACCCATTACTCCATAGTCTGTTGCTAATTTTGAAGACAGGTGACAATTTAAAGCAGGTTGAAAGAAAAGCAAAATGCGCCCTAAGGCGCATTCTGCTTTATTTTCAGCCTGCTTTAAGCCACCATCTACTAGGATATAGAAAATATATTTCTTGTGAAGCATATTAATGATTGTACAAAGTGGAGTTGATTTTTTTTCAGGGAAGGAGAAAATTAAAGGCGTATTTATCGGTTTAACCTGCTAGAGGAGAAACCTTGATGACCTTTGCAAACAGTTTCAGGGCTCCAGATAAGGGGTTACTCAGGTAGTTATTTCAACAAATCCAACATTTTCTCACTCTTTTTAGCACCAAATCCTATGGTGTAACTACTCATTAGAATCGTCTCGAAGAGACGATTCTAATGAGTAGTGACACCATAGGGTTTAATTCAGAAATAAAGATTTTAGTTTTTGAAAAACTACCCTTAACTGGTGCTCTGAGTTTGGATCCTGATGAGATGCTGTGTAAAGTGGTGTCTCATCAGGACCTTAACTGTCTGTTACTTCTTCCGACCCTGTTTTGAAAAGACATTTTTTCAAATTCTATTATTTTAACAAAAGCAGAAAACAATTGTTAACAGCGAAAAGATTATTAACTCTTTGTATTCTAATTGGGAAACCTTGAAAACCTGTGCAAACATTTAAGATACAGATGTGAAGCCTCATTACGCAATGTCTCATCTGGATCCAACAAAAGTTGTTCCACATACTGATCCTATTTTGAAAATAAATGGTCCAAAATTCTATTTTTTAGGAACTGCAGCGAACAACTACTGTTGAAGACAACAATATTTCATAGAATTAAAAAAGTTAGTCTTGAATTGTGCAACAATGTCCACAGTGGGTTGAGTAAAGGATGTTTAAATAGTTCAGAACCACATATTTCTTCTTTGATGGATTAATCATTAATCATAAAACTGTTTCAAACTTTTTCACATTATTTTAACCCTTTACTCCTTGGATACTAATTTTAACACCTTTAATTTTTTTCTCCATTGATGAAAATAGTTCTGATTTAAACAATATACACTAATGAAAACGCACCATAAGAAATATTTTATTTATCCTTCCTTAGAGTAGTTTAAAGCAGATTGAAAGTTACTTTCAATCTGCTTTAAGTGCTCAAATGTCTTAACCCATTACCCCTTAGGCGCATTCTGCTTGACTTTCAGCCTGCTATTAAGCTACCATCTGCTAGGATATAGAAAATACTTCTTATAGCTCTGTATAAATATGAATACAGTAAACCTCGCTTATAACGAACACCTCGGGACCTCAAAAAAGTGTTCGCTATAGCAAAGTTGTTACAACCGTATAGCGAACTAGTATGCTATCGGCGAGGTTAGTATAACGAACTGTACATGTTCTTGTGTATATGTGTAAACCTGTGTTTAAATGAAACACTATAAATTTGGCAAACAAGAATATTCATGTTTTAACGAAACAGTATTTCAGTAATTTGCAAGTTCGTTTACCTCCAACATGACAGCTCGTGTGGAGGTAGTCTTATTTTCATTGTTTATCGGACAAAACTTTGACCACTGGTCGCCATTTGCATCCATGCCTCAGTTTCATGTCAGGCTAAAAATTCATTCACTTTCGGAAAAACCCTTCCTTGCAGGTGACTGAGATACCGAAAACGAGGCTCTAACATTTCCGCATTACGGGGCAACAAATAACTGATACATGTACTACTCTTGACAAAACAATATTTTAACCAATCAATCAACCACTTTACTTGGAGGAACAAACACAGAGATCATTTGTAGACTTATTCAACCCGTTTATCGCTTAATGTTGACTTTGTTAACAGTTTGGATCCAGACGCTGCGCAATACGGCGTGTGGTCAGGATTCAAACTGTTTGACACTCATATCTTAAGTCATTCCAACATAATAATTGTCTGTTAATATCGCTCACACCTACACGCAAAGCATGAAGACGATCGCTGACAAACATTTGACATGCGAGGTAATTATCGATCGATAATTACTCGGCGACATACAGTTGAAACACTCGAAATCGACGGTACGCTATAACCGATGATATTTTAATGAAATTTGATGAATCGGGACCGGAAAATGGTGTACGCTATAGCCGAGTTTTCGTTATAACCGAGTACGCTATAACCGTATTATTTTATATAGAACAAAGAAGGGTAAGATTCAGGGATTTTAAAACTTCCTTATAACCGAGTGTACGTTATAACCGAGTTCGTTATAAGTGAGGTTTACTGTACAAGTTTTTTCTTCAAATGAAAAATAAATAAAGATGTAAAAAGGCATATTTATGGGGGGAATGGGTTAAAAACTAGAAATAGTCTATGGAGTAGGGTCAACCTTGCCCTGCCTGACTGTACTAAAATATTCTAACACTGTCGAATAAGATCAGAAACCTAGCATTTAAGTTTCAGAAATAAACCCATTATTCAATCAATTTAAGCTTAAGTGGCAAACAGTTTGGAGCCTAATAAGATGGGGAATAACTCGATGACTGATCTGGCTCCAACCTATATGCAACAGATATTAGTTTAATGAAATCTCCAAGTATTCAGAAAAGTATCCTCTTTACAAACCATTTTGATTCTTTGTACATTTATGCAAAAACTAGATGTGTTGTTTTCTGTGAAGATGACCATTTTGTAGCAGGAAAAAGAGTGCTCCAGATAAGAGGGAGTAAAACTAGATATTTTCAACAATTTTTCCTTTATGTTTAATATATACCAGATTTGTCATGAGTCGATGTATGAGACAAGTTGATCTCAACTGAGTCTAGAATTGAAATGTTATAAAGCTTGCCAAGGCTTTCTTAACTTTTCTATTCTAGACTCATACATCGACGAGTGACAGATTCTTTTTCTTATATATAACCAACAATTTAATGTATTTTTACAGCAATATGTCTTTTTAGAATGTCAGTGACATAATAATGCCTTTAGAATCTTCAAGACGATTCAATTAAGTAATCATACAATTGGGTTTTAAGCAAGCACAAAGACTTTAGCTTTCAAAAGACACCGCTTATCTGGATGACTGGTGCCGTTTTATGAAACATGGTATGACAAAAATGGTTGTAAGTCAAAACTCTAAAATACATTTAATTTCTTATTTCTCAATCTAATCCTGTCTAATGACATCTCTTTGGAATCGTCTTGAAAAGACGATTCCAAATAGATGTCACAGGACAGGGTTAGAGGCAGAAATAAATAATTATTGATAATTTTAGGATCTGACTTACAACTATTTTGGTTGTACATTTCATAAAAGGAGCCCCAGGAGTAGTAATGCTATAACAGACGTGTCACTTTTTAACAACTTGTATCACATCATCATGACACATCTGGTGCTGGAGGCCAACTCTCTGTGGACTGAACTTCACACTCCTCCCCTGAAACATGCAAATAAACAACTCTTTACTCCATAAAATATCTTTTTACGCCTCTAACTTATAGCTGCACTGAAGAAAATAGTTTCAATTCCTACACTTATGAATATGCACAAGACATACTTTATCCAAGCAGATGGTAGCTTAAAGCAGAATGCGCCTTAAGGTGTATTCTGCTTTACTTTCAACATCCTTTAAGTGGTAACATGTCTTTAAATCAGGATGCCCAAAGAAATTCAAAATTGAAATTCCCTGATAATTCCCTGACTGGTGGTTTTCCCTGATATTTTTCGCATTCCACAAACCTAAAATACAACTGTGTAAGATGGCTTCCAACATCCCCTTAAAGCCATACATTCAAATTCATACAGCCACACTTATCAATAACTCATACCTTTTGAGTGTTACATTTTTAGCTCACCTGAGCCAAAGGCTCAAAGTGAGCTATTGGGATGGCCCTGTGTCCGTCGTGCGTCTTCGTTAACAATTACTTCAGAGAAGCAATTGTTTTTAAAAAAAAGTCCATTATAAGTCTATGTAAAACTGATAAGCCCCATGGCAGGGCCATTTTTGACCCGGGGGTCATGATTTGAACAATTTTGTAGAGGACCACAAAGCAAAGCTAGATGCCAAATATATAAGGTCTGGGCCTTACGGTTTCAGAAAAGAAGATTTTTAAAGGTTTTCCTATATAAGTCTATGTAAAACTGATAAGCCCTGAGGCGGGGCCATTTTTGACCCTGGGGTCATGATTTGAACAATTTTTGTAGAGGACCACAAAGCAAAGCTAGATGCCAAATATATAAGGTCTGGGCCTTACGGTTTTAGAGAAGAAGATTTTTAAAGGTTTTCCTATGAAAAACTGATAAGCCCCGGGCTGGCCATTTTTGACCCTGGGGTCATAATGTGAACAATCTTGCTAAAGGTTCACAACAGGATGCTACATATGAAATTTGGTTGTCCTAGGACTTAATAGTTATTGACAAGAAGATTTTTTAAGTTTTGACTTTAGTTTATTATGTAAATACGGAAATTGACCACGCCCTCTGGGGATCAAAATTCTTTGAACAATTTTGAAAGTATATAAATTGAGAAACATTTTGGTGAAAACCAAATTGAAATCGGACCAGTCGTTCTTGAGAAGAAGATTTTTTAAGATATTGTGCATGGTTGCCATGGCAACAAGACTGATTGCCCCACCCACTTTTTATGCCCCCAGCATCGACAGATGCGGGAGCATATAGTAATCATCCTGTCTGTGCGTCCGTAACAGGTTAAGTAGATTTTACCGTTTCGTCTAGCATCAACACCGCTTACTCAAATGCTTTGATACTTATACAGTTGTTGCCTTGGACCATTCCCTATCCACCAATATCACCCAACCTTGATTTTGACCTTGACCTAATTTGGACTTAGAATATTTTGAATGGGCTATTTCTTGGTTAACTAAATTTTACCGTTTCGTCTAGCATCAACACTACTTACTACAATGCTTCTATACTTATACAGTTATTGCTTTGGACCATTACCAACCCACCAGTAATACCCAAGCTCAATTTGACCTTGACCTTGACCTAATTTGGACTTAGAAAAGATTCAGAATATATTGTCAAGGATGCCACCGGGGGCATAAGCGTTTATTGAACGCAGTCTTGTTTTTAACAATTTTTAAAGTTCACAACTACAGTATGTATTTGACCAAGTTTGGTTAAAATTGGGCCATTGGTTTCAGAAAAGAAGTTGTTTGAAACAATTGTGAACGGATGACACCGACGTACGACGACCGATCACAATAGCTCACCTTGAGCACTTTTTCTTTAAAATTCCCTGATAATTCCCTGATATTTAGCAAATTTTCATATTCCCTGAAAGGAATTTTTTTCCAACTATTTTCCCTGTTTTCCCGAGTCCCTGGGCACCCTGTAAATCTAGAAACTGGCTATTGGGTAATGGGTTAAGCAAGGTTAAAGTTTCTACTTTACTTTCTGCTTGCTTTAAGAATTCACCTGGCTTACATTGAACCTTTTATTCTATAGCTATGAAGACAGGTGATTGCTTAAAGCAGGTTGAAAGTAAAGCAGAATACACCTTGAGGCACATTCTGCTTTACTTTCAGCCTGCTTTAAGCTACCATCTGTTAATTTTTAGCTCACCTGAGCCAAAGGCTCAGGATGAGCTATTGTGAACGCATTCCACCCGGTGTCCGTCATAACGTTAACATTTTCAAACATCTCCTCTGAAACCACTGACCCGATTTCAACCAAACTTTGTCAGAAGTATCAGTGACAAGGGGGAACAAAATGGTGTTCAAAGTTTTTGGCTAGAGTTATTCCCCTTGCTGTGGGACGAGATTTTCTAACATGACCGTATAGACAACTTTTAATGCATGAGAAAATCTTAAATATTCTTCTCTGAAACTGAAAGGCCCAGACCTTTGATATTTGGTATGTATCATGACCTAATGGTCTTCTACCAAGATTGTTCAAAATCTGACTCCTGGGCCAAAAAAGCCCCGCCCTGGGGCTCATCAGTTTTTCTTAGGAAAACCTTTAAAAATCTTCTCTGAAACCGTAAGGCCCAGACCATTTATATTTGACATGTAGCTTTGCCTCATGGTCTTCTATCAAGATTGTTCAAATTATTACCCCTGGGTCAAAATTGGCCCCACCCCGGGGCTTATCAATTTTACATAGACTTATATAGGAAACCCTGAAAAAATCTTCTTCTCTGAAACTCTAAGGCCCATATCATTCATATTTGACATATAGCTTTGCCTCATGTTCCTCTACCAAGATTGTTCAAATTATGAACTCGGGGTCAAAATTGGCCCCACCCCGGGCATTATCAGTTTTACATGGACTTATATAGGAAAACCTTTAAAGATTTTCTTCTCTGAAACTGTAAGGCTTTAGTATTTGACATAAAGCTTTGTCTTATGGTCCTCTACCAAGATTGTTCAAATTATTACCCCTGGTTCAAAAATGACCTTGCCCTCAGCTTATCAGTGTTTCATTAATACTTGACATATAGCTTTTCCTTGTGGTCTTCTATCAAGATTGTTCAAAGTATGACCCCCGGGCCAAAAATGCCCCCACCCTTGGGCTTATTAGTTTTTCATAGGAAAACCCTTAAAAATCATCTTCTCTGAAACCGTAAGGCTCAGATAATAAATAGGTGACATTAAGCATTGCCTTATGGTCCTCTACCAAGATTGTTCAAATTATGACACCTTGATCATAACTTTATTCAAATGTTGTTTTGCCCTGCTAGCTTCCTCAGGTGAGTGAAATGTGACCCTCTGGGTCTCTTGTATGATATATATCCATGACTGTATAAATTGGCATTATTTTCATCTGGGTATGAATAAATATGCGTAAATATGTGTATCTATGGAGTTGGTTCAATGAACAGGGGTTTTGCACTGACACTATAAGAAAGGTTAAACCCATTACCCCATAAATTATACTTTTCATGCCTTTAATTTAATACTATAAAAATATTTTCAATATTGTAGCACTCTACTTTTTACAGTTCTTATAACCTATTTAACTCTTTACCCCTAGCTTGTTTCTAGTTTTAAAGACAGGTGACCACTTAAAGCAGGCTGAAAGTAAAGCAGAAAGTGCCTAAAGAAATGTGTGTTAAGACACATTCTGCTATACTTTCAGCCTGCATTAAGCTACCATCTGCAAGGATATAGAATATATTTCTTATAGTGCATATACAAGACTGTATAAAGTGGAACTGTTTTCTTCAATGGAGACATAACTTAAAGGTGTATTTATTGGGTAATGGGTTAACCCTTAGCCCGCCAAATAAATTGTTGTCTGCTATATTTCTCGTCTGCTTCAAGTTTCAAAGTGCTTCAAAGTTGCTCAAAATTGCTGAAAATGATGTCCGAGTGTCAAACAGCTTGGATCAGGATGAGACGCCGAGTTACTCGGCGTCTCATCCGGATCCAAGCTGTTTGCATATGGAGCTATAGTCATGAGTGGCAGGCTAAGGGTTAATACAGGTTTGACTGTAGGGAGTAAAACCATAGGAATATGGATAGTGCAGTGGTTAGCACACCCACTTCTCAGCAATGCAGTCTCAAATTCAATCCTTGATCGGGGAAATATGTGAGAGGATAAATTGGTCACCCGTCTAGACACGTGGGTTTACTCCGGTTTCCTCCCACCAAAATGACCAAATATACCACCATTCGAGCCATTGAGAGTGATTTGTATAAGTTATAGCTTGTTTCATAATTGATGTAAAAGAAATTACACTTTTTTTTAAGGAATTTAATTATTACTAAAGAATACTATTTTATATACCGAATGAAAACACCTTCTTACCCATACTAAGGCATACTTGAAATTTGCAACCAATGTCCGATGTACAGCATGACACTGAAAAAAAAGTCAAATAAGTTAATATCACTGAGTTATGTCAGTAAACGCAATCACTCCTGAAACTTAACAAGAGTACCGCAAGCGGGTGCCATCGCTCATCTGTTTTTTAGCTCACCTAGCACGAAGTGCCAAGGTGAGCTTTTAGGATTGCTGGATGTCCATAGTCCGTCCGTTCATAATTGTTTTGTTAACACTCTAGCGGCTACAATTTCATCCGATCTTCATAAAACTTGACGACAATGTTTGTTTTGAAGAAATTTAGGTCAAGTTGGAATGTGGGTCATGTGCGGCCATCTTTGTTGCATTGTGGGTAAACCGGATGCGGTCACTAAGCAACAACGATGCCAGCTTCCAATTCATAAACACTTTAAATTAAAGATCTACAAAAGAAAATTTGTCTCGTTTAATGTGTATTTGGTATGAAAAGTTGATTTAATTCCTTCTAATACAAATTTCCAACGTCGCACATGTAAATAAATCCGTTTTACTTAGTATTTTATTTCCACGACGTCACAGGTGGTTGAAACGGTCAATTTTTCCAACCATTTTTAATCGGAAATCCTCGTCAAAAGTGGTTGGTAGCGTCTATTCAACCACCAGTCAATTTTGGTCACAAAAAAACTGATCCCTAGATCTTGTTTGATTTTATTCCCACATTAAGGTCTTAGACTTTATAAACTACACGCACTAGCACAAAACAATATTACCTACAGGAGCCCTCTGATCAGGATCTACACTGTTTGATATTTTCATTGTTTTTTTCTGGTCATACCAAAAATGTAAAAGTAGACTGGTTCAAAATGCCTGTACTAGAAGAGTCCAAAAGGATTATAAATACCCACATGAGAAAAATTAAGGTTTGAAAGGGTTAAACACAAAAGAATTAATGTAATTCAGGGGTCGTAATAGAGAGGTTTTACTGTATTATCATTAACTTATTAGCTTCAACAACATCAAGCTACTGTATATTCTTACCACATGCTCCACAGTACAGCCATTGCGTAAGATTAACCCTCCTTCAAAATCTGGTCTCTCTGAAATATAAAAGCAATTCAATCAATCTTTTATTGAACAACTGCTCAATAGAAGATCCAAAGGTAATTTTAGATAAAGGTAAATACTTAACACATTCAGCCCTAGCGATGAGTATATTCATCAGTTACAAACACTGTACATATGGAGAGGACACTTTCCATATGCAAACAGAGAAGACCCTGATCAGAGGGCTCCTGCTGGAGCCCTCCGATCAGGATCTGCGCTGTTTGTCATTTAGCAATTTATTGCACCATAAATTGTCATAAATAAACTAGTCTTAAGGCAATTTGCATATGGAAGTGTTTAAAGTGTTTACTTTCAACCTGCTTTACGTGGTTGCCTATCTTCAATACTAGACATACGCTATGGGGTAAAGGATTAAGCAGAGATATTTCTTAAGTAATGAAAACTATTTATGAGAGAGAGAATTATGTACATGTTACCTTTGTCAATACTACTTACCTCCCCGTTTCTTGGTATAAACTCTAACTAATGCTAATGAAGTCCATAAATACTCCAGTAAATAGTCCAAATTCAATTTCATATTGCAACTGAAACAAAATAGAACTTCATATAAACTCATCACTCCAATTGTACACTTTTTTAAGCATATTATTCATTACAACTTAGTGTCTGATCAGAATCAAAACTGTAAATTACTTGGGTAAGGCAGTGAAGGGGTTAATTCTTTTAATATAAGCCTTAACTGATGAACCAGATAAGATTCGCAGTAAGTAGGTACAAAATTTCATGATTAAGACGAGGAATTAAGATTCAAGAGACAAACATGTTGTTCCTGTTCAGATACAGTGACCCGTTTCGTAAAACTTCGTACGACAAAAACGGTCGTAAGTCAAAACTTTAGAAAAAACTAAATTTCTGATTTCTCTGTCTTTTCAAGATGATTCCAAAGAGATATCACAAGACAGGATCAGTTCGAGAAATAAATAATAATTGAGACTTTTATAATCTGACTTACGACAACATTTGTCGTACGAAGTTTTATGAATTGGGCCCCTGACTTTGCACAGTGTCTGATCTGGACATAAACTGTTTGAAAAGGTTCAGAAATTTGTTTCCTGTAATCAAAGGGTTATGATTACTCATTTTGATTGAAGCCTAAATGCTTCACATTGATACAGAGGTGTTACAGTAAAACCTCTCTTATTACGACTGCTAAAATTAAGAGTAATTGATTGTTTTAAAGTCAGGTGATAGCTTAAAGCAAGGTGAAAGTAAACCAAAAAGCTCCTAATTGAACTTTCTGCTTTACTGTGACCTTGCTTTAAGCAGTCACCTGATGTACACTCAGTGCAAAAAGAAACGCACACTTTTATTACAATATTATCTGTATGTAGAAGGAACGTATTTGTGAAATAATCTTTTCATTACAGTCAGTAGTTCCGTCTTGGGCTATCAATGTTGAAAATGGGAGGTTTATCATTGAATTGGTATCATCACAACCTGTACAAATCGGTGCGGTGTTTTCAACAGGCACTAGTTAACTCTTTCGCTTCCAAATTAATCGTGAATTTTTTATCCAACCACCGTTTCATTGTCGTCTGCTTCAATTTTGTTGTTTGCAAGATCGTTTCAAAGTAAGATTCAAAGTAGTATGACTTAAAGTATATCTATACGAGTGTCAAACAGTTTGGATCCTGATCAGACGCCGCGTTACGCGGCGTCTGATCAGTATCCAAACTGTTTGAAAACGCGCATTTTGACGTCATTAATAGTGAAAGGGTTAAAATACAGCACAGTAATTTTAAGTATATGTTTTTTCTAAACTTGTGGCAGAATTAAATTGATCTTGAGATATGGTCTTAGTATCTTAAAAAAGTATCTTAATCTGCGCCTGAGCACAATGTGCGTTTCTTTTTGTACTGAGTGTAGATACCTAATAATTAACACAATTTAGTAATAGAGGGGTTTAACTGTATGTGGGTCCTGAGTATGACGTTAAACTGCCTCCCTACCTCAGGGTTATGAGGCTGCCACAACCTGGGTGGCAGAGCTAGACAGCGGCCATCGATAAACTGATGGCTTGGTGCTCTAGCTACTGTGGCTTGGCGGAAGATCCTTTTCCACAAGGACAACGGCAAGGCACATTGCCCAAGTGAGGGAACGGTGCACACTCCTAGATCACGTAAGATCTGAGTTGGGATGACAGCCAGGACAGGCGATCCCGTTAAAGACCTCGTTCCAAACTAACTATGGTAATTCTACAGACAGAACCAGAGTTAGATGATGCCAGCAGACAGCATGGATCTGTTGATGGCGTCTCCGGCTTGGCCTCCTATCAGGTGTGTGGGGCAGGGTCGGGCCCTAGCGGCGAATCAAGTAAGCACCTGAGAAAGTTCAGGGTGGGTACACTCAATGTTAACACCCTGAGAGGAAGGATCTGTGAGGTGGTGGAGACGCTGTCTCGCAGGAATGTGGATGTTTGTTGCGTTCAGGAAACCAGATACCGTGGAGGCCACTGCCGCACAATCAAGGGCAAGGACTCCCGGTACAAGCTGTACTGGTCCGGAAACGACAAAAGGCACAGCTGGAGTAGGAGTGTTAGTGGCTGAAGAGTGGATCGAGAAGGTCTTCGAGGTCCAGCGCATATCAGATAGGATTATCCTGGTGAAGCTTATAGTCGGCCAGCAAGTGCTTACCTTTCTGTCTGTTTATGCTCCACAAAGTGGTCTCAGTGATGAAGTTAAAGACCAGTTCTTTGACCAGCTGCGTGCTGTGACAGTCAGAATCCCAACATCTGAACTTCTTATCCCTTGCGGAGACTGGAATGGCCACGTAGGCCGTGCTTGCACTGGGTATAGTGAGGTTCATGGTGGGATGGGCTTTGGCAGACCTGAACCGGATGTAGAGGGTGAAAGGATCCTGGAATATGCACTTGCACATGGCCTAATTATATGGAACACATGTTTCAGGAAACGTGACAGCCATCTCATTACTTACATGTCAGGAAACGCAACTACGCAGATAGACTTCATCCTGTACCGTAGGCGTATGCGCAGAATTGTGAAAGATGTGAAGGTCATTCCAGGTGAGGAAGTTGCCTTGCAGCACCAGCTCCTTGTTTGTGATTTAAGGATAGCCGTTCAACTAAAAGAAAAGAAAAAGTTCACTCCCCGTTTAAAGCTAAAGCTGGAAGCTGAAGGACCCTGAAACATGCAACCGTTTCCAAGAGGTTTTCAGATCCCATGTGAATGCATCCACAGGTGATGCAAACACACAGGATATCTGGTCCAACCTGAAAAAAAGCCTGCTCGAAACAACAGAGGAGGTGTGTGGCAAAACACGCCCCCATCGTTGGCGTCAAGAAACTTGGTGGTGGAGTGAGGACGTAGGAAAAGCAATCACAGCAAAGAGGCAGGCGTTCAAGGCTTGGAGGACTGGTAAGGGTTCAAGAGCAACATACGATGCGGCCAAGCGCACTGCTAGACATGCAGTGCACCATGCTCGTCATGATGCGGACAAGGAGGTCTATGACAATTTAGACCCTAAGTCATCAGGTCTACCGTCTTGCCAAGCAGATGCGCAGAGAAAACACTGATGTTGATGGGGACAAACCAGTCAGGAATGATGCAGGAGAGATGTCACTGAGTGAGGACTCTAAGCAGAAAGCCTGGCTGGAGCATTACGAGCGGCTTCTTAATGTGGAGTTTGAATGGGACCCTGCACACCTATCTGACGAGCCACCTGTGGAAGGTCCACCCATGCCAATAACCTTGGAGATGGTAATGAAGGCCATCTCAAAGATGAAGCTGGGCAAAGCTGCGGGACCATCAGGCTTAGTTGCAGAGATGATCAAAGCAGCAGGCAACACTGGCGCTACCATGATCCGTGACCTAGCAGCTTCTATCATTAAAGATGGAAAGGTGCTGGCAGATTGGGAGAGAAGTTTCATCGTTTGCCTTTACAAGGGAAAAGGTGATGCACTGGACAGGGGCAACTATTGGGGCCTAAAGCTCACTGAACAGACCATGAAAGTCCTGGAGAGGATTGTGGACGGCCTCATCAGACAAGTTGTGTCAATTGACGAATCACAGTTTGGCTTCGTCCCAGGCAGAGGTACAACCGACGCAATCTTTGTGGTCAGACAGCTGCAAGAGAAATATCTCTCAGTCAACAAAAAGCTATACATGGCCTTTGTTGATCTAGAGAAGGCGTTCGACCGAGTACCAAGGAAGGTCATTTGGTGGGTTCTCAGAAAACTGGGTGTGGTGGAGTGGATTGTAAGACTGATCCAGGGCATGTATACCAATGCACGCAGCTGTGTTCGCATAGGGGAAGGATGCAGTGATGAGTTCCAGGTGAGGGTTCGTGTGCATCAGGGATCAGTACTCAGTCCACTCCTCTTCATCATAGTGCTTGAAGCCCTTTCACGTGAGTTTCGTTCAGGCGTCCCCTGGGAGGACCTCTACGCAGATGACCTTGTTATCATCGCAGAATCTTTGGAGTAGTGCGTAACAAGGCTTCTCACATGGAAGGATGGCATGGAAAAGAAAGGCCTTAGAGTTAATGCCAGAAAGACCAAAATCATGATCTGCGGCACAGGCCTGGACGTCCTTGAAGGCTCAGGCAAATTTCCTTGTGCGGTATGTTACACTGGCATGGGCAACAATAGCATCTTATGCGGTAGCTGCAGGAAGTGGGTCCACAAGAAGTTTAGTGGATTAAAGCATCTGAAAGAAGACCCTGCATTCAAATGCGCGATGTGTAGGGGTACTGCACGGCCTTTGGACGGAAGACCACAGACTGAGGTCCAAGTAGGAACAGACAAATTGGAGGTAGTAGCTTCTTTTTGCTACCTTGGAGACATGCTTTCTGCAGCAGGGGGTTGTGACCAATCTACCATAACCCGTGTTAAAGCTGCATGGAGAAAGTTTAAGGAGCTGTTACCTATCCTCACATCACGCCATCTCTCGTATAAGACACGTGGCAGAGTATATAGCACTTGTGTGAGGAGTGTAATGCTTCATGCCAGCGAGACATGGCCACTGTCCAAGTCAAACCTCCAGCGTCTCATGCGAAATGAAAGAGCAATGGTCAGACAAATAAGTAACGTCAAACCACAGGACATTGCCACCACCAGGTTGAAAGAGCTCCTTGTACAGCTTGGTCTGGATGATCTGGACCTCATCCTGAGGGAAAGAAGGCTGCGTTGGTATGGCCACGTAGAAAGATCTAGCGGTGCGCTGAAGGCAGCCTGCAACACACAGGTTACTGGAACATGTTGGCCTGTAAGGCCCAAGTTGACATGGAAACAGTTAACAGAGAGGGATCACAGAGATTGGAACCTCTCTGCAATTGACCCTCGAGAGAGAGACACCTGGAGATCAGGTGTAAGAACTGCCATGCATGCAGCAAGCCACCTACCTGGAAAGGGGCCCACTGATGTGGATAATTGCCCCTGAACCTGCACGTTAATCAAAAATCCGTTGATGATGATGATGATGGGGGGGACCTAATTAACCATTTCCCCTCTGGATGCGCCTTTTGACACCTTCACCTATTCCTCATACAAATTCATTTTCGTACTCTCTGATAAAGAGCCATAGAAAAATGTCAACGGAGTAACAGGTTAAAGTAGGCAGAAAATAACCAATTAGGGAAAGGGTTGAATCTTATGCAGCATTTGTTTACTAGTACATACCTGACCACTATAGAATCTGCCTGTCGAGCAAGACGGTCCACCTCCTCTATGGAGACCTGATCAATCTTGTTATATACCTAAATGAAAGGTAACAAGAGGATTGTGTGAATTCAAAGTCAAATGACATTGTGTGATGGTTTTATGTTTAAATAGTTCAAATTGTAACACTAAAGACAGTATATTTTTATATGTTAAAAAAAAGAAAGGTAAATTTGCAAAAATAAAGAATATACACAAATAAAGCAAGTTAAAGCAAATCTTCAGGTGCATATGGTATAAAAAGAAACATAATATATATTTATTATAGGACTATCCTCAAGAAAAATCACTGAATTTTAGTTTGATAGAATCTTCACATCGCTCTTTTTTCTCCGTCTTTTCTACATGTTTCCCTTTCACATACAATACAAATAGGATCAAATAGGTTGTTACATAAGAATGGTGGATGAGAGGTCTTTCAATTTTGTGCGCTCTCTCAATATTATTAGTTATACAGTTTCTTCTCAGTGTACATGAGGATTTCTTCCCAGCTGAGGTAAATCATGTTTCCCGAGCCGTTAGGCCAGGGTTACTTGATTTTACCAGCCGGGAAGAAATCCTCATGCACACTGTGAAGAAACTGTATAACGAATTTATTATACTGCAAAGTTTTCACTGTTCGAACGAAATATTTCGGAATTTGTCGTGTACAACGCTCATTATAAACTATAAACAAGAGCCCCATGGGGCATATGTCGCTCACCTGAGAATAGCTGTACATCAAAATGGAGATAATGATTTAAGTCCAGGACGGGGTCATTTTTTACCCGAGGGGCATAATTTGAACAATCTTGATAGAGGACCTGTAGATGATGCTATGTTCCAAATATCTAAGATCAGGGTACTAGGGTTCTAGACAAGAAGATTTTTTTTAAGTTTCCATTGAAAAAATCTATTTTTAGCTCCTGTGACCTACATATGCAACAGACTGGAACCATTTGAACAAAATAGATAAAGGACATCTAGAAGTAACACCATGCCGAATATCAAAGCTCTGGCTATATTAGCTTCAGAAAAGAAGACGTATGAAAACTGTGACCCCCGGAGTGGGGCTAATTTTGACCCCAGGGGCATAATTTGTACAAACTTGATAGAGGACCTGTAGATGATATGCAATCGACCAGAACCATTTGAACCTTATTGGTATAGGACATCTAAAAGTGTCACCAAGCCAGATATCAAAGCTCTGGCCATATTAGTTTCAGAGGAGAAGACATTTGAAAATTTCACTATATAACTCTATGTTAAACTGTGACCCCCTGGGCGGGGCCAATTTTGACCCCAGGGGCATAGTTTGTAGTTTGATAGAGGACCTGTAGATGATGCTATGTGACAAATGTCTAAGATCTGGCCCTTGTAGTTTCAGACAAGAATTTTTTTTAAGATTTGCTTATTTTTTCACTTAGAGTTCTACATTGTTTTTAATTCTTTGAACAATTTTGAAAGAACTTGACCCAAGGAACATTCGTGTAAAGTTTGGTTGAAATCTTTTCAGCGGTATATGAGGAGATGTCATTTGAAGCAATTGTTAAAGACAACAATGACTGTATAAAGTGAAATATTTTCTTCTGTGGAAGAATAAATTAAAGACATAAAAAAGAATATGTATGGGTTAATAGGTTAATAAATATCATTATTTACATTTTCTAAATATAAGAAACTACATGTATATGTAAATGAGTGGCAAATAGTTTGGATCCAGATTAGAAGCAGCATTATGTGGCATCTGACCTGGATCCATACTGTTTATGGCCAAGAATTAATTGTGGACTGATAGACAGAAAGATAAACAAACAAACAAAACACAAACAAACAAACAGACAGACCAAAAGTAATATGCCTCGAACTAAGTTGTGCTTGAGCATAAAATAGCAGACATCACTTTCATTTCTGTTATGTATCTCAGTGACCTGAGTTCAGAGCTAGCTATGGGTCAGTTATGCAATTGGAGACGGTCTCAGAGAGAACTGACTATTATTATGCTGAACTGTTGTCTGCTCCAAATGTTTGTATGTGAAATATGTAAAAAATAATAACTTATATTTTCTAAATATAAGAAAATATGTAAATGAGTGGCAAATAGTTTAGATCCAGATTAGATGCAGCATTATGTGGCATCTGACCTGGATCCAAACTGTTTGCAAAAATGTTGCATTTAGTATAAGGGTAGCTTCTTAGCCTGGAAGATACAATGCGTCTGTATAAAACGGATCATTAGAGAGTTTTTACTGTCAGACCTGCATCAAAAAGCACTGATATGGCCAGGGTTGAGTCAAATTTGATCCTAGGGTTTTGATTTTTTACAATTTTGAAAGTGATTTAGTAGAAGATACTATTCATGCAATATCTAAGGTGTGGGAACAGTGGTTTTTTACAAAAAACTTGTTTAAAGTTTTTCACTTTTTTTAATAAATTTCAATAAGTAGTCCACTTTAAAGTTTCATTTTAACAATTTCTGTAGAGAAGCATCCAAGGAACAAATTAGTTTTTTCCTCAGACTCGCGGTTTCAGAGGAGTTGTCGCTTGAAGTAAATTTGAACGGAAGGACAGACGGACGACGGGCGATCACAACAGCTCACCTTGAGCCTTCGGCTCAGGTGAGCTAAAAAAAACCCGCCAAAGCAGATAACGTTGAGCGTAATGACGTCATGTTTCTGACGTTGACATGAATTCATAAGAAAAATGCGCATACTCATAGACTTTGACGTCAAACTTTCCCAGAAATAATGCGACTGTTGAAAGATTCAAACACTGATTGGTTCTTAGCCGAAATGGACTTAAACTGATTTCACATGATTGAATGCACTCAATCCTGTCGAGCAATTGGCCATCTTATTTTCTGTAAATCAAGACTCTGGGACCTGTCAGCCAATGAAACCAGCTGCATTTTCATGTACCCTGTCAGCTCACAGGGTACTTGGGATCACGTCTAGGGCTAGGTGACCAATGAAAAGTAAGGAATTTACTTTGCAGTATAATAGTGATTCAAATCCTGACAAAGCACATTAATATATTTTTTTCTTTGAAATGCGTTTTTAACATAAATCCTTTCAGTAAACTAATATTTACATGTTTATATAAGTGCATGACATCCTTTCAACATTACTGTTTGTCTTGCATTAACTCATTCACCCCTGAAATTATCAATGGAAAATTCCAGTTCCCAATTAAGTCGTGTCAATTATTGACTATTTAGGGATGATTTGTAAAATATGTTGCAAAATGACAAACACTGTAGGCCCTGATCAGAGGGGTCCTGCAGGAGCCGTCTGATCTGGGTCCACAGTGTTTGCTTAGGACAATTTTACGTTTTACACATACGCTGTTTGCATATGACTAGTATACTTGTCGCTGGAGTTGAATGTGTTAAGCAGTAACGTTCATGCTTCCTCATTTAATTGTAGAAGAAAACACATCTACCGTAAATTGTCCTTTCCAATACATAAGCATAATGATTTGTAAATAAAGAAATGTTAAGTACAGTCAACCCTGTATTAATTCAGTAGTTTTTTCATCTGTAAAATTGTCATCTGAGCAAGTTCTTAACTAGAATTTTCCAAATTTCTTTTACAAACAGGGTTAGAGTGTCAAACACTTTGGATCCTGCAGAGACGCCACATTACATACTGTTTGCAAATGTAATCATTGTGACCCATATCCGCTGCTAGCATGGTAAGAGTTAAACTTTCTGGAAGTATACAGATATTCAAATACTTGTGGCTGCTAAATTTAGGATAAAAATAATGCAGAAAGCTTCTTTAGCAGTTGTCTGCATTATCTTTATCATGTATTTAGTAACCACCTGTATAAGAAACATTGTCATTTAAACACAGGAGACTGCCAAATGAATGATAAATAATAATGCAGGAATCAAATACATTTAACCCTTTAGCATGTGTCTATATTGAAGATAGGTTACCACTAAAAGCAGATTGAAACTAAAGCAGAATGCACCTTAACTCTTTCCTCCCTGAAACTTTAAATGGACAATTCCAGTTTCCATTTTAGGCTAGTCCATTTCTGACTTTTAAAGGTTGTTTTTGTCAATGTTTGGCATTGTGACAAACAGTGAAGACCCTGATCAGAGGGCTCCTTTCGGTGCCCTCTGATCTGGGTCTTCACTGATTGCATAGGACATGTGTACTATTCACATGTAGTGTTTGAAAAGGACGCCTATATGCGGGACTAGGGTTCAAAGAGTTAAGGTGCATTCTGCTTTACTTTCAACCTGCTTTAAGCTATCATCAGATAGAATATAGATACATGCTTATGATACATATTCATCACTGTATAAATTGGAACTATTTTCTTCAGGGTAGAAATAAATCAAATGCGTAAATATTTTTATCTATGGAGGAAGGGGTTAATGGCCATAATGCATTGTTTTGAATGGTTGCTGTATACAGGTTTGACTGTAAAGGTTCTTACATAAAGACATGGCATGTATACTCTGTTGCCCACTACAACATCAATAAACTCATCGGAAGTACAGTTATCCCGGAATACAACGTCAGCATTAAATATTTCTGTGTATAGTTAAGGAAGCATACAAACACCAAGGAAACGTACAAACATCTGCTCATTTAATATAAAAAGTATTCTTCTAACACTGTACAAATAATGTATTTCCCTTGACTTGATATTGTTTTAATACATCTTTTTCTCACATAACTTCCCTTATCTACGGGTAAGAACAACAGGTTAAGATTCTCTTACCGGTAACAAAGCCATGTAAGGACACTTTAGAACATGACATCATGTACGAAAGTAACGAACAGTCATAAAACATATTATGATATCATGTAAAACCACAGGTACTTGACACATACATCTAGATCTATTACCAAAAAAAAGAAAAAAACCAAAATCTTTTTTTTTTTTATACTATACTTCTATTATAGATACAAGGTAAACAGCGCAATCCGACACCTAGTCTTAACTATCGACTTAAACTGATGCTAAAATAGACTAGATCGCTGATATTCTCTTGTGGTACCCTCGGGAAATGATTAATTCATCAATATCTACTTTTTATTTCATCAAATTCCATCAAATAATGCCACAGTACGTGAATTATAACGAAAATGTGCATCAAAAAGTTTTATGTCGTTTTTTGGGGGGTATAATAGATCTAGATGTATGTGTCAAGTACCTGTGTGTAAAACTGACTGTTATATGATATCCAAAATCATCACGTTTCTGAGTCCTCACTTTCAACTCTAGTTGGTAAATCAATTAGGTAAGAATTCATTTTTAAATCAATACCCCATAGCATGTTTCTAGTTTTGAAGACAAGTGACCACATAAAGTAGGCTGAAAGGTGCATTCTACTTTACTTTCAACTTGTTTTAATCTACCATCTGCAAGATTACAGGACATATTTTTTATGATCATTATTTGTGACAGTATAAATTGGAACTATTTTCTTAAATGGAGCATTGAATTAAAGGCGTAAAAAGGTGTATTTATGCGGTAATGGGTTAAAGCAGGAATTAAAATTGGCACACAATGACATAAAAAGGATACTGTACTCATGTAGAATCAGCTGAATCATTTTCTCGTTGGTCTTGGTCAGAGGCACTGTGGAATTGAACGATATCCCTCCTCCTTTCTTTTGCTTAATTGAACAAAAACAAAAGTCATTTATTGTTATGTCAACACAGTGTGCAACGAGAGTTGTCAGAAAGACAACAAAACTCGCCATCGGCACGTTTAGAAACTTAAAAGCAGACTCTGAGGTCAGAGAGGTCAACCTTTTTGCGTGCATGGAAAGGTCTTGTCCATATACACATGCACACTGAATATGAAAGGAATCTCTCAATTGACATAGGAGTTAAAGGCATTTTGAGAAACCTAAATGCAGATTTCGAAACCTAAACGAAGACCCTAACTTCAAGGTCAATGGGGTTAAAATATTTGCATGTATATAAAAGTTTTGTTCATATCACATTATCTTGTAATAAATAGTAATATTATATAGTGTTTTAGCTAATGCGGAATCGCGGTGCGGCCCACCCTTCTGCCCTTTTGATCCGCCCTTGTGCCCTTATTCAGTTTAAAGGAGCCGCCCTAGTGCCCCTATTCTGTGCCCCTATCCATTTGATATGTACCGCCCTGCTGCCCCAAGCGATCCTTCTTACTGTCACTAATCCCATTATTGCCAATTAGCGCTATGTGACACACGCGTGTCATAAACAATCAACGAGTAATCAACCGATACACATATGCACCTGGTGCGGTACCCCGCATAGCTGGAGTGTACGACTGAAGCCGGATTAACACGAAACGTGCGTGAAAACAATAAGTCGGCATATCGTTGAAAACCAGAATATACAACACTTCTTTCCCCAATTTAAACATTTGTATGAATTTATTAACCATTTTGAAGACTGAACAAAATCATCACGAATCGAGCCGTTGCTTTACATTAAAACGCATATTGGCGAGTAAGATTTTGGGAAAATATGCTCGATACAGGGACAATTAGAGTAAGAATATTCTCCAATATGATCGACAAACGAACATTTTAGGTGGATATAGATCTAAAACCGAAATTAATTTCTTGGAAGGAAATACTTTCCATACAAATCTTTATTAATAATCACTTAACAGAAACGAACAGTCTTCCAAATTTCGGAAATAGAGAATTCAAACGTGCACTGTTTTTCGAACTTTTACACGTCTTTAGACTTTACTTTATTGGCTATTAGAAAGGTAATTCCCCGCATCGTTTTTAAAACATCCAATGAATGTGGACATTATATACACCCGTTTAGAAAGACAGTATTAATGATTGATGTGAAATTAACAAATTACGTCTTACAGGTGTATCTTTCGCGGGAGTTTCTTGAAATAAGTGACAGGTGGTTGCTTAGAGAAGGCTGAAATTTTTTTACAAGAGAGTAGTAACAGAACGAAAGGTTATCTCTACGAGTAAAAGAGTTAAAACCATAATAATAATGTACTTTATAGTATTTATTTGTGTGTATGTTTGACTGTGTGTGACAGAATAAAATGATTTAAAAAAAATCTCAAAATAATTTAAAATCAGACAAACAGGGAATAGACTCTATACAAAGGACTCACCCAGGAGCACTCTGATTTGGGTCTATACTATTTGCATAGGTAAAGAAACTAAAACACTCCATAACCTAGTTTCTGGCTTTTTAAAAGAATAAAGTAAGAGAATTGATATTTTCTAGTAGATCTATTGATAATTTTGGGGAATTTACACCCCTGTTTTACAAAATACATTGTTGCAAAAGAATGGAATACTAGTTAATGCCAACCTCAATCGACAGCTGTATTGGGAATTCATCAGGTGCTGGTGTAAAATTAGTTGTGTAACTTTAAATATTAATAATGAGTGAATTTAAAGAAAAAAACCAACCTTGATATGTTAATATTCTATTTGAAAACATTGGCTGATTTCATCCATTTTCCATAATACTTGTATGCATCTGTATAATGTACATGTATAGCTAAAATGCACTACACGTACATACATGTATATAATATATCTCTGTATACCTTCCCCTATGTCCCATTTACCACAAGTATTAAAAACCCTTTCACATTACAGATCTATGTCTATGGTTAATACATTAAAAGTGCTTATGGACCTAAAAGACTTCAAATATGATGAAAAGACACCTGAAAATGTTAACAATCCCCTCGCCGAAGTTGCGGGTCCTCACTTTGTTTGCACCCTGCCCCTTTTTGGGTGCCCCCCTGCCCCTTTTTGGTGCCCCCCCCTGCCCTTTTTGAGAGTCTGGCTAAAACACTATATTATACAACCCTAAATAGACAATAATCTACCAGATTTTATTGGAAACTGGAACTATCCATTTGAAGTTTCAGTGATGAATGAATTAAGTCTCAAATGAATGTATCAAATTCCACAGTACTAACCTTGTAATAAATATTAGGACGTCCCTTGTTCAATCTTATTCCAACAGTTTCCAATTCAGCTGTAAGTAACTCTCTGGAAGAAAAAATTCAGCATGAAATTAAAACTGTAACAGTTTAGTCTGTTAAAACACCAGCAACATGACTGCTGGTCAAAGCCTCGATACATGCCCGATGTAGAGCAGAAGTAAAGCAGAAAACATCCAGGCTGTTTTACCTTTGTCCTGCATCATGTGGCCACTTAACTAAAAGATGTGCCAATTCATTTGAAGTAACTTTTAAGCTTGTTTGACAGTGTCAGTGGAGGAAATTAAATGTGTAAAATGTTTATCTATGGAGTAATGGGTTTAAAAGTTTGAAATACAGATATGTTAACTCTTTCCTCCCTGAAACTTTAAATGGACAATTCCAGTTTCCATTTTTGTCTAGTCCATTTCTGAGTTTTATGGGTTGTTTTTGTCAATGTTTGGCATTGTGACAAACAGTGAAGACCCTGATCAGGGGGCTCCTTTTGGAGCCCTCTGATCAGGGTCTTCACTGTTTGCATAGGACAAGTGTACTATTCACATGTACACTGTTTGAAAAGCACGCCTATATGCCGGACTAGGGTTCAAAGAGTTAAACTGAAGTGAGGTTGAGTTGTTGATATTCATCTTAAGGAATATGGATTTTAAGTTAAGCTGGTTAAAGATATCAAGGTTAGACTAATAGAATCAAGCACTGATTTTGTTAACCCATTACCCCATAGCTTGATTCTAGTTTTGAAAATAGGTGACCACTTGAAGCAGGTTGAAAGTAAAGCAGAATGCGCCTTAAGGCGCATTCTGCTTTACTTTCAACCTGCTTTAAACTATCATCTGCTAGAATATAGAAAATATTTCTTATCATACATATTCGTAACTGTTTAAAATAGAACTATTTTCTACAGTGGAGGAATAAATTACAGGCATAAAAAGGTGTATTTATGGGGTAATGGGTTAAAGATGGACGATTCTATACCAAAAGTTTGTCTGTTCTCAGTCTGAAACAAGCTTTATTGAGTTTCTGATAGAAATAGACCAAGCAAGGGTATAGAAGCCCCAGCCTGTAACAAAACCAGTGCCTGATTATATTTCTAGCTTAAAAACACCATAAAAACGAGTAAATTAAAAGAATTGCAAAGACATACTTTTTATTGCGTATCCAATAGCAACAACCAGCTGTTTTTAAGGTCACACTTTTTGAGCTTCGCTTTGATATTTACCTGTACAACCATTTTAAGAAGAAAACAGAACAATTTAAATAATAATTCTGAACTACAAAAGGGTTTTATTGAATCAAATCGATTTCGTATAGGAACAATTGTCACAGCCACCCTTTCTTACATTATATTTGTTGTACTATCAAATCATAGCAATAACCGACGTCAATGATGTCATATAAGAAACACAGCGTTACCCGTATACTCGATCATGATAGACTTTAGACAATCAACTATGTAGTACAATGAAATAAATCACTGTTTAAACTGTGGATCATTGCATTGTCGAAAACCATTGAATCTACTGAACATTTCTTGATCTCATTCTCTCTGTGATCACTTAGCAGGAGGCTCATCTGAGATTTTAGGGTATTTTTGTAAGAATTACCTCCCTTACTTTGAATCTATTTAAGATATCTGTGATTTTACCCTATAGTGCAGATTAATACATACCAGATAAGGTATGCTAAACTGCTGTTTTGAGCAATTGTTAATAACAAAGTATATTCTGTACATACTTCTGAACATCTTTTTTGGTTGCATCAATCATCATTATGACTAGATCAGCTGTTCTTGCTACAGCTATAACCTGCCGACCACGTCCCTTGCCTGTAAAACAAATACACAGGCACACTTCAATGAGCTCTCAATAATAAGTGAAAGATGACATTGTTAAATCACTGCGGCATTAAGTATTGTAGATGTTTGATTGCAAACTGGTGTAAAACACTGTTTGCAATATATGAGAGCTCCTGAAATATCAAGTGGATAATAGCAGTTTCTAAATAAGTCTAGACCATTTTTTACTATTAGGGTTATTTTAACCCTTAGCCCGCCAAAAAAATTGTCGTCTGCTATATTTCTCGTCTGCTTCAAGTTTCAAAGTGCTTCAAAGTTGCTCAAAATTGCTGAAAATGTTGTCCGAGTGTCAAACAGCTTGGATCCGGATGAGACGCCGAGTTACTCGGCGTCTCATCCGGATCCAAGCTGTTTGCATATGGAGCTATAGTCGTGAGTGGCAGACTAAGGGTTAACAATATATTTCTAAATGACAAACTGTGCTGATGGGCCATAAAACACAAATCATTCATTGATTCATTCATTCTAAATGACAAACAGTGCAGACCTAGATCAGAGGGCTTCTATTTCCATACGACAAGTATTCACTTCACTTGTACATACATGTAGTTTGTAAATGATGTGTACAGCCATTGCTAGGAGGGAATGAGCAAGAGACATTGAACATGAAATAGTTTATTAAACTTAAATGTAGTAGGTGTACCTTAACTCCTGTTGTATCCTTTGTTATAAGTAACAGAGGACAGTATTGAATGCAAGTGCAATGATGTCATCAGCTTTAAACATTTGTCCTCTGCTATTATTTCAGTCAGGCCTTTTTCTGGCCATTTTGGGAAAAATTGAAATGTCTGAGTTGGGAAATTTTCGGCGTGAAAATCATGTTTTGGTAAGCTAAATTGCCAGAAAAATGACAAGTAGTAGTTCTTTCCATTTGTTTTATTAGTTTTTATTTTGAATTTGAGATATCAGTAACACCCCAGGTTTTTGTTTTGTTTTTTTGTGGGTTTTTTTAAATTAGGATTTTTTTTTTAAATTGGCATTTTTTTTTACCATTTCCCATTGGGAATGGGTCCGTTTACGTAACCCGTGGATACACCAGAAAAATGCCTGATTTCTCTAATGTAAATGTTAAGTTTTTTTTACTTTAAACGAAATATTGAAATGAGAGTTGTGCAGTGTCTGATAAGGATCCAAACTGTTTGAAAATAACCATTGCACTCGGGGTATGTATGACTAACAAACTGCAGACTGGTGTACAAACTCACTCACCATGGGCAGCACCCTGAATGATTCCAGGTAAATCCAGCAATTGTATATTAGCACCATTGTACTGAAACAAATACAACACATTATAAACAATAAAACAACATAAAACAATCTTAATTGTTATATCAGAGAGAACAAGACAATAGCAAATACTGTCATTCAACCATAGCGACAGGGCTGCCATAAGTTGATAATGAAAAATCCTAACATTTTCAATTTTTCTATTTTCAAAACGCAATTACTTTTAGCAGGTTGAAAGTAAAACAGAATGTGCCTTACTTTCAGCTTGCTTTAAGCTACAATATGCTAAGATAAAAGTCTAAACATTTCTGATAAATCTGGAGAAATGGCAGCCCTGTAGCGACAAGTTTCTGTAAATATAAAGAAGTGGGAACTAGTTTTAGCATTTTAGCAGTCAATAGCCTGATCCTAGTTTTGAAGACCACTTAAAGCAGGTTGGAAGTAAAACAGAGCACACCTGTACTTTCTGCCTGCTTGAAGCTATCATTTCTTATGGTGCATTTTCATGACTGTATAAAGTGAAACTACTTCTTTCAGTGAAGGAATAAATTAAATGTGTAACAAGACTGCGCGTTCAATAAACGCTTATGCCCCCGGTGGCATCCTTGACAATATATTCTGAATCTTTTCTAAGTCCAAATTAGGTCAAGGTCAAGGTCAAACTGAGCTTGGGTATTACTGGTGGGTTGGTAATGGTCCAAGGCAATAACTGTATAAGTATCCAAGCATTGGAGTAAGCGGTGTTGATGCTAGACGAAACGGTAAAATCTACTTAACCTGGTTATGGACGGACGGACGGACGTGCCACCGAATTGGGTTAAAGGGCCTTTTCTTTTATTTTCTTTTGTTCGAATAACGGGCCACGGCCCCTTAGTGTATTGTTACGGAATGAACTCTATTGTGTTCTTTTGTTTTGTTTACCGTTATCTGGCCCTTTAACCCACTTTAGTGGCGCGCACGGACGGACGGACGGAAGGACGGACGGACAGGACGATTACTCTATGCTCCCGCATCTGTCGATGCCGGGGGCATAAAAAGGTGTCTGTTTGGAGTGGATGGGTAATGCGTCTTCATAAATACAGAATGTGTCTTACTTCTATCACACCCGGGATACAGGTTAATGTTGTGAACTCATAGCCAGCACTCTCACTGTGTGTAGTGGTCAGTGTGTTCAGCAGCGTCGACTGAAACAAATACAAAATACAGTAAAACCTCACAATTACGACCACTAAATTACGTTAATTATTAGGATGTTTACGATAGGTGACCGCTTAAAGCAAGGTGACAGTGAAACAGAAAGCTCCTTTAGGAGCTTTCTGTTTCACTGTCACCTTGCTTTAAGCTGTCACCTGTCTATTATACAATCAATTAGCCTTTGTTTTAGTGGTTGTAATAGCCAAGTATTACTGTACTATAAAAATCCTAAATATTTGGACACTCTGTGAACTGCTGTAATTATCCTAAAATTTGAACTACCCTATACGTGGTTTGTAAGACGCAACTTTGGCGATTTAACCGTAAACAAATTTTTAGCAGATTCATTTTTAGCATAAACGTACTGAAAATCTGTTTTTAGCAGAAATGATATTTAAGTTTATTATGTTTAAGCGTGCCAATAAATCATCACAGGTAAAGGGTACCTTCAAAACCAAGGGATGTAACTATTTCAACATCAAAGCAATGGATCTCAATAGTATGTCATAGCTTAGATAACGGTTATCATGACGTCTAGGATACATATGAAATTACTAAAACCGATCTACAAAGCTAAATGTCAATGATGCTTTATGGAAAAAAACTTTAGTATTATGAGTATAGTACAAGAGCCCCATGGGACATATTTCGCTCACCTGATAATAGCTGACAAAAAGGATATAATGATTTATGTCCAGGAAGGGGTCATAATTTGAACAATCTTGATAGAGGACCTGTAGATGATGCTATGTGCCAAATATCTAAGAACAGGTTACTAGGGTTTTAGACAAGAAGATTTTTTTAAGTTTCCATTGAAAAAAATCTATTTTTAGCTCCTGTGACCTACATATGCAACAGACTGAAACCATTTGAACAAAATAGGTAAAGGACATCTAGAAGTGTCACAATGCACAATATAAAAGCTCTGGCCATATAAGTTTCAGAGGAGAATTTCACTATATAACTATATGTAAATCTTTGACCCCCGGGGTGGGGCCAATTTTGACCAAAGAGATATCATTTGAACAAACTTGATAGAAGTCTTGTAGATGATGCTATGTGCCAAATATCTAAGCTCTGGCCCTTGTAGTTTTTCAGGAGAAGATTTTTCAAGTTTTTTTTAGAAAAAATCTATTTTTAGCTCCTGTGACCTAGATATGCAACAGACCCAAACCATTTGAACAAAATAGGTAAAGCATATTTAGACGTGTCACCGTACCAAATATCAAAGTTCTGGCCATATTAGTGTCAGAGAAGAAGACATTTGAAATTTTCACTATATAACTCTGTTAAATTGTGACCCCCCCCCCCCCCCCCCCCCCCCCCCCCCCCCCCCCCCCGGCGGGGCCAATTTTGACCCCAGGGGCATAATTTGAACAAACCTGATAGAGGACCTGTAGGCGATGCTATGTGCCATATATCTAAGCTCAGGCCCTTGTAGTTTCAGACAAGAAGATTTTTTAAGTTTTCATTGAAAAAATCTATTTTTAGCTCCTGTGATCTACATATGCAACCGACCAGATTCATTTGAACAATATTGGTATAGGACATCTAGAAGTGTCACCATGCCAAATATCAAAGCTCTGGCCATATTAGTTTTCGCGATGAAGACAGTAGGTAATAATGTCTTGAACAGTAATCTCAGTCCTTTGTAATGACGTTACCCCACCCCGTATTTGACCAAATTTAACGAAACCACTCAAACACAAATGTCGGCTCAAAAACCTCCGCTGAACGTATAGGTCTATAAACGATTTTTATTCAATAAATTATCTATTCTACCTATTCTGGCACAACTGTTGCTGCTTAATAAACGTAAGAAGAAAACAAACCCGCAAATAAACAGTCGTATATGTGTTAGTGACTTAGTGTGTGAGAAGAGTGACGTCATTTCAGTCGGGAAAGTCCCTGACAACGGCCATAATTTACTCTTAGTTTTTTTTTCTCTAAGTACATGTAAATACTTAGTTGAAAATGTAGGAGTTTAGAAAATTCTTAGTTAAATACTTAGAATGTTTCAGAATACGGGCCCAGGTCAGACTGCGTCAAGGCGGACATTAACAGAGACAGAGAAGCATGGGGTCTGAGTGATAGACACTCTAGCCACCTGCTGCCTACCCCAGTCCCTGGGACACCCGCAGCAGTTGAAAAATAAACTCAGGATCAAGTCAAGTCAAAGTATGTTAAATCTAATTTTCAGGCAACATGACTAAAGTAATTATTGTTATAGTGTCAAACAGTTTGGATCCTGACGAGGATCCTGGAGGAGCTTTCTGCCACTACATTAGAACACTCAAGCTTTCTGCTTTACTTTCAGCCTGCTTTAACCCATTACCCCATAAATAAACATTTTACGCCTCTAATTTTTCCTCCACTGAAGAAAATAGCTTCAATTTATACAGTCATGAATATGAATCATAAGAAATATTTGCTACATATACTAGCAGATGTTAGCTTAAAGGACTGAAAGTAGAGCAAAATGTGCCTTAAGGGGCATTCTGTTTTACTTTCAACATGCTTTAAGTTGTCACCTGTCTTCAAGACTAGAAACAGGTTATGGAGTAAATGCTTAGGCATCCATCTGTCAGGATGCTGAATTGGCTTCCCTATGACTCTTTAACATGAAAAAGGCATGTCTTTGAGCAAATAGATAAAGGCGTTAAAATGTATGGGGTAAAGGGGGGGGGGGGTGTTAAAAGACCTACTAATCCACAATGTATATGTAAACAAGCTCCAGTAGGACCAGTACACACTTACTTTACCAACGGAGGGAAAACCAATTAGTGCAACTCTGGCATCTCCTGATTTCATAACATCAAAGCCTTCACCCTACAAGAAAAACAACAACTTGCGTCACTTGTCTGTAGATATAAACACTTAAGCAACTGTCTCAAACCATCTTGGGTGATGGGATTTTGATTTAGATCCATGATCCTGAGTTAAATCATTAAATGCTTGCATTGCATAAAAAATTATTTAACAAATGTTTCAATATAAATCAAGACAGTGAGTATACTTATGTCAAGTTTGTCAACACAGCCCTATTAAAATACTTAGTACATGTAGTACCTAGTGCTAATAACAAATTTTGATAAATCTACCATATACTTCTCTTATAAACCAATATTCTAAATAAGTCCTCATGCAGGATTGCAGAAATGCAAAACAAAAACCTCTTTAAGGAGCTTTTCTATATAACGCAATTACAAGCCTTTTAAGATGTCCATTCTTCCTAACTAGGTGGTCGGTAAAGTAACCAATTACTCCATAAATATGCTTTTAACTTATTCCTAAATTAAAATAGTTCCATTTATACAATCATTAAATATATTCTATATCCTAGCAGATGGTAGCTTAAAGCAGACTCGGCATTAAGCAGAATATGCTTTAAGGAACATTCTGCTTTACTTTCAATCTGCTTTTAATGGTGACCTGTCTTTCTATTTTCTGTCCCTGTTTAGTTCACCCAACCTTTGCTCCTGCTTTTCCTGTTGGCTCCAGAAGCTGCTGTCTGTATTTGGCAAGCTTTGCCTTTAGTAATCCAAGATGGTACTCAGTGGCTGGAAAGAGAACTCAATCAACTGTACATGTAATCAGGGCTCCAGATAAGAGGGGGTAAACTGAACTAACCCAACAATTTCTCCTCATTTTAGCACCAAATCCTATGGTCTTACTACTCATTAGAATCGTCTCGGAGAGACGATTCTAATGAGTAGTGACACCATAGGGTTTAAAGTATAAATAAAGATTTTAGTTTTTGAAATACTCCCCTTATCTGGAGCCCGGTGTAATAATTACACTTTATCAAAGTAACGTATGCCTTTTTAGTTTACCACTTAAGATAATAGTTCCACTTTACATATGAATATGGATCATAAGGAATATTTCCTATATCCTAGCAGATGGTAGCTTAAAGTAGGCTGAATGTAAATTCAGTATTCTGCTTTACTTTCAACCTGCTTTAAGTGGACACCTGACTTCAAAATTAGAAAAAGGCTATCAGGCATTGGGTTAATGGCTCAATATAGAATGTTTGCAGCACTGGCACCAGAGTCATGGACTTATAATATGTGTGTGTTTACATTTAGATGCATTTTTATTTCTTATACATCTAGAGAGGTATATATACAGTACACTCAGAGACATAATAAGTCCATGACTCTCACAGTGGTTTGAACTGTATCTACCGGTAAGTAATGTCTACTATATGAAGGGGGAAATCTTGATGTGTACACTCTATAGTCTCTATCTACTAGATTCTGGATCTATAACCTATTTTTTCCGGTCGGTTAGCAATGTCTTTTGTATGGGAATGGAAATAAAAAAAAGAAACAAGAGGGCCATGGCCCTTAATTCGCTCACCTGAGGTCATTGTGCCTTAGCTTAATAGGCAAGACAACATTTTAATATAGCTGTAAATGGAATTATCTTGCAGACAAAAAAAAACATGACAAATTGGAATAACTTAAAAAAACATTGTTGGCAGAGTTATGGCCCTTATCCATGACACTTCTTCTTATCAAGCTACATGTATTTCCATATGATTATTTATTGCGCACTCTGCTTTACTTTCAACCTGCTTTAAGTAATCATCTACTAAGATATAGATACTATTAAGTTTATGACTGTATAAAGTGGTATTATTTTCTTTAGAGGAGGAATAAATTAAAGGCATAAAAAGGCATATGTATGGGGTAATGGGATAACATCAGTAGAACTGGAGTTATCTCAAAGACAAGAAAATATGACACTGGGAAATATCTCAAAAATGACATTGACCTTTGTAGGACATGACCCAAGTTATAAAGTTTCTAACTTTAACAAAGTTATGGCTAAGATTAAAGTTGTGGACTGACAGACAAACAAATGGACAAACAGACAAAAAAGCAGACAGACAAAAACAATATGCCCCCAACTGCAGGGCATAAAACTATAGCAGACACCATATGCTGCTGTTTACAGTGAACCTCATCAGCTGACCAGCTGACCTGAGTTCAGTTATGTAACTCTGCCAGTAGGAAATTTGACTAGGGTCTAACTCTTATAATGCTGAATTGCTGTCTGCTATACATATTTTGAATGTGAATTATGACCTAGATATTTAACCGACCAGAACCATTTGAACAAACTAGGTAAAGGACATTTAGAAGTGTCACCATGCCAAATATCAAAGCTCTGGCCATATTAGTTTCAGTGGAGAAGACGTTTGAAATTTTCACTATATAACTCTATGTAAAACTGTGACCCCCGGGGCGGGGCCAATTTTGACCCCAGGGGCATAATTTGAACAAACTTTATAGAGGACCTGTAGATAATGTTATGTGCCAAATATCTAAGCTCTGGCCCTTGTAGTTTCAGACAAGAAGATTTTTTAAGATTTCCTTATTTTTTCACTTTGGTTGCCATAGCAACCAGAGTTCTATATTGTTTTCAATTCTTTGAACAAATTTGAAAGAGCTTGACCCAAGGAACATTCCTGTAAAGTTTGGTTGAAATCTGTTCAGCCGTTTAGGAGAAGATGTCATTTGAAGCAATTGTTAACGACGACGCACGACGGACGACGACGGACACAGGGCCATCCCAATAGCTCACCTTGAGCCTTTGGCTCAGGTGAGCTAAAAAAAAGTGAGTTGACTCTAGATATGCTTAGATACATATACCGGTCTGCTATCTTTTAGTATAAGATCTATTAGATATAGATTCTTGATCTATAAGATTTTCCCCCAAACGTTAGCAATGTCTACTGTATGGGATTGGAATAACAAACAAAAAAAATCCAAAAAAAACCCAATTTTTTTTTTTTAGATATCTTTACGCTGAGCTCCTACCGGTCTGCCTATCTACTATTATAATAATCAACCCATATAGATTATTTTTTTATTTATTGATTTTTTTTTTTTAAATTTCACTCCAATAACATAGACATTGCTAATCGGTTGGGAAAAAATCTTTTAGATATAGATCTAGAATCTAGACCTAATTGATATTATTATACTTATTGATAGCAGACCGGTATAGCGGCATCGAGTCAACTCAGATAAACATTTTTTTAAAAAATTGTAATTCCATTCCAATACATTACAGGGTTTTTCTTCAACCAATAGGGAATGACTCCGGTACCGAGCCAATTGGGAAAAATTTGCGTGATTTTAGTCAAATTGGGAAAAATTAGCGTTGTTTTTAGTCAAATTGGGAATTTTGCATGGGCCAAATTAAACAGTTAACTATTTAAAATTCAAACTGAATTTGACTGCTAGCAATAAATTGTCCCATTATACCCTCTGTAAGGGTATAGGTATTCAGCTGGTATTAGCAGTATTTGTTTAAAGATGCTTAAAACAAACACTTCTTGATCAATTGGGAATTTTATTACCACAGATTGGGAAAAATTGTCAGTTTTGGTAATTGGGAATGCCTCCGTTTATAGGTACCAGTTATATAAGGAGGAAAAACACTGCATTAGACATTGCCACTGGCACCAGAGTCATGGACTTATAATATATATCGGTAGAGGTATAGATAAAGTAAACACATACACATAAAAAGTCCATGACTCTGGTGCCAGTGGTTTGCAGGGTTCTTAAAGCAGGTTGTATAATAAGTAAAGCAGAATGTCTCTTGAAAAGTTTAAGATTCATTGGAATAATTATAGCTTAATTTGAGGTCCGATATTGGTTTCAAAATGATTTGTCACAATACTTTCAAGTGTAACAGGACTGGTGAAAAAATAGTGGCCTGACCGTGACTAGAACCGAGGGTCTCTGGCGTACCATGCAAGCACTTAATAGCCATTGAGTACCGAGCCATCCATTCTGAGACTTACTGATTTTCCATCAAGTATAAACCTGTACCCAACCACACTCAAAAGTCAATTCCACTATACTTCTCTCCCTTTCCTTCCAAGATTTGCCCAAATCTCACAAGGAACAAGAGCATGAACACAATCCAATTTACATTGGTGCCGCCTGTAACTTAACTGGTGAGAAATTCATTGCCCAACGGGGACTTTAACCAAGGGGCGTATCAAGCCAGCACTCTAACCACTGAGCTTCCATAAGTCATCTAATACGGGACTCATATTTTCCACCAACTACCAGTACCCATCACACTCTGTATCCGTACCATATGTTGCTTTTACACATCTACGTCTACGTGATACTCCCAACGATCAACTGCTGATCACGACAGGGAGGTCAGGGACAGTTATTAAAAGGTTAAAAGCATGATATGGCTAAAAATAGGTTAAAATGGTTAAAACAAGGCAGTGGCTAGACGTCCGGAACCAGATGGCTAGCCCACCCTCACAGTCGTCCGGAATAGATTTTTTCAGAGATTATACTGCTTTGTACGTGGGTTAATGCCTGGATATATACGGGAAACAACTATAAATCCATTTAACTATAAAAACCGCCATTTTAAATGATGGTTGACTTAGGTATCTGCCTGTACGCTGACACTTTCGCACCTTGTCGCTATCATAACTGACTTGGTTTATCACACCTTCATCTTATATTTAAGAGAGATCTGGATCTAAACCATGTGTATTGTATTTTATATACCTATATATCCTCTTCACTCGGTTCTTCGGAACCCTTAGTGAAAAAGGATTAAAAAGGTAATCAATTTAAATGGAAACTGGAAGATACATTGAACGAATATGGAGAAAAAATAGTTTTCTAACTGAAAATAACATTTAAAGTAATCAAACAACTTCATTGTTTAAACATACCAGTTATTCAAACTAACCTTCTTCTGTAAATGCAGCGCCGCGAATTCTTACTAGGCCGGAAGTTTGACGTCATCATCCGGGTAGCAAAGGCGCTTGTACACAACCGGGTCAAATTTATACTGCATATGAAAGTTCAATTTCCAGACACTCGCTACACGTAATAAACATTTAGAGTTATATTGGAAAATGTGTTATTCGGAAACATTTTAAGAAGGGACATTAAAAAAATAAGATACGTGGTCAATTTTGGTATTCATTTTTTGAATATATAATTTTCTTCAAAGTTTCACTAACATTCCAAGTTTTTTTTAGCATTTTTTTTCGGCTATTAGCTGTCCACATTTAATACCTAACCCGAACCGCTTTTTGCGATGACGTAAGCAAACCGCACGCGCTGTATCAAGCGTTTTTGTGAGGCTTCCGGGCTTGTAGGAAGGGTCCGTTGTATGAGAATGGAGGATACAAGGATCAATTTGCCTAAAATTCATCTACATCTACATCTTTACGTAGTCCTGTCAAATTGACATTTATACTACGGTGCGCAAGAAAAAGAAGGTAATAAAGAGAAAAAGATAGGAAAGTAAGAAAAGAGCCATTCAGAAAATCGGTGCTATGAAGATAGGTAAAAAGGTAGAAAAAGAAAAGATTTCCCAGTTACGTTTCAAACCATCGGACCTTGACCACTCCAGCTTCCGTGGCGGTACCAGGGTTCAAACCAGAGACAGTGTATTAACAGAGATACACAACTCCCTTATTTTCCTTCTTTCCCCATATAACAGGTGTCCGTTGAGAGGCAGTGACGTATGTCGATGCGGTCACGTGACCAGCACAGGTAATGACAGCGTCGCGATAATGGAAAAAATACACATATCGACCAGTTGACTTATAAATATTGACTTTATTTCGTTTTTTATGCGATATTTTGTGATTCTAATCGAGTGAAACCAAAATATGAGTTGTGGATTAAACCGAGAAAGTGTATTCCTGGCTCAACGGAAGATACGTTGCTGGTAAGTTCCAAAAAAATGAAGATCGATTCAATATCCTCTTGCCGTAAACGCTTAAAACTTCAGTATGAACATTCAAACATGAATAAAAATGGGTTATCCATGTAGCCCATATTAAGATACAATTATGGCGAAATTTTCATGTCAATCTGTCCACGAATTTTGCTATAAATTAAATTTTAATGAGGCCACCCACTGGTGCTTCGATTGAAGATCGATGCAATATCGTCTTGCCGTGAACGCTTAAACTTCAGTTTGAACATTCATACATGAATAAGAATGGGTTGTCTATGTAGCCCATATTAAGATACAGTTATGGTGAAATTTTCATGTCAATTTGTCCACGCATTTTGCTATAAATTAAATTTTAATGAGGCCACCCACTGGTGCTTCGATTGAAGATCGATGCAATATCGTCTTGCCGTAAACGCTTAAACATCAGTTTGAGCATTCAACCATGAATAAGAATGGGTTGTCCATGTAGCCCATATTAAGATATAGTTATGGCGAAATGTTCATGTCAATCTGTCCACGCATTTTGCTATAAATTAAATTTTAATGAGGCCACCCATGGGTCCATTCACACCTTCGTGCAAACTGTCGTCAATTTTCATTCAATCGGCATTTTCCAAACACTAATTAACGTGTGTGCGATGCGCGGAGGGGTTAATTGATGCTCGGACTTTATTCTTATTATTATTTTGTGTTAAACCTCGAAAAAGAGGCTTGTTTAAGGAATGTTTGTATTGTAAAATAACTGTAGACCGTATTAACGAAGCAACTGATAAGTAATTCCAAATATCGACTTTTTTCCCGATCGTCGCTTAAGCTTATATAACTCGCGAGGACCTGTTCTCGCGAAATCTCGCTCAACGGTCTCGTATGTATAAATCACTGGAGCCGTGTATCTCTGTTAATACACTGTCTCTGGTTCAAACCCCGCTGACACAGCTCAAGATCCTCATTTGGTTTTACTTTGTAACTGGACAGAGGTCCCTAGAATTTAAGGTTGGACAGCCCACTCTTAAAGGATGCCAAAGAGTGGGCCTCAGCAATTGATGCTGGTAAGGAGTTCCATGTAGGGATGGTTCTTGGGAAAAAGCTGAACTTGTAGCTGTTGGTAGATGCATGGTGTTGAAGGAAGCGAGTACTGTGTGGTGATCGGGGCATAACCTTAGCTGGTTTCAAGTTTATAGAAGGATCAATGTCTACAAGCTCGTGAACAATCTTATATAGCATGGTTATCTGTGACTTCTGGCGCCGTGCTTCGAGGGACTCCCTGTCCAAGGTATCCAACATGTCAGATACACTGCTTGTGTTTCTATACCTGTTGGTAACAAACCGGGCAGCCCTGCGCTGAACCATCTCGACTTTACGAATAAGGGTCTTGTGATGGGGATTCCAGACAGTACAACAAAAATCCATGTTGGAACGAACCAAGGATGTATAGGCGTTGGTCTTCGTTTCCTTGCTGGTACTGTGAAGATTGCGACGGATGAAACCAAGCATGTTGTTGGCCTTTTTGCTGATCCTGTCTATGTGAGTTTTCCAACCGAGGTCTGCTTGGATGACCACTCCCAGGTATCTCGATGATGTTTCTGTTGTCAATGTGACGCCTTTAAGGGTGTAGTCCTGGATGCGAGGCGATCTTGCCCTGCTGACCCTAAGGATACTGCACTTATTCGGTGAAAGTCCATACCCCATTTCTCTTCCCATATTGCTAGGGAGTTCAGATCCTCTTGTAACTTGTGTTGGTCAAGGTCGGACCGGATCTGTCGGTAGAGTATGCAGTCATCTGCAAATAGGCGTGTCTGCGATGAAATTGAAAGGCCCTCGGATAGGTCATTTATGAATAACAGGAACAGTAGTGGGCCCAGGACAGATCCTTGTGGTACACCGCTTACAACAGGAGCGACTACGGATGA
This sequence comes from Gari tellinella, assembly GCA_922989275.2. Taxonomy (NCBI): domain Eukaryota; kingdom Metazoa; phylum Mollusca; class Bivalvia; order Cardiida; family Psammobiidae; genus Gari; species Gari tellinella. The sequence goes on along the minus strand of OV277856.1, from coordinate 110,813,422 downwards.
CTGGCCATGGACCAACACCTTCTGTGTTCGGTTATCTAGAAATGACTGATCCACTGAAAGGTCTGTCCTCGTATCATATTGCCGTGATTTTACTGAATTCAGCAAAAACAAAAATTCCCAATATAGACGGTATAGCTGTGATACCCTGAGGAAAATAACTGTCACAAACTAAGCATGCCGGCACAGGAGTCCATTTTATGAGACTAATAAAAATTTATCTCCAACATAGGGTCTGGCTCCCAAGAAAATGTAAGATTTACCTTTATTTTTCTGTGTTCGGGATATTTCCCTCTCAATTTCTGCGATCTTTTCTAAAACACCCATTGTTATCTTTCAGTAATGACTGATGTCACCAATTAAAGAATCAGATTAACCCTATATGGTACCGGTCAGCAATTTTCCAGCCAGCCCTCATTACAGGAGGCTGCCATTTTGAAAAAGTCTCTATTCCCAATATTTTACCTTACTCTTTATAAACAAACAAAAATATAATCTAGGCACAAGTTTGTTGATTTTATAGGAATGAAATGATATGCAGTTTCCATTGTCGAAGTTAATTTACTTAAAGCCCTAAATCTTGTATAACAGTGAACAACAGTTTTAGAGAGTAATTTCAAAATGGCCGCGCCCTTGAGCCGATGATTACACAACAATCAACAGTGAGCAGTTGGCAAAAGAATGAATTGCATGGGTGCATAACTGTGATTTAGACACCAGTGATACGAATAAAGGTAATTTTTACGATGATTTTTTATTTATTTTAACAGGAACATCATGTCGGTAACTCAAAATTGCTGCGAAGCAATCCTCTACCTTCAGCCTCAGGAAATTTTCAAAAGGCAGAATTTTTTATTTTACATAACCATAACAGTTTGTATAGCCATGTTGAGTTTCTGGTGAAAGGGTGAGAGGTTTTTGTAAGGGTTTTCGAAAGCTCTGTTCTGAACCGCCTGTATAGCTCAGTGGTAGAGCGTCCGTTTGCAGTGCGGGAGGTTACGGGTTCAATCCCCGGCCGGGTCAAACCAAAGACTTGAAAATTGGTAGTGATGGCTTCCCTCCTTGACGCTCAGGATTTCGGGTTAGCATTACGACTGGTTCGTCGGTGTCAGGATAAAGTGACCGGTCGAGTACAGTCCCAATGGTGCACCTAAAAAGTGCCCCTTCTCATAATCATCAGAATTGATGGCGTAGAAGTAATAAATAGAGAGCACTGCAGTCCCCGTAAGCGAAGTATCTTGGCTTCCAGTGAGTCCCAAACATGTTGCATTTTTTTCTTCTTCCAATACTGTCCACATTCAACAATTTTTTCTCTCTATGTTATGATCACATTCTCATTTAGGGCCCAGTGTAAATATCTTCATTTCCCATATGTCCCATATATCCAGACCCTCCCATGATTTCAGAAGTGACACAAAAGCGCTTCATATGGCACATGCAGTGTGCTTACGTCATCGCTAAAAGCGGTTCTGGTTTGGTATATTTGATTACGAATGAAGAACGAACGGATCGGAAATCCAGGTAGCCTACAAAGTATGCTGCCTCCTGTTCGGCCAATCAGCGAGCCACCAGCAAACGAGACTGAAGCGCCATTCTGAATCTAATTGTGGATATATCAGCTTAATCAATTGATAATTTCAATCAATCAAATGTGTTAAGTGAGATTTAAATATTTTAAAAATTCTGCTATCGGAATCAGTGAATACCCCTTTCCTCAACTCACTGCGTATACGCGCTGTTTTCAGCGGTTAAATAAGAAGGAAATAATACGGTCAGAAAACCGTTGTATGCAGCGAGCGGAACAAAATGGCGGATTTCTCTGTGTATATATGTCATCCCATTTTAAAGAAAGGCATTTCCTGCTGTCACTTTTTATTGAAATTTTGACACATACGTAATTAGATACTGATGATTCTTAGTTTAAAATTTGGTGAGGATTGGTTGTGGCTTTCTTGGTGAGTTTAACGCGTGAAAACGATGATTTTTCTTATTTTTTGTGTGTGTTGTAAGGAATGCTTTAATTTGTAGTGTGTTGTAACACCCATTTCATAGAACTGAATCCCATTAGTGATTTACTTTACCTATCCGTAGAATGATTTTTTTATAATAAGAGCATATCGAGGGCTTGGCGGAAAACTATCCTAACTCAAGTTTTTTTCAAAAATGACTTTTTGTCAATTTCCAAATCTGTTTTAAGGTTTGCATAATGTGTGAAAATATTTCTGTTATATTCTTATTAATAACAAAGATATTGCAAATTATTACATTATCCTATCTCACAAGCTGTTTTCTGTTACTAAAAGACTATCCTATCTCAAGTTGGGATAGTGTTACGCTGAAATTTTCCCTTACTCTATACATTTTGAAAAATATAACACTATCCTAACTTGAGATTGAATAGTGTTATAGATAAAAAATGAAGAGTTAGCATAGTGTTTATACATCATAACTCAGTGGAAAACAAATACAACTTGAAATAAGGTAAAAAAAATTCATTATTTTTACCTATTTTAGTTATTTTTCTTTTAAAAATAGTTTGACATTATTTAGTATTGCTTTGACAATATTTGTTATTGAGTACAAGATTAGTGCATCTTTTGTAAAGTGGTGTGCATAGATCTGTGTATCACCTTTATACATTATGCTGCTGACCAATGATTAAAGTACTATGAAAGACTGTATATCAGCTATACTAAATTAAATCGCCACAGGTACAGACTCAAGATCCTGAGTACTCAGTGCTGCTACACCGTTTATCTGATAGTGACATACCATTCAACTGAAGCTCCGTTATAGCATAATTATGTAAACCCCGTATGACAGGAATTGTTTGTAGGGGGAGCTAGACTCGCACCAAGTTCGCATATGTAAACCCCGTATGACAGGAATTTTTTGTAGGGGGGGCTAGACTCGCACCAATTTCATACATTAGGATTCATTATAGGCTCTCCGAGCCAAAAAGGGTTCTTTATTTTGAACTCCAGAAGATATCTAACAATCTTAGATCGAGATTTTACAAAAAGATCTGGTTTTAAGAAGCTACAACTCTTACAGTTAACCCTAAATTGTGAAACTGGGATTTCTTATATTACTGCATTTTATTGTTTTTGTTCACTAACCAAGTTAATACTCAGTCCTATACTTTACTGCCATTTTTCCTGAATTTCTCCTAGTTATACCCCTGATATTTCATTCTATTAAATGGACCCAGTCATATCTTAAATAAGTAGCAGGCTAGCAGCCCCTTACAGTCTGATTTCTAGCTTCACTAAAATCAGATGTTCTGATTATTTCTGTGGTCAGACAGGATTTTATAGTTTTGAATAAAAAAGGTTCTATTTTCTAAACCCATTAACCCATAAATACATCTTTTACACCATTAATCTATTCATCCACTTTAGAAAACAGTTCCACTTTATATAAAATCATGAAATTTGTACCATAAGAATTAATTAGTCTATATCCTAATAGTTGATAAAAAGCAGATTGAAAGTAAAGCAGAATGCACCTTAACCTATTACCCTATGGCCTGTTTCTAGTTTTGAAGACGGGTGACCACTTAAAGCAGGATGGTTGTAAAGCAGAACATGCCTTAATGCACATTCTGCTTTACTTTCAACATGCTTTAAGCTATTAACCTATTACACCATAGTCTGTTTCTTGTTATAAAGACAGGTGACCACTTAAAGCAGAATGCACCTTATAGAATATAGAAAACATTTATTATTGTGCATATTTATGACTGTATCGGAAGAATAAACTGATGATGTGCTAAAAGGTGTTTCTATTGGGGAAAGGGTACATGTTAAGTGATGAAGTGACCGGCCGGGTATCCAGTCCCAGTGTTGCACCTAAAAAAGTGCCCCTTCTCATAATCATAAGTATTAATGGAGAGAAGTAATAAATAGAAATAGAAGGGTTAACTGCTAAAATATAGAAATATTTCTTATGATACATATTTATGACTGTATAAATCGGAATTATTTTCATCAGTTACAATAAATGAGACCGTGACGATTTTCATCGTGTCAAGAATTGAAAAGCAGTAATATTAAGAATTTAATAATTATAAACTTAAGACCAGGTTGTTTAAAGCCTAAAGTAGACAACATGTATCAAACACTGATCTATAATATAAATTTAATTCTTATATTTTGATTAACAAGCAAATGAAAGTTTTCTTGTCTGAATTTTTTGGATAGGGGTGGCACTATGCCTTAACTCGTTGAGCCCTCAAGAAAGAGGGTGTGTGGCAGAATGTATATGTCTACCCACTGGCAGCCATGATTTTAGGCTAGGAAAAAATTACTTTCAGAAATCTGATAGAGGGTCACCCATGGATCATTTGTGTAAAATTATTGTCAATTGGTAGCAGTAGTTTTAACAAGAAAATCATTTCAACCACAATTCAATCAGATGACCTATATTTGAAATATTCTGCTAGACTAATAAGTCTACAAGGGAAAATCATATGAAGTTTTAATGAAATTGGCCCATTGGTTTCCAAAAATGTTCTTTGAAAATAAGTTGACACATCGTGTCATGGGTGACTAACGCCTGACACTGGACAATAGCTCACATCGGCACTTTGTGTCAGATGAGTTAAAAACAACCCTAAAATACTCAAAATGGACTATCCTTTATCGGAAACTTGATTTATCTTTCTGAAGTTTCAGAGAGAAAGAGTTATGGCCTGGAAAGATAGGGAGAGTTCATTGCAATATCTGGGCATAACAATTTGGTTGATAAATACATTACTGTATGTACATAACAAAATGCTGAAGTATTAGATCCATTTGTATTGAAATAGAAAGTAAATGCATAATGTCTGTTTGTCTGTATGTATTTCACCTCACTTCAACAAAGTGTGTGTTTGTGTGAGTGGGTTGGGGGGGAGGGGGGGGGGGGGGGGGGGGGGGGGGGGGCTTATGCTATATCCCATGGCATTATTCAATTAAAATATTAGTTACCATAAGGCTAGCAAGGTTCATTGGTCCTACTCTTCATTACAAATAAACACAATCAAAATGGTTGTCCTCATCTGACCTACTATACTCAACAAATAACATACTCAGATCATTACAAATTGTTGCAAAATAAGGAAAGTGAAAAATAGACTTTATTCAAAAATCAAACATTAATAACTTGCTTCAGAGATAAGGGTCACTTGCGGTTAAAATGCATGATAAATCAAATATATTTACTAGGTAATAATATATAGCTAAACCAAATTTGTACATAGCCTCATGGTATGCTTATACCAACTCTGATGAATGTCTGAATTTTTATGGCCCTGGCATCTATATGAGGGGGCATAATTTTAGTGATCATCATCTTCATTAATCGCATCACTCTGCATAGAATATACTCGCGATATGGTATTGCGACATTATTTTTCCATGTCTATGACTATTAACCAGATTTTACCGTGTCTTCTAGCACTACATCACTGCTTACTCAAATATTTGGATAAACTTAAACAGTTGTTGCCATCAATTGCCATTCCCAATCCACTATTATACTAATATTACACAAATACCACCTGACATTGACTGTGATCTAATTTGGACATAGGTCTACACTATTTTGAATGGGTTATTTCCTTGGTCAACTAGATTTCTTACAAGTTACAATGCTTTGATACTTAAATACAGTTGTTCACTTTAGACCATTATCATTCCACCCGTATCACCCAAACATAATTTGACATTGAGACCTTGATCTAATTTGGACATGGACAATATTCAAAATGTATTGTCAAAGATGCCAATAAGGCCATAAGCATTTACTGAATGCAGTATTGTTCTTTTTTTTAATAAAAAGTTTTATTCCTTATTTCTTTGTCACACTGTGCCTTCTAAATAGCAGAATTATACAGTATGAATTTACTGATTTCAAGACCCATAATGTCAGGCCTTTATAATCTTTTTACCATTAGTCAATCACATGTTATAGTACATTACACTAAATAGAGACTCAGATTTAAATATTGTCTAACTTAAACTGTGTAGTGTAGAATGTGCAACCTTCAATCAAGTTATTTACATCGTTTTCATTAAAGGTATAAACAATAAATAGGGTGAAGGGTTAACATCGATAGATTCATTGACTCAAATTGATATTCACTTATTCCTTTTTTGAGCAAGACTATTTATAAGCAGTATTAAAAACACTTTCTGCCACAGAAGTGGCTTTTAGTGCATTTGATTTATTCCTCGCTGAACACTTTATATCACTTTAAGTGGTCACCTGTTTTCAACACTAGAAATAGGATATGGGGTAATGGGTTAAGGGTGGCATCATTTTAAATGGCTATTTGGCTTACAACACATTGCGGTAACAATATCAGAGACAACTTAACACAGATAACACATGGTATATGATCAGTGTCTATACTGCTTGTCGCTCTTCATTTTTCTACTGCTGCACTCTGATCAGACTCAGTGTTATACTACAGATGATAAGATTGATATAAATCCACACTATTTGTAGCTTCTTCTGTACATCTTTTAACCCTTTCTTTGCCATTATGACGTAACAACCTCTACCGTATTATTTTTATATTTTTGAATTTGTATGTTTTTTCTAACTTAAAAAACATTGAGATGAGTGTCAAACAGTTCAGATCTAAATCAGATGCTGTGTTACACTGCGTTCAATCAGGATACAAACTGATTGGTTTGCAAAATTAATGTTGTCAGGCTTAGTAGTCAATTAACGGATTAACTCTAAAAATATAAAATTCCTGTTTCAAGGGCACTGTTAATTAAGTTTAATACCCAGTTTGATCTGGATTCAACTGTTTGATAATTCCATTCAGTTTGTGTATAACATTAAAAGTGTTACAGTTCTACAAGTATATTTCATTCACTTTAAATTTTCATTTTAGATTAAGAAATGTGATACAGGTTATTCTGAGTCTAATTTGGAGACAAACTGTTTGTATATACAAGACTTTTAGTTAATAACAGTTAAATTGCATCATTTGAGTAAAGATTTGAATTGTACATGGTAAACTTGAATGCAGTAAACTCAAAGGGGTCAGAAGTCAAATTGCTTCAGCCGGGAATGTCAGTTTTCTAACCTGCTTCTTTATGACAGAGACATGGCCAGCATGAATCTCATACTCTTACATTGAGCAGTAAAATGTAAGACTGAATAGTGTAAAGTCTGACCTAAAATAATTAATCAGGTAAACAGAGTAAAGCCTAATGATGCAGCTCTTATAATAGGAACTGCCTGGGTCTATTATGTTTGCAAAGGCGTGAAAAGGCGTTATTTTCTTCGAGGGAAAGATTATTTCACATAATGTGTCTAGAACAGAAAATTTAATGATAACTATGTATTGTTATCAGAAGTGCAGTTCAAACATATAGTTAATACTTAATATTGTATATTCAATTTGTAAACTATATTAGCCCCTTAAATGGGCATTCAGAAAAAGCATCCGAGCAATAACGAAAAAAAAGGAATTTACTGTCTTTTAGTCCAGTGGCTTTTTCGTCCACATCGAAGAAATGTAGAAAGTTCCTCTTTTATAACAGTCATGTTCTGCATTATCTTTGTGCTGCATTAAATACTGACACTAAGCAACCAATATGTGACTTTATTAAGTGGTCATTATAGAGAGGGTTAATCATCATTCTGACCGTACTTCAAAATGTCTGATATTTATTATTCTCTCTTATTCTAGTCTGTAAGGCTGTAAATGATTTAAATATAGCAAAGACATACTTTATAGCACATTTAAAGGTTCATACCAAAGTTATCAAGATAATTGAGTGATTTTGTCATGGTGGAACACTATCCTATCTCAAGCAATATAATGGAATTTATAACGGAACACTATCCTAACTCAAGTTAGGATACTGTTCCACCAAAGATTATCTTCTAACATGTAAGAATTTCAGTATAACACTATCCTAACTCAACTATATGCTATATTTGCCAAACCAAGGAGGATACCTTAAATGTAACAATTGCTCTTTGATTATACATCTTAAAGTGTTAAATAAATACAAGAAAACATTTAAAAAGACATAAAATAAAATGAAGAGAATGTTTTTTCCCTCTCCTGTAAAATTCTAAAAATATGAGTTAGGATAGTTTTCCGCCAAGCCCTCGATATTGGTCCTTCTTATTTAAAATTTTGGTGCGGATTGAATGGATATTTCCTAGTTTTTTCATTTTTTGAATTTAGAACTTTTTTAGCTCACCTGAGCTAGCTCAGGGTGAGCTTTTGCAATCCTTGAATGTCTGTCGTCCGGCGTCAACAATTTTAGTGTTTACACTCTAGAGGCCACAATATTTATCCAATCTTTTTCAAACTTGCTCAGTTGGTATATTGCCATAAGAGTTCGGATGAGTTCGATTATGGTTGAAATCGGACAAATAGGTCATGAGTTATCTACCTTTGAACTGCTGAAAATGCCATATTTAACAGTGTTTACACTCTAGAGGCCACAGTATTTATCCAATCTTTCTAAAACTTGCCCAGATTGTATATGACCATAAGAGTTCAGATGAGTTCGATTGTGGTTGAAATCAGACAAATAGATCAAGAGTAATCTACCTTTGAATTGCTGAAAATGCCATATTTAACATTGTTTACACTCTAGAGGCCACAGTATTTATCCAATCTTTCTAAAACTTGCCCAGATTGTAATGACCATAAGAGTTCGGATGAGTTCGATTTTGGTTGAAATCTGACAAATAGATCAAGAGTTATTTACCTTTAAATTGCTGAAAATGCCATATTTAACAGTGTTTACACTCTAGAGGTAAACAAATTTTATCCAATCTTTTTCAAACTTACTCAGATTGTATATTTCCATAAGACTTCGGATGAGTTCATTTATGGTTGTAATCTGATCAATAGGTCAAAAGTTATATACCTTTGAATTGCTAAAAATGGGTATGACTTTAAACTTCCTCCCACCCCAGGGATAAGGGGCTGCCACAGCCTGGGTGGCAGAACTACACGGCAGTCATCCACAGACTGATGGCCTGGCGTTGTAGTTGTTGTGGCTTGGCGGAGGATCCTCTAGTAAGGACAACGGCAAGGCACACTGCCCGAGTGAGGGAACGGCGTGATGCACCTCGGACTACGTTAAGGTCTGAGTTGGGATGTCAGCCAGGACAGGCGATCCCACAAAAACAATCGTCAAAACCTCCATGGCAGATTCAACAAAATCTACGTTAGACGGTGCTGATAGACAACAGAGTTCTGTCAGTGGTGTCTCCGGCTTGGCCCCCACTCAGGTGCAGGGGGCAGGGTCGGGCCGTTTCGGCAAATCCCGCAAGCACCTGAGGAAGCTCAGGGTGGGCACACTTAATGTAAACACCCTGAGAGGAAGAGTGTGCGAGGTAGTAGAGATGCTATCTCGCAGGAAAGTGGACATCTGCTGTCTTCAAGAGACTAGGTACCGTGGAGGTCACTGCCGTACTATCAAGGGCAAGGACACCAGGTATAAGTTGTACTGGTCAGGTAATGACAGAGGAACTGCAGGAGTGGGAGTGTTTGTGGCAGAGGAGCTGATAGAAAAGGTGTTTGAAGTGCAGAGAGTTTCCGACAGGATAATTCTAGTCAAGCTTGTTGTAGGGCAATGTGTGCTTACCTTCCTGTCTGTTTATGCCCCACAGTGTGGCCTTAGCGACGCTGACAAGGAACTTTTCTATGACCAACTGCGTGCCGTGACTGCCAAGATCCAGAAACGGAGTTCCTCATCCCTTGTGGTGATTGGAATGGTCATGTAGGCAGTACCGGCACAGGCTTTCGTGAGGTGCATGGTGGCTTGGGATATGGCAGACTGATTCCTGACACTGAGCATTTTTATCGGAAAGGGGCCATTATTAAATCATTATAAAACATTTAATTGGAATATATGCTTTTAAATACGTTTTCTCAACGTATGATATTAGTACACAAATCATACTTTCTCTACTGTTTTCGTGTGACATTAGTTATTACGGACCGATATTTTTCATAGCTTCGCCGATTCGGGTCAATTTTATTGGCGATTGTAGGTCATGAAAGGCAACTTTTTTAGCCTAAATGACTGTTATTAGTTCAAATTATTGAATTATATCCTTTTAAATACGTTTCCAGTACATAAAACCTTTTTTCTAGCCTGTTTTCGTAAGATCAGCCTGTTTTCGCCTGTTTTCGCGAAAACAGCTGTTTTCGGTTATTCGGGTAACCGGGAATATGCACTTGCATGTGACCTGGTCCTTGGCAACACCTGTTTCAAGAAGCGTGACAGCCACCTCATCACATACAAGTCAGGAAATGCAGCCACACAGATTGACTACATCCTGTTCCGAAAGAGAATGCGCAAGCTTGTGACAGATGTGAAGGTGATACCAGGAGAGGAGGTTGCTCTGCAACATCAGCTTCTGGTATGTGATATGCGGATAGCCATGCCACCAAAGACCAAACGCAAGTTCTCACCTCGTCTTAAAGTGTGGAAGCTCAAAGACCCTGAGAGGTGCACGCGCTTCCAAGAAGTCTTTCAACAGCACATGCTCTCAGCTGAAAGTGAAGCATTCCCAACCGCTGAGGAAGTCTGGGATAAGCTCAAGACAGGCCTGTTGAGGACAACGGAAGAGGTATGTGGCACTACACGTCCTCACCGATGGCGGCGTGAAACTTGGTGGTGGGGTAGTGAAGTGGAAGAAGCTATTGCAGCTAAGAGGCAGGCTTTCAAGGCATGGAAGGCTGGCAAGGACACCAAAGAGACATACTACAGGGCCAAGCGCATTGCCAGACGCGCAGTGCACCATGCACGCCAGGATGCAGACAAGGTGGTCTACAAGAATATCAACCCCAAGTCATCAGAAGTATTCCGCCTTGCCAACCAGATGAGGAGAGAGAATGTGGATGTCGTAGGTGACAAGCCAATCAGAAATAATGCAGGGGAGATGATGCTGACTGAAGAGGCAAAACAAAAGGCGTGGCTTGAACACTACAAGAGACTCCTCAATGTTGAGTTTGAGTGGGACCCTGAACACCTGACTGTTGAACCACCATTTGAAGGTCCATCCATACTGATCACCATTGATATGGTTACAAAGGCCATCTCCAAGATGAAGACTGGCAAAGCAGCTGGACCATCAGGTGTAGTGGTTGAGATGTTTAGAGCAGCAGGTGATACAGGTGCTACCATGATCCGTGACCTCGCTATGGCAATCATCCGTGATGGCAAGATTCCAGCTGACTGGGAGCAGAGCTTCATCATTTGTCTTTACAAGGGAAAGGGTGATGCTCTGGACCGAGGAAACTACAGAGGGCTAAAGCTGACGGAACAGGCCATGAAAGTCATAGAGAGGATTGTGGACAGCCTCATAAGACAGGTGGTGTCAATCGATGAATCGCAGTTTGGATTTGTCCCAGGCAGAGGTACAACAGATGCAATCTTTGTCGTCCGCCAATTGCAGGAGAAATACCTCGCGGTGAACAAGCGGCTCTACATGGCTTTTGTGGACTTAGAGAAGGCATTTGACCGGGTCCCCCTGCAAGTGATTTGGTGGGCATTGAGAAAGCTTGGTGTCCAGGAGTGGATCGTAAAGCTCATTCAGGGGATGTATGAGAATGTGCGTAGTCGTGTTAGGGTTGGAGAGAGTCTCAGTGAAGAGTTTGAGGTGAAGGTTGGTGTACACCAGGGCTCTGTGCTCAGCCCTCTGCTCTTCATCATCGTACTTGAGGCTCTGTCACGTGAGTTCCGGGCTGGAGTACCTTGGGAGGACCTCTACGCTGATGATCTTGTCATTATTGCAGACTCCTTAGACGAGTGTGTCAGAAGGCTACAAATTTGGAAGGATGGCATGGAGCAGAAGGGATTGAGGGTAAATACCAGGAAGACCAAGATCATGATCTGTGGTACAGGCCTGGACCTCCTGCAGAGCTCAGGCGACTTCCCATGCGCCATCTGCCGCACTGGTGTGGGCAGCAACAGCATCTATTGCAACGGCTGCAAACACTGGGTGCATAAGAAATGTAGTGGCCTCAAGCGTCTGACAGAAGATCCCGAATACAGGTGCACTAGATGCCAAGGAACTGCTCGACCCGTCGACGGAAGGCCACAGAATGAGGTTCAGGTCGGACATGACAAGCTAGAAGTGGTATCATCCTTCTGCTACCTGGGGGATATGCTCTCTGCAGCCGGTGGATGTGAACTTGCAACAACCACGCGTGTGAAAACCGCCTGGAAGAAGTTCAAGGAGCTGCTACCAGTTCTGTCAACCCGCCATCTCTCCTACAAGACCCGCGGTCGTGTTTACAGCTCATGTGTGAGGAACGCAATGCTACATGCAAGTGAGACTTGGCCCTTGACAAGTCCAAACCTCCAGCGTTTACGTCGCAACGACAGAGCCATGATCAGACAGATCTGCAATGTGAAGCCAGAGGATGTGGCTACTGTTACGTCAGATCAGCTGTTAACACAACTTGGCCTTGATGACCTGGACATCATTCTGAGAGAGAAAAGACTCCGCTGCTTCGGACACGTTGAACGCTCCAGTGGCGCAATTAAGACAGTCTGCACCATACAGATTGAGGGAAGACGTGGTCCAGGGCGACCCAAGATGACATGGAAGACTTTAGCAGAGAGAGATAGACGAGAGTGGAAACTTTCTGTAGTTGACCCCTGTGACAGGGATGTGTGGAGATCCAGTGTGAGATCTGCTATGCGTGCAGTTAGCCAGCTGCCTGGAAGGGGGCCCACCGATGTGGACGACACTCCCACTCCTGCACGTTAATATAAATACCGATGATGATGATGATGATGATGATATATTTGACAGTGTTTACGCTCTAGAGGCCACAATATTTATCCAAGCTCTCTCAAACTTGCCCAGATTGTATATGATCATAAGAGTTCGGAAAAAGGGTGATTATGGTTGGAATCGGACAAATAGATCAAGAGATTTCTACCTTTGAATTGCTGAAAATGCCATATTTTACTGCGTTTACACTCTTGCAACTACAGTTTTCAATGGATTGTGATTATACTTGTACACAAAGGATGTAGCTATACGTTCTGGAAGGAGTGCAATTATTGTTGAAATGTAATCAGTGTGGCAATAGTTACCTGCCCTTGATATACTTTGAAATGCTAGAAAAAGGCTTCATTTCAGTATTCTTTAGGCTTTAGTTATCTGCCTTTGATGTACTCTACTATACTAGAGTAGGTCGACAAACTTGAATAAATTTAGAATAAAACGGGTGAAATTCAAAGGTAAAGCTATCAGGCTTCATTACAAATGGTGAGCGATATCAGGGCCTTCAGGCCCTCTTGTTTTCAATTTTCGAGCATTGCAGACATTTTGAGATCTGTTATGTGTTGTCTCAAATTAATTACAAATCATTTGATTTTGCGGTATTTTCACTGAAAAATGTTTGCATGTGATGAAAACATCCCACTCTTTTAAAGAATAACAACTTTTATGCGGTGAATACTGTGAATAATTTAGTCGCCCAATTGTGGTATGAAAATCATCTATTTTTATGTGTCCCATGTACTACTGTAGTATTTCAAAATGACTCTTATTGTCCGTTGCATTAAGCTTGAGAATTTATTTTCGCTGGTTAACTTTAACAATTTACCATATATAGTGATACATTTTCCCCAAAAGGTCCATTTTCAATGTGAAATTCCCACATCAAAAGGCCTATCTCAAAACCATGAAAAAGGGGCTGTCCTGCACGATTATACTTTATACCAAGGTCCTATATATCACACTACACAGTGCTATATACTAAGTATTACGTAATTTTTAAATTAAGAGAGCAGATTTGAAAAAGGGTAGGATATCTCCCCGGTCCCTCTGTATCTGCTTCCCTTGCTCTGGGATGTCCAAGTAATCCAAAGTCGGCAGAAACAGACATAAATTATTAAAACAAAGAATAATGTATATATGTCTTATAGTTTACCGACAGCTGCAGACATTAGCTTGATTTCAAGGAATTCTGTAACCTAATGAACTCCTTCCTCATTTCAAACTGCCCACAAAGCCTTCGAACAATGTTTTTAGCTAAATTTAAACACCTGTCTCACTCTCACTTTATTTTTATGCCCTCTGAGGGCCGAAGGCATTCTTTGGTGGCATGCAAAAGTAGAATTGTCTGTCAGCCCGTCTGTGTAAACCTGGTCTGGAGCGTATCTTAGATTCTCCTTTATTGCTTCAGGTAGGTATGTTTGAAGGAGTAGATGGTCTTCTTCCATTGTACTCAGTCTTCCTTTGTCTTCTTCTTAAGTTTATGTGTGGAATCACCACTATCAAAATACAGCAACAACAGGACATATATGCAACAGGATAGCTAGGATATCTGCAGTGGCACAAAAAGGGAGTGAATCATTCTTGGCATTACAAATGTACCAACACAGGGCTCCAGATAAGAAGGAGTAAACTGAGCAAAATCAATATTTTCTCGCTTATTTGAGCACCAAATCCTATGGTGTTACTACTCATTAGAATCATAGGGTTTAATGCAATAATGAAGATTTTAATTTTTGAAAAACTCCCCTTATCAGGAGCCCTGCAAACAAATCAATATTTCAATTTGAAATGTATTTATATTAGATAGATAGATAGATAGATTTATTTCGGTAAAAAGTGTATATAACATGGCAAAGCATAATTATTACCAGAACTTTATTCACATTAGGATTGCTTAGACAGGTCTAAGTACCTCATAAATTATAAATAGTCTTTTTTTACACCTTTTTAATCCATGGAAGATAATAGTTCCAACTTATACAGTCATGAGTATCCAGCATAAGAAATATTATCTATATTCTAACAGATGGCAGCTTAACGCAGGCTGAATGTAAGGCAGAGTATGCCTTATTTCAACTGGTTACTGTATGGGTTTATTGTTGACTATTTATTTATTTTTTGTAGGAGTGACAGCAGACAAAGGTTGAACAATGGCATCCATCATTGGAGTTAGGAATGCTCTGGCAGGGCATAAAGTATTCAATGGCACATCAAGATGTCTCTGGTCACAAGCCAATAGAAATATATCATCATCAAAAAGCCTGCATCAGGCTGTAATAGCTACATCAAGACGCTTGTTACAAAATGGACAAGCTCATAGACTTTTGGTGAAAGATATGAAATATTTAGCACCATTTACAAGACTGATTTCACATGGTCCCAAAGGTCAAATTTACTTTCCCTTGTACCGAAAAGGACACAAAGTTGTATTTTTAAGATTTTGTTCAAGTGGAAGTGGTCCATCAAAAGATACAACATCATTGGTGTTATACATGGTATCCCTGCTTATTGTGATGTTGGGTCTCACATATGCTGCAGTACCAGCATATAAGGTTTTTTGCAGGGTAAGTACTTTCACTGTTCATTCAGTGGTTAAAAATAAAAATACAGTCAAACTTCAATATCTCTATCTCGCTTAACTCAAACTATCTGATAGTTCGACATATGAACTGCATTATTTCATGCTCGGTTAGGTCAAACATACCCATATTTCAAAGTTAAAACGTGGCTAAGCCACGTTTTAACTTTGAAATACGAGTATGTTGGATTTAATCAAGTTCAAGATATCGAAGTTCGACTAGTAAAACCTCAAGTATTACCTGTATGAACTAGACATTTTTTAGAATAAAAACATTGACATAAAATTATCTGATAGGAGTACCAACTAGGAGGATGTCAAGTATTCTGTATTATGAAAACTTAATAAGAATTGTCTCAAGGAGAGGATTCTATTAATGGTCACAACTTAAGGTTTCTTCTTTGCTAGGAAGGTGACTGTATTGCCCAGGTAAGTATGCATGTTAATGGATACCTTGTTTGTCGCAATAATAGCTCATGAGCTAATGTTGATTGTTTACCATATGCGACGTTAAATAAAGCTTACCTTTACCTTTACTTTCCATTACCTTTACCTTTGATTATAACTTTGATATATTCAATTTTACATTTTTGTTATCTGAAGAACTAATTCTTTGTAAATGTTACTTTCTAAATAACTTGCTTGCAAGGCGTACTGTTGGTAATCTTACTTGCGTTAGCTCACTTGATTTTTGATCATTTGAGATATTGCCATCTTGCTTTGTTTATTGACCATGAGTCTGTCGTGCATTAACTTTAACATTTTAAACTTAAACTGTAATTCTAGCTTCGTAAGCTATTTTGATTGTCCTTTGTCCGTTGTATAGGTCGTCCGTCATCAACAATATTTTAGAATAACATCTCCTCCTATACTGCTGGTTGGAATTTTACCAAACTTGGCAGGAATAATGCATTTAGGTTCTTCTTTCAAAGTTGTTAAAATAGTTCCAGCCTATTTCATATCTAGGTTACAGGAGCTAAAAATAGATATTTTCAATGAAACCTTTAAAACAATCTTCTTGTTTGAAATCACAGTACTCTGACTCGTCTGAGCCAGAGACCATGATAGTTAATATAAATCATATAATATAATATAAATCATGCCTGTGCTTAGATATTTGGCACAAAATATTATCTGCAGGTCCTCTGTCAACAGTGTTAAATTATGTCCCAGGGGAATGAACCCTGGTAGTCTGAGTTTTACATAGAGTTATGTAGACTAAGTGCAATCTTCAAACATGTTCTCTAAAACTAATAATATAATATGGCCAGATTGATATTTCATAATTTGGCATAATGAAACTTCTAGAAATTAGTTGCCAATACTGTTGAAATGCTTTGGGTATGTTGCATATCTAGGTCACATCAGCTAAAAATAGAGTTTTCAATTAAATTTTCAAAACTTCAAAAATCTTATTTGAAACCAGAATGCAAGCAAAGCGCTTTTGTATTTGGCGCAACTTGTTTGCAGTTCCTCTAGCAATAAAGGTTGATCAAATTATGCCCCTTGGGTAAAGAAATAACCTGGCTCAGGGTACTTTCCAGGAGAACAATTTTGGGCTGCTTTATCTGGGGCCCGTTTTACTAAACTACTTACGCAAAATTTTTGCGTAATTCAAAATTTTAAATTTTTTATTTTCACTTGCTATAAACAGCAAATAGCCAGATCAGAGGACGCGCTTTTAGCGCGTCCTTTGATCTGGCTATTTGCTGTTTGCAAACGTTTATGATTGAAAAATAAGAGTAAAACGATTTTGACTTACGCAAGTTGTTTGGTAAAACGGGCCCCTGGCACTCATGTTTGATGAAAGTCAGTAGCAATGATCAATGCATGTTTCTGAATGTTAAAATATTTTGTAGTAGATTCGAAAGTCATTATTACTTAAGTTAAACATTTTACATGAATGATTTTATTGAAACTTTATGGAAGTGACGTGCATGGTCATGGCCTTAAGTTTTTCCTATTTGAATTTTACTAAGTTTGATTGGTGGAATCCCTATCAGTAGTTCTCAACATCAAAACAGTTGCATAGCCAAAATTTTAATGTACAGTCAAAAAACATAGCTTTACATAATTAATCCTTAGTTATTGAATTTGAATTATTCAATTTCATAATTCATTATCCCCCAAGGTAAATGTCATAATCTCAATCACATATGTAATCATGTGAGCTTTAAGGCGCAGATAAAACCTAAAGCAGACTGAAAGTAAAGCAGAATGCGCCTTAAGGTGCATTCTGCTTTACTTTCAACCTGCTTTAAGTGATCACCTGTCTTCAAAGCTAGAAACAGGCTATGGGATTATCATTGTGCGTTATTTTTATCATCATTGCAGCAATTTGGACTTGGAGGAAATACAGAGTTTGGTCGAGCACAGAATGCTGAAAGAGTTATCAACATGCCGAAGATAGAGGAGAGAGTGATCAAGATCAGGTTCACTGCAGACACTGCAGCAGCTATGACCTGGCAGTTCAGACCTCAACAGGCAGAGATCAAAGTAAGTCACTGATATGCAGTAAAACCCAGGGCTGCCATTTCTCCAGATTTTTCGGATATCTTTGTATTTTTATCATAGCAGATGGAGTTTAAATCAGGCTTAAAGTAAAGCAGAATGCGCCGTAAGGCGCATTCTGCTTTACTTTCAACCTGCTTTAAGTAATTGTGCTTGAAAAATAGAAATTTCGAAATCATAGGATTTTTCATGATCAACTTATGGCAGCCCTGAAAACCACTCTACTACAACTTCGAATAAGGCTGATAGAGAGGATTTGCTGTATAATTTTATGAATTTGCAAGCAACATAGTTCAGGTTTTTTTGTCAAACTTTCTAAAAGCAGCTGTTAATGTCTATTGATAGATGAATCAATTACTGTAAACACTATATAATTTTTGTGCCTCCACAAAGCCCTATGCTGTGACTTCTTATTAGAATAATATTTCTTCAGGAGGATTCAAAAGAGTATTCAGAAATAAAAGCTAAATTTTAAAATTTATAAATACATATTGAAGACAGTCTTGATATGTTATTTTTTGTTGATATCAGGTGGCTCCTGGTGAGACTGCCCTTGCATTCTACTCTGCGACAAATCCTACTAAGAATCCAGTGATTGGTATTTCTACATACTCTGTCAGTCCACCCTCAGCTGCCTTGTACTTCAACAAAATACAGGTAAGATCTGTCTCCTCTCACACAACTTTCACACAAACCTCAACCAAACTATTATTAGATATTAAATAATGAAAACTGACTCACCCCTGAATCTCTTAATTGAAAGTTCCAGTTTCCAATTAAGTGGCTATTTATAGCTGTTTTCTGCCATATTATAAAAGAACAAATAGTGTAGACCCTGATCAGAGGGCTCCTGTAGAAGCCCTCTGACCAGGGTCTAACAAGTGTTCCGACATACCCTACCAGACATACATGTATACATCATCATGTACACTGTTTATTAATGAATAGTATAGTTGTTGCTAGAGTTGAATGTGTTAAAAAAGTGATCTATCCCTTAAGTCTTGCGAAAGGGTTAACCTGATTCGAATCCACACTGCAGTCCTTCATTGTATCTGTCGTCAAAGATTTTAGTGCTTAGAGGTGATTGCTGAAAGCAGGTTGAAAGTAATATTAAGGGGGAAATTAGTTAAATACTGTGATTGAGTGGTTATTTAATACTTAATACCCTCATTTACAACCTGAAGCAAAATTTTAAAAGCTTTTCAGAGGCTGAAAATAAAGCAGAATGTTCCTAAAGGAGCATTCTGCTCTACTTTCAGCCTGCTTTAAACACCATGAAACAGACTTAAAGAGAAGTATAGTGCAATAGTTTTTAGTCAAACTCAAGGTGCTCTGCACATTTTTTGTCTCTCTCAACATCCACCTCTCCCTCACACCTTCTTTCTACACACCCACACTGTATAATAAGTAAAAGATATTCAACTTGGGCGGAAATCAGCACCACAATCAGTGGCAGCATTCAAGGATTTCATCCTTGCAAGCTTGTTAGACCACTGATTTTAATTAACTCGGTTTCATTTATCAAAGAAATCATCACTCTTGAATACCTTTTATTTCCAATATAGAACTATGATCTCCACATATTTTTTTTTAATTATTTTGTTTTATTTTAATTTTGGTCAACAGACTGTCTTTTGTTATGGTTTAGATACTAATCACATAGGATGTTAAAAAATGTATTTCTGTGTGTGGGAGTGGAGGGTGGCTGGAGAGAGACAAGGCATGCGACAAGCACTGTGGTTAAACTCTTTGCTTTGGTTATTCTTTGGCAGAGAAGTAAGTAGATGATTAAATAGGAGTGTTATCGCTTCTCCATCAACAAAGTATGCCATACATTTGGATTGAGCTGCTACATGTAACTGTCTTTTTAGGAAGGAGACATTGATATCCAAGGAATTGTTGCTTACTCTACAATTTGTATGCCTTTTTGTTTTCAGTGTTTCTGCTTTGAAGAGCAAATTCTAAATCCTGGTGAACAGGTAAGGTGCCTATCTATGTATAAAATCTACTGGCTAGATGAGTGTTTGCCTTTGAACATTTTTTAAATAGAATGTGAAGGCAGTGCAAGCTTAACCCATTTCCCAATAGCCTGATTTTAGTTTTGAAAATAGGTGACCATTTAAAGCAGGTTGAAAGTAAAGCAAAAATGTGCCTTTAGGCACATTCTGCTTTACTTTCAGCCTGCTTTAAGCTTCCATCTGCTAGTACATGTATATAGCAAATATTTCTTATTATACATATTCATTACTGTATAAATTTGAACCATTTTCTACAGTTGAGGAATAAATTGAAGGCGTAAAAAGGTGTATTTATGGGGTAATGGGTTAAGCAGCTACATGCAATAGCCTCTCCAAAAACATCTTTCATCCAGGGTTTCCAGATAGCAACAAGTTGTTATCCCGCTCACTAATCTCACCAATACAGGCTCGAGTTCATCCAGAGGATGGGCAGTGTATGAGAGAGTACATTGGTCACCTTCCCTAAAATGTGGGTGTTCCCTGGGTACTCCCAATTCCTATCACAGAATTGATAACATATGCCACCATTAAATCCCCTGAGAGTGATTTCTTTAAGTTGTTAGAGCTTAACTTGAAGTCAATACTATTATTTAATACAATGTACATGTACAGTATTTCCTCCAGGTATTAGCTTTATTTAAAACAGATGTAAGGCTTAAGCTTGCTCCTTTATGCCTCCACCAAATCCTGTGTTGTGACTTCTCATTAGAATAGTCATTTTGCAGCAATATTAATGAGTCATCACATCAAATGGTTTGTCAGAGGCATTTAAGGATTTGAGTTTTTAAAATTACAGTGAACCTCTCTACTATGACCACTTAATGGTTAATAGTCCGTATAAAAGACAGGTGACAGCTTAAAGCAAGGTGACAGTAAAACAGAAAGCTCCTAAAGGAGCTTCCTGTTTTACTGTCATCTTGCTTTAACTCGTTATCTGTCATAAACACCTAATAATAATAATAATAAAATTAGTGTTCTAGAAGTTTTACTGTACTCGCCTTATTTTGAACTCTGATTTGTTCTAGGTGGATTTACCTGTGTTCTTTTACATTGATCCTGACTATGATGATGACATAGAGCTGGAGTTTACTGATGAGATCACTCTATCTTACACATTCTTTGAGGCTCGTGAGGGCTTGGACCTACCACTACCTGGCTTTGTGAAACAGCTGTCTGAACCTGCCCCAACCCCAGCACCCTCAACATAAAGACTGTTGTCAAGAAAGTCAATAGTTCTTTGAAAGAATCATGTAATGATTGCTTTAACCCTTTCAGCCCTAAGTTTCTCTTGTGGGTATTTATAACTCGTCTAGTACAGGTATTTTTAACCAGTCAACTGTTACATGGTTGGTATTACAACAAAACACAATGAAAATATCAGAGAGTGCAAACCCTGATCAGAGGGGCTCATATCAGGTTCTACACTGTTTGCATATGGAATGGGTAATCACTGTGCACAGAGAGCTGAAGGATTGAAAGGGTAAAGAATTATTGGTTAACCCTATACTCTATAGGTACAGTGGAGAAAACGTTATTCTTTCCGAATAAACGCGTTTACGCTAAAACTATTATTTGCAGTGCAAACAGTTTGGAGCCAGATCAGACGCCGGGTAACCCGGCGTCTGATCAGGCTCCAAACTGTTTGCCACCAAGATAATCAAGAATTATCAGAATTGTCCAAAAGTTGTTCTTTTCTACGTTTTAGTGCTTTGCGTTTGCGTACGTTTGCGTTTAAACGGGAAAGAATAACAGATTCTCCACTGTACACATTTTTAATTATTTAATTAATTCCTTCACTGAAAAAAACAAATCCACGTTGTATAGTAATGTCAGCTTTAACTAGGTTGAAAGTTAAGCAGAATTCATATTAAAGCTCATTCTGCTTTACTTTCAACCTGCTTAAAGTGATCATCTATATTCAATTCAAGATAAAAAAACTATCGGGTAATTAAAATGGGTTAATGTTACTGTAATTATTTTAAAGCTGTGTTAAGCATATATATTCAGTGAAGCGGATCTTTAGAGACAGGTAACTGCTAATTGTTGGAAAAAAGTAATGCAGAAAGTTTCTTTAGGAGCATTTTGAATACCTTTGTCATGCATAAAGCAGTAATCAGTCTTCACTCTTCAGAGATCTCCTATCAATTTTCTTAGCACAGGTTAACTGTAAATTTGATAATTTTTGCAATATTACACACAATAAAAACTTTCTATTACCACCACTAACTTGTGATAATTATAAGGTGTAAACGACAGGTGACTGCTTAAAGCAAGGTACAGTGGAGAATCTGTAGACTCCTTTTGACTGTCACCTTGCTTTAAGCTGTCACCTGTACTTTATACAATTAATTAGCCTTCATGTTACTGGTCGTAATAGAGAGGTTTTACTGTACATTATAACAATCAAAGCTGGAGTTATGCGTCCCAATGAAATATCTCATTTTGTGTTGTGTTGCAAGTAAAGAGGAACTAGTCTGTTTTTGTAGATAGCAAAGTAAATTATACAAAGACTTGTTGCAGCTTAAAGCTATATGAAATAAGCAGAAAGCTCCTATTGGAGTTTTCAGCTTTATTAGGTAAAGAAGAATGCTTCTGTATGACCTTTCTGCTTTATTTAGATCCTGCTTTAAGCAATTAACCATGTTTAATACCATCAGTGAGAAAATACCTCAGTAAAAAGGACATGAACAATTCTATTGGGAAACATTTTCAAACAGGATTTTTAAGTAAAATGCTATTGAATCAGTATACATGTTGATACTGGCTATGGAAGGTACTCTATAAAGACAGTAAAAAAAAAATTTTCTCAGCAGTATAGAATATTGTGATATGTTTTTAATGATATACTGAAACCTGTTTATTGGTGGCTGTTGATCTTCAAAATAAAGTTTTCATGTTTACATCAGTGTGTATCTGTTTCTTTCGACTCATTGCAGCTTATTAGAATATCATTACAACAATAAGGCCTGTTCTTCCACTTGTTGTAGATCTCTTACTTTCTGAGGCTGAAACCTTTTCATGCTATTAGCCTGTATTAACCATTGTTGAAAACATTGTAGATCGATATCTGACAGGCTCTTCTATTATGCGTTCTGTCTGACATGAACCTACACTTTTTCCAGTGGAAGTGTTTTATTTTATTAGCCAAAATTATTGCTTAGATGTTTTACATGTACATTGGGAGGGGAGGGGGGGGGGGGGCTCCGTGGCCTAGTGGTATAGTCACTGTGACTTACATCACTAAGCTCCTCAACCGCCATCGGTTGTTCTACCCAGTTGCCGATTTGTGCCTGAAACAGTGCATAAAGGATTCTGGGGTCTTCCTCCACCTGTAATTAGCTGGACGTCGCAATATGACTGAAATACTGTTGAAAGCGACGTAAAATCAAAACAAATCAAATCAAAATACATGTACATTGAAACTTTTCTAATGTAACCAGTAAAACAGGGCTAAATGATTTCATTAAGTACAAGTGACAGCTTGAAACAAGGTGAATATAAAACACAAAGCTCCTAAAGGAGCTTTCTGTTTTACCTTCAAATTGCTTTAAGCAGCCACTTGCCTTAAAGACCTGGGGCTCGTCTTACTAAACATCGTACGTTAAATTTTATCGTAACTTTTGTCGTAGGGCAGTCGTAACTACTTACGACCGTCTTACTAACATTATCGTAGAGAATTAAAGTTACGATATCGTAACTTTTGGTCAAAAACTTACGACGGGTTCAACTTCACGTAAGTTTATCGCAAGTATCATGGCGGCCGAAAAAAAACAATGAAAAATCGTCGATTCAAATGTCAAAGAAGCAATAAATGGTGTAAATCCGCCACGATCGTGATCAAACCCGCAATATTTAAATGCGGCTCCTAGTAAACTTTTGGAAGCGTCATTTTATTACTCCATATCCAAAAAATGGACGCCAGTAAACAACAATTTGCAGTCATCGCTGGACAAAGGTATCGATCGCCAGGATAAAGGACCATTTGTGAGCAGTCGACAAACTCATACTCTTCCACATTTTACTAAAGGTTTGTAAAGTATTTTATTTTAATCTTTACTAGCCTAGTTCTGTAAGTTTGTACCCGTTCCTTAAACGGGGACGATTCGTCCCACAATCAATTCGTAGGCCTATTGATTCTTGGAATCGACTGTGCATCAACGTAAATAACACTGGTTGTATACGTGTTAAAATCACAAACCCTAAACTGACCAGGACATGAAACCCCATCCCCATCTGATTTTGCACTGGCAGGCACCCCCCCCCCCCCCCTTTTCGATCGACAAGCAGTCAAGCACCTCTGTTCTCCCATCTTTTGGGACTCTAATCAACCTCCTGCTATGGCATTTAATACACTGTTCTGTGTGCTTAACTCAAGAAGCTCTTGTGCACAGTACAAGTTGGGGTCTGGTCAACAGGTAGTTCCAATGTTATGGCCCATTGATGTTAATTCAGTCATTTAAACTCATTTGACCTCTGAATGACCTTGACCTTTGTCAGACATGACCCCACCCCCTTTATGTTGTGCAATGGTAGAAATGTTTCAGGGGTTGTAGAGTCGGAACAATTTCAATAAGTGTCATGAAGCTCTTTCATATTGTACAAACAGTGATCCCTCTCTACAACAACCCCAATGGGAGACTAAGATTGAGTGTGTTGTTCGGAGGAAGTTGTTGTAGGGAGGGAAATTGGCTAACATTTGCAAAAGGCGGGGTCTTATCTGGATTCAAGCTGTTTGATGCTTGTCATGGTTTTTTTTCTGTCAAAATGACTAATAGATCTATCTATGTGACTGAGAAAACACGCAGACCACAATTATAAGCAGACAATATTGGAGCCATGAAAAGGTTGAACATAAGTGTTGTTGTAAGGACGGAATCATCATCATCATCATCATCATGAATACTGCACTCCTTCACTAAGATTGAAGTTTATGTACATCATTATTCAGTAGGTCGTTGTATGGAGGGAGTACTGTATCACTATATAGTCTAAATGTTCTATGTATTTTTTATATTTCAGTTGTAAAAGTGCAGACCTAAACTAGTTCCAGTAACCATGAAAATCACCTAATCAGCAGCAGTTGCCTGACCATGATGGATTTAATACCAGACTGCCTTGTTGAAACTTGAAGGTATTTGTTGCCGTATCAAGCATAATAATAATAATGCATTTTATATACCCACTATATTCTAAGATTTAGGATATGGTGGAATTTTGATTGTTATTTCTCTTAGAGCAATAATAGTCGTGATACCACCGTATCCAATATAAATATCTCAATTTAGCAGAATTAGGGCTACATGAAGCCCTTGGAGCAACTGAAAGCTGATAGTGAACTAAAGCAGTAGTTTATGAGATTTCATGTTAGAACAAGTGACAACTAACAACGACGGACACAGACCATCACAGTAGCTCATCTTGGCACTGCATGCCAGGTGAACAAAAAAAGAAAGTTCTTGCAAACTTTCATTGTGATTGCCCTTATTCTTATATTGTAACAGGGTAAATTCTGCAGACAGACAAAAAAGGATGCGAATAAAAATAGTTACCTTCAGTACATGAGATATGTACACTTTGTTGGTGTTTTGAGTAAATATTACATCAACCAGGCACAAGAACTTTAGACAGATTGACTTTCTGGACAGAAAAAGAGTTTTTATAAACCTGTGTTCATTCATAAATTTTTGGTTTTTTTTTTATCGAAGACTCTTTAGTCTTTACCCATTTCGTCTGTTGCCATATGTGCACATCACCTAGATATTCAACTTAAGCCAGGTGGCTGCTTAAAGCACAGTGAAAGTAAAGCAGAACACTCCTTTATAAGCTTTTTGTTTATTTTCATCTTGCTTTAAGCAGTCACTTAAATTGAACAACACATATGCATTCTCATTTTTGGTTCTTTTAAAGAGGAGTAGGTGAAAGCATTCTATGGCGCTTATACAGAAGAAAGGGTTAAGGAAGTTCTAGAGTAATTCAGGGGTTAATTGAACAAAAACACATTTTAAAATGTACAGTTTATATTTCATGTAAACATATGATTTCATCAGGTTAATAATATTTTAAGGATTTATTGAAAGTACAATGTAGTTATGTGAATGCTATACAGAGGACACACTCGTGATAACTACATAGTATACCAGTATTGTATTTGCATTATAAGGATTTACTGTAAAGGACACAAACTTAGTACAGTTAATCTTGTATTAAGGGGCCACTCTTGAGGAAAATGGTTTTTAATGCAGGATAGAAATAATGCAGAAAATTCCTGCAAGAGCTTTCTGTAATAGTTTATCCTGCACTGTGCAACCATATGTTAATACTACATGTATTATATTGCATATGGTCTTTCTTGAGTGGTTGCTTAATACAAAATTTACTTGCATTGCATCTGGAAAAAAAAACAGTTATCAAAAGTGTTTGGGATAATATTGCTTAACTCTTTTCTCCCTAAAACTTTAAATGGACAATTCCAGTTTCCATTTTAGTCTAGCCCATTTCTGACTTTCAAGGGATGTTTTTGTCAATGTTTGGCATTATGACAAACAGTGAAGACCCTGATCAGAGGGCTCCTTTCGGAGCCCTCTGATCTGGGTCTTCAGTTTGCATAGGACAAGTGTACCATTCACATGTACACTGTTTGAAAAGGACGCCTATATGCGGGACTAGGGTTCAAATGGTTAAAGTGACTGTCTTCAACAGGTTTCAAGTAATATTTCTGCTGTCAAAATATTTATATTGCATTGGTCACATCAAAAGCACTGTCCAAATATGGGTTCTGCAGTAGTTATAATTATATTGATAACATTTCTCTTTAGGTACTGGCTGAATCTGGAATTGGACCCTGAAATAAAATAAGATAAAAAAAATGCTATTATGAGACTGAAAGTGAGGGAGGGAGGTTGTATTTTGATGTAAACAAGTCAACATATAGTCTTCTTTATGACATCACATGTTTATCCATTGAGCCTAGTGACAAACATACTCATCCTAAACAGTTTACCTGTGAAAAGTATACTTGACTTTATGTCTTATGTAAACAGTGTACACAAAGAAAAGAGGGAGTCCTCTTAGTCTGTCAGTCATGGGCAATACAGTGTCAAAAACAACCATAAATAGTAGGAAATAGACTAGGCTTTATAATTGGAAAATGAAATTGTCAGTATGAAACTTCTTGGTTGAATGACATGACTCCAAATAAGAGAGAGTAAACTGAACAAATCAAATATTTTCTCACTTATTTTAGCACCAAATCCTATTGTGTAACTACTCATTACAACCGTCTCTAAGCAAGGATTTTAATGAGTAGTGACACCATAGGATTTGTGTAGAAATAAATATTTTAGTTTTTGAAATATCCCCCTTATCTTGAGCTCTGAGTCTGACTGAGTTACGGTTTGTGTTTTCTGGTAACATCTTTAATCAAACTGAAAATTTCATTACAAAAGAAAAATAAAGTGTTTTGTTTTGTTTTTCAGAAACAGCTGCTCAGAAGTTTGCTGCCAAAAATGAAAAACCCTTCGAAGTGATTAAAACACATTTGCAGTATCACTGATTAGTGATTAATGTGGACAATGTACTTTTGAATTTGTAATATGTGGACCAATTAGAAACTGTGTGATACAATTGAATAAAAATAACTTTGATTTGGCTGCTCATTCATTTATACTTCTCATGTTTAATTTGATGCACACGTTTTTCATCACTACATATGATATTTACTTGAAAATTTAACCCTTAACCCAGTAACTTTTCCAATTTGAAGACGGATGACAGCTTGAAGCAGGTTAAAAGTAAAGCATAATGCGCCTTAAAGTGCATTCTGCTTTCCTTTCACCCGGTGACCCCACTGTAAGATACCATCTGATTGGATAATAATGTGGGAATATTTCTTATGAAACACTTTCTTTAGTGAAGGAATAATTAAGGTGTAAACTTGTATATTCATGGAGTAATGGGTTAATGAAAATATCAGGAAAAATCTTTGGACACACTGTTGCCAAACTGTATAGTATGAAAAACTGTGGTCATTAATGTCCATTTTTAGCTCACCTGAGCTAGCTCAGGGTGAGCTTTTGCAATCCTTGAATGTCCGGCGTCCATCGTGCGTCGTCAACAATTTTAGTGTTTACACTCTAGAGGCCACAATATTTATCCAGTCTTTCTCAAACTTGCTCAGATTGTATATTACCATAAGAGTTCGGATGAGTTCGATTATGGTTGAAATCAGATCAATAGTTCAAGAGTTATCAACCTTTGAATTGCTGAAAATGCCATATTTAACAGTGTTTACACTCTAGAGGCTACACTATTTATCCAATCTTTCTCAAACTTGCTCAGAATGTATATTACCATAATAATTCGAATGAGTTCGATTATGGTTGAAATCGGACCAATTATGAATAGGTCAAGAGTAATCTACAGGGTTTTCCCTTGCATTTTGTAATTGAGAGTCCTAAGGACCCTCAAACCTTTCACTTTGAGAGTCCCTCAGCATATTTGGGGGTCCCAAATTAATTTGATGTGTATAAAATGCCTTACAATGTTGACAAATAACTTGTTTGACCTTTGTAAACTGTGCAGATTTATGATCTGATGACATTAGCATACCCAACATCAGCACTCAGGATTTACATATCTGCTGGTTTGGGGGTTTGAAGTAAAATGTGGTCAAAGATTTGAGGGTCCTGGGGACCCTAGGGGTTGGACAAATAGGGGTCCCAGGTGACAGAATTGAGTCCAAGATGCAGGAAACCTTCGTCCGGGAAAACCCTGAATCTACCTTTGAATTGCTGAAAATGCCATATTTTGCAGTGTTTACACTGTAGAGGCCACATTATTTAACCAATCTTTCTCAAACTTTCTCAGATTGTATATTACCATAAGAGTTCGGATGAGTTCGATTATGGTTGAAAACCAAGAAATAGGTCGAGAGTTATCAACCTTTGAATTGCTGAAAATGCCATATTTAACAGTGTTTACACTCTAGAGGCCACAATATTTTTCCAATCTTTCTAAAACTTACCAAGATTGTATATTACTATAAGATTTTAGATAAGTTCAATTATGGTTGAAATCAGACCAATAAGTCAAGAGTTATCAACCTTTGAATTGCTGAAAATGCCATATTTAACAGTGTTTACACTCTAGAGGCCACACTTTTTATCCAGTCTTTTTCAAACTTGCTCAGATTGTATATTACCATAATCCATATAAGAGTTTGAATAAGTGCAATTATGGTTGAAATCGAACCCATAGGTCAAGAGTTATCTGCCCTTGAACTGCTGAAAATGCCATATCTTACAGCGTTTACACTCTTGCAACTACAATTTTCAATGGATTTTGATTATACTTGCAAACAAAGTATATAGCTATAAGTTCTCGCAATTATTGTTGAAATCTAATCATTGTGTCAATAGTTATCTGCCATTGGTATACTTTGAAATGCTAGAAAAGGCTTCATTTCAGTATTGTTTAGGCTCTAGTTATCTGCCCTTGATGTACTCTACTATACTAGAATTATGAGGTTGTATTCCAAAATTGTTTACATGCTATACTACAAATTTGAATGGATTCAGGCTTCAGTACAACAGGTGAGCGATATCAGGGCCTTCAGGCCCTCTTGTTAAATTGTATGCGACCAAAGCTTGGCTTTGGTGGCATATAGTAACTGCCATCCCATTAATAAGAGAAATCAGCACTTCGCATTGACATGCTGTGAAAAAAGTTCAGCAATTTCAACAAACAGCTCAAAGCTGTATACATGTATACCCTTTATAAATGCCCTCAAGACTTAGCTTTGGGTGCATATAGTGATTGAACTGTGTGTTTGTCGGTCCATCAATATCCCCTTTGTCCAGAGCATATTTCATATACCACATCACCTATGGATACCAAATTAGGTGTGCATAAGTACATATTAGCAGGGCTACCATAACATCCTAAGATTTCAAAATTTCCCTGAAGTGCTATTTAACATTATTAATCAACCAGTTAAAGGTAAAATTCCGAAGATTTCAAGGAAATCGGTAGGTCCGGAGAAATTACGGAAAATCAGAAGATTTTGAAAAAATCCTGAGAAATGGTAGCCCTGTCTTGGTATTGTGAAATGTTATCATTTTCAAGTTACTGTGATTTTAATCTTGACCTTTGACTTCAATTATAGAAAGTAATTGTCAAGAGAAAAAAATCAGTTTTCCTCTAACAATATCAGCTAGAAATACCAAATTTAAGTGTGACAAGTGACTGCTTAATGCAGGACAGAAATAATTCCAAAATCTGCTGGTATAGGAACATTCTGCATTATTTCTAATTTTCTATGTTACATCAATTTTAAGCAGCCAAATTTATTAGATAATTCCTATGGGTCTCCTATTAATTTGTCACTCCATTACCTCATAGCCTACTTCTAATTATAGGTAAATAGGTTACCACTTAATGCAGGTTGAAAGTAAAGCAGAATGCGCATTCTGCTTTACTTTCAGCCTGCTTTAAGCTATCATCTGCTAGAATATAAAAAATATTTATTATATATATCTATAACTGTATAATTTGAAATATTTTCTTCAGTGGAGAAATAAATGAAAGGCGTATTTATGGAGTAAAGGGTTAAAACAAGAATAACTGTTGTAGTCGAAACTCGATACTTCAAACTACCTTAAATAGATCATACCAGTACTTCATAACTTGATAATCGATAAGTCGATCTCGTTTAATTCAAATATGCCCTTATTTCAAAGTTTTAAACGTGGCTAAGCTACATTTTTACTTTGAAATATGGGTGTATTCGAACTAACGTGAGTTCAAAGTATCAAGTTTTGACTGTATTTCTACCGCTTGAACTTGACAAACACATACCTGTCCGTTAGTAGGTTTAGTTTGACCCCTTTCTTGTTCCTATCTAGTCTATATTGATATTTGGGATTTTTTCCTCGAAATTGCTCTGCAAATATAAAATAAAATATAAAAAAATTATAAGGATTATTAAGAAAAGATGTACATGTATTTGAACACCCCCCCCCCCCCCCCTCTTCAATAAAGAACACAACTGAATATCAAAATATGATCAGAACATCATACTGTATTTGATTTAAGGTTGAGGACCCCTCATTAGATAGGACATATGTTGGTCAATATTTCCAATCAATGTAGAGCGAGTGTTCATTCTCGTCAACTCGACCCAGTGTAACAGCAAATTTACCATTGAGTAGCTCAAAACAGGCTGCAAGTAAAGCAGAATGCTTTAAAAGGAGCATTCTGCTTTACAAATTACATTCAGTCTGCTTTAAGCAACCATCTGTCTTCAATAATGTAAATAATCTGTGGGACGTGGAGTAAAGGATTAATACTTTAATATAGGTGATTTAGTATATTTTAGAAATTAGCACATGGGTTAGTGGCGGAAAGCTTAAAGGAGGCTGAAATTTAAGCAGAAATATATCCTTTAGGAGATTTCTACTTTAATTTTAGCCTATGCAAAAAATGCAGACCCAGATCAGAGGGCTCCTTACGGTTTGTCATGTTGCAAATAAATTGAATAAAACTCCTTGAAACCTACCGTCACATACATCAGTAACAAGCAGTGTACCTATGAAGAGTACACTTGTCCTATGCAAACAGTGTAGAACCAGATAAGCAGGCTCCAAATAGGGATCTTAATTCCAATTAGGGTATCCAATCACTGTTTGTCATGTTGCAATAAATTGTAAAAAACTCATTGCAACCTAGTGTCACATATGTATACATCATTAACAGTGTACTGGTGAAGAGTACACTTACTCTAGGCAAACAGTGTTGACCTAGATCAGAGGACTCTTATAGGGGCCCTCTGATCAGGGTCTTCAATCACTATTTAGTGTTTATCATGTTGCAATGAATTGCAAAAAACTCATTGAAATCTAGTGCTACATAACAGTGTACCTGTGAAGAGTATACTTGTCCTATGCAAACAGTGTAGACCCAGATCAGAGGGATCCTTAATGCAATATCTAAAACACTAGGAAAGATCTTTACAATTTAATATAGAGGGGTGTATATTTCCTCGGTTATATCAAAACCAAACATATATAAGAGACATGCCACACACGAGACGCTGCACTGATTCATGGAAGTGCAAAACGCCAGTTTCAGTTTGTGAAACTCATTTTACTGTAACCATAGATTTTTTTACAGTACAATTTCGTTGTATAGCTGAAGCTTCTCAGAGTGTAAAAAGCTAAACGGAAGATCGGTGCAATCGCTTATCAAAACACATAATTATTTATCTCTCCACCCACCCCATAAAAATGATCAAGAATAATCACTTACCGATCGCAGGTTTTCGGTCCTGATAGTGGTTTACGCTTGTCATTCTACACGTTCACATTTGCAAACGGCATAGTTGTCTTCAAATTACTCTTTCATCATGATTCGTGTCCGTTTCGGGGTGATTTACATGCAAGTTTGACAGGCGATATATTTTGACAGGTGGCCGCCATTAAACAAAATAAAGATTCTACCTCCACAAGGTGAAGAGTGAAAATTCAGACGGGTTTGCTATTATTCGGGAATAAAGTTACGACAATTTCTACGACTACGTTAGTAAGACGGTCGCAACTTTATCGTAGAATTATCGTATCTCAAAAACTTACGATATATTTTATCGTAAAGTTACGATGTTTAGTAAGACGAGCCCCTGATAATTAACATAATTTAGTGGTGGTTATTGAGAGGTTTTACAGTACATGTATGTATTTAGTGGGATGAGCTTTATGTATGGATATTCATCAAGAGAAGGGTAAATGTTCATTCTATAGTACAGTGGAGAATCTGTTATTCTTTCCCGTTTCAACGCAAACGTACGTAAACGCAAAACACTAAAATGTAGAAAAGCACAACTTTTGGACAATTCTGATAATTCATGTTTATCTTGGTGGCAAACAGTTTGGAGCCTGATCAGACGCCGGGTTACCCGGCGTCTGATCTGGCTCCAAACTGTTTGCACTGCAAATAATAGTTTTAGCGTAAACGCGTTTATTGGGAAAGAATAACAGATTCTCCACTGTAACACTACAACATTGAAAATTGTGTCAATCCTAGCATACTTCCTGAAGAACATGGTTTACACTAACAATGCTTGTGGGATAACTCTGTACTGCAGCATATTGCCATTTATTTAATGGTTATATCCCTTCATCTATGAAGTTTTCCATCGACATTTTTGGTCCCTTTTATTGAATGTATCTTTGTGTAATAAACCCAGACAATATACAAACACAATATAATAACCCTTTCACTGTCAAGAGTAACCATTGATATCTATAAACTGGCTCTGATCAGATCCAAAGTTACTTTGAGTCTGATCAGGATCCAAACTGTTTGACACTTGCATTCATGCTTCGTACGTTATAGTGCTGGGCACCTTAACAAATTATAACAAAAACAACCGGACAGACTATGTACGTATGTATGGAAGTGTAGGAGTTAAAAGAAGTGAAGAAGATTTGAGCTTTACACTTGCACCTTTTAATAAAATTGACTCCTTACATGTATTTAACCTTTTGCTCAATACATACACTTTTTAGCTCACCTGGCACGTAGTGCCAAGGTGAGCTATTTTGATCGTCCTCTGTCCGTCGTCCGTCTCCGTTCGTCCGAGCGCACGAAAGGTCCTTTGTTGGGTAGGGAGAACAATAGATTCCATTCATTCTGTGATTGCCCTATTGTTATTGTTGGGTATATTAGTGTACTGTTGGGTACTTTTAAACAAAAAATATACCCAACAAATGTCCAACTGTGAGAACGTCCGTCCGTCTGTCCGTTCGTTGATCGTCAACAATTTCTTTAAACGACATCTCCTCCGAAACTACTGGATAGATTTTTACCAAACTTGACCTGAATGATCCTTATATGGTCCTCTTTCAAAGTTGTTCAAACATTTCCGGTCCGTTGCATATCTAGGTCACAGGAGCTAAAAATAGATTTTTTCAATGAAAACTTAAAAAATCTTCTTGTCTGAAACCACAGTACCTTGAGCTTAGATATTTGGCACAAAGCATCATCTACAAGTCCTCTATCAAGATTGTTCAAATGATGTCCCTGGGGTAAAAAATGACCCCGCCCCGGGGATCGTAAATTTACATAGAGTTATATAGTGAAATCTTCAAACATCTTTTTCTCTGAAACTAATATGGCCAGAGCTTTGATATTTGGCATGATGACTCTTCTGGTACCCCTTAACCAATTATCTAAATATGGTTTCGGTCAGTTTCATATCTAGGTCACAGGAGCTAAAAATAGATTTTTTCAATGAAATCTTAAAAAATCTTGTCTGAAACCACAGTACCCTGAGCTTACATTTTTAACTCACCTGAGCCAAAGGCTCAAGGTGAGCTATTGGGATGGCCCTGTGTCCGTCGTCCGTCCGTCGTCCGTCGTCGTTAACAATTGCTTCAAATGACATCTTCTCCTAAACGGCTGAACAGATTTCAACCAAACTTTACAGGAATGTTCCTTGGGTCAAGCTCTTTCAAATTTGTTCAAAGAATTGAAAACAATATAGAACTCTGGTTGCTATGGCAACCAAAGTGAAAAAATAAGGAAATCTTAAAAAATCTTCTTGTCTGAAACTACAAGGGCCAGAGCTTAGATATTTGGCACATAACATTATCTACAGGTCCTCTATCAAGTTTGTTCAAATTATGCCCCTGGGGTCAAAATTGGCCCCGCCCTGGAGGTCACAGTTTTACATAGAGTTATATAGTGAAAATTTCAAACGTCTTCTCCACTGTAACTGATATGGCCAGAGCTTTGATATTTGGCATGGTGACACTTCTAAATGTCCTTTACCTAGTTTGTTCAAATGGTTCTGGTCGGTTAAATATCTAGGTCATAATTCACATTCAAAATATGTATAGCAGACAGCAATTCAGCATTATAAGAGTTAGACCCTAGCCAAATTTCCTACTGGCAGAGTTACATAACTGAACTCAGGTCAGCTGGTCAGCTGATGAGGTTGCATATGGTGGTGTCTGCTATATTTTTATGCCCTGCAGTTGGGGGCATATTGTTTTTGTCTGTCTGCTTTTTTGTCTGTTTGTCCATTTGTTTGTCTGTCAGTCCACAACTTTAATCTTAGCCATAACTTTGTTAAAGTTAGAAACTTTATAACTTGGGTCATGTCCTACAAAGGTCAATGTCATTTTTGAGATATTTCCCAGTGTCATATTTTCTTGTCTTTGAGATAACTCCAGTTCTACTGATGTTAACCCATTACCCCATACATATGCCTTTTTACGCCTTTAATTTATTCCTCCTCTAAAGAAAATAATTCCACTTTATATAGTCATAAACATGTAAGATATAAGAAATAGTATCTATATCTTAGTAGATGATAACTTAAAGCAGGTTGAAAGTAAAGCAGAGTGCGCAATAAATAATCATATGGAAATACATGTAGCTTGATAAGAAGAAGTGTCATGGATAAGGGCCATAACTCTGCCAACAATATTTTTTTAAGTTATTCCAATTTGTCATGGTTTTTTTTGTCTGGAAGATAATTCCATTTACAGCTATATTAAAATGTTGTCTTGCCTATTAAGCTAAGGCACAATGACCTCGGGTGAGCGAATTAAGGGCCATGGCCCTCTTGTTGGCACGAAGCATCATCTTTAGGTCCTCTATCAAGATTGTTCAAATTATGCCCCTGGGGTTAATACTGCCAAAGTCCTAGGGGTCGCAGTGTTACATAGAGTTATGTAGTGAAATATTCTTCTCTGAAACTACTATGGCAAGAGCTTTGATATTTAGCATAGTGACACTTTTAGATGTTCTTTACCAATATTGCTGAAATGGTTTGGGTCTGCTGCATATCTGGGTCATACTAGCTAAAAATAGATTTTTTTCAATGGAGAGTCTTCCTGTCTGAAACCATCCATGTACAAAATATTTGACAGCACACTTAATTTTCAAGTTAGCAGCAAGATTTTTGAAATTATGTCTCTGGGGTGAAAAGTGATCCCACCCCAGGGGTCATGTGACCCTTGTGTTGGTTTTTCCAGGTGAGCGATATTTAGGCCTGCATGGGCCTCTTGTTATGCTTTTTATTCTGTTCTCCAATGAAGAAAAAATAGTTAATTGTAGTTAATAGTTAATTGATACAATAAATAATATAATTATTATATTTTCTATAATTTTTAGCTCACCTGGCACGTAGTGCCAAGGTGAGCTTTTAGGATC
This sequence comes from Gari tellinella, assembly GCA_922989275.2. NCBI lineage: Eukaryota > Metazoa > Mollusca > Bivalvia > Cardiida > Psammobiidae > Gari > Gari tellinella. The sequence continues at coordinate 110,777,329 of OV277856.1, read as the reverse complement.
GCTGGATGTCCGTCGTCCGTCGTCTGTCCGTCCGAGCGCACGAAAGGTCCTTTGTTGGGTAGGGAGAACAATAGATTCCATTCATTCCGTGATTGCCCTATTGTTATTGTTGGGTATTTTAGTGTACTGTTGGGTATTTTTAAACAAAAAAAATACCCAACAAATGTCCAACTGTGAGAACGTACGTCCGTTCCGTCCGTCCACAATTGTTCGTTAACACTCTACCAGGTTCAAATCTAATTGGATCTTGATGAAACTTGGTCACAATGTTTGCCTCAATGAAATCTAGGTCAAGTTCGAATGTGGGTCATGTCCGGTCAAAAACTAGGTCACTAGGTCAAATTATCTAAAAACCTTGTTAACACTCTAGAGGCTACAAATTTCATTGGATCTTCATGAAACTTCATCAATATGATTGCCTCAATAAAATCTAGGCCAAGTTAGAATGTGGGTCATGTCCGGTCAAAAACTAGGTCACTAGGTCAAATCTTCGAAAAACCTTGTTAACACTCTAGAGACGACAAATTTCATTGGATCTTCATGAAACTTCATCAAAATGTTTGCCTCAATGAAATCTAGGTCAAGTTCGAATGTGGGTCATGTCCGGTCAAAAACTAGGTCACTAGGTCAAATTATCTAAAAACCTTGTTAACACTCTAGAAGCTACAAATTCCATTTGATCTTCATGAAACTTCATCAATATGTTTGCCTCAATGAAATCTAGGCCAAGTTCAAATGTGGGTCATGTCCGGTCAAAAACTAGGTCACTAGGTCAAATTATCTAAAAACCTTGTTAACACTCTAGAGGCTACAAATTTCATTGGATCTTCATGAAACTTCATCAATATGATTGCCTCAATGAAATCTAGGCCAAGTTAGAATGTGGGTTATGTCCGGTCAAAAACTAGGTCACTAGGTCAAATCTTCAAAAAACCTTGTTAACATTCTAGAGACGACAAATTTCATGGGATCTTCATGAAACTTCATCAAAATGTTTACCTCAATGAAATCTAGGTCAAGTTAGAATGTGGGTCATGTCCGGTCAAGAACTAGGTCACTAGGTCAAATTATCTAAAAACCTTGTTAACACTCTAGAAGCTACAAATTTCATTGGATCTTCATGAAACTTCATCAATATGTTTGCCTCAATGAAATCTAGGCCAAGTTCAAATGTGGGTCATGTCCGGTCAAAAACTAGGTCACTAGGTCAAATTATCTAAAAACCTTGTTAACACTCTAGAAGCTACAAATTTCATTGGATCTTCATGAAACTTCATCAATATGTTTGCCTCAATGAAATCTAGGCCAAGTTCAAATGTGGGTCATGTCCGGTCAAAAACTAGGTCACTAGGTCAAATTATCTAAAAACCTTGTTAACACTCTAGAGGCTACAAATTTCATTGGATCTTCATGAAACTTCATCAATATGATTGCCTCAATGAAATCTAGGCCAATTTCGAATGTGGGTCATGTCCGGTCAAAAACTAGGTCCCTAGGTCAAATCTTCGAAAAACCTTGTTAACACTCTAGAGGCTACAAATTTCATTGGATCTTCATGAAACTTCATCAAAGTGTTTGCCTCAATGAAATCTAGGTCAAGTTCGAATGAGGGTCATGCCCGGTCAAAAACTAGGTCACACGGTGTACATGGTTACATGGTTACCAGGTGAGCGATTTAGGGCCATAGTGGCCCTTGTTTATTCTAGCAGATCGTAGCTTAAATCGGGCTAAACGTAAAGCATAATGGGCATTAAGGTACATTCTGCTTTACATTCAACCTGCTTTAAGTTGTCACCGATCTTCAATAAGAGACACAGGCTATGCAGTAAAGGGTTAAATTTAGCTAACTGATTAAAATATGCTGATATACTATTTGCAAGGACATGAAAGTCCCAGTATTTTATACCAACGAAGAAAGTATTGATTGTGATATTAATGATAGATGGCTACTTAAAGCAAGATAAATATAAAGCAGATAGCTAATTTTGGAGTTTTCCAATTGACTTTTATCTCTGATCTGAGTCTACACAGTATCACTGTTTGCTTTGGACAGTGTTACTCTTCAGTAGTACTCGGTAAGTAAATGATGCATATATACATCCACTAGAACTAGTTTACTAAATATACCCTTAGTTGCAGAGTGCCAGAACACAAGTTTAACTCTTTCACTGTCAACGGCGCCAAAAGTCGACTTTACAAACAGTTTTGATCCTAATAACGCCCGAAACGCGGCGTCTGATCAGAATCCAAACTGTTTGACACTCGTATCGAATTTAATTCAGTGAAAGCAGCCCTAAAACTGACTTTAAAATATTGCAGACGACACTACCAATGCAGACGATATTTAAATTTTGGCGGTAAGAGGGTTTAAGCAGACGTTAAAACTCACAGGGAAAGAGTATTAACTCATTCACCCTTGAGACTTCAACTGGACATTTTCTATTTCCATGTTTACACATTTAAAATGCGTTTGAAAATGTATATACAGTGGAGAATCTGTTATTCTTTCCCAATAAACGCGTTTACGCTAAAACTATTATTTGCAGTGCAAACAGTTTGGAGCCAGATCAGACGCCGGGTAACCCGGCGTCTGATCAGGCTCCAAACTGTTTGCCACCAAGATAAACAAGAATTATCAGAATTGTCCAAAAGTTGTTCTTTTCTACGTTTTAGTGCTTTGCGTTTGCGTACGTTTGCATTTAAACGGGAAAGAATAACAGATTCTCCACTGAAGTCCTCAATCAGAGGTACACTGTTTGAATGTCGAGTATATTGTTATTTGCTAACAGTTTCGATCCTGTTCATACGCCGCGTAACACGACATCTGAATCTGTCCAGGATTCAAACTGTTTGACACTTAATTTTATACACGTATTTCTTACGTCAAATTATCTCAAATTTAAAGCCAGAAATAAAAGCAGACGCCAACTGTTTACTCTTTGAGCCCTAGACACGCATATTGGCGTCCTTTGCAAACAGTGTACATTTGAACAGTACACTTGCCCTATGCAAACAGTGAAGACCCAGATCAGAGGGATCCGAAAGGAGCCCTCTGATCAGGGCCTTCACTGTTTGTCATAATGCCAAACATTGACAAAAACAACCCTTAAAAGTCAGAAATGGACTAGACTTAAATGGAAACTGGAATTGTCCATTTATAGTTTCAGGGAGGGAAGAGTTAAAGCTGATTGCGTCATGTTAGTGAATGGATTAACTATTATTCTGCCTAACGGGTTGTTGCCGCGTTGTCACTCGGTTTGTACGTTACACAATTGTCTGCAGTTATTTCTCACATGTAGGTTCATGTGTTTTGACTTAATAAATCTAAAAGTTGGTGTCAGAGAGTTTGAATCCTGATCAGACGCCGTGTTACGTACCGTCTGATCAGCGTCTAAACTATTTGTAAATAACCATTGTACTCTGGGTAAGGCAGTGAAGAGGGTAAACATTTTTTTTTTTTACAGGAGAAAGATAAATAAAAAAAACCATTATAAGGCCATAATCTGGTACTCCCAAAGCGTATACTTATTCAATAAACCAGAAATGCTCCGATTTATTTGTAAAAATAATCAGGCGACCTCTCTATTACAATCATAAGAAGAAAATGCAATAAGAATGCAGAACTCGTTTAGTTACTATTCACAGCATAACAATGTATTCAATCAACATACAAGCCGTCGCGTTGTTAAGATCTTATAAGAAATATGACTAGATGGGGTCATTAAGGAACAATCCTCACTAATTGTAGATAGCATGCGAGCTTCCTCTTCTCAATTTGGTTTGATTGGGTGCTCGTGTTTCTATGCCTGCTGTATTTGCACTGATTTGGACCGTTGGTTGACAATTCTAAGCAAAATTCCGAGTCTGGCCCAGGGCGGATCAAGGAGCCACTTGTACAAATCCGTAATGGAACAAGCAGGCAACTAGACCTTATCATGCTGAATCGTCGTCTGCTTCAAGCATACCGGGTATCGTGTGCGAAAAAAAGAACTATTCCAAACGTATAACGCGGTGTCTGATCTGGATCCAAGCTGTTTGCAAATATTAGCCAAGATACGCCTAGAAGAATACGTATTAGAGTAGATTAAAAGTCTTGCCTCCTGTACGACTAGTCGACGACTGTATATAAACCCCAATGAGTGTGAACTCATTCACTCTTGAAACATCTAATGGGTATTTCAGTATTCAATTCTTGACTATAATTGTAGAGTTGTGTTTAACATTGTATTGCAAACTGACAAACAGTACACTGCCTGGTCAGAGGTATTTTATTCTATCCCTCTGATTAGGACATGCGCTGTTTGCACAGGGCGAGCGTACTGTTCTTAGATGGACTGTGAAACACGCTTATAAAACACTGCTCCTTCTATACAACGGCCCCGAACAACGACTCACTCCTTACAAAAAACGCTTGCCGCTGTTTTTCCAACAAGACCAGTACAGAGGAGAATCTGTTATTCTTTCCCGTTTAAACGCAAACGTATGCAAACGCAAAGCACTAAAACGTAGAAAAGTACAACTTTTGGACACTTCTGATAATTCTTGTTTATCTTGGTGGCAAACAGTTTGGAGCCTGATCAGACGCCGGGTAACCCGGCGTCTGATCTGGCTCCAAACTGTTTGCACTGGAAATAATAGTTTTAGCGTAAACGCGTTTATTGGGAAAGAATAACAGATTCTCCACTGTATGTCTAATGCTTTCACTGATATAATATCGTCTGATTAAAATGTTCGTCTGTTGTTTTTTCTCAACATTACATATTTGGATAGTTTAAAGAAACATAAAGACGAGTGACAAACTGTTTGAACCAAGATCAGACGCCCGATTTGGTTTCAAACTATTTGCAAATATAAACAAAATCAAGTTTAGCACTTTAAGAGTGTAAATATCCCCCTATAACATCTCACTCATATCTTTGTCCCATATTAGGTGTTGTAGAGGGGGGCACTGTACTCAACGTTAGTGTTCAACGGGATATCACTGGTTGTTGCAGGTGAAAGTAAAGCAGAAAGCTCTTGAAGGAGAATGGAATGGACCTCTAGCCTTATATCATTGACACACTGTCACCCCTATGTATTTGAAATCACTGTATTTTACCAGCGACTATGCAAAACATTTCTAGGACATAACAAACAGTGTAAACCCTTTGCTGTTTGCATTGTCAACAACAAGCTCTATTTCTCATAATTGACTTTTTAATTACGAGTGCCCGTTCGTATTGTTGCACTCCTCAAGTCCCCAATGAAAACCTTGATCTGCTCCTGCTAAATGCTGATTTATTTGGCGCTGACATTTGACACATCATTTATTAATAAGACGCTGAAGCATTGTGGTTTAGTTTGATGGTGAGACAAGACGTCAATATAGGATGCACGATAGATTGACAGTTATACTTGTAATAATCGGCTACTCTTAGATAACTGTTTAAGGCGAGACAAAGGTAAAGCAGAAAGCTCAAACGGGAGTTTTCTGCTTTACCTTTGTGCTGTATTTAAACTGTGACAGTGTCACCTGTTTTACAAACTAATTACATGTAATACTTCAGCCTTTTGAGTGGCCGTTAGTTTGACTTAGTTCCATTTATACATTATTATTATACATATAGGCTTTCAAAACTATCGTATATTTCGGCGCCAAATTACAGGGCTGACATATCTCCGGATTGTTCCTAAATCTTCGGAATTTTTTCTAGTACATGGTAGCTTAAAGCAGACTGAAAGTAAAGCAGAATGCGCCTTAAGGCACATTCTGCTTTACTTCCAGCCTGTTTTAAGTAGCCACGTGTCAACAAACTAGAAACAGACGATGGGGGTAAAGGTACGATTCGTAAAATCAAATTTGAAAAATGCAAATTTGGAAATACAATGTATTAGGATTTTTCATGTCAAATTATGGCAACCCTGAAACTATAAGTGAGAGATTTGCTCCTTCACCCATGCATTGTCGTCTGCTTCAATATTGTTTTCTGCAAGAATGTTTTAAAGTTAGATTGAAGGTACATGTAGTATAAATTTAGAAATATCGACACACGAGTATCAAACCATCTGGATCCGAAACAGACGTCGCGTTACACGGCGTCTGATCTGGGTCCAGCCTGTGTGCAAAATCGCATTTTGGCACCGTTAGCAGCGAAAGAGTTAAACTGCGATTTGTACAGAGGGGCTTATTAGCGGGGTTAAACACAGCCACTGCATTGACTATACACTTGTGCTGTACTGACATTTGCAAACCGTGCAGATCAGACTAGATCATTAGATGGTCAATATATCGACGTCGGATCAGGATCCAAAATGTTTGACGCTTATACGTATGTTTATGCGTAGCATGTCAGATTTATTCAAACCCAAATCTGAGATTGAACTCTTACCCCTATAAGCGCTTTTTAAGGCATTTCATTTATTCATCCCCTTAAAAAAATAGTTCCAATTTATATAGTCATAAACATGTACCAAAAGAAATACTTCTATATCCCAGAAGATGGTAGCTTAAAGTAGTTTGAAAGTGAAGCGGAATGCACCGTAAGGCAAATTCTGCTTTACTTAAAACCTGCTTTAAGTGCTTTATATGCTGTCTTCAAACCTGAAGCAGGATAGTAACGACCAAACAACATGTCTGTAATAAGTACACTTGTCCTATTCAAGCCGTGGGTGTATAATTATACAGAACAGAGGGCTCCTTCCTTTTTGCAATTTACATTGAAAAAACAACCATGCTAGTCAAACATAGGATTAGATTTAATTGGCAAATGGACGTGTCAGATATAAGTTTCATCAATTGTTTAATATAAGGGTGTTATATTGTATTTGTCTTATTTGACCGTAGGGTGAACTCAAATGATAGTAAAAAGTGCAGACCCTGTTAATACGCTGCTGTATGCAACATTTTTCTTACATAATTTGCGTAATTTTCTAAAAGACATTAACTCTTTCACTTCCATGGCAGTGGTGCCAAAGGGCGACTTTGCAAGCAGTTTGGAACCTGATCAGACGCTGCGTAACGCGGCGTCTGATCAGGATCCAAACTGTTTGATACTCTTATCGACAATTCTGCAGTCAAAAAAGCCCTAGATCTGAGTCTTACCACCAACATATCGTCTGCATTAGAGGTGTCGTCTGCAATAGTTTTAAAGTCAGATGACTCAGATCTAGGGCTGTTTTGACTGCAGAAAATCAAACAGTTTTATCCCTCTTACCACCAAACTATCGTCTGCATTGGAGGTGTCGTCTGCAATATTTTTAAAGTCAGATAAAACTTGGCAGGGAAAGAGTAACATGTAATGCACATACAAATGTAATAAGATTGTTAACCTCAAGTTTAGTTTTACTACTGGAACTCACCTTCGTTATTCTTTCCCAATAAACGCGTTTACGCTAAAACTATTATTTGCAGTGCAAACAGTTTGGAGCCAGATCAGACGCCGGGTAACCCGGCGTCTGATCAGGCTCCAAACTGTTTGCCACCAAGATAAACATGAAATATCAGAATTGTCCAAAAGTTGTTCTTTTCTACGTTTTAGTGTTTTGCGTTTGCGTACGTTTGCGTTTAAACGGGAAAGAATAACAGATTCTCCACTGTATTAGCTTTTCAATCACACAAGAGAGTCAATAGATAGTTAGCGGTTATTTTTACTGAAATCATTTTTCAGCAATTATTATTAAACTAAATTGATGTTTAAGAGATAGGGGCGTTAAGAAATTTTCTTAACGTGTTAATGCTTTCCACGCAAAATGCGACTTAATTCCACTTTGCTATTTAAGGTTTGGATCCGGATTAAACGCCGCTTTACGCGGCATCTGATCTATATCCAAACTTCAATTTCGCACTGGTATAAATATTAGTTTCAGTCATACATTAAATCTAACATTGAAACGAATGTACCGACAGCAGTTTTAGGGCAGATACATTGTAACATTTTGTCGATGAAAGAGTTAAATTGACTGAAAACCTATGGAATGCGGGTTGTGACATGCCAATTGCCAATTGCTATTTGCCAATTGTTATTTGCTAATTGCCAATTGCTATTTGCCAATTGCTACTTGCTAATTGCCAATTGCCATTTGCTACATGCCATTTGCTTCAGGTGAATCGAGCGGAAACCTAGCGAAAAGCAAGCACTCGCTATGCGTGTTGAACGATAGCGAGCAAACCAAGCGCTCGATGTGTAGTAATGTGTCAACTCGGCCAATTACCAACTCGGCCAATTTAATATACTAATATTAATGAATAATCTATATTGACATTACTAATACACTTAGAACACTAAGAATAAATAGTATATAATGCACATAGATCTATATTTATTTATACTGTTTCCTTATTTTGAATACAGATATATACACAATGAATATAATATAATACATAATACTTCCACGAATGAATATTCGTGATACTATGAATATTTGTTATACTTAACACAATGCTATCAGTGTAAGAATCCAACATATACTTTTTTTCGAAGTTTAGCATCGAAGATGGGAACGTGGAGCCTGCTTTTTGTGAGCACATATATAAGATAAGACAAGCTAAGATGAGATGAATTCAATGTCGGACATATTTCATTCATATACGCGCACGGCTATTCAACTTTGCAATTTCTGTAACCCTTTTACTGCAATTCCGTCACCTGATTTTGATATTTATCGTCTACTTTTGTTTTATAATAGAGCATCTAATAATAAAAATGTACAATAATGTAATATGCAAGTACACGGAGTTAAGTTGTTGTGAAAGTTGGTCATGATAGTATCATGTGACTTCCCCATGTACCCGTAATGTCATAGGTTGCACGAGATCCTGGGGAATATCCCAAGAAGGTGAGTGTATACCTGCACTTCGTTATATGATACTACACAAGACAGACGTCTCAATCCAGTGCCCAGTAATATTGGTGCAGCTCAGATATATACCGGGGAACCGAGGACTTGCGGCAGGCGATACCAGAGGGAGACCACTGGCCCTGATACTGTGAGTAAACATAGTTGAGCACATTTACTTTATTGGCGACGAGGATGGGATCGATGACGATATGTTGCTTGATTTTGATTTTCTAACTAAATGTGGAGCTCAGATAGATATGAAAGATAATCGCATGTCTATTGGTAAGAATGTCATTCAGCTTCGATTAGCTAATGAGTCCAAAGATCCGAAAGTATGCAAGATAACTATAGCCAAGAGGCGAGTTATTCCACCTAATTCGGCAGTAAGGGTTTCCTGTGCATTAGATGTTTCCATGCCAGATTATTATGTTGAGCCAGACATAGATTTAAATTGTGCAATCCCAAGAACTCTGCATTCAGGGAAGGATCAGTCTTATATCTGTGCCATTAATTTGTCTGAAAACTTCAAGGTGCTAAAGAAAGGAAAAGTTATTGGACAAGCTTGGGAAGCTGATGTACTGGGGGACCAGGTTAATATGGAGGTTATCTCTGAGGGCAGAGATGAAGACTCCAGTGAAACACCAAGTAAGCCATTCGAGAAGGTAATAATACCTGAGCATCTCAAAGACATGTTAGAATCCTCAAGGGTTAATCTCACTGAGGATCAGTTTGAGAAATTGCAAATGGTGGTGAGTAGTTTTCATGATGTGTTTGCTAAAAATTCCTTTGATCTTGGAACTTTCTCCGCTGTTGAGCATTCTGTAGATACAGGGGGTGCCTTACCTATCAAACAAAAGATGCGTCGAACCCCATTGAAATTTGTAAAGGAAGAGTTGAAGGATGAAACTTATGCCTACTGCTACCCTTCTTGCCCTTGACAATTCTCACCCTGCACTTTGGTAATATTTCTTCTGACTCAGACCCTTCCGAATCAGACTCAGTACCAGAATCTTGGTCCATGTGATAAAGAGGAGGACACTGTTCCGTCTGGCGCTTGTCTGTGTCTCGGTCTTCATACGGGAACCCCGTTCTACCCTGGGCTTTGTTAAGACATTGTGACCTATCTTGCAGCCAACGGGAACTTTCTTCTGTCTTAAATTCTGTATTAGGCATAAAATCGATGATTTCCATAAGTTGCCTAGTCACCGTAAGCGTTGTTACCTTAAAGATATTAGCATATGTAAGATTTCCCTGATCTTTCCTAAATTTAACTATTTTCTTTGCAGTTTTATGTGCAATCCCTGGCAACATAACCAACTCCTGTCCCGTTAAAAATTAATTGCAACTTTAGAATAAAAAGCCATGATGATGCAAACTCAATAGAATTCACAAACCCTCAGTGAATAACCAATTTTTAAAATAAAATTATTTTTAATCAAATTCTATTCCAATTTCTTTTTTTTTTCTTTTTTTTTTCAATTTAACTCTACTTTCACTTTCTACTGTCTCCATTCTCTACTTATATTATTTGTTACAATACTAACTCAATACCCTGACTGAGTTTAACAATTGCAGAAAATGAAATATAAATTAATCCAACTCAACTTACCGACTTCGGTAAGGATAACAGGTCAAAATAATTATTGAAAACTTATTGAAAGTAGTTCTCGACTTGCAATTTACCAAATATGATGAATGCCAATTTGTTCCGAAACTGTTGATTAAAATAAATATTGAACACTTTAAATATCAAAATTACCACTTGGCACTTCAATGTTCATCTAAAATTGTCCAAAATTATCTTTTCAACCCTTAATACCCGAGAAAACAAATTATTTCATCCGTATACCTGGGTCCTAAAATAGTTTTGGCGATGCTGACTAGACATGCATAACGGCGTTGGGTAACCTCTTCTGTCGGCTTCATCTTCTCGGAAAACACAATTGGCAGATGATCCTCGACAAGATGAAGCTTCAAAAAACTGGTCCTCTTCTCACAACCGGCTATTCCACAAACGCCCACCTTGCGTCCCCCCACACGAACCCGGGTTACAGGTTGTTGTCTTGAGGGTTGTTGAACGTCACGACACGCCCTCGTGCCGGCTGAACTGGTCGACGCCTTCCACTTACTATTAGTGAACACCTTGGTTGTAATCGATACTCTGGGTGTTGAAGTAAGAGAAACTACCCTTCCTGAGGACGACCTCGTTACCTCAAGGGACGGGGTGACCGGATCCATCCTGCATTTCTTTTCAGACGACGGTCTGGCTGATGCATCCGACCTTCCTTCTCCAAGCGTGGTACCTTTATCTGAAACCCCTGACCCCTTAGACGCACACTTCCAAGACCTCTTAGGAGAATCAACGACTTCCATACATGAAGAAGATAATTCTTGATTCACCATTATAGGAGAATCAACAACTACCGGCTCCATGGACGTATCTTTTGAAACCGAGGGTAAAGCAGGAAAATCCTCGCCCGTGTAATCTAAAGGGAAAGGCATCAAGGATAACGGCAAAGGAAACAATGTAGGCGGAACTGGAGCTGGGGACACTATCTGCTGAACAGGAGCCGAAGAGATTGTGGCTGTCCTGACGGGGGCAGATCCCTTTTTCATAGGCACCGCAGGTTTCCAGTCATCATCGGACTCCGAACAATTTGGTGAGGGTGGGTCTGGTGGTCTTTTATGCTCAGTAGGAGCGGTACCAAAATACTTAAGGACCCAATCCCGCTCAGCTCCAATCACATGCAGTGCTTCAAAAGCCATAGTCCGAAGCCAGGCTTTCTTGTTCTTTCTCCTGGCTACCGAAGCTTGTGTTGCCAATGCCCCCAAAATCTGATTTCTAGTTGGGAAGATTACTTTTCCAGCAGATTTGCAAGGCATGGTCAACTTATTTGTCAGATCTCTAGGCCTCAAGAGATAATCGATGAGGGAACAGTCTTGTACTTCATCCCATGGCAATTTATGGTTCTCCATCTAATAAGGAAACAAAGAAGAGAACAAACATGATGAGAGACAAAACCCTGATGTCATGATACCTTTTGTTAAACAGTAGGGAAACCTTTGCACCATGGACACTTGCATTTATCAATATCCAACGCATCCGAGGGCGCCAGATTTATACAAGATCCGTGATACCACTCATCACAATAATCACATTGTATCATGAACTCACCCCACATGGTCTCCTACACACACAGAAAATACCGTCCTCGGTGTCTTCTGATGCATCAGAACCATCTAGGGTAAAATTACTAAGCCAGGCTGGTAAATGCCTATCCCTACAGGGTTTCAATTTATCATGATTAACTGTGAAGACCTTGTTCCTGAGTTGAACCCTAAAAAGATAAGGAGTAAGTTTATGAATGATCACCCCCGGACCCTTCCATGGAGGACACAACTTCTTACTCTTACCTTTGACCGCTGCACAGTCCAACAAATACACTGTGTCCAATACCTCATACGACCTCTCTAGAACCCTGAGATCATAGTCCTTTTTCATTCGCTGCTGTGTCTGCTTTAATGTTTGACGTGCAAGCTGATGAACCTGCTGAATACTTTCTACAAGATCATAGATATACTGATGGGCTTCTTTATCAGTTTTCGGAGTCGTGGAGGAAAACATTAGATTAGCAGGAATATTAACTTCCCTACCTAGCATAAGCATATTAGGAGTGAAACCGGTACAACTATTCACAGTCGATCTCATTGCTCCTGCCAGCTGAGGAAGAAACTCATCCCAATTATCTTGTTTTTAACCCACAAAACATCTTACCGCATCCATTAGAGTTCTGTTGAAACGCTCTACTTGGCCATTAGCTGAAGGTCTATATGGAGTGGTTCTTGCTTTATGGATTTGCAAAACCTCACACAGAGCTGTAAACAATTGACTTTGGAAATTCTTACCCTGGTCCGAGAAAACTTCGAACGGAACTCCAAATCTGGAAAAGAAAGAGTTTACTGCCGCCCTAGCTGTCATTTCAGCTGTTTGTGAAGGAAGTGGGATAATCTCCACCCATTTGGTAAATTGATCAACCATCATGAGGATATGCTCATTCCCATTCTTTGTAAGACTTAAAGGACCCATGAAATCTAAATGAACCCTCTGCATCGGGGATCCAGCATGATAATTAGTCAATGGGTACTTGCCCTGCCGAATAGATTTCTTATTCTGATTGCATACCTCACAAGTAGATACATACCCCTCAATGTCTTTACCCATTCCATACCAAAAGAATTTTTCTTTCATTCTCAACTTGGTTCGGCTTACCCCCTGGTGGCCTGAAGATGGAATATCATGATGCAGACCAAGTGCTATATTTTGCAAACTTTTGGGGAGAATTAAGTCATAAGATCTCTCATTTTTACGCTGGATTTGCAAAACCCCATCTATAAATCCTTAACGATCTTTATTGATCCAATAGAACTTACAGGCAGGACTCGCTAAAGCTAATTTAGCTGCACTTGTACTAATATTCCCATTTAACCATCTTAAAACAAAAACCATGTCTTCATCACTACCCTGTTTGTCTAATATCTCTACCCTGGAGAAACCCCAAACAGAGCTGGTTTCGTGCAACGCCGGACCCACATCACCCAAAACCATCCCAGTTTCTGACAAAAGACTCACCCTCTCTTTGTCCTGACAAACCTCAATAGTAATTTTATGCCTAATACAGAATTTAAGACAGAAGAAAGTTCCCGTTGGCTGCAAGATAGGTCACAATGTCTTAACAAAGCCCAGGGTAGAACGGGGTTCCCGTATGAAGACCGAGACACAGACAAGCGCCAGACGGAACAGTGTCCTCCTCTTTATCACATGGACCAAGATTCTGGTACTGAGTCTGATTCGGAAGGGTCTGAGTCAGAAGAAATATTACCAAAGTGCAGGGTGAGAATTGTCAAGGGCAAGAAGGGTAGCAGTAGGCATAAGTTGCATCCTTCAACTCTTCCGAGAAGTTTTAAATATGATGGAGAGTCAAATTGGAAACTTTTTAAGGAGAAATTTATGCAGTACACTGAGACTTCTGGTTGGTCAGGGAAAGAGAAGCGAGATGCACTTTGTCTGAGATTGAGGGGCAAGGCTGGCCAGTTTTACACCATGCTGTGTGAGGTTGGGGAGGCGCCAAACTTCAAGACTCTTCTCGCTCAGATGGATAAGCGTTTCACGAGGGACGGCTACCACATATCTTCCTATTCCAACAAGGAAGATTCCAGCCCCGAATCATCTGAGGAAGATGAACCAGTTCCAAGAGTCCGAAGACATCGAAAGTTACTGAGAGAAGTGAAGCAAGAAAGGAGGAGGCGAGATCACAGGGATACAGATCTATCGTCTCTTCTAAAGAAGTCAGTGAGTTCTGACACTCAAACAACAGAAGTGGAAGAAACTTGCGACACTCTGTCCGAGACCATTCCGATCCAAGCTTCAGATTTCGATTCAAGCAGGGATAGAAGCAGCAGCCCAAGCAAAGGTAGACCATCTTCACATAGCTACGTCTGCTTTAATTGCCGACAGCCCGGACATTTTAGGGAAAATTGTATTAGGGTGAATCAGGTGAATTTTAATACACAGACTTTAAATGGGAAAGGGTTGGGAATGAAGGCCTTTTCCCCACCCAAATTGAAGGTCTAGGTATTGAACCCCTTTCACCAGTCGATTTGTCCGAGGGCGGATATTCCGAGGGTGTTGCTGAAAAGATGGATTTTCAGGTGACAGAGGTAGACACCTCAGAAGAAACTTCCCAGGGTGGTGAAGACCAGGTCGAGGATTTTGCAGCTGAAAAAGTAGTAATAGTAGAACCTGTAGAGTCCATTTCTTTATATAGGGAAGCTTTTAAAATTGGCAGCTCTTATAAAGGTTCCAACATGGATACTGATGCTGAGCTTATCATATCTGATAAGGTATTTCAGAAAATTGAACTGATGCCAAAGATTCAGCAAGGTGTCAAGAATGAGAACCGGAAATGGGATCCAGGTGGAGATCTGATTACTACAGAAGCTTGCCAAGATTTTAGAAAGGTATGCCTTTTGTTAGAGAGGGGAGTGGGCAAGGAAAGCTTAATTTCTACATGTATATTTTAGGTTTAAAATCGGACACATGACATCAGGGCGTTGTCATTAGTAATTGAAACGTGACATCAGGGCATTGTCATTAATATTGGACACATGACACCAAGGCGTTGTCATTAATCAAGTTACATTGCAGAATACTCAGGGGAGTATGTTTACTTTCTTAAAATGGGTACATGTCTGTTGAGGAGATACAGATCAGTTTTATAAAGTGGGGAGGAGTGTTGTGAAAGTTGGTCATGATAGTATCATGTGACTTCCCCATGTACCCGTAATGTCATAGGTTGCACGAGATCCTGGGGAATATCCCAAGAAGGTGAGTGTATACCTGCACTTCGTTATATGATACTACACAAGACAGACGTCTCAATCCAGTGCCCAGTAATATTGGTGCAGCTCAGATATATACCGGGGAACCGAGGACTTGCGGCAGGCGATACCAGAGGGAGACCACTGGCCCTGATACTGTGAGTAAACATAGTTGAGCACATTTACTTTAAAGTCAAGTAGTTACTCGGCATCTGACCAGGGTCCACTTTTTCCCAATAGCCACTGTGTTCTAGATAAATTAGTGAAGGGGTTAGTACACATGCATGTGATAAGAGTACCGAACAGTTTTGATCCTGATCAGACGTCTAGTTAAATTACACGTGGGTCCCCGAGCACTTCCGTATCAAAATAAGACGTGTTTGTAGGATCCACGGACGTATTATAATTTATATGCTATGCGCTAAAATTGCATGATGCATTTGGTAACTAATATAAGCTGTCTATTAACCCCTTCCTGCCTTAACTTGGCGTTTGAAAAGACTCCAAAATGTTTGACACTCTTTGAGATACATAGGGTGTCCGACTTTTCGGTAAATGACTGTTTTAATTATTTCACATAACTTTGAAACTTGACATTAGCTGGCTGAAGCATCAACACTGATTTTTTTTACATGTATAATAATCTTTATTCAAGTCTCATCATGGATACAACATAATACAATTACATAATAATTACAAACAAAAGAATGTTCCATGTCATTCAGTTATGAATTATAAGAGACTATCATAGTGTTGTCAAAATGAACACATTCTAGGTACTATAAAAATATCCACATTATTTTTATCCACACTGTTTGATATAATAGTTGACTACTTAATCTATTGCCCCGTAGCCAGTTTCTACTTTTGAAAGACTGATGACCTCTTAAAGCAGGTTCAAAGTAAAGTAGAACACGCCTTACTTTGTCTGCTTTAAGTTACTATTTGTTAAGATATATAAAATATTTCTTATGGTACTACTTCACGCCTGTATAAAAAGTCAAATTTATGGGGTAATGGTAATCAACCCTAGTGACGAGAATACTCGTCATAAGCAAACAGTGTACGTGTGAAGACGTGTGCAGACCCCGATCACTAGTGATCAGAGGGCTCCTGCAGGAGCCCTCTGATAAGGGTCTTCACTGTTTGTCAATATGCAATATATTGTGAAAATCAACCCATATTAGTCAAAATGGATTGAACTTAATTTGAAACTTGAATTGTCCATTAAAAGTGTTAGGGGTGAAGGTGCTAAACAGTTGTTTCCTTGTGCCAAAACCAAAATTAAATGTTTTAAATAGGCTATTTCTCGAATACACCGTTCCCATATAGCTTGCTTTCAGTATTGAAGACAGACGTTTGGTTAAAGTAAACTAAAGGTAATAAGCAGAATACCCCCTTTAAAAGGCGTAAAGAGCATCGGACTTCATTTTCAGCGCAATGTAAACTACCATCTGACAGAAAATAGGATTTGTTTAGTATGGTGCATATTCATTACCGTATCAATTGGAACTATTTTGTTCATTTGACGAATTCATAAAATGCCTAATCAAAAAGGCACACCTATGGAGTAAAAGGTTTACAGGACATAACAGACTAAATGCCTGCAACTGTTACCCCTTTCCATCATAGGTTGCTAAAAACATACACGTAGCAGGTACCTGCTTAAAGTAGGATAACTTAAGAGCAAGAAAAAGCAACTGTATGAGCTTTGTGTCATCTTTCAGGAAATAGTAAAAGTAGCTAATGTTGTCTTATTCTGAAAAACTATTTCTGTGGGGGAATATGTACAGTTAAATGGTGTATATGACAGAAATGTTTAACCAATCATGCCATAAATACATCTACAGTGATCCCTCCCTACAACGGCTCTTCCAACAACGACTACCTCCTTACAACTACCCGCGTCGCAGTTCCCTTCTCAGACAATACTTTCACTGCTGCAATAATCGTCTGCTTAAAATTGTTGTCTACGGTTTTTCTCAAAGTTACATATAAGTGGACATTTTGATAAGATAACTATAATGACGAGTGACATATAGCTTCAATTCAGATCACACGCCACGTAACGCGGCGGCTGATCTGGATTATTTTGAAGCTGTTTGCAATTTCAAGCCAAGTCTTAATCCCCGCCCTCCTATAACGACTCACACACAATATATGTCTCCCATTCAGGTGCCGTTGTAGAGAGGGAGCACTGTATTTATTTTTCCACTAAAAACTTTACTGTTTAATATGCACGATAATATTTTTTATATCCTAGCAGTTGATTATAAGCTTTAATCAGATTGAAAGTAAGGCAGAATACTCCTTAAGGTGAATTCTCTTTTACCTTCAGCCTGTTTTAAGTGGTTACGTGTCTTCAAAACTAAAAACAAATCATGGGGTTATGGGTTAATTCAAGATAGAAAATTCCACTCTGTACAGGACAAGCAATTCTTCTTAATATGCAGGGTGTGTGACTCCAGTGTGAATATTCATGGTTTACTTATCACTTAATCCAACAGCCTGTTTCTATTTTAAATAGGTGACTACATAAAGCAGTTTGAAAGTAAAGCCAAATGTGCCTTAAGGCGCATCCTGCTTTTCTTTCAGTCTCCTTTTAGCTACCACCTGTTAGAATAAAGAAAAAATTGCTTATGATGCATATTCATGACTGTATAAATGAAACTACATGTATTTTCTTCATCAGAGGAATAAACTGAATGCCCTTAAATGTGCTTCTATTTGGGAGAGGGTTACATTCATGAGCAAACAAACTAGAAGCATTGGCTGTTGCCTATGTACAATTAAAACAAACAAATTATTTTCAAGTTGGTGATTTTATTCTTTTCTTTTTCCTATCTAATCAAAGCAAGTCAATAACGATTATTGCTTATCAATAACAGTCAATCTGTTATAAAGCACCCATTTAATTATGCAGGATTATGGCCTGACAGTTGCTTAATGAAGATTAAACATAATGCATGACGAATCTATGACAAGTTTCCCTGCATTAAGCAATCACTCATATTTAGAGGTCTCCTTGATTCAGAAATAAGTTCTGGCTTACTAAATGACTGACTGCTTTCCAGCACTACAAATCACATGGAACAGCTCATAACAGTCTTTTCTTGAAAAAAAAATCCAACACACAACCAAACAAGTTTTAGGTCCCTTAGTGGGTAAGTGACATATAGTTGATTGAACCTAGGTATCTCAAACTCATTTAAATCAAAGTTGCTTGTGTTTACCCCAATGAAGCATTAATTTGAAGCTGATTAAGAATCATAAAATATCAGCATGTCAAAGTTCAAGCTTTAGCACATTTGAACTTTGAAATATAGATATGTTCGACTTAAACATTTGAGTTAGAGATTTGAAAATTTGACAAGTATTCCTTTTAGTGTTTAACCCATTACCACTTAGCCTGTCGCTACTGTTGAGAAGACTTTAGTTAGGTTTATTCTTTCACAATGAATGCGTTTATGCAAAAACTATTATTTTCATTGCAAACAGTTTGGAGCCAGATCGGACTCCGGGTAACCCGGCGTCTGATCAGGCTCAAAACTGTTTGCCACTCAAATGAACATAATAAAGGCAGTATCATCGAAAAGTTGTCATTTTCTTTGTTTAATTGTGATGCATTTGTGTTTCGTTTGTGTTTAAACGGGAAAGAATAACGTTTTCACGCGGCGTCTGATCAGGATCTGAACCGCTTGACACTCGTATAGATTTTATTCAGTCAAACAGCCCTAAATCTGACTTTAAAACTATTTCAGACGACACTTCCTATGCAGACTATATTATTTTGGCGGTAATAGGGTTAAAGCAGACGAAACAACTTGGCAGTGAAAAGTTAACGAGCTCGGTCAGGAATCGAACACATGCGGGGGAGGCACATACAATTGAAAGACCTATGCGCTACCTCTCGGCCATTGGAACGTATTTATATCCGTATGTAGCCAATTAAAAAAAATCCCCTCCGCTAATTAGACGGAATGGAAAAAGCGAAGGAAAAAACCCAACTTTATGCACGACAATGCCACACATTTGCACAAACATTTTCTTGTTTTAATTTTTTTTTTTTTTTTTTACGGAAGCACCGTCTGGTTTTCAATCTTTTTAAAGCTGACTGTTAACTTTAACAGTGAAAGAGTTAACACATCCCTTTGTCACAATATATTTTGCTTAAAAATTCTCATCCCTTGTCCGACCTACATGTTTATACATGTTTTTGGATGTAGTATGTTTGCATTTTAAATAAGTAGAAACAAAGAGACGAAGGAGAGTAACATTGCGTCATATCTGGTTCCAAACTCGTTTCAAGCACATGCCAAATCATTCGTGCCAAGATAGGGATAAACACTAAAACATTTTAAAACATTAATTGTTTCAAACAGGGATCAATGTCCTCGAATTGACAAATGGCCTCATTTGGTTTACTTTACTTAGGGTGTAACGTGTGCATGCATAAGAATAGAATTGAACACGTACATTTGCAGTTAAACGTTGTTAGGCCGGTTTTCTATAGGTTTGAAAACAGCCTACCACGTGAAGCAGGTTGAAAGTAAAACACAGCGCTCAAACCATTCTGCTTTACTTTCAACCTGCGGCTTTAACCTCCCAATCTGGTAATGAAATGGAAATGCCTTTTATATTTCATGTTACGGATATCCTAGCTTGAGAACCCATGTTTTGGAGTATATATGAACTATTAGAAACGGGAAAAAGTGTATTTATAGGGTAAAGGGTGAAGCGACCACTCTTTGAGGAATTGTTTTGCTCTATAAAACGGTTGGCTGTTCAAAGCAGGCCAAACTTCGAGTCTTACCCTCTTTCTGCATTAATCTGCAAGAACTACGTGTATCCAATACTAATAGTAATCTATCTTTTTAGGTATCACTTTAATCCTACCATACTAGCGGTGGATACATGTATGTCCCACAGGGATTACTTTTGCAAATAGTTTTGATCCAGATGAGACGACGCGTGCGGATCAGGATCCACACTGTTTGACACTCTGAACCTGTTTTAAAAAATAAATTTAGAAAACTCTATTTTAGAACAGATGCAGACGACAATTTTTGCAGACGAAAGTATTACTCAGCATGCAAAGAGTTAAATGAAGACTGTGATGGTGAAAGGACTAGGGCTGCCATTTCTCCGGATTTTTCTGAATTTCTTCGGACTTTTTGGAATTTTATAGGTTTTTACTTAGGAAACATTGATATGTGTGTCAAACAGTTTAGATCCAGATCAGACACCGCGTTACGCGACATCTGATCTGGGTCCAGACTGTTTGCAAAGTTATGTTAGTGTTATAGGCTCTGGCAGCGAAATGGTGAAAGGTACGATTTTTAAAATCGCGTTTGAAATTTAGAAGTCTTAGGATTTTTATGAGCAACTTATGGTAGTCCTGGGGTTAAAACATACGATAAGAAATAACCGTGAAAGACTTAACAGACAGATGTAGATTTAAACACAGACCAGTGGACTTTGGTGTTACTAGAATATAGGGTATTGTCTATACACAATTAAATACTAGACAATGTTACCTTCAAACAAGAACATTCCCCACAGATCCCGGAAATGTCCATGCATAATTGGATTTATATCTGACATTAAGCGGAGGTAAATTGCTGAAAGCTTTGCAAGACAGACTAAAATATTTAATAGCTATTGTCTTTGTTGATAAGCTAAGGGGTATGATACAAGTTAGTTTAACCTTTACTGTCTTGCCCCGAGAACAAAAGCTATTTGCAAACTGTTTGGATCCTGATCAGACGCCGCGTAAGGCGGCGTCTGATCAGGATCCAGACTGTTTGATACTTATATTTTATATTTCGTAAATCAGATTACCTTAACTTTGCATTTGAGAAAATAAAAGCAGACGACAAACTTTAAAATGGACGACGTCTTGGCAGTGAATGGGGTAACTGCGACAACCTGTCTTTTCTATCATGAACCATTTCACATCGGAACATTGAATAAATATCGTCTGCTCAACATGTCGACTAGTTTGCATATACACGTCACTAGGGTGTAATGGGACAACTTTTATCATGCTAAGAGCGACTGGGATAACATTTGCAAACAGTTTGGATCCAGATCAGACGCCGCGTAAAGCTTTTTTCAATTTTTCTTCAGTTAAAAAACCGTTAAACTAATTTTGATATTTTTATGCAAATGATATATTTAAAGCAGACGATAGTTCAGCATGATAAATGTTAATGGACTAGTTAGTTAGATTGTGAAAGCCGCATTGTGTTTTTGAGAAACCTGCATAAAACGGTTGTTTGGGGTCCCATTTGAACTACGTAGGACGTGATTCTTTCACAAAAACCGGCTTTAATTAAGAAATTCGCTTTTTAAATTTTATTTATAATATTTTTGTGCAGCACAAATTAAAAAGCCTCCCTTGTGAATGGAAAGAAGGACAACTCTGTAAATACAGGGCTCCAGATAACGGAAGTATTTCGAAAAACTTAAATCTTTATTTCTGCTTTTAAACCCAATGGTGTCATACTCATTAAAATTGCCTCGAAGAGACGGTTTAATCAGTAGTAACACCATAGCATTCAGTGCTGAAATGAGTGAGAAAATGTTAGATTAGTTCAGATTACTCCCGGTTACATGTGTATAGCTGGAGCACTGAGAATTACCCTGTTAACCCTTATTCTGCTGCACAGACGTCTGCTTTGACATTGTCGTCTGCAAAATTTGTTCAGTTTAGATTTATGCATTGTTTAAATTAAACAAACCTTAAGACGAGTGTCAAACAGTTTGGATCCAGATGAGACGCCTCGTTACGCGGCGTCTTTCTAGATTCAAACAGTTTGTAAACTCCCGTAAAGTTACGACCAATGGGCACAGGGTTAAACACTACTTGATCCAGTGACAACATGTACATATTATTCACCATGGGTAAGCGATTAAAAACATTACGGAGGATCTATACCTTGAGCTTGCTGAAAATGACTGTTTTAGCCTTGTCCGCTCTCTAACTCAAACACTTCTTTTGGGATCTTCACCAAACTTGCTACAAATGTTTATTAGTATAGAATCTAGGTCAGGTTCAATAACTAGCAAAATCGCATAAGGCATGTCTGAGTTATTGTCCTTGAATAATTAAAAAATGACTGTTTCAGCATTTTCTGCTCTCTTACACAAACAATTTATATTGGATCTTCACCAAACTTGCTGACAACGTGTATTGGTATTAAATCTAGGTCAAGGAAAAAAAGTATTTGTGTTAGAGAGCAAAAAATGGTGAAACAGTCCTTTTTAATAAATAAAGGGCAATAACTAAGATAATCCTTATGGGACTTTAGTAATAATCACACTGGACCTAGATTTTATATAAATAAAGCATTTCAGCAAGTTTGGTGAAGATCCAATGAAAACTATTTGTGTTAGAGAAAAAAAGGCTGAAACAGCCATTTTTTAATAATTAAAGGGCTTTTACTCCAACATGCCTCATGCGATTTTAGTAGGATTCAAACCTAACCTTGATTTTATATTAATGAAAACTTTCAGCAAGTTTGGTGAAGATTAAAAAAAAGTATTTGTGTTGGAGAGCAAAATTTGCTGAAAACAGTCATTTCTAATACATAAAGGGCAAAAACTCAGATATGCCACATGCGATTTTAGTAATAATCAAACTAGACCTAAATTTTATATGAATAAATATTTTCAGCATGTTTGGTGAATATCCGATAAAAGCTGTTTGTTTTAGAGTGCAAAAATGACTGAAACAGTCATTTTTTATTAATAAACAGGCAATAACTCAAAAATACCTTATGCGATTTTAGTAGTAATCAAACTAAACCTTGATTTTATATCAATGAACATTTTCAGCAAGTTTGTGGAAGATCGGATAAAAAATATTCGAGTTAGAGAGCGGACAAAAAAGTGTGATAGTCTAACTGACTGATGGATGGACGGGCGAAGGTAGATAACGGTTGCACACGGTGAAGTTGAATCCGGATGTATCACGTGATACTAAGCCGTGTGGTAATTTTTATATCAGACGTTCTATTTTCGGTTTGTTATGATTTTAAATCGCCCTTTTTTGGTGATTTAGGTCCGTCTTCATCATTTCATAGATCAGTTTGGTCCATAAGAATGTTCAAACATTATTACTAGCCGTTATTGTATTTCAGACATTAAGAAAAGGTCTGAAAACACAATGGGACTTTAACAGCCAATCACTCAATTGCGACTTACGAGTTAAGTGTTTCACTACGACTGGCAAGAAATTAAATTAAAAAAGATCTAAACTATATTTACAAGGAATTCTTCTATCACTATTTATTGAATAATATAACGCCATTAAAAGTTTAGCTTGATACCTTGATACTCTATAATAATATTCGTTTGTGTGGCGCTCATATTTTGTCCTTTGGCAAAACCTTGGAACCCAAATAAATGGAATTACTTTTGAGTCTAAGCTCTAAGAATTCATTTGTGAATTAAAACATTAGCTAGCATTTCAAAGCAGTTTGAAATGAGGCCATTTTGCTCAATATCTTTAAAATTTAGTTTAAACATATTTATTTCCAGAATACAAAGACATTTCGAAGGAAAAGGATTGAAACAAAATATGAATCCTACTGAGTTTCTCTCCTTAGTTTTTCAGTTTCTAATTTTTATTGCCATAACGTAAATGTTTTACTCTTGTAACCGTCAGTTAAAACCCTTCGCAGTTCTAATTCAATATTCGTTATTTTGACTGTAGCAATATTGATATGAGTGACAGACAGTTAGGAAAAGTCGACATTAGCTGCCCATGGCGGTAAAAGGGACTACAGGACTGTGTCTTTGTCTTTCCTTTTACTTATGGTACGTTAAGCGCATTCCTAACTGTCTATCAAGTATTATCAAAGACAAATGTGCAAGAATGTCATTGAATTATTTGTTTAAAGCATTTGAGCAATTATATTGATATACAATATTTCCACCAAAAGTTGAATTTTACGTCGGAAAACACCCTATAAAGTATGTCGAAGATTCCCTTGTCCCAATTATGCATTAAGTACCTCGTACTATTCCAGAATGCTAGATTAAGTTTCTGTATTTTACATCTTTACTGTGCCAGTAATTCTTTCAGCAATTAGCTGTAATTGAATTGCATACGATTCAGTTAGGTCTATTCCAACGCCGTGAAAAAAGTAATGTTTTTGTTTCTTTCAGTTCAGTCAACAATTTCGAAGCAGACACTTTTGTAACAGGAAAATGTTCAGTCTTGCAATAATTGTCAAAGTAACAGAATTAAAAGTGAATGAAATACTTATAAAAGTGAATACTGTAATAATTATTGTCGTAACATGTTTGATATTGAAATCGTCTTCAACATTAATGTATTGATTGTGCGACGGAAAGCATTTGACTACCGTTTGAAAATCGTTTTATTGCTGAATATGTAGGGTAAACGACATCCCATTGGCCTATTCCATGCCTTACCCCAGAGTGCAATTGTAGCCGGGTAGAGAATATGGTGAAATGGTTGATTGGCTTTTCTGGGTGACTCGGTAGCTCAGTGGTTAGAGCGTTGGCATGGTAAGCCAGAGGTCCTGGGTTCGAGTCCCAGTTGGGTCACAACTTTTTCACCATGTAACATTTGGCGCCCAACGTAAATAACCCGTAGAATAATATGTAACTCGTTGAGTGTACAGAAATAATAATAAGAAACTCGTGGAGTGTTCTTTAATAAGAATTCGGGACGAATTCTTGTGTAGAGGGGGTGTGTGTAGCCGGGTAGAGAATATGGTGAAATGGTTGATTGGCTTTTCTGGGTGACTCGGTAGCTCAGTGGTTAGAGCGTTGGCATGGTAAGCGAGAGGTCCTGGGTTCGAGTCCCAGTTGGGTCACAACTTTTTCACCATGCTACACAATAATACGTCTGATAAGAATCAAAACTGTTTTAACACTCATTTCAACATTTCTTAAGTAAAAAATACCCAACATATCAATTTGAGATCTTAAAGCAGGCGACAATTGTTTAAATTGACGACGTCATGGCTGTCAATTGGTTAATTGCTTTTGGGCACCAGTGTGTATTGCAAGTTGGAGATAAAACAGATATGACTAACTGTGTCTGGACATGTGTCTGGACAAACTCCAAAATGTTTGAGACTTTTGTTAGAAATCAAATTTTAAATCTCGTTATATTGCATTTGCATTTAGTTTTGTTTACCCCTTTCACTGTCGTGACCTCATCTGTTTTTAATCCTTTCATGATAAAATTATTCAGGAGATTTTAACCCCTTCACCGCTTTAATGTCGTCTGCTTTATTATTGTTGTCTGCAGGACACGTTTTAAAGTTAGATTCAATGTTGTATGACTTAATAAATATCGATAAGAGTGTCAAACAGTTTCGGTCCACATCACGCGGCGTCTGATCAGGACCCAAACTGTTTGCAAACGCGCTTTAAAGCGTCGTTTATAGTGAAATGGTTAAACAAATGCCATCTGCTCTTATTTCCCGAATTCCAATGTTACGTACTTTTATTAAAGAAATGTTGAAATGAGTGTCAAACTGTTTGCAATGAACCATTTTACTATGGGTATGGCAGTGAATGAATTCACAGGGAAAGTAAAACGGTTCCCCATACCGTATTTCAGCTACAGTGGAGAATGTGTTATTCTTTCCCAATAAACGCGTTTACGCTAAAACTATTATTTGCAGTGCAAACAGTTTGAAGCCAGATCAGACGCCGGGTTACCCGGCGTCTGATCAGGCTCCAAACTGTTTGCCACCAAGATAAACACGAATTATCAGAATTGTCCAAAAAGTTGTTAGTGCTTTGCGTTTGCGTGCGTTTGCGTACGTTTGCGTTTAAAAGGGGAAAGAATAACAGAATATCCACTGTAATATCCAGTGCAAAACTGAGTTTGAGAAACATGCTGACTGTTTCTGTATATTCTAATTTCAAGTTTCTAAATTCGTGTTAAAGCAAGATCAAATGACGAATTTTTGGTCTCAAAGAGTGAGGACATTATGCTATGAATTGTATAGAATTTCAATGCAGAAATATCAAACAGCCGAGGGAAAACATTGATTTTCGGTTTAATTACGATTTAATTGTTCGATGTCTTTTGCTCTTTGAAAGTCAAACATATCTAAAGCCTTTATCGTTAACAACTTGCAATTATTGAAATTGTTTATGGGATTAAAATTCTAATTGTGTGAAATAGTATTCGTTCTAGAATCATTGAGATTACATTTATTTTGTTCGCTGAGAGCGAAATTATGAAAACTGTTGCAAAACTTTTGGATCCAGATGAGGCGCACAATAACTAGGCGTCTCATCGGGATAGAAACATTCTGGCAGTGTTATTGTCTGAAATAAAAAATGCCTTAGAGTCGACTTTGAGAACTGTTGTTGACGACACATTTTGCAGACGACAAGATACAAGATACAAGTAGCTTTATTTTAAGTCAGGTTTAAAACGGGTAACATTAGCTATATCATAGCTATTTTCCGACTATAGTACCAATACAACTATGACAATTTAAAACTAACAGCTGCACAGAAGTTTACCCGCTTCGCTGCTATAACATCATTGTTTTTAATTCTTGAATTGAAGTACGAGTATTTTGATTGAAGAATCATAAAATTGAGTGTCAAACAGTTTGATCTTATCTGTTTGCAAATAACCGTCATACACCCTCTGGGTAAGGCCCTACTATGATCAGAATCCAAACCGTTTGTAAAGTAGCAATACAAAACTGACAAAGATAAACGTTCGTGTCACTACCGCAAGAAATTCAAAATGAAAAGAAGGACTAGAGCGATGGAGAACATAAGGTTCGATCGATGTTTGCTTACGATTTAAGATAATATAAGTAAATGACAAAACGTTTTGGTTTTAAAATCACCTAAACTCTATTTGTAGTATACAAGTGAGAAACTTAGACCTTCACAAGTATATACCGAGTACAATGGTTATTTGCAAACAGTTTGGATACTGATCAGACGCTTTGATCAGGATCCAAGCTGTTTGACAATCATTACAATAGTACTTAAGTAATTAATTTGGTCAATTTACCTTCAATTTGAATTTTAGAAATACAAACAAACGGCAACGGTAACTGTTAAAATCAGATGACGCCTTGGCAGTGAAGGGGTTAAATCAAAGATTAATGTAACACCGAATGTGCCCAACAAATACCAGTATAGTGTTTCTTTTTATGTGTATCTCAACTAACGCAGATTTAAAAAATATCCTGCAAACGCTATGCGACATATATTGGAAACAGCTTGGGTCTAGATCTAACACCAATCAAGAATACAGAATATGTGGCATACGTTCTTAATATTTTTTTTAGATAAAACTCTTGTAGACAACAAACTAAGAGGTCTTTTCTATGCGGATTCAAGACTAACCCTTTCATACAACATCGGTGTTAACGCTTTCCCTGCAAAATTTTATCGTCTGCTTCAAATCTCTTACCGTCAAAACATCGTATGCATTTGTGGCATTATCTGCAATATTTTTTAAAGTTAGAGTTAGGGCTGTTTTAACTTAAAAATGACAAAACGAGTGTCAAACAGTATGGACCCCGATCAAACGCCGCGTCACGCGGCGTTTGATCGGGATCCATACTGTTTGCAAAGTCAACTTTTGGTGCCGTTGGCAGTGAAAGAGTTAACTCTTCCATTGTCATAATAACGTCTACACGACCGATTGTAAAGTTAGTTTCTAAACAGTTTTACTAAAGAAACACCCTGTGTCATACAGTTTGGATCTTGATCACACGCTGAGCAATTCGGCGTCTGCTCAGAGTTAAAACTGGGGAAAAACTCTAAAGTCGTCGAATGCCTTTAAAGAGTTAAACGTAATACATGAATCACTTATTTTATTGGCTTCCGGCGATAGAGTAGCTACTAAACCCTTATCTTATTGAGAAATACATTTTCAATTAGACTAAATGTAACAATTACTGCTTAATTTAACCTAATTGCAATTAGACATTGAATGTGTTGAAATGTAAATGCCAGACTATTCTGTTACTGAAATTTTCGTACTCTTCTTGGCACGTTTTCGACTGCAACACTTGTCGTCCGTTATTGTTCTAAAACATTATTTTTTCTTATTCAAAGCGTTGTGTCAAAGCAAGAACAGATTATTAATTAAACGTCAACTGTACCGTTTCTTTTCTTTACAGAAACATTGTACAAACACATTTAATTATTTGTCAGGTAGAATTGTAGAAATATAACAACTTATTCAAGAGAGCAAAGGATTTATAAATTAACCCTTTCACTACAATTGAAACATTGTAACTAACCTCACTTTAAAACTGTAGTACACAGTTTGGATTCTGATCAGGCACCGCGCTACCCGGTGTCCGATATGCCAGACCCGACGGTAACATATATTTGTATAAACAAATTGGTTGAAATATAAACAATTAAGAAACAAATTTAATAATTAAAACAACTACGCAGAATTTTTTTTTTTTATAAAAATTATAGTGTATAAATTCATGACTAAGCATGCAAGTGATCTCTTACCAATTAAAATTAATAATACTGGAACTTTAACATTGACAGCAATTAATATGTCCCCTTTATAATATATTCTTCTTCGCTAAAATACTGTTTTAAAAGTACCTATGCTACATTGTGTTGTCATTCCCCATTATTTTGGGTTATTCTGGGTCAAGTAGTAACGATGGTTTTCATTGGCTATTGAAACCCAGGCTCACTATCTAAATGGAGGTTTGTTTCCATCAGCCAATGAGCAAATTTGGTACAGAGTTTTAGTGTTCAAATACGGCAAGAAACTTGATATATCATCAGACACTGGAATGTTTATTCATATTGCTTTTCACCTTAGTGATGACTGCACTGCATAGTATGCCATTTTGTGGCATATCTCGTAAATAAAAATACCATTTTCATTGAGATATTGGGAGTTTATAATTTGATCATTATATTTTATGAAAATTGTACTACGTAAACTTCTTTCAAGGCATTTGTTGATTGCACCATCTTTGAAAATTAATTCCATGTAAAAAAGAAAATTTGTCATTAGCCGAATATACAACTTAGGCATGAAAATCAACAGGTTACAATATCTGTCAGATCACCTTTCCCCCTAAAATTAGGTGGAATACATATATTCATTAATGTACTAGACCTCTAGTCAGTTTACATATATTTCTCGGTAATTCGTTTTTAATAGAACTTAATTTTTCATGCCAATGCAATTTTGGTATGTAGATATTGATTGTTAATGTATATTGATGACTATGAATATTCTTATGCTATTACATTCCGAATAAAGATCTCTGTCTTTATCTGTTGAAACTGAATTCCGCAGTGTCTGAGCCAGACTATACGAAAGGGTTAATTAATATGTCTTGATTTGTAAAACCTTATTATGCATTGTTACAACAGACCTCATATAAACTCTTACCACCCAACAATAATAAGCTGCAAAACTTCATTGTGTATGTCAAAAAAAGGAAACTATATCATTATTAGAATTGTGTCTATGGAAAACAATGCTGTACAAAACAACCTTTTTCATATTCGATTCTATCGATACAATATTTCTCCAATATATCCCGCCCAAATAGGATAACGGAAATGTATGGAGACGAATATTAACTCCCTCGCTACCATGACGTCATCTGCTCGTAACAATCGTCGTCTGTTTCTATTTCTCAAATTTGAATGTTAGGTAATTTGGCTAAATAATGTCGTAGTGAGTGTCAAACAGTTTGGAATTACGTGACGTGACGTTTGATTAGGCTACAAACTGTTAGCAAATAACCGACGACAGTGGCTTTGTCTAGAAACTCTTTATACTAACTTCCTCAGACATTAGCTTCACTGAACTGAGCCTCTGTAACACACTTATTCAATCAGCGCCATGGACAAACTGTTTATCTCTCGGATATGACACTGACTCCTAAAATTGAGCTATTGTACATCCGTATTGGTAACACAAATGTGGTGGTGAATTTAATTGATATACTGATAGAAGCATTGATTATGACGTACATAGCTGTCATAGCATGACTACGTCAACTGAATGACGACCATTTAGATTTTATATTGGAATTACACGAAGAACACATTGAATGACAGAACACTTATCAATCATATGAATCTATTCTTAATCACTTAGTTTTTCAAATAAATTTTATAACTATATTTTCTTAGTATAATGTAAATGATTATGTACACGTATGTGTTGAATCTGGTAACGTTTCTTGTGAAATCTGAAGATTTGTTCTGGTGTAAACAGATTGCACGTATAAAGTATTTGACAAAGTGATGAACTGTTTAAAATATATAAAATTTAGATTTGAGAAACAAAAGCAGACGACACTTTTTTAGTGCAGATGACGTCGTGGCAGTGAATGCGTTAAGGTGAGATAACCTTGATTTCACATATAATGTCTTAAATTATTGTGGTAAATGTAACAGACGACAACATCAAACTCACATACAGAAATGGCTTGTATCGTGAATACACACATATCTGAACCATTCTCTCGTCAAAGAGTACCCGAAAACTACAACTTTAACCCTTAACTTTACTGATGGATCGGTCGTCTTTTTTGCAGAATGACAGTATATACATGTATATACGTAACCTATATAATTGTCGACGACAATTTTTAACACATTAACCCTTATCTTGCTGCAAAATCGCATGCTGTGAAGTTTTTACAGGTTTTAAGTTAAGAAAAAAGACGAGTGTCATACAGCTTGGACCCAGATCAGACGCGGCGTCTGATCTGAATCCAAACTGTTTGCAAAAAGCGTGAAATCGCGATCAGCATCTCCTAAGGATCTGTAGTGTTTTCGTTTTTACATGAATTGATCTGAATTATGTCTATACTGAAATTATCCAGCAAGCGCATTGAGGGAATTTGTTGTATTATCCAGGTAAAAGTGAGTTAAATTCGAGTTACACCCCTTGTCTCAAAGTCATCGACAATTACTATTTTAGTCCTTAACAAACCTAGTATAACAAAAACTATCTATTTATCGACGAAAATTCTTAAGTAGTGACTATATAAAGGCTAACAATTTTGTCTCCGTATCTAATAACAATCTGAAAGCTGACCCTGCTCGATAAACCAGAAATGTTTTTATTCATTTGTTGAAAAAACTCAGGCGACCTCTCTAAAACAATCTTAAGAAAAATGCAATAAGAATGCAGAACTCGTTTAGTTACTATTCACAGCATAACAATGTATTCAATCAACATACAAGCCGTCTCGTTGTTAAGATCTTATAAGAAATACATGTATGACTAGATGGGGTCATTAAGGAACAATCCTCACTAATTGTAGATAACATGCAAGCTTCCTCTTCTTAATTTGGTTTGATTGGGTGCTCGTGTTTCTATGCCTGCTTTGTTTGCACTGATTTGGACTGTTCGTTGACAATTTTGCTTGCCAAAATCAGAGCCTGGTCAAGGTCAGTTCAATGACTGGTTTCTTAACCCATTACCCCATAGCCTGTTTCTAGTTTGAAGATAGGAGAAAACTTAAAGCAGGTTGAACTACGGTGTATTTCTTATCGATCATCTAAAATATAAAGTGGAACAATTTCTTTCAGTATAGACAAAAAAACGTGTTTATGGGATAATGGGTTAAACCGTCTTCAGACAAACAGAGACAAAGACAAGCTATTATGAATGCTCAAAACAAGACACATTATTTTGTACCATACACAGGTGGTTACATTATGCAAGATGAAAATAAAGCAGAATGCTTGTCTTATTACTTGTATTTGTAAATCCTCAGTATATTTTGGACATTGCAAGAATATTCAGTTAGTTGAATGCGGACAGTATTGGAAGAAGAACACTACAGACTCAGATGACAGTCTGGCAATGCCATCCGTTCATTCATCTTGTTTTCGGTCACATTTCTATTAAAAACACGAGTGTATGTATTTAGTGATATTTAGTTTGATTACCATGGGTCTGACCTCAACTGGAATCCTGGTAGCACTCCTGGCTGATTAACGTACCGGTGACATTCGATACAGCGTTTATATAAACAAGTCGCTGAACTGTTATAGTTCAACTAGACGACGAGGCGTGTTGTCAATGAAGGATACGTCACAGCTTCATAATACAGTGTATAGCGTGACTAGGACATTCGTATTCACTTAACCCCTTAAATGCATTGTCGTCATATGTTATTTCACTTGCTTAATCTTCTCAAATTTGAAATTTAGTTAAAGTAACTAAATAATCAGTGTGCTCGTGGCAAGGCGGATGTAAGTTAAATTTATTTGAAAATACAGCTAGCCACAAGACTAAGGTAGCCCGGGAACTGTTCTCACTAATTAGCCGCTACAAAGGTATTCTAATATTGAGACCGTTGATGCTTTTACCCTAGTGGGTAGTGTCCACAGTTAAAAGTTAGTCATTGCGAAGACATAAGTCGCATGAGAAAATACCCATTTATCAAAGTTAAAATGTGGCTTAGCCACGCTTTAACTTTAATACGGACATGTTCGACTTATCCAAAATCAAACTTACGCAATTTTGATCAAGTCGATTTGAACGAGTTCGAAGTATCGAGTTTCGACTGTAATTCATTCAAAGTGTATCAAGTATAACTTAAGAAATAACAGCAACCGGCAGATTTTAACCAAACGCTATTATAGCAGTTCAGATGTTACTTGTAATGCTCGATATTAGATTATCATTTTTAACCTTTTCTATACTGGAAACAAGTACGTATAAAGGATCTTTGAAAACTGTACAGAGATCAGAGGGTTCCTTAAGATACCCTTTGATCAGGATCAGCACTGTTTGCTTTGCTTTTCATTTGTTATGAACTATTTCTTTAACCAGTACTTAAAATCATATAAACTGGTTACAGTGGAGAATGTGTTATTCTTTCCCAATAAACGCGTTTACGCTAAAACTATTGTTTGCCACCAAGATAAACATGAAATATCAGAATTGTCCAAAAGTTGTTCTTTTCTACGTTTTAGCGCTTTGCGTTTGCGTACGTTTGCGTTTAAACGGGAAAGAATAACAGATTCTCCACTGTATTTGTAAAAGTGGAATAGTCCTTACGAAACAATCAACATAAAAGTGATAAAAGTGATCTAGATCTGGTGTTAACATATTTTCTTATTGTTATTACTAGTTCTTATACTCATTCATATTAAAAAGTGCAGACCTTATAAGACACCTCTTTTTGCAACTTCCAATAGATCTAATCATTTTTTTTCTATACCGTTTTCAAGAGTTATTGCTTACCTTACCCCGCGTACAATAGTTTTTCGCAAACTGTTTGACACTCATTTCAATATTTCTTATGTCAAAATACCTAGAACATTTTGATAAATAAAGCAGACTATATTTGTTTAATTAACCCTTTGAACCCTAGTCCCGCATATAGGCGTCATTTTCAAACAGTATAAATGTGAAAAGTGCACTTGTCCTATGCAAACAGTGAATACCCAGTTCAGAGGGCTCCTTACGGAGCCCTCTGATCTGGGTCTTCACTGTTTGTCATACTGCTAAACATTGACAAAAACAACCATTAAAAGTCAGAAATGGACTAGACTAAAATGGAAACTGAGATTGTTCAATTTAAGTTTCAGGGAGGAAAGAGTTAAATTGATACGTCATGTCAGTGAAGGGGTTTATTTGTTTGGTAGACCTACGGTTGACTTCAATTTAAGTTTTACGATGTCTCATTTCTTCACTCCAGTTATAACAATGTAGTACGTTTTTAATTCACAAAAAAGTAGATCTATTTTAAATATGGCATACATATGGAAAACGGTAGCATTTTCAGCAATTATAAGTGACACAAATTAATAAAAAAAAATACAGACATCTGTTGAGCAACACTTTTATTTCACCAGTCGCCTGACAAGATATTGTAGATTGCAAAAAAGTTTCCATTATTGTTTTTATGTATTTCAATAATAAGTTTTTTCATTCCGACAAAATGCATACATACTGAGTATTTGATATAGGTCTAATAGCTTCTTAATTATCAGCAGAGTTGCTAGTGAAAGGATATTGGCTAAACCAAACGGGAAAAATCTTTGCATCTTATGCATTTTAAAATTAACCAGAGGGGACTCGTACTTGGTTCGAACCAACAGCAATTGGTGATCGAGGGAGTTAGTTTAAACATATTTTATTGCCATATATTTGCACAACCATATAGTACAAGTGCATAATCAAGTTTAACAAAATACAAATATAAGAGCAAAAGGGTTGGGCCACACGTTTTACCAACATTAGTTCCGGCCATCCCCTTTTGTGGTTGGTTAGTTGACAATTCTTTAAATATGTATAAATTGTTAGTTCATTGTACATTAATTTAGACTATATAGTCAATCTAATATTAAGCGACAACCCAAAATAGCTTACATGAGATGTTTTAATTATAAGTGGCAGGCCAATGTACGACAGAACAAAATATCAGGAAACTTCTAAGGTGTGTATGTAATATTTCTTGTCCTGTCTGTCGCCGAATACCAGACTGACCGCAGTGGATGACTAAAACGCTAATATACATGTATTACATGTACATGTAAACTAGCGTAACTGTTTACATGTTATCAAAGGGAAGTATTTGTGTTTGTGATTTTTAAGCAATGGAAATTATGAAAAACACTATGTTGGATAAGTAAAGTCTAAAGTATGTTAGTTATGTTTAAAACTGAGAAAATGTATTTTTGAATTTTCTTAGGACAAATATTTACTAAAGACATACTTTGTGATTACTAAAAGAAAGGAATAAACAACAAAAGAACACGTTTAAGATAGATAGCAGACAGAAGTAAAAAGAATTGAGAAAAAGAAGACGAAGACAGAAATTTAATGAAATATAAGAAAATGAAGTCCTATGCAAGAATACTAAATACAGTACAGTGGAGAATCTGTTATTCTTTCCCGTTTAAACGCAAACGTACGCAAACGCAAAGCACTAAAACGTAGAAAAGTACAACCTTTGGACAATTCTGATAATTCATGTTTATCTTGGTGGCAAACAGTTTGGAGCCTGATCAGACGCCGGGTTACCCGGCGTCTGATCTGGCTCCAAACTGTTTGCACTGCAAATAATAGTTTTAGCGTAAACGCGTTTATTGGGAAAGAATAACACATTCTCCACTGTAAGTGCTAGTATGTTTCAAATCATCTGGTATCCTATAGATAAATATGAACAGCATTGAAAGTTATCACATTATCATTATGTAAAGGGAAGAAATTTAGATGAAAAACATAAACATTGTTTATTTAAAATTTGTATACATATGTGCAGTCAAGCACCTACAAAGCGATCATTCCTTGAATATCAAATGTCAACGCTCTCACAGTCCAATTTTACCTTTTTCTTTAACCTTTCAATATAGTTTTGCAATATTAAGAAAATTCAGGAAAGCATGAAAGAAAAAACATTGATTTTTTCTGTTATCACTTACGGCAAAAGCTTCTAGATGGATTTTCTGTATGCAAGTACTTGTATTTATAGTGATACTATACCCACACACATCTGGTAAATACGAGTAATACATATTTATGAACAAGGAAAGCTTAAATCACCACCACTGTATTTGATCACTGAAAAGACTTATTGATAGTGTAAAAGACAGATGGCAGATAAATACAGGGTTGAAATAAAAACAGAAAATTCCGATATGCGCGACATGCTTTACTTCCTTCTTGCATTGAGCGAAGACAAGCCTACGATTAAGTTTTTGTTATAGCCTGAGTTTGGTGTGAACAGACATAGAGGATATTGAATGAGTGTTTTTTCAGTAATGAATTTATTGAACGAGTTGGATAAAAATGATATTTTGCGAGCCTTGGCGAGCAACATATCATTTTTATCCAACGAGTTCAATAAATTTATTACTGAAAAAAACACGAATTTAATATCCTATTTATCACATATCCAAATGACACCAAAATCCGAACGGTCTTACTGTCACTTTTGCCCTCGGCTCTTAGGTAAACGATTCGTCATAGGTGTTATTCGGTTTTATTCATCCGTAGATAAAAACACCAATCATATTAACGTAAAGAAAATCAACTCCATTACGTTGTGAAAAGACTTCTCTGATACCATATTCCAATTTTAAATTAATGTTTAAATTAAAGTTGTTCTAATTGACTAAAAATGATCATTTGACATAAAGATTCTAGTTTCGTTTTCAAAATAACGTCAAGACGTAACATGACGTCATTATCATTGTAACGTCTAAATTTGAAAAACAGTCTGAGTCACTGTTAATACTACAGTCTACGTAGTATTAAGTTTAGCCTGATTTGCAGCCTGAGTTTGCGAGACTTTCTAGGACACTTCGAAATGTTTCAATACCTAGTGGTGGTGATCTATGTTTGTCTAGATTCTCTTAACTGATTTACAGTCGGCGTAGTAGTACATTATTTTGTTGATTCGAAAATTAGTATAAAATATATGCCCAGTGGGCCATACGATTTTTACGGCCCTCTATATTTTGCGCGTTTATGTGATAAAATAAGGTATTGTCTGTATAACATCCCATACATGATAAAAATGGTGCCTTCCAAAACAAGCAGCACCGACTGGTACCAGAAATATCTATACAACAGGTATAACTGGGTTAACGTCGCACGTAAAAGCTGTAAGCTAAAATATTTAGAAGTTGTCTTCTTTGATAAGCACACATATAGTATAAAACTCAGTAAAGTGGGATACCCTTGTCATTACTTTAGTTAGCTAGAATCCATTTGGACGCTAAATAAATATTTTCTGTTCAGTTGGTATTTTGCTTTCGTTCCGGATTTCGATGCCGTCACTTATTTCACCCCTTCACTACCGTGACGTAATCAGTAACAGTTCATACATTTGTCGTCTGCTCTTATTTATCAAATTTTGATTTTATGGAATCTTTCTTCAAAAACATTAATACGAGTGCCGAACAATTTGAATCCTGATAAGACGCCGCGTCACGTGGTCTGATCAGGATTCAAACTTTTTACAAATACATCGCTCCCTCTCTATAACGACATCCTATGGGAGACACATATTGTGTGTGTTGTTCGGAGGAAGTCGTTATAGAAAGAGACAATTAAGACTTGGCTTATATTTGCAAACATCTTGAATCCAGATCAGACGCCGCGTATCGCGGCGTCTGATCAGGATTCAAGCTGTTTGTCAATGGTCAATATAATATGTATTCTATCAAATCTCCACTTATATGAAACTGTGAGAGAAAACAGCAGACGATAATCTTAAGCAGACGATATTGCAGCAGTAAAAGAGTAAGACTTAATTTTCCCGTTTAAGGAGAGAGTCGTTGTTGGGAGGGCCGTTGTAGAGAGGGAGGGTTGTAATAATTGTACTCGGGGTAAGACAGTGAAGGGGTCAAAGATATAAACCCGAGTGTCAAAACAATTTGACGCCAATCAGATTCCGGCTACCCTTCGTCTGATGTTGATCAATACTGCTCATTATGTCCTTGAAATCTCGTTTCGCGCTATTCACCGCTGTGGGTTCGAATCCCGGTCTCGAATAATTCATATGGGGAATCCTTCCAGCTGGCTAAGGGGATGTCGGTGATTCTACAAAGTTGTCAATTAACACCTGAAGAGTGTATTTGGGACATCTGGGATATTTATCCACCTGCACTCAGCTGGATATCGCGATATGACTGTTAATTCAAACGACTACTGTAGAAAACTGTGTTTATCCAGACCTTATAACAAATTTTTCGGCCTCTGATCAGAATCCAAATCACTCGACATGTGCATAAGTGTATTTAAAACCAAATCCCCAAACCTAAAATTAAGAAAGAATAACCAACGACAACTTTTAGAGCTGACAATATTCAGTCAATGAAGGGGTTAACTTCTTAGCTCTTCGCTGCCGTTATGACGTAAAAACCTGTCTAACATAGCCGCGTTTTCGCATCTGATCTGAATCCAAACTTTTGATAACAGTCGATACATATTGCATCTATCTAAATCGTACAACATTTGCTGATTAAACGTTCAAAGTAGACGGTAATACGGGTCATTAAGTACTACAGTGGATAATCTGTTATTCTTTCCCAAAAAACGCGTTTATGCTAAAACTATTATTTGCAGTGCAAACAGTTTGGAGCCAGATCAGACGCCGGGTAACCCGGCGTCTGATCAGGCTCCAAACTGTTTGCCACCAAGATAAACAAGAATTATCAGAATTGTCCAAAAGTTGTTCTTTTCTACGTTTTAGTGCTTTGCGTTTGCGAACGTTTGCGTTTAAACGGGAAAGAATAACAGATTCTCCACTGTAGCATCCTTGAAGGGATATAGACTAATAATGTTGTTGGCGATGTCCCGTCAAGGTTGTAATTATGGGCTATTTTCTGTAGCCGTCTAATTCGATGGTAAACACTGCATTGTCTACATAAAACCCGTTGTGACACAATGAGGAGAAATGACTTCTTTCATCTGCGTGACTGGTCGGAAAAATCGTCTAAGCAGGGATACCATAAGTTGCTTATACAAATCCTAAGATTTCCAAATTTTCAAGCGCGATTTTAGGAATCGTACCTGTAACCATTTCGCTGCCATGCTTTATAACATTACTGTTAACACATTATAGGAATAAACAACATATTTTTGACGTTCATGACGGTATGACTACATTAGCTTCGCAGGGGGTAAATTCCGTAAACGCCCTTCGGGCGTTTACGTTAAATTTACCCCCGAAGCTAATGTAGTCATACCGTCATGAGCGGCAAAGAGATGTTGTTTATTCCTTATATTTATATTTATATTTTCTGTCTTGTCAATTTAATGTGTTTATTGGCCAGATTTGTTTTTCTGTATAAGAATTTATCATATACCGGTCAAAGAGGTTTGATAGATGTAATGTCGATGTAATAGCCATTCCAGTTTCTAAATATGGTGAGAAAGTAGTCCCAACTACATGTACTGTAACTGTATTAAAAATTCAGGATTTTTTCCAGTAAACTTTCTCTCTGTGAATGGAAAAGACTTACAAGGCAAACAAATAACAGTGCAACTTGAATATCTATTGCCAAAGCACATTCTAAAAATACAGGTCGCGGTTGTTTTCTTAACTCATTTACACACATAGCAACGCGATGGCAACGACCTATGGGTCTGTATCACTCCGCTAGTGTCATATGACCGTCGACCAATGGGAGCTTAGTGTTAAGTGTCCGATGAAGTCTATTTGAAGAAGTCCACGAATAGCACGGGGGAAATCCGAACTGGCTAAAACCAGTTTCGAAATGGGGGTTCATCGGCAGATGTACGTCATATTTTTAATAGGATTACATAAAGACTTTACAGGGTGAATGTTAATATATGAATGTAAACAGTATGAACCTAAAGGTAAAGCGGCGTCTGATCTGAATCTAAACTGTTTGACACTCATATCAATATAGAAGTAAAACAACGAATATTTCATAATATAAAAAGTGAGAGCAGAATGCGAAGATTTCCGAAAAAACATCCGTAGGTCCGGAGAAATTAAGAAGCATCGGAGATTTCGGAGAAAACGGATATATGGCAGCCCTGGCTAAGTCTTCAGGATCAAGGCATAGTCTAGCCCTTACTCTCTGTCTCCCACTAACCATCTATGTAGGGCACTACAGCCCCCCTCCTCACAACGACCCTCCGAACAACGAATCACTCCTTACAACAATTCTTTTCACTGTTCCCAAGACACTTATGTGCAATGCTTTCACTGCTGCAATATTGTCTGCTTAAAATTGTTGTCTGCTATTTGTCTTACATAATGGGCATTTTTACAGAAAAAACCCATAATGACGACTAACAAACAGCTTGAATTCAGATCAGACGTCGCGTTGCGCGGCGTCTGATCTGAACTCAAGCTGTTTGCAAATGTAAGCCAATTTCCCTCCCTATAACAACTCCCTCCAAACAACACACACAATCGTTGTCTCCCATTCAGGGTCGTTGTAGAGAGGGAGCACTGAACACGTCTCTGAACGGCTATTTACTGGCCATATTAGGTGAGAGATATATAGTCGTCCGGATTACAGACCTATATTTTGTTCCTGAAAGAATTATGTTTGTCAGTCATTAAACCAACAATTAAATCAACAATTGTAGTAAGCTTTTACTTCTCAATTTTAAATTCTAATAGTTTTTCTGAAGAAATATTGAAATGTGTGTCAAACAATGATACTGATAAAACGCCACGTGTCTCTTCAGTGTGCAAACTTCCAGTATTTACAAATACAGTGCTCCCTCTCAACAACGACATCCAATGGGAGACAAAAATTGCGCGCGTTGTTCGGAGGAGGTCGTTATAGGGAAGGAAATGTGTTTACATTTGCAAACAGTTTGAATCCAGATCAGACGCCGCGAAACGCGGCGTCTGATCAGGATTCAAACTGTTTGTCACTCGTCATTAAGTTTGTTTCTGTCAAAATGTCCAATATGTAACTATGCGAAAAACAGCAGACGAAAACTTTAACCAGACGATATTGCAGCAGTAAAAGCGTTAGACATAATTGTCCTGTTTAGGGAACTGCGACAAGGGTCGTTGTAAGGAGGGAGTCGTTGTTTCGAGGGTCGTTGTAGAGAGGGAACACTGTAAAAAATTATACTTGGGGTAAGGCAGCGAAGGGGTTTCAAAACTGTACAACCGTACACTGACCAACTATTTTCCAGCAGTGTGGATCCTGACCAAAGACGGGATTGCTTGGCGTTTGACCAGGATCTGATATTTTTTAAATTCATTTACGCGTCCCATAAGTCAAAATGTTTGAAATATAAGCTATGTGAAACAATATCAGACGATTTTAGGCAGTCGATATCAATGAAAACTATGATGAAGGAATTTTACACTTACAACCACATTCATTAACCATTTCTCTTTCGAAAGCGCGTTTGCAAACAGTTATGTTCGTGATCAGACACCGCGTAACGCGGCGTCTGATTTTGGCCCAAACTGTTTGACACTCTTATCTTTATTTACTAAGTCATACAGCCTTAAATCTAACTTTAAAACGTGCCTTGCAAACAACAATGCTGACGCAGACGACAATAAAGCGGTGTAATGGTAAAACTCTCCCGAATTATTTGATCATGAAAGGGTTAACATAGTCACCCACTGCACTAAATAGCTGATACAGTGGAGAATCTGTTATTCTTTTCCGTTTAAACGTAAACGTACGCAAACGCAAAACTCTAAAACGTAGAAAAGTACAACTTTTGGACAATTCTGATAATTCATGTTTGTCTTGGTGGCAAACAGTTTGGAGCCTGATCAGACGCCGGGTTACCCGGCGTCTGATCTGGCTCCAAATTGTTTGCACTGCAAATAATAGTTTTAGCGTAAACGCGTTTATTGGGAAAGAATAACACATTCTCCACTGTACCTTCATTGATAGAAAGAATAACGTTTTCTCCACTGTACTATTGATACTCAGACATGTCTACAACTACAGAAGAACCTCTCTATTACGACCGTTAAATTGTGTCAAATATTAGTCGTGTGAGACAGGTGGCTGCTTAAAACAATGTAAAAGTGAAACAAAAAGCTCCTACAGGAGCTTTTTGTTCATTTTTCACTTTGCTTTAAGCTGTCACCTGTCTTTTATACAGACAATCAGCCTTCTTTTTAGCGGTCGTAATAGAGAGGTTCTACTATACTATTGAAAAGTTAATTTGAAGTTTACAGACATGAACATATAATGTAAAGACATCAACATCATTCATAATTTACTCGAAGTTTTATCTCGATTCAAAGTGTTTGCAATACTTATCACAATTTCGTAACAGTGGAGAATCTGTTATTCTTTCCCAATAAACGCGTTTACGCTAAAACTATTATTTGCATTGCAAACAGTTTGGAGCCAGATCAGACGCCGGGTAACCCGGCGTCTGATCAGGCTCCAATCTGTTTGCCACCAAGATAAACAAGAATTATCAGAATTGTCCAAAAGTTGTACTTTTCTACGTTTTAGTGCTTTGCGTTTGCGTACGTTTGCGTTTAAACGGGAAAGAATAACAGATTCTCCACTGTAGTATTTAACGTATAAAATATAAAAAGAAAGATAAGGATTGTAAATTTAGAAAAAAAAGAAGGCAAATGTGTTCTTAATGCGTTGAAAAGAATTTCCTACAAAGTAATTAAATGTGAGCGTCTCTTAAATGTCACACTGTATTATGTTTTGATTGATTGAATTGCCAAATCCCTACATAAAACCCCATTTTCACCAGTCAATGACTCTCAGAGTTTATATATCAAACTGTGACACTAACAAATGTTGTCTCAGAAACTAACAGAAGTCTGATTCATACATGTAGACAAAAAGCAAATTGATGGTTTGTGAATTTTACATTATCTTGTCATGTCAAATCTAAACAGGAAAACAATTCAAAACATATACATTTCAAATTGGTAGTAATACCTGGCCTATGGAATATGTATTCTATTCATCAACATACATGTACGTCACTCGGTCCTTCCTATGCATTGGCAATGTGGCTTATTGCGGAACACACCTATTAGCGACTCTTTACTTTATTTTATTATATAAAAATTATATGGGCGGTTCCATCAGAATTGTTGCATCGCAAAACAGCGTTGACCTAACATAACCGTAATCTTCCTTAATTTTAGCATGCTTTGTTCAATTTGCCTATTTTGTTTATCTGTCATGCATGTCTGTGATCCTGTTTAAACCTGTTTATTTGCTGTTTCTTATCTCGTTTACCTATGTTCGTCGGAATAAAACCCCTACAGGGCTTATGTTACTTTGTTATAAACTATCGGATGTGAAATAAAATTTGTCTATGTCTATATTCTCAGTCTAGGTTTCTGTTCTAATGGAAACACGTTAACGCGTTGAACCCTAGTCACGCTGATATGCGTTCTTTGAAAACAGTGTACCTGTGAAGAGTATACTTGTCCCAAGCAAAACGTGTGGATCATGATCAGTTGGCTCCTTTTAGGAGCCAACTGATCAGGGTCTACACTTTTTGTGATAATGTTATCAACCCTAAATAGTCCAAAATAAACTAAACTATATTGGAAACTGGAATTGTCTATTTGAAGTTTCAGGAAGGAAATGGTTAACTTACATACCACAGGACATGCGTGTGAGTGTCAACAAGTATAGATCAAGATTAGTCGCCGTCATGGTTGGTATTGCTTCAAACTGTCTACAATGCAACAAGTCTGGCTTTCTCAAGGCGTGGCTCATATATTGTTCCAGACATATAGACAACAGACACGTTCATGCACGCACATTTTAGAGTCTGTACGGATTGCACCTGTCAATATTTAATCGAAACTTGAAACTTGAAACTTTATTGAAACTTTATTGAAATATATCTGTATAAGGTCCACTACCGTGGACAGCATTAACATTTATACAAATAGAAAACATACATATCAATAGAGAGGTCATTAGTTGGGAATACGCAAATTCTTTTGAAATTTTTATAATTTATAATAAAGCCTACATAAAAAGTATTTCTTATGAATAAACAGATATTAACCAAAATTTGTTCCATATATAGTCATACATATCACCTGACAGTTTAGATCGTGATCAGTTCCTAGGTAACTCGGCCTCTGATCGTGGTCTATGCTGGCCCGAGTTCACTCTTTCAGTTTGTATATTGATGTGTCATAATAGTTATCAAGAAGTATCGAGGTTACATGTACATGGAAGAAGAAAGCATACAGGTATTTACCAAGCTCTACCTAATAGGATGAATAAAATAAATAAATAAATACTTGGTTCATTTTTGCCAACAGTATTTTGCCATACACTGATCAATCCAGGATTAACAGCACTTGTAAACAGCCTGAATTCCGATCAGAAATCAAGTAACTCAGCGTCTGATCAGGATCCAAACTGTTAACACTCATTCAATACACAGATGCACTTTTTTTAGTTCCCTCTAAAAAACATGGCTAGACTTTAAACCAAGTTCTCTAACAACTACAGTGCGAAAAAATATCAAATGTATCGAAAGCTTAATGCAATAAAATTATGATAAATCTTTTGTTTTCACTTCAAATTCCCAAATTTTCCAATTCCCCCAAAATGTGGCTGCCTGCATGATCAGTTTGCGCTCCTATGGCGCTCTAAGGCGACTAAGATGCATACCAATGCGCTCGA
Source organism: Gari tellinella (assembly GCA_922989275.2). Lineage (NCBI taxonomy): Eukaryota > Metazoa > Mollusca > Bivalvia > Cardiida > Psammobiidae > Gari > Gari tellinella. Next base: position 110,733,028 of record OV277856.1, on the reverse strand, counting down.
ATGAATAGGCGCACTGTGTATATCTACTGTTTAAATTAAACTAATTTACTTAACTCTGAAATACAGTATTACTACGCCGACTGTTAAAAAGTTTAGAGAGATCTAAGTCGACAAAGTTGGATCGCCACGAGTGATTGAAACATTTACAAGTGTGCTTATTATTTTTTAATCATGAGCAGTCTCGCAAATCAGGCTTCAAATCAGGCTACATAGAGTTCTAGTATTTACAGTGACTCAGAATATATATTAAAAAAAATTCTTAGTAACTCCATAATGACGTCATGTTACAATAATACGTAATTCCGAAAAACGAAACTAAATGTCAAATGGTACTAATAGTCAGTAAGAACAAGTTAAGATTAAATATTAGTTTAGTTTACAATTTGTATATCGGAGACGTTTAATTTTTTTTCAACACATTGATGTTGTGTTGCTGTATTTTAGTTGGATAGGTTTTTTTTTTTTTTTATCTATGGATGAATAAAACCTAACATCACTTATGACGAATCAGTTTCCCAAAAGGGTAAAAGGTACTATTCCTAAAATCGCGCTTGATATTTTGGAAATCTGGGGTATTTTAGCAACTTCTGACAGCCCTGAATATCGATTGCACAAATTAGCTTTAAATTCCCGTTGAATTCTGAGCTCAATATAAAGTAAACTAATATTGAATTATAAATCTCTAGGTTTCAAATGAGCGAGTACAAATGCCCCGACTAAGAACAACTTTCAATAAGGAAATATCAAACACCGATGGAAGTGCATTGGTTTTCGATTTAATTAATTAGGATTTAATTGGCTCGTTCGCTTGCTCTTTGAAGGTAGACTGATTTTGTGTTTTTTAATTCTCAGAATGCATTCATTGGAAATAGCTTATTTGATTAAAACATATTTGTGTTTACAAACATCATAAAGTGAAGTGTAGTGCCATTCATTTATTAACTCATTCGCCCTTTAAACTTTTAATGGACAATTCCAGTTTCCAGTATCAAACGCCGACTCTGGGGGTGTCTGATCGCAATTCGGTTTACAAAGTTTACTACCCACCTTTGTTGATTAATGGTTAAAACACATTTTAGGGGTTTATTCATTTCCTGTATGGGATAAACGACTAAATATATTAAATATGCTGCTTAATTAGCGGATTTTCGCAATAGTACCATATAACTTAAAATTGAACAATCTGTGAAAACTAATTGACAAATTTTTCGCTTACATTAAACTTAATTTAGAACTATACAAGAGGGCGATACGAATTAATGATGCAACCACTTTGTGTCCAGATTAAATCCTAGTAGCTCGGGTTTCTCATCCAAACTTTTTAATACTCGATTGGTACTTTCTGGCAGGAAATACAAGTACACCAAGTGGGAGAAATGTTGCAGATCACAAATTACTTTAAGTGGTCAAGGTTAAAATGTGCACAAAAGTTAGATTTAGTATGGTTGATAATGCTTTCACTGTTGTGTGTGACTTCACTAGAATAAACAAGAGCACCGCAGTGCGGCAAAATACGCCCGTCACGGCCGGCGGGTGTCAAAGTCGTCCAGACTCAGGCCGACTGGAAAAAGTCGCCCGGAGTGTAGGCTCGACTATCGATCTCAAAAAGACTATGCTGTAGTATTGCGATAGCTCAAGTACTATCCCGATAGTATTGCGATAGTCAAGAAAAAAGTTCTGGGTTTTTTAAAAAATGCCCATTTTTGACAATAAAGGGGGCATAACTCTGCTAATAATAGTCGCCAACGTCTGAAATTTAACAGGAACCAAAATTCACAGGTGCCTTCCCTGTATGATGAGAAAGCTAAATATGAAATTTGGTTACAATAGACAAAATGTAAGTAAAATTATTATCAGGAAACAATATATTGTTAAAAAAATTGTGTGAAGGGGCATAACTCTGAAAATACAGAGTCAAACCAAAAACCCGTAATATATATTAAGTCACTTCATTCATTGTATCACCATATCAAATTTGAAATCAATTGAATCAAAAATAAAAAAGTTCTGTTTTTTTTTTTAAAAATGCCCATTTTTGACAATAAAGGGGCATAACTCTGCTAAAAATAGTCGCCAACGTCTGAAACGCGAACTCGTCCGAACTATTGTGGTATGGAATATTTGTAGGAAGTTTAATCAAAATCGGTCAATAAATGAAGGTGAGAGAGCGCTAAGAAGAAAAGTTAACGGACGAAGTGTGGCTTATTTTAAATTTTAAGGATGTAAAGGGGCATAACTCATAGAAAAATAATTTAACAGGAACCAAAATTCACAGGTGCCTTCCCTGCATGATGAGAAAGATAAATATGAAATTTGGTTACAATAGACAAAATGTAAGTAAAATTATTATCAGGAAACAATATATTGTTAAAAAATTGTGTAAAGGGGCATAACTCTGAAAATACGAAGTCAAACCAAAAACCCGTATTATATGTTAAGTAACTTCATTCATTGTATCACCATATCAAATTTGAAATAAATTGAATAATTAAAAAAAAAGTTCTGTGTTTTTTTTTTTAAAAATGCCCATTTTTGACAATAAAGGGGCATAACTCTGCTAATAATAGTCGCCAACGTCTGAAATTTAACAGGAACCAAAATTCACAGGTGCCTTCCCTGTATGATGAGAAAGCTAAATATGAAATTTGGTTACAATAGACAAAATGTAAGTAAAATTATTATCAGGAAACAATATATTGTTAAAAAAATTGTGTGAAGGGGCATAACTCTGAAAATACAGAGTCAAACCAAAAACCCGTAATATATATTAAGTCACTTCATTCATTGTATCACCATATCAAATTTGAAATCAATTGAATCAAAAATAAAAAAGTTCTGTTTTTTTTTTTAAAAATGCCCATTTTTGACAATAAAGGGGCATAACTCTGCTAAAAATAGTCGCCAACGTCTGAAACGCGAACTCGTCCGAACTATTGTGGTATGGAATATTTGTAGGAAGTTTAATCAAAATCGGTCAATAAATGAAGGTGAGAGAGCGCTAAGAAGAAAAGTTAACGGACGAAGTGTGGCTTATTTTAAATTTTAAGGATGTAAAGGGGCATTACTCATAGAAAAATAATTTAACAGGAACCAAAATTCACAGGTGCCTTCCCTGCATGATGAGAAAGATAAATATGAAATTTGGTTACAATAGACAAAATGTAAGTAAAATTATTATCAGGAAACAATATATTGTTAAAAAATTGTGTAAAGGGGCATAACTCTGAAAATACGAAGTCAAACCAAACACCCGTATTATATGTTAAGTAACTTCATTCATTGTATCACCATATCAAATTTGAAATAAATTGAATAATTAAAAAAAAAGTTCTGTGTTTTTTTTTTTAAAATGCCCATTTTTGACAATAAAGGGGGCATAACTCTGCTAATAATAGTCGCCAACGTCTGAAATTTAACAGGAACCAAAATTCACAGGTGCCTTCCCTGTATGATGAGAAAGCTAAATATGAAATTTGGTTACAATAGACAAAATGTAAGTAAAATTATTATCAGGAAACAATATATTGTTAAAAAAATTGTGTGAAGGGGCATAACTCTGAAAATACAGAGTCAAACCAAAAACCCGTAATATATATTAAGTCACTTCATTCATTGTATCACCATATCAAATTTGAAATCAATTGAATCAAAAATAAAAAAGTTCTGTTTTTTTTTTTAAAAAATGCCCATTTTTGACAATAAAGGGGCATAACTCTGCTAAAAATAGTCGCCAACGTCTGAAACGCGAACTCGTCCGAACTATTGTGGTATGGAATATTTGTAGGAAGTTTAATCAAAATCGGTCAATAAATGAAGGTGAGAGAGCGCTAAGAAGAAAAGTTAACGGACGAAGTGTGGCTTATTTTAAATTTTAAGGATGTAAAGGGGCATTACTCATAGAAAAATAATTTAACAGGAACCAAAATTCACAGGTGCCTTCCCTGCATGATGAGAAAGATAAATATGAAATTTGGTTACAATAGACAAAATGTAAGTAAAATTATTATCAGGAAACAATATATTGTTAAAAAATTGTGTAAAGGGGCATAACTCTGAAAATACGAAGTCAAACCAAAAACCCGTATTATATGTTAAGTAACTTCATTCATTGTATCACCATATCAAATTTGAAATAAATTGAATAATTAAAAAAAAAGTTCTGTGTTTTTTTTTTAAAAATGCCCATTTTTGACAATAAAGGGGCATAACTCTGCTAATAATAGTCGCCAACGTCTGAAATTTAACAGGAACCAAAATTCACAGGTGCCTTCCCTGTATGATGAGAAAGCTAAATATGAAATTTGGTTACAATAGACAAAATGTAAGTAAAATTATTATCAGGAAACAATATATTGTTAAAAAAATTGTGTGAAGGGGCATAACTCTGAAAATACAGAGTCAAACCAAAAACCCGTAATATATATTAAGTCACTTCATTCATTGTATCACCATATCAAATTTGAAATCAATTGAATCAAAAATAAAAAAGTTCTGTTTTTTTTTTTAAAAAATGCCCATTTTTGACAATAAAGGGGCATAACTCTGCTAAAAATAGTCGCCAACGTCTGAAACGCGAACTCGTCCGAACTATTGTGGTATGGAATATTTGTAGGAAGTTTAATCAAAATCGGTCAATAAATGAAGGTGAGAGAGCGCTAAGAAGAAAAGTTAACGGACGAAGTGTGGCTTATTTTAAATTTTAAGGATGTAAAGGGGCATTACTCATAGAAAAATAATTTAACAGGAACCAAAATTCACAGGTGCCTTCCCTGCATGATGAGAAAGATAAATATGAAATTTGGTTACAATAGACAAAATGTAAGTAAAATTATTATCAGGAAACAATATATTGTTAAAAAATTGTGTAAAGGGGCATAACTCTGAAAATACGAAGTCAAACCAAAAACCCGTATTATATGTTAAGTAACTTCATTCATTGTATCACCATATCAAATTTGAAATAAATTGAATAATTAAAAAAAAAGTCTGTGTTTTTTTTTTTAAAAATGCCCATTTTTGACAATAAAGGGGCATAACTCTGCTAATAATAGTCGCCAACGTCTGAAATTTAACAGGAACCAAAATTCACAGGTGCCTTCCCTGTATGATGAGAAAGCTAAATATGAAATTTGGTTACAATAGACAAAATGTAAGTAAAATTATTATCAGGAAACAATATATTGTTAAAAAAATTGTGTGAAGGGGCATAACTCTGAAAATACAGAGTCAAACCAAAAACCCGTAATATATATTAAGTCACTTCATTCATTGTATCACCATATCAAATTTGAAATCAATTGAATCAAAAATAAAAAAGTTCTGTTTTTTTTTTTAAAAATGCCCATTTTTGACAATAAAGGGGCATAACTCTGCTAAAAATAGCCGCCAACGTCTGAAACCCGAACTCGTCCGAGCTATTTTGGTATGGAATATTTGTAGGAAGTTTAATCAAAATCGGTAAATAAATGAAGGTGAGAGAGCGCTAACAAGAAAAGTTAACGGACGGACGGACGTACGGACGGACAGCGCTGGGTATACCATAATACGACCGTCGATGACGGGCGTATAAAAACAACTACAGTGCTCCCTCTCTACAACGACACCAAATGGGAGACACAGATTCCGTGTGTTGTTCGGAGGGAGTCGTTATAGGAAGGGAATATTAAGATTTTGCTTACATTTGCAAACAACTTGAATCCTGATCAGGCGACGCGTTACGCGGCGTCTGATCAGAATTTAAGCTGTTTGTCATTCGTCATTAAATTTATTCTATCAAAATGTCTACTTATATGTAACGTTGAGAAAAAATAGCAGACGACAATTTTAAGCAGACGATATTACAGCAGACATTATTGTTATGTTTGAGGAACTGCGGCAAGGGTCGTTGTTGGGAGGGAGCAATGTATGAAAAATATTAGACAAAGATTAACTCACCGTTTGACCAATATGCAAATTTTTGACACGCGTGTCAATTATTTAAGGTAAAAAATAAAGAAACAAAAACAACAGCAACAACCTAATGAGAAATGCTGACTTGAGTACTTTAAGCAGATAATTTAAAAGTGAAAGCATTTAACATAAAAACGTCTCACTTTTAAATGAATAATTACGGATTGTCAGACATGTGATAAACATTGAATACTGCTTTATTGTTGAATAGCTCATAACCCTGACACATAAGGTAACTGTCGAGTGTCGGACATGTCGTATCCTGAAACTCACTTGGTCTTCTTTTTGTTCACGAAGAACATGGTCCAACTGACATACGGCTTTGACCATGATCGTATACAGTGAATTGTCAGATGTAAACTAGATAAATACTGTTTTCGAAGGTCTTCAACCTCAGTTTTCAGTGTTGAAAATGGTTAATGCTAACTGAAATGTAAAATTAGAAAACAAAATGGATTCAGCAGTTTTGGAGCCAGACACCACGGAACGTTTAATTATTCAGTCTGTGTTTAAAATGAGTTGAAGAAAATATTTAAAATGATTTTGAACTAAATGCAGTGAAGTGGTTGCAGATGTTCGTGCCGTGAAACGAAACATAATACAGTGGAGAATCTGTTATTCTTTCCCAATAAACGCGTTTACGCTAAAACTATTATTTGCAGTGCAAACAGTTTGGAGCCAGATCAGACGCCGGGTAATCCGGCGTCTGATCAGGCTCCAAACTGTTTGCCACCAAGATAAACATGAATTATCAGAATTGTCCAAAAGTTGTACTTTTCTACGTTTTAGTGTTTTGCGTTTGCGTACGTTTGCGTTTAAACGGGAAAGAATAACAGATTCTCCACTGTATGTATTGTTGAATTCAAGTATCCAAATAACACGGCACAATATAAGGCCCTTAAAATTGGAATGTGTATAATTTCTAAATGAGTTTTGTATATTTCAGGGATACCATAATTTGATTCTGATAAATCCAAAGATTTTAAAAAATTTCAAGCGTGATTAAGGCGCATTCTGTTTTATGTTCAACCTGTTTCGAGCTACCATCTGCTAGGATGAAAATCCGAAAATTTCGGAAAATTCCGGAGAAATTGCAGCCCTGATATTTGATTTGATGATTCTTAACCTTTGTAAATACAATTTTTGTAAATTCATGTCTTGTCCTATTTTTAGATCTGTGTGGTTGATTTTAACAAAACATGTGTATATTGAAAATGACAAACAGTACAGATCTGGATCAGAGGAACACTGTGGACTCTGGGTTAAGCATGCTTGCATAACTGTGACACGTGTACTCTTCACTAGAACTGTGTACCTTTCTGTTTGTTAATGAAGCATATACTAGTAGATACGCTTATTTGCCCTTTATGGGATTTTTTTATATAAAAGGTCTACAGAAGTAAGATTGTTGTTCATACACGGAATTAATTACTACAAAGAGAAATATACAACAACAACAACAACTACTACTACTACTACTATTACTACTTCTTATAATAATAATAATAATACTTATAATAATAATAATAATAATAATATTGAAAAAACACAGCCGAGAGCCGTTTACACGATTAAATGATCCCATACCTATCGGGTAATATCTGTATTAAAGTAAAAACAAACAATGTTTTTTATGGAAACCGTATATTCTACATATTTTCTACTTTAGAGTTAATGTAAGTGAAAAACACATGTGTATAATTCCGTGCTCTATGTATACCATTCTCGCGTTCAATTGCTTGTATTGTTTGCTATGAGAGAAATATATAGAAGAGTACAATACGAGTTTTTATAGTAGAATTTATTTAGATGTTTGCTTCACTAGAATGAGCAACAAACGTAATCAATCAAAGAAAATGACAAATCGTTCTTTTTCTTAGAGATGACACCAGTTTCTAAGGATTAACTATTGGCCATCCGTATTTTGTCATTTACATGTGACGGATAACTCAAGTGATCGATAGAAAAAATAAATAAATGTGACGCACATGGTATAAATAGGTCAACTGAATGACGAACTTTGTTATTTAGCACTGACATTGAGCGGAAAATTGATTTAATAATAGAATGAATGAATGGTGTTTTACGGCCCATCGACACAAAAAGGTCATTTAGAGCCGAATATTTAATAATAGAACACATCGTCGATACAAATAAGCAATAAATCGTTAAGCTGTTGTTGAAATTTATTTGTTTCGCGGCGTCTGATCAGGATCCAAATTGTTTGCAAAGTCGCCCTTTGGCGACGTTGGCAGTGAAAGAGTTAATCTGAACGCCGCTTACATCAATTGGTCTGTCCTTTATTGATTTTAAACCTCTAATAAACCAGTAAAATACGCCAAAATGACATAGTTCTTGGAAAAACTGCATTAGTAGTAAACTATATTCAATCACACCTACGATAGATGAGGGTTTGTTCATCAAATAGTGACGTGCACAAGTAGGGCGTGGTTCTTGCTCGTTGTCGCATAGGTCATACTTATATAAGTCATTCGTACATATTTAAAATAAGACAATCAACCAGAATGTGTTTTCTGAATAAGTTGCATAAAAGACATATATATTTCATAGATGGCTGTATGAAAGAACTATTTAGTACTTTGCAATATGACAATATAATTTCTTTCCTTAAACAGACAAGTCTATACAACAAGATTCAGTGATTTTATCCGTATACGTGTACTATTTTCCCTTGTAGGGGGACTTTTACAAACTCGTTGATCATGGGTTTGTTTTATGTTTTACATACACATGTATGTAATTCTTTCATTTATTGTCACGGAGCCGTAAAATCAACTCAGTAAATCGAAAATCCATGTGGAATGAAGGACGCAATACAGTTTCTTTACAAATAGATAGAAAAACAGTCGAAAATCGACAATTCGATCTCGCATTATTTCGAACATACATGTACCAATATTTCAAAGTTAAAACGTGGCTCAGGCACGTTTTAACGTTGATATACGGGTATATTCGACATATGCGAGACCGAGTTATCGAAATTCAACTTATGAAATACTGGTAAGGTCGATTTAAGCGAGTTTGAAGGACCGACTTTCGACTGTGCCATTTATCGAGAAATAATTCAAATATAATTTTTACTCTTTGACTGGTGAGTAAGTGTCGTCTACTTCTTCTACATTTCATTTAAAAACAGTTTCAGGATGTCAACTTGTTTGGATTCTGTTGAGAAGCAACATTACGCGGCGTCTCATAAGGGTTAAAACCGTTTGCAAGATAGTGATGGTCTCGTCGCTAACATGGTAAGAGTTGCCTAATTTAAAAAACCCTTAAATGTTTAAGCCTGAAAGGTAACTAAATCAAGTAACAACCTATTTATCTTTTGCCAGAAATATTATTTTCAAATAATGTTCAGTTCTATTCACAGATAAAGTCCAGACACAATAAAGCTATTTGCAATAAGCTCCACAGGATATAATTTTGTTTGGAAAGAAATTTTTTTTTACTTTGGATCAATCAAACCATTTTGTGGTGAATAAAAAGCAGGCTGCACTTTGATCAGACTTTTAAAATATAATTATACGAGGAACAAACCAGTTTTAAAAGAAGATTTGATAGTGATTTCCAGTTCTACACTCGAATAAACTCTAAAATCAAAACCCTTATAGAACTACAGTAAAAACTCGATTTCTCGAACTCGCGTTAGTTCGAACTCACCCATATTTCAGAGTTAAAACGTGGCTTACAGTGGAGAATCTGTTATTCTTTCCCAATAAACGCGTTTACGCTAAAACTATTATTTGCAGTGCAAACAGTTTGGAGCCAGATTAGACGCCGGGTAACCCGGCGTCTGACCAGGCTCCAAACTGTTTGCCACCAAGATAAACAAGAATTATGAGAATTGTCCAAAAGTTGTTCTTTTCTACGTTTTAGTGCTTTGCGTTTGCGTACGTTTGCGTTCGTTTGCGTTTAAACGGGAAAGAATAACAGATTCTCCACGTTTTAACTTTGAAATACGGGTACGTTCAACGAGATCGACTTTTCATATTTAATTTGTGAAATACTGGTAAGATCGCTTTAAGCTAGTTCGAAGTATCGAGTTTCGACTGTATCTATAAAAGCTACACAGGATATAAGGTGTGCACTGGGCTTGTTAAACAGAGAGCAAACAAATACTCTTGTATCCGATTTAATTCTGTAGTGCGATGAATAACCCCCAAATAAACCTGAACAACGTCAAACACACAATACAAACACACACAACAGTCAGCTGATTTAGTACTGTAAAACCGGTTTTATTCGCGAAAATATAGTTTACGCGTTAATTCGCGAATGTGTTGCCTCGCGTCTCTAGTTTTGAAAATAGGTGACTTTTATAGCAGATTGGAAGTAAAGCAGAATGTGCCTTAAGGCACATATTGCTTTACTTTCAGCCTGCTTTAAGATACCGCCTGCTAGAAATATTGCATTATGTCGCGAATTAATACAAAATCGCATTACGCGAAATATTCATGACGCGAAAAAAATATTTGTTGTACAGTGGAGAATCTGTTATTCTTTCCCGTTTAAACGCAAACGTACGCAAACGCAAAGCACTAAAACGTAGAAAAGAACAACTTTTGGACAATTCTGATAATTCTTGTTTATCTTGGTGGCAAACAGTTTGGAGCCTGGTCAGACGCCGGGTTACCCGGCGTCTGATCTGGCTCCAAACTGTTTGCACTGCAAATAATAGTTTTAGCGTAAACGCGTTTATTAGGAAAGAATAACGTTTTCTCCACTGTACCTGGATCTAAAACTATCATTTTATTGCTATTGACACAAACATAATGAAATAAGTTAACCTACAAGGCTGCACTAATGATATTCGAGTTGAGTTTGGCTTTAAAATGTTATAAGTACTTGTGAAGAAATATCATCAACAAGATAAAAAGCATACGCTGCAGTAGAAAGTACCAATAAGAAGAAGTTAAGGAAGTTGAAGGAGGAGGATTTGGAGAATAATAATAATAATAATGAGAAGAAGAAAAAGAAGAACACTCAGACAAAAGGAGTATTTTCTCTGTTTGATTTGTTATGATTTTACGACGCTTGAACATTATTTCAGCCATATCGCGACGTCCAGCTTAAAACAGATGGAGGAAGAAACTAGAAACCCGTTTTGCACTGTTTAACCCTTTACCCCATAGCCTGTTTCTAGAATTTTAAATAGGTGATTACTTAAAGCAGGTTGAAAGTAAAGCAGAATGCGCCTTAAGGAGCTTTCTGCTTTACTTTCAACCAGTTATAAGCCAACACCTGCTAGAATAAATAAAATATTCCTTATGATACATTTTCATGACTGTATAAATTGGAACTGTTTTCTTCAGCGGAGGAATTACTGAATGCACTAAAAGTCGCTTCTATAAGGGAAAGGGTTAAGGAACAAATCTACAGCTGGGTAGAACCATCGTCTTTCTGAAAGCCGTTAATTTCCTACGGCGACCTGGACAAAACTAATACCATTCGTACAAATACCTGACAAGTCAAAATTTTAATCAACTTAGAAATAATCCAGAAAGTGATCAATTTTCCATTTGCCAACTATAATACCGTGTATCACTGAATGCTGTTTGTGCATCATGTCTTAATTTAGTTTATGTAACTATGTCATATGAAGTACTAGTAACCTGTTATAATATATTATGTTAGTTTGAAATCCTACACAGATTAAGTCGGCGTATTTTAGACGTTGCAAACAATGCAAATTTCATCAACCACCGTTTAGAAACCCGGCATATTGTGCGGAACTGCCATTAATGTTACTCGCATGTGTCGGCATAATGTTTTCTTAGTTTAAACATATTTATTTCAGAAAATGTACAGATACATAAAATATACAACATATCTATTATAGGATTAGAATGAAAGCTAAAGCTTATTTAGTTCTTCTCCTTTGAGATGTTTTCTTTAAATGCAAGCACTGCAGACTCTCAGCTGGCACTTTGTACCCGACACAATAATTGACAAAGCTCTACACTGCTTGCATTTCCGAGAATACATTTCTTATAACACTGCCAAACTTCCATATGTTCCCTATCTAGTTAGAATCAGAGGCGTCCTGTATCTAGGTGTACGCAACACAGGCGCTAACGAAGCAGCAGGGAAAGACACGCGTATTACAGTGGAGAATCTGTTATTCTTTCCCGTTTAAACGCAAACGTACGCAAACGCATTGCACTAATACATAGAAAAGGACAACTTTTCGACAAATTTGACTATTCATGTTGATCTGAGTGGCAAACAGTTTGGAGCATGATCAGACGCCGGGTTACCCGGCGTCTGATCTGGCTCCAAACTGTTTGCAATGGAAAAAATAGTTTTAGCGTAAACGCGTTTATTGGGAAAGAACTGTACATTGTTTACATATATAGTGGAACAGACGCTATTCTTTCCCGTTTAGACGCAAACGAAAAACAAACGCATTGTAGAACTACGTAGAAAATGACATACTGGTGGCAATTCTGACTACTTGTTTTAATCTGAATGGCAAACAGTTTGGAGCCTGATCAGACGCCTGGTTTACCGGCGTCTGATCTGGCTCCAATCTATTTGCACTTGAAATAATAGTTTTAGCGTAAATGCGTTTATTGGGAAAGAACGTCTTCTCCACTCGTGGATATCGGATACATATTAAGTACTCTGTTCAAATATTACCTTTAGCATTTTTGACATCTATAGTTCACACTGTCGTGAGATATATTTTAGAATACACCAGATATGTTCTGATATATTTAACCCCTTTCTTCAATAGTTCTGATGTATTTACAACTTCTGCTATCATATTTTGTTATTCCATTCTGAATTTAAAAACCACCCTAAGGCGTGACACCATTTCTTATAATTCAAATGCCTTGCATTCCTTGTACGCATCAAATTGTATCCTGATGTCTGGAGACATTGAAACAAATCCTGGACCTGCTTTACCAGTTGACAACGCTTTTTCAGTTTTACACCAAAATATTCGTAGCATACGTAACAAACTTGATTACATTAAGGATACTTTTGCAGACTTTGACATCTTATGTTTTACAGAAACTCACCTAACGGCAGATATTACAGATAGCTCAATTTTAATAGACGACCATGACATTATATATCGTAAAGACAATACCAACCACTCTGGGGGATTATTAGCATATATAAACTCAATTCTACGGCCAAGAAGGTGAGTTGGATGCATTTCTTGATGAGTCTTTATCTTTTGAAGTTCACGATTGTAATACCAAGTTCCTCATATGTATAGTATATCGTCCTCCTCACTACTTAATTGACTTCTGGGAAAAACTAAATATTTATATTGACAAAGCCCAGGAAATGTGTAATAATATTATTCTAGTTGGTGATATAAACGAAAACCAATTAAATTCAAACAATAACAAATTTCGTAATATTTTAACTATAAACAACATGAATAACATAATCAAAGAACCTACACGAGTAACACCATTAACAAGCACCCTACTTGACCCAATTGCTATTTAAAACTCAATTACATCCTTTACGAGTGGAACACTAAAGACACCAAACAATATTAGTGATCACTTTGCTACTTTTGCTTTTATTAAAAATAATATGCCTATAATAAATGACTATAAAAGAAAAGTTTGGAATTATAAAAGAGCAAATTTTGACGTTCTGAACGATACGATAAATAATACTGACTGGTCATTTCTTAATAACAGCTCTATTGATATCTCAGCAGACTTATTTACAACACGTTTTTTAAGTATTGTAGAAGACTGTATACCTTCAACACTTGCGACAATAAGACCTAACGACAAACCTTGGTACAATACTGACATACGTAGAACTTCACGACAAAGAGACAGACAAAAACAAATTGCTTTGAGAAGTAAAAGCCAAAACGACTGGACAAAATACAAACAGTTTAGGAACAAAGTAAATAATATGAAAAACCATGCAAAGGAATTATTTTTTTGATAATTTGGAACATTCTATTTCAGATATTAACGTTAATAATCCTAGACAGTATTGGAAAATTGTGAAAATGCTCGTCAAAGAAAATTCGAGTTGCAATACTATGATTCCTCCTCTTTTTGATAACAATAAACAAGACTTTTCGTACACAGATTTTGAGAAAGCTGATACTCTAAATAACTATTTTGCGTCAATATCTACAATTGATGACTCTAACTCTGCTTTACCCGACTTTAACTACAAGACTAATGATAGACTGGACAGCATCCACATTACAGAACAAGACATTCAGGACGTACTAATACATTTAAATATACATAAAGCTACTGGACCCGATGGTATAAGTCACAGAATGTTAAAAGAAACAGTAAATAGTATTTCTAAACCTTTGGCAATATTATTTAATAGATCCATTAGAGAATGTTATTTTCCTAAGTGCTGGAAACATGCTAATGTAATGGCCCTTTATAAGAAAGGTGGGAAGGATTCTCCATGTAATTATCGACCTATTTCCTTAATTAGTTGTATTGGAAAAGTTATGGAACGTGTTGTGTTCAAGTATTTATACAATCATTTAAATTTAAACAATCTTATTTATAAATATCAATCTGGCTTTCTACCAGGCCATTCGACTGTATATCAACTAGTTGATATATATAATCAAATATGTAAGGCTTTCGACGATAAAGAATCAACATGTATGGTATTTTGTGACGTTAGTAAAGCCTTTGATAGAGTATGGCATAAGGGTCTTCTTTTTAAACTCAAACAATATGGAATATGTGACCATCTCTACAACTGGTTATCAGATTATCTCTCAAACAGACAACAACGAGTCTTTATTGGGTCATCTTTCTCTGAATATAAAACACTTAATGCCGGAGTTCCGCAAGGATATGTTCTTGGCCCTCTTCTGTTTTTAATTTTTGTTAATGATATTGCAGACAATTTATTAAGTACTACACGTTTATTTGCTGACGATAGTTCCTTAGCACACTCATCTGATAATATAGCTGTAATTGAAGCCACTATAAATGCAGATCTACAGAAAGTATCCGAATGGTCAAAACAATGGTTAGTCCAGTTAAACCCAAATAAAACAGAGGTCATGTTCTTTTCATTTTTACACTCTGGTAGACCAAACATTTTTTTTCAAGATTCATTATTATATTTTACTGAAAATCATAAACATTTAGGTCTAACCCTTAGCTCAAACGGCACATGGCACGAACACATTAACCAAATCACTTTAAAAGCGAGCAAAATAATTGGGTCAATGAGGGCATTAAAGTTTAAGATCAGTAGAAAAACACTTCATCAGATTTATTTGTCATATTTAAGACCATTGTTAGAATATGCATCCATAGTATGGGATGGGTGCACAATATATGAAAAAGACAGTTTAGAAAAACTACAATACGAAGCAGCTAGGGTTGTTACTGGCTTAACACGTTCAGTGTCAATCAACAAACTAATTAGAGAAATTGGGTGGGTCTCATTAGAAAATAGAAGACATATGCAAACATTAGTATTAATATTTAAAGGAGTAAATAATATGTTACCAGCTTACGTAAATGACATTTTTCCGCCTTCTGTTAGTGAAACTACTCAGTATAGATTAAGGAACTCGCATGATTTATTAACCATACCCAGAAGAACAGAAACATTCTCAAACTCAACAATTCCTTCATCTATAGACCTGTGGAATAAAACCCCATTAAACATACGTGAATCTGTATCTTTAGCAATTTTCAAGTCTCGACTTAAAGAACTTTATAAGGCCCCTAAAGTACCATCGTTTTTTGTAGAGGGAAACAGACGTTTATCAGTATACCACTGTAGAATACGTAACAACTGTAGTGATCTTAATTTCGATCTATACAATAATCATTTACGTGAAAGCCCTACTTGTAGATGCGGCTCTGATATAGAAGATGCTGAACATTTTATTTTTGAATGTCAAATGTATGCTGATGAACGTCTTCTCTTTCTACAAAAAACACAACACCTCCGTATACTGAATACTAATAATGTGCTATTTGGCAACATTGACTTTACACACGAAGATAATTCGCTGCTCTTTATTGAGTTTCAGAAATTTATTAAACGAACCAAACGTTTTGGAACCTAATACTTTACCTTTTCCTATATCCATAAACTATGTAGATAACAATTGGTTGGATCTGGGCTGGGTGTTCACATGTAGGGAAGGACAAACGGATTTTCTTTTCTTCTTTATACTTGAATAAGTTTCTTTTTTTCCTTTTTTTTTGTAACCTAAGATAGAAATATTTTCTTCTGCATTACATTCCATCATAACGTACTTACGATTGACATCAAGGGAAGGGCCTTCTCTAATGTTGGTATAACTTGTGGCCCAACCCGTTTGCAATATATTGTAATCTTTTGATAATTTGTATACATATATGCTGTAAAAACTGTGTACATGTTAGTCGATAAATGTATATGATATCTGATATATGCAATAAAATATGATTAAATCAAAGTCTTCTCCACTGTAGGAAAATCTCATTTTTCACGAATTATAAATGGCCCTCTAGGTTGTAATTTAGAATAAAATGAGAAGGTACAGTGGAGAAAACGTTATTCTTTCTCAGTAAACGTGTTTACGCTAAAACTATTATTCCCAGTGCAAACAGTTAGGAGCCTGATCAGACGCCGGGTAACCCGGCGTCTGATCAACTTCAAACTGTTTGCCACTCTGATAGAAATTAAAAGTCAGAATTGTCAAAAAGTTGTCCTTTTCTGCGTTTTAATGTTTTCGTTTGCGTTTCGTCTGCGTTTAAACGGAAGAATAACGTATTCTCCACTGTATAAGATTAAAGATGTAGATTTGAAACCAGTGAAATGCCAAGCATTTCGTCTATAACTCAAAAAAGGTAAACTAAAAGGGTTTTCTATACGAATGCGCTTTTTCTACTTTTGCTTCGATCCTGTACCTGACTTTTAGATTTAGAACATCATTTAAAACGATATACACTTTTCTGCAGTGGGGAAGCGCGGGTTCCCGGGTCATTTTTCAATTTTCCTGATACTATTTTAAAAAGATGTATGCTTTTAGGTTTCTCCTACTATATACGCTTCCATCGCCCGAGTTATTTAAGAAAGAATAACCGTTACCAAGGCATAGGCTCTTTAATGTCCAGATGGAAGAACGTCAAGGAAAAGGTCCATGATGTATTCTGACTAACCTAGGAAACATCTATTAATCTAACCTTTCGCTAATTAGTTATGACCACTAAGAGCGCAATTAACATTTTACCGTCATGTGCCACTACAGTCGACTTTACTACAAATAATTCACACAGAAAAACCCTCTCTATTAGGACCACTAAACAGTGTTACTTATTAGGTGTTTGGGCAGGTGACTGCTGACAGTAAAACTCCTTCAGAGGTTTTCTGTTTTACCATCACCTTGTTTTAAGCTTTAAGCTGTCACCTGTGTTTTAAACACATCATAAGCTTTCTATTTAGTGGTCGTTACAATGAGGGTTTACTGTACTGACAAGCGATATAATAAAATATCTAAGGTCCGACATAAAAATGACAAGTCATACAACTTGTTTTACATATTGTTTAATAATCAACTAAACTTGCATAAATGACCATTAAAAACAAGACCAGAGGATATTTTTTTATATACAGATTGTATTTTAAAGCTTGATGAAACAATGTTAAAAGTCCGGTGATAGCGTTGCGATGTTTTTTATATATATATATCTACCATTCTCGCACACAGAATATCGTGCAATTGAGATGACAGAATGATATAGAACTGGATATATTAGTGAAGATCTTACATGTACCATAATTTGGTCATTCCTTCGCTTCACTGATTAAACCTCTACAACAAAATCAATCAACGTCAATGGCGCAACGTTTTTTTTCATGGAACTGCCTCTTAATGATGATGTCATGTTGACAATCAATCTATAGCAATTTGGTAGATTGCTTAACTGATCTATTGAAAGGAGCATTAAATATGACGTACTTGACATAACTATATCAATTGAATGTCGGCCTCTCAGACTTTTCATTTGACATTGCTTGTGGAATATATATGATGACAAAACACAACATCGACACAAATGGACATTATTCTGATTAACTGTTAACCCACAATATATAAAGTGCAACTTTGTTAATATCTGATATTAAAGTTTTACTCATTCAACAATACGAAAATATCATGATATGGCGTTAGATTAACGCAGAGCTGCATGTACCATAGGCTTATATCATCAGTGACTTGAAAAACTCTACATAAATTCTATCAAACGTTTGAACGGAACCGGAGCATTAATTTTTTTAAAATATCTTTGGTATCCTTTAACGAAATGTTCTAACAAGAGACGTTATCTATTGACTCACAGCTCAACCCATTCACCGCATTACACCAAATACACTAGTTATTTACAAATAGTTTTGATCCTGATAAGTCGCCGCGTCACGCGGCGTCTGATCAGGATCAAAACTGTTTGACAGGCATTTCAATATCTCTTAGGTCAAAATACCTTTCATCTAAGTTTGCGAAATAAAAGCAGATTATAATTGTTTAAAATTTATGACGTCATTGCAAAGAATGGGTTCATCAATATACTAGTATTGCACCGCTTGAAGGTTATACTGGTGTTGGTTAAATTCGCACAGTGTGCATCGGTGCACTTGGCAATATAATTCCTATAAGATTCTTCTATATAAAAATCAACCCGTTGGCATATTAGAAACATCAAAGAGGTCACATCAAATCAATTATCTATATTGCGCAATATGACTTTAGGTCAATGTAAAAGATTTGATCAAAGACTACATAAAACAAACATACAGTGTGCGAAATATCTCTACACATAATCAATACTGTATAACCCTTTACCTCATAGAAGCGCCTTTTAGCGCATTCAGTTAAATCCTCCGCTGAAGAAAATAGTTCCAATTTATACAGTCATTAATATGTATCATTAGGACTTTTTTATTCTATCAGGTGGTAGCTTAAAGCAGGCTGAAAGTAAAGCAGAATGTGCCTTAAGGCACATTCTGCTTTACTTTCAACCTGCTTTAAGTAGTCACCTATTTTCAAATCTAGAAGGAGCCTAAAATTATTGGGTAAAGGGTTAAAGCAACCACTCAATAGAATACCCATTTGGTTAGTGTAATTTATAGATAGTTACTAAACCCCTTCACTGCCATGACGTCATCCGTTTTAAACAATTGTCGTCTGGTTTTATTTCTTAAATTCTAATACTTGGTATTTCGATTCAAGAAATATGGAGTTGAGTGCCAAACAGTTTGGATCAGGATCAGATGCCGCGTTACGCGGCGTCTGATCTTGATCCAAACTGTTTGCAAATACTTATTTTACTCGGGGTAAGGCAGTGAATGGGTTAATGCAAGGTAAAATAATGCAGAAAGTTCCAAACAAGTCGTATGTCTTGAGCACGTTCATGCTTCTTTAATTAATGATCTTCTAATCTTAATTCAAGACCGACGGTAATCAAAAGCAATCCATGGACGAAGCTGTATATCAGTCTAAGTCCTGATTAAGTAACAAATCAATTTCAAAGAAAACGATAAGACGTTAGTGGAATTAATTGTTCGTGTCTTTATTGAAACCACTTTACCGTCAATTTGAACCGTTTTATTCAACTACAGTGTTCCCTCCCTACAACGGCCCTCCCAACAACGACTCCCTCCTTACAACGACCCTTGTCTAGTGCCATAATAACATGATTTGGTATCGGTTAAATATAATGCACCAGAATACGCCCTGTTCATCATTCAGAAGATTGACAAACTTTCACATCATTCACCTTTTACAATTTACAGTTACAAATGTGTCGCTGCCAGTTTGTCGTCGGCAGCAGTTGATACAGTGGAGAAAACGTTATTCTTTCCCAATAAACGCGTTTACGCTAAAACTATTATTTGCAGTGCAAACAGTTTGGAGCCAGATCAGACGCCGGGTAACCCGGCGTCTGATCAGGCTCCAAACTGTTTGCCACCAAGACAAACATGAATTATCAGAATTGTCCAAAAGTTGTTCTTTTCTACGTTTTAGTGTTTTGCGTTTGCGTACGTTTGCGTTTAAACGGGAAAGAATAACAGATTCTCCACTGTACGAATGATGAGTTATGTGCATTTCCTTTCAGCAAGTGTCAACAAGTTCTTGCTCATTCACTGATTCAGTGATTCCAGTGCTGCTTTTCATTTGGCGGCGGGAAGAAGGGCATATGTTCATTTTTTATGACAACTAAAGGACTAACTGTTTATATGGATGAGATACCTCTCTATATCTTATTCTGTCTTGTACTGTTTCTTACGTGACGTTATGACGTCCTTTGATGTTATGACTTGGAAAAATAACGTATATATAATGGAAGAAAGGGTCTTTCGAATTTGCTTCGATTAAAAAAACCGTTTGTAGTTCCGAGTTATGATCTGAAACTGAATAACGGCCAAGGCCACCGCATAACACATACTTTAAAGAAATAGTTCCATTTGGAAGAACAATTTTCCAATACTTTTATGCTCGTCTCATAGTTGTTATAGACTATGCTTCTTTCTGTTCCGTCCATTTTTTGACGTAGAATAAAATAAATATAATGCTTGTTCGTAAGAGTGAGATATATTCATTTCAAGCCTAGTGGAAATTTATCTCCCTTCCTATACCCCTTTAATAAATATGATATATCACTCTAAGGAATATATATCATCAATGTATCTACTTCCTTTTCAATGTCACACAGAGGTGACACAAAAGGTATAAAATATAAAATTTAATGATTTAAAGTTGTCCGTCGGTAGCTTGGGAAACACCCATTCATTTATTTAAAGTGGTCAGCCATCAATGTAAAACCACTTTTAGGGACACACTTAAGGTCTTCATTCAAGCCTAAAATTCAGATCTTCATTCAAGTCTAAAATTAAGAACATGTTGAAACATTTGTAAGGATATTCCGGCATAACTATTAGGGAAATGCTGTATTTTCGATTCTGACAAACGTGCCTGAAATAATATTTAAGGTTTTTGTATTATTTTGAAAGGAATTCGCTCCTAAATTATACTAATTGCATAATTATATATCGAAGTTGGTACCGTCGTGTTCAGCGGCAGGAGGTCTTGGCAATCATAAACCACATGGAACACACGTTATCATTTCCCGTTTAAATGAAACTAAACGGAAACACAAAGCAATAAAATGTTATGTAGATATCAGTGGCAAACAATGTGGAGTTTTTAACAGATGCCGGGTTGGTCGGTGTCTGATCTGACATTAAACTGTTTGTAGCTGACATAATGATTTTAGCATATATGCGTTTATTGGGGGAAAAGTTGTGTCTTTTCCACTATAGCACCTGCTTATAACACATCAAATGAACCTACGTTTCAGACATTTGCGTTTCAATAAAAATGAGCCAGAAATGGTTTGAGGCATCTCTTGAGTAAAACATTGAAATCAAGATATGAAGACTGTTTGACACCGTCTTTGATATCTCTTTTATCGTTGTTTTAAACGGATGTAAATTTTAAAGTAGGTTAAAAATAAATCAGAACGATCCTGCTTGTGCCTTTTGATTTACTGTTACACTTGTATTTAGCGACGACTTATTAAAGTGGCATGAATGCGGAAGTATAATGAAGGATAAAGTAAAAATCCGAAGTCTTTCAGTATAAGATTTATGCAACATAAACAACATTCTTAATGTAAGTATGCTGGTTGTCTATTTTAGTAGTCGTTGAATACTAGACTGACTGTAATTCAAACTTATCTGAAGCATCGACCAGCCTCACACACAAAACATCCAAGTACAGTAAAACCTCTCTTTAACGACCACCTGACCTTTACGACCACCTGTCTATTACAACCTCTAAATTGTGTTATTTATTACATGTAGGTGTCTACAACAGGTGACTGCATAAAGCTAGGGGACAGTAAAACAGAAAGCTCCTTTAGGAGCTTTCTGTTTTACTGTCACCTTGCTTTAAGCTGTAACCTGTCTTTTATACAACTAATTAAGCCTGCGTTTTAATGGTTGTAATAGAGAGGTTTTACTGAGTTGGTTTGAGTAGTTGTGACAGAGATTCTTTATTGTATTATTAAACAATTACAGACAAATCTATTCTGATCACATAAAGGCAATACTTCAAGCACATATGTTATACCAATATGTTTTGGCAATTATCTACTTTAACGTATTCAACAGACACAATTTTCTCTTTCATGTTTACTTAACCGTGAAATGCAGTAAAGTACGGTCCATTGGAATGTGGTTAAGGTGAGTAACAAAGTGAAACATTTCGTTGCAGAACAGAACAGAACAGAAAATTCTTTTATTTCTCACAGTTTACAAATATTTTGTAAAAACATATGAACAAATACATATCAATAAATTCATGTAAAAGGTTGACATTTTTCGAAGACAGTGGTAATGAGGTTTGATCTCCTAATTAGATACAGCAATAACAACAAGTAAAGTAAATGGGAGGCGTGGTGGTGGTGGGGGGGGGGGGGGGGGGGGCTGGAAGTGAGCGAAAGGCGCAAAACCATAACAACGGAAAAAAGAAAGAAACAGAGTAACTTAGCTATTAGAAAAAGTCAAATTTGGGACAAAGATACAGTATTTAAATAGGATCTTCATATTAGTAATCACCTTGATTACAAAGGATTTTTATTTTCCATTTTTAATTGGGGGACAGCATAAAAATTAACACATACAACCATTGCGGCGAATATATTCGTTGTTTACAAACAGTTTACGTATGAGGAGTCCACTTGTCTATGCAAAGAGTGTAGCCCCTTATCGGGAGGCTACTGACAGCCCTCCGATCAGGGTCTACAATGATCGCCATTTTGCACTGTTTTGTTAAAATAAGTCCTTAATATACCACAAAAGAATGCAACAAAACTATGGGTGAATATTGTAAATCATTTATTCCGGGTGGGTTCGTCCATGTTTATATAATGGATGAGTCCATTTTTCATTTAAGGGGTCCCAGATATGATTTTTGATCCTAATTTTGTCTTTGATAGAAGTTCCTGTTAGCAAACAGTGCAGACTCAGATCAGACGCCGCAAAATGCGGCGTTTGATCTGAGTCAGCACTGTTTGCCTATGTCCTTTTTATCGGACGTTAGGCAAGAATTTTTGAGGAACCGGGCGAATTTATCGTGTATTCATTGTTTTCAATATTCTGACTTTGACAAAAAATATATTATTTATTAGCATAACGCTCGTTATTGGAAATAAAGTAGAGGTTATCAATTCTGTTAACCCCTGACTCCAAAAGTATCATCTTCTTCACTCGTTTGCAGCCCTAGGTGACCAAAAGCTACTTTGAACACAGTTTGGATCTTGATCAGACACCACGTCACTCGGCATCCGTCATCTGATCAGACTCCAAACTAGGGGGTCAGATTTAATGTGTTATAACTTGTGACCCAATCCCAATTCAATGTTTATATGAGAGAATGAAATATATTTCAACTCTTTAACCTCCAAACTACAGTCATATAACGAGGCTCTTTAAATCATAAATAAAGCTTTATGGCTCCTGTCTGTAGTAATAATAGTAAGAGAGAAGTACAGTATACACCACGCACATATATTTACCAACCACCCGACATCTGACAAAGAACATTTAGTAACATCACACGCAACACGGCCAAACAATAGTATTGTGGCAGCTTACAGTTAAAAAGGTGTAAAGTTATAAAATATGTACCGGGACTACTGACTTAACCTACTAATTGTTCCAAGTAGAAAACATGAGACGGACTGCTCAGGTAGCAGAACTTTTAAGAATATGCCTATAATTCTCTCAAGTAGCAATACGTAAACCAGTGGCATATTAGGTATTCACATGCCAGTATTTGGCCATTTGAAGACACCCAACGTTATATAAAACAAAGAACATTTAGTTCATCTATAAATAATGGCTCTTTGCTGCCAGAGTTGATATAAGCATAGCACACGGTCATGTATCTACTGGTCCAATGTTTTGTATTCACGCAACACCAAAAACGAGTCTCATGGTGTTTGGATTCTGTTGAAGCGCTTACAGTGGAGAATCTGTTATTATTTCCCAATAAACGCGTTTACGCTAAAACTATTATTTGCAGTGCAAACAGTTTGGAGCCAGATCAGACGCCGGGTAACCCGGCGTTTGATCAGGTTCCAAACTGTTTGCCACCAAGATAAACATGAATTATTAGAATTGTCCAAAAGTTGTACTTTTCTACGTTTTAGTGCTTTGTGTTTGCGTACGTTTGCGTTTAAACGGGAAAGAATAACAGATTATCCACTGAAGTTAACTCCTTCATTGCCATGACGTCATCCACTTGAGACAGTTGTCGTCTGCTATAATTTCTAAAACTTAAGAAATAACAGTTTGGATTCTGATCAGGCGCTGCATTGCGTGGTGTCTAATCAGGGTCAAAACGGTTCGCAAATAATCATTTTTCTCGGGATAAGGCAGTGAAGTGGTTTATCGGCGTCTGATCGACATACAAAATGTTTGCAATTACATGTACATGACATGTGACGCTGAGCGTGGTAAGGGTTAAATTAAGGAATATATTAGACATTTACAAATTACGCTTATCTAGACGAAACTTCATTGAGATAATTATAACTGTTAGGACAAGAACGTGCTGGCGGCAATGGTTGATTAAATTTTAATTGAGTCGTTCAGATGCTGGTTGTTACCTGACCATCAGTCATGTTCAATTAGTTTTGTTTCTTTTCTGTCAGCAGACTAGCCCGGAAATCTGTTACTTTAGTGCGACCACAATCATTGAACCATTTGATGGTCAAAATGTAGATTTACCCCCTTCACTTCCTTACCTGATCACAAAAATTATCTGCAAACAGTTTGGATCCTGATCAGACGCCGCGTGACGCGGCCTCTGATCAGGATCCAAACTGTTTGACACTCAATTTAATACTACCTAGGTCGAAATAACTAAATAATTGTTCAATATTATTTAGATTCCCTTTTTTTGAAAAATAAAAGCAGACGCAAATTGTTTAAAAATGATAAGTCATGTCGGTGAAGGCATTACCTCTTTGACCTCTAGCGGTGAAATATTGACTATCTTTGACCACAGTTCGAATAATGCTCATAATGCGGCGTCTCTCCATGATCAAAACTGTTTGATACTACAAACAGAGAACTTTTAAGTATTGATCTTAGAACAGTAGCAGACAGAAAATTATTGCAGACCAAAATATTACATATATTATATGAGAATGAGGGCACGATCAGGATCTACTCTGTTTTTACAGTATGTTAATGAGGGAACAATCAGGGTCTACTCTGTTTTTATAGCATGTTGGTGAGGAAACGATCAGGGTCTACTCTGTTTTTACAGTATGTTGATGATGGAACGCAGTTGTGCTTCATATGTTAATATACCATACTGAAATAATAGGCCGAAACGACTCACCAAATGGGCCAAGGCCGAAACGACCCACAAAATGGGCCGAAACGACCCACCCCTAAAAACAGGCCGAAACGACCCGGACCGAAACGACTCAGGGCCGAAACGACCCGTTACCAACCCTTTACCCCATAGCCTAAATCTAATATTGAAGATAGGCGACCAATTACAGCAGGTTGAAAGTCAATCAGAATGCGCCTTAAGGCACATTCTGCTTTACTTCCAACCTGTTTTAAGATACAATCCGCTAGAACATAGAAACTATTTCTTTAGAACATGTTTATAATTATATAAAGGGGAACTACTGTTTTCAGTGGAGGAATAAATTAAATGCGCTAAAAGACACTTCTCTATGAAAAAAGGATAAGCATCACTCATTACATCTGCTGATGGTTTAGAAAACATGTTTTGGTATAGGCTCATCGTTGTGCTTCACCGAATAACTGCTATGATTTCATCAGTTTTCTTTAAAAAACAAACAAAACCAGAATTAATGTTATACTCTACTTTGAACTCATATTATGAGTACTCTGTAAAAGGTTTTGAATTTATTAATCTTAATCAAAATCTTCCAACTGTACTATTAAATGATTCGCAATCGTATGGGATGCAGTGTAGTCTACGAAAACTGGACACGCTAAAAGCGAAAGTCGTGAAAATCGAATAAACTTTTCGGTTCAAAAAGGTTATTCTTCTTGCTTACCAATCGTTCGACAAAGATGTATACAGAGCTGAAAAGAATAGTTGCTAGCTGATACGTGTCTTAAACGACGGAAACTGCAACGTCTTTTGAATATCTGTTAATCTAATCTACCTCTTTAAACCGAAATTTGATCACATAAATGCAATACATTAACTGTTTGCAAATAACTATTGTACTGGGGAAAGGGGCCATGTTTCAAAGAGGTTATTATAACAAACATTGACAATCGACTGTTTGCAAATTCATGTTTATTGTGTTCAATTAAATCATTCTTGAGTATGAAAGCAGAACAGCACACGGCATAATTGCTTGACAATTTTGTCATTCATAGCATATAAAAATTGCTTAATGTCATATATTAACTTCGTTCTTTAAACAATAACCAATAAATTCCTACTATCAGCAATAGTAGACCTTAGCAAACAAGGTAAACTCTGATAAGATGCCACAAGTAGTGGAGTCTAATCAGAGTGTGCCATTTTGATTTTTTATTTGAAATGATCTAACAAACACTGCATTGTTTTTAAATCACTTGTTTATATCTATAATACATAAATTTCTTCCACATTGCAATATCAAAGTAAAACTAGGTTAAGCGAATATTACGCAGTAGTTTTTCAAAAACTTATAGTATCTGCCTATATTATAACCAAATTAGAGCTTTAATTTGCTCAGGGGTTTCGCTTATTAAGCTTTTTATGAACCGCTTTAACCCTTTCCCTCATAGAAGCGCCTTCTAGCGCATTTAATTAATTCCTCTACTGAAGAAAATAGTTCCAATTTATAGTCATGAGCATGTACAATAATAAATATTTTCTATATTCTAGAAGATAAGAGTTTAAAGCAGGCTAAAAGTAAAGCAGAATGCGCATTAATGCTCATTCTGCTTTACTTTCAACCTGCTTTAAGTGATCACCTGTTTTCAAAACTAGAAACAGCATATTGGGTAAAGGGTTTTGCCCTAGTGACAGGAACCAGACCAGAAGTCGCGTAATTCAATGTCTCATCAGGACCAAAAACAGTTTGACACTGATATCATTGTTTCTTTGTTAAAATGCCTAAATTCTAAAGAGTATGAAGAGCAGACGACACATTTTCAGCAGACGGTGTCAATACGGTGCGTTAGTTAATTTTTCTCGTGTATTCCAATTTATCTCTATTGCATGGTCTAAATTGATTTAAATTGGTAAAAGTAAAGACAGCATCTGCACCATACTTCGAATAAAATCCACATTAGATCAGGCAATGGTAGTCATAGTGAACTGAAGCTGGTTACTTTAATCATATCGTCTGTTAGAATGCTAAATTTGCCGTATAATTCTAAAAAAGAATAAAATTACTTTTGACTCTGATCTAATTTCGAGTGATTCGACTCACCATTTAGGAATCTCTATCAATATCAATATATTTGCGCTTAAGTTCTAGTTTAACCCCTTCACTGCCTTCCCCCGAGTACGATAGTTATTTGAACACAGTATGGACCCTGATTTGACGCCGGGTAATCCAAACTGTTTATCACTCATTTCAATATTTAATAAGTAACACTACCTAAAACTTAAATTTGAGAAAAAGACACAGACGACAAGTGTTAAAAACGGATGACGTCATGGCAATGTTTTTGATATGATATTACAGATATGCCCTATGTTAGTCCATTCGCTTTGGTTATACATGTATACACGCATTTAGACAATAATCCAAGTCTGACGACAAATGCCCTTTGCTTTATTGAATCATATTTGGTGCAATCACAAATTGTTTCACCCAGAATCTGAATTACAAAATACTGACAGATAGTGCATTGCAGCTACAGTGGAGAATCTGTTATTCTTTCCCGTTTAAACGCAAACGTACGCAAACGCAAAACGCTAAAACGTAGAAAAGAACAACTTTTGGACAATTTTGATAATTCTTGTTTATCTTGGTGGCAAACAGTTTGGAGCCTGATCAGACGCCGGGTTGCCCGGCGTCTGATCTGGCTCCAAACTGTTTGCACTGCAAATAATAGTTATAGCGTAAACGCGTTTATTGGGAAAGAATAACAGATTATCCACTGTACGTAGCCTGATCAGATGATTAATACGCAACACGTTCAAATTAAACCTCGGAAAACGTACATATTTCGAGAAAACACCCTTGTTAACCCCTACACTTTAATCACTCCATCTGCTCTAAATACATGATGTATGCTTTTATTTAACTAATTTATATTTTAGGTAAATTGATTGAAGTAAAATCATAATGAGTGTCAATCAGTTTGGATCCGGATCATGATACGCTGCGCTTCACAGCGTAAGATCAGGATCTGAACTGTTTGTAAATAACCAAACACAACAACAATAGCTATTATACTCGGGGTTAGGCAATGAATTGCTAATTTTAGATGTATGCTACGGCTGTACAAAGCTGAAATATAATCGTGTTAAGATTTATCACTAAAACTGCTTACCCTTCAACTTTCTGCTTGGTGCAGGCGAATACGTTATAATAAGTTCATATTCAATTGCAAACGTTTTGAATCGAATTACTTGGCGCCTGATCTAGATCTAATCTGGTTGATACTGATGATAGTTAATGAAAGAAAAGGCATTAGAACTCTTGAAGACAATATGCCATCGAGATAACAATTGCATAACGTTTAGGTATGCTTGTTGGCCGGTATTAAGAAATCATTTCTGAATATTTTGAGCATAAACAATGAAAACGACAATAGGAATTCTCCAAACTACGTAATAACACATATTATGATATAAAACGGTAATACCGGTCATGCCGTAGTCGTTTGTTTTGTTTAGTTACCATGGTTTACGACAGGAAATGCTCAAATGATATTGGAAATGACGATGAATGAATATTCAGTTATGTCTGAATAATGCCATGACACTAAACTATGCAAGCAAATATCCCTTATTCTACCGCTAGAGACGACCAGATTAATCATTATTGGTCACCAGGATAAAAACTTTTTGACAAGCATTTCGATATTTCTTAAGTTAAGAATTTTTAACTCTTGTTTATTTTATGAATTTTCAAATTGTAATAAATTGGCGGTATAATCAGACGTTTAACTCGGCGGCGT
This sequence comes from Gari tellinella, assembly GCA_922989275.2. Taxonomy (NCBI): domain Eukaryota; kingdom Metazoa; phylum Mollusca; class Bivalvia; order Cardiida; family Psammobiidae; genus Gari; species Gari tellinella. Next base: position 110,703,898 of record OV277856.1, on the reverse strand, counting down.
AGGTGAACCATGCTTACTTTTCGATAGTTTTCATTATAAATATTTGCGCTTGTGAACGGGTAATAACCGTTGCACACTATTTGGGATCCAGCTGAAACGCCTAGTTATTCGGTGCCTCGTCTTGATCTATTTGGTACCATGGTAATAGATAGCGGTTAAATCTACCTAAAGAATTGCTGCATCGTAAATTATATTTTGCAGACAAACTACAAGCTATGTACCCAGGTCAAAATTGTCAAATGAGAATGCATTCTATTCATAACTTTACTAGGGCGTTGTCCCCCTGAACTTTGCTAATTTCCCTGTATTTATTGACCGTGCACAATTGTTATTTTCTTTAAGTCATGTACTTTCAAGTAACTTGTTATTGTTGGCGCTCGTTAATGGCTTTGTATTTCACTGGGTGCTGTCTTAAACCTTTCATATAATACTGTTTGCAGACTGCGGCAAAATGTTTGACCAATACGTATCGCATTCATTTGTTTCTGTCAAGTTTATTAGCTGTGCGCTGCGAAAACAACGGTTGCATTTTAAGCACGATACTAGTCGGAAATTCTGCAACTCGTATTTTCGCGATTTTCAAAATAGCAGAGATGCTGTCTAACTTATTCTAAGAAATGCACGTCTTAATTACAGCATCACCATGAGCACGTAGTGGAAGGCGCAGTCTGATTTACTTTCAGAGTGCTTTAAGCTACTATCCGCTTCAACTTACAAACTATTTCTTATGATACATATCCATGGCTGTATAAATCGGAACTATTTTCTTTACTGGAGGTATAAATGAAAGGCGAAAAAGGGGTATTTATGAAATAATGGGTTAAAGACAGGCGTTCGCGTAATACAGGATGAAAATTAATGCTTAATTCTTTTATATTTTTCTTTCTGTCCTTAACGCTGCAGCATAAAACTGTTTTGTGTGGTTCATAGATACAATTCCTTTAATTAGACTTATTTACACGAAGTTTTTATGATATCGTCATCCAGGAAATGACATTACCTGTTTCAGTTATCCAAAATCAAATGAAAAAACAAAAATGTATTTACGAATTATTAAATCAAGCGATTTGATATCATGCCAGAGGATATAAGCTAATTAAATATAGTTTTTGTAACATCTGGCTCAGAGAATGATCGCATATGCTGTTTTCAAGTTTATGACTTCGTTGATGGAAAATAAGCAACTTCAATTCCACGTCGTTTCCAATTTTGTTGCAAGCTGGGTGCACAATATCTGTCTCGGGAATATTTCTATCCCTTCATTGCCAGGAGAACATTGCGAGTGCGTCTGCTAGTATTTATAACATTTAAATTTCTATATGTTGACTGAAGATACGAGGAACATCGACGTGTAAACCAGTTTGGATCCTGACACGATATCGATGTATACAGATGTATCAATTGGCTTGCTTCCAAGAAAATGCAGTCATCGCTAGTGTACCCATAGAATATCGACTAATTTGGAAATCAACTGTCAACTAAATTAAAATTCATTTCTGTCAAAAAACTTACTTGTATAGCGAAGAACCATAAGTAGGTCTACTAGCTAGCCGTACAGCTCTGAACTCGCCATTTCTAAAACATGCACACACAATTTACTGATTCAATGTCTGAGCTATATCAATCAGCTTTGAAATATGAGATGGAATAAACACAATCAGAGATATAAATCCTAAAGCAATAGTTTGGAGCTCCAGCATTTTCAGAATAAAACTTTGTTTGATTATTTATTTTATGACAAATAAGATGAGAATTATTTTAAGAAAATGTGACATAAAAGTTACACCATAATTTACCATTCGTCTGCCTAGCGTGATTGCCTAGCAGTTGTAGATAGTTTTGATTCTGATATCCAGATATTACGTGTTTTTATTATGAACCACATTGATTGACAGTTTCTTGATATAAAGATACATACATATGTCAGACGAATATTATGTTGTTACCAATCTATATAAATAAAATACAACCCCAAACGTGTTTCTATGATAAGCATCTGATTCGATTTGTAGTGACTGCGTTTTTGAAAAAAAAAATCAAACGTATAGCTTATAACGTTAGTATAATGTGACTAGTCAAACATCAAAACTCAACTTTGTATCAGTACTTCTGGGGCCCGTTTTACTAAACTACTTACGCAAAATTTTTGCGTAAGTCAAAATCGTTTAACTCTTATTTTTCGATCATAAACGTTTGCAAACAGCAAATAGCAAGATCAGAGGACGCGCTAAAAGCGCGTCCTCTGATCTGGCTATTTGCTGTTTGTAGCAAGTGATAACAAAAAATATAAATTAAAATTTAAAATTTTGACTAACGCAAATAATTTGCGTAAGTTGTTTAGTAAAACGGGCGCCTGATCATTATAGAAACATGGTTATCTGTAACCTTTTGCTTACTGCGGGCGGCTGTGGCAAACAGCTTGGATCTAGATTATACTTGCAACTGTTTGAACTCTGATGATAGTTTTTAAAAAGAAAATGAAAACATATAAATTCTGATTTTTTGCAGACGACACATTGTGCAGACGACATTTAAATAGCACGCAGAAAATTAATGTTGTATGGTCTGGTACAGTGGAGACTCTGTTATTCTTTCCCGTTTAAACGCAAACGTACGCAAACGCAAAACACTAAAATGTAGAAAAGTACACATTTTGGACAATTCTGATAATACATGTTTATCTTGGTGGCATACAGTTTGGAGCCTGATCAGACGCCGGGTTACCCGGCGTCTGATCTGGCTCCAAACTGTTTGCACTGCAAATAATAGTTATAGCGTAAACGCGTTTATTGGGAAAGAATAACGTTTTCTCCACTGTAACGCAAGAGGTCGCAAAAGATATTCCTGTATTGCTTCTTTCCTACCTTATCCAGCGACTTCTCACCCCTTTTTATGCCATAATACCATCGGCTTTGAATATTTGTCTTCAGCATTTGTTCAATTTAGATGAGTACACTTTTTAAATTAGAAACCTATAGAAAAATGAGCAACTGTTTTGATCAAGATCAGACGTCACGTGTCGCGGCGTTTGATCTGAATACAATTAAGCCGCGATCGGCAGGCAATATGTTAAAAACTTTACGTGTATCTCTCTCTGTGTGGTCAAAGGTGGACACTTAAATACCACAAAAGCAACGACCACGACCATATAAGTTAAACTGTAATTTAACTAAACACCAACTCCAAGAACTTTAAAGAATCAATAAAATGTTCGTACCATTACGACCACGCTTAACTCTTTTAACACCATTGATCTGTTTAAAATATACTCATTACAATTGCTAACAGTGTTGACCAAGTTCAAAGGGCTCCTATAGGAGCCCTCTGATCTGGCTCTACACTATGTGCTAATTTAGATCAGTATTTATCAAACTATCCTGAATTCCAAGTAGACTGGTCCATGATTTGGTAACTAAAATGATCAACAAGGGAACGTTATAATACACAAGATGTACTTAGTGTTGAAAGAGTTGACTGTTGCAAATATTTTGGACCGAGATAAACCAAGTAACCCGGCATCTGATCAGGGTCTAAACCGTGTGGCATGTAGATAATACTTTCTGAAAGTTGAAAGACATTGCAGATAAATGGAGTTAAATACTTGTTTCAGACGATAAATCATGCAGACAGCACTTATATAGCATGATAAAGATTAACAAAGAACAGCTCGCATATTCTTTCATTCCAAATTGTTTACATGTAATCTGATTGAAATGGTAGTACAAGTACAATGGTAGTAGTAGTTATTGTAGAAGTATCTTAGAAGGATGATTATCCGTTCACATTCTGAACGATGTGACATCTCATCCATTGTGACGTCATTAGACATCTACCTTTTAAGGTTGGGACCCACCAGTCTAATGACATTAGTTATGTTAGAATTTTAAGGGAGGTGCAAGTACGTATACAGAAGGAATCCGATTGCTGTAGAAAACCCGGGTTCCTTAACATGGACCAATACGTTGGAACACGGTTAAGGTGTCATTTTAAGTTGCAGATGTAGATCGATTACTTGCAAAACAGTACTATCTAAATATATATCTATCTTAATATAACTTTTACATTATTTTTACAGATTCATGCTTAAGTTAGTATAGCTTTATCCGCATTGAGTATAGATGCTAGTGTCAAACAGTTTGGATCTTGGTCAGACTGTGTCTGATCAGGATCAAAACTGGTTGCCAAATCAAATGCAGTTAGAATTAATTAAATAAATCAATGTAGTTTGTTAAATGTTATGCCTCTATATATAAGCATCAACCCACACACAATACTTTTGCACGATTCTGCTCAGAAGGAGCTACATAAATTCAAACGGGAAAAAGAAATAAAAATGCTTTATGAATTAAGTTTTCTTAAAAAATAAGTTAATAATCATCTCTTCGAGTATATGATATAATGTTAGAATTAAAGCAACAAGCATTCTAAACTTGAGTGTATGAGTGAATCACGTTTGGACAGAAGATGGGATTATTTAGCAAGATAAATACTTTTAAATATGACATGAAAGCTTTCTCAAAACATTTTTACTAGACAACCTGTCTAGTTAATTTGTCAAATACATCAAAGCAGCGGATGAAAAGAACTTTGCAATCGAAGCCGATGCCGCTTCCTAATTCGGACACTTGACGACTTCAAAAAGCTTGGGTTTTTTCAAAGGTTATTGACATATCTTCATAAACCTCTGCCATTACGTCGTCTATTTAAAACAAATGTCGTTTGCTGATGTTTCTCAAATTTAAATTGTAGGTTTTTTTGACCTTAGAAATATTGAAATGAGTACCAAACAGTTCAAATCCTGATGGTTTCAATCAGGTTGCAAATAATTTCCGGATAAGGCAGTCCGGAGTATATATTCTATATCACATCAGCAGCGGACACCAACTTGCAGCGGTTTTTTACGGGTTTCAGGCTACTGTGACATTGACCATGACATTTGACCTCATTTGACTTTAACTATAAAATGTTTTTCCAGAGCATATTTCCTATGACATATCAGCTATAGAAACAGTATTTAACAATGACATTTAACCTCAATTAGGCCTCAAGCCCTCCACTATAAAAATGTTTTTCCAGAGCATATTTCCTGTACCATATTAGCTGTAGAAACAGTATTTGATGTGCGAGTACATCTTGGGATGACAGAGTACTGATCTGCATACATTAAGCAACTTTAAAATCGCAGTTTGCTCACCATGTACAATTAATCATATTCAAAGATACAAAAATCGACATAGAGTCACTTTCATGGTAATACTGGACCAATTATCTTTGTACGATGCAGTTTGATGGACAAGAGTAAACATAATGATAAAACATTTACGAAAGTCATTAAAATTGCATCAATCTTGTTTTTTTTAAAACTACAGTCAATATTGTATTAAGCTATCGGACAATAGAAACCCCTAGATTTACCTTTATCAAAGAGTTTGCTTAATACAAGGTAGAACTAAAGTAAATGTTTTGTATCATTTTTTATCTAGCCTTAACGAGTCCATTTTCTTTACATATGTCCATGGTACATCACTTGATAGAATAGGTTTGTACGTTCGAAACTGTAAAATAATCATGGTTATTGTTCAATGTGATACTTATTTGATCTAGCGTGTACTTATGACACAGTTAAAATGTTGTAATTGATTTTTGTTTTGTATATTATTAAGTAAAGGTGCTGAGTTTTTTTTACTGTTAGTAAAAATAAATATTCTAACATGGTAACACTGTACACGGAATGTTATATTTCTGGACGGCATGTCTAACAAGAAAGAAACAGAAATTATCGATTGAACACTTAAATACCAAAACGTATGCTTCGTTTGTTGTTCGATCATTAATATTTATTGCTGTCTTGTCTAAACCGTAAGGTCAAACACACATGCTTTTAGCATAGTGACAAAGAACCGTTAACTAATATAGAACCTCTGCATTTACCATTTACTGATTAAGAAAAATGCAATAGGAAGTTAAATCAAAATCAATGCTTTGACGGAACACACGAGCTTTCAGGAAGTTACCGATTCAAAGCAGAACCGAGTGTTCATAAATCACCCTCCAATCGCTGATGTTTTTATCCATAACAAACTCTGTTAAATTTTATTTCTCCATTAAAGAGAAAAAGCACGTATTTGTGAAAAGGGTATTAATATTAAGGAAATATACCAAAATAACAATCACAACACTGCATATATTTGGGTGTTAATAGGTTTTGTTTGAATAATTTTGATACATCCCAACATGAGGGTCAAACAGTCAGGCTCCTGATCAAACGCCGCGTTTTGCAACTGTTTGCAAGTTCTAGTAAAGTTGGGATTAACAGTGGAAGAATTAAACATGTCACAAGCAATCCATTACGTTATTACTCAACTGGATAAGTATAGTCATACCAAACATTTTGAGAGCTGGAATTTAGCGATTATAATATATTGCCCCACATAACACATGCATGCTGAGAATGGTATGGCACAGTAATGGTATTGTAATGTATCTACTTTATGTCGCAAATCCTCAACATTAAGAACCTTCCTTAGAAGGATTTAATAAACATTTTTTATTGTTCATAGATTTGAACGTTATTTCAAATTATACCAATCAACCTCGATGGGGTATATGATGTTTGGTGTGAGTGAGAGGAAACCGAAGTATCCGAAGAAAACTAACATATTCAGATGGGCTAAAAATATACCCTGTCACATTTTATACCACGGATCGACATCGGGACCGCCTTGGTAAATATCTGGTGATTTTGTACAACCGCTTTCTGGACATCCTGGTTTATGTAATTTAAAAAAATGTAGAATTACAATTAAAAACAACGACTTGTACTCACCACATCTATCATATATTATGGATAGATTGCAATATAAGATGGAGTTGATGTATATTACAAATATAACTGTTTACAAAAGCAAGTGTGTCATAAATGGGTAATTATAAAAAAAAACTAATTGACAGTCAAAAGACGATCATTTGAAATAGCTTCAGTTCAAACATACCCATATTTCAAAGTAAAACGTGGCTTAGCCACGTTTAAACTTCGAAATAAGAGTATGTTCGACTTAAGCGAGATCTAGTTATCGAACTTAAATAAATAAATTCTTGTATGGTTTTTGAAGCATTGAGTTTCAACTGTATTTCATGTAAACCGTTGGTGTTAGTGGCAAATTATTTACGCACTAATTTGTAAGCTGATGCCTAGTGCTAGAATGGTTTCAAGTGAACATATCTACAATGGCTATTTGCACATCAATATGGCGTTGAGTGATATGCATAATTCTTTCCTCTTATAACGGCAAATCACTAACCGTTTATCAATTAATACAGCATATATGATAGGACTTGTTTCTGTTTCAATATAATATTGAGTTGTTGTATATTACAAACATAACTATTTACCAAAGCAATTGTTTCATTAATGGGTAATTATCAAAAACTAATTTACAGTCAAAACACGATAATTCGAAATCGCTTCAGTTCGAACATATCCATATTTCAAAGTTAAAACGTGGCTTAGCCACGATTAAACTTCGAAATATGGGTATGTTCGCTTTAAGCGAGATCGAGTTATCAAAATCAAATTTATTAATTCTGGTAAGGCAGATTTTAGGGCTTTTGAAGTATTGAGTTTCGACTGTATTCCATGTAAACCGTAAGTGTTAGTTGCAAATTATGTGCGCACTCATTTGTAAGCTGGTGCCTAGCGCTAGAATGGTTTTAAGCGAACATATCTACTGGGCCTTCCAAATAAAAAACATTCTAGAAGAATGTGGCTTATTTCATATATGGCAGGACCAGTTTGACATGCCTATGTTAAACTACAATTTCATTAAACAACGGATCTTAGATATTTATCATCAAACGTGGTATACCGAAATAAATAATTCAAGACGTCTAGAAACTTATGCATTATTTAAACATTCTTTTGAATTTGAAAAATATCTAGACTTTGTGAAAGAACCTAAATATCGAATTGCTTTAACGAGGTTCAGGATGTCATCTCATGACCTTGCTATAGAAAAAGGAAGATATATCAATGTACCTAGAGAAGAAAGAATTTGCATTAATTGTACTTCTAATTTAGTTGAGAATGAATTTCATTTTATGATGACATGTAATAAACACTCAGAAATAAGATCTAAATACATAAAAAGGTATTACTGTACATGGCCTACAATACATAAGTTTACCAGTCTACTAGCAGATTCCTCTAAAATGAAAATCATAAATTTGTCTAAATATATATATTTCGCAAATCTACAAAGATTGTAACTTCATTATGATATACATGTATCTAACAAATGTGCTTTTTATCTCAGAACAGTCTGATTGCGGATAATTGAGTATCAATTATCCACAATCAAACGGTTTGGAGACACCTGGTCATGCGGAGTTATTCTTATTTAACCAATTACCCCATAGCCAGTGTCTAGTTTTAGTTCTAGAATACAGGGGACCACTAAAGCGGGTTGAAAGTGATTCAAAATGTGCTGTTAGGCAAATTATGCTTTACTTTCAGCGTGCTTTGGGCTATCATCTGCTAGGATCTAGCAAATATTTCTTATGAGACAAATACATGGCTGTATAAAGTTGCTTATTTGCTATGGTGAAGAAATAAGTCGAAGGTGTAAATAGGCGTATTAATGGGGAAATGGGATTAACTGTTTAGTTTACTATATATGTGTAGATATAGTTACTTACTAAGCGAATAGTGTAATCCAATCGAAACAGCAACGGTAGCAAAATTCCTTGTTTCAACATTGTATTTATAAGCACAACAAACCGTGGGAATTTTCACATTAAAGTATGTACGTCTGTACACACACATTCTAGGGTTTCAATGAATACCACGTGACTTTTTTAACATCAGCACGGCTAAAGCGAGCAACATGGGCTGGTTTGATTGGATAACACTCGTTCGTTCATTCATTCATTCATTTATCATGTGTATAGTGTCTGACAACGGGTACGAGTCAAAATAATAATGTTAAAAATTCTAAATCAGTAAATGTGATATTATTAAAAGAAAATAGTGCTAATCGGATCCAAAAGTCTGCAATTACTATACATCTCGATAGCAATGCCTGACTTTTGAAAACAGATTCACGAAGAAAAAAGCTTTCAAATCAATATATTTAACCCTTATCCTGCGGTGATGTCGTCTGCTTTGAAATTGTCGTCTGCAGAATTTGTTAAATTTAGATTTAAACATTTTTTAAGTAAATAAACCTAAAGACGAGTGTCAAACAGTTTGGATTCAGATCAGACGCCGCGTAACGCGGCAACTGATCTGGATCTAAACTGTTTGCAAAAATCAATAAAGTCGCGACCAGCAGGCAAAGGGTTAACACACTACTGTAAACCATAAATAACCATTCACGACTCTATAGCTCTTCTGTAAATTCATGTTTTGCTTGTGTATACATATTTGACCTTGCTCTAAACATGCTGATGTATGTTTTATGCAATAAAGGATTGAATTGAATTGAATTGAATTTGCACATCAATGTGGCGCTGAGTGATATTCATAAATCCTTCCTCTCATAACGCCAAATCACTACCGTTTATCAAATGATACAGTATATATGATAGGACTGGTTTCTGTATTTATGAAAGTGCTTGTTGAAAGCATGATCGAGATAAAGCTGAAAAAATCTTCTTTAATTTTATTCTTATTTCAGCTAAAACGTAGTCTTCAAATATTCAATTAAATAAGACGTTCTGTGGTTTGTAAGACAAATGCCCAGGATCGTATCTCCCAGTATCAAAATTGTGATACTATAGTGACATTGTGGTTGGGTTTCGTGCAGAAAATTAGTTTTGAAATTACGTGTTTGTTAATTTTTCGTTTCCCCTGTTCCATGTCTTGCATCCGTATCAGGTAAGAATATACCTGAAGCGCAATTAAATCTAAAATCCAATATGTTAAATGTTCTTATTAAGTTTACTAAAATAGAAATGCATATAGTATTCATTCAACACATATACTCGTTGTTATACACACTTCTGAAAAAATTAGTCTGTTGGTCCTTTTTTAAATGTGCATTGCATGTTGACAGAGAAAGACTCTTCGAGACGAACATCAAACAATTTGACTCTGAGTTGCTTGGCATTTGATCCGGATCAAAATGGTTTGCGAACGTTAGCGAGGTCGCGCTCAGCACTCTAATAATTGATATAGTATACAAACATGACTAGTTGATGTGTGAGAATTATGAATAGTTTAAATAAAAAACAGCCCGCTATTGTTTGCAAATTAATTACAATATTGAGAGCCTATATGCTTGCAATATAATGCAATGGTAAACAACAACAAACATAAGCAATGCCTTTTTACCATCTCATCTCATGTCTGCTGCTATCGACAAAGCCAAATTAATCAGACATGTATAAGTCGTTTTGAATTTGATCATGGTTTGTCCATACTACTGCTAACGGGAATATTTACCCGTTGTTCGAGATAATAGAAATGTAATTCAACGGAGACGCTACAATAATTCAGCTACATAGGTAAGCGAGAACATTTCTAAGACATCTATTCTATGATCAAGTTTAGCTTCTATAAATAAGACAAGAAAAATTACCATTAGTTACGTCAATCAAATTTATTTCTATTATGATGTTAATAAAGACACTTTTCAAATAACTTGGCAGAACTCCGTCGACGTGAGCTGCAAAAGATGTTATATTTATCAGACCATGAATTGTTATTGTTTTTATTCCATTGCAGCTGTCGGGAATATATCATCAGGGCTGCCATTTCTCCGGATTTTTCCTAAGTCTTTGGATTTTTAGCCTAGCAGATGGTAGCTTAAAACAGGCTGAAAGTAAAGCAGAATACGCCTTAAGGCGCATTCTGCTTTACTTTCAACCTGTTTAAGCAGTCATGTGTCTTCAAAACAAAAGACAGACTATGGGGTAAATGTACGATTAGTAAAATTGCGTCTGAAATCTTAGGATTTTATGCCAACGTATGACAGCCCTGTATCATAGCCCTAGAGTATCTACCTACCTGTGAAAAGGTTTGCTAGTGCGGTGAGAATCACCCGACCTATGTTGTATGAATCATTTAGCATTGCGTGTGGTGATTGATAGAAAACACACTGGTTGATTTATTCACGTTTCAACAATGCCTCACAATTATGCTTTTAACATGCAAGTTTCAATTTCAAAGACCCCATTTACCTGTTAAGATATAGAGTCTCTCAATAAGTTAAATTATTTGAGGAATGTTCTCGTACCCCAGCATCATCATAATTTTCAAAAGAACATTGTTCCAGCCAGTCAGGTCAGGTATATTCAAACATTCGAGTTATACCAAAATGACCGCTTTTCATAGGACAATATTTACATTCACCCTATCTCTTTCCATTGTAAAAATCAGTGTTCATTTCTTATAGTCACTCAAACCTTAGGAGGCGGAGCTTAGGGTTAAGTCGCTGCGCATTAATCTTCACTAATCTAAAATTGGAAATCCACGTTGTATTTGAAATAGATTGAATCTAGTTTATTTCCCAATCTTTTTTAAACACTAAATACCAATATATATAGATTTTATATTCATATTGATATAAATTATTTACACTGATTGTGAAAAAAAATGCAGTAGGAAGCGCTCCGAAACTTTGTCCGTCTGCTACGAATTTATTTTTATCACAACAATGATGCTCGAGATAAGATTCTCACTCGTTTTATGAATTCTGAGTGTGTAACTGGTCTACAGTCGCTCCTTTATTTGCGTTTACAAGTATAACAATTAGCGGTCACTAATTTGTGACGCTGGGCGTTGGCGCATTTTTATGTGAATCTAGAATATGTAATATAATTTTGATATTTACGATAAAACAGGCTTTTGTTTTGCGAATTTATCGGAAATTAGTGCAATAGATTTGAACAATTATTTTAACAATTTTTAGTTATAAAATATATGGAAAATGTACTAGATCTACATTAAGTGTACATTTAAGAAAGCTTTTACTGCTGATGCTGAATTTTTTTAAAGTGGGGTAATAAATGCTGCACTACATTTTCCAGTGGCAGATTGAGTGTCTGTCGGACTCGAAAAAAAAACTAAAAAAAAAAAAAAAACCAGGAAGACAACACAATTTGCAGTCTACATTAGGTTCTAGATAGATCTAAATAATGTTAGTCACTTAGGTCGGCGCCATGAATATGACCAATTTATATGCGTGCAGATGCCGTGAAACTCCAACTCAATCAAACCAACTAGGCAGTATGATTGCTTGGGAGGGGGTGGGGGTGAGTAGAAGCGGACTTTCGAAACCTTCTATTAGTACTGAACAGGATACAAAAGGAGCTCGAATACGATGTACATGTATACAGATGTCTTCTGCATCAATGTCAATCAGGTCAGATTTGGCTAGATTTATAAACAGGATTAACGTCACTCTATATTGAGTTATCCTATCATGATGATGACACCGAAATTGGTTAGTTTAGTTTTGGGTTGAGGTGCAAGGAAAAGCATGAATATTCCACTGCTGAAGTAGGCCTAACCACCGGTTCTTTGACATGCCCGGAATCAAGATCTAATACATGCATATATTAACCCGGATTCAAGATACTTACTAAATACTAGATCTACTTAAAGAAAATTCCTGACCTACTTTAGGTGGTAACACCAAACCAGGTATAAAAGCATGCAGCCCTGTGCTAGTTGTGCTGTTACTGTTATCTTGTCTAGGGATATACTCATCCAAGCGTCTCATGTGAGACCCGTATCTTGAATTTGTTAGTTTGGTTAGTAAAACCCATTAAAAAATCCTTGAGTCAGGTCCTCTCTAGACAACTTGAGATTAGTGACTAAGCTAAGCACACTTTACTCATCTAGTTACTTTCACGCCAACTGAGGACAAGTGGGGGGGGGGGGGGGGGCAGTCCATCAACGACTGAGGAATTAGAAGCTGGTTATTTTATTTTGTGAAGCAGGGACTCGAATCGGTAGTCCCTGTGTCTGTAACCACTGGAATATGATTCTGACATAGTCAGCTAAAACACTCGGGTATTACATTTTTTTTATTTCAATATCAAAATTCTTACCAATAAAAAGGTAATATATAAAATTTTATTTATAAAGATAAACTGTTGTTACTTTTGATTAAATTGCTTTTGATAGAAGTTGTTTCCGTCATTTTATTCAGTACAATCATCGATATCAGTTGAAACAAAGGAAAAAACAGCATACATCATTAAAGGGAGGTAACTGCCGAACGAGATTCTACGTAATTTATGCGAACTTTTAACTGAATTGACATGTACTCTTTTAGGTTTAATTCGATTAATAATAGGTATATTCCGATTTGATTTTTAATTTCCATCCTTTATGATTCTTTTTCGTGATTATATCAGCACACAATGGGAGGACTATTTCCTTTCCGTAATGTGGTAGCTAAAAGTAATTTGGTTAGATCTATAGTTCTATTTATAGAAATTCTATTTCAAGAAAACGCAACGGACAGAAAGTTATGGAAAATCAAATTTAAACCTTTTAAATTCTTAAAACCTGTTTGGTGATATGATAAATAGAATAACCTGTCAGTGGCGGATATTGCCACTGACAGGTTATTCTCTATATCTGCGCAGTATAGATCTAGCTATGTTATTTGGTTACAGGGGGCGGAGTTAACTTCGTTAAAGATGTTCATTCAAGTTTATTTCTTCGACGTACTTTTCCCTTTTTAAACCCAATTTCTCCATTAATAACTGAAAGTTTGAATTTTTTTCATAACAAATATAAAGATAAAATAATGTAAATATAAGAAATGAACAGATTTTTTTCGAACACCGAAAAAAATCAATTCATTTCTTAAAAAACAGAACAACGAAATTTAACTCGAAGCACATATACACACATAATTTTCGTAAAAATCTGCTATTTTTCAATGATGGTGTAATTCCTTATTTCAAATTAAGGTCCGATTATACCTTAATCTATCAATCATAGAAAGTTATTGTCTGTTTCAATGATGAGACATATGGAATAAAGGGCTGAACAGTGAAAAACACTGAAGACAAATGTTTAACCCCTATACTGCTATGTCGTTATAAATCTTAAGCAATTATCATACATTTTAAGCAGTGTAGGTATTTTAACGTAAGACATATTGTAAAAGAATATGAAGAAGGGGGCTAAAAGATGGTCAACTTAAGAGCATTCATAGACTCACTTAAAACAACATGGATCAGAAGGTTAATAACGAATAATGGGGGATGGGTGGATATTATTAAACATTATATAGATGTCAACAAAATGTTAAACTGTGGAAAACCTTACTATGAGCTATTTGCTAGTAAATATACCAACAGATTTTGGGCGGAAACTTTTATGGCTTTTGCTAAAACAATACATAAACATATTGGTGCGATCAAAACTTTTAATGAATTCAAAATTAAATATAATCTACCTACCAATTATCTAATTTATAACGGAATTAAACTGGCCATTGAGAAAGGACTTACACATATACAAGTAGGAATAAGAGATTTGAACCCTATTCAGAAACCAGTTTTTCCACCTTATATTAAACTTATTTTGAAAGATGCTAATGGTTCAAGATCCATTTACAAATGCTTAAATAGAAATACAATCCAGGCGACCTGTAAACAAACGTGGGATAAAACAATACGAACGAAAATTAATGAAAATGACTGGAAATGCATATTTGAGTTACCTTTTATTATAACAGAAAATACAGATATACAATGGTTTCAGTTTCGAATTGTTCACAGAATACTTGGCACAAACAACCATATATACAAAATGAATATTATTGATAGCCCATTATGTACCTTCTGCAAAAAAGATCCAGAAACTATTGACCATTTGTTTTGGCTATGCCCCATAAGCAGGAAAATAATAATACATTTATTTTCACCCCAAAAACACGTTTTTCATAATCTTGATATGGAAACAATGCTATTTGGTTTTAGAAATACATCAGATACGGTTAAAAATCTTATTCTTATCCTTTTTAAAATGTATATTTTTTAATGTAGATACAACAAATATCTACCTACAGTACTAGGTACAAAGCATTTCTTATCTTTTAAATACAAATTATTTAATACAGTAGCAATTGAAAAAGATTATGAAGATTCTTTTCATAATCAATGGGACCAGTTTAAAATTCTATTTGAAGCTTAAAGGCACAATCCCGCTCAAATTGGTGTTTAAAACGCGCAATTTCTTATATGTGTGCATTTTCTATGTATTAAAACTAAGTGAAATCGAGTGTAAGAAGCCTGACATATGCACCCACTTCGTAAAGAATCCTACCTAAATGTGTCGAATTCTTATCGTGGTGGTTTACATTATAAGCGGGTTTGTTTACAAATAAGATTACGGGCTGGTTCCGAGAATTTTCGATCGATCGCATAAAGGTCACGTGATTGATTCGGCGGCGACAATGTGTATACATTACATCAGTTTAACGGCCAAACTTAAAGGAGTTGTCTCTCTGTGGTTGTAAAGCACTCGACTTGTTGTTTAGAATTATGCAAATGAGCTTTACCGAGTATGTCCGTAAATTTTCGTCGCTATTCAAAAATAAACAAACTTGATTACTTGTTTCCACAAATTTCACTAATCGTTAGCAATATTGCTTCAAATATCACCACGTATTACTTCTTTTTATATGGAACGCTTACGATAGTGACATAAATTTCATGTAAGAAAAATGTTTGATTCTGATTATGTGGGAGTAATATAGTGGCTTTAATATTACCTTAAGCAATACTTATCAAATAAGATAAACTATTTCGATATACATGTTAATTTGTATATAAATGTATAGAAGACAATAATGTCTGTTTTCATATAAATATGCATACACATGCAGAACTAAATTTTTCTGTTATGAAGTTTACACATGCCTGGCTACAAGTACTTTTTTTTCGGTGTTTTTTTTACTGTTCTTTTCTTATTATTTTTCATAAGAAATTAACAGTGTTCAGACCTTTGTCAATGTAGAAATATTTAATACTTGTAAATATTTATATACAACTGTGCAATTCATAATTTTGTAAGGTGTGTAGGTGGATGGTTCCCCGACCCCGACACACCTATGACGGGGAAAATAAACGAGGTCCTTCATTGACAAGGCCTGAAAAAGAAAGAAAAAAAAGACATATTTAAATCATGGCCAAACAGTAAACATCTTGGTCCAATTTCGCATTACGCGGCGTCTGATTAGGATCGAAAAGTTTGCAAATTGTACTCGGGGTTATGCAGTGAAGGAGTTAGACAGACGGAAGCAAAGTACCAGCAGTCACAAAGTATCGGGGGCCGACTACTGCTGTATGTCACATTATACCTAACCTGAAATGGCAGCTACAACCATTAGGCAAATGTTACTCCCAGCTAGTGCAGTCCTGCCGATGATGGGAACCTAAATACAGTAAAACCCCTCGTTTTCGACCACTTAACCCTTATCCTGCGGTAATATCGTCTGCTTCGAAATTGTCGTCTGCGAAAAATCTAAATATAGATTTATACAATTTTTAGATTAAGAACCCTAAAGAGGAGTGTCATACAGTTTGGATCCAGATCAGACGCCGCGTTACGCGGCGTCTGATCTGCATCCAAACTGTTTGCAAAAATCAGTAAAGTCGCGACCAGCAGGCAAAGGGTTAAGATAGTTAATTATTGGATGTTTAAGGCAGGTGAGTGCTTAAAGCAAGGTGCCAGTGAAACAAAAGCTTTCTGTTTCACTGTCATCTTGCTTTAAGCTGACGCCTGTCTTTTATACTATCAATTAGCATTCATTTTAGCGGTTGTTATAGAGGGTTTTTACTGTAATTCGAACATGCTTTAGTCAAAATTATGGGCATCTCTCCAGTTAAATGTAGATAATGGATCCCTCTTATGTTGAACAAATCGGTATTTCAAAGTAAAGTCATCTCTTAATCACGTTTTAATTTCAAGAAAGAGGGTTAAATATTGGTAGGTGGGCTTGGGCATTTTCGGGCTATCGAGGTTTTACTGTGATAATGTTTTCAACCGCTACAGACGTACATTTATTTTATTTAGTAAATCCTTACATTTAGACGTACAGTTTAAATGTATTAAATGCATTTAATTTCTAAAGAACAATGGAGAGCCGGGGTTAAATGTTTCAAAGATCTTGGAGTGTATCTTTAAACAACATGTACAATTCTCGGTTACATTGTGGTACAGTGTTCCCTCTCTACAACGGCTCTCCTAACAACGATTCCTTCCATACAATGACCCTTGCAGCAATAACCTAAACATGACAATTTTGTCTAACGCTTTTACTGCTGCAAACTTCTGCTTAAAATTATCGTCTGCTGTTTTTCTCAAAGACAAATAAATGGAGATTTTAATAGAATATATACAGCGTTCCCTCTCTACAACGGCCCTCCGAACAACGACTCACTCCTTACAACGACATTCGCCGCTGTTCCCAAGAAAATTATGTTTTATGCTTGAACTGATGCATCATCGTCTACTAAAAATTGTTGTCTGCTGTTTTTCTTACATAAATTACATTTTGACAGAAAAAAACCATAATGACAAATGACAAACAGCTTGAATCCAGATCAGACGCCGCGTTACGCGGCGTCTGATCTGTATTCAAGCTGTTTGCAAATGTAAAATAAGTTCCCTCCCTATAACGACTCCCTCCGAACAACGCACACAATCTGTGTCTCCCATTGGGTGTCGTTGTAGAGAGGGAGCGCTGTATAATGATGAGTGACAAACAGCTTGAATCCAGATAAAACGCCGCGTTTTCACTTTCAATATTTTGGAGGATTTCATGCGTATTACAGATAACTGAATGCCAAAAAAATTAATGTTTTGATTGAAAAGTGTTGCGTCTAATGAAGGTATGTGAAAGTTCTACTTGCAAAAGCCGTCTACCGTGAAAACCGACTAGATCCCAATATATTAACCCTTTCCTCCCTGAAACCTCAAATGGACAATTCTAGTTTTCAATTTAGTCCAGTCCATTTTTGACTTTTTAGGGTTGATTTTTACAAAACAAGTCAAAATGACAAAGGAGCCCTCTGATCAGGGTCTACACTGTTTGCATAGGACAAGTGTACTCCTCACAGGTACGCTGTTGCAAATGACGCATATATGCGTGACTAGGGTTCAAAGAGTTAATGCACTTATGTGCAAAACGACCCGTTTGCCAAAGAATAAGTAATTGGCAGTGGATTAGAGATGTGCGAATGTCTCTTTAGTCAACTGGTTGAGGCATTCATTTATTTATTATTTGCATTGTTAACCCTTTCATCGCCAATTAAATCGTGAGGTTTTACCCCTTAACCGCCATATTTTCGTCTGCTTTAAAATATTTGTCTTAAATATCATTTTCAGTTATTTTTAAGTCAATATGAAATAAAATATCGGTTTGACATATCGTAATAAGTATCGAATAGTTTGGATCCTGATCTGATACCGTGTTACACGGTGTCTGATCGGGGTCTTAGTATTCGACATAATTGGCAGTGAAAATGTTAAAGAAAAAGCTTAACGTGTTTAGGACGCAACTGAATGAATCAACTACATTAATCATTTTAGTTTGGTTAGTTATTCAGCGATTAAAACGATAAATGACAGTTATTATAACGCCTTTCCTTAGCACGTTCTGTGCTATAATCGTCCCGTTTCCAGTTATTGTGTGACAGAGTTCCTCCCCTGTGATAATACACTAACCACGGCATCGTATACAGTTTGAATACACACCAGTAACTCAATCGCTAATCGTTTCCTAAATTATTTATCACTAGAATCGATATTTGTTCAAGAAGTCATAAATTTTTAAAATCACAGATAACAATTACAGTGGAGAAAACGTTATTCTTTCCCAATAAACGCGTTTACGCTAAAACTATTATTTCCAGTGCAAACAGTTTGGAGCCAGATCAGACGCCGGGTTATCCGGCGTCTGATCAGGCTCCAAACTGTTTGCCACCAAGCTAAACATGAATTATCAGAATTGTCCAAAAGTTGTACTTTTCTACGTTTTAGTGTTTTGCGTTTGCGTACGTTTGCGTTTTAACGGGAAAGAATAACAGATTCTCCACTGTTAAAGCAGACAATATTTTATCGGTGAAGGGTTTAACCCTTTCGCTCGCAATGACGCCAATAGGCGCGTTTGCAAACAGTAAGGACCCTGATCAGACGTCGTTTAACGCGGCGTATAATGAGGATCCAAACTGGTTGACACTAGTTTTGATATTTCTTCAGTCTTACATTTCACTGTGAAACGATATTGCAGACAGCAATATTAAAGCAGACGACAATCTCACAATTAATTTGATTTTTAAAAGGGTTAACCCCTTCTCTGCCATAAGAAGCTAATATCGACTTTACAACAGTTTGAATACACATCATACGGGTATGCGATTATTCAGTGTTTGATCTGGCTCTAAATTATTTGGTACCGATTAAGCTTTTTCTTCAGCCACTATGTCTGAATCTACCTTAAAATGAGTGTTTAGACAACAAATGTAAAATAGATTATATTTTCTTAACGAAAGGCTTAAATCAGACGATAATGTTGGCAGTGAAAGGGAAATGTTAATTGCCTTCTGCAATGACTGAAAAGTTATATATTAACCAAACGATATTAATTAAGAAAAATATGTACTAGAATGTGATAAGAAGAAGTGGGTCACGTTGCGTTTCCTTAATCTAATCTCCCGTAATCACATTCTAATTGATATCATCTAGCATGGGATAATAGCTTTTACACTGCAAATTAACTATTAGCCTGCCGATCGCAAGTTCAATGGTACTAGCAGCTCGGATCCAGATGAGACGCCGCATAACTGCTTGACGTTCGTCTGTCGGTTTCTTCAATTTAAAAAGTCCAAAGGCTAACATTTTAGAAAATTTGAAGACTTGGGTTTCAAAGCAGATTCTTCATCGCAGGGTTAGGGTTTATAAAATAGTACCTGGTGACTTCTTTACATAAAGTATCAAGACAGTTTAAACAAACCTAGTCAAAACATGTGACGTATGTCCTGAGCTACAAACATGAAGATATATGTCTAGATGAAATATGATGTCTTTGAAATGTCCGCTTTAAGCTATTATTTAATAACACACATTTCCCCAAATAACCATTGTTCGTTTACTATTATTCGTTAGGGAGTGCCATTTATATTGTACGAAAAGGATGACCAGAGATAAACTTAAAGTTAAGGTAAACTCTGGTAATGAGTTGGTCTGATTTGTTTTTATCTTAAATAGATTGTAGCAAATGCCTTGTAAGCTAATGCAAACCAGTTATTCAACGTAAAGTAAAGGCATGCGTTTAAAATATTGTATGATAAGACTCACTTTTTTGAACGAATCATGATCTTTCATATGAGCTGTGAAATATATTTTTATGTATTGTGTTAACAAGTTGTGTATAGTGATATTAGGGTCTATCTTTATAATAAGTGCTCATAGTACACATACAGTAAAACCCCTCTGTTACACCCACTAAAACGAAGCCGAATTGATTGTATAAAATACAGATGCCAGCCTAAAGCAAGGTGACAGTAAAAACAGGAGTTTCTGTTTTATTGTCACTTTGCTTTAAGCAGTCACACCTAATACTTAACGCAATTTAGTGGTCGTAATAGAGAGGTATTGAGGTGTTACTGTATTGTGTACAGTACAGTGCGGTCACATCCAACAAGCACTAAGGAGACATGCGTACTTGATTGTACGAACATAAATTTGTCTCACACGTTCGCCTAGTAACTACGAACCAACGGGCTACATTGAGCTAAAATAACTACAAGTGCCTCATAAAATTGAACCCTATGTATTGTGTCTCATTATTGAAACTATAGTGAGGGACATCTCACTTTTAAAAATCCATTTAAATAGTAACAAAGGTCCGTTTAATTTAATTACTTAAAAACAGCTTAGTTTGCACCAAAATGCCACGATGATTTAGAAGATTTAGAAAGGGAAGAACTATTCAAGCGAACTTTTGACCAAGAACGGTTAACTTGATTTGTGGGAAACGGTAAAGTTAAGGTGGTTCGCGGGTCTGCTTATTCCCTGTCAAACCTAATTGAAACCTTGATTAAATTGCAATATAACATATGGAGAGTGAACAATTGTTAAAATAAATGTTGGAAAAATGTTCTATTTTGAATAAACAGGAATATATTTTTTATATAAAATAATGTAACTCAATAATTTCTAAACCTTCAAATTAACTGTACAGACAATATGAGATGTTGTCCTAACACACACATTTCAGGAAACATTTTCTGGAAATTTAAATGTTTAAAAAAGTCAAATTCTGAAAAAGACACTAAATTTAAAATAATAAACAATTTATTTGTGAGACACATACTAATTTTATTTTTAAATAGATATTATTCTAGTCATAAACATTTAATAAAATCTACGGCAGAGTTTTTAAACATGATTTCCAGAAATTCAGACACAATTTTAACACATACGGAGTTACCTCCCTTGAGGTCAACTTTAAAATGCCATCAGCTCTGAATAAAACCATAAGTCAAACCTGTAATAAGGGACCATTGATATGATAGCCTGTAGATCTTTAAGACAGGCGACTCCTTAATGCATGACAAAAGCAATGCATACAAACTCTTTAACCATTGTTCGTTCTCTCTCTCTTTCTCTGACTCACTAATGCCCGCTCTCTAAAAGAATTTGTATTTGTAAAACTGTAGGGGAAGGGCCGTCTCTAAGTTGGTAGAACTTGTGACCCAACCCAATTTCATGTATATAATTGAAATAAAATATGTTTAAACTAAACTAAAATACAAACTCTTTTAGGATCTTGTTTTTGGCATTACTTTTGCCATTATTAAGCTGACATCTGTCATATATAGGCTATAAATCCTCACAAAGTTTAGTCACTTGACTATATTTGCATTTGTTATTATTCATTATTACATTTGTGACTAAACATAGCTTGTCCTCTGATCACTGCGTTATGGACAGACACGTCAAAAAATCGGAAAATACATTTTAATAAAATGCTTTGAATCAGATGGGACCCGAATTAAGGACCTTTGGATTGCTAGTCAATCATTCTACCGACTGTGCTATCAATGAAGACACTGAAACTTATCAAACAATCCTTTACGTAAATTTTCTAGTATAAGCAGGTACCGAAAAGATCATGCGAAAACCATTGGCATTTCTGGAACTCGAGATGCGGGGTGCCCGCTTGCGAGTCACCTTATTTGTTTGAGTAACATTGTGGTTGGTCTCAGTTATGTCATTTTTATAACCTTTAACTGCTTTGACTAAGAAAGTTAATTACCAAGCAAGCCAGTTTGATATGCTGGAAGACAAGGAAAGAAAAATGCGTAATGTTTATTTATTCCTTGACAGCATTACGATTCCTAAGATGGGACCAAAGTCGGAATTTAAGCCAAAAGTCAGTGCTACACTATGAACAACCGGACATATAACTTACTACTGTTGAATTTAGCGTGTCTATTCATTTTCCTTAAAGCTCGTTTCATGCACTCGATTTCAGGCATCATAATCTATTCACTGCCTAACCTCGAATACACAAAAAGTTATTTGCAATCAAATTGGATCCTGACTAGACACAGCGTAACCTAATCATGTTCCAAACTGTTTGACATTGATTGCAATATTTGTGAGTCAAGATACCTAAATTTAAATTTGAGAAATAATTGCAGACGACACTGATTTAAGATTTATGAAGGCATGGCATTGAAGAGGTTAACAATGTGGATGGAAATGATTTAATGGACACCGACTTTGCGCATGCGTTTGTTTAAAAGGAACATTATAACATCTTTTCAATTGTGTGTTGCCTATGAGAAGTAGCTCTGTACAAGTTAAATTTAATGTCATTAATTTTTCGTTTGTTTAGTCTATATAAATCTGGTATAATAATAATATAAAAAAATGCACAAATACTTCTGCTTGAAGATTTCCCCCGGCATTTAAGTTAAAACCTGGTATATTCAATGGTCTTATCATTTTAGCAAATTCTAATTAGTTCTTTGCCGTCATTGGTATTTGAGACGCTTGCGAGAAAAACACAACAGCGAATCAACTCACATACGCATGCGAAGCAACTATTGTGGTCGATTTAGACAATCGTTTTCTTGTGTTCATTAGGTCTGATTTACAAAACAAACCGTACAAGATATGTAAAAAACTCATAGATTTAATAAATACAAAGAAACTCAAATGATTATCAAGCGATATTTACAATAAGAATACGATACTTGCAACCCACCGATCCCGTGTTACGTTTCCATGAAATGCACGTAGTACAACAATCCTCTAAATAGTTTAAACTTGCAATTTACAACTCAATAACTTGCATAAAATTGTTTCTTTTGCACCCGATCACTATCTCTAACATAAATTTGTTTGCACGCATATCTCAAGCCTTTGAAATGAACAAAATTTTCATAAAATACAATGAAATTCTGTTCGTCGATTTCAACTGAATACACAGTTGAGAAAACTATTTATAGACGCTGTCACCTTACAGTACAACATATGTTGATAAATTAATAGCGCCTTTTGGGATAGATTGATGCTGGATAGTTAGCGACAGTGGTGCGAAGGGTTTCAACTTGAGCTTTGTGCTTCGGTTTGGATCTGCGTGGTGTGTTACCTATCTTTTTGGATCATCGAGTCTAATTCGTTGATACGGCTCGACTCTGTCATTATTATAATTCACATACCACACTATCGAATACATTTAATGTGCGATGTTTTGACCTACATAATGTGAAATGAGACTAAAACCTTGTGTATCACATTATTGTATTGCTTAACATAATGCGCTCCGGAAATAAATATGAGCCTTGACATGACAAAACCTGACTAATTGCATTGCAAACAGTGTAGATTAAGGCCAGCATCCGCGTCAAAGACGCGGCGGCTGGCCTTTATATGCACTGTTTTACACCCGTGCGTCTTAAGCATTTTATGTAGCTGTACAATATACGGTATTTGGCAGCGTAATCCAAATTCAGATACTGAGCCTGAACCGACAATGTTGCTTGGTCTGTTTAATGGTGCACTGCAATAAGGCTGGTTTTGTCATGGCACAGTTCATATGTTTTCTGAAATGAAGAAAAAGAAAACAAACAATTTTGACAATGTAAAGTGTTCGATCTTATACTAGGGTTGATGTAGAAACTTGACTGAAATAATGTTTTAAGGATTATTTTCAATTGTACTCTGAAAACCAACTTCCATAGAGCAGATACATGTGAACCTTGAGCACTTGAAGCACAGAACATTATTAATTAACAAGCTCTCCCCGTCGATTTCAAAGATAAAAATCTGGCATGTCGCATTTAGCTTTGAAACTGACAGTTTCTTTATCAGTAACCCTTGTAAATATATTTGTATGAACATGTATGAGGTCCAAAGTAAAGCTCCTGAGATCTATTGTAATTCCATCTTGTTTGAAACTGTCATCTATGTTTAATATCATCAACTGCTAAAGATTGGCCGCAAAAGAGGGATTATACTATATCTCAAAATATTATTTGTCGCTCGATGGTATATCAAACAGTCTCGTGAATTTGACAATCAGACGATATAACACTAACCCGTGAGAATCTCACAAGTTTACTGTCTTAGATTTTGACAAGATAAATGTATAACTCGTTCAACTGTTATTCACTGTACATCAAGCTTTTCATTATTACAGTTTAGTATTTACAAGCCTACCAGTTAGGTCGCTAGAAAGAATTATTAAGGGACAATTCTCCTAAATTGTGGATAGCATGCAAACTTCCTCTACTGAAGTCGGTTTGATTGAGTGCTCTGATTTCTATGAATGCCTTATTCTTAAATGATTGAAGCTGTTTATTGATCATTCATTTTGCCATTGACATTTGATACATCTCTTGAAGTTATAAAAATGGATGCTTAATTCAGGTGATAGGTTAACTTTGGCATTCAAGTCAATTAAGGTTCAATTAATCTTTATCACGGTATGGGCGAATGGTGTTAAATCTTAGAACTAATTGGATTTACGTGAGGGGCAGCGCAACTCGGCGTCTAAACAGCGTTTAAACTGCTTGACATCGGATAATATTTCGTGCATAAAAATGGCATTAATACTTCTATTGAGGATCTTTGCATGTCATAAATTTTGCAGTTTAGTGTTCTGGACGTTGTTACGGTAAACACATATATCGGCTTATGCGATCTGTCTTGTATTTGCAAGCAGTAACGAGGCGCCCGATCTCGATCGAATATTGTTTGACACTCTTTGTTAGGTTAAATCAGTTTAAATATGCATAAATCTTAATAACATACAGTAGAACCTCTCTATTACGACCACTATATTGTGTAAAATCTTAGTCTTTAAAGACAGGTGACTGCTTGAAGCCATGTGAAAGTGAAACAGAAAGGCCTTCTGTTGTAGTGGTCGTAAAAGAGGGGTTCTACATGTATTTTGCAAACTGTGTTTTAAAAGCCGGCGATATTACGGTATGTTAAAGGTTAATGGTTAGTTTAAACATACTTATTGCATATAATATACATGCAGAGGATTGGGCCACGAGTTTTTACAACATTATATAATGCCCGCTCCCCAGATATTTACAAAACAGTGACATGACAATAATAGAGGTAACATTACTATTTTCAGTATAAATAGCATAGCAATTTGAAAACAAATTACCATGTTAATATCATCATAAAGAGTAGAGAAAGAGAGGAAGGAAGAAAAGTGCTAAGATCAAATTCTTGAATTCAAAAACGGTTGGAGGCTCGGATGTAATGATTAACTGCATTGAAAATAACTTTGTTGCAATCAGGTTAATGGTTCTGTAACACAACACCAATTCATAATGTTGTTATGTCTGTATTCATGCTGACACTCGTTGACAGCTAGCCAATCAGCGCACATGTCACTCATAAAATCACACAGGATGGAAAACACATACTTGTTTTTCAACAAAGTTTAAATGAACTAAATGCAACAAACGTATTTCTAAAAAGATAGCATGTCGAGGAGTCTTATGGAACTTAATTAGAACACCGTAGCTACAGTGCTCCCTCACTGCAACGACTCACTGAACAACGGTTCCTATCTTACAACAACGCTTACCGCTGTTCCCCGAAACAGACAATTATGTTAAACGTTTCCACGGCTGCAATATCGTCTGCTTAAAATTGTCGTCTGCTGTTTTTCTAACCTAACATATTGGCCATTTTGGCAGCAAAACATTAAGACGAGTAACAAACAGCTTAAATCCAGGTCAGACGCGGCGTCTGATCTGGATTTAAGCTGTTTGCGAAATGAAGCCAATTTGACTCCCTATAACAACTCATTCCGAGCAACACACACACTCTTTGTCTTCAATCGGGTGTTGTTGTGGAAAGGGAGTACTATATTAACTTCTTAAAAAACCCTGCACCGAGTGTACTTTATTGATATTTGTTCCCAGTTTGGATACTGCTAAGACCCGTCGGTAATTACTCGGTATCTGATTAGGATCCAAACTGTTAATATTTGCATCGATCGTATTAGACCCAAGTTACCTAAAACCAACTATTGATGAATAAAAGCAGACATTTTTAGAGCGGATAATGTCCAGGAAGTAACAAGGTTAAACCAATATGTCACATTGGTGATCTTTAAGACATTCTGAATCTAAATTCAAAACAAGATGAACAATATCCAATGAGTTCAAAGTTAAAGTTGGATGAATATTTCCTGGAAAGAAGCATGCAGACATCTTGTTAATTCACGCCGAATTTACATGAAGCTGAGACTTCATTGCAAATATCATTAAAAGTAAATCACGTAAAATGAATGCTGTAATAATAAAAAATAAATTGTAGACGAAATAATTGAATGTACTAGTGCTCTAAAGCATAGAAAACGAGTTAATCCTTTGCCTACTGATTGCGACTTGGCGTTTTTTTTCAAACAAATGGATCGATAAGACGTTACCGGCATCTGATGGGGAGCCAAAAAGTTAGCCACTCTTTCACTGCCAATGACATCACAAGGCGACTTGGCTGTGTCTGATCAGGACCCAAACTGTTTTACACTAATTAGTATGAATATTTCTTCCGTCTAAATCAGACTTGAAAACGTATTGCAGACGACACTATCTATGCAGACGACAATTTGGCGAGGAAAGGGTAAAAGCAGACGATAAATGTTGGCCGTAAAAGAGTTAAGAAATATGTTGTTACAACATGAAATTTTTTTACTTTGACAAATATATCAGACGACAATTTCAAAGCAGACGGTATAACGACAGTCTGGAGAAGGGTTGGTGGTTTGAGGCAAAACAAAAAACTACGTATGAATCGGCTGACTGCTGTTTGGCAGAAATACGCTATAATTAAATCCTCAAAAGGCGCGGTTGAGAACCTGCCAATTATTTCAATTCCTTAATACCTACTTCAAGGCATCATCAACAACGTCACCTACCAAATAAAGAAAGGTCTATTACAGGAATCATAGGATATCAAAAATGTAAGAAACGAAATTTAAAATCAGAATTATATGCAAAAAATAAATAAATTTGATACTCAAAACTTAAAAGGGCATACCGTTGTACTATACTGAAGGCATATAGTGAACGAATCACTGTAGACCAAGAGTAGTTGTTTTAAATAAGCATCTGTTATATCGGCAGAAAGCAAAAAACTTTTAACTTCTTATCTCTCTTGTTTTATTTTATAAATCTAATAGCGTATGTAATATGTATTTACCCACGGCCGTTCGCGACTAGACTTTGATAGATCCAGCGTCTATTCTGTATCTAAACTCAACTGTCTCGAGCTTTTTTAATATAAACAATAGTGAGCCTAAATTTAATAACGTCCATTGATGGCGACTTTCAAGCCAACGATATTAAGATACCGGAAGTCTTTAAACTGGAAGACCTGCAGTGGTGCAAATGATGTACGGTGGTAAATTGAGTGCGAACCATTCAATTTTGTTGTCGAAAGTGCACGAAGCTCCCCTGATAATTTGATATAACCGAAAATAAAAAAGAACCGAAAGATGTGATATTAATTGGTCGCTTTCTTTCTCCAAATTGTGTTTTGATTGAAATCAACTAAAATATATTAGACCTTGACAACGTTAAGACATTCCCCTATATCAACAAATGACTGTTGATTTACAGTCCACTTGCCTGTGGTCTTTTATGACGATTTCAATTGCGAAAAGTGGGAGAATACAAGACATTGTAGTATTAAGGAAGAATATGAAATGTCGAAATTATTGATATACTAAATATTCCGGGAAATACATTGAAGAAAACAAAACTATACCAATAATTAGATCATTTATGGTTTGCTTTTGAAGATGAATCAAAACATTGAATATATAAAAGCGACAATCAAATGATAATTATGCTCAATAATAAACAAACGAATTCGGACTGATCGTATGGTGAATTATATCACAAAGTATTCTACACGCATTTATTTCTTTATCTGCCGATTCGAAAGGCATAACGCGGCGTCCAAACGAATTTGGTACAAAATAGTTTGTTATTCGTGTTCAGGTATCGTTAATTCATAACGTATAAAATGAATTTGACAAAATTTGTCTATTAGTTAAATGGTATGAGAAGAGTTATGCCATGATCATTTATATTCATAGCTTGTACTTATTGACGTCTTATATTTTAAAATTAAATAATTCTCGCCATGGGAAACAAAGTACAGTTGATGTGAATTCGTTAAAGAAGATCAGCTACTTGTATTAAAAACAAACACTGCATGATACCATGTTCTGACTCAATTAAACATGGTTAACATGTATAATTGAAACTGATTGATTGTAAACAATTCTAGTCTTCGATTAACACTTGATTCAATGGACACGTAATACATGTTTGATGCAGTTGTTGATCATTTGCGCTCTCAATGCCGTGTGTTAGTAGAGTCTTAAGGGTTTTAACTTATAAGAATCAATTTTATCATACCAGTCGTTGGCGTCGGTCTTTATCTAGAGCAATATTTAGCTGGAGTTTACAACGACCGAACAGAAACATGGAATTGTATTTGACATTGGGCTAAAATTAAAAAAAAAACCTGACTAAACAATTCTGAATTTAGGGATCGATAAAATGGAGTTTTGCTCTACTTGTTTTGGCATCTAGATCGACACTAGATCGCACTTTAACACATTGATCCCTAGCGACGAGTATACTCGTCGTTTACAATATTATACTTGTGGATAATAAACGTGTCCTGTGCAAACAGTTTATACCCTAATCAAAGGTCCAAAAAGGGATTCCTCTGAATAGGGTTTATCATTTTGTAATATAGATCGATTGTGAAAATAAATCCAAGTATAAAATGGATCAGACCCAATTGGAATCTGGAATTGTCAATTACGGTATAAGGAGGGAACGAGTTTATCATTTACCTGCCGATCGCAACTTCATTGGTATATGCAAGCTTTTTGGAATTAAGACGCCGTTAAAAGCGTTGTCTGATTCAGAAACATTTTAACAAAACGGCATACATCTGAAATTGACAAAGCTTACAGAGTACAAATTCAAAGCTGACAAAAAAGCAGCAAGAGAAAGGTTAACAGTATTTTATTTCTGAAATAAACAAACAAAATGAAACACTTTTTGTGAAACTTTGTTTTCCTAACATTGACAGAGGTGAGTATAAAGTGATGTAAACGAAGAATATGAACGTAAAAATAGCAGTTTTCTATTTAAATTGACATCAATTCAAGGTAGGTTCGTTTAAGAACGATTATATTTTTGTAATTAAAAATGGGTTTTCCATTTTGCAAAGGAACTGCAGAAATTTTATTTCGTCAAATAAATGCACAATGATACGAATTTTAAGCACAAAAAATAGCATTTGCATTAAACTGTTGAAATCATTCACATCTCAGCGAAAACTGGCACAAAAATATTGATTTCCTTACATCTGTTTTCTTTCATTATTTATTTTGTTTCCGGTAGTGTTTAAAGCGTGTTCCTCCCTTCAATTAAGAATTGAAAATGACAAGTTACAATAAAAATCACACACAAAAGCAATGCATCAAAATTAACCCTAGCTAACGAAGCATTTTTCTTCATGTCAGGTTTTACAATGAAATTGAACCGTTTGCAGGCTACTGGTGATTTCGTAGTAATTGTTGCAAACAGTTCGGAAGCAGATAAAAAGCCGAGAAAGTTGACGTCTGAATATGATATAAACTGTTAGATATATTAGTGCTATTTTGTAAAGATAGCTGTAGACAAACAACCCTGATAACTGTTGTAGACCTTAAATAAATACGAAAGACTCAAGCAGGAAACGTAACACAAACAATACACCCACCTCTGAAGCAGAACACACACACAACTTTGAATAGACAATTACCACGCATGTTAAATATTGAGGTAAACCTCAAAAAATCTGTCTTCGTATTTAAAAAAAATTAAATCATCTCCTTCACTGCCATAACGTCATCAATTTAAACAGTTGTCGTCTGCTTTTATTTTTCACATTTAAAATTTAGATAATTCAACGTAAGAATTTATAAATTAAGTGTCAAAATGTTTGGAACAAAATCAGACGCCGCGTTATTAGGATCCAAACTATTTGTAAATAACCATTGTACTCTGGGTAAGACAGTGAAGGGGTCAGATATGTGACTGAAATGTTAAAGACTCAAGTAGTGTCTTCTGACTGGAACAGTCCAATGATAGAGAACCATGACGATGGTACACAATAGTTTGGAACGATTTTCCCTCTTTACTAGGTCAAGAATTAAGTAGTGTATGAACCAACAGAAAAATAACCCTGTTACTCAATTACGCTTAAAAGCGTGTTTGCAAACAGTTTGGATCCTGATCAGACGCCGCGTAACGCGGCGTCTGATCAGGACCCAAACTGTTTGACACTCGTTTAGAAATTTCTACTGCCTTATTTTTTAAAATTTGAAACGACAATGTAGACAACAAAATTGAAGCAGACGACAATGAAACGGTGAAGGAGTAAATTATCACGAATATTTAGGCAGTAAAAAGATTAAACGTTAATAGTAACGACCAAGATGTAAAACATTGTAATTGTACGTATATGTCAATGTTTAGTAAACCAATATCAGAAATAAGTGAATATTTATCGGAGACGGATTTGACGATTTATTTTGTCAGTATTTACCCACGTAATCCAACTAAGTATCTATTCATAAATACGTGTATCTTTATCGGAGATGGATTTGCCGGTTAATTGTGTCAGTATTTACCCACTTAATCCAACTAAGTATCTATTCATACATACGTGTATCTTTATAGGAGATGGATTTGCCGGTTTATTGTGTCAGTATTTACCCACGTAATCCAACTAAGTATTTATTCATAAATACGTGTATCTTTATCGGAGATGGATTTGTCGGTTTATTGTGTCAGTATTTACCCACGTAATCCAACTAAGTATCTATTCATATTAAAAATAATGTTTTTTAGATAAACATCTGCAGCGGTTGAAAACTAAACTCTGGATCTAAATGCACTGTGTTTGAAATGCATCTTCTTAAGTGCCAAATTAACCCATTTGTGCCCAGTGGATTATTCCATGCTTATATATTGGATTAATCCATTTTTACCTAAGGGGTGCCTGGTCTAAATTTTCATTTTGTTTTATATTGAAATCCTTATCAGCAAACAGTTTAGCCTCTGATCAGACGCCGCATCATGTGGCGTCTGATCAGCGTCTACACTGTTTGCCCAAGTCCCAATGATGGGATGGTGGGCACTAATGGGTTAAATAGTGCACACTGTACGAAAATACGTGCAAGGGTCACAAACCATGTCCTTATTTTATAAGTCAGTTGATTTGGAAGATAAGTAAGGTTGTAAGTTTCTCAATACAGTCACCCTTATATTTAGCGACCGATATTTAGAGGCATGTTGGGCAAAATAGTTATACAGAATATTCTTATATATAAGATTTCTGTAGTACCTTTGTCCCGTAATAAGCGACTGTCTGTACTAAAGACCGCAGATGTATACTAATTCAAGTGGTTGATAAATAATGTTACTGTGATTTCTTAAATAACGAAAATGATATATTGTTCTTCTAAACAAGAATAACTGGGCCCTTAGTGTTTCGAATACTTTAAACTAATTACTGGGAAATTTCACGTTAATTTGTTCGCCCGCATATGTATTATAACAGGGTCATTCCTCATCTGAACGGCTTTAGGAAAAATTCTGTTCTAACCGTATATTTCTCATAACAGTGATAAACTAAGTGGTATCCACCCAAAAGAGGCCCAATATTATCATTAAAAGTACATAGGATTTCACAAAGGTTAGTATATACGTTTGTTACCTATTTGTGTAGTTTTATCAAACATTGAAATATAATTATTTTTCGCTCTAATGGAAGTTTTAAAAAAAAGTTTTACTTAACCCTTTTGGCGCCTAATAATTCGTGAATCTTTTACCCCTTTACTACTATATTGTCGTCTGCTTTAATATTGTTGTCTTAAAGATTATTTCAAGGTTAGCTTTAAGGTAGTATGACTTAAGAAATATTAATATGAGTGTCAAACAGTTTGGATCCTGATCAGACGCCGCTTTACGCTGCATAATGCTGCGTCTAATTAGAGTCTACACTGATTGACTATGTCCCATATATGGGATCCTGGGCACACATGGGTTTTAAACGAAACTTAACGCACATTGAATTAATTAAATGTAGAAATGACAACTTTAGGAACGTTTTGAATCACATGCAAGTTACATCAGAGAAAGGGCGTCAGAGAGTTGCAAAGTTAAAATCCAAACCACACATCCATCCAATATGTGGTCTCTTTTCGAGTTACTTTAGATGGTGTTTTTCTGAAGCACTAACATCTGCGAATTTTGCGATAACGTTTTGAAACAGCAAGACTGCAACTGAATCGATTGTCTAATGTTCCGATACTGTGCGAAAAGGTGTAAGGCTATTTTACAGTCAATATTGTTTGCTGCTTAAAAAGTGCATCTTATCTCAATTAAATTATTTTGGGTCTTAGACCGCAGACATATTTGTATGAGCATAGTGCAAATGGTGTATCTCTGTGTCCATTTTGTTTTTTATTCATGTTAACAATAAATGTATCTCTTTCGCGAAAATGAGAAACACATCCAAATGTGTATGTTATTAGAACCGTATTAAACAAATAGTTTTTCTTGTAAATAAAGCACTTACTAATTTGAAAACAGTTACAGTGGAGAATCTGTTATTCTTTCCCAATAAACGCGTTTACGCTAAAACTATTATTTGCAGTGCAACAGTTTGGAGCCAGATCAGACGCCGGGTAACCCGGCGTCTGATCAGGCTCCAAACTGTTTGCCACAAGATAAACAAGCATTATCAGAATTGTCCAAAAGTTGTTCTTTTCTACGTTTTAGTGCTTTGCGTTTGCGTACGTTTGCGTTTAAACTGGAAAGAATAACAGATTCTCCACTGTACGATCATCGAATGAGATGAAATAACGTCTTCAATAGCTTTGAGGATGTCCATAGTGATTGACGAAACTACGGAATCCTGTTCCGACTTTCGACTTTTTTCAACAGTAAAAAAGGCACGAAAATGCAAATTCAATTGTCGCATTCCTTTCACAGTCCTGGTGCCCGTTTCATAAAAATCTTACGACAAAACGATCGTAAGTCTAATATTACCAATACATTTAATTTCTGCTTTCTCTTTCCAATCCTGTCTTGTGACACCTCTTTGGAATCGTCTTTTCAAGACGATTACAAAGAGGTGTCACAAGACAGGATTAGATAGAGAAATAAGTAATAATTGAGAATTTTATAGTCCGACGTACGACAACATTTGTCGTAAGAAGTTTTATGAAACGGGCCTCTGAACTCTCCAGACACAATCGCAGTTCTATATGAATTCCAGCAGTAGCCCCCAGCATTGATTGCGTAAATCGACTTTGCATTTGCGAACGTTTGAGATTGGACGGGTAGTCAGTGTGAAAAAAGAGCCAACGCGCAAGATCGATTCTCGCGATTTGTTTCTCTGGGCGACTATTGACAAATAACAGCGGTTGAAAAGGGCGAAAGACCATTCAGTGCAAATTATAGTTTTTCAATTTCTTTTAAAACATGTGCTAAGAGGGACATTGAAAAAAGTACTATAATACAATGTTTGATTTTCGTATGCTAATTTTGGGTTCTGCTGTGGGAATTTAGGGTCCGGACTGAGAACTTTTTCGTACATTGTTTAACTGTTAAAAACGTCGCAGGTCAAAGTTGATACATGCACTAACAGGATTAAATATGAAACAGTTAGCATAAACAATAGTAAGTGCTGTGTGTAGAAGAAAAAACTATTCTTCAAACATTTCTACTCGCATTAGATAACTCTTTTATGAATATGTATAAAATGAAACATTGGTCCTAACATAACTAACACTAGAATGCCGAAATGTAATAAATTCTGAAATTTCACATCTCTCGATAAATTGACATGAAAAAAGTGAATAAAAAGGTAAACTAGGTATACAGTGCTCCCTCCCTACAACGTCCCTCCGAACAACGAATTCCTCCTTTCAACGACCTTTCCGCTTCCCCACAAACAAGACATTTATAACGGCCGATTCACTGCTGAATTATCGTCTGTTTAAACTTGTTGTCTGCTCTTTATCTCAAAGTTCCGTATTGGAGATTTTGATAGAAACAACATAAAGACGAGTGACAAACAGTTTGGATCCAGGCCGGACGTTAGATCTGGGTTCAAACTGTTTGCAAAATGTACCCTTAGGGTATTATTTTTCCATCCCCATAACGACATCCTCCGAACAACACACACAATATTTTTCTCCTATTGATACAGTGGAGAAAACGTTATTCTTTCCCAATAAACGCGTTTACGCTAAAACTATTATTTGCAGTGCAAACAGTTTGGAGCCAGATCAGACGCCTGGGTAACCCGGCGTCTGATCAGGCTCCAAACTGTTTGCCACCAATTGTCCAAAAGTTGTACTTTTCTACGTTTTAGTGCTTTGCGTTTGCGTACGTTTGCGTTTAAACGGGAAAGAATAACAGATTCTCCACTGTAGTCGTTGTAGAGAGGAGAGAGGAGCACTGTATTGAGTTGAATTTCGTTGAGAATATCAACATGATTATTTAAGAGTGCTCTAATATAGTAACATTAAAACGAATGAAAGGAGGGAATAGAAATAGAAATTTGCTGAACAATAGGTCAACCACTACTCTATTCAAAACAAAAAAGGACATATAAAAGGTTTGCTACATTTTCTAAACGACTTTGTGGTTACAAAAGTGGTACGTTTAACTGTCCTTCTTTAGAATGATTTCATCGCACTAAATTAGCCCTGAAAGATAATCCAATACACAGGAGACACACTTTCCGTAATTGTATCAAGTATTGGATCGATGGAGTTCTTACGGCCAACACTGTCAGGTCAGACCTATTAAGCATTATATCATCATCATCGTGTAAATTGTTTAGTAAATAGGCATTGACAAGAAATGGAACAATTAATTGAAATCCGAAGAGATGAGGATGTGTGGTTTGATACAGTCAACCGTATGTTTAGCAACAACTGCCAATATCTATAAAAGAGGCAGTCTTTAATACAGTTGACAGCTTAATATTAGCATAGAACACAAAGTCCCGACTCTGTCATGAAATATCCGGAAATCACCATTCTTTTACAAAGTACCGGTAATTGCAATTAATAACGATCAGGTAAAACACATTTTAATGATTACATCCCGTAATTGACACAAAGCTTCTTTCATTGTCACATTTTCGTCTGCACAAACTTTGTTTCAAACTAAGTCCCTTTGGATTTTTGCCTAAATAAAAATTGACATGATTGACAAACAGTTTAGATTTTGATCCGCCCATCTGAAATACATAACATTATAATTTAATATTTTGCATTCTTCTTTCTAGCAGACGATTACAGTGGGGAATCTGTTATTCTTTCCCAATAAACGCGTTTACGCTAAAACTATTATTTGCAGTGCAAACAGTGTGGAGCCAGATCAGACGCCGGGTTACCCGGCGTCTGATCAGGCTCCAAACCGTTTGCCACCAAGATAAACAAGAATTATCAGAATTGTCCAAAAGTTGTTCTTTTCTACGTTTTAGTGCTTTGCGTTTGCGTACGTTTGCGTTTAAACGGGAAAGAATAACAGATTCTCCACTGTATTTCCTACTAGAACAAATAGTAAAGATATATTCTCACTGAAAAAAATCGCAGAGAAAGATTGGTGCATTCACTTGCTACCTGCTTTAAAATAGCTTCATTATCCATTAATAGTTTGTCGCATTCTGCTTTACTATGAGTCTATTTTAACCCTTTTACTCTCAATTACGCTTTAAAGCGCGTTTGCAAACAGTTTGGATCATGGTCAGACGCCGCGTAACAATCGATACAATATCGAGACAATTACAGACAAATGACTCCTTAATGTAAAAAAATAAGAATCAAATCAATGCAGAACGTACCAAAGGGAGACGTCATCATTACTTTGTCACACATTTAACAACCACATAATAAATTGTATGTTTTTGTTTCACCGCTTTATACAATTTCAATCGCGCACCTCACTTACCGAACTTTGACATTTTGAACTTTTATTACAGCTTGGTAATTGATTTATGTCGCAAAACGTCCATGTTAACTTTGGGGAATCCCGAAAATGACACGTACGTTCGTACACCAATGGTTAATCTTGGCCTTATGCGAAATGATTAATGTCCGAAAGGTTGCAAATACTGTAACGGCTTTACTAATTGAAATGAATATTGCTTAACAAACATCTTAAACACTGACCTTTGAAATTTTCCAGTAAACAATACCAATAAGTACATAATTGTCGCAGTTTTTCGTAGCAGTAAATTGAATTTGAAATACATGTACTAGTTGCACTTTTTCGATGCGAATGTATGAACGGTTTTAAACAGTTTATTATCAAACATCCTGTTTTACATGTTTAACTAGTCCAGAAACAAATCTCAAAGCAATATGGTTTTAAAACATTTGCTGCTGCTTATCCAACATTTTCAAACAGACGATAATTCAGCATGATAAAGGTATAAGTAGATATGCAATATTCGACACACGACAATCGACAAGAGAATATAAATTACAATTTATTAATTATGATTAACAATTTTCATAAGATGAAATGTAATTCAATGTGAATTGTAAAACAGGCCTTTCATATTATTTTACATGTAATCGAACTTTATATAAAATCGTATTATGTTACCCCACAAATAAACACAAATAACCCATGTGATTTACGACTGGTTTCCATTAAATATATAAATCAATATATAAATCCATTTTAACAAAGTACATACATGTAACTTAGGCTATTGATAAATTTTGATTTACACACGCTTCCCAAGCCACTGTGTTACAATCTGCTAGGCTATAGAAACTATATTTATTGAGGAATGATTGTAAAAATGGCAGTCTTTTCTATTGTGGAGAAATAAATGATGAAGAAATAGGTTAAATTTACTATCAAAATACAAAATCGATTTTTATAATCAATTGCGTTGGTTTTTTACCAGACCAATTAACTTTAAATCGATGCCAACATTGGAGAAACGTAAATATTATGATTAACTGCAACGCAGTTTTCAAACTTAATTAAAAGTGCATCAATCAACGTCTCTTTGAGAACAAAAGTGTATTTTTGTCTGCAACATTCAGTATCTTGTAAAGTTATCACTAACATGATTGAATACGAAACATAGATTCCCCGGGCGTTATGACCAAAGGCTGTTTATCGAAACATGAAATCAAACAAACAGCAAATATTTCCCGGAGGCATATTAACACTTTCACTTTCAATGTCGTCATGAAGCGCATTTGTAAACAGTTTTGATTATCATCAGACGCCGCGTAACGCCTTAAATCTAATTTGGAAGCGATATTGCAGACAACAATATTGAAACAGATGACAATATGGCGGTGAAGGGGTAAACATCACGATAAATTTGATCATGAAAGGGTTAAAACCAATTCCGGATTATTAGGTGTAGCCTTTTTTCGGTGAAACTAATATTTAACTAAGCATTTTGCTCATTTCCTAAATGAATGCCTTTGTTGTGCTTAATGCTTATGAATCCCCCATAGATTCGCCTTTTAGCGCTTTCAATTTATTCCTCCACTGAATATCTTTGTTCCAATCGTCGGCCTCCGTCCGTCTACGAAGACGATGGGTTGGGCCAGGAGGAACTTGCTGTACTTGTGCTGGAGCAGCTTCTACGGTGACTGAAAAGGCCTATCCTAGAACTGCAGTTCCTACTACAGCCATCGCAGATGTAGTCCGAACTACTCGCTGTATTTGGTGAACTTGATGTTTTCTTTCTTAGCCTCTTCTGTGTCTGTTCTACAATCCTCTCATCCTCTGCCCTCCTTATACCAGACCTAACAGTATGCCTCCAGGCCGTACGATTCTGTGCTATATCTTCCCAGTGATCGACATTGATCAATAAATTTGTTCCAATTAATACAGTCATAAACATGTAAATGAGAGAAAAAATATTAAATCCTAGCAAATGGTAGCTGAGAGCAAGTTGAAAGTAAGGCAGAAAGCGCGTTTAGACGCAAATTGATTTACGTTCAACCTGCTTTAACTGCTCACATGTCTTCAAAACTAATATAAGTCTACAGGTATGTGGTAAGGAGGCACGCAACGGTTTCATAGGGAAATGTTCGAATGGCCTCAAATTTCTTAATATAAGGCTATTGGTAAGTTTTAAAGTATTTTTGGAGATGAAAAAAAATATTTTAGGGGAGAATGCATTAATATTATCACTTTGTGGCATGATTTAAATAAAATGCGCACTAAGATGATGACTTTTTGTAGTCGGATGGGTATAAGATCGGGGCAGTCTGGAAATCAGTGGTTCGGGCTAAATAAACTGGGAATCAGCATCATTTTCCTGGTGGGTGCAGACACATGAAAATTGTGCGAAATCGACCTGGAATCGCTATTGTTTGTGCCAAAGATCCTAAAAGCAACAGGTTCAGTGAGTCTGAAAACACTTTTCACTAAGTGCCAACACTAGGCGAACACTTTCGAATTTTTCGGAGAATATGTGGGTTTTGAGGCTTTTTGTCATGGGTTTTCGCGACCATAACAAACTTTAAATTTGGCCACAGAGGAATCTGAACGTGTGCTTATGTGGATGGTTTATGCTGTTTTGTTATGCCTAGAGATGTATTTACTGATATAGGACTGAGTTTTAATTCTGGTTTGTTCGTGAAAGTCAGGAGGAGATAAATATAGATGTCAAGGAGACCACCGGTGCCGAGATTTCAGAAAAAAACGTTGTGTGCCTTCTAAAGGTTTATAGTTAGCTAAGTCAAATAAACACTTTATAATTATCTAAAATATGCATGTAGATCTACATGGTACATTTAACATATTCAGAGAAATTGAATTGTGTCTCTCTCTTTGATCTTGTGCTAAAACAAATTTAACTATTCTCTTGTGTCGTATATCGTCGACAGCGTCTTCTATGATCAGATGAGTGCTGTCGTTTAATTTACTTAGCTCCTCGTCCCTAAGATACAGTGGAGAATGTGTTATTCTTTCCCGTTTAAACGCAAACGTACGCAAACGCAAATCACTAAAACGTAGAAAAGAACAACTTTTGGACAATTGTGATCATTCTTGTTTATCTTGGTGGCAAACAGTTTGGAGCCTGGTCAGACGCCGGGTAACCCGGCGTCTGATCTGGCTCCAACATGTTTGCACTGCAAATAATAGTTTTAGTGTAAACGCGTTTATTGGGAAAGAATAACAGATTCTCCACTGTAGCTAAGACATAATTATACATATGAGCTGTGCCATGAGAATAACAACTTTATTGCATTGCAACAATGCACCGACCAAGCACCGTTGTCATCCAATGCTCTGTATCTGATTTTGGTCAACACTGCCAAATATAGTATACTATAATAATACAGCTACATAAACTGCTTTATATGCATGTGAGTGTTCAAGTGTACAGATCAAGACCAGCCGTCGCACAATATGACAGATCTCCGTGTGACAAGGCTCATATACAGTGGAGAATCTGTTATTCTTTCCCGTTTAAACGCAAACGTACGCAAACGCAAAACACTAAAACGTAGAGAAGTACACCTTTTGGACAATTCTGATAATTCTTGTTTATCTTGGTGGCAAACAGTTTGGAGCCTGATCAGACGCCGGGTTATCCGGTGTCTGATCTGACTCCAAACTGTTTGCACTGCAAAAAATAGTTTTAGCGTAAACGCGTTTATTGGGAAAGAATAACAGAGTCTCCACTGTAGGACTGTTATTTCAGATTTAAAACCAACGATCTATGATATTGTAATCATGTATCTCTATTTAATTCTCTCAGATAGTCAACCGGCTAGTTTATCCCATATTTGCCTCACAATGTGTATCGTACGATACACTACTTATGTATATTTCCGTTTAAATCCGTATTACGAGGGCGTTCATTTAATTATGTCACTGGGGTCGTTATAGACGCAATATGAGATCCATGCATAATTCGTTCTATCCAACCTTTAGATACATTCCTGTTTAATAGAAATATATCGTTTTTGTATTTAAATGTGAATTTAAAATACAGAAAAAGAACCTTTTTAGGTACACCCTACAGACACTGTAAATCGGCACGGACCGGCTTACATTAAGAGATGATTCATCATAAAAAGTTGTCTCTCTTCGATAAAAGGAACGAAAAGAAATCACAAAATCTATACTGCGGTGAATAAAACAGGCGGGGCAGCTTGATTATCGTTTTATTTTCCAGGAAATCATTTACCATTAAACACAAGGGGGAATCTACATTTCTATTTATAAGGCATATCTTTAAATTCGCATTGAAGGTTTATGGTTTACATGATAATTAGTCTTTTTTCAGTATAAATGCTTTATAAACTCACTTCATAATTGTTCGATTGATTGATTTTTAAATTTAAGTAATGCGTGATCGGATTTTGAACGTAATTGCATTTAAAACTTTTTCCCGCACACTTTAGTATTTCGCAATAACCCATCTAAATTTGTCTTTACACATCATTTAGCGATACAATTATTAGTATTTGTTGCTTATGATTATGAAACACTTTACGACAGCTCAGAAAATGTGTAATTTGTATATATTTCTGCTTTTGGACAATGATTTTACAACGTTTTTCATGAATATGTATTATTTTTCTCAATGAAAAGATGAGGGGTCCCCAAAACAAAACACAATATAAATTTACACCCTGGTATCAAATGGTTATGATCTGAACCCGATATTTTACCAACACCATCAGTAATATATTTAAATGCATATCTTGCGTGCTGTTTCAGTAGATCACCAACGGCAGCAGCTTTAACTTGGCCATCCGCCAAATTGAATAGTGGTTGGCTTCATGTAAAATTAGTA
The DNA here is from genome assembly GCA_922989275.2 of Gari tellinella. Classification (NCBI taxonomy): domain Eukaryota; kingdom Metazoa; phylum Mollusca; class Bivalvia; order Cardiida; family Psammobiidae; genus Gari; species Gari tellinella. Next base: position 110,662,494 of record OV277856.1, on the reverse strand, counting down.
ATCTTTAAATTGTTTGTTTTGATCGGAAAATATTATATTTATCAAATAAAGTTAAAAGTTTATCTATGAAATCGATATCTTCAAAATTATTCAACCTTTACTGTAAGCCGGTTATCACCGTACGTCCATTACATACACTACAATAGCCAGTATCTATAAATGTACGGACTTAAATATTCAATAATTTCTAAATTGCTTGATGGATTCAAACGAAATTTTCAGTGAATATGTACAATAATTTAATTGTGTAGCAGACAAAGTTTCAACACACTCGTGTTAGTAGTAGAAAAGAAAAACGCAAGAGTGACACAATTAATTGAACGTCCCTCGTATGCTTACTTGTCGTCTACTCTAAATATAGTGTTAGGAATTCATAATAAGCTTTAATCAAGGTGGTTAGTTCTTAAAAAAAAGAATTATGAGTATACAAAGGTTTGATTCCAGACCATGCGTCTGATTTGTATCCAAACTGTTCGCGACTGTTAGCAAAGTCGTATTCAGAATGATAAGTGTTACTTGAAGTTTATATAAGATAACCAAATATAAACGTTAAAAAACGTTAAAGGGAAGTGTCGAGAATTATATGAGAGTAACCAATGACAATCATGACACATTTTGTCTCAACGCAATAATATTATGAAAACATGTTTGTTTATATATATACTAATTTGAATTATTAAGGAAAAACGAATAACCAGGAATCAAGAACCAAACGGATATGCGGATAAAACAAAAATGTATATACACTTAAAAAAAACACTTAAATAAGACTTAGGGTAGTTTTAGAAAATATTTTCTAAAAAATGGCTGTATCATAGGATGTGTATTTCTTGATAAAAGAACTCCGTTCATACCTTCAGGTCAGATTCTACAACATAGCATCTGCTTGCAACATTTACATATGAGCCGTATCATGAGAAAACATGACTTATTGCATTGCAAACAGTGTATATCAAGGCCAGCCACCGCGTCAAAGACACTGTTTGAAACACACATGCATCTGAAGTATTTTATGCAGCTGCATTATATACGGTTTTGGCAGTGTAGACCAAACTCAGATACAGAGCCTAGGATGACGACAGTGTTAGATCTGTAAAATGTTAAGCATAAGGCTGTTTTTGTCATGGCACGACTCATATGCTGATTCTCAGCATACACAGTTGTTAATCTACTCAATAATATGCAATTGCATAGCCAAAAAGTGTTGATTGACGTTCTTCCTTGATTTAACTCTTTCCTCCCTGAAACTTTAAATGGACAATTCCAGTTTCCATTTTAGTCTAGTCCATTTCTGACTTTTAAGGGTTGTTTTTGTCCATGTTTGGCATTGTGACAAACAGTGAAGACCCTGATCAGAGGGCTCCTTTCGGAGCCCTCTGATCTGGGTCTTCACTGTTTGCATATGACATGTGTACTATTCACACGTACATTGTTTGAAAAGCACGCCTATATGCGGGACTAGGGTTCAAAGAGTTAATAAGATTATTGTCATGAGATTTCGAAACGCCCGTGCTATTTTATAATTTAACGACGAATTGTCTAGACACAAAGAATGCAATTACAATATCATCGCACAATATTCATATAATTAACAGCTAATCCGTTTTGATGTGCATCCTGTTTGCACTAAGTTATGATTTGAGTACCAAGTATTGCAGGTAAATGCCCGGAGATACCAGATAAAGCTATTTATCAGCAATGTTGGCGAAATTTATTAACGCCACGGGATAGGTCGTAAAGCATGCTGTAACAAGTTAAGTCGATTACCTGTAAATTCTCTTCAATCATTTAACCCATAGACAAACATTCCATAATATCGTTACTTAACCTTCTCTGTATAGTCAAAGTGTTCCCACAGTAGCTTGCTCGCACTTATTTCGTACAACAAACAAACCGAAATAATAAAGCTTAATTTTTTTATGTAAAAATGTATAATAAAATATTTTATATGTTATTTTTTTATGTAAAAATGTATAATAAAATATTTTATATCTTATTGTAGTTATTTGTCTTTTCCTGGCGGCCTGCATTTGGGCGCTCTAGTATTGTTTCTATCGGTCGACAATCAGAAGCCGGTTGCTTCATTGCTGATTGATGGGAGTAATGTGATCGCCATTTTGGGGGCTGTCTTTTATATGTTTATTCATGTTTATTTTAGATCATATTGTAGTTATTTTGTCTTTTCTTGTTTGTAGGTACATTTGTGCAACTTCATGTGAAGCGCTTTTGAACGCACTACCCCTGTGTGAAAAGAGCGCTATATAAATCTGGTATAATAAAATAAAATAATAATAAATAAAATAAAATGAAGCATTAGAAGATAAATGTTCGTATTATAGAAGTAAGATTGAATGGCCAATTTTGGAAAAGCTTGTCTCGTGATTCTTGCGTAGCTAGACTGAACAATTTGAGAAAAGGTTGTTCTAAGTTTAAATAATTATAGTCGGTGAACAATCGTGTTTAAAGCTCTCTGATGTAAGCATACAGCTACAGTGGAGAAAACGTTATTCTTTCCCAATAAACGCGTTTACGCTAAAACTATAATTTGCAGTGCAAACAGTTTGGAGCCAGATCAGACGCCGGGTAACCCGGCGTCTGATCAGGCTCCAAACGGTTTGCCACCAAGATAAACATGAATTATCAGAATTGTCCAAAAGTTGTCATTTTCTACGTTTTAGTGTTTTGCGTTTGCGTACGTTTGCGTTTAAACGGGAAAGAATAACAGATTCTCCACTGTATATGTAGAAACTGTTAATGTAATTATTGTATAAATGGATAATAAAACCGTTTCCCTTTAAGGGTAAATATTATTTAGAGTGTACCTGAAAGCCATCTAACCATGATTATAAATAATGCAATGAATGTCTTATTAGTTTTAAATTAGTATCTCTCCATGTTTTGTTTTGCGTTTGTCTAGCCATTAGAACTGGATGAAGAGAATGTCTCCATAGATCGCTATAACTAGATATTTTCGGGAGAATGCATATACATGTACGTGGATTATCAGCTGGTAGTATTATATACAGTGAAGAATCTGTTATTCTTTCCCAATAAACGCGTTTACACTAAAACTAGTATTTCCATTGCAAACAATTTGGAGCCAGATCAGACGCCGGGTTACCCGGCGTCTGATAAGGCTCCTAACTGTTTGCCACGCAGATCAACAAGCATTATCAGAATGGTCCAAAAGTAACACTTTTCTATGTTTTAATGTTTTAGTTATTTGCATTTGCGTTTTGTTTGCGTTTAAACGGGAAGGATTAACGGATTCTCCACTGTACCACACTCCCATTTCTGTGACGTAGTGAAACAAGGAGCTTCATGAGCGACTTTTTTAACCTCGGACGCTAAAAGAAAAGCCAATTCCTTCGTAAGTTATGCAGAACACACACTGACTTTGCAAAGTGTATTTAACTTTCACTGACATGGCCGTAACCCGGGGTCTGATTAGGATAAAAAACTGTTTGACACTCATACCAATGTTTCTTAAGATAAAACCGCTTCAATTTCCAAATTTTATAAATAAAAACAGACGACAAATTTAAGCAGATGATATTGCAAAAGACAGTGTTAGATAGGTTTTTAGGTCAAAATGGCAGCGAAAATGTTAACAAATTCCAGAAGTATGCTATGTGCTAAACCCAATCACTCTCAATGGCGCCTTAAAGGGTGTTTACAAACAGTTTGGGTCCTGATCAGACGCCGCGTAACGCGGCGTCCGATCAGGACACAAAGTGTTTGACACTCTATTTATTAAATCATACAGCCTTAAATTTATTTATTTATTATTATATCGGATTTATATAGCGCTCTTTTCACACAGAGGTTGTGCGTTCAAAAGCGCTTCACATGAAATTACACAAATGTACCTACAAAGCGAGAAAAGACATATAACTACATTTAGATCTTAAAATAAACATGATACCTTATGGATTTACATGGAAACAAATTCCGAACAAGGGAAATTCTTTCAATGTAATTACCAAGATTATTTAAAATAATTTATCAATAGATTGTAAAATCAATTTTAAAATGACTCAAATATTTAAAAGATCAATGGCATGATTAAAAATGGTGAAAGCTGTCCAAGAATTATACCACGGAATCTAACTTTGAAACGTTTCTTACAGACAACAATACTGACGCAAACGACAATAAAGCGGTGAAGGGGTAAAAAACTCCCGAATAATTTGATCATGAAAGGGTTAACATAAGTAAAACCTTTTACATGAGTAGTTATTTTTTAAATCAAGACTGGTGATATAAAAAAAAATTATGTTTAGTAAATTTATCTGAAAACAAATCTCGAGACAGAGTGAACTAAACTGAAACCTACTTTAGAGGTTCAGCTCGAGTTTTTCTATTCACACTGTCTCTTTATACAGTGGAGAAAACGTTATTCTTTCCCGTTTAAACGCAAACGTACGCAAACGCAAAACACTAAAACTTAGAAAAGTGCAACTTTTGGAAAATTCTGATATTTCATGTTTATCTTGGTGGCAAACAGTTTGGAGCCTAATCAGACGCCGGGTTACCCGGCGTCTGATCTGGCTCCAAACGGTTTGTATTGGATATAATAGTATTAGCGTAAACGCGTTTATTGGGAAAGAATAACACATTCTCCACTGTAGCACACTATCATCATTTAATACATTTGAATTTAAACCTACAACGTTATGTTTTGTTCTGAATCTGCTGCTACAATCTAATTTGCTCGCCCGTATTCTTACTAAATGTTCCTAATCTCGTTAGTTTCCTAAACATTTAATTTGCAGTTATCTTAGAAAGCAATAAGAGATAATATTCTAGAGTTAGAATTCACAGAACTATCAGCCGGATATATACACACATATATAAGAGACCTATACAGAGAAAGATGGAGATATAGATAGATAGAGAGAGAGAAAGAGAGGAGAGATAGAAATATATAGAGAGGTAGATAGAGAGAGAAGCCGGATAGTGCCACTTTTACAATTTTTTATTTTTTTTTTATCTTGAAAATTCAAGTTATTATCTTGAAAATTCAAGATACTATTTTGAAAATTCGAGATAGTATCTTGAATTTTCAACATACTATCTTGAATATTCAAGATAATAACTTGAACATTCAAGTGGTATCTTGAATTTTCAACATACTAACTTGAAAATTCAAGATATTATCTTGAAAATTCAAGATAGTATCTTGAATTTTCAACATACTATCTTGAATATTCAAGATACTATCATGAAAATTCAAGATTTTATCTTGAATTTTCAACATACTAACTTGAAAATTCAAGATACAAATGTAGTATCTTGAATATTCAAAATAATATCTTGAATTTTCAAGATAATAACTTGAATTTTCAAGATACGATCTTGAAAATTCAACATACTATCTTGAATTTTCAAGATAGTATGTTGAATTTTCAAGATAGTATCTTGAATATTCAAGATAATATCTTGAATTTTCAAGATAATAACTTGTATTTTCAAGATACCTATCTTGAAAATTCAACATATACTATCTTGAAAATTCAAGATAGTAACTTGAATTTTCAACATAATAGAGATGGGATAAATATGTTGTATGGAAGGTGGATAGTGTCACTTTAAGAATTCATAGAAGACTGAGTCTCGTAAAAAAATATACAAAGAGGAAATTATTAAAGGCGTTTATATAAGGTCAAAGGGTTAAAATACAGATTAAAGAGAAAAAGTTTAATTTATTTCTAACTAAGCTAATTACAGCTCAGGTTGAAGTTTTGTGATCCCTGGAATGTCCTTTGTGCATCGTGCATCTTTCGTCAATATGCTTAGCTCACCTGAGCTTATATTCCGTGTGAGTTATTGTGATCGCATTTCGTCCGACGTCCGTCTGTCTGTCCGTCCATCAACCACTTTCTGTAAACGAATTCTTAGCTGAAAACCAGTTGACCAGCTCAAAACTGTGGTTGACATGGCAATTTTTTAAAATGTTCTTCTCTATAACCACAAGGCCTAGGGCATTGATAATTGGTAACTGGTATGTAGCATTACGGTATGTAGTTGTCCTCTACCAAGTTTGTTCAAATTATACACCTGGGTCAAAATTAGCCCTGCCCTAGGGTTCACTTGTTTTCTCTGAAGCTAGTAGAATTTCTTAGCCTAAAGGTGGGCGATTTAAGGTCCAACATGGCCCTCTTGTTTTAGCAGTCTTCTCTGTGAAACCCCTGGATAGATTTTCACCAAAATTTACCTGAATGATACTTAAATATTAGTCTTTTGCAAATTCCTAAATGTTTATGGTATTACATGAAGAATCGTGGTTGTCATGGCAACCAACCACTTAAAACTTTGAAGAATCTTTGAAAACCTTTCCAGAAATTACTGAGCTAATTTCTACCATATCTCCCAGTTTAGTGATGCTTTTAAGCTCACCTTCACGAAGTGAGGGGGCTTATATGCTATACCCCGGCGTCAGCGTCCGGACTGGATATCTTAAACTATCATAAACTGTAAGGGCTAGGTCTATGAAACTTGAACCAACTTGAACCATAAATGCGCCGTAATCAGTACAGCATTGTAAAACGTAATTGAGTGACATTGACCTTTGACCTTGACCTCTGGGGTTAATGTTAAGGTTTTGCGTTAACTTAGAGTCTGTTCTGGCTGATTCGCCTGTATGAGTAGACCATGATGCACCGCAGTTTGGTGACCTTGACATTTGGCCTTTACCTCTAGGCTCAACGTTAAGGTTTTGCGTTAATGTCTGTTCTGTGCAGGATGTGAGCTTCGTAATATTTGATTAGAAAGACAGACGCTGGACAAAAGGTGATCATAAAAGCCCACCCGGAGCATAAACTCAGGTGAGCTAAACTGTTTACGAAAGATGCAAGATGCACAAAGCTGTGATCAGATGAGCTAGAAATAAATGCAACTATTTCTCTTTGATCTGGATTTTAACCCTTTGACCTTTAAAAATGCCTTTAATACTTTTCCCTTGAATATTTATTCGAGACTCAGCCTACTATGAATTCTTAAAGTGGCACTATCCACCTTCCGTACAACAGATTTATTCCAGCTCTATTATGTTGAAAATTCAAGTTACTATCTTGAATTTTCAAGATAGTATGTTGAATTTTCAAGATAAGTATCTTGAAAATTCAAGTTATTATCTTGAAAATTCAAGATATTATCTTGAATATTCAAGACACTATCTTGAAAATTCAACATACTATCTTGAAAATTCAGGATAATATCTTGAATTTTCAACATACTAACTTGAAAATTCAAGATATTATCTTGAATTTTCAAGATAGTATGTTGAATTTTCAAGATAGTATGTTGAATTTTCAAGTTAGTATGTTGAAAATTCAAGATACTATCCTGAATTTTCAAGTTATTATCTTGAATATTCAAGATAGTATGTTGAAAATTCAAGATACTATTTTAAATTGTAAAAGTGGCACTATACGGCTTCCGTACTCATACGATAACATCTCTGAAAACAGTTTTGATGATAACATTGAACCCTTTCATTCTCAATGACGTTAAAAGGGCGATTGCAATCATTTTGGGTCCTGATCAGACGCCGCGTAACGCGGCAAAATGTTTGACACTCGTTTTGAAATTTCGGCAGTCATATTGATTTGAGTCTAACTTTGATCAGACAGCAATACTGGAGCAGACGACAATTAAGCGGTAGAGGGGTAAAATTTTACCGAATAATTTGATCATGAAAGGATTATAGCCATGTAAAAATAATCATCTTGTGTCGGGTAGAAGAGTGTCATAGAAGGAAACAAGTTTGGATTTGCTCGAATCTTTCACTACTTTACCTTTGCCTATTAAAGAGGCTCGCAACCAGCTTAAGCATTAAAAATAGTTATTTGTAATCATATGTCAAACGCTTATATAAACGGGTAATAATTATTAAAGAAAATTCCAAAGACTCTAAACAAGCAAATATGTATAATGTTTAGGATAAGAAATTCTGTTTAAAAAATGCATTTCAAAAAAAAAAAATATATTATTGGGCTCTGGTGGGATTCGAACCTGGGACCCGACATGTGGGGGCAGGAAGCAAAATAAGACAATCACTTAGATTACTCAACCAGCCGGTCTATTTATATCTCTGGGATAGATTTAACGTTATTTACTGTGTAGCGATGGAAAGTACATAATTCTGTCCGACCCGTGATCAATTTCTGTTGCGTCTTTCGATGCTATAGAATAAATATAGGATACAGCGATGGAAATATCTAAAGAGTTAGGATTTGAAGACTTTTCTTGAGGGTGTTTTTAGACTGATAATATTTTTTTCTAATGCCAGATGCACGATTATGCTACACATTTGGTTTTATTTAAGTATTTCTTTTTGGTTGCTAATACACCATCTGGTTGCGAGTCGCTTTAACTTCACTGAGATCAGTCTCATCGGTCAATAATTATCAGTTGTTGTTTCCGTTTTTGACATCAAAGGTTAATTTATTTGCCGCGTATCAATTTCTCCAAGATGAAACACACCAGTCAATAAAGATCAATTGCCGTCTGTGTTTCTGACATCAAAGGCAAACTTTACTAGTGACACTTAAGTACTGATAAAAATACACCAATTAATTAGCATGTTTATTTAGGCCCACCAAAGACAACTTATGGTACATAATTGCAATTGCAAGTAATGAACGTATATTTTTAATGAAAACTATTATTAATTTGTTCAAGAGTCATATATCTTAAATTGTGGAAATCATAACAATTCAAGTAGTTCTATCAAGAACTAATATACAGAGGATCTTACATGAGTGCTCATTAGTTATGATTTTTAATATACGAGTTGACTAAAATAATATGACGCGAATCTTGGCGAGTAATGAGCACAAATGTGAGCTTCTATTTATCACATAACAATTTTAAACATCCAAAAGATCAATCGAAGCCGTAGTTTGTAGTCTTTCTGCTATAGAGATTTTCCGCCAAAACCTGACGTTGTCTACGGTAACGTAGTTGCAAATGATGTTATTTGGTGAATGTCAAAAAAAGATATCTCACTGTAATCGCTCTATTCAACTCCCAGACCACAAGTTATGTGATGAAAATATACATGCAATACCACTTGCGTGCCTATATCTACGGTAAATAAAAAGTGATATACCAAGTTAAAGTCTACTTTCAGTCCGAATGACCGCTCAGCCGACTGTACATATACTCCCCTGATCATCGAGCCATCTTGCCTATGAGCACTGCTAACATATGGCGCAGTCAAATGCAGCCGCAGTACCGACTCAGACCCTTCACAGGTACCCATTTTAACCCCTGGGTGGAGAGGAGCAATTCGCGGTACATGTCTTGCTCAAGAACATTCCTGTACATCATCGGGGATTCAGAAAATTCCCCTAGTCAGACCGCTGGTCCGGCGGGGGATCGAACTCACGACCCCTGGTACCGTAGTCCAAGGTGTTAACCATTGGGCCACTACCGCCGGTAGTACGGTGTCCAATGATATCTGGTAGTTGTGATATATTTGACCAACTGCCATTAACGCTTACTGAGATATTTATGACTGACTTTCTGATTTTTGTCATGCACGTTTAGTTTCGTCTTTTAAAAACACAAAAATAAACCATTCAGTGCCTTACCCAGAGTTCAATGATTATTTGCGCAACACTGTGTCTGATCAGGCTCCAAACTGTCTGACACTCATTTCAGTTATGCGTAAGTCAAAACTACCTAAATTTGAAATATAAGAATCAATTTTTAAGAAGGCGACAAGTGTTTATAGCGAATGATGTCATGGCAGTGAAGGGGCCAATCAGATTCCTAAGAAATGTTGTGCTTCGAATGCTTTTAAACAGTTGCAAATCTAGACTTTGGAAATTATGGTAGGGATACAATTTTGCCATTGGGACGGTTTGCAGATTTTAAATTGAGGTATTCCCTTGGAAGGTTACTCCTGTCCTAAAAATACCATTGGCATAAGGTCGTCAAAAATATGATGGAGAAAAATTATTTAGTGAGTACAATCTATGAAGATCTTGCGTAATAGCCTAGCCTCGTTATAATTATGGATAGAAGACTTTTTAATAGAGTGAGATGTCGAATGTTGTCTAACGCTATTACAAACGTTTGAAAATTCATTCCTGGCGAAAAGGGTATTCAAAAGTCATGTCATGAAATCGATTTTGTCAGAGTTGTAACCTGAGATAAGATTCGTCAAAACCAACTGATATATAGGCAGGAAGGTGTTAAAAGCAGCATGGGCGTTTAATAGAATACAACAAGTAACTCCTGCTTTAAACAGCCAGTGTCTTGACTACCCCGGTAATTAATAATAAGTGTTTACTTAATTTACCCCATAAAAAGTATATTTCTAGTTTTGAAGACATGTGGCAACTTAAAGCAGGTTGAAAGTAAAGCAGAATGCGCCATAAGGCGCATTCTGCTTTACTTTCAACCTGTTTTAAGCTACCACCTGCTAGAATAAAGAAATTATTTCTTTTGATACATATTCATGACTGTAAACATAAGAACTATTTTCTTCAGGGGAGGAATAAACTGAATGCATTAAAAGTGGCTTCCAAGGGGGAAAGGGTTATATACTGTTAAAGTTTAGAACATATTACTTGGGAAGAAAGTACTAACATGATTAAAGCTAGATTACAGGTTATTTGGACATCACAATTTGGCAATAAAGCAGTGAAACATATATCACTTAGTTTTATGTTTTTTATTAGTAGCACACGGCACAATTTGTCTGACAATCTCGATGAAATCCTGACTGACTGCAGCTGACACTTTTACGGCTGCTTCCTGTCGCAATATTGGTCTGCTACTGACAACTGACATGCAAGATGAAGTCTTTGAGTAAACCATAAAAAGCATAATTTGCAGCTTCAAACAAACCATTCTTAACTCCTGCAGGAACATTTCCTTTGACGAAAAGTGACGAATCAATCTCCCTGCTTTATTCCAAGTACAATAGTTATTTGCAAACAGTTTGGGTCTTGATCAGACGCCGCATCACGCAGAATCTGATCAAGGTCCAAAATGCTTGGCACTTATTTCTATATTTCTTAAGTCTTAATACTTAAACGTTTGATTTAAGAAACAAAAGGAAACAGCAATCGATTATAAATTGATGTCATCAATGTCAGTGAAGGGTTAATACCGTCTAATCTTGCTGTCTTGAAATCACTTAACATGTTTTTGTAAATCTGACCAATTTTCATAAATCAATACCTTTGGTGACTTGCCCTTATTCTGCTTTAATGTCGTCTGATTTAAATTGTTGTCTGCAAAATTTGTTAAATTTCGATCTATACATTTTAAAAGCAAAGAAACTTACATGAATGTAGAAACCTAAAGAGAGTGTCAAACAATTTGGATCCAGTTCAGACGCCGTGCAGTGCGGCGTCTGATTTGGATCCAAATTGTTTGCAAAAAAGTGTGAAATCGCGATCAGCAGGCAAAGGGTTAAAATATCGTACAAAATATGAACGGTATCTAGAAACTTTTTACAGACAAATCACTGAACATACAAAAATACATCAACATTTATCATGCTAAATTGTTGTCTGCTGAAAATATATCGTTTGTGAAAGGAATAATAACTATTTTTTATCATTTTGTAAACTAGATAAAGTATGAATATGCGGGACAAACTGCTTGGATCCAGATCAGACGCGATGTCTGATCTGGATCCAATCTGTTAGCAAATATTAGCCAAGTCGCGTCTAGCACGATAAGGGTTAAACTTAATAATATAATTGTCTAGTTGGCAAATATCCTCCTCCAAAAGTGTGGCAAGTCGTTTGGATGCCATGTTTGGTGTAGTCTAATTACAGTAATCTGGGTCAGAAAAAAGCATGATTAAGTTGTCTAGACGCTTAAATTTTTATAAGGAGCGGACAAAGGGAAGGAACTCATACCGAAAATGCTAAAATCTGATAAGGAGTTACTTGCCGGTATAGATTTTCTATGACATTCACATAGCGAAAAAAATATCACATAGTGACAGTATTTGTTTTGGATAGGAATAGATGTAAAAGACATGCAAAATGTTTCATTTTGGTATATTTGAAATTAACATTGTAACTCAAGTTGAGGTGTAATAAGTTGAAATGTCATACATAATGAGGCTTAGTCGTCACACATTTATGTCAAATAAGATAAGCGGTATGGGGCTTTAAAAGCTAAATAATGTTTTGATTGAATCAGAATTATTTATTCAACGACAAAGCAATGACTCTCCTTAAGAATACAGACCGTGAGTTGTAGAGCTTTAGTAATATTTTCAAATTATTTCTTTTTTTGTTGGATCCCGGATTCCATCTGTCTTTCAAGTGAGAATTTAAATCAAGCTCAAAGTTTGGTAAGACCTCGTTGTAAAAGGAACTTGATCCAAAAAGTACGCGTATAAACACATCTTGTATTGGTATTCGTTGTTTCAAATGTAAGATAATAGCAAATAACATATGTACTCCATCTTTTGTCTATCGATGGCAACTTTGAAAACACTTGGATTCCGATCGAGCACCTCGTCGTGTGGGTTCTTGTCTGAATTCTAAATTCTTAAAATTCGTTAATCTGTATTTGACGACCTACACAGACAGCATGTTTAAATCAGACATTTTTTCAACAGGAGCGTGAATGTTTCAACAGCTTTTTTAACCCTTTTACCCTCAATGACGCTTAGAAGCGCGTTTGCAAACAGTTTGGATCCTGATAAGACGCCACGTAAAGCGGCGTATGATCAGAATCCATACTGTTTGACACTCGTTTTGAAATTTTGTCAGTCATACTGCCTTATTTTTTTAACTTTGAAACGACATTGCAGACAACAAAATTGAAGCAGACGACAATGAAATGGCAAAGGGGTAAAAATCTCACGAAAACATTTGCAGTGCAAGGGTTAAAGAAAACAATGTTGCAAAACAAATAGTTATCGCTTGCAGGTGCCGATGTGCATGTGTTTCATTGCCCCATGTGCATTTACCTGATAATTCATCAAATATTATGACTGAAGTGCAGAAACAATATGTGAGGAGTTATAATCAAAAGCAGGGGTAATAAATGTCAAACCATGTTGTAATAAATCAATTGTAAACTGAAGACTCGTACTTAGCGATACAGTGGAACAAGCGTTATTCTTTCCCGTTTAAACGCAAACGCGATGCACGAAATGTAGAAAATAACAATTTTTTTAAATATATTGTGCATTATTTAAGTCTGACTGGCAAACATTTTAGAGCCTGATCAGACGCCGGGAAAGCCTTTCTCAACTTTACACATGAGTGGGCCTTTTGACAGAAGGAATATAATGACGAGTGACAAACAGCTTGAATATATATCTGGATTCAAGCATTTTGCAAATGTTAACCAATTCTTAATGTTCCCCACCCTATAACAACTCCCTCCGAACAGCATACACCAGTTTTGTCTTACATTGGGTCATATTGTAGAGAAGGAGCACTGAGCATACCTTTTCACGTGGATATGGCTGCACGCCCCTGTGTTTTGTCATGTAGAAAGTATCGAGAAATAACTATTCTACCCTTAAATAAAAGGAAAATTAGTTTATTTTTGCCAAAGGTTAGCTCCACCCTCCTAGGTGAAAAGAAACTGGCCTATAAGGCTGTGAAATCAACAGTTTCATCTGAAAACTAAAAACTAAAATATAACACTTTTTACTTTAAAATAACAGATGGGGTTTCAATAGCAATAGGAATGATTATAGATCAAATGCTGGAGAAACCAGCCGTTGTAGCGTTTTCTTTTGAACCTGTCATTTTCAATTAAAGTGGATACGCGCATGACAAATCTTTGAGCCGTTTCCCCAATTAAAGTCGAAAAACGATAACTTTAACTTGCCTTAGTCGACTTACCGAATTTTCACTTTTGTACCTTACAGTTCAAAAAGTTCTACGTAAGTGAACTCAAGTTATCAAACATATACTGAAAAAATACGAGAACATTGACTTAAGCTAGTCGAATTATCGAGCTTCGACTATATTGCTTCTTTTGATACAATAATTGCGGAATAGGAAACATTGTTTGCTTCAAACTTCCTTGGATATGTCGTTTCTTGGAACTGACAAAACGACATTAAAACTGTTCTTAAAGTTATAAATTATATTAATTTAAAAGAATAATCTGCCTGGAAGGAGAGTGGTGAACACTAGTAGGGCTTCTACGTCAATTGACATGTTCCTGTAGAGGTTGTGGGTATGGGAGTGGATCTCGAAGTTAAAGCCCGGACATAGTGGCTAAATTTGTTTCAGTCCTTTTCTAAAAAATCAAACCATTACTAAATCACTTAAAAAGTGATTTTTGCTGTGGCATCTGAAAGTTAAAATCTACTGTAGGTTATATGTAAGCTACATTTTTCTCACAATACTTTAAATATCTTCGGGTTATAACAACGGGTTAAAACTTCCGTAGCTTCTTCTTATTCTTCTTGGATAGCATCGCGGTCTTTGGCCAAGGTCTCCCATCCTTCTAACTTGATGTCGCCGGTTTTTAGGGAAGTCTTAGCGACGTCCTTGTTGCACGTCAGGGGTGCCTCGACTTTACGTGTGCCTATTGCAGGTTCTGAGAGGAACAACTGCTCTGGGATACGGTCATTACACATTCGCATCACATGGCCTGTCCATCTGAGCTGCGCTTTAATAAAGAGGGCTTCAATGCCAGTTAGATGTAACATATGAAAGAACACTTTACAACACATATGACGCCTGACAAACGGACTTAGAACATACTTGACGTCATACGGAATTCCGTCAAAATTTGGGAACCGATATAGTACAATGCTTACATGGTATTACAACGGCGAAAACTCACTGTTTTTAGTTATATGGAAAGAAGAATCTAGTACTCATTGTCTCTAAATCCTTTTAGGATCAAATTATTCGGGAGATGTTAACCACTTCACCGCTTTATTGTCGTTTGCTTCATTATATGTATCATTGCTGTCCGCAAGACACGTTTCAAAGTTAGATTTAAGGTTGTATGACTTAAAAATATCGATACGAGTGTCAAACAGTTTGGGTGCTGATCAGACGCATTGTTACGCGCTAGAAAGGGTTAGGGTCAACTGTTCCTAAACTCGCCAAGAAGTTATACAATGAAACTAAGCTCGCCAAAAGGCTTCCATCATAACATATTTAGCCTCGTTTAGGAACATTTGATCTGAAAAAACAACTTGCCACAGATCGTCTATATCTTGTTTCAAGTTGTTACACTATCTATAAAAGGTTCTAGTGGTCGTTATAGCAATACTGTATCTGAGTTAACTGTCACTGATAATATAAACAATATATTCCACACAGTGTATTTATAACACATTAGATGGGCATTTAAAAAGCCTGATATTTGAGTGATAACTTTACATAAATTGGTCTTATTTTATAACAATGTATATTTTCTGAAAGATACAGCTTTTCTCTAGTGAAACCATAACATCAAACCATTTTCGGAGAATTGAATATTCAGCTATTATGCCATTACACATGTTGGTATATTACCCGGAATGTCAACACAATGAGTCATATTAGCACTTTAAAGGGATAGTATTAATGTTAATATTTTCTATAATTTTAATCCGATTTATTTAGAATTTACACATAATCTTATAATATATACTTGTGTATCTGATGGTAAAAGAACATTATGGTTCCAGTAGTTGCCTAATGTTGTACATGGAATAAGTCGTGTCCCAAATACTCCTGAAAATAACCATTTTACCGGAAATAAGCTATTCACGGTGTTATTGCATTTTACTGCTTGGCATTTTACATGGGAATATTAAACATGAATCTATTTTGTACATTCATATGTTGTCATTATTCATACTTAGAATGAATTCTGAAATTATAATAATTTGAAAAGTACAGTAGGTTAGATGATATAACCACGTGACCAAATCACGTATATTTAAGATTTATGACGTCACATCCTCGAAACAGTATTTCGTAAAGCAAATAAGTATTCTACGAAAGCCGATTAGTGTCACATAAAAAAATACATGCATAATTATCTCGTAATTACGAGATAATTATCTCGTTATAACGAGATATTTTCTCGTTATAACGAGATATTTTCTCGTAATTACGAGATAATTATCTCGTTATTACGAGATATTTTCTCGTTATAACGAGATAATTATCTCGTTATTACGAGATAATTATCTCGTTATTACGATATCCTTTCTATATCATTTTAATGATGATTGTGATAATAAGCACACTATACGGGTGAAACTATATTGGTATATGAGTTTAATATCCGTCCATCCATCCGTCCGTCTGTCTGTCTGCGTGTCAGTATGTCCGTCCGTCAGTTACCTTCAGATAAATGTAGATTTGCAATGACTCTCCATTCAGCCAACGATAGTGTGCTCATACCCAGCATTGATGTGTTAAAGTGAAACATTGCAATCTTAGGGTAAAATAAACATATTTTGAACTTCACTATGTTTTGCAAACATCGCCAGCCCTATCTGTTTATTCCTTCACAAATCCTTTAATAAACGTGAACATCGCGACGATGGTCTATTCCGTTAAGATTCTCTTGGGCTAGTATCAATGCATTAATGCCGTGAAGCTAATACATTCATTAACGTTTGTGTAAAAGTTATATTCATGCATTGTGCACTTCAACATTTTGAGCCCTAAACACATGTAGAATCTATTTAAAGATTTTTAAATGATTTAGTTTTCGTACATTTTCACGTTGGTTTTGTCTCACTGTGTCTATACGTGCGTCCGTCTGTTTGTCAGTCTGTCAACCTGTCTGTATGTCCGTTACCTTTGGTCAAACCATTGGTCAAAATTTTGTTATGAATATATCTCCATTCCGTCAGTGATAGTATTAACGTGAGTTAACTGTCACTGATAATATAAACAATATATTCCACACAGTGTATTTATAACACATTAGATGGGCATTTAAAAAGCCTGATATTTGAGTGATAACTTTACATAAATTGGTCTTATTTTATAACAATGTATATTTTCTGAAAGATACAGCTTTTCTCTAGTGAAACCATAACATCAAACCATTTTCGGAGAATTGAATATTCAGCTATTATGCCATTACACATGTTTTTATATTACCCGGAATGTCAACACAATGAGTCATATTAGCACTTTAAAGGGATAGTATTAATGTTAATATTTTCTATAATTTTAATCCGATTTATTTAGAATTTACACATAATCTTATAATATATACTTGTGTATCTGATGGTAAAAGAACATTATGGTTCCAGTAGTTGCCTAATGTTGTACATGGAATAAGTCGTGTCCCAAATACTCCTGAAAATAACCATTTTACCGGAAATAAGCTATTCACGGTGTTATTGCATTTTACTGCTTGGCATTTTACATGGGAATATTAAACATGAATCTATTTTGTACATTCATATGTTGTCATTATTCATACTTAGAATGAATTCTGAAATTATAATAATTTGAAAAGTACAGTAGGTTAGATGATATAACCACGTGACCAAATCACGTATATTTAAGATTTATGACGTCACATCCTCGAAACAGTATTTCGTAAAGCAAATAAGTATTCTACGAAAGCCGATTAGTGTCACATAAAAAAATACATGCATAATTATCTCGTAATTACGAGATAATTATCTCGTTATTACGAGATATTTTCTCGTTATAACGAGATAATTATCTCGTTATTACGAGATAATTATCTCGTTATTACGATATCTTTTCTATATCATTTTAATGATGATTGTGATAATAAGCACACTATACGGGTGAAACTATATTGGTATATGAGTTTAATATCCGTCCATCCATCCGTCCGTCTGTCTGTCTGCGTGTCAGTATGTCCGTCCGTCAGTTACCTTCAGATAAATGTAGATTTGCAATGACTCTCCATTCAGCCAACGATAGTGTGCTCATACCCAGCATTGATGTGTTAAAGTGAAACATTGCAATCTTAGGGTAAAATAAACATATTTTGAACTTCACTATGTTTTGCAAACATCGCCAGCCCTATCTGTTTATTCCTTCACAAATCCTTTAATAAACGTGAACATCGCGACGATGGTCTGTTCCGTTAAGATTCTCTTGGGCTAGTATCAATGCATTAATGCCGTGAAGCTAATACATTCATTAACGTTTGTGTAAAAGTTATATTCATGCATTGTGCACTTCAACATTTTGAGCCCTAAACACATGTAGAATCTATTTAAAGATTTTTAAATGATTTAGTTTTCGTACATTTTCACGTATTTTGGAATTTCATACTTTTGCCAATTATTTATATGCAGTTGGTGAATGGGACCTACTTATTAGTTTTCATTTAATTTTTCTGTATCCGTCCATGTCGGTCAAATCGTTTGTTGTCGGTCAGTCAAATTTCAGTTCAGTAATACCCTGAATTGTTCTATTTACTTTATTATTATTCTACTGTTTTAACGCGTGGCAGGTTGTTTTATGCCGTCGTTCGTCCGTCTGTCCATATTTGTCCTGTTTTTAACTGAAACAAATACAGTTAAACTTCTCTTTTACGATCACCAAAACGAAGGATATTACGACCACCAAAACGAAAGCATTGCTCATACAAAATACTTTTTCTGCTTAAAGCAAGGTAAAAGGAAAACAGAAAGGTCCTAAGTGGCTTTCTGGTTTCCTTTCACTTTGCTTTAAACAGCCACTTGTCTTAAGCAATTAATAATTAATACAATTTAGTGGTCGTAATAAAGAGGTTCTACTGTATGTTCCAATCATTCTGAAATTTGGTATTGATCTACAATGGCGAAATATAAAATAGAAACGTATACATGTAATACATTATCGACAAGTCTATGTGGGTCTATCTCCCAAGTTTAGCTATGCTACATGTATACCTCCAGCGTAGTCGTTGATGTCGGTATCGTGGTGAACGGCGTAAACAATTTGAAGAAAATAACTTTAACTTTTATATCCCTTGGGTATTCCTTTCATGTTTGGTAAGTGTGTGTTTATGGACACTACATTTCCATGAACACAAAACAATGACCCCTGTGACATTGGCCTTGAACTTAGGGCCCGCATGATCATCGTAAAACGGAACATTATATATAAATACGTCGTGACATTTTCGTGCTCAAGTTTTAATTGCCCGCTTATTAGGACAGATGAAACCATAATTGTATAATAGTTTGACAGAATATTGCTTTTGTGATGATATGATGTATTCTTTTGAAACTTTGAAACTTTGAAACTTTATTGAAATATATCTGTATAAGGTCCACTACCGTGGACAGCATTAACATTTATACAAATAGAAAACATACATATCAATAGAGAGGTCATTAGTTGGGAATACGCAAATTCATTTGAATTTTTTTAATTTATAAGAAAGCCTAAATAAAAAGAATTTGTTATGAATAAACAGATGTTAACCAAAATGTGTGATGTGTGTTCCTAGGTAACTCGGCCTCTGATCATGGTCTATGCTGCCTCGAGTTCACTCTTTCAATTTGTATATTGATGTGTCATAATAATTATCAAGAAGTATCGAGGTTACGTGTACATGGAAGAAGAAAGCATACAGGTATTTATCAAACTTTACCAAATGGGATAAAGAAATAAATATATAAATACTTGGTTCATTTTTGCCAACAGTAATGCTGGGGTACCCATATGTTATGCTTCTCCAGCTAGACGAAATTTGGAGAAGACATACAGGTACAAACAGCAGTCTACTAGCTAAGAGTAGTATATATGCAATTTCTACAACGAAACAAATTTGGAGAGATATTAGATACGAGTATATATTCCGAACTTGAGGTGGCAGGTTTGTGCATATTATATAAGTAAAACAACCTTAATATTCTGCGAGTAAACATCAACATGTTAATACTATCACTGACGGAATGGAGATATATTCATAACAAAACTTTGACCAATGGTTTGACCAAAGGTAACGGACATACAGACAGGTTGACAGACTGACAAACAGACGGACGCACGTATAGACACAGTGAGACAAAACCAACGGCATTTCATGGTTTCACCAGTAGTATACAAATAACTATTATCAGGGAGACCTATTTATTATAAATATTTGACCTATAGTGTGACCAAAGGTAACGGCCGGTCTAACAGACAGATTGACAGACTGACAAACAGACGTGTAGACACATTGAGGCAACCAACGGCCCTCGTAAGTATACTTATAACCATAATATTCGTCAAAACAACTTCAAAAATATCTCGTAATAACGAGACAATTATCTCGTAATAAAGAGATAATTATCTCGTAATAACGAGAAAATATCTCGTAAGAACGAGTTAATTATCTCGTATAACGAGTTAATTATCTCGTAATAACGAGATAATTATCTCGTTATAACGAGAAAAGATCTCGTAATTACGAGAAAATATCTCGTAATAATGAGATAATTATCTCGTAATAACGAGATAATTATCTAGTAATAATGAGATAATTATCTAGTAATTACGAGAAAAGATCTCGTAATAAAGAGATAGTTTTCTCGTAATTACGAGAAAAGATCTAGTAATAACGAGAAAAGATCTCGTAATAACGAGATAATTTAGTATGCAATTTTTATTTTTATGTGACACTAATCGGCTTTCGTAGTATTCTTAATCTTAAATTAGAAGAATAAATTATACTAGATCTATTATAACACGGATTATTCACATTTTATGTTATGTATAAGGGTAGCCTGTTTCTTCACCCACTTTCTTAAAAAAGGTTAGAACAAAATATTTTGCTGCCAAAACCAAAATTTACTTAATACATTTATAACAACTGACGAATAAAAATACATATTCAAATTTCGAAAACTTAACTTATTTAGAATAGCTGATAGTCCAAATAGATTAATTTATGTCTAGAATTATGGAGGGGTATATATGGTTAAATGGTCTTCTAGTTGGGTTGAATATATTGCTATTATTCAATAATTACTCAACTGTTTTTAAAATAACTAAAAGTTATTCAAAAGGACTGTTAACTTTATTTCAAATAAAATAAAATTTGTTTCAATTAGCGTAAGCGATACTTGAAAAGTGCGCTCTGAAATATATACTCAGGTAGATGTTACGAACTATTCCGATCCGGATCAGACGCAAACGATCAAACTACTGGATATGCGTGTCCAAACACTTTAAGTGATTCTGCCTTAACACTTTCGGCGCTGAAGTTGCATAAAGTCAGTGAAGGGGTAAAAACCTCACGAATTGTTTTGCACCAACAGGGTTAATTCTATGTATGAGATTATAGCGTTGACTGCAGCATAAAAACATGCGATGTTATAGGTTATAAACATTTCCTCAGTCCTTTGATGGACTAACCCTTACGCGTTGTTCTCGATAGGCGCGAAATTAACTGTAAAGCAGGAGCAAAGTGTGCACAACCAATGTCACCAATCTCAAGTTGTCTAGAGAGGCCATGACATATTCACACTCAAGGGGGGTTTCAAAGCTACAAATACCACGTACACCACTAAGAATGCACTCTGCGTGTTCTGTTCATATCCCTAGAATACCAGAACTAGTTTGACCACTTTCTGTACATACTTTCAATAAAAGCATTCACCCATGACGGACAACCAAAGCCGCACGTGCACTAGCTAAGAATTCAGATGTGTGCACGTGGAAAGTGACGTGGCCGAAAATCATCGCTTTTTATTCTGAACGGTAATAGTATAGCCATAGCCACACTAAAAAAAACATCGAAATGGTTCGAATGGATATTCAGCAGCGCGCTCGCGCCATTGGTATGATTGAAGCAGGTCATTCGGTGAGACACGTAAGTTTGCTTTAAGGTACTTCGCAGGTGCGCTTAATTTCCATACAATGTGTATGAAACTTTTTATGAAGAATGATAATAGCCTAAGAAACAATGTGTGAAAATATAGGCAAAATCTATCGTGTGGTTTGTCTTTTAGGTCTCTTTTTCTGACAAAAACATGGAATTTTGATGATTTTATTTTTCTCAAAAATAAATAAAGCTAATGACTACAAGTCTCGCCCAATAAGTAGTCCACAACATTCATTACAAGAAAAGCTAAACTCATTTTGAATAAAGGTATTCAGAAAGATGTTATCAGCTATTTAAATTTTGCATAATGGTAAAAAATTGAATTACAAAAAACTGACTCATTCAATGTACATTTGTTTTCATTTTATTCAAATATATGGTTGATGAAATAGCTAGTCTGAAAAAATTAGCAAATATTACAGTCAGGATTTGTTGTTATAACAGTTTTTCTTATTAAAATGTGTGATATTTGAAGTTGAGATACAGTTACCTTCCTTAAAATTATAATTCTGTCATTAAAATGCATTTTTATTTATTCATGGACTTGCATACAAGGTTAATTATATTATTTAAACATAATACTAATGGGCAATATCGATCTTGAAAAGATTGACGTATTGATAAGCTTCAATGTGTGGCTTTATAATTCGATCAAATCGTATACATGTATACCGATTTTATTGACTTGTAAGTCATTAAATTAAAACGTACATGTAAGTGGAAATATAATTGGACCGTATATAACATCACTTATTCAAATCAACGAAGACAAAACATAACATGTCCCCTGATCACTGTATTATGGATTGAGAAGTCAATATATCGGACACTTAAAAAAATATTTGGATCGCATGGGTCTCGAACCTATGGCCTTTCAATCGATAGTCAACCAATGTACTGACTGCGCTATGAAGGATTATACTAATTCGTATCAACATTTCCTTAATAAAAGATTTCTAGTATATGCACGTACGGAAAAAGTCTGTGTCGTCCAGACGCATATCCGCTCGCCCGCAAGACCGACTTCCGGTAGCGAAAGGCCTTAATAGAGTCCTAATTACTAGTAATGTTCTGTTAATGTTGCTAAATGTAAGAATTGTGTGGTAGACATTCTAATCATTTCAAAATGTAACACTGAATTTCATGTTAACTCGAAATATAACAATTCGTTTTTTCTGTATATTTTAGGTGGCTGTGGTCTTTCGCAGAAATGTGTCGGTTATAGCTAGGCTTCTGCTGAAGTCAAGTAAAAGACGAGCCAAGACAGCCGCGTGGAAAAGAGACGACACAGTTGCAAGATGCACAGATTGTGGCAGACCATCTTCAAGACAGATTCAAGACCGCCGAATCGACTGCCTCAACAACAGTTGGTACGCATGGCAGACATATCAGCAGCAAAACCATCAAGAGGCGTCTCGGCGACCAGGGCATTCGAGCAAGGAGACCGTATAGAGGCCTTGTCCTGACAGCACGGCATCGTCAACAGAGGGAACAGTGGGCTCGCCGGCATCTGCGCCTTACACGTGCTGAGTGGGAAAATGTCCTTTTTACAGATGAAAGCCGGTTTAACCTTTTCAACAGTGACGGTCGGGTTCGAGTCTCCTTCTTTATCTGTCTCTCTGTCTATCTCTCTTTCTCTCCTGTTTGATTTCGAATACAACAATTGATGTAGTTAACCCATTTAATGTCTAAATTCTTACGGTGAACAAATTCGTAAAATCTTATCTCCTGTTGGTCCATTGTTTGTTAATGTAAAAGTTACCCAATAAGGGAATATATGTACATGTATCTGGATCAAGGCAAACGTAAATAGTGAGGATTAAAACCCAAGGACTAACCCAAGTCCTTAGGACCGGATCTTTTCTGTTTGCTACTATAAAAGATGTACATAAATGGGTTAATAGTAATCACTTGCCATTATCAGTATTGTGTAAATAATTGCTAGGGGAAGGGTCGTAACTAATGTTTTTGGAACTTGTGGCCCAACCCCATTTCCATGTTGAAATTTTGGAAATAAAATATGTTTAAACTGTAAAACTGAGTCTACAGACGGCGCGGTGAGCGGTTGGACGACGCCTGCATCATTCAACGTGACCGGTATGGCGATGGTTCTGTAATGGTTTGGGCTGGTGTGTCGCTACATACCAAGACAGATTTGATCATCGTTCGCGTAAATCTGAACGCTGTCTGATATCAGCAAGACATTCTAATTCCAGTTGCAATTCCCCATATTCGAGCTGGTGGACGGGCACGACGGCGCACCATCACATACAGCACGTGCTACACGGAATCTACTGCAACAGCAAACTATTCAGCAGCTTCCATGGCCGTCAAAGTCTCCAGATTTTAACGTTATAGAGCATCTGTGGGATGAGCTGAATAGGCGTGTGCGCAAGCGAGCGGCGCAACCGCGAAACATACGAGAACTGGAGCAGACCCTGATACAAGAATGGAGGAAAATTCCACAGAGATTTATACAGAACTATGTGATTTCTATGAGACAGAGGTGTTTAAAAGCAATTCGTGCCCGGGGAGGACATATCGGATACTAACTGTTTAAGTTGGTTTTTATCTGTGATAACTGATAAATGCTGTGATAGAATAATCCTTTCATTCCAGTGTTAGCTTTTGTTGTGATTTTTGTGATTTTTCTTTTTACAGTCATGTTTGTTATCTGTTAGATTTTGTACTTTTTTGTTTATTGACATCAATAAAATTTACAGGCAACATGTATGAAATGTTGATTTCTCTATATTGTCAATTTCAACGATAACGATTCCCTAATAAACCGTAAACATCACAAAATGTAAGTGTTGCGTTAGAAGTGTCTTTCAGTGTATATACTACTTAACCACATAATTTAATAAAAGCTTAACTTATACAACTTATTGAAAAACTTTTGCCAGAGAAAGGAAACTATTTCTGGCGTGTAATACTGATCGTGCATTTTTTACAAATGACACGGTTAATTATTACACTATGTGGACTTGCACCGATGTCTGTAAAGCACTATCATTTCTTCTAGATAATATTTATGTACGTTTTGGGAGTACCATATACCGGCAAGTGATTTGGTATCCCTATGGGTACAAACTGCGCGTCCCTTGTCGCAGACCTATTTTTGTACCTGTTATGAGAGGGACTTTATGCTAAGTCTAAAACCTGATACACAGGCAGATATGATCGAAGCCTTTAACAATACATCGCGCTATCTAGATGATATTTTTAATGTAGACAACCCATTTTTTGATACGTTGTTTCCTTTTATTTACCAAAAAGAACTACGCCTTAATAAAACAAACGAGTCAAATTTGTCGGCACCATTTTTAGATTTAGATCTTTTAATAAATAACGGAATTGTTTCTTCTAAGATTTACGATAAACGAGATGATTTTGATTTTAGAATTGTAAATTGTCCTTATCTAGATGGCGATGTTCCCCGTTCTACATCATACGGGGTTTATATTTCACAACTTATTCGTTTTGCTAGGGCCTGTACCTCTGTTGGGGACTTCCACATTCGTAATAAAACAATTACTGAAAAGCTTCTTAAACAGGGGTACAGATTTCATAAACTTCGTAAAACATTTTCTAAATTCTTTTATAGAAATCTTCCTCTCACTAACAAGTATAAATGTAACTTAAAGTTTTTTCTGCGGCAAGGTATTTCACATCCGGAGTTTTATGGTGATGTAATTTACAGACTTCGTAAGATTCTTGGACATATGCAATTTCAAAACCTGTTTGTGAAACGTACTAGTATTAGATCTTTCCTCAAAAAAGATTATGATCCAACTATATTGCTGCGCACTTCACGTTTGGTTATCGACCAATCTACAATTGATAACTATGCTTTCCTCTTTGGTTGTGCGACGACAGACAGGGCTCTGCACTACATGATGATGTATCTCTAAAGCCGTCCTTAACCGGGCGAGTTATATCGGATTTTCGTATTTTGTTTTTTCTCTCCCTCTCTGTCGTACCCTGAACCCATCCATGTCTTACAGTTACTCGTGACTACGGACTAGTCGCTTGAGTACAATTTGGCCGTTGCCATAGTATAGTGGGTTATTTTTGACACGAGCTTGAATATTTAATTCTGTCCCGTGTTACTAATAGTCTTCTTGTCATAGAATGTTTGCTAGAAGTTTTACATGTATTTACTTACTGTGTTGGCGGTCTTTTTGATTGTAAGGTTGTGGAACAGGGTATTTATTTTATGTACGCTGTTCGTCTATATAGGTGAATATAGGAGATAAGAGTGAGGTTGGGCGCCCCTAAACCCAGGTTTAACCCCCAGTGGTTATTAGTAGTTAATTTATAATTAATTATTGATTGCTACTGACCGTACCAAGGTGGGCTCCTATGGTCGCTTTGCTTTATGTTTGTCTTGCGTGTTGGTTTCTATTTAGTGTGTAGATTAAGGAATGGTATTGCGCGCGCGCGCGCGCGTGTGTGTGTGTGTGTTTGAGTGTGTGTATTTGTTATAGTATGACTGTGTGTGTTCTGCTTGAGAGGTGGGTGTATTGTTTGTGTTGTGTTTCCTGCTTGAGTCTTTTGTATTTATCATTTATTAACCAAACTATCAAATATAAGATCTGCGCCTCACATGAGACGCCTCAATTATTCACGGTAATGCAGATTTGCATGGACATCATGCTTTTTGCAAGGGAACTGTCTGTATAGGGATCATCACCGAAATTAGGTCAAGAAATGTCTTTCAGCAAATAATTGGTGGCTGAAGTGTTAGACTGCCGATCGTTTGTGAAGAAAGTCATGATGGATCATGATGTATTTCGCATTTCAACAGATTCAATTGAATGTTTTTTTCTTCTGATTGAACGTTTTCATTAAGTGACTGATTTCCTCTTGACCCATATTTAGCAGAATCAAACTAAACTTACAGTTCAACCTTTGATGTCAATGCCCAACTACAGTCGACTTCACTTCACAAGCAGTTTAGATCCAGAGTAGACAACGAAGTTTAGCAGATGTTAAGTCTGCGAAAAGGATAAGACGGGCAATATTGCTAAATAATAGTATCACAAATTATCCGTGCATCAGAATTCATTCTAGTATATGTAAATGTGCTTATATGTTTTTACTTCTGTAATCAACTTAATGACCTTTCACATTTATATTAATCCTTTCCTTTTTTTCGTGATTGCGGGCAGCGGATTTGCGGGCGGGCGCATCATGGACCGTCCGCGCTATTCTTGTTATAGTTTAGTTAAGAATCTAAGCCGCTACTTACACAATATATCTGGGGTGACTTATTGAAGTCATGAAGATAATATTATGGTCACAGATATACCTTATTCGTTTTCGGAATTCTTTGTATATGGACAATTCTCAATCGACAAAAGAATGTTCCGTATTCATACATATAATAAGATTTTAACCAAGCACATGCTCGAGAGATTGGACAGAATTATACCGACCTAGCGATTTATCTCGTCGTCTAGTTAGGCTATAAGCTGTTTGTCACTCTGATTAAAGTAAATAGTCAGCAATGTGTTATTTTCTTGGTAAATTGTAATTCTTTTGCGTTTAAAGAATAATAATAACGTTTTCTCTACTGTAAAGTCGACTTTACAAACTGTTTTGTCTCAAATCAAACGCCGTAAAGCTGTTTGAAACTCGCATTGATATTACCTCTACCAAACTGCTTCAAATATACTTTGAAATGAGAGTTTCTGTAATTTTTCACAGCAGAAGATTTATCCTGGCAGCGAAAGGGTTGGAACACTTTCAATGTCATCATTGGTTTTAAAAATTTGTTTATGTTAGGAATGTGTTGTCTTCCTTTTATATCTTAAAATGCGACATTCTGACAAACGAAATGTCTTTATGAATGTCAAACAGTACATATCCTGACAATGAATTGTATGAAAAACAGTTGCCAGCTAAAACAAGATGAAAGTTAAACAGAATGCTTCTGGAAAGCGTTTTATTTTACATTCTAACATGACACGTGAATTTGTCTCTATAAACAAAGAACAAGTTCGCCGTTCCATACTTAGTGTGTTTTACCATAATGTGAAAAAAGTCCTTTTAAACAGGCTCTTCCTGTACCCACTCTACGGTAAAGCGCAGTTTTCAATGAAAAGATATGTGACGTTAGAGGTATTTTCTTTCATGTTTTTGTTACTGAATTGTCTCAGATATATTTAATCTGACTATAACTAAATGGTTCTATGACAGAATAAATTAATTCGTCACTATGTTTCATTTTTCTTATATATGATGTACTGATATTGATTTCATGTAATAGCCACACAAGGGAAGTAATTCGATCGAAAACTGCATCCGCAGAGGAAATAAGCCTCGCATTTCTTATGATTTTTTAAGTTAGTCATGTTAGAATCAATTAACTTAATTATAGAGAGCTTTAACAGCACTAATTTTACTTATGTTGTCAATAACGGTGGCCAAGGGGTTTAATGATGACACAAAACCTACTACAGTGGAGAAGACGTTATTCTTTCCCAATAAACGCGTTTACGCTAAAACAATTAGTTCAAGTGCAAATAGTTTAGGGCCAATTCAGACGCCGGATTACGTGGCGTCTGATCAGGCTCCAATTTATTTACAACTATTGTTAAAATAATCGGCCAGAATTGTCAAGACCTTGTCATTTCCACGTTTTATTGCAATGCGTTTGGGTTTCGTTTGCCTTTAAACTGGATAAAAAAAACGCCTTCTCTGCTGTATCTACGATAGGTTTTCGAAACCAGCCGCTGTATAGTTCCATTTTACTGACGCCAGTGTAGAAGCCGGCAGACATACTAATGATAGGGAATCCTGGAACAGATTTCCCAAAAGCATGTCCTAGGCAGTAATCGATGAATAAATAACTGCTGTTCTCAGTTCAGCTGTTGCATGGAGGTAATGAATTGTTGTATGTGTCTGGTTCATGCTGATATACCGTTAACATAAGACACCACGGGACATGTTTACCAGCTGCATAATACCCATTTGTCTTTACAATGCAGTGGAGAAAACGTTATTCTTTCCCTATAAACGCGTTTACGCTTAAACTATTGTTGTCATTGCAAACAGTTTGGAGCCAGATCAGACGCCGGGTAACCCGGCGTCTGATCAGGCTCCAAATTGTTTGCCACTCGTATGAAAATGAATAGTCAGAGTAGTCAAAATATTTTTATTTTCTACATTTTATTGCAATGCATTTGCGTTGAAATGGGAAATAATAACACTTTACCCACTGTACAGCTGAGCCTCTGTAACTCGAAACCGACTATTTCTTTGAGTTTTGTGCCTGCGACAAGTTTACTGTTTTAAAATTATTATTTTTTTTTTCCAAAATAAGAGCAAAGTGTCCAACAGCTTGAATCCTGATGAAACGTTGGGATAAAGACATTTTTGTCAACGAGATAATTAGACAGTATATGTGTTTCAAAACGTCGATATCACTTAACATTTAAGTTTGAAAATACGTGTAAGTTTGCCTTAAGCGAAATTGAATAATCTACTTTTCGGCTTTGAAGACCGCAATTGTTGTTTCGCAGACGCCGAGTTACAACTGGCTCCAAACTGTTTGCATTGGAAATAATAAATTTAGCATCAGCGCGTTTATTCTGAAACAATAATGTTTTCGCCACTGTAACGTGTTGTGCGCCTTTATATGCAAATTACTTCATCAAATATGCAATATAGAAGAATAGATTGAAACAAAGATGGTAGTAACTGAAGAATTCCTAGAAGCTATAATTTGATTATTTCGTGGCACAACCTGAGGGCAGGTGATTAGTATTGTTACAGAACAAGATAAGCTGCATTTACAGCAGAAAGGTGGCAAAATATAGTTCTAATGCGTGCTAGTGCATAGATCTTCATTTGTCAAAGTCAATTGTGTTAAACTTTGGTTCATTACGGCTGCTACTCGAACCTGATCAGCTGAATACGAATTGTGCACACAATAAATACAATCCCGTGTGCTGAACTGATTATATAAAATATATGACCAGTTATTTCTTTTTATTGTATTACATCTGTATAATCACTTTGTGGAAATGAGTTTCAAGAACACCAAAAAACCCAAAACAAACCCAAATAGATGTTAGTGGTAGAGTCAATGTCAGATAAAACAGCATCAGGCATCTAAATCTAAAAAAATCTTGACTACCTGCTTATGTTGCATTTTGCTTTAACCCTCTCCCCTATAGAAGGGCGTTTGATTTATTCGTCCACTGAAGAAATGGTTTCATTTTATACCGGAGTGAACATGTATAACCAGAAATATTTTATATCATAGCCGGTGGTAGCTTAACGTAGCTTAAAGAAGGTTAAATGTAAAGGAGATTGCGCCAGAAAGCGCATTATGGTTTTCTTTCAACCTGCTTTAAGTGCCCACTTGTCTTCAAAACTAGAAACATATTATGCGGTAAAAAAGTAAATCATCTATCTGTAGAAACACAATACAGAGCATTTTTGACTGGACAGTTTTGTTTAAACCTTTCCCTTATAGAAGCGACTTTTAGCACATTCATTTTATTCATCCGCTGAAGAAAATAGTTCCAAATTATACCGTAATGAATATGTCTCATATTCAATACTTTCATTATTCTAGCAGTTAATAGCTTAAAGCAGGCTGAAAGTAAAGCAGGTTTCAATAACTAAATTATTGCGACGTGTTTGTATTTAATTTCGTTTAAACAGGAAAGAACAACATTTTCTCCAAAGTGTAAGACTTGTACACCCGTATAGGTACTTGTCACACTAGAATGCAGTGAATAAGACACTACACACACGCAATTTAAGCGCTATGCATTTCCCTAGAGACGCGCTGGTGAAAACTATAATGAATCGTCTAGGAAAAACTAGCTAATAGGTTAACCCCTATACTCCCGTAATTTCGTCTGCAAGATTTATTCAATTTATATATATATTTATACATTTTTAGTTAAAGACACTTAAAGGCAAGTTTTAAACAGTTTGGATTAAGATCAGATGCCGCCTAACACAGCGTCTGATCTAGATCCAAACTATTTGCAAATAACAGTCAAGTCGCGATCGGTAGAAACAGGGTTACGCTGATTTGACTAACGTCAATGTTTCCAAGCACATTGACCCTTGTGACAAGATGAACAACAATATCTATCTAAACGTTTCTTCTGGAATGCTGTTTATAGTAGAGGGCATTTACAGATTTTAGGGAACTAATTTGCACAGAAATGATTTTTGTGTATTCATATGCTATGACATGAGCCGAATAACAAAAAAAAGTCCCAAGAAATCACACAATGCGAAATATGAATTTTTGGGTAAAATGACTAAAACAATAAACGAAAATGCGAACTTTTGGAATTTCGCCACTGTGACCATGGTTTTGAACAAAAAAGTTCCAAATTTTCAGATAAGCCACATATTTCATTACACTCAAGCTAGTACCACACCAGTTTTAGAAAAATTAAAATAACTTGGGGTTTTGGGTTAAAAATTGTAAAAAATAAGTTAAAAAACACACATTTTTCGAATGTCGATACTGTGTCCTTAAAGCCACTATATTACTCCCACATAATCAGAATCAAACATTTTTCTAACATGAAATTTATGTCACTATCGTAAGCGTTCCATATAAAAAGAAGTAATACATGGTGATATTTGAAGCAATATTGCTAACGAACAGTGAAATTTGTGGAAACAAGTAATCAAGTTTGTTTATTTTTGAATAGCGACGAAAATTTACGGACATACTCGGTAAAGCTCATTTGCATAATTCTATACAACAAGTCGAGTGCTTTACAACCAAAGAGAGACAACTCCTTTAAGTTTGGCCGTTAAACTGATGTAATGTATACACATTGTCGCGGCCGAATCAATCACGTGACCTTTATGCGATTGATCGAAAGTTCTCGGAACCAGCCCGTAATCTTATTTGTAAACAAACCCGCTTATAATGTAAACCACCACGATAAAAATTCGACACATTTAGGTAGGATTCTTTACGAAGTGGGTGCATATGTCAGGTTCTTACACTCGATTTCACTTAGTTTTAATACATAGAAAATGCACACATATAAGAAATTGCGCGTTTTAAACACCAATTTGAGCGGGATTGTGCCTTTAACTATGAAAATAAATGCTCAAGTTTGAAATAATAGTTGCACACACCTTCTAAATAAAGTAAGTTCTTAGGTAAAGATAAATATATGTTTTAAAAGAATGTGTTTTTATGGGTAAAAATGTAAAAAAATATAAACAAAAAAAACCCATGAATTTTTTAAATTGATACATTATGGCTTTAAGGTAGCGTTTAACGAAATGATTGGTAAAATAGTCGTTTTATATTTTTACAAGTTCTACAAGTTACCAAATTCTCTCTTGCTTAAACAAACGCTTTCTCGGTCATTTTACCGGTAGATCACGCGTCAGAATCCCAGTTAAGTGCCTCAATTGCGTAGATTATGTGACTAGATAGGTGGTTTATTCCTAAGCCGTCAGAGGTGATTTACGACTTTTACCGAATTAAAATCGTTATTTTTATATGATTGGCTTTGTTAATTTGGGGCGGAGTTTAACGAAATGGTTGATCATAAGCTGGGTCATGTTATTTGTTGAAAAAGAAGGTCTTAGTTGAATACCGGGCGGTCACGAGAGCCTAATTGATACATCAGTCAGTTAATTGGAGTTTCCGGCATTACATAATTTGAAGCAAGCGGTATTTTTGAACACCCCTAACGTTCGCAGTTGGGGTTCGATTTTCGTGCGGTTTGAAGCAGATGAAAGGGTATTATCTCCCCGAGGCAACTATGTCTCAAAAATTGTATAAGTAGCTCCATAGGTTCGTTATAAGGCGTTGCGTAATAGTGGTCGACTTTAAACCGTAAAAAAACTTTGATGTTACATAACAAAGGTTTGAAGCAGTATTTTAAAAATCTGAGACACAGATCTCTAGATATGTTTATAAAGAGTATTTTGGGAAATTTTATTCATGTTACAAATAAAGATGGCTTTGATATCGTTGTTTGAATCTTTTTTTAAATGTTCTTATAAAATCGTAAAAAAATAAATATTTTTTGTAAATTGGCATATTCTGATGGGATGTGTACCGTTTTCACCCGTCACCTATAAAATTGGAGGAAAAAATCATCAATCACGACAGTTAATTAGAAAAATCCGCTTGCAGTATCGATCGCAAACAGCTACCTTAAGTTGAATATAAATGCTCAAACTCGATAAGTTACACAAAATATTCTATGAAATAAAGATAAAAAAGATCATTACCAGATAAGAAATGAAATATTATTTAAAAACAAATATATTTTGGGGTAAAACCTTAGAAAATTCCTAAAAATCAGGATTTTAGGAATTTCTTTTCCAGTGGCTTTGAATATGAATCATTTAGCTCTAAATCTTCATGCAAGATACATATTCCATTCAAATGTTATAAATTACTTTTAAGAATATCTGCATGCTGGAATAAAAGTTTATTGTGTCAGTGAAAATAAATTTAGTTAAATGAACACACGTTAACCCATTACCCCATAGCCTGTTTCTAGTTTTGAAGACATGTGACCACTTAAAGCAGATTGAAAGTAAAAAAGAATGTGCCTTAAGGCACATTCTACTTTACTTTCAGCCTGCTTTAAGCTAAAACCTGCTAGGCTATATACAATATTTGTAATGGTAATTGTTCATGAGGGTATAAACTGGAACTATTTTCTTCAGCGGAGGAATAAATTAAATACGCTAAAAGTCGCTTCTATGGGGGAAAGGGTTAAAATCTTGTTATATCCCACAAACAAAGGATATATATATGAATCACAAGTATATATATAATATCGACGAGTTGGCGGTCATGTCGGCAAGGTACAGCCATTTAATTTTACTTGATGGTACACGTGTAAGACTCCTCTTCACAAGCGCCATTGCGAAGATATTATGCACACATGGGGTCCGTTTTACTAAACTACTTTCGCAATTTTTTGCGTAAGTCAAAATCGTTTTACTCTTATTTTTCGATCATAAACGTTTGCAAACAGCAAATAGCCAGATCAGAGGACGCGCTAAAAGCGCGTCCTCTGATATAGCTATTTGCTGTTTGTAGCAAGTGATAATAAAAAATATAAATTAAAAATTAAAATTTTGACTTACGCAAATAATTTGCGTAAGTTGTTTAGTAAAACGGTCCCCAAGAGTCTAACTCACGCGCTTTCACGATGAGACTCTGCTGTTAGGAAAATGTAATGCCAACTATTTAGTCTACGATAAACAGGCTTGCCTTGATCATACTAGCTGACTCTTCGGAGAGCAATGTGCCCACTTTCAGTCCATATATGATATCATATAAATTATGTTTTATGGTATTTTTCGTACTCTTCATAGAGGCATGTTTTCATTTTTCTTACTTTTCCTTCTAAAGAAATATTAAAACTTTTGTTCGTGAAGCTAAATGTTTTGAAGCTTAATCGCAGTAGAGATTTCTGCTTACTTAAAGCTTGCCTGATTTAGCCATCTACTTTGAATTGCAGAATGGTATGTCAAGCTCACCACACAATTTACTAATTTATTTTTCTAAGGTAAACAAATCCTTAACTTGTAACATTTTTATACGAACTTAGTCATACATGTATTAGATTTAATGTATATTCGTCATCACTAAAATTAAAACATTGAAAGTGTTTTAAGTATATGATATCATGTTCACCTTCCATAAAGTTTCATTACATATCATAGTGGTTGTCTTTTGTTTAACATATGCCCAATGTACATATGAAAAATATTTGGCCATCCAAGCTCAGATTTTTTGTAAAATTATGTATAGTTCAACTTACGAAAGAAAAAAAAGAAAGTGCATTATGGATATTAAACTTCGTTGTTTTTCATGCACGTCATACCTCGTCTATTTGTAGATTGTAAGGGGTTGTCTAGTGTTTGATGCCAATGTGAAGGTTGTATGGTTTATTTGCGGCCTACATGGCTGTACTATTTGTCTAATTCTCAATATCCCCATACATTTTAGATAAGAATTTAGTTACGGTATACTATTCCAGTGACGAAGAAATACCATATAAGACACAAAACACTACCCGGGGAGAAATGTTTGATAATAATTTACACCGTAATATCGAACATTCTAGGGATTTCGCAGTCGAAGAGACTATTTATATACCAAAGCAAGTACTAATCACTAGAAAATATTCAAATATTTTGTCTGTACGTTCCTACCTGTCTCTGGTTTTAATCTGTTACTTTGTAGATATTAAATCATTTTATTTAACTACAGTAAAATCCAACTATTACGACCACTAAAGTGAAGTCTAATTGTTTGTATAAAGGTTAAAGGTTAAAGTAAAACAGAAAGCCTCTTAAGGAGCTTTCTGTTTTTTTGGGACCTTGCTTTAAGCAGTCACATGTCTTAAACACATAGAAATAAACACGATTTAGGGGTTGTAATAGAAGGGTCTTACTACGATTCTCATTTACAACCAAGGAAGGCGATACGGATAAATACAAACAGTTTGGATAAGATATGTAATAACATTTGAAGGAAAATCACAATCAATACTCATTTACAAGCCGATGTAGTGTCAGCGAAATTCTTAAAGACTATAAGGAATATATAAGTTTATACTTTTGTTCTCGCTTTAGATCATATATATATATATATATAAGGTAGAGAAATATATAAACAGACATCTACAAACGACCTTTCGTAGCACTTGATCAAAAATAGATTTGATTCGCAGAATAATAATGGTTTTAAGATATGGTTTAACACTTTCGACTCCACGCCCCATCAACGTAAACGTTTTCGATACGACGTGGGAAAATATATATTTAGTTAGAACATTGCAGCACTGTAAGAGTAAATTATATTTCAACCATATATATGTGTAAATGTACTTTAGTCACCTAACAAATCGATTGTTTTTTGGTAGAAGGGAAGATTTTGTCGCTTAATCCGTTCAACCCTACAGCCCTCTGTAGAGATTACTGATTTCAAATAGCCCTCTGATCAGGGTATGAATTGTTTGATAATTCCATTGGTTAATATAACAGTAGACTGGTTCAAAATCCTTGTACTAGAAGTGTCCAAAAGGAATATAAATACACACACGAGAAATTTAGGGTTTAAAGGTTTGAAAGTCAGACGTCAGTATATCTTATATCGGTCAGACATTCAATTAATCATTCATGCAATGTCACTTGGGATACATCCATCCATTCAATTAACTGAGTTTAGGTTTTACTCCATGAAACAAGTGATACAGATAGTCAGATTG
Source organism: Gari tellinella (assembly GCA_922989275.2). Lineage (NCBI taxonomy): Eukaryota > Metazoa > Mollusca > Bivalvia > Cardiida > Psammobiidae > Gari > Gari tellinella. The sequence continues at coordinate 110,626,483 of OV277856.1, read as the reverse complement.
ATAAAATTACGCCTGGCAATAAATAAAGAATAAACCATTTACTGCTACAATCACATTCATTGTATTTGAAATTTAGAAACAGAATTAAACGCTGAAACATTGTTAAACACATTTTTCGAAAGGGTCTTTAGTGAATATAAACATTATATAATTATGAAAACAAATTAATTATCAGTTATCAGTAGGCGATTTAATAGCCGTCGAGTTCATTAAAGGAAAGGGAAAAATAACACATGGGAGATGGACTGATATCAAGTTATGGAGAAATAATAGATAATTAACCCATTTGTGCCCACGATCCCATATATGGAACAAAGGCAAACAGTGTAGACTCTGATCAGACGCCGCATGATGCGGCGTCTGATCAGAGTCTACACTGTTTGCTGATAGGAATTTCAATATAAAACAAAATGAGAATGAAAATTTTGACCAGTCATCCTTTTGATAAAAAATGGACTAATCCAATATAAAACATGGAATAATCCACTGGGCGCAACTAGGTTAAGTTCCGTTATTACGACCCTTAAATAGAAGGTTCTATATTAAGTTCAAGCCCGTTGAATGGTAAAAGCGAGATACAAATACTAAAAATATAATAGAGTTTACAGCATTTGCATTACTTTCATTGTGCTTGTGCGATACGTTCAGCAATGGCTCCGTCATTGCGGGTTCTTACAGTACAGACAAAATTGACAACATTTCTTACTTTGAAATTATATCCAACGGCTGAAAGAGACAAAAGGACACATAAGTTTGATTTATTGATATTGTTTAACACTTATACATGTATCTGTCTATGAAATATGCGACCTACTTTACACCAGACTGAATACAATCTCTAAAAATCGATATCTGAAGACGGCTGCAACATATCTGAACAGAACTCTAATGGGATTAAAGGTCTAATATCTTAGCCATCTTTGAAAGTTTAATCACCTTTTTACCGTCTAGCTAATACACAATTGGGAACGTTTTACATTTATGGGCGAGCATGTTTCCAATATTTATTTTAGTTTAGCTTGCATTTTTACATGGTTAAGTAAAGTAAGTATAATCACTTAGAGTCGACAGTGGTATAATATCTGAGGTTGAAAGCAAAATAGAAGAAATGTAGAAAGCCAACATGGGATATTTATGTAGTAATGTAGTAATATTATACAGGACCTGCATGTAGCAATGTAGAAAGCTCAAATGATACCTTTATGTAGTAACGTACAGAACTAAAATATGTTAAATCAGAAAGAGGATGTGATGTGATGAAGGCCATTGTGTGGATAAATCTGTTAATGTATTCAAATAAATTGTCATCTCAAATAATAAGTAGCCGAAATATGAAGAATAGTATACATGGTATACTGAATCGGTCAATTCAAATAACCCTATCATATCTTTAAGAAAAAGTTTCGGTCAAACAGGCGAACTTTTAATTCTTCAGATGATTTTCAAAGCAGGAACTACAGTATACTACGTAGTTTATCTAAGAAAACTGACTTAATCTAGCTAAAAGGTAAAGTATGGCTGAATAAAACATGTCCCGTACCGGCGAATGCTTAGCGGTTATATGATATAAGTAGTAGTGAAACCCCAACGAAATGCAATTTGTTCTTGAAGGTCAAGACCGACTATTGCATCGTCTCGTAAAGGCAACCTAATAACACTTGTTCTGGTAAAGAAGAAAATATCAAACACCATCACATAAATAGCACGTGTGTTGCTTGTATGTATATACAGTGGAGAAAACGTTATTCTTTCCCAATAAACGCGTTTACGCTAAAACTATTATTTGCAGTGCAAACAGTTTAGAGCCAGATCAGACGCCGGGTAACCCGGCGTCTGATCAGGCTACAAACTGTTTGCCACCAAGATAAACAAGAATTATCAGAATTGTCCAAAAGTTGTTCTTTTCTATGTGTTAGTGCTTTGCGTTTGCGTACGTTTGCGTTTAAACGGGAAAGAATAACAGATTCTCCACTGTAGATGGTACTGTCTACTTGTTTTATTGTTTGAGAAATGTAGAGAACTGAACATGTTAATCATTTTATATGAGTCTTACCTGCTAGTGTTTTCTGTTTTAAAACTGTTTGCTGTTCTTACAAAGGACATATTTTGTTTATAAAATTTAATGTAATAAAGCTGTGGAGATGTATTTATTAGCAAAATTGCATTCTGAAATTATTCGAAATTAAAATTATAGAGCGTATATTAACGAACAGGCAGAACGTAGAGTTTCGTTTATATAAAGAAATGATGACCCTTGATAAAGCCCTAGTATCTTAAACTTGTATTTTGAGATATAGGGTTTGAAGTCATGGTTATTGTTAGTAACCAGAGATAAGGTAAACGTACAACCGGTTTTGTTCAGAAAGATATACCGTCTACACATGTCATGCAAATCAAACAAAAAAACACTCTGTTTTTAATCATGCCATTAATCTCTTAATCTTTTAATTATTTGACTCATTTTAAAAAAGATTTTACAAACTTACTATAACAATTTTATAATCTTGGTAATAATATTGAAAGAATTTCCATGTTTCCATGCATCTCAATATTGTATCATTTTTATTGTGAATGTAGTTATTTGTCTTTCTCGCTTTGTAGGTACATGTACATTTATATGATTTCATGTGAAGCGCTTTTGAACGCACAACTCCTGTGTGAAAAGAGCGCTATATAAATCAGGTATAATAATAATAATAATAATAATAATAATAATAATAATTTAGTCTAGCTTGCAATTGTATTTATAGTCCGCATAGCATTTAACTTATGTTTACGGCTATGGAAATATTGAATACAACCTTTGATATAAATCTAATTTAACTGTTACATTATACGAGGGCCGCTCATGTAATTGTGTATATATTGGCCCACCATATAGCATAGGAGCACGGAGCACATGACACGTAAATTGATGTCATTTTTACGGGGAATGAGTTTCCATTATAGTTATGAAAATTCTTTCTAACCCGTTCATTCGTTCAAAAGAAATGAAAAGTTTAAATTGGTTCGGTCGTATACACTCGCTTTCAACTGGAAAAGGAAAAAAAAGAAATTAATAGGGTCTTTATTAAAAGTCACGTTGGTCTGTATATTTCCGTTTCACAGACATATAGTGAACTGTTTAAGATACATGGAACATCTGCGGTCTCTAAAAAGTCAGTTTGCAGTTTGCATACAACATTTAAAGGTCATAAAAATGACTTGAAAGACGAGCCCCGTCCCGCTCTACCTAAGCTAATTGCCAAAAGGAACTAAATGTGCGGCATACGTTTTGTAAAGAAACCCCTCTCTGATCGTCGTTATGAATCCTGAAGTGCACTTGGTAGTTCAATTTACCGGTGCCCCAGGGTAAACCTAAACATACCTACTTCCCTGCCTTTACGGAATGGATTTCAAGACTTGAAAAGTATGTTTCTGTCAAGCGAGAGTAGTCCGAAACGTTAAAGCAAAAGACATATGAATACAATTTACATCGCATCCTGTAGAAACCTGATAACAAGATTAAATGAGCGGCCCGTAGTAGTGTTACTGAAACGGGCAGAACCAAGCACTTTTGTTTATTATACACATATACTTTGTTTATAGTAGAGTGTGGATATAAAAGGACGGTTTGACATTTAAATATTCTAGTTGATTACTGTTAATCTATTTATACATACTATATTGTTTTTGCAATAAATGTTAAATAGATCTGACCCAGGACAGACGCCGCATTGTAAAATGTCTTGATAAATTCGAACTTTGATATAAGAGAGACTATGTCGCAAATTGTCCCGTTGCCATTTTAACTCCTTCATTTCCTTTGCCCGAACACAAGTTTTATTTGCAAATAGTTTGTATCCTGATCAAACGCCGCGTGAAGGCGTCTGATGAGCATCAACGCTGTTTGACACTCATTTCAATATTTCTTATTAATAAAGTCGAAATTCGATATCTCGAACTCGGTTATGTCGAACATACCCGTAGTTCAAAGTTAAAACGTGGCTTAATTTAATGCATGTGTCGAAATATCGGTTAGTTTGAGTTAAGCGAGTTCGAGATATCGAATTTCGACTGTACTTTAATTTTAAATTTGAGAAATGAAACAAAAGACAATTGTTATAAAACAATGATGACGTCATGGCAATGAAGGGGTTAAACTTTCATTAGAATATAGAAGACCTCTATGAAAAGGCAAGGTACGGTTAACCGTTTCACTGTCGTGAGGTCATCCATTTTAAACAATTGTCGTCTGTTTGTGTTTCTCATATTTAAATTTAAGGTATTTAGATTAAAAAATATTACAATGATTGTCAAACAGTTTAGAACTTGATCGGACACCGCGTGAGGCGGTGTGTGATCATGATCCAAACTGCTCTCAAATTACTTCTGTACTCAGGGTAAGGCAGTGCCGTGGTTCATATTCTCTTATACCCAGAACTAAGGTTATTTGCAAACACCTTGAGTAATGCACAGACGCCAAGTAACATTTTGTCTAAGCAGGGTCAATTTTGTTTGATTATTATATTACGACGTCCGTTAGTCAACTTGCGTAAAGTGTGATTTTATAACACTAGACTACACTTGCTAACGTAGACGATGTCATTTCAGTGAAGGGGTTAATATTGAAAAAAAGGTAGTTTCTCTGCAGGATTAAGCATTGTCTTATCTTGTTTTTTACCGATATAGCCGGACCCCAAGGTCATAACGCATTTGAGTTAAGTCAGAGAATATTTTTAAGCAAGTGATTGGTCAGATGTTGTCTTAACCCTTTCCCTTATAGAAGCGACTTTTAGCACATTCATTTTATTCATCCGCTGAGGAAAATAGTTCCAAATTATACCGTAATGAATATGTGTCATATTTAATACTTTCCTTATTCTAGCAGTTAATAGCTTAAAGCAGGCTGAAAGTAAAGCAGAATGCGCCTTAGGGCGCATTCTGCTTTACTTTCAACCTGCTTTAAGTAGTCACATATCTTCAATACTAGAAACAATGCTATCAGGTAAAGGGTTAAGGTCAAATCTGACCAATCAAACTTGAGAACGATCTTAGACTCAAATCAAGCGCCTTTTAACCCTAAACCAGACACAGACACCAAACCGATTCTCTTCGTCAACGCACTACTCACAAATAATATTACCAATTACTAAGATTCAACGTAATGATTTTGTACAATAATGGGACGTTTCATCATTTAACTCTTAGTGTGCTGATTCAGACTTTACCAACATTTGTAAAACATTTTGGTTCCAGATAAACACTACGTACACGGCGTCTGATCTAGAAACAAACTCGTTTGAAACTCGAATGGGTGTTCCTTTAATTAAATTGCTGAAACTATAACGGAACACCGACGATGCTTTTTAAGGGTGTATCCAACCCATAAGCGATTTTTTTCAAAGTATTAAACTTTTTTCTATCATTGTTGTTGTGGAAGAGCTATTTATGATGAATGAAAAAATGAAAAAAAATATATATGGTGGTGTCCTTTTTTTTGAGCTACAGCGATTTGAAAAAGGTATGTCAAATTTGGGATTTTTTTCTTCAAATTTTACCCATTCAGAGTACAAGCTTCAGTAAAATCTATTTCAAAACAAAACAAAAATGGTAATTTGGGTTTTCTTTATTTATTTCATGTCTATGGTGGTATTTTCACATATATATACCAAATTTGGACAAATCAGGCACCAGGTTTGAACAATATGGATCCTTGAATATCAAAAATATGCTTTATATAGGGCATGCTTTTATTAGATTTAATATTTTATGAAAAAAAGTAAGAAAGTTTGAAAATGAAATAGTTCTAGTATTAAACTTTTTCTTATATTCTACCAGATGAAAGCCCATGCTAAGGCAGTTCAAAATGTGAAAAGAAATTGAAAGGTCAGTGTTGAAAATTTTGAGTTATTAAAGTAAAAAGAGTTATCTCCCCTTACAAAATTTACAAAAAGTACCATATCGATGATATTTAGAGCTTTATAAATTTCACATTTGGTGCCTTTTTTTTCTTAAATTGGTTTTTGTATGAAGAAATACTACTATAGATAGGAAATAAAAAACACGAAACCAAATTATCATATTTGTTTTCATTTAAAATGGATTTTATTGAAGCGGGCTGTTTGAAAAGGACAAAATAAGAGGAAGTGGGTGGGGTAAATTTTACATGGCCGTAGAGCCAACTGTTGTTCACCAAAATGTACACTTTTTCTATTTTTCATTCATCTTAAAAAGCTCTTCAATACAAAACCATCATAGAGTGTTTTCATATACTTTGAAAATTTCCCAAATGCATGACATTGATACACCCTTAAGTAGATGGTATACCGGCAGCGACAGAGCTACAGTGGAGAATCTGTTATTCTAACATGACACGTGAATTCGTCTCTATAAACAAAGAACAGGTCTATCGTGGTATACCTGAGACGTTATACCACGCTCTTCCCTACCCCGCTCCTCCCGCGGTTATATGACATGACGTGACCTCGTGCGTTCATACGTTATGTTTTTTAAATTTCTTCCGTTATTCATATAGCCCGTAAAGACCATATACTTTTAACCAGTAACGTTACAGTAATTTTCTCATTCTTCTGTCTTGTTTGGTGTAATGTTTGTTCTATGCCAGATTGTGGATCGGTAAATGTAAATTTGCTTATGGGTGTTAGATTCTTGTAATGCCGCGGAAAAAGTTATTCGGTCGAAAAACTTCATCCGCTGAGGAAATAAGTATGGAACATTTGATTTCCTTTCTACTGAATTTCTTAAAATCTGGTCATGTTAGAATCGAAATAATCTATGTTCTACCGTTGTGAAACTGTATTTTACAACGGTCGGTCGTTGTGGTGCGCAGGAATTGACCACTCAGGCCTTCGGCCTTCGTGGTCAATTCCTGCGCACCACAACCCCCAACCGTTGTAAAATACCGTTTCACAACGGTAGAACATAGAGTATTTCTTAATTCTTTCCCAATAAACGCGTTTACGCTAAAACTATTATTTGCAGTGCAAACAGTTTGGAGCCAGATCAGACGCCGGGTAACCCGGCGTCTGATCAGGCTCCAAACTGTATGCCACCAAGATAAACAAGAATTATCAGAATTGTCCAAAAGTTGTTCTTTTCTACGTTTTAGTGCTTTGCGTTTGCGTACGTTTGCGTTTAAACGGGAAAGAATAACAGATTTTCCACTGTAATGACCTGCTAGGACGCATTCACTCTTCGCCTGCAACAAATATCGCCTGCTTACAGATGAAGTCTGCAATTGGTTTTGAAAATAAATTATAAACTCATTCATCTTATGAGAACTTAACACAAGGGCCAAACATTTTCAAAACTTATCAAACGAAGCGTTTCGTTGTGTCTAATCGAGATATTAACTCTTTGCAAGTTCATGTAAAGTCGTGCGTTACAGGGTAAGTGTTGCAATTGTTCAATTATTATTCAGAGCACTGCTGTGAAGTGTTGTTGCCTCTAGCAAGACAAAGTAATGGTGTTTGTTTACTTGGACAAGTTATTTTGCTAGGATTAATTCGACATTTCAAATTTCGAGGGTACCATGTAATCTAATTTCTCGGGGATGTCGGCAAGACACCTTGTAGACACCAGAATTATACACGAACTGTTCTTTGGTTACGAGTAATACCATCGCCCCACCATGGTTTAGAGTGTATTCGATTTCGAAAGTATGATATTACATGCATTTTCTTTAATCAAACATTAAAGGTTTTCATTCATAGCACACATATATTTTTCAGTTTAATTAGATATAAAAGCAGAAGATAATTGTTTCAATGGGGTTTGACGCTTTTCTTCCATTCTCAACTTGCAATCAGCGTAAAACACCTATAATTAAATGTATTCTGTATTGAGTGTTTCGTCTGCAAATTTGGTAAAACTATGAATTATATAAACGTTATTATTTTAAATTGAAGAAATTTTAAAACGAGTGTCAAAGAGTTTTGACCAAAATCAGATGCCGGGGTAGGTGGACGCTGATCTGGATTGTTTCGTCACTGGCAGCCGAAGTGTTAACTTTAAAGCATAGCTGGAAAAGGTCTGCACATGCAATGCTGATTTCAAGGAAGGTAAGCACCTTTACCGATTTACCCCTTTACTGCCAACACGTCATCAATTTAAACAATTGTCGTCTGCTTTTATTTCTCAAATTTAAAATTTAGGTTTTTTGACTGATATAGTATTAAACTGAGTGGCAACAATTTCGATCCTGATTAGACGCCGCGTTACGCGGCGTCTGGTCAGGATACAAACCTTTTGCAAATGATCATTGTACTCTTGGTAGGCAATGAAGAGGGCCCGATGGGTCCTCGGAGTAAGACAGTGAATGGGGTTAATGTCTTACGTTACCAATGTAGATATTGTCAAGTAATGTAACCACTGTATGTACAGTCTTTAAATATTCAGGCCTACATGGGATAAGGTTAGCAAATAACACTTGGTAAAATCATGTTATTAGGGTTAGTGTTACAGAGCCTCTAATTGCGGATCTCTCTGGGAACCAGACACATTTATTGGTCACAAAGCATTAGCTTTTCTATTTTCTATTACCCATTCAGTAGCATCGCAAAAAGGGACGCTTAACCATTGTCCTGCTGTGTAACCATCGCTTTTGACATTGTCCTTTGCTAAAATATTTAATTTAAGATTGATAGATCTACACATTGTTTAGAATAAAAAATCACTTTAAGACGAGTGTCAAACAGTTTGGATTCAGATCAGACGGCGCGCAACACGGCGTCTTATCTGAATCCAAACTATTTGAAAATACTAGTCAAGTCGCGATTGATAGAATAAAGGTTAATTTAGGACAACACGAATGCTGGAATCATCTTTACTATTTGCGGGCTAAGTCAATTGTACTCTGCGACAAGTGCTGTTAGCTAATGTTTTAGAGAGCTGCCAAGTTACTCGGCGACCAATATGGATCAATTTTGCTTGCAGAGATAACCCCGGTGTCGGGCGAGCGTAAAAAGAATTAATAAAGTTTCTAAGTAACTGTTGACGTGCATCTAGCAAATGTAAGTCCGGTAATTGGTTGGAAATGCAGCTTTACTAATTGTCGTTATTTTTGCGGTAAACCCATCCTCGATATTTCTACAGTTCACTAAACTGTCGAATGCAAAAAGGTGCAATGTGCATGCTTCCTTTTCGGTAAGAGAGAATCTGAGAAACAGCATTACTTTAGGTAAAGTCTGTATACGGTTTTGGTGAATGAATACATTAACGGGTAGATCTAATGAATTTAGAATAAAATTGCATTGCACTGGCGTTATTATGCAGAAAGTAAAGTCTCACAACAGTAAGTATTATTGGTAAATCAAGATAGGATATACAGTAAAACCTCGCTATTACGACCACTAAATTATGTTAATTATTAGGGTGTTTACGATAGGTGACCGCTTAAAGCAAGGTGACAGTGAAACAGAAAGCTCCTATAGGAGCTTTCTGTTTCACTGTCACCTTGCTTTAAGCTGTCACCTGTCTATTATACACTCAATTAGCCTTCGTTTTAGTGGTCGTAATAGCGAGGTTTTACTGTATGCATATTTGCTGAAAAATATTTCTTCGTTTGTTAATGAAAATAATATAACTAAAGTTCAATAAACCACTTTAGTAGGTCACTGAAAGAAGCTAAATTTTAATGGTAAGGGCATGTCGCTTTTAAAGCATGTTGGAGCCAAGTATAAAATTCCTTAATGAAAGTTCTCCTTTCTTCGAACAATTTTTAAGATACCACTTAATTCTAACGCCAAAATTGAACTTGTCTTAACTCTCTGCACGTTGTAGGAACTTGCAAGTAGTTTATGTAGTCAATATGAAACAACGAGTAACTCGGCGGTTCTTCTGGATCTAAAGTTATATATGAAACTCTGATAATAGTATCGGAAAAATACAACACATACAAATTAAGTGAGATCATTGTTGCAGACGACAAATATTGCAGACGACTATTATAGGATGCACAGAAGGTTACAGTGGAGAATGTGTTATTCTTTCCCAATATACGCGTTTACGCTAAAACTATTATTTGCAGTGCAAACAGTTTGGAGCCAGATCAGACGCCGGGTAACCCGGCGTCTGATCAGGCTCCTAACTGTTTGCCACCAAGATAAACATGAAATATCAGAATTGTCCAAAAATTGTTCTTTTCTACGTTTTAGTGCTTTGCGTTTTCGTACGTTTGCGTTTAAACGGGAAAGAATAACACATTCTCCACTGTAAGAGGTCTTGATATTGAAGGTTAACCCTTATCGTGCTAACATTCCAACAATTGCAAATAGTAGGATCCAGAACAGAATTCGCGTCTGGTGGCGTATGATCTGAATCCAAACTGTTGGTAAGAAATATCCAACATTTCTTCAGTTTAAAAAAGCATATTACTTATTATTAATTCTTTCGCAGACAATATATTTATAGCAGATGACAACACAGCATGGTAAAGATTTAAATATTTTCTTCTTACTTGACGTAGAATCTTTAATCTTTCTTAGTCTTTAATTAAGTATTTCATCTATATATATATTTGAAATTAACAGAAAAAGTAATTGTAAGTATTGTATTTCTAATGACGGCATCGTAAATTGCCGCTAGAATATTGAGTTTAATCAGACAACGAGGATGATTTCTTCGGAAACCTTTCTCATGCCCTAACTTGTATGTCACTCGCGATTTTACTAGTATTGCAAACAGTTGGGATTCAAATCAGACGCCGCGTGACATTTGCCAATCGTCATAAGTTTTCTTTAATTGAGAAAGGCATAAAGCTGATTTTTTTTCAAACTGTTCAGGCGACGATTTCAACGCAAATATTATGTCGGCAGCCTAAGTGTTAATGTCTGCTGAGGAACGTTCATTGAAATTAAGTATTTCATCTCTTTCTTCTAAATAAGACCCTTATCGATAATCATTACACACCTAATCACATGATAAAACGATTGCCAACGAAATAAATATCCGGGAGTGTTACCTTATCAATAATGGGCCGTTAAATCAGAACGCTGTGGAAATTGCCTAAGGGCCACACAAAAAAAGGACGGGACAAACCCTTCTTATACAGTAAAACACTCAATTACGACCTCTAAAGTGTACTAATGTTAAGTCTTTTAATACAGGCGACTGCTTAACCCTCTCCCAAATAGAAGCGCCTTTTAGCGGATATGATTTATTCATCCGCTGAAGAAAATAGTTCCAATTTAATCAGTAATGAATATGTATTATAGGGAATATTTTCTATATTATAGCACATGATGGCTTAAAGCAGGCTGAAAGTAAAGCAGAATGCGCACTCAGGCGCATTCTGCTTCACTTTCAACCTGCTTTAAGTAGTCACCTATCTTAAGTACTAGAAAATAGGCTATCAGGTAAAGGGTTAAAGCAAGGTGATAATACAATAGAAAGCATGCACTTCTCTTTTAAACAATCAATTTGCCTTCTCTTTAGTTGTTGTGAAAGAGAGGTTTCCTGTTTGCTGTTATGAAAACTGAAGGAAAAGGATCAACTTCATTTTATCTCAGCGCGATTGTCTTGTAGCATTCTGAAACCTTTGGATTTAGATCCAGCATTAATATCTCGTTTGTTTCATTTCTCATTACAAAGCTTAAATACCTCGACTTTTCGAAATTACTGTATCGGGTTATTCTATGTTTTACAAAGTTCAGTCAACTCTGATCTTTGTCTGGTAGAATATCCCAAACACACCTTTTATTTCTATTGCCTTTATGATCGCATAATTCAAAATCGTATACTGACGGTTTAGACGTACAAAAGCATACCACAATTATAACGTCCTAGGTGTAAGGACACCTTCAAGCATTAATCCTTATCCTGTCGTCATAACATCTGCTTTAAGATTGCCACCTCTAAAGTTGGTAAAATTAAAGAAACCTCACGGTTTTCTTCAAGCCGTTTAGATCGAGATTACAGGCTGCAAGGCACGTATATCTGATCAGGATCTAATTTGTTTGCAAGAACCAGTCAATTTGCGATCGGGCAACCAACAGGTTAAATGACTTAATTGCTTATGGGCTTCAGACTCAATTTCTGACTGTCGTAACTAATTTCATTGATTTATTACATACGTATATAACGAACTAATGTTTAGCGATCACATCAGCGCCTGCAACCCAATAGTAACAAATGCATGTAAAATCTCATGTCAAACCTTGTTGTCAATGTCTATTAAATACCGGGACCTATGCTTATAACGCGTTTGATGTGAGTCTGAGATCGTTATCAAGCCTTTGATTTGTCAGATTTGAGTAAAACTGCTCAAATCAACAGCTCATTAAAAGCCTGGGAATTATCTCAGTCTCATTTGAAAACCATTTATAGGCATGTGTCCTGTTCACTTTAGTATCTGATATTGAAAACTAATATTGGCAAAATTTCTGCGATCTTTCATTGCCAATGGTCTCATCTAAACTATATTGCAAACAGGTTAATCTAGTTCAGGCGACAACAAGCTTGATATTTGATTATGATCATAACTGATATACAGGTTTGATTCAGTCTAAAGTCAATTTCATAATTTGGAAATATGAAGACAGAAACAACTTAAAGCATACGATTAATTGACAATGCAAGATTACAGAATTGTACCTTAAAAGAAACATTTTACAAGGAACGACTGGATATTTCCAACTCGTTTTGTTTTCTTAATTCATTGAAATCCCTTTCAGACTATGATATAATTTACTTTTAACAGTTACCATCTACACACAATAGGCGTATTGGTGATTCCTATTGCTAACCGTTTTTATCCAGATATAACGCTGAGTCTCATAATGCTCCAAACTGATTTGCACTGTGCATGTGTATTTTCTAAAAGCAAAGGCAAATATGTCAACTCAGAGCAAAATTTGCAGGCGACCATTTTACGTGCCATGGTATTGTAACATAGTGTTTGTAGAAATGACCACTTCACTTGATCACTTAAAGCCAGTTACGCTAAGCACGGTTATACGTACTCGCAATCACAAATATTTTGGATAGAAAATTAGACTCAAATTTGCTGTCGTATCCTTGATCCTGCATCCTTCAAAGTTTTTAAAAAACAAACTTTCACGGCACTTATTCAAATGCCGAAAAAGAGCAGTTCGAGATTAAACGATACCACACAGTTTTAAGCCCTTCACTGCATTCCTGCGAGTACGTTGGCTATTTGCATACAGTAACTTAACGCGCATTGTGATCAGGATCCAAACTGTTTGACAATCATTTCAATATTTCTTAAGTAAATATATCTAAAATTTAAATTTCATAACTAACAGCAGACGACCCTTGTTTATGCAGATGACTTCATGGCAGTAAAGGGGTACATGTAACTATTAGGTACATTTCCACAGGGCTGTCACAAGTTGAAAAATCCTAAGATTTCCAAAGTTTCTATTTTTATAGCGCGATTACTTTAAGCAGTTTGAAAATTCTGCTTTACTTTCAGTCTGCTTAAGGCTACCATAAGCTACAATAATTTTTCGATGATTTCGGAAAAGTCCGGAGAAATGGCAGCCCTGTTTTAAAACTGCACTCAGGCACTTAGGTCATTTCATTAAACGGTTTGATTTATGAAAATACAAGTTCTTGTCAATAATTTAGTATGTCTATCTAATATCCATTGTTCATGTTATTGATAATTGATGTAATACACGCTGGAGTTATTAAATTTGTTCACATTCACTCAGTCTGTGCATATCTGAGAAAGGGTGAATGATCAGATTCATAAGTAGTAACTAGGGCAGAAAAAGTTAATCTTTCCGCTGCTGTTTCACTGCATCGGACAAGTTTAAGTAAGTTGGATCCAGATCAGAAACTGAAAAATAGTTGAAAGCTTATTTCGATGTTTCTTAAGCAATTTTCAGCAGATTTTGTTAATGGCGATGAAGGCATCTGGATGCTTAACCCTTTCACTCTAAATGACGCTTGAAAACGCGTTTGCAAACAGTTTGAATCCTGATCAGACGCCGGGTGACGCGGCGTCTGATCAGAATCCAAAGTGTTTGACATTCGTATCGATATGTTTTAAGTTATACTACATTGAATCTAACTTTGAAACGACCTTGCAAACAACACATTTGAAGCAGACGACAATGAAACGGTGAAGGGATAAAAAAAAACACAGAATATTTGCTAGTGAAAGGGTTTAAGCAAGTTTAATGCATGTAAATGTTCGTCATAACTGGACTTTAGCCTTTTTGCTGCCACTATGACGTCATAACCCGTCTAGTACGGTCACTGTCGTGATGTCGTTTACATCAATATGACAAATGCTTTAATTGATAAAATTTGGATTTTTCCCGCTTTGAAAGAAACATTTATATGTTTGCCAAGTATTTTGGACCCTGACCAGACGCGGCAAACTATCAGGATCCAAAAAATTTGCAAATACATGTATTAGTGCTAACGGCCTTGGCATTGAAAGGGTTAGTTATTTAATAAATATTTGCAAATGGGTTCGTCTGCTTAAATACTCTCATCACAAAAATAGCGTCTGCATTCATATTTTTATCTTAATATTTGAATTTAAGTTGATATTATAACTGACGAACTATCGAGACGAGTGCAACACAGTTCGAATCCTGATCAGACCATAGGTGTCCGGCTCCAAAAAAAAAATGTTTTTTGGTCTACTGTAGTTCTAGATCTATCATATATAAGAGAAGGCATATAACTTCACGGACAGGGCGACCCTGACCGGGACGAATCTATCGTACTTTTTTCGTTCATCATACAGAACTTCCAAATAAACACGGTTACGGTAGAAAGAGAAATATTTTTTCTTCACATTGATACCAAATATTGCACTGTAGCTTCTATTTTCAGCGAGTACGAGAGTCCAATGTCTGAAGAAACACCCGTTTGTTCCGTTTTATGGCCCGGGTCTCAACTCCACTTCGACATTCTAATCTTATCCGCGAGCTGTATCGGCCCGGTTTTCTGCTCGTTGCTTTAAGAAATGATATATAAGGTCCAATTCTGATGTTTATTTCAAAATACAACCAACGACACAGCCTCAAATTTATATAGTGAAATGTTCAAACATCCTTTTTCGGAACATTATTTTTGCCTTGACCACGTTTTAAGCTGCCAACGATCTTCTTATAATCAATTAGCCTTTTCCAATAGACAGGTTGGATTTTCCAAGATGTAGAGTCGATCGAACTTTTAATGTCTATGTCAATCTAGTATTGAACTTAACATTTTGGAAACTTCACCATGCTATAGGGACTGATAATTCAGCTACACTGATAACCTTTGCAAACAGTTTGAATCAAGATGATACAACACGTAACACAGCATCTCATCAGGATCTTAGCTATTTGCTCTTCAGGGACCCGTTTCATAAAATGTCGTAAGACAAAAACGATCGTAAGTCAAAACTTTAAAATACATTTAATTTCTGATTTCTCTATCTTAAATTGTCTTGTGACTTCTCTTTGAAATCGTTTTCGTAGACTTTTATAATCTGATTTACGACAACATTCGTCGTACAAGATTTTATGAAACGGGTCCCTGACCCTGAATTTCGAGATTGTTGCAGATAAAATTACCCAGCATGCAAAGTGTTAAACTAAGTATACAGTACTGAACCTTATTAAATTAAATTGATAATCGCAAGCGAATTGTCATCGACTTGCCATCGAATCGGGCGCTTCAAAAAACAAATCCTACGTTAGAATATTTTTACGCGAATTTTCCGAAGCGGTTGTGACACAAAGGGAATCGGAAAAATTAACGAAGACATATTTGCGAACATTGGTGAGATACAACATTCAAGAAAACTTACCCGAGGGTAAATTTAGTATTTTGAATCGCAAGCGAATTGCCATCGAAGTGCAAGCGAATTGCCATCGAATTGCAAGCGAATCGCAAAAATTGTTGATTTAAGAAGGTTCAGTAATGTATATGAGGGACAAAAAGGAAATTGTCAACTATTCAGTGACAACTTTTAAAATATTTGTATGCCCTTTTCAGATTCTATGTATATAATTAGATCTACATAAATATATTGTGGGATTTTATTTCAGATCAGCAAAAGACCACCCCCGCGCCGTCCGCCGAAGGTTTTATACAATCGTAAGGCCACGTGATGCCTTCGTTACTGCATCGTACTTTCAACACGGCGCCGTGTAGCTTTCGTGTGGCATTCGTGTGTCCTGCGGGTAAACTTCCTGACAAAAATCCGTAAATTCGTGTTGACTTCGTGTGGGGTTCGGATGCCATCGTGTGGCCTTCTGTAGGCCCCGTACTTGATTCGGATGTTAATTTGCCGTTAACCCAAATTCGGGGCCACCTTCGTGCGAACTTCAAAATTCCATAATCGTGTGGCCTTCTGGTGTCAATTTCGGGACAGTGTGACGCGGGCAAGAAACACATGCGAAAACACGATTGCTTTTTTCGCATCTATTCATCTGTTTGAAATGCGAGTAGGTGACAATTATCACAACCTTAAATGTTAAAAGGGTTATGTGTAACGTGGAAATGACAAGACACTGTAGAAAAGATGTATACTTTTATACTTTATCGAAATCGAAAATGCACATTATCTACTTATTTAACAATTCTTATCAAACTCAATAAGGCTTTACTACGTAGAAATCAGGACAGTTTTCTGATCAAAATTTCTTTAAGCATTTTAAACCCCCCATCTTGGGTCAAATACTCTTGCTGATGAAGATATATATACAATGTATATTGAATCACATACAAGGTGGCAGCTGGTTTCATTCTGAAATTCGCCATCGATTAGACATACTCTAAATCATGTACTGATTTTTCATTAGGAGTTTTCTCGTAATTTACAAAGCATGTGGATGCCTGGCGCCTAACTTTTATCAGCCAATTTAGCATTTTCCCTAATTTACACCCTTTTCCTATCTTCAATAAAATATATAATTCAACACTTTAATCTCATCTCATCTTCTAGAACTTGAAACGGATTAAATAAATTGACATCTACCCGGATAATTAATTAGCTATCCTTTTGAAACATACACATTTTCGTCGGGCATCACCTTCCCTAGGATATACATGTTTGCAATGTCAAACCTAGCGCTGTAATTCTTCACACACAATGCTTGTTTGATTTTGGAGTGTCCGATTTTAAAATTAAAGTTTTTAGGTATGTAAAACTTTTTTATGACACAGCACGACCTCATTGTCGGTGTTCAGCGTCAACATATTCTGGTGAATCTATAAGACTATATCTTTTAGGTAACACTCGATTTTGAAGGGCTTCTTGTTGACAATAAGAGTATTTCGGCTTGAAGGAATCGCTGTGAGTCGTGAGCGTAGAAATGATGATCCAGAAAAATATATTAGAAAAAGGAAAAGAAATCACACACTATATTTACGATATCAATTTATGTATCAAGCAAGATTGTAACTGACGATAAAACAGCGTCCTTAATACTCAAATAACCCTCTTAACTTCTATTATATTATATTCTGTAAAAATGCCATCTGCACCTTTTTCTCAAGGTTAAGATGTTGAGGCGTTTTAAATGCAGACAAATGCATATGAATACCAAACACTTTTATTCCCAATCAGATGCCAAGTGTTGAGTATTATCTTGATCAGAAACGATTTCAAATGTGCAAATAATCCGACACAGCAGTGAAGGGAATTTAATTCACTCACAGACGATAAAAGCAACGTCATATGGTGTTTCCATCAAACTTAAGAAAAACATCCAAGTATTAAATGCAACAAATTATACTAAATTGGAAAGCGAAGCAATATTGGATTGTTTTCCGCTAAATATCCGTCATTTATTCTGGTCACAGAAATACGACAATAGCACGGAGTAATATACTGTTTGTCAAATGATACAACCGTTGGAGCCAGACGAGACGCGGACTAAAAAGGTGTTTTATCAGGATTGAAATCGATTACAAAAGTTTCACTGTTCTCTCATAAAAGCAACAAATTATTCTATTACTTAACATCTAACACTAGAAGGGAAGATGAGTGGAACTTAACGATCTTAACATGTATTGTACGTGATCACTATCGCTTTAGTAATTTAAACACAGTTCGGTCAGTTAGTTCATTTGTATTATTGTTTTTATACCTGATTTATATAGAGCTCTAGTAACACAAGAGTTGTACGTTCAGAGGCGCTACATGTTCTTACAAAGTGAAAAATGAAGTCAATAAGCTTCATACTTACTTTCATTCTGCGTCCAATCCTTTCTTCCATAGTAAATAATGTATTCCGCTTCTGTCGTTATTAGAATCAATTACATAAATCCAGAGTACGTTTCAGCCCGACATAAAAGTATAGTACTATATTTTGGTAGCCCTACGTAGGAGTCCATGCATTATGTGAACAAAGTTTTTACTATCACACAGTGTTGTCTCTAGCAAACATACTTAAATAAACACACCTTGAGCAAATTAATAGAAGCAAAGAAGCAAGCCTTATTTTTTTGGATATCTTTAATTCTCCCCGTAATAGGTATATGAGGGTCGGGGAAGACCATCCCCCAACATACCTTACACTATTGCTATATTGCTACCAATGTAGCTTTCCACTTACAATTCAGACCATTCAAGTGAGTTTCAAATGTATGCATTATACTAGGTAATTGCAAGTTTATTTTTATGTAGACAGAAAGGTAGAAAGATATTTGATTTTGAAAACAAAGACAAGACACCATAGAGGACATGTACGACATAAAACATACCGCCACTATTTGGAAAGTTAAAGCCCTACACAGTTTTTATCAATTAAAACATTCAATAAATGAATACGAAAGACTCAAGCAGGAAACGCAACACAAACAATACACCCACCTCTCAAGCAGAACACACACACAGTCATACCATAACAAACACACACACGCACACTCCCATTCCTTCATCTACACACTAAATAGAAAACAACACGCAATACAAACATAAAGCAAAGTGAACATAGGAGCCCGCCTTGGTACGGTCAGCAGCAATCAATAATTAATTATAAATTAATCATTAACTACCACTGGGGGGTTAAACCTGGGTTTAGGGGCGCCCAACCTCACACTTATCTCCTAGATTCACCTATAAAGACGAACAGTGTACATAAAATATAAAACCTGTTCCACAACATCACAATTAAAAAGACCGCCAGCACAGTAAGTAAATACATGTAAAACATTCAACAAAAAGTCTATGACAAGATCATTAGTAACATGGGAAAGAATTAAACATTCAAGCCCGTGTTAAAAATAACCCACTATGGCAACGATCAAATTGTACTCAAGCGACTAGTCTGTAGTTACGAGTAACTGTAAGACATGGAAGGGTCCAGGGTACGACAGAGAGGGAGAGAAAAAACAAAGCACGAAAATCCGACATAACTCTCCCGGTTAAGGACGGCTTTAGAGATACATCATCATGTAGTGCTAAGCCCTGTCTGTCGTCGCACAACCAAAGAGGAAAGGATTGTTATCAATTGTAGATTGATCGATAACCAAACGTGAAGTGCGCAGCAATATAGTTGGATCATAATCTTTTTTGAGGAAAAACCTAATACGTTTCACAAATAGGTTTTGAAAATGTATATGTCCAAGAATCTTACGAAGTCTGTAAATCACATCACCATAAAACTCCGGATGTGAAATACCTTGCCGCAGAAAAGACTTTAAGTTACATTTATACTTGTTAATGAGAGGAAGATTTCTATAAAAGAATTTAGAAAATGTTTTACGAAGTTTATGAAATCTGTACCTAAACCCCTGTTTAAGAAGCTTTTCAGTAATAGTTTTATTACGAATGTGGAATCCTGGCGACTGGTAGACTCGTCCATAAACCAAACAGAAAATCTCAAAAGTATATAGTATACCAGGAATTAGTACACTGATCCTATGCAAACAATGTAGAGCTGATCAGGTGGATCCTAAAGGACCCTAAGATCAGGGTCTGCACCATTTGTTTTGTCCACCCTTGATTTAGACAGCCCGAAATATGTACATCTGGACAAGACATGATTGGACAACTTTGGTAATAATGACATACGGAATCATAAAATTATACCCAAGTAGGATTTTTCCCTCCATTACTGCCTGTATGAGGTAAAGATTTGCCTCATGCATATAAGCTCCATTCTCTAACACCGTGCTGCATCCATCGTTATGCAATATTACCCAATATCTAAATGTGTGTCTACGTGAGTGTCAGTTGTTCGTTTAGTAAACACATCTAGAGTATATTGATAGAAACCATGAACTAAACGTTGTTTGTTATGCATAGTGTTAAACAATTGCAATACTTTAAAAGAGTACTTATTTTAGTTTAGCTTGCATTTTTACACTGTTAAGTAAAGTAAGAATAACCACTAAGAGTCGGCAGTGGTATAACATTTGAAGGTTGAAAGCAAAATAGAAGAAATGTAAAAAACCAACATGGGAGCTATATGTAGTAATGTAGTAATATTGTATAGGACCTGCATGTAGCAATGTAGAAAGCACAAATGATACCTACATGTATAATAACTAACACCATCACATAAATATCATTTGTGTTGAATGTATGTATATAGATGGTAACAATGGTAAAGGTACTGTCTATTTGTTGTATTTGTTTGAGAAATGTAGAGATCGGAACACGTACATCAGTTAGTATGAGTCTTAACTGCTAGTGTTTACTGTTTTAAAACATTTTGCTGTTTTTGCAAAATATATATTTTGTTTACAAAATTAAATGTAGTAAAGCTGTGGGGATGTATTTATTAGCAAAATTGCATTCTGCAATTATTCGAAATTAAAATTATAGAACGTATATTAACGAACAGGCAGACTGTAGGGTTCGTTTATATACAGAAATGATGACACTTGATAAAACCCTTGTATCATAAACTTGTGTTTTCAGATATAGGGTTTGAAGTCATGGTTACTGTTAGTAACCAGAGAAAAGGTTAATGCAAAACCGGTTTTGTTCATAAAGATTTACCGTCTAAACATGTCATGTAAATCTAGCATGTATGTAGTCTATCTTCCCGTTGTATTTATGTTCCGCATAACATTTAACTTATGTATACGGCTATGGAAATATTGAATACAACTTTTGATATAAATCCAATTTAACTGTTACATTATACGAGGGCTCCTCATTTGTGTATCTATTGGCCCATCATATTGCATAGCAGCAAGGAACACATGACACGCAAACTGCTGTCATTTCACGGGGGATGAGTTTTCCATTATAGTTATGAAAATTCTTTCTAACCCGTTCAAAACAAACTTCAAGTTGGTTCAGTCGTATACACTGGCTATCAACTGAAAAAGAAAGAAATTAGGGTATATATTAAAAGTCATATGGGCGGGAATATTTCAGTTTCACAGATATATAGAGTGAACTGTTTAAGATACATGGAACATCTGCGGTCTCTAAAAAGTCAGTTTGCAGTTTGCATACAATATTTAAAGGTAATATGACTTGAAAAACGAGCCCCATCCCGCTCTACCTAAACTCATTGCCAAACGGAAATAAAACTGCGGCATAAGTTTTGTATGCGGTGTTTTCAATTGTCATAAACTAATTTTTCAAATTCCCGTTCCAAATCACAATACAATCACAACTATATTTGGAATAACGTTGTGTTGTCAAAAATGAAGGCTGACTACGAAAAACGTAGATCTGTAATCGATTTGAGATGTTTATGTCGTACCCATGACAACGCACCTGCTCACAAGTCCATGACGCCCAGAAAGAGGAACATGTAGCTCAGCTCCCTGGCAAACCTTATTCGTCAGGCATCAGATCCTGCAATGTTTTCATGTTTCTTTTACTAAAGAAATCCCTATCTAATCGTCGTTATGAATCATGAAGTGCACTTAGTAGTTTGATTTACTTGCGTCTCCAGGGTATACCTAAACATACCTACTTCTCTTCCTTTATGTAATGGATTTCAATACTTGAAAAGTATGTTTCTGTCAAGCGAGAATAGTTCGAAATGTTAAAGCAAAAGACAAATGAATGCAATTTACATCGCGCCCTGTAGAAACATGATGACAGGATTAACCCCTTCACTGCCTTACCAAGAGTACACTATTAATTTAAAAACAGTTTGGATCCTGATTAGACGACATTTAACGCGGCGTCTGATCAGGATACAAACTGTTTTACACTCATTTCAATATTTCATAAGTAAAAAAAAAAATTAAATCTAGAAAGAAAAGCAGACGACAAATTTGATGACGTAATGGCAGTGAAGTGATTAAATGAAGGCCAGAAGAAGTGTTACTGAAAAGGGCAGAACAAAGCACTTTTGTTTATCATACACATGTACTATGTTTATAGTAGAGTGTGAATATATAAAGGATTTTTTGTATTTAAATATTCTAGTTGATTACTGTTAATCTGTGTATACATACTACATGTATATTGTTTTTGTAGTATATGTTAAATAGATTTGACCTAGGAAAAACGCCGGATTGAAAATGTCTTGTCTTGATAAATTCGAACTTTGATATAAGAGAGACTTTGTCGCAAATTGTCCCGTTGCCACTTTAACTCCTCACCTTCTTTTGCCCGAATACAAGTTTTATTTGCAAATACTTTGTATCCTGATTAAACGCCGCGTAAAGCGGTGTCTGATGAGGATCATAACTGTTTGACATTCATTTAAATATTTCTTATTATTACCTTGATTTTAAATTTGAGAAATCAAACAAAAACCAATTGTTATAAAAAATGATGACGTCATGGCAATGAATGGGTTAAACGATCCTTAGAATATAAATGACCTCTATGAAAAGGCAAGGTAAGGTGACCCATTTACAGCCGTGAGGTCATCCATATTAAACAATTGTCGTCTGTTTGTGTTTTTCTCATATTCAAATTGAGGTATTTTGACTAAAACAATATTACAATGATTGTCAAACAGTATAGAACCTGATCGGACATCGCGTGAGGCGATGTGTGATCATGATCCAAACTGCTCTCAAATAACTACTGTACTCAGGGTAAGGCAATTACGTAGTTAACACATTCACTCTCGTATACCAAGTACAACGGTTATTTGCAAACAGCTTGAGTAGTGCACAAACGCAAAGTAACTTTTCGTCTGATCAGGGTAAACTTTGTTGATACTCATTAATATATTACGACGGTCGTTAGTCAATTTGGCAGTTAACGTAAAATTTTTATTTTATAAAACAAGGCTACACTTGCTAACGTAGACGACGTCATGTTAGTGAAGGGTGACGTCATTGCAGTGAAGGAGTTAATATTGAACAAAAAGTAGTTTTTCTGCCGGATTAAGCAGTCTTATTTTGTCTTTAACAGGTATAGCCGCCCCAAGGCTATAAAGCATTTGGGTTTAGTCTGAGAATGTTCTTAAGCATTTGATTGGTCAGATTTGGTTATAAGCTCAAATCTGACCAATCGAATGCTTGAGAACGATCTTAGACTCAATTCAAGCGCTTCATAAATAAATACGAAAGACTCAAGCAGGAAACGTAACACAAACAATACACCCACCTCTCAAGCAGAACCCACACACAGTCATACCACAACAAACACACACACACACACACACACGCACACGCAATACCATTCCTGCATCTACACACTAAATAGAAAACAACACGCAAGACAAACATAAAGCAAAGTGAATATAGGAGCCCGCCTTGGTACGGTCAGTAGCAATCAATAATTAACTATAAATTAATTAATTATTAACAACCACTGGGGGGTTAAACCTGGGTTTAGGGGCGCCCAACCTCACACTTATCTCCTATATTCACCTATAAAGACAAACAGTGTACATAAAATATAAACTCTGTTCCACAACCTCACAATCAAAAAGACCGCCAGCACAGTAAGTAAATACATGTATAACCCTGAACCCGGCACATGCACCAAACCGATTCTCATCGTCAACGAGCTACTCACGAATTTAACGAATTACTAAGATTCAAAGTAATGATTTTGTGCAATAATGGGACGGTTCATCACTTTACCCTTTCCCTCAAAGAAGCGCTTTAAGCGCATTTAATTTATTCCACCACTCAACAAAATACATGTAGTTATTTTATACAGTCATAAATATGTTTTATAAGAAGTGTTGTTATATTCCAGTAGATGACAGCTTGAAGCAGGATGAAAAGAAAAGCAGAATACGGCTTAAGGCGCATTTTGCTTTACTTTCAACCTGCTTAAAGTGTTCACCTATATTCAATACAAGAAACAGTCTATAAGGTAAAGGGTTAACTTTTAGTGTGCTGAGTCAGACTTTACTAACATTTGTAAAACACTTTGGGTCCAGATAACACAGCCTTACGCGGCGTCTGATATAGAAACAAACTTTTTTGACACTCGAATGGATGTTCCTTTAATTAAAATGCTGAAACTAAATTAAAAAAACCAGACGACACTTGTTAAGTAGATGGTATAACGGCAGCGAAAGTGATTATGACCTGCTAGGACGCATTCACTCGGTGCCTGCAACGAGTATCGTCTGCTTTACAGTTGTAGTCTGCAATTGGTTTTGAAATACTCATTCCTCTAATGAGAACTGAACGCGAGGGTCAAACAGTTTAAATATTCATCAATGAAGCGTTGGTGTCTAATCGAAATGTAAACTCTTTGCAAGAGCATGTAAAGTCGTGCGTTGCAGGCTAAGCGTTGCAACTGTTCCATTATCATTCAGAGCACTGTTGTGAAGTGTTGTTGCCTCTAGCAAGACACAGTAATGGCGTTTGTTTACTTGGACAGGTAATTTGCTAGCATTAATTCGACATTTCAAACGTCAAGGGTACCATGTAATCTTATTTCTTGAGGATGTCGGTTAGACGCCTTGTAGACACCAGAATTGTACACGAACTGTTGTTTGCTTAGGAGTAATGCAATCGTCCCACCATGATTTAGTATGTATTCGATTTCAAAAGTATGATAGTATTTTGTTGAATAAAATCATAGATGGTTTTCATTCATAGGACACATAACATAAATTGAGGACATATCAATGGTATCACGATAACAGATCGACAGGATTGACAGTTAATAGAAGGAGCCCAAAGTAGTCAACATGTTAGTCAACATTCTGTCCATTGCTACGTAGCATTTGCTGATTTTTTTTAAAGTTTACATTTTCTAAACGCCATAATTAAACAGTAATTGCCTTATCCCGAGTGCAATATTTATTTGCAAACAGTTATGATCCAGATTAGATACAGCGTAGCGCAGCATCTGTTTAATATCCACACTTTTTTTAGTCATTTCAATATCTTTTCACTTTAATTACATGTAACTGCACTTTAAATGTAAGATATAAAAGCAGAGATAATTGTTTAAAATTGATAACGTCATGGCAGTGAAGGGTTTTTTCAGCAGTGTTGGTTACATATGTGCACAGTGTCCGTTAAAATTAAAACCGAACGGCTTGGTTTGATCAACAATCCGCCAATAAGAGTACATCTCTTTACAATGACTGTGCATGCAGTACTGATCTAGATCACAAATAACCCAAAACTAAATGTGAGATGAATACAAAGAATTAATTGATAACAGAGCAGAAACACCATAGGTGTGCGGCTAAAAAAAAAACTTTTTTGGTCTACTGTAGTGCTCTATCATATATAAGAGAAGGTATATAACTTCACGGACAGGGCGAACCTGACCGGGACGAATCTATCGTACTTTTTTCGCTAATCATACAGAACTTCCAAATAAACACGGTTACGGTAGAAAGAGAAATGTTTTTCTTCACATTGACACCAAATATTGAACTGTAAATTCTATTTTCAGCGAGTACGAGAGTCCAATGTCTGAAGAAACACCCGTTTTTCCGAGGTTGGAATACCTATGGCCCGGGTCAAAACTCCACTTCGACATTCAAATCTTATCCGCGAGCTGTATCGGCCCGGTTTTCTGCTCGTTGCTTTAAGAAATGATATATAAGGTTCAACTCTTATGTTTATTTCAATATTCAACCAACGACACAGCCTCAAAATTAAAATGTACGATTTCAATATGTAAATTAGTATCCAACGGTGTCGATCGAAAACAATCGTCTAGATGCTTGACATGAACGTTGATTGGTCGAGTCCATCCTCTCAACCAATCAGCGCTGGGATCAAACAGCAAATCTCGTCAATTCAATAGAGGCTTGATCGGGGGGAAATTGACGCTACTTATAAATCCCAAGGAGATTTTCTGTTGAAATGAGGTTTCGAACAATTTCTAAAATACCACTTAATTCTTACGCCGAAATTGAACCTGTCTTAGCTCTCAGCACGTTGTGGGAACTTGCAGGTTGTTTATGTAGTCAATATGAAATAACGAGTAATTCGGGGGTTCTTCTGGATCCAAAGTTGTATGAAACTCTGATAAAAGTATCACAACAGATACAAAGCAAGTGAGATCATTGTTGTAGACGACAACTATTGCAGACGACTATTACAGGGTGCGCAGAGGTTTAACCCCTCCACTGCCATGACGTCATCAAATTTAAACAAATGTCGTCTGCTTCTATTTCTAAATAAACCCAAATTGTTTTGTATATTTACTTCAGAATTATTGAAACGGGTGTCAAACAGCTTGGATCCTGATCAGACGCCGCGTTACGCGGTGTCTGATCAGGATCCAAACTATTTGCAAATAAATATTGCACTCGGTGTAAGGCAGTGAAGGGGTTAAGATGTCTTGATATTGAAGTTTAACCCTTTTCGTGCTTACTTTCCAATATTTGCAAATAAATTGGATCCAGATAAGACGTCGTATCGGGTGACGTATTGTCTGGATCCAAATTGTTAGTTAGAACTATCCAACCTTTCTTCAGTTTAAAAAAGCATATTACTTATTTTGATTTCTTTCGCAGACGATATATTTATAGCAGACGACAACATAGAGTGGTAAGGGTTTAAATATTTCCTTCTTACTTGAATTGGCACCTTATTTAGTCTTTAATTAAGTATTACATCTAAACATATATTTGAAATTAACAGAAAAAGTAATTGTATAAGTATTGTATTTCTAATGACGGCATCGTAAATTGCCGCTAGAATATTGAGTTTAATCAGACAACGAGGCTGATTTCTTCGGAAACCTGTCTCATGCCCTAACTTGTATGTCACTCGCGATTTTACTAGTATTGCAAACAGTTGGGATTCAAATCAGACGCCGCGTGACATTTGCCAATCGTCATAAGTTTTCTTTAATTGAGAAAGGCATAAAGCTGATTTTTTTTCAAACTGTTCAGGCGACGATTTCAACGCAAATATTATGTCGGCAGCCTAAGTGTTAATGTCTGCTGAGGAACGTTCATTGAAATTAAGTATTTCATCTCTTTCTTCTAAATAAGACCCTTATCGATAATCATTACACACCTAATCACATGATAAAACGATTGCCAACGAAATAAATATCCGGAAGTGTTACCTTATCAATAATGGGGCGTTAAATCAGAACGCTGTGAAAATTGCCTAAGGGCAACCAAAAACGGACGGGACGACCATTCTTATACAGTAAAAACACTCAATTACGACCTCTAAAGTGTATTAATGTTTAGGCGTTTACGATAGGCGACTGCTTAAAGCAAGGTGACAATAAGATTGAAGTCATGCATTTGTCTTTAAAGCAATCAATTTGCCTTCTCTTGAGTTGTTGTGAAAGAGAGGGTTCCTGTATGCTGTTATGAAAATCTGAATGAAAAGGATCAATCAATGCAATAAAAGAGAAAGGAGAAGAAAAACGTATATTTGACTTAAACTAGGTACATGTACAGTTTCTCGTTTCAAAACATAAATATTTACAATTTAAAAGAATGAAACAATACTTAGATTTTCTTGTCTAGTATAATTCTGAAACTTTTGGATTCAGCTCCAGCATTAATTTTTCGCTTGTCTTATTTCTTATTACAAAGGCTAAATTACTCGGCTTTTCGAAATTACTGTATCGGGAGTGTGCTATGGTTTACAAAGTTCAGTCAACACTGATCTTTGGTAGAATATCTCAAACATATCCTTCATTTCTTGTGACTTTATGATTGCATAATTCAAAACCGTATAATAACAGTTTTGACGTACAAAAGCACGACTATAACGTCCTACGTTCAAATAGTAGTCCTTATCATGCCGTCACAACATCTGCTTTAACATTGCAATCTGTAAATGTGGTAAACTTGAAGAAACTTAACGATTTTTGTCAAACCGTTAAAATCCAGAGCACAGTCTGCAAGGCACGTACATCTGCTCAGAATCTAATTTGTTTGTAAGTACCAGTCAATTTGCGATCGGCAACCAACAGGTTAAATGACTTAATTGCTTGTGGGCTTCAGACTCGATTCCTGACTGTCGTAACTAATTTCATTAGTTTGGTCATTTTAAATTTTTCAATACGGTGTTCAACAACTTAATGTTTAGGTATCACATCAACGCCTGTAACCAAAGATAAACAAATGAATGTAAAATCTACTGTCAAACCTTACTGTCAATGTCTATTAAATGTCGGGCCCTATGGTTGTAATGCGTTTGAGGTGAATGAGATTTCTGACAAGCCTTTCAATGGTCAGATTTGAGTAGAATGCTCAAATCAAATAGCTCAATCAAAATCCTCGGAATTGTCTCAGGCTCATCTCAAACACGTCATAAGCATATGTACTGGTCTCTTTAATATCTGATATCGAAAACTAAAACAGCGCCTCCTCCCTACATCGGTCCCAACAAAGAGTATCTCCTTACAACGACCCTTCCCACTGTTCCCTAAACAGGATAATAATGTCTAACACTTTATCGTCTGCTTAAAATTGCCGTCTGCTGTTATTTTTCTCAAAGTTTCATATAAGTACAGTGGAGAATCTGTTATTCTTTCCCAATAAACGCGTTTACGCTAAAACTATTATTTGTAGTGCAAACAGTTTGGAGCCAGATCAGACGCCGGGTAACCCGGCGTCTGATCAGGCTCCAACCTGTTTGCCACCAAGATAAACAAGAATTATCAGAATTGTCCAAACGTTGTTCTTTTCTACGTTTTCGTGTTTTGCGTTTGCGTACGTTTGCGTTTAAACGGGAAAGAATAACAGATTCTCCACTGTACATGTGTAAACATGTAATAGAAACAATGAAATAACGGGTGACAAACAGTTTGAATCCAAATCAAACTCCGAGCTACGCGGTGCCTGAACTGGATTCAAGCTTTTTGCCAATGTAAACCGATTTCATCCCTATAACGACTCCTTGCAAACAACGCACACATTTTGTCTCCCATTGGGTGTCGTTGTAGAGAAGGAACACCGTATTGGCGAAATTTCTGCGATCTTTCACTGCCAATGGCCTCATCTAAAATATATTGCAGACAGTACAGTCTAGATCAGACGACAACAAGCTAGATATACGACTATGATCAAAACTGATATACAAGTTATATTCAGTCCAAAGTCAAATTGATAATTTGAAAATACGAAGACAAAACCTTAAAGCATACGATAAATTGACGATGAAAGACTACATAATAGAATCTAAAAAGAAACATTTTGAAAGGAACGACTTGATATTTCCAGCTAGTAGTGTTTTCTAAATTGATTGAATTCCCTTTAAAACTATGATTAAATTTGTTTTAACAGTAACCATCCATCGACAGTAACCCGGCGTCTGATCAGGCTCCAAACTGTTTGCCACCAAGATAAACATGAATTATCAGAATTGTCCAAAAGTTGTACTTTTCTACGTTTTAGTGTTTTGCGTTTGCGTACGTTTGCGTTTAAACGGGAAAGAATGACAGATTATCCACTGTAGCAGGCGAATTTGTGATTCCTATTGCTACATGTAACCGCTTTTATCCAGATATAGAACAGAGTCTCATAATTCTCCAAACTGATTTGCACTGTGTATGTGTATTTTCTTAAAGCAAAGGCAAATATTTCAATTCAGAGAAATGTTGAAACGACCATTTTACGTGCTATGATATTATAATGTACATGTATTGTTTGTAGAAATGACCTCTTCACTTGATCACTTAAAGCCAATCACGCTAAGCACGGTTATACGTACTCATAGTAACAAATATTTTGGATAGACAATTAAACTCAAATTTACTATCGTATACTTTATCCTTCATCATTCTGTCAAATGCCGAAAAAAGAGCAGTTCGAGATTTAACGATACCATGCAGTTTTAAGCCCCTCACTGCATTACCCCGAGTGCGTTGGCAATTCGCATACAGTAACTTAACGCGCCTTGTGACCAGGATCCAAACTGTTTGACAATAAGTTCAATATTTCTTAAATAAATATATCAAAAATTTAAATTTCATAAATACAGTGGAGACTCTGTTATTCTTTCCCAATAAACGCGTTTACGCTAAAACTATTATTTGCAGTGCAAACAGTTTGGAGCCAGATCAGACGCCGGGTAACCCGGCGTCTGATCAGGCTCCAAACTGTTTGCCACCAAGATAAATATGAATTATCAGAATTGTCAAAAAGTTGTACTTTTCTACGTTTTAGTGTTTTGCGTTTGCGTACGTTTGCGTTTAAACGGGAAAGAATAACAGATTCTTCACTGTAACAGCAGACGACCCTTGTTTAAGCAGATGACTTCATGGCAGTAAAGGGGTAAATATTAGGTACATTTTCACAGGGCTGTCATAAGTTGAAAACCCTAAATTCTCCAATTTTTCAATTTTTCTAGCACGATTACTTAAAGCAGGTTTAAAATTATGCTTTACTTTCAGCCTGCTTTAAGCTACCATCTCCTAGAATAAAATTCCGAAGAATTCGGAAAACTCCGGAGAATTTATACTGCACTCAGGCACTTTAGCCATTTCATTAAACGGTTTGATTTATGAAAGTACAAGCTCTTGTCAATAATTTAGTATGTCTATCTCTTATCCATTGTTCATGCTATTGATAATTGATGTAATACACGCTGTAAGTATTAAATTTTTTCCACATTAACTCAGTGTGTGCATATCTGATGAAGGATGAATTATCAGATTCTTACATAGTGATTATTGCAGAAAAAGTTAACCTCTTCGCTGTTATTTCACTGCATCGGACAAGTTTAAATAAGTTCGATCCAGATCAGAAACTGGACAATAGTTGAAAACTTATTTCGATGTTTCTTAAGCAATTTTCAACAGGTATTTTAGTGGCGATGAAGGCATCTGGATGCTTAACCCTTTCACTCTCAATGACGCTTGAAAGCGCGTTTGCAAACAGTTTGGATCCTGATCAGACGCCGGGTGATTCGGCGTCTGATCAGAATCCAAACTGGTTGACACTCGTATCGATATGTTTTAAGTTATACTATACTTGGCAAAACTGCTAAGTACCCCAGGGACTATATTGGAACTTTCTTTTTCATGGATGGTGAAAGCTTAAAGGGGTTTTCTAATTTATGAAATATAATTATATTTTATTATTTAATGGAGAACATAACAATGTTTGTGAGAAAATGGTGCTTTTATAAGTTGAAGAATAAGACAGTGCCAACAAAAAAGTCACATTCTTGGAGTAATGTCAATAACGTCAACCACCGTCATTGCTCACTACAGCCATGTGCCGTTGACGAAGATTGCTCACAATGATGTACCGGTCTTGCCATCTTGTTGTGACCCTGGAACGCGAGCGTATTTGTTCATCTGCTACACTTCCGGTCCTGCGGTGCTTTGCCGGAAGCTTGGTCACATATTTGTTCTACACCCCCATTCTGCGAGTACCCATAACAAACATGTAATGAAAAATATTCTACTGGGACAAATTATGCTGGTATCATAGCATATCAGAAAAAGAAAAAGTGATGAAGATGTTAAATGAATTTTTTTTTCAATTACTTCAGCATGGGTCAGTCCGCTCAGTAAGCGTCCCATGGTTCTACCTCGTTCTGGGAGAGAGATCCCACCCATTTCGTGTTTTTTCTAACTGTTGAAGTCAACGCGATAAATTTTCAAGTGAAATTTATGAAACAGAACACAGCCGGTGCTGCACGTGCTACATGTAATTACCCTGGTTCGAGCCTTTGCCACAGCTTCACTGAACGCCTGAAAACCGGTTTCAGTTAATCAATAATCTCGATAGACACGTTATGGCGTGTAAACAATGTTTTTTTTATTAAAACCTCAAATAAGTTGCGGTACTTAGCAATTTTGCTGAGTATACATTGAATCTAATTTTGAAACGATCTTGCAAACAACATAATTGACGCAGACGACAATGAAACGGTGAAGGGATAAAAAAGGCACGGAATATTTGGTAGTGAAAGGGTTAAAGCAAGTTTAATGCATGTAAATGTTCGTCATAACAGGAAGCTAGCCTTTTTGCTGCCACATTGACGTCATAACCCGTCTAGTACGGTCACTGTCGTGATGTCGTCTACTTCAATATGATACCTGCTTTAATTGACAAAGTTTTTTACCGCTTTAATTTTTTTTTTATGTTTGTCAAATATTTTGAAACCTGATCAGGATCCAAACTATTTGCAAATATTAGTGCTAATGGCCTTGGTAGTGAAAGGGTTAGTTATTTAACAAATATTTGCTAATTGTTTTCGTCTGCTTAAATCCTCTAACCACAAAATAGCGTCTGCGTTTATATTTTTATCTTTATATTTGATTTTAAGTTGATATTATAACTGACGAACTATCTAGACGAGTGCCACACAGTTCGAATCCTGATCAAACTTATCGTTACACGTGTGGCGGGGAATGGGTTAAAATCAATGTCGTAACAGAAAATAGTCTGTTTACTGAAAACGAAAATAACACGTTTGATTTATTGGTAATTAGTTTAACACTTAAGATAATAATTCAAATCCGAATCATGCTCTTTAAGAAGTTTAATTTTGTAGTCGGTATCTGAAGCTTCACAAAATATTTTAACGAACCACTTTGTCGACACTATGTCATATATCTTAGCCAACTTTAAACGTTTGCGTTGCTGTGTACCTTTAAATGTGTACGTTTCTTCGTTATTAAGCAAGCGTGTTTTCTTGAGAGTTTCTATATATAGTTTCATTCCATATTTTAAAAACAACCTTAATCGACTTGGAAACGATCTGTGCTTCTACATTTTCTTCAAACTGCACGAGAATAAGTAAAATATAGGATATGTATCCTGGCGGCTGCGATTACAGACCAGTATGAAACTATGTTACAACTCTTTCCTTCTCAATGGCGTTTTAAAGCGCGTTTGCAAACAGTCTGAGTCCTGACCAGACGCCGCGTCACGTCATTAACTGTTAGATACTCTTATCGATATCTATGATGTCATACAACCTTAAATCTAACTTTGAAACAATAATGCAGATAACAAAACTGAAGCAGACGACAATAAAGCGGTGAAGGTGTAAAAATCTCCCGAATAATTTGATCATGAAATGGTTAAGAAACACATGCGAAAACGCGATTGCTTTTTTCGCATCTATTCATGTGTTTGAAATGCGAGTAGGTGACAATTATCACAACCTTAAATGTTAAAAGGGTTATGTGTAAGGTGGAACTGACAAGACACTGTAGAAAAGATGTATACTTTTATACTTTCTCGAAATCGAAAATTGCTGATCAAAAATTCTTTAAGCATTTTAAACCCCCCATATCGGGTCAAATACTCTTGCTGTTGAAGATATATATACAATGTATATTGAATCACATACAAGGTGGCAGCTGGTTTCATTCTGAAATTCGCCATCGATTAGACATACTCTAAATCATGTACTGATTTTTCATTAGGAGTTTTCTCGTAATTTACAAAGCATGTGGATGCCTGGCGCCTAACTTTTATCAGCCAATTTAGCATTTTCCCTAATTTACACCCTTTTCTTATCTTCAATAAAATATATAATTCAACACTTTAATCTCATCTCATCTTCTAGAACTTGAAACGGATTAAATAAATTGACATCTTCCCGGATAATTAATTAGCTATCCTTTTGAATTATACACATTTTCGTCGGGCACCACCTTCCCTAGGATTTATATGTTTGCAATGTCAAACCTAGTGCTGTACTTCTTAACACACAATGCTTGTTTGAATTTGGAGTGTCCGATTTTAAATTTAAAGTCTTTAGGTATGTGAAACTTTTTTTATGACACAGCATTGTCGGTGTTCAGCGTCAACATATTCTGGTGAATCTATAAGACTATGTCTCTTAGGTAACACTCGATTTTGAAGGGCTTCTTGTTGACAATAAGAGTATTTCGGCTTGAAGGAATAGCTGTGAGTCGTCAGCGTAGAAATGATGATCCAGAAAAATATATTAGAAAAAGAAAAAGAAATCGCACACTAGGCCTACATTTACGATATAAATTTATGTATCAAGCAAGATTGTAACTGACGATAAAACAGCGTCCTGAATACTCAAAAACCCTCTTAACTTCTATTCTATTATATTCTGTAAAAATGCCATCTGTACCTTTTTCTCAAGGTTAAGATGTTGAGGCGTTTTAAATGCAGACACATACATATGAATACCAAACACTTTTATTCCCAGTCAGATGCAAAGTGTTGAGTATTATCTTGATCAGAAACGATTTCAAATGTGCAAATAATATGACACAGCCATGAAGGAATTTAATTCACCCACAGACGATAAAAGCAACGTCATATGGTGTTTCCATCAAACTTAAGAAAAACATCCAAGTGTTAAATGCAACAAATTATACTAAATTGGAAAGCGAAGCAATATTGGATTGTTTTCCGCTAAATATCCGTCATTTATTCTGGTCACAGAAATACGACAATAGCACGGAGATATATACTGTTTGTCAAATTATACAACCGTTGGAGCCAGTCCATGAATTAAGTGAACAAAGTTTTTACTACCACACAGTGTTGTCTCTAGCGAACATACTTTAATAAACACACCTTGAGCAAATTAATAGAAACAACGTATCAAATCAAAGAAACAAGCCTTATTTCAAAACAATGTTTGTTATGCAATTTTTTATTTATTTATTTTTGATATCTTTAATTCTCCCCGTAATAGGTATGAGAGGGTCGGGGAGGACCATCCCCCCAACATACCTTACACTATTGCTATATTGCTACCAATGTAGCTTTCCACTGAAAATTCAAACCATTCAAGTGAGTTTCAAATGTATGCATTATACTAGGTAATTGCAAGTTTATTTTTATGTAGACAGAGAGGTAGAAAGATATTTGATTTTGAAAACAAAGACAAGACACCATAGAGGACATGTACGACATAAAACATACCGCCACTATTTGAAAAGTTAAAGCCCTACACAGTTTTTATCAATTAAAACATTCAATCCTGGCGACTGGTAGACTCGTCCATAAACCGACAGAAAAAAAGTATATAGTATACCAGGAATTAGTACACTTAACCTATGCCAATAATGTAGAACTGATCAGGTGGATCCTAAAGGACCCTAAGATCAGGGTCTGCACCATTTGTTTTGTCCACCCTTGATTTAGTCATCCCGAAATATGTACATCTGGACAAGACATGATTGGACAACTTTGGTAATAATGACATACGGAATCATAAAATTATACCCAAGTAGGATTTTTCCCTCCATTACTGCCTGTATGAGGTAAAGATTTGCCTCATACATATAAGCTCCATTCTCTAACACCGTGCTGCATCCATCGTTATGCAATATTACCCAAAGTCTAAATGTGTGTCTACGTGAGTGTCAGTTGTTCGTTTATTAAACACATCTAGAGTATATTGATAGAAACCATGAACTAAACGTTGTTTGTTATGCAATATTAACTATAGTGTTAAACAATTTCAATACTTTAAAAGGTATTAAAGGCCTGAGCAAACCGTTTTGTTCAATATTTTATTCTAATACTGTGTCTACGTGATATAATTGTAAATACGAAGGACGTATACACTTCGTCGTCGTTTGTATGAGTGATTTTAGTTTTACGGCATTGCGAAACTGTATATGTCATATAGCGCCGAATCTTAGTTGTTTGGAATGGTGTCATTGGCTAATGCATTTGATATGATAGTGGCAAAACGTACCTCCTTTATCATTATAAGTTCATAATTATCGCGATTATAGATAAGAGAACATTAAGATACTTTCTGTTCGGTAGCAGCATGTATTATTTAGGTTTAGTTTGTACCAATTAAGATAATTCGCTAGACTAATGGGTGACACTTCTAAAAATGATACATGTACCATACAAGTCACACAGTAAATACTAACAGCAAAGAGTATTTGTCAGTGTTCAATATATACTTTATAAACTTTTCTTGATTTAAATGTATGTGTGTATGCCTATCTTGAAGAATGCGACAACGTACACAGTAAAAATACACCGACAGATCACTAAATTACTAAAATTGACTTCTTAGTGAAATAAAAAAATAACACAGTGCGCTTCTGAAGAGCGTTTTGTAGCGTGTACAATAGCGGGATTTCAGCAGACATGTTGGATTGCATTACTTATATGTCTTTAATTTTTATGTAAGACAAGTCTCACTGTACACACTTCACACAAGCATGAGTCTACCCAACAATTTTTAAAAAAAAGATATATATCGAAAAATGCCTGATGTGTGTAAAACTACCAGGGCGGGGTTCGAACTCACGACCGCGATATTGGCAGTACGGTGCTTTAACCACTGAGCCACTGTCGACGGTGTAACAGATTTTGATGTACAGTCATTGTTAAGTGACTAAATTTCCATTTTCCCCGAAGATAACAATAGCTTACAGGAAAAGGGGGAATATGCATAGAGTGTCAGATAAAAAATCATCGACAATACACGCTCATCTATTTATAAATAATAACGCATTTTGTCACTGTATTTGGCTTCAAAAGAAGGACGTGTTTCCATGACGAATTCCATTATACATCCTTTTCTTATGCAATTAAATACAACTTGTGTGATCCCTCAAAATATATTGGTACTAAATGCAGGATGGTCTTGAGACTTCAGAAATAAGAGCATAATACA
The DNA here is from genome assembly GCA_922989275.2 of Gari tellinella. NCBI lineage: Eukaryota > Metazoa > Mollusca > Bivalvia > Cardiida > Psammobiidae > Gari > Gari tellinella. The sequence goes on along the minus strand of OV277856.1, from coordinate 110,589,631 downwards.
TTGACATTAAGTATCACCATATTCAATATCGGCAATTATATCAGGCGGAAGATAATCAAAAAAAGATAGGCCGAAAAATGGAAAATTTGATAGACTTCTTAAATTCACCCACATGAGTTAGTTTAATTGGAGGAATGAGTCTCTGTTGTATCAGCCACAATTGAAAACACAATGATTCGTCTTCTAACATAAAACAATTTAGTTGGAAATAAACTTGATAAGCCAGAATACGATAAATCTACCAGAGCTTTTAACTGAATTAGTAATATCACTGTACCCACTCATGGAGTCAAGAACAAACAAACGTCAGCACTTCGATGTATTCTAATGGTTAACAATGAGAGCTTATAGGGTCCTCCTCTTATGTAAGACTATTAAAGAGGTAACGGGATCGATTTTAAATAAAACAGTAATTCCACACATGTTAAGAGGTATCACACGTCAGCAAATCGAAATTCCTGTTCATCATAATAATTTACAGTTACTAATTTTCAAAAATTATATTTAACTTTGTATCTACTTCTATAACAAATCTAATCACATTCGATAAAGTTTAATTATGGGTTGATCAGGACTGTGTGCAGGTTTTAGTTTCCGAATGAATTTTAATCAAACTATCTCTGTGTCACTCTACACGGCAATATCACGTTTGTTTCGAGGTAATTTTAATTTAAAATACACATACGTAGTAACAGCTGGTTTCAACTCAAATTGAAAGTTTCTCAAAGAACGCAGTTAAATTTATGTACTGAGTTTGTCACTTTGAATATCACTGTTATTTACAGAGAAATGTAACTGTCGGGCAATTGACATTTATCATCCTATCTACCGTTGTTCCCCTTCATATCTTCAATGAATAATATCAAACATTTAAATCACATACCATCTTCCTGACTGTTGATTAGTTACATTTTAAACTGAACCATGAGGTTTTTATTACAGAAAAATGCCGTTTTTCGCCAGATTTCATAATCAATCATTGTGTTGTTGTTTTAAACTTTCGTTCTGCCATTATGACGTCATGATCCGCTTATCAAATTGATTACCACAATAGGAGTACCATTTTATAGTCCGATTGCAAATACATTACCTATTTTAATTTCTAGTTTTTGATTTTTTAGACAGTTTAAATAATAGTCGATCAGTAGTATTCTTAAAGCACCAATTCCTCTGTCGATAATAAGAGAAGGAAACCGCACCCGTGTTATCTGCACCCACTAGCATCGACTAGCCCATATAATACAGAAACGGACATTAAAGGGACTCGTAACCGGATGGTGTACTTGTCAAAATAAATAAAATACTCAAATAAAAGCAAATGTGTGGCATTATTTGGCTTCTGACATTAAGAAAATATGATCAGTCCAAAAAAAGTCTCAAGAATCGTCACCGAATCTTAGTTTTTTTTAGATATTTTCCATCGTTTTTCTATAGCGACTAGTAGACGGTATAGTTGTTGTTGTTGCTTCTCTACACGGGCTCAGACATAAACCCGAGCCGAATAATGTACTATCAATCGCTACCAGTGAAGTACGTTAATTCTCTACCATATATATAGAGAGCGCCCGTAGCCGAGTGGATAAAGGCGTTTCCTTATTTTTCATGTTTGTCTCCGCATGGAGGGTCACGGGTTCGAATCCCACCAGAGCTTCTTTTTTTTTTGAAATGCATTTTTTAACAGAATTTATTATCCTAAACTAAATCTTACCCATTTATATAAGCATTTGGCATATATTTACAAATTACTATTTTTAATGCTAAATCCGGTTGTAAGCCTCTTTAAAAAACAAATAACCCAAAACTGTTCATGGCAACTACTTTGTCTAATGTTGTTTCTCAATGTTACGCTTTAAATGTTACGCAAAAAATATTTGCAGAAATATACATCAGTATGAGTGTAAAACAACTTGTTGAAATTCTATATCTCTGGATCCGAACTGGCAGTAGCTGGAGCACATAGGCTGTTGTAGAGAATGAGTTACTTTCTCAAAATTAATGGCCGTATTACGAATACAAAGCAGTCGTATTAATGCACGTTAAACGATAAGGATAAAGAAATACATTTCAAGATAAAGACAGCTTATCGAGACAATAGAATCATTTAGCTAACATTAAACACTTATTATACCCCATTCCACTAGACGGCGCTCGATGGTGACCTCCGCGCTCCGAGGAGCGCAATAGGTCGCCTTAGGATGAGGCGATCTAACGGCATTTACGATCTGATTGCGATTTGATTACGCTCCGATGGCGATCCGTTAGCGATCTGTAAGATCCGATTCATGGTCATTGGTCGCCACCCAATTCATAAAAAAATGTTGCCCTCTTGTATGGTCAGATTGCGCTCCGTTGGCGCACAAAGGTGACTAAGATGAGATCCACTGCGCTCTATTGGCGCTCCGATGGCGACCACTGCGATCTATGGTGCTGAAAGGAGATCCGATAGCGATGTCGGCGACCGATCGAGATCCATTACCGCTCTTTTAGCGCTCTACTTGATCTGACTAGGGAGATATCCTATCAAGACATGTGGTGCTCTGCCGCGCTCATTCGGTTTAGATTCGCTAACAGATGTTCTTTTTAGGATTCGGTTAGGAGTTTTAATATCACATACTGCCGACGTATTAACGTTTTCATATACCATTTGAGACTTTTAGCCAGGTATATTTTGTTTAAATGAAATTTTTTAACAATGTCTCCATCATCGAGTGCTAGTCATACAGTTTCTTCTGTGTTTTTTTTTATTTAAAAACATGTTTCCTAACGTGTGCGGAATTTTGTGTAAAAGGCATTCCTATATACTGTAGTTTGCCATCGTGTTTACCCGACCGCCGTAAAACTTCATAGTTTTTTCTGAATCCAAATTATTATTTTGATAAAGACTTACACACGTAAGCTGAAGCAAAATCATTCATTGCGTTCAGCTGAACTTTACATTACTCGTTTTGTATTCACAGTAAGTTTCCTATACGTTAATCATGTCAATAACTACTTCATCACTAGATCCCGTTTGTATAAAGGTGGACAACCTTCAGTTTCAACGAGCTTGACCTGATCAAGTCAAATATTTGCTAAAAGGTTGAATCCAACTAGCCGACGAGTCACGTTGCATCTTGTCATGTTTGTTTTGATTTACATCCATTTCTACCAACTTTGAGCTAATCGGACGTCTTAAAGAGACAAAAGCTGATACAGAAAAAAACCCGGGCGATGCCCTTTTCTTTTTCGATAGAGTCATTCTTAACTCTAACTGCCAATTACACAATAGTCTACAGTGCAAATTAGTTTTATATAGATGAAATGCCACGAAAAACGTGGTCTAAACAGGATCCAACTGATAGTCGTGGAAAGGACAAGGTTCACGATTTGGCCCTGTAAAAAAATTATTTTTCCCGTTTTTTATCTTTATTTTCTGTTTATTTGTCAATATCAGATACTAATACTCCATAATATACACACAAACGACCAAAAGTCAAGTTTTGACAATCTTATAATTTCTTGTAAATGAACAAAGAGGCCAAAAATGACAAAAAAGCAGATTTTTGGTACAATTCTAGGTATAAATCCTAAAAATAAATTATGAAGGCACGCATGCGACACTTCAAGATTTGCACAATCTTCAACTTAAAATATTTATTGTGTACGTAAAATATATTTGTGTCGCATTAGTGCCTTCATTGATTATTTCTATGATCCCAAAATCTGCCTTTTTGGCCTTGTTTGGCCTCGTGGTCCATTTACAAGACACTATAAAGTTGTCAAAACTTGAATTTGGGTTGAGCTTTATGTATAATATGAAGTATTTATATCTGAAATTGACAAATATAGAGAAAATATAGCTAAAACATAAATTGGAGAAAAAAGATTTTTACAGGGCCAAAACGGAGGCTTCGTGAACCTTGTCCTTTGATTACATGATGAACACGCTGTGTAGTGAAATGGCAAATTAAGCAACATTGAACTGTTTTCCCGTTAAAATCCTATATTTTATGATGTTACACTGTATGAATAAATTACCTTCCGGCGATTATGAGATAACTGTTACAAACAGTTTATATCCAGGTGACATGCGGAGTAATTCGGAGCAACTTCTACATAACAACTGATAGCAAAGGTAATTACATTTCTTAATATGTATCAACCTTTGTTTTTCTGTCACTGTACAAGTTGATAAATAATAATAATAATAATAATAACTCTTTATTCAATCAGTAACTTGAATTAACAAATTCCTCGTTACTCACAACATATTTACAGATGGCCAAAGTGGCCAAACAAACATGCATATAATAATAATTATAATAAAAAAAGTATTTCAAATGATTGTAGATCTATTTTCGAAAATTTTGAATTTGAGGTTGAACTGCTATTTACATGAAAAAAAAAGATATTAAATGATCATTTTTTTGGGTAAATGATTAGATAATAAAACACTGACTCGTATACAAATCAGTCAAGGTAGTGCAGTGCAGCTTTCCTCATATCAAAAGCTTCATAGACATACCTTGATAGATTTAGTAAGGTTTTGGAACTATTTGATTTCATCAACTCTACATACTTATAAGCACTTGGGTTTTGGTTAAAAAAAACGTTTTAGATATTTTTCTTAAGTCAGTATACAGAGTACATACTAAAACTAATGAAACTCATCTGCTATGTCATGCTTGTAACAAAACACACACTACATTTCCTCTCTTTCAGTTCTGCATTCACCGTAACGCCCGGATTCAATTCTTAAATTATGGGATGATAATCTCAACTTAGCTAAAATATACATGTACTTTTTTGGTAAAACAGTAAGATAATGTTCGTGTTCAAAAGTTTCTTTGTAAAACGTTAGACTCTTGGTTAGAAGCACATCAATACTGTTAGGAGCTCATGGTGGCTGTTTTATAATGGAAACATGTTTCTTTCTGTTTAGTACCGGGGTAGTTCTCGACTAAATGTTTAGCCGACAAATGCTTTGTCTGGAAACGTCACCTTAATATGACTTGTTTACGATAAACGCTATTATACTTCAAATAGAATTTCCACACACAATTGTCGCGTGTGTTTACTGTTTTCTTATGGGACCAACCCTGTTAAATAAGTGCATGTTATTTAAAATGGCTAGAACTGTCTGTGGCTTGTTAATATTTGCATCTTTCGTTAAAGCTGCTGACCGATTGCACAATGCGTTTAGCTGTTGCTTAACCCTTTCCCCCATAGAAGCGCCTTTTAGCGGATATGATTTATTCATCCGCTGAAGAAAATAGTTCCAATTTAATCAGTTATGAATATGTATTATGGGGAATATTTTCTATATTATAGCACATGATAGCTTAAAGCAGGCTGAAAGTAAAGCAGAATGCGCCCTTAGGCGCATTCTGCTTTACTTTCATCCTGCTTTAAGTAGTCACCTATCTTAAGTACTAGAAATAGTCTATCAGGTAAAGGGTTAAGTGTGTGTTTTTATTCGAATTAATGTACGTAAAACACTAACTTAAGGGTATGGTGTAATATATGGTATTGTGGCATGATTCTGACACCAGTTACCACTTAGCTGTTCTGAAAAGAAATCCAGTTAATATCTTACATACTTATCTAGTAAGTGGAAAGGGATTTTTTTCGGAAAACCTGATAAATATCTTAACGCGTCAAATGACTTGTAAGTGCCATATGCTGTCATCACAGATTAATATTACACAAACACTTTTCACGAAAAAATACTTGTTAACTTATCCCGGATTTGGTGATGTTCGGCGATTTTCATTGCAGAAAACATCCTCCTTCTCGGAAGAGTCATATGGTTATCGCGAAGTTTCCACATTCCACTTTACAGATAATTATCTGAAAACTAACGCGAACGCTTTTGCGAAAACTTACTAGTTGAGTATTTAAGTGAGATATTAACAGGTATCTACCATGATAAATATGTGGTTAACTGGTGTCATAATTATGCTACCATTATGGAATGTGGAAAACTTTCACGATAACCAGATAAATATCTGAACACGAACTTTGTCATGATACTGCTTTAAACTGCCACCACTTAACGAATTTATCTAGTTACTTAACTAGATAATTAACTAGAAAAGTTTCGTGTTACCAGTTATCTAAATCACTTTGCTTTATGTTTGTCTTGCGTGTTGTTTTCTATGTACTGTGTAGAAGAAGGAATGGGATTGCGTGTGTGTGTGTGTGTTTGTTATGGTATGACTGTGTGTGTGTTCTGCTTGAGAGGTGGGTGTATTGTTTGTGTTGCGTTTCCTGCTTGAGTCTTACGTATTTAACACGTTTGTTAATTTTTAAAACACTTTTTTACGAGTATGAATACTATTAGAAAGGATGAGCAGACTATCATCAGTATCCTTAAAACTAGACACGGTCAAACAATAGAGACTCTGTGAGGATACAAATTGTAATGAATTTTACAAACATAAATACGTAAGATATTGGTTGAATTATGAGGCATAAATATAAATACAATAATACGCAAATCATGATACCCCCCAGAAGTCTTGAAACCAAAGGTAGTGGTTCAAAAATTACTCGCTCATATCCCATCACCAATTCAGTGAAATCACAAAGAAAACCTTTGAACATGAACAGATTAGTCCCCAAGGCAGGAAAGAGTAATGAAGAAACTATGTCAAGCAGGTAAAGTATACCTGCATTAAATGCCGTTTTATCAGAACAACTGCCATTTAAACGGAAGTCAAACAATGTATTTGGGAAATCTTTGAATCTAAGATTTAGTAAATTCCGCAAGGGTTTGTTTCAAAAGCTTAGGTTGTTTAATTGTGTGCGTAAACATGTCAACCGATAAGAGATGTGTCAATTGCTGTTTTTATCCAAAAGAGGCAGACCCGCTACATCAACATGTTCAATAAAGTGTCGAAAATGTAACCAAGGTGCTACTTACATTCTTCTTTCCGGTAAAAGGCATACTAAGAAGCAGTTATTATTGTAGCAAAGTCTGTTTGACTTTGGATAATTCACTAGATTAACGGGTAAATGATCTGAAATAATGACACCTTGCTCTAGCGATATGCCAGTTACACAGTAAATACTAACAGTAAAGAGTATTATTTTGGGCGCTTTATGCAGGTTTTCTGACAAAAAATGCCTGCATCCGAGAAGAAAATCAATACAAGTAACTCAAGTACAGTTAAACTCAGATAGTAGATCGTTAAAGTATGTTCTTTCTCTGTTCTGAAGATAGCTACTTAAAGTTATAAGGCGGATAAGCAGAGCAGATGCTCTCCTTTTCTTAGACTTTAGCTGCTACATGTCTTCACTAGCAAAATGTCTTTATTTTGAGGAGTCGTTATATAGGGTTTCTTGTTTTATTTTTTTTTCCAATAACGGTTTCGATGTCTTATTAAGAATTGCACCTCTTATATATTTTAAACTAGCAAATCAAGTTTTCAATCAGGTTCCTATACTCAACAAAATTTCTAATCGGTCATCAGAGGTATAGGTTTAATATACAATGGTAATCATAACCGTCTGGCAGAATCAGAACGTATCTAAATTGTATACAAAACGTCCCAAACTAAACGTGATACATTTCTCCTTATAATGGTGCAGACATTTACCTCTCCGTTTACTTTATTTGTTCACAGAATAGTCTGCAATATTAAACAGAATTTAATGCAAAGGGAGATAATTTGAAATTTGTCTTTTTTAGTTGTTCACCTTACGGAAATCTATGCTCTGATTTTTACGTCATTGTGTTTTTCTATTATGACTGATTACACTCTTTAATTTTAGCAGAATTCAATAAGGTACGGAAAGGCAATGGGACAAGAATGCTAAATAATGCATTTTCGTAGAAAGGGGTTGTAACTCACTATTTCAAAATCTTACTTTGGTTTAAATCAGAGTGTCTGTAGTCCAAAGATTTATTTGATATGTTGAGCGTATTTTTATTTCCTTATCTTGCTTCAAGCAAATATGCGGCAAATCAGAAAACTGACCGATTAGAAATTTTGTTGAGTATATATGTTTTCTTAAGTCAGTTAATAGTTTCAATTTTAAATGTCGTTTGTTACAAATCTATACAGGTAAATAGCCCTATAAATACTTTTGCAAATTATTTTTAATGATATGCAGAAACAAATTGTTTGGAAGTATGTTCTACAACCCTTTCCTTTTACTAGAACAATATCGATAATTTTGTCTTAACAGCCCACAGTTTTGCCTTTATACCAAACTTCTGTAATAATAACAGTTACTCTAATATCTAGTTTAGACAAGTAACCTATTCTAGATATTTTGGGAAATTGCAAACAGTTTGGATCTAGATCAGACACAAATTTATAACATATCAGATTAGGATAAAAATGCCTGACACTTAGCTCAAATGCCATCTCAAAAAATGTCAATCTAAAATCTGAAAATGTGCAGACAACTATTCTAAGCAGCGATGGAATCAGTAGAGAAAGCCATATTGCACTCGGACACTTTTATAATTTCATCAAAATATGGTTGTGTAAAGGTATCATTTTTGTCAAGAAATAGGGAAAGGGTAATAGAACCAGACATGCACATTAACCATTCATGCCTAGTCATATGGGAATAAATAATTACCCCTTCACTTTCATACGCCATCGTTTTAACCAATTTCCAAATAGCCTGTTTCTGTTGTTGAATATAGGTGACTATATAAAGCAGGTTTGGGAGAAAAACAGAATATGCCTTAAGAGGCATTCTACTTTATTTTTTAGCTACGAACTGCTAGGATATATAAACTATTTCTTACCGTACATATTTATGAATGTATACAGTTGGAAACATTTTTTAAGTGAAATAAAAAATGAAGGTGTAAATGGGCGAATTTAAAAGGCAATTGGTTAAATTCATACTAGTATGGTCGACGTTGCTTCTCATTTTTATGTTTTAAAACAATTTGACTGAAGAAATCAAATAGTTTCGATCCAAATTAGACTCCGATTGACTCGGTCTCTGATCAAGGTTCAAATTGATTGAAAAAAAAACAATAGAATACTTGCCCATTTAGTAAGGATGTGAAGGGATTCACGATTTAGACTGACCTCAATTTAACAATTCCCTGCCATTACGACCTTATAACCCGTTTAATACATTCTTTGGCATAATATCGTCTTTAACAGTTTTTTTTTATTGAGTTTTTTAAATTTACAAAATTCAAACGTTTTTAGATGAAGCAACATTAAATTGAGTGTTACAGTGGAGAATCTGTTATTCTTTCCCGTTTAAACGCAATCGTACGCAAACGCAAAGCACTAAAACGTAGAAAAGAACAACTTTTGGACAATTCTGATAATTCTTCTTTATCTTTGTGGCAAACAGTTTGGAGCCTGATCAGACGCCGGGTTACCCGGCGTCTGACCTGGCTCCAAACTCTTTGCACTGCAAACAATAGTTTTAGCGTAAACGCGTTTATTGGGAAATAATAACAGATTCTCCACTGTAAACAGTTTGGATATTGATCAGACGCCACGTGATTTGGCGTCTGATCTGGATCCAAACTGTTTGCGTATGTTAGTGTTATACAGCAAGGCAGCGAAAGAGTAAAGAGTCTGCTATATTGTTTCAAATTTAGATTTAAGGTAGAAAAAGTGACGTTATTTCAAAATAAGTGGCAAAAGTTTTGATCCTAATCAGACGCTGCGTAACGCGGCGTCTGATCAGGGTCAAAACTGTTTGCAAATGCGCTCTTTGGCGTCATTGAGAGTGAAAGGGTTATTATCGGTACTGTCAAAAGAAAAGCATCTTATTGTATATGTTAAACATAAAAGCTTGACATGCCGTTAAATATTTTCAAACAATTCAGCAAGAAACAAATTTTAATGAGCCAGAGTACGATCATTGCACGGGAGGATATTTCTTTATTAGGTGTTTTTAAGCTCCTCTTCTTGCATTTGACAAAAACATCAGCAAATATAATTTCTCATTATTCAGAATAATTCATAGGCACGAATCAAGGTATATTTTGTATGCGTTTTATCGATCGAATAGGCATCTTATCGAGTTCTATTACAATACTAATAAGATTCATTGAGGTTTTTACCATGGGCTAATCAGAAGAGAGTGTTCGTTTTAATCTCTGTATGCATTTTAAATCAGACAGCTTGGTTTCAATCTACTCGACAATATCATCCTGGCGTTGATGTAATTTGCATATAAAATCACATATACAATGTGACAGCTGGTTTCAATTGAAAATTCAACTTCTCTCAATCGAATACAATTTTATTGATGTACGGAGTTTGTTCCTGCTATTTACAAAAACACGCCCCGGCCTGACACCTGATTTCCATCAACCAATTAACCGTTTACTCTATGGATTTTAACCTCCTTATATGATATTAAATGCTTAAATCGCATCTCATCTTTCAGACAATATGATTGACTAAATGAATTGTTGGTTGTCTCCTGAGATAATTAGCTATCCTATTGAGACTAGCGTTTTTGTGCCGGGTTTTCGCAGTCTCAATGTCGAGTAAGTTTTACCACTGTAATATCATCTTAGCCAGATTGTCTTTTACGTCAAATACATTTTTTTATTCTTTAAAAGGAGACATGTTGATCCAAGTATCGGTGGATGTATTATATACTAAGACGAAAAAGAAACGCAAGGAAACTAGAATATTAAACATTTTTTTATTACTTGACCTAAATTTATGAAATTCGGTTAAAACAAAATCTTGACCAATTTCCACAATTTCCAGTGCATAAAATTACGCAACCTTGTAACAGTTCGCCGTACGATGGGTTAGTGTGTAAATGCAAAATATTCATGTTACATTATGATGACGATATATTCAATTGCGAAAATCAGTCAATGGTGTACGTTTCAAGATGTCACATTGATTTTCGGAGTAAGAACTGCTTTCAACGTCGTGGAAGTATGGTACGCTTAAATTCAGAGGGGGCAAGCTATTGCACTACTTTGGGAGCATTAAGGCCAATCGCAGGTTTGAGACGGAAAACCTTGCAGACCGACCGCAAATGGTACATCCGTACGTCACAACGTCACGTTAGGGCAGGAATATCTGCCCAGCCCACCTGCCAAATACCCACCGTACAGTCTGTGAAACCGCTAATAACACGTTAGACAATCACGGTCGACATATTCAAGTCGAAATTGTACGAAACCGGCTACACGAGCACGGTATGCGGGCCTAACGTCCTTACGTTAGTTTGCCACTTAACGATCAGCGTCGCGCACGCCGTAGCACATGGTTAGCGGTACATTCGCCCAAAATCTTTCCACTGAGGTTGTAGAGACAGTGTCTCTTCGCCGACGAGTCACGGTTCACCTAATATCGATCTAATGGTCGACGAAGCGTATACCGACGTCGTTTGTAACGCTAAGCTGACGCATGCGTTCTCGGGACCGATATGTTCGGCAGATGATCTGTTATTAAATGGGGAGGGGACGCTGATGAACTCCATGAATAGGAGAGCCATAACTGCGAGACATGCTCTAGGAGACCATACGAGATATTTATCAAACTTTAATTCAGTCACTCCATCTTGTTACTTGGGAAGGGTTAATGTTAATAAGTAACCATTTTCTCATGAACTATTGGTCACACTGAAATTTAATTTTATCTATATGTTCAATAATTTAGTTGCAAACTGAAAGTAATCATGTTGAATATTTGATTCAGTACAACTTTAAACTACCTTGAAATGTTACCCTGCGTTTCGTTTTCGTCTTAGTTTATAAAAAATGTTGCTGATTTATATTGTCAAAATAAGATGTTATGTATGTTGACAGCAAAGTTAAATTGAGGGTCAAACCACTTGGATGCTGATCGAACGCCGAAAAAGTCTACATTTGATCAAAATCCAAACTGTTTGTAAATATCAGTGGACAACGCCCAATAAAGATCATTGGTTGTTTCCTTTTGACGTTAACAATCATATTAACAAAAATTAACAGCAGGATCAATTATTATACTGCAAAGTAAGTTCCTTCCTTTTGATTGGGTACCGAGGCCTAGACGTGATCCCAAGTACCCTGTGAGCTGACAGGGTACTTAGAAATGCAACTGTTTTTATTGGCTGACAGGTCCCTGAGTCTTGCTTTGCAGAAAATAAGATGGCCGACTTCTCGACAGGATTGAGTACATTAAATAGTGCATCCTCCGTTTTAAGTTCATTTCGGCTAAGAACCAATCGATGTTTGGATCTTTAAACAGTCGCATTATTTCTGGGAAAGTTTGACGCCGAAGTCTATGAGTATGCCCATTTTTCTTATGAATAACAACGTCAGAAACATGATGTCAGTACGCTCAACGTTATCTGCTTTTGCGCGATTTTTTATAGTTTACTACCAGCGCTGTACACGACAAATTCCGAAATATTTCGTTTGAACAGAGAAAATTTTTCAGTTTAATAAATTCGTTCTACTGTTGCTTCATAATGTACATGAGGATTTCTTCCCGGCTGAGGAAATCATGTAGCCCTCGCCTAACGGCTCGGGCAACATGACTTACCTTAGTTTAATAATATTTTATTGTTCAATTAGTTTACATATTCATACACGCATCATGTTATTTGTTTAATATAAACAAAAGGGTTGGATCTCAAGTTATTGTAACATTAGATTCGGCCCTTCCCATACTGTCACAAACATGTCGGTAAACAATATAAATGTTACTTTCTTTCGATATTCTGTCTTCAATTAGTAAAACGGAAATTCGGAATGGAGACAATAATGATATTGAGACAGAAAGGAGCTTCGTTGAATTGAAATATTTGTTTAACAATAAAATTAAATAAGAATAAGGTAACTGTTAAAAAGGAAAGAAAAAGAAAAATTGCTGACAATTTTTATCCTATTCCCAACTCTGCATTTTGTTCCCAGGATCCCCACCCAAACTCACTATTATTCAAACCAATAACAAATACATTTGTCAAATCGCATTAAAATAAACACGGGGTCTCAGTTTTCAAAACTATTAGTATCCAATAATAAACTAAAAATACAGAAATTTGCACATGTATAGAATTAACTGACAACTCGTTGTGTGGACTTGAACCTTTGAATTTCAATAAATTAAAATTCATTTCTTTCAACATAAGTCCATTAATACCAAACAACACATTTTTAGTGCTAAGGGCAGACATTTACGTGTGTTTCGAAACAGCTGAATGCTTTGGTCATTAAAAACAATTACATCTAAAAAAGAAATGTTCAGCATTTTCGTGGTCATCGCCACAACTACATATTGGATTATCACGCAAGTGGTTATTATAAAGATCATGGTGTAAATTACTACAAGGATTTCGTATTCGAGCACGGTGGACAGAGTAAAAGCGTGAGCCACTTAAATAAAATTTAGGTACAGTCTGTCGGGTAAATAAATTGGATATAGCAGACTTGAAAGCCCTTAGAGAAGTGATGGTTCGAATATCCTGATCTAGTTCGTTCCATAGCTTAATCGAAGACGGTAACGTGGATCTGCATGAACTACCTCAGCTGGGAAGAAATCCTCATGTTCACTGTGAAGAAACTGTATAACTTATATTCTGTTTGTATATACAGTGGAGAATCTGTTATTCTTTCCCGTTTAAACGCAAACGTACGCAAATGCAAAGCACTAAAACGTAGAAAAGAACAACTTTTGGACAATTCTGATAATTTTTGTTTATCTTGGTGGCAAACAGTTTGGAACCTGATCAGACACCGGGTGACCCGGCGTCTGATCAGGCTCCAAACTGTTTGCACTGCAAATAATAGTTTTAGCGTAAACGCGTTTATTGGGAAAGAATAACAGATTCTCCACTGTATCAGTGTTGTCTGTCTTGGCAATGAAAGGATTGACAGTTTGATGATTTAAAGCAATATCTAAGCAGTAAATGAATATTTCTGCTGTGCGATTTATACTTCTTCATTGCTAAAAGCTATCATCATACATGTACAGTTAAACTTGGATATATCGAGGTCGGTTTTGTCGAATATACCCGTATTTCAAAGTTAAAATGTGGCTAAGCCACCTTTTAACTTTGAAATATGGGTATGTTCGACTTAACCGAGCATGAAATAATGCAGTTCATATGTCAAACTATCGGATAGTTCGAATTTAACGAGTTCAAGGTATCGAAGTTCGACTGTATTATCCTTACGGTATTGGTAACACTGCAGAGAGGAAAGTACACTTCTCCAATAAAAGTGTTTGCGCTTAAATTATTATTTCCATTGAAGACATTTGAAAGCTAGCTTCAAGCGTTTTACAATTAAGAATAAAACGAATACTCAGAAATGACAATTACAGTGGAGAATCTGTTATTCTTTCCCGTTTAAACGCAAACGTACGCAAACGCATTGCACTAAAATATAGAAAAGGACAACTTTTCGACAATTTTGACTATTGATGTTGATCTGAGTGGCAAACAGTTTGGAGCCTGATCAGACGCCGGGTTACCCGGCGTCTGATCTGGCTCCAAACTGTTTGCAATGGAAAAAATAGTTTTAACGTAAACGCGTTTATTGAGAAAGAATAACAGATTATCCACTGTACATTCCCTATTCTACGTTCTTTTGCCTTTTGCAATGAGTTAATATTTCGTTTGCGTTAAACTGGAAAAAACAACGTTTTCTCTACTTAAGCATGGATACCAAGCATAGATGATACATTTACACTTATCCTATCGTGATGGTCTGTGTACATGTACATCGTGCATAAGCAAAATGATTACCAAAGCCAAAACCACTGTTCTACAGAAAGTTGTCAACGGCATACAGAATAAAAGGAACCTTAAAGTTCTGGTTCAATAATTCTTTGAAAATGTAGGACGTTGCTCAGATAGTATGAATATATTTGGAGAAAAGGTATTCAGAGAAACTTAGTATGAGAAATTAAAGAAATCATTAAAGTAGCAAAAAGAGCGACAAATAAGATTGAATTGACTCTGCAGAACGCTCTATTGAGCGACTCGTATATGGCCATCCTTGTACACCTGATGTTTGGCACTGGACCCATATGCGAGTGTCGTATAATTCCTCTACCCTAGTGCTACGCTGAACTATATCAATTAAATTATTTCAACATATATAGTAGCACGGGAAATCAGGCCTGCTATTTCTCTGTAATTTTCCGAAATGTTGGGTTTTTTATTCTACATTTTACCAGATGGTAGCTTAAAACAGGATGAAAGTAAAGTAGAATGCGCCTGAAGGCGCATTCTGCTTTACTTTCAACCTGATTTAAGTGATCGCGCTTGGAAATAGAAAATTTGGAAATCTTAGGATTTTTCATAATCAACTTATGACAGCCTCGGGAAGTAAGTAGTTCAGTTTTGAAATCCGCTGTTGTACTAAGAGGTGCAAAAGTATACTCATTCTTTGTATTGGCGTGTAACTCTTAAAATTAGGGATAGAAAGATTTTAGCTATGTAAACGAAAATAAAATAAACCCATGAACTCATGTGCCATACGACAAACTGATCTATGTGTATAAAATAAAAATAAAGCTACGAACACAATGATTAATAAGACAACCTTGTAATTTTACAAATACATCGTTGGTACAGTAGTTTTGCGAATCTATTATACGCTAACTTTGTTGACAATTTAAATTTCATCTGCATCGGTCCAAAAACACTTATTTAATAACAATTATTCATTTTTCTTTTTACAATACAACAAACATGTATTTTCTTTCTGAATGTGATAGGTCAATATAAAACAATATTGGCAATTAATAGGCAATTATGGCTGTCAATCAGAAATGAAATACTCATTTTCAGCTAAAACTTTCATGTCCTTAAGCTTCAAAAGGCGATTTTGTAAACAGTTTCAGTCCAGATCCGACTCTGATTTATGCGGCGTCGATTCAGGATTAAAATGTTTGACATTCTGATCGATATTTCTGCAGTTACTCCATTTTTTTAATCTCTTTCCGAATACAGTGGAGAAAACGTTATTCTTTCCCAATAAACGCGTTTACGCTAAAATTATTATTTGCAGTGCAAACAGTTTGGAGCCAGAAGCCAGATCAGACGCCGGGTAACCCGGCGTCTAATCAGGCTCCAAACTGTTTGCCACCAAGACAAACATGAATTATCAGAATTGTCCAAAAGTTGTACTGTTCTACGTTTTAGTGTGTTGCGTTTGGGTACGTTTGCGTTTATTGGGAAAGAATAACAGATGCTCCACTGTAACTACTGCAAACACCAGTATCGATAAAGTCTGTATTATGATATTGATGGGTTTAACCCTTTCATGATCAAATTTATCGTGAGAATTTTACCCCTTTGCCCTTCGTGTTGTCTGCGTCAATATTGTTGTCTTCAATATCGTTTCATTTTTAAGGCAGTATAAGTAAAGACATTTCAAAACCATTGTCAAACAGTTACGCGGCATCTAAACTATTTGGCAACGCGCTTTTTGTGTCATTGAGAGTGAATTAGAAGAAAGAGGGAGAGAGAGAGAGAGAGAGAGAGAGAGAGAGAGAGAGAGAGAGAGGGGGAGAGATAGAGTAAAAACGTCCAGACGTATTCATGAAATGTTGCTATGACTACGGCGTTCAAGAGAAACACTAAACATTCTAACTACACAAAAAGAAATAATGAGAATGAGAAGGTATTTTAAAAGGAAATATCAGACATAGTGTATTGTACAAGAAAAAACAAGTTTTGTTTTGTTTTAAATTAATTTCATTATTCTATAATGACTCATTTCCATAGTACATAACTTCATTAATACGCATTTTTACGCATTCAATTAAATCGGTCACTAAAGAAAATAGGTCCGC
Organism: Gari tellinella; assembly: GCA_922989275.2. Taxonomy (NCBI): domain Eukaryota; kingdom Metazoa; phylum Mollusca; class Bivalvia; order Cardiida; family Psammobiidae; genus Gari; species Gari tellinella. The sequence continues at coordinate 110,572,895 of OV277856.1, read as the reverse complement.
TTTATACATTCGTCAATATGCAGTATAAAAATAGTTTCTATATCCTGGCAGACCGTAGCTTTAAACAGGTAAACCTGCCATTAGTGGTCACATTTCTTCAATTCTAGAAACAAATTATATTGTTATCTGTAAAAGCACCATACATACGTCTGTTTTAAGCTTACATTGCAACAGAAGTTCACACTGTAAGTCTTTATCAATGTTAAAACAAACAATTGTCAGAGACGAAACCCGTAAATCAGTCTGCGCCTTCAAAACAACAACTACAGTGGAGAATCTGTTATTCTTTCCCAATAAACGCGTTTACGCCAAAACTATTATTTGCAGTGCAAACAGTTTGGAGCCAGATCAGACGCCGGGTAACCCGGCGTCTGATCAGGCTCCAAACTGTTTGCCACCAAGATAAACAAGAATTATCAGAATTGTCCAAAAGTTGCTCATTTCTACGTTTTAGTGCTTTGCGTTTGCGTATGTTTGCGTTTAAACGGGAAAGAATAACAGATTATCCACTGTACGTGCAACCTGTCTTGACAGTGGTGTTTCCGGCGGTTGACTTATCTTAGGAATACTGATGTTTTCATTTAGGGACTTTTACATACACATAAGCTTGTTCAAACTGTTCGTTCGGTAGTAAATCTATCGTGTAGCAGGTGGTTAAGCTTTTCAGTTTCATCTATAAAGATTTACAAAGCTCAAAGACTGTTTCAAATCTTTGTAAATAAATCAAAAACAGAGAAATTGGATATGTTAAACGGATATTGGTATTTTAAATTGCAAGTCTCCGAAAAACATTGCGTGGATTCCTTAGATTCTCGAAACTTGTGCTGATGAAATGTCAGGTTTTATTTAATGCTACAGGTTATAGTAGAACATTTCTCACCTGAACTCCAAAACCTATTATGTTTTGGTCTAGTCAGAAAAATGAATAGTTCATGTCGATAAAATGTTTTAAATATCTTTTATAACAGCGAAAAGTCAAACACAAGCCGACGAAATCTGGAAAACAAAAACTGTCACAGTTTTTTTTGTTTTTAATATGACAGTTCAGAATCTGATTAGGCACATAGTACTGTAACGTTTCATCTGATAGGACTCAAAGAGTTAGAAAAAGAAATCATGTGCGTGATGGAAAAATAGCATATCCACGACTGTAGTGCTTAATGGTATATTTATTTTAACATAACATAACATATCTGTTATTACTATTAATTTACATTTTGCAATGTGCCTAACATACAACGAGCTTCGGACATGATTTACTCATTTGTGCCCAGTGGATTTTTCCATGTTTTATATTGAATTAGTCCATTTTTTATCAAAGGGATGCCTGGTCAACATTTTCATTTTGTTTTACATTGAAATTCCTATCATTAAACAGTGTAGACTCTGATCAGACGCCGCAATATTCGGCGTCTGATCAGAGTCTACACTGTTTGCATATGTCCCATATATGGGATCGTTGGCACAAATCGGTTAAATTTTAAATGTTTTTTTATGTTCTAGACTTCTATATGTGTATACTTGCTTTAAATACTTTTGATTTCCTGTAATCAAACATATGTTGAGAAAATGCCCTGCTAAGTATCTTAAATGTTATTACAGGAAAATGGACACAATCTAGTCTGCTTTTAAAATAACCGAAATGAGTTCCCAATAGTTGGGATCCATATCAGACACTGCATTACGACTTCAGTCGCCTCTGACACCGGAAGGATTAAAGTCCCATTGTGTTTTCAGACCTTTTCTTAATGTCTGAAATACAATAACGGCTAATAATAATGTTTGAACATTTTTATGGGCCAAACTGATCTATGGAATGATGAAGACGGACCTAAATCACCAAAAAGGGCGATTTAAAATCATAACACACCGAAAATAGAACGTCTGATATAAACATTACCACACGGCTTAGTATCACGTGAGACAGCCGGATTCAACTTCACCGTGTGCAACCGTTATCTACCTTCGCCCATCCATCCATCAGTCAGTTAGACTATCACACTTTTTTGTCCGCTCTCTAACTCGAATATTTTTTATCCGATCTTCCACAACCTTTCTGAAAATGTTCATTGATATAAAATCAAGGTTTAGTTTGATTACTACTAAAATCGCATAAGGTATTTTTGAGTTATTGTCTGTTTATTAATAAACAATGACTGTTTCAGTCATTTTTGCACTCTAAAACAAACAGCTTTTATCGGATATTCACCAAACATGCTGAAAATATTTATTCATATAAAATTTAGGTCTAGTTTGAGTATTACTAAAATCGCATGTGGCATATCTGAGTTTTTGCCCTTTATGTATTAGAAATGACTGTTTTCAGCAAAGTTTGCTCTCCAACACAAATAAATTTTTTTTAATCTTCACCAAACTTGCTGAACGTTTTCATTAATATAAAATCAAAGTTAGGTTTGAATCCTACTAAAATCGCATGAGGCATGTTGGAGTAATAGCCCTTTAATTATTAAAAAATGGCTGTTTCAGCCTTTTTTGCTCTCTTACACAAAGAGTTTTCAATGGATCTTCACCAAACTTGCTGAAATGCTTTATTTATATAAAATCTAGGTCCAGTGTGATTATTACCAAAGTCCCATAAGGATTATCTTAGTTATTGTCATTTATGTATTAAAAAGGACTGTTTCACCATTTTTTGCTCTGTAACACAAACACGTTTTTTCCTTGACCTAGATTTAATACCAATACACGTTGTCAGCAAGTTTGGTGAAGATCCAATAAAAAGTGTTAGAGAGCAGAAAATGCTGAAACAGTCATTTTTTAATTATTCAAGGACAATAACTCAGACATGCCTTATGCGATTTTGCTAGTTATTGAACCTGACCTAGATTCCATACTAATAAACATTTGTAGCAAGATTGGTGAAGATCAAAAAAGAAGTGTTTGAGTTAGAGAGCGGACAAGGCTGAAACAGTCATTTTCAGCAAGCTCAAGGTATAGATCCTCCGTAATGTTTTTAAACGCTTACCCATGGTGAATAATATGTACACGTTGTCACTGGATCAAGTAGTGTTTAACCCTGTGCCCATTGGTCGTAACTTTACGGGAGTTTACAAACTGTTTGAATCTAGAAAGACGCCGCGTAACGCGGCGTCTCATCTGGATCCAAACTGTTTGACACTCGTCTTAAGGTTTGTTTAATTAAAACAATGCATAAATCTAAACTGAACACATTTTGCAGACAACAATGTCAAAGCAGACGTCTGTGCAGCAGAAGAAGGGTTAACAGGGTAATTCTCAGTGCTCCAGCTGTACACATGTTACCGGGAGTAATCTGAACTAATCTAACATTTTCTCACTCATTTCAGCACCAAATGCTATGGTGTTACTACTGAGTAAACCGTCTCTTCGAGACAATTTTAATGAGTATGACACCATTGGGTTTAAAAGCAGAAATAAAGATTTTAGTTTTTCGAAATACTTCCGTTATCTGGAGCACTGTATTTACAGAGTTGTCCTTATTTCCATTCACAAGGGAGGCTTTTTAATTTGTGCAGCACAAAAATATTATAAATAAAATTTAAAAAGCGAATTTCTTAGATAAAGCCGGTTTTTGTGAAAGAATCACGTCCTACGTAGTTCAAATGGGACCCCAAACAACCGTTTTATGCAGGTTTCTCAAAAACACAATGCGGCTTTAATACTATCACTGTTGACACAATTGTGATTTCATGTTGCAAATGGTGATATTCATTTTGACATCTCATCTGAAATTTAGACTAAAGGAGACGATAATATTTCAAGCAGAAAATATTATGGTATGAATGTATTTGATTGGCCATGACGTCATAAAGACAGTGATGTTGTTAATGTCGTTGTAGTCGGGCTTGACAGTTAATACAGTAAAACCTCATTATTACCACCACAGAAGAGTGTTGATTATTAGGTGTTGTTCACGACAGGTGAGTGATTTAGGCAAGGTGACACTAAAATGGAAAACTATTTTAGGAGCTTTCTGTTTTACTGTCACCTTGACTTTAGCTACTATCTGTCATTCATAAATTCAATTAGCCTTTGTTTTTAGTGGTCGTAATAAAGAGTTAGTACTGTATATTGACAATCAGTAACGCACGATTAAAAACATCATTGAATGTATTGTCGATGATGTTTGAACTGGCACCCTATGCATAGTCTGCCCTTTTCCGTAAGCTATTTTTATCTTACGGAAAAAATATTGGAGAATTCACCACTGAATAATTAGTCTTGTACATCATAAACTCTTAAAAGCGACAATAGCTCAGTGGTTTAATCGACCCACTAGAATCTACCCATAGCTGGGTCGTGGGTTCGATCCCTGCCATAGTAGTTTAGCATACATTCATTTTTGCGATGTTTTTTCTTTTGTAAATTCGAGAAGACGCATGCTTGTCCTGAAAATCATTAATTGAATTTTGTACAGTGAGTCTTGTCTAACACAAAACTATATAAAGACGTAAAAGTAATGTAATCCAATAGTAAAATGAAAATGAAAAGTGAATAAATGAATTAAAAAAGTATGAAGAATATACATTGAAATAAAACAAATTACAAAATTAATACATACATATTTTATATGAAGAGATATTAAATTGACAATAAAAATATATCCGTTTTATTTCATTTTTTAAAAAGACCTGAACAATCTATGTTATTTAAAATAGATCTTACATAGTTTCGAACCCACAAGCTCTGTCTTTACAGTCAGCGGCACTTGTCACTGGGCTATTGCGTCCGTTATAAAGTGTAATGCGTGCGTATTATATGTTTCCAAGTACATTTGTTTTTAGTGATTTTTTCCTATACAGTTAACGGAAAGTCCCGACTTCATCGTCGAAACTTGACGGAAACTGATCAGTGCCAGTTCAAAAATCATCGTCAATAGCTGCTTACATAAACTTTTATAGATACACCTTTGTGTTAAATGCACCTGAGTCTCCTTAACTGGAAAATGATAGAATATTGCATTGTATTCCTGTTAAATGTCAAATATTTATTCTTCTCAAAGTCACCCGCCGTTGTCGTTGATGCTGTAAAGTTGCGCGAAATTGTGATATGTGTTGCACATAATTCGGATCCGTTGATAACACCGACAAATTGTGCACATGTGTTTCCATAGTACGGTCTTAACGATAATCGGACAGTGAACACATTTGGATAGGGAAAAAGCCAAAGACGACTCTGTTATAAGTGAAAATGATTTCAATCCGTTTAGTTTTTCTCGACTTTACCCTTTCACTCTCTGTGACGTCATAAAGCGTATTTGCAAACAGTTTTGATCCTGATCAGACACCGCTTTACGCGGCGTGTGATCAGGGTCAAAACTGATTGTCACTTATTTTGAAATTATTATTATTATTAAACAAGATTTATATAGCGCCCTTTTCACACAGGGGTAGTGCGTTAAAAAGCGTTTCACATGAAAGATCATAAATGTACCTACAAAGCGAGAATAGACAAATAACTACATTTAGATCTAAAATAAACATGATACCGTATAGATTTACATGGATGCAAGGTCCGAACAAGGGAACTGCTTTCAATATTTTTACCAAGATTATAAAAAAAATGTATCACTAGTTTGTAAAATGAACTTTAAAATGAGTCAAATATTTAAAAGATCAATGACATGATTAAAAAATGTGTATTTTCAGACGTGTTTTGAAGACTTCAACTGAGCTCGCATCTCTGATGTCTGATGATAGAGTGTTCCGGTGCTTTGGGGCTGCATGCATCTCCAAACTTTACCAAACGACTTCTCGGTACAACCAGCGATACTGATGTACCCGCAGACCGCAACTCTCTTCGAAGTTATTTGTTTATTTATTATCACAAGTCAAGCATACTGACGATGTACCGTGGTTAATCATTGCACATGACTTTGTATGTGAGTGTCAGAATTTTGAATTCAATTCAGTGTGGAAGCCAGTGAAGCTCTTTCAAGACTGGAGTGATGTGATTGTACCGATGAGTCCTGGTAATGATGCGGGCTGCTGTATTTTGCACACGCTGTATTTTTCTGAGTGAGTTTTGGGGAATCCCATATAGCAGTGAGTTGCAGTAGTCAGTTTGAGTTGACCAAGGTATTTGTAGCTTCAGGGGAAATGTACTAATATGACCTACTTGCGGCAAATGTACGTAGCTAGACCTACACACAGCGTTAATGTGCTGTGTCATATCCATTTGGGAATCAAATCTAGCACCAAGATTCTTCACACACAATGATGGTTTGATTTTAGAGTTTCCCACTGGTACAGATATATTAACCTTTTTGTTAATAACCTAAGTTATACTGCCTTAAATCTGTTTTTGAAACGATATTATAGACCACAATATTGAAGAAGACAACACTATGGCGGTGAAGAGTAAAAACCTCACGACTATTTTGAGCATAAAAGGGTTAATTACCAAGGTCGTCTAGTACTACGGTAGGTAACGGCATATTGATATAGTCGCTACTATACAGAAACTAGAATACACTACATGAAAGGCCTCGGTGCTGATAGTTGTTTTTTACCAGTTTCCATATTGTTTACTGTAGGTACAAAAACAAAATTCGTCAACATTTAAAATAAACCTCGGCCAAAGGTTATAAATCGTTTGAGTTGAGTCTGAGATCATTCTGAAGCATTTCATTGGTCAGATTTGAGCTTTTGATGATCGCATATTCAACTCAAACGCTTTATATCCTTTGCGTCTTGCGCTTTTTTATATTTCATTGGACTATAACTGAGACCCTTTTTTATCTAACTGGAAATAATAAGATAATCATTGACCTTAGTTTAAACATATCATTGACCTTTAAACGTCTGTTTTAACCTTACAATTGCCAAATTGGACAACACTCTTATTTGCCCACAATTTGAATCCAATTAAAATTCCGAGTAATTCGGTGTTTAATCAGGATCCAAACTTTTGAGCACAAATTTCGATATATCGTCAAAACACATCTAGTTTTGAAAGATAAAAGCATGCGTCGTTTCTTTTACATATGAGTTATGACATTGAACGGGTTGTCCATGATCTCTTGGAAACCAGCTGGTTGCGGGTCTTAGGTGACATTCGGGAACACATCATTTATAAATTAAGGGTGTAACAAATAAATAATGATAATAATAAAAATGTTCTGATTTGTTCTATGTTGATGGGGGAGAGAGGGGTGCGTGAGTGGGAGATGAGTGAGATGATAAGCGAGAGAGACCGTAAACACATGTATCAACCTAGGGGTTTGGCATATGTGTTTCGCTCTTGCCATGCAGCCTGAAATACTATTATACATATATGTTTATTTTGTAGCCATGTTCGGAGAGAAATAAACTGTAAACTGGTTCCCTGTTTGAAAATATCGAGTTAAGCGTTTCAGAAAAGTTGAAATTGTATGAGGCAATAATATTACCGATTTTGAACTATGGATCACCAAATTGGGGGTTTCATAAGGGTCCAGATATTGAAAAAATCAATTGAAATTTTTAAACAAATTCTTGGTGTAAGACAACAAACACCAAATGCAGCTATTTACGGTGAACTAGGAAGAATAGCTTACTATCTATTGCATGCAGCTCAATTTCCGCCCTGGCAAGTGTTCAAATGGCCGTTTTAGTCGGGTAGCGGGCGATTACGAGGTTGTTTGCTACCTGTCAAAATTGCGGTGTTTCTCGGGATTCTGCCTTTGGGCATCTGAGAACCGTTTTAACTAGGAGTTTTTCGCTTTGCACATACGTAGCTTATACATTAGACTACTCACTGGCAAAGAGCTTTACCCGATATATCGTTTGATCGGCTGTCAGTAGGGGCATAACTTGGGAGAGGGGTACAATTCGGAAATTGGAAGTTCGACCCCTTGTCTATATATCTAATGTTCATATTTTTTTGGTTTTTTTTGGTTCATATTTCATTGTGACGGCTCCCTGTGCTCTGACATGCATTGTGCGGTGAGTAGTAATGCAATAATACGTGTAACTGCATTGTGTTAATTCTATTACTAGTGAAAGCGTTAAATACCTGTTTCAAAGCTCCACCAAAAGTTGATCTTATCATAATTTGCGGTTTGTAACAAGTAACCCTGGAAAAAATCCACAAAGTTTTTCCCTGTTATATGCATATCGCGAAATCGTTAACACGTCTTTCTAATTGCTTAATTCATGTATCCATGGGAAAGACTATTTATTATGTCCCTTGATACTACCTTCTCAGTTCTCTCCCTTTTCGCATGTTCATCCTCGTATATGTGCATTATGTACACATAGCAAAGACTATTTATTATGTCCCTTTGGCGCTACTAGATAGTTATCTCCCTTGTTACATGTGTTACATGTACACAATGTACTGAGTGAGTGGGTTAGCCACTACATCACATTTTCCACAGGCATTAAACGCTTTCTCTTAGTTTACTACAATGGTACAACATAATTATATGTAATTATATACTGATACAAACCTAGTGTATATTGATCAGATTTACTGCATGTATTTATATAATTTATTCAATCTTTTTGTATATATAATGTTATACTCTTCTTACTGCTATGAAAAAATGTACCGCTTATGTTTACATTGTGTTTATGGCGATAAACATGCATAGCATGTTTGAGCTGAAAATAAAAACTGAAACTGAAACTGGTAACAATAAGTGGGACAGAGGTTTTCCTTTTAATCATTTCGCTGCCAGTATGACATAAATACCCGTCTAATACAGTCGTTTTTTCGTCTGCCTATATGTTTCGTCTGTGTTTACTTATTAAAATTTGAAACTCATTGCGTTTTTGACTTAAAGAAAGGTTGATTTTAGTGTCAAACAGATTGGGCTCTGATCAGACCCCGTGGATCACGGTATCGGATTAGGATCCAAACTGTTTGCAATAGTCAGTGTTGTCGGCATTGCGAGTGAAATGGGTAAGATACTGGTCAATTAAAAGAAGCCTTAATCTATTTACTGGATGTAAAGTAAAACGTTATGTGGAATTAGCAGTGTCGTATTTCTTTAAAAGACTGACAAATATTTTTGCAATTTGTAACAATTCATGTCAAAAAGTGTTCAATGCATTCTTAAAAAACTGACAGTGCAACTGAAAACAAAAAACTTCATAACTAAACATGACGTTTTGATGGGAAAGTATGCTTTTAAAGTCATTTTGGATGCGTCGTTCTTGACAAAATCGTCAATTTTAATTATACGAGATCCAGTTTTACTCGCAAAAGATAACGTATCTTTATATCATTTGTCCTTAGTTGGATGTTCTTGTTTACTGAGTTATAGCATACCCATACAGTGGAGAATCTGTTATTCTTTCCCAATAAACGCGTTTACGCTAAAACTATTATTTGCAATGCAAACAGTTTGGAGCCAGATCAGACGCCGGGTAACCCGGCGTCTGATCAGGCTCCAAACTATTTGCCACCAAGATAAACAAAAATTATCAGAATTGTCCAAAAATTGTTCTTTTCTACGTTTTAGTGCTTTGCGTTTGCGTACGTTTGCGTTTAAACGGGAAAGAATAACAGATTCTCCACCATATTGACTAGAAATATTTTGTTTCAAAACAAAAAGTTCATTAATACATTAACCCTTGCCTGCCAATCATGACTTGACTGGTATTTGCAAGCAGCTTAGATCAAGATCAGACGCGGCGTTATGCGGCATCTGATCTGGATCAAACAAACTGCCTGACACTGGTTTGAAGGAATCTGCAGTTAAACATCGATAAATATTGATTAAACATAAAATTTCGAAGCAGACGATATGACGGCAATATAAAATTTAAAAAAATGACACAATTACGCAAGAGCCGTTTCACAAGGGCCGCATTCACACGTATGTTATTCAGCTTATCATCTATATAGAGATGACTCTGTTCTCTTCATTTTGACGTTGAAAACATTCTCCCATGTCAACTCATGACCTACCCCAGTGTTCTAAGAAATTCGCAGGTAGCTTCTCGTTGGGACACATGAACTTAGCGCCTAAGTCTTTGTATTTGTGCTCATCTATACGTATGTCAGAGGAGTTTTGACACAAACAGTGCAAAAGATTGATAACTAGAGATACATTTCGATTTACCTGTACAGACTGGTGAATAATATCTTTAACACTTTCGGCGCCGATGTCGCATAAAGTCGACTGTGAAAACAGTTTCGATTTTTATTAGACGTCGCGTTACGCGGCGTCTGATCAGAATCCAAACTGTTTGACATTCGTATCGACATGTATATCTAACTTTGAAACGATCGTGCAAACTACATGATTAAAGCAGACGACAATAAAGCGGTGAAGGGGTAAACACTCACGATTAATTTGGCACCGAAAGGGTTAAACTGAATTCGGTATTGTAAAGAATATTTAAAACGGTCAATCTAATATTAAGCGACAAAATAATGAAGACCTGTGAACACTATTTTCAAGACACGTGACTGCTTAACCCCTTCACTGCCATGACGTCATCAATTCTAAACAATTGTCGTCTTTTTTTTTTCAAATTAAAATTTTAAGTATTTTGACTTAAGAAATATTAATATAAGTGTCAAAAAGTTTGAATCCTGATTAGACACCGCGTTACGCGGCGTCTGATCAGGATCCAAACTGTTTTCAAATTACTAGTGTACTCGGAGTAAGGCAGTGAAGGGGTTAAGTTAAACTATTGACGCTTATCGTCCACACAATTTGACAGTTAGCAAACACTGTATACTCTAAGGAGACGCCGCAATTTGCGTCCTCTATAACCAAGGTGTACCCTGTTGCTTATTTCATATGTAATGATCTAATGTATGGCCAAACACAGCATTTCTTAGAACCACCATTGTATATCTACACTCAAGGTCACAGTTAACGCAACACTTCCTATTTGTAATATAATTTGAGTATGCGTAAACGATTTGCGTTCAAATCAGGAATATGTATACCTTAACATATCATAAATACATGGAAAAAATTAATTTCAATCGACCTGCAAACGAACTTAGAAGCATGAAAAATCAAACTACCATATAGGAAGTGAATTTCACAAAATAACGTAGTTGCACCATTTTAAACAGAACGATTTCAAAAGTTACCTTCAAATCCACATTACAATTCTCGCTTCATAAAACAACTGTCACATTTACGTATTACACAAATCTAATCAAAACCTGATGTGACCCCCTCTGGCTACTATGATCTGGGTCCAAGGTTATAAAGCTTTTCAGTTGAGGTAAAAGTCGTTCTATAAAAGTCGTAAAAGTCGTTGTCCGGTGATTTTGAAAGCCATGGTAGTGGAAGCGGATATTCTGAAGCTGTAGCAGAGCCTCGGTCGCTCTAGCCCTGTATGTCGATTCTCCGCAATGCATTAAAATCATATCCGTCTAAGAAAATACCCGACAGTAAGCACGCGCTCTGTTTAATTGAGTCTCGCTATAATACTCAAAACTAATATTTTAGCATGGCTTTCATTCTAGATAAGAGTTATGAAAAAAATCGATTTTTTTCACTAAGTAAATATTTCTCGTGCAAAATGTGAAAACCATGCATACCCAACGTACACCAATTATCATTCGTCACGGTTGAGTTGTTTCATCGTTATAGTGTTGCATTAGCTGAGGCATTGTGTGTATAACGAAATCTTTCAGCAAAAACTTACGAAGAGTTAACTGCAATGTCAAGGAATAAATGGGTTATTGCAAATTAGAATTGATACAGAAAGTTTTTCAATGAGATTTCTGCTTTACCTTTATATTGCTTCAAACTGCCATATATATTCTACAAACACACTGAATGAATATATTTGTTACGTAAGTGGAGTGGAGGAGAAATAGTGGCTTCCCATTGATTCCATTCAAAGAACAAATATTTGTCTCCGTATCGGTTTTCTTGTCGGAGCGGTATGTCAAAGTACGTTTGACATTCTTAAGAACCAAATCGGATTGCCCTGGTTCTCTGCAGCATAAAAGCCTATTAAATCCCCTCTATAGGGACCGTTTTTCAGTTTTTCAGTTCGTAAGATGAATTACAATTTAATGTAGGTCAAAAGCAATGCAGAAGGTTCCATTAAGAATTTCCTGCATTACATTTTGCCTTTCATTACTGAATGTCATCAAAGTCAAGGTTGATTTTAACTAAAAGCTGGAATATTTGGGTCATCGATGATATAGTGTTTACAAACAATTTCAAAATTTGTTCAACGATTAATACTCAATTTACGTGATTACTATCGGTAATATCGAATCAATGTATGAAAATGTTATTGCCAAACCAGGGTTTTTATTGTTACTAATGGATAGGCGTCCAGTGTCTCAGTATCTCATCAGTATTCAAACTGTTTGCAACTTTATCAAGTATTCGCTAGAAATATTCCAGAAGAGTCGAGTAAAATTAAAAGTGAGTCCATTTGATAAAGTATGTTGATGTCTTCTTGGATAGCCGTCGAATCGACGATGCTTCAGTGTCGCCTCATACGGCCTACATTGCGGGCAAGCTATGCTGCGGGCCACATTTTGCTGTGTCTCTTTCCTTGCATGACGTTTTGTTTTATAGGGCTACCAAGACTCTTTAACCAAAAAGTGGTCACTCCCTTGTTGACTGCGAGCCTCCATGCATCGCGGTCTTTTGCCAAGGTCTCCAAACCATCAACCTTGATTTCGCAGGCTTTGAGGGAAGTCTTGACGGCGTCATTGTAGCGCTTCAAGGGTGTCCTGAGAGGAACAACTGCTTTGAGATACGGTCATCACTCATTCGTATCACATGTCATGTCCATCTGAGCTGAGCTTTGATAAGACTTAGTGTTTCTTAAGGGTGTATCAAACCCATAAGCGATTTTTTCAAAGTATTAAACTTTTTTTCTATCATTGATTTTTTGGAAGAGCTGTTGAATGAAAAAATGGGGAAAACTATATGGTGGTGTCCTTTTTTTTGAGCTATAGCGATTTGAAAAAGGTATGTCAAATTTGGATTTTTTTTCTTCAAATTTTACCCATTCAGAGTACAAGCTTCAGTAAAATCTATTTCAAAACAAAACAAACATGGTAATTTGGGTTTTCTTTATTTATTTCATGTCTTTTGTGGTATTTTCACATATAGAAATAAAATTTAGATAAAGCAGGCACCAGGTTTGAACAATATGGATCCTTGAATATAAAAAAAATTGTTTTGATAGGGCATAATCTTATTAGATTTTTTCTTTTATTAAAAAAAGTAAAAAAGTTTGAAAATGAAAAAGTTCTAGTATTAAACTTTTTCTTATATTCTACCAGATGAAAGCCCGTGCTAAGGCAGTTAAAAATAAGAAAAGAAATTGAAAGGTCAGTGTTGAAAATTTTGAGTCATTAAAGTAAAAAAGAGTTATCTCCCTTTACACAATTTATAAAAAAGTATCATATCAATGATATTTAGAGCTTTATAAATTTCACATTTGGTGCCTGTTTTCTCTTAAATTAGTTTTTGTATGAAGAAATACTACCATAGACAGGAAATTAAATAACACAAAACCAAATTATTATATTTGTTTTCATTTGAAAAAGGATTTTATTGAAGCGGGCTGTTTGAAAAGGACAAAATAAGAAAGAGTGGGTGGGGTAAATTTTACATGGCTTTAGAGCCAAAAGTTGTTCACCAAAATGTACACTTTTTCTATTTTTTTCATTTATCTGAAATAGCTCTTCAATACAAAACCATCATAGAGTGTTTTCATATACTTTGAAAATTTCCCAAATTCATGACGTTCATACACCCTTAAGGGTGTATAAAACTCATAAGGTTTCAAAGAATCTAACTTTTCTATCATGTCTTTTTTGACAGAGCTGTTTATGATCAATGAAAAAAGTATAAAAAAAACATATTTTGGAGTGCAGTTTTTTGCACTACGGCAATTTAAAGAATGTGTGTCAAATTCGGATTTTGTCTTTAATTATGTCTAATTTAAAGTATAAGCTTCAGTAAAATCTATTTTAAATAAAAATAAACATTGTAATATTGTTTTATTATGTATTTAATGTGTATGGACAAATGTTTACATAAAGAAATTTAATCAAGACCAAACACGTACCAAATGGAAAATATGAATCTCCCAATCAACAACATTGTTTTCATTGGTATTGATATTTGAAAAAAAGGACAACAAAAGATAGAAAAAAACTTCTTTCTAGTATTTAACTTTTTCTTTTATTTTACCAGATGAAAGCCTATACAAAGGCAATTCAAAACATTAAGAGAAATTGGTAGGTAAGAGTTGAACGTTTTGTGTTATTTAAGACAAAGGAGTTCTACCTCTTTACAAAATTTACAAAATAGTACCATTATGGATGCTACTTAGAGTTGCATAAAATTTCTATTTGGTGCCTGTTTCGTCTTAATTTACATGTAGTTTTTCTGTGTGGAATACTACAATGGACGTGGAATAAATGATACACAACTAAAATACCATGTTTATTTTCATTTGAAATATATTTTATTGAAGCGGGGTCTTTGAAAAGGACAAAACAAGATAAAAACCACAAATTCCTTATCTGACACACCTTTTAGAAATGGCCGTAGAGCTAAAAAATTGTAAACCAAAATATAATATGTTCTTTTTGCCATTCACCTTAAATAGCTCTTCAAAACAAAACCATGATAGAATGTTTTTATATACTTGGCAAATTTAACAAATTCATTAGTTTAATACTCATTCTATACTGAAACCTTTAATAGACACTTCCAATTTATATTATTTCCAGTCCTTTATTGACTATTCAGGGTTGATTTTAACAATATACTACAACAAAAAAGCGCAGACCCTGATAAGAGGGTTCTTGTGGGACCCATATCATCAATGTCTACACATTTTACATAGAACAAGTCAGAATACTCTTCATAGGTAGACTGTCTGTTAACAAGAAAACACATCGCTAGGGTTCAATGCGTAACGCGCTCAATACCAAGATTTAGTGCGGTAGCTTATGAATATTTTATTGCATTTACGATATAAAGGTCATTTTTAAATTAAAGTATATTCTGTACGTTGAGATATAATTGAGTTTTCATCTTTATCTGACCTTTGCTTTATTGTGGAATACATATAACAAAGTTAAGATGGGAGATTTTCTTGTTGATATATTATCGAATATAGTCGAGAAGACGTTTTTCTTTCCCAGTAAACGCGTTAACCCTTTACCTGATAGCCTATTTCTATTACTTGAGATAGGTGACTACTTAAAGCAGGTTGAAAGTAAAGCAGAATGCGCCTTAGGGTGCATTCTGCTTTACTTTCAGCCTGCTTTAAGCTTCCATGTGCTAGAATATTGAAAATATTTCCCATTACTATATAATCATGACTGATTAAATTGGAACTATTTTCTTCAGCGGAGGAATAAATTAAATACGCTAAAAGGCGCTTCTATGGGGTAAAGGGTTAACACTAAAACTTTTATTTCCAGAGCAAACCGTTTGGGACCAGATCAGACGCCATATAACCCGGCGTCTTATCATTCTCCAAACTATTTGCCACTCAAACTAAATTAAATCGTAAGAAATGCCTTGTAATTTTCTACATTTAAGTGCATTGAGTTTGCGTGTCGTTTGCGTTTGAACGGGAGAGAATAACGCGTTCTCTACTGTATATGGTGGCATTCGGTAAAGTAAAACTGCAGCAACCCATATTAACAGTTTCGGTGCAAAATTAATCGTGAGGTTTTTCTACCCTTTCATCGTTAGTTTGTCGTCTGTTTCAATATCGTTGTCTACAAGATTAATTCAAAATCAAACTTATAATGTAATATGACATAAGCAAAATAGATACGAATGTCAAACAATTTTGATCCCGATCAGACGCCGCGTTCAAACTGTCAGCAAAGTCGACTCTATGCGGCTCAAGCGTTGAAAGGGTTAGACATGTGATACATGTAGTAAACAGCTTAGTTAGTTATGACGCTGAGGAACTCGGCATATAATATGTGCTCAAAGTGTATACTATATACAGGGTAAACAAAGCAGAACACTGATTCTTGTATGCCACAAAGAATAACGCGGAACTTATACATGAACGTAAATGACGCCACGCTAAATCGAAAACGAGGTTGGAGTAAACTGCAAGGTGGTTTATACAAGATGACTGATACAGACTCTTGTATTTTACTGTGCAGATACACGCGAAAACATTCGATATCATTAGAAGGCATATAAAATTATTACACCTCGCTTTGAGTTACAATGTTAAATTCCCATAGACCTACAGTTAACATTTTGCATGTCTTTTACATCTATACTGTCACTCTTTATGATATTCTTTTTGTGACGTCATTCTAAAGGACATGACTTTTTTACTACGTCCGAAAACGTACTGTCAGCCTTGACATGCAAATCGCTATTGGATACATTGGAACGTTTTAAAGAGTGGTAACTTATAATCAACTTTTGGCATTTTCTGTACAAGTTGCTTCCTTTTGTCCATTCCTTAACGATTTGCCATAATTTCGGATGAGGATATTTGCCACCTAGACAGTGTAAAGACGCTGTTTCTTCAATTTACTTATCATAACGTTCTTCTTTGTTTACTTGTAATATAATTATAAACAATGTGACGTCGTAAGACGGCGACGTCATTTCCCGCGTTATGTACATGTCCGCGCTAAATTGGTGTTCACAACACATTTTATAAAAGACGAATAAAACGATTCCAAAGCCAGGGTTGATAAGCTCGGTGTAATAAAATAAATATTAGATGTCAGTTTGCGTGACATTCAAAATGTCAACCCTCGAAAACAAGAATGTCACCCTCGGCTACGCCTCGGGGTGACATACTGTTTCTCGGGTTGACAATTTGAATGTCACGCAAACTGCCATCAAATATTTATATAATGTCGTTTATTTATTAAGATATGAACCCTTTCACTATCATGACGTTATCTGGTTTACATGTAAATAATATAGTTATGTCATCTGCTTTTATTTCTATAACTTAAATCTAAGGCAGATCTAAATTTACTAAAGATGTATATTAAGTTTGAAATAGTTTGATAAGGATTCATACTGCTTGCAAATAATAAGAGCACTCAGTGTACAGTGGAGAATCTGTTATTCTTTCCCGTTTAAACGCAAACGTTCGCAAACGCAAAGCACTAAAACGTAGAAAAGAACAACTTTTAGACAATTCTGATAATTCTTGTTTATCTTGGTGGCAAACAGTTTGGAGCCAGATCAGACGCCGGGTTACCCGGCGTCTGATCTGGCTCCAAACTGTTTGCACTGCAAATAATAGTTTTAGCGTAAACGCGTTTATTGGGAAAGAATAACAGATTCTCCACTGTACGGCAATAATTAAGGGCCGAGTTGCAAACAATTCACATGACAATGACAATGAATTTATTTCGTAATGAACGGCATCCGGCCCAAAATACAACATCATTGTAAAGTGGAAAATCTGTTATTCTTTCCCGTTTGAACGCAAACGTACGCAAACGCAAAACACTAAAACGTAGAAAAATACAACTTTTGGACAATTCTGATAATTCATGTTTATCTTGGTGGTAAATAGTTTGGAGCCTGATCAGACGCCGGGTTACCCGGCGTCTGATCTGGCTCCAAACTGTTTGCACTGTAAATAATAGTTTTAGCGTAAACGCGTTTATTGGGAAAGAATAACGTATTCTCCACTGTACCATCAACTTCTGTTGTGTCTATACTATAAGGAACTATATAAATACATGAGCAATATCAGATGCCGTGTAACATGGATCTGGGCTGTGACATGAATATACCCACTACTTTGCGAAAACGGGTTGAATTAGGAACATTAAACGTCATCAATACTGTTAAAAGCATAGTTTGCAGGGAATGTAGTAAAGTTATCCAGTTACAGTGGAGAAAGACGTTTTTCTTTCCCGATTAAACAAAACCTAAACGCAATCGCAATGCACTAAAATTGGGGAAATTACAACTTAAAAAAATTGTTGACGGCTCATTTTTATCTGAGTTGCAAGCAATTTGGAGCCTGATCAGACGCTCCAAATTGTTTGTAAACGCGTTTATTGGAAAATACTAATGTATTCTCCACTGTATACAATGCAAATGGAGTGAATGAAAACTAACGACTTCGTTATTTATATCTTCATTTTTACTATCACAAATAAACCTAAACAACACAACTTTAATTTGCGTCAACAATAAATATGGCTTATCATAAAACGATGATAAAATATTTATTGACCAACGGTATTTAATATGACAAGAAATTATATAAAACAGCTAAATGCTATGCAATATTTATGCCCTTATTCCTTTCTTTGTAAACACGCACCCATATCAATTTATTGTACAGTTGAAGCTATTTATATATCGATACAGTGGAGAATCTGTTATTCTTTCCCGTTTAAACGAAACGAAACGCAAACGCAAAAAACTAAAACGTAGAAAAGTGCAACTTTTGGACAATTCTGATAATTCATGTTTATCTTGGTGGCACACAGTTTGTAGCCTGATCAGACGCCGGGTTACCCGGCGTCTGATCTGGCTCCAAACTGTTTGTAATAGAATTCATAGTTTGAGCGTAAACGCGTTTATTGGGAAAGAATAACGTTTTCTCCACTGTATCTAACAAATATGATTTAGATTTTATTCACCCCTTCACTACCATGACGTCATCAATTTTAAACAATTGTCGTCTGCTTTTATTTCTTAAATTTATTTTTTATGTATTTTGACTGAAATGAGTGTCAAATTGTTTGTATCCTCATCAAACATCGTGTTACGCGGCGTCTGATCAGGACCAAAACTATTTACAAATACCTGGAGTTCTCGGGGTTATGCGGTGAAGGGCTAAACCAATTTATCAGATAGCCTGAAGTTCAATAACGCAAGTTATATGTCTGTTTTAAAAGGAAACAAATTAAGCAGAAAGCTGCTAAAGGAGTTCTATGAATTCCATTTCAGCATTGTTACTGCCAAAAGCGTTTTTGCAAGCAGTTTGGATCCTGATCAGGCGTCATGTTTCGCGGCATCTTATCGGGATCTTAACTGTTTGACATTCGTATCAGAATGCTTTAAATCTTATGAAATGATAATGCAAACAACATATTTGGGATGAAGAAATTAAAGTAGAAGATACAATTTGATAGTGAAAATCCGCCTCAACACACAACCAACGAGCAAATTTGGGCAAAGGGCTTACAGTGGAGAAAACGTTACATGTATTCTTTCCCAATAAACGCATTTACGCTAAAACTAATATTTGCAGTGCAAACAGTTTGGAGCCAGATCAGACGCCGGGTTACCCGGCGGCTGATCAGGTTCCAAACTGTTTGCCACCAAGATAAATATGAATTATCAGAATTGTCAAAAAGTTGTACTTTTCTACGTTTTAGTGTTTTGCGTTTGCGTACGTTTGCGTTTAAACGGGACAGAATAACAGATTCTCCACTGTAGTATAGGAGACGTTATTCTTTCGAAATTAACGCGTTTAATTCAGATTGAAAATAAAGCAAAATGCGCTTTGAAACGCATTTTGTTCTACTTTCAACCTGCTTTAAGATTTCATCTCCTACGCTATAGAACGTATTTCTTATGGTGACTGAATAAAATGGAACCATTATGTTAAGTTTGGGAATAAAATTTAAGGCCTAGAAATGCGTATCTATTGGTTAATTCATAGAGGATTCAGTCAGAACTGTAAACGGCGATGACTACATGTTTTCTTAATATAGAATATAACTTATGCAGAAAGCTTCTTAAACAGCTACAGTGGAGAATGTGTTATTCTTTCCCAATAAACGCGTTTACGCTAAAACTATTATTTGCAGTGCAAACAGTTTGGAGCCAGATCAGACGCCGGGTAACCCGGCGTCTGATCAGGCTCCAAACTGTTTGCCACCAAGATAAACATGAAATATCAGAATTGTCCAAAAGTTGTTCTTTTCTACGTTTTAGCGCTTTGCGTTGGCGTACGTTTGCGTTTAAACGGGAAAGAATAACAGATTCTCCACTGTAATGTATTTATACATGTATTGATCACATTTGTCTGCAATCTGCCTAATCCTTATCATGATGAAGTATCGTTTGATTCTTAAACATCGTCACTGCCATGACGTCATCTGCTTTCTTTTCTCAAATTTATAGTTTAGATATATTTACTGAAGAAATATTGAAACGAGTGTTGAACAATTTGGAATCTGATCAGACGCAGTGTTAGGCGATCAGGATCCATATTGTTTGCGAATAACTATTGTACTCGTGGTAAGGCAGTGGACGGGTCGTCTTCAAAGTACATGTATACTCAAATCAGTTTTATAGACATTTCTGAATACAGAAAGACTCAGGATGAGCGTAAAACTGTTTGGATCCTGAGTAGACAACCTTTTCTAGTACAAGCCAATAAGCACTTAGCATGGTTAACATTATGCTATTTGTATAAGGCTGTCTTACATGTATATTACATCAGATTGAACCGCATCGGTGTCAAGAACAACACTAATAACAACACTTACAAAAACAAACTAGTAAAATACTTCTTTATATCAAATAAAAATACAAAGATTGACTCTTAACTTATCTACCCATTAAAACTTTCAGTGGACGATTCCAGTTTCCGATTGCGTTGTGTCTATGATGACTTTTTTAGAATTGTGATTTTGTAATATATTGGCCAAATAACAAATAGTGCATACACTGATCAGACGGCTAATTTGGGGGCCCATTGATATGGGCATGCACTTATTGCATAAGACAATAGTACTTTTCGTAGGTACAACACAGGTAAACCACGAGTAAACTCGAAGCTAGAGTTGAATGTGCTAATAAAAACACTGTGTTTACAGAAGAGAAGAAAATACTTTTGTCAATAAACAAAAGACGTTTTTAAAAAACGTGTCTATCCTCTGTTAAACGCATTAAACCTGCCCAGTGCATATGTAACTGAGAAGCTTCCAAACATTTTGCCACTCATACTTAAACATATTAACAATGCATAATTGAGCCGTGCCATGACAAAACCTGATTTATTGCATTGCAATCAGAGTAGATCAATGCCTTGGGCTACACTGTTTGACATCCAAATGCATCTAAAGCATGTTATGTAGCTGTATTATATACGGTACATGTATTCGGTTGTGTGGTCCCAACTTAGACACAGAGCCGGGGATGACAAGGATGCTTGGTCTGAGCAATGTTGCAATGCAATAAGACAGGTTTTGTCATGGCACAGCTCAATTATAATATATTTTCAAGAGCCTGAAATTGTATGCATACAGTAGAACATTTGCGTTTCGTTTTTCCTCTTCACTATATTACTAAGAGTACAATAGTTCTTTGCAATCAGGTTTGATCCTGATCAGACGCCGCTTTACGTTGTATCTAATCAGGACTCAAACTGTTTGACACTCAAAGCTATATAACCGAAGCCATTTTACCTACAGTGGAGAATCTGTTATTCTTTCCCAATAAACGCGTTTACGCTAAAACTATTTTTTCCATAGCAAACAGTTTGGAGCCAGATCAGACGCCGGGTAACCCGGCGTCTGATCAGGCTCCATACTGTTTGCCACTCAGATCGACATGAATAGTCAAAATTGTCGAAAAGTTGTCCTTTTCTATGTTGTAGTGCAATGCGTTTGCGTACGTTTGCGTTTAAACGGGAAAGAATAACAGATTATCCACTGTATAACCGAAGCCATTTTACCTAGAATATAAAGATAGATCTTACCAGACAATTGTTTAAAGATGAAATCATGTCAGTGAAAGGGTTAAACGGGTTAAGAAAAATGTCACCAACATTGTAACACATTTTCCACAGAACGATATGAAAAGCATATTGAATAAACAATTGAAGCTATAAGCTTTCTTTAATTTTAATATCAGGACACCAAGTTATTGTCGTCTGCAAACCTTGCCTGTCAGTTAATTGAACTGCATTTTCCTTCCATAAATATTATCAACGTACATACGAGTTTCAATGCAGCTCATCTGAATCGCGACTTTTTGCAATGCTTATTACAATTACCTTAAAACGTGCTAAAATGATGTAATTCGCTTCCATTTCAGGAGCCTGTCTGGGAATTCGGTTTACATGTAGCTATTGCCTTTTTTGACAAAGTTCGCGAGTTAAAGATTGGGCTCCGTCAGTCTCTGGGTTAAGACTTTAACAGTATGCATCCCGACCACGACATGACCAGCTTTTGCAAACAATTCGAATCCAGATCAGATGCCACGTTACGCGGCGTCTGGTCTGAATTTATACTGTTTGACTTTCCTCTTCCGGATTTTCACTTTAAACTGCATAAATCCTAGTTAGACAAACTTTGCGACGACATTTTCAAAACAAACGATAATACTTACAACAGAATAAGGGTTAACCAAAACCGATTAAGATATGACATCGATGTTAAAGAGACACTCACTTCTAAAAAATTAAACCACCAATTCTCATAAAGTTCTCAATATGTTCAGCAGCATTCTTCTGTACAGTAAACCCTGAATTATACGTCAATTTAAATATGGTCCATGACTTTTGTTTATGATTTGTTAGTTTTAGCTGGATGGGAGTTAAGCAGAACACTTCTTTTATGAGCTTTCTGCTTTACTTTTATCCTGCTGTGAAAAGACGTAGGCCTTACACACCGACATGAAACTACCTCAAGTAGTTACAAAGGCTCTGATTCGTAAAAACCTTAACTGACGTACCCCCTACAATAGTCCATTGCAAACAGTTTGAATTACGTTACATGGCATCTGATCAGGAGTAAACTGTTTGACCTTCATTTCAATGTTTCGTTAGTTGAAATTCCTTAATTTAAAAATTAAGATATTAAAGCAGATGTCAGTTGTTTAAAAACATGAGAAGGCATGTCATTGATGGGGTTAAACATAAAATACTTTGTATTGACATTTGTAGCACAAACAGTAGAAAAGACGGTCTTTCACGCAAAACACGTTTTCGCTATTTCTATCATGTCCATTGCAAACAAAGTGTAGACGTTTAAGACGCCAGGTAACACGGTGTCTGACCAATCTCCAAACTGTTTGCCATTCAAATTAAAATAAACTTTACAATTGTCAAAAAATTCTAATTTTCTTTATTTTATTGCAATGTGTTTGCCTTGCGGGGACGAATAATGTATTACCCGGCGTCTGATCTGGCTCCATACTGTTTGCATTGCAAATAATAGTTTTAGCCTAAACGCGTTTATTGGGAAAGAATAACGTTTTCTCCACTGTACATGTATCATCACTCTCATTAACCATTTCACGATCAAATTGGTCGAGAGTTTCTTTTACTCCTTCACCGCCATATTGTCGTCTGCTTCAATAGTGTTGTCTGCAATGTCATTTCAAATTTAGATTTACGGTAATAGGACTGACGAAATTCCGAAACGAGTATCAAACAGTCTGATCAGGGTCCAAACTGTTTGTAAATGCGACTACTGTCGTCATTTTCGTTATAAAGTCACGTACTGTGGCGTTATTTGACGGAATTTGATCAAAATAAAAAGTAAATATTGAGAATATCGGTGATCTAGTCGAGTTTAGCAGCAGTTTAAGTTGAGAGTTTAGACTACCTGTTCGATCCCCGTTGTATACATTGTCTGTATATATATACGGTAATAGAAGTCTAGTAAATGTGTTTTTGAAAATTCTCTTATTTTATAATAGTAGCAGACACCTTTTGTAGAGACCCAGCATGCAAATAGTTAAAATATTAGTAACCCATTGACTGTACAGTAAGGTTGAATTGGATATCCTTCCATCAACCAAGGAGAAGACATTACTACATTGTATTTCGGGTTAAATGTGTTTTAATGCGTTGTATATACAGTGGAGAAGACGTGATTATTTCCCGTTTAGACGCAAACGAAACAAAAACGCATTGCAATAAAACGTAGAAAATGACAATTCTGACTTCTTATTTTAATTTAAGTAGCAAACAGTTTAGCGCCTTATCAGATGCCAGGATACCCGGCGTCTGATCTAGCCCAAACTGTTTGCACTGGAGCTAATAGTTTTAGCGTAAACTCGTTTGTTGGGAAAGAATAAGGTCGTCTCCACTGTATCAATGTACAGTCAACCGTCTAGTTAAGCATTCATTCTTTGATGAAGCCTTACTATCATTAAACACAGGGGACTGGTTATTGAAGAATAAAAGTGAAGTGCATGTATAAATCTCCCCCAGGAACTTGCGTATTTACGTTTGTACAGCATTAAGTTCGTACCAGCATGAAGGTACTTGTATTTTATTAACTAAAATACAATAAAAGTGTCTCACATGACCAGTTTGACTATATCATATCTTCATAATTTATTCTTTTCTCAATAAACACGTTTACGCTAAAACCGTTATTTCCAGTCCAAACTGTTTGTCACTCAGATTAAAATAAATAGTCAGAATTGTCAAAAAGTTGTTCTTTTCTCCATTTCATTACTTTGTGATTGCGTTTAAACGGGAAAGAATAACGTCTTCTTCGTCGTATTAGATAGGGCAATAAGGTTGTAGAAATGAAGTTCATCACGCACTCGAAATGTAACTGTCAAAACCAGGAACAATTTAGCGCCACTGACGGTTTCGTATTTAACGTATGTAATAATTCTTAGATTGATTTGCGTATTACATTATCTACTTGCACGCTGGCAGTGAATATTTGAAATTGGTTAATAACATTTGTAAATGGTATGAAAGCCGTTCACGTCCCGCACATTTGAGGGTTGTCGGATCTAAGCTGTTTGATACTCACGTTTTGCAAAACTGAGATTGCATTTATTCTATGCCCAATATAGTATATTATACTTATATAGTGCGGCTGAAAATATATCACTTAAAACACAAATAGCATACACAGAGTTGGTACACATGTTATACTGTTTCATATTGCTGAAATTCGATGTTTCTTCACAACAAAGCAGCCCGAAAAACTCAGTCGATAGTGCGACGAGTGTAAAATATTTATTCTTCCATATACATGTAGCTATCTAAGCTAGGATGGTACTGTAAAATCAGACTTAAAGTTACTCATCCCTTTCACTGCTTTTACACGTATGAGGTAATAAGTCGTCGTACACGGTCGCTGCCATATTAAAGTATGCTGATATTTTTCGTGTGCTTTTTACTTCTAAATAGTGGAATTATATGCTGGTTTGACTAAAGGATGATATGAGTGTCAAACATTTTGGATCCTGATCAGAGCACGCTTTACTGCGGCGTCTGATCAGGAAACCAACTATGCGCAACTTTCCACATTGTCGGCTTTGGCAGTGAAAGGGTTAACATAGTTTTGTTTTCGATGTTTTAGGCAGGTGACTGTTACAGTGGAGAAAACGTTATTCTTTCCCGTTTAAACGCAAACGTACGCAAACGCAAAACACTAAAACGTAGAAAAAAACAACTTTTGGACAATTCTGATATTTCATGTTCATTTTGGTGGCAAACAGTTTGGAGCCTGATCAGACGCCGGGTTACCCGGCGTCTGATCTGGCTCCAAACTGTTTGCACTGCAAATAATAGTTTGAGCGTAAACGCGTTTATTGGGAAAGAATAACACATTCTCCACTGTAGAGGAAGATGGAAATAGAAGAATCTGATCGGAATGAACTGCTACAGTCCGTTAGTGATCTCGAGGTGAGACAGTGAATGGGTTACAGTGGAGAAAAAGTTACTCTTTCCCAATAAACGCGTTTACACTAAATCTATTATTTCCAATGCAAACAGTTTGGAGCAAGATCAGACGCCGGATAACCCGGCGTCTGATCAGGTTTCAAAATGTTTGCCACTCAGATTAAAATGCATAGACATAATTATAAAAAAAATTGTCATTCTATACATTTCAGTGGTTTGCATTTCTTTTGCGTTTAAACGGGAAAGAATAATGTTTTCTCCATTGATGTACATGTACATGTACATGTAACAACCTCATAATACGAGATAACGTTATTCGACATGGCTGAATTTACACTGATCTTGGTCTACAGTTTAATTTATGCAGCTAGGACAGCTGCTAGATAAAAGGATGGCGGTGCTTGGCCATATGATTCTCCCTTACATGCGCACTCTGTTCAGGAGGCAGCGATTAACGTATTAATGCTAATTTTAAATAACATTACATGTACTTATATTGCTCCATTACGTGGCACAAACCTCAAATACTGAAACACACACTACACTTGTCTTAAGCATCGTCTTAGCGTAATGGCTAAAGCTGTAATCCAGAATGATACGAGTAACGCTTGTGGTACATGTAGGTTTCACAGTAACGGCCCACTAAGACCACTAGTTTAGTTGCGTTCTTTAGACAAGTGGTTGCTATTAGCAAAATCAGATATAAAGGCTCCCATTGGAAATGTCTGGTCGACTTTCATCCCCTCGCCTTAATGTACCACCTGTTGTTAAACAGATTATTGCTTTAACAAAACGAAGCGGAAAGCATCTCCAGGTTCAAGCAAACATACAAGTATAGATCAGTGATGCTTTAAGTAAGGGAAAGTAAATCAGAAAGCTCCAATGGGAGCTTTCTGCTTTACTTCCATACTACTTGAACACATTCAACACTAGCGACGAGTATACTCGTCATTAGAAACAGAATACATGTAAATAGCATATGTGTCCTATGCAAACAGTGTAGATCCTGATCAGACGGTCCATGCAGGGCTTCTCTGAACAGGAGTTTTACTGTTTGTCATTCGCAATATAATTTTGAAATAAACACTTAATTGTCAAACATGGACTCGGCTTACAGTGGAGAAGACGTTATTCTTTCCCGTGTCAACGCAAACGCTAACGAAACACAATAAAACGCACAAAATGTCAACAAGTTGACAATTCTGACAGCTGATCTTAATCTGAGTGGCAAACAGTCCGGGGCCCGTTTTACTAAACTACTTACGCAACATTTTTGCGTAAGTCAAAATCGTTTTACTCTAATTTGTCAATCATAAACGTTTACAAACAGCAAATAGCAAGATCAGAGACAGAGGACGCGCTTTAAGCGCGTCCTCTGATCTTGCTATTTGCTGTTTGTAGCAAGTGATAATAAAAAATATAAATTAAAATTTAAAATTTTGACTTACGCAAAAATTTTGCGTAAGTAGTTTAGTAAAACGGGCCCCGGAGCCTGAACAGACGCCAAGTTACACGGCGGATGATCTTGCTCCAAACTGTTATCACAAGAACAAACACTTTTAGCGTTAACACCATTATTTTAAAAGAATAACGTCGTCTCCACTGTAATTTGAAAATAGAATTGTCCATTAAAGCTTTCATCATGTATTCCACACAATCAGCAAGGAGTTTTGGATTGGATTTGTTATTATTTTACGCTGTTTTAACCCTTTGCCTGATGGTCGCGACTTCACTGTTTTTCGCAAACAGTTTGGATCTAGAGATCAGATGCCGCGTGAGGCGGCGTCTGATCTGGATGCAAACTGTTTGACACCCGTCTTTCGGTGTCTTTATTTATAAAATGTATAAATCAAAACTTAACAAATTTTGCAGACGACAATTTCAAAGCAGAATACATTCCAGCAGGATAAGGGTTACCAGTATTTCAGTCATATCTCAACGTCCAGTTAAGTCTGTAAGTATTCGTTTGAGTAGTCATAGCAAAACTGTTCCGTAACTTCTCATTACATGCGATCCAATAACATGTCGAAAACCGTAACGCATCCTTACACGAAATCCCATAGCAGGATTTTAAAGCCGTAACTTCCCCTTACATGCAATCCTATAGCATGTCAAATACCGTAACTTATCCTTACACGAAATCCCATATCAGGATTATACCCTTACACAAAATCCTCACTCTTCTTTTGTGACTTTACTATTCGAGAACTACCAGAACTTCTCAATTGTCTCGGTGTGCCATTAACATCCGAGCTTGTGTCAACATATTCTGTCACTGTGTGCATCATAGAGCCGTTTCTGTCGCAATATTTATCCGACATCGTGTTGACGCCGCTCGGATATAGAGTTCTCCGAAATCTCAACCGAGTCCGGAACTTTTTACACGGGTGACACGGACACCAACAGAAAACCCGGGTGAAACCATCTCTGAACCTGCAAAATAATGATATGTTAAGAATTGTGTTTATAACACAGCAGACGGCGTGAGCGTGGAATAACACTCGCTGTTTATTTGTCATATATACCTAGTTAAATAACTATGCAAATGAGGAACGCCACGACGTCGTTTACTTGTGACGTCATTAAAATGCGTTTTATGCGTTCAATATCCAACGTCTTCATTCCTTCATGAATATTCAATTGATATAGATATACTTTTAGTTTAATCAATATTAGATCTACATGGAATTGTTTAATAATACATACATATAATTTCACTTTACCTCAAAGGCTGCGATAAATAACTTTTATATGTTATGTTATAAAAAGTACATAACATTCATGTAAATAATTTATTGGATTTATCAAACTCGTCGTTTTAGAAAACGATAAAAACTCGGCAAAGACTAGTTTTTATCGTTTTCTAAAAGACTCGTTTATTAAATCCAATAAATTATGAACACTCATGTATTATCCTATATGTTTACAGCGGGGAAGACGTTATTCTTTACGGTTTAAACGAGATTTAGATAGTTCAATAAACTGTAGAAAAAGTAAAGTTATTGCCAATTTGGTAACATTTGAAGTGCAATCAGACTCTCCAAACTGTTTGCAAAGTCCATTGTCGTTCCGTTGTCGTCTCTCATATATTATATATGTTAGGTCCTTTTTCGGCGGAGCTGTCTGGTTTCTATTTAGCCACACTTTCTGTTTGGCCACACATTTCAACCAATTATATTTGATCAGAAATTTAGAATTGAGAGCACCTGTTGAAACTGAATAGTCTGATTGGATAGTAGCCAGGGCTCCAGATAAGGGAATTATTTCAAAACTTAAAATCTTTATTTGTGCATTAAACCCTGTGGTGTCACTATACATTTGAATTGTCTCTTCGAGACAATCAAAATGAGTGGTAACACCATAGGGTTTGGTGCTGAAATTAGTGAATAAATGTGATTTGTTTAGTTTACTCCCTCTTATCTAGAGCCCTGTAGGCTGGTCTATGCCCAATTACAGTTTACCCAGATATGGACTGTGAGTGTAAAATTTAGAGATACAGACCAGACTGTTTACTACACTGGGCTGATGCAATTATGATTCTATTTTAAGATGACATCTGAAATCTTTTTATAGATATGCAGAGTAAGCTAGGTGTTTTGTAATTGTTTACTACCAATTTGTTTTAATTGTTAACTATTTGTACACATTTACCATACATTAAAAGCAATATTAAATATAAATTGCCTCAAGTGAGTTAAACACAATCGTGTGGTTTCATCATTATTTACAAGAGTGAAGTAGAGCAGACTGTTGAATCTGTACATTTTGTGTATGCTATAGTTTGTTTCAAGAAACTCTATGAATGAAGTTTGATATATAGAACAATAGATTAATGTGAGGATCTCCTACCAGTAGCTAGGATATGAGTTAAATTATTGTTTTGTTTTGCATTTCTGTACATGATAGTTTTGCATTTTAGATAAAAGTTACTGTTTCAATTGTATACTTTTATTTTTTGCTTTTCAATCCAAGATATAACAATTCTTTGAAAACCTCAATTTCATTCAATTTTGCACACCCATCTATATAGCCTTAGTTCAACCACTCATTCCGCCGAATATCTTTTTTAAAGATATTTCTTGTTTAACGATTGGTTAGGTTAGATCATTATTGTTATAGAAATAAATATTAGTATTGTTTTCATCGTGAATGAGATAATATAATGTGAAGATATTAAAAGGTTTTAGGCTTGCTCGTGCATAAAATGTCCAACAAACAATAGAGTGAAGTTATTTCATTGATATTCAAACAACGCCTATTTGTGTATCTGAACACCTGGCTCCATGTCTATATACAGCTGTACATGTACACAAGGGTTTATTTATGTGAGCATAATAAATGTATTTCACTGTTTAAGATTGAAAAACAAGGAAGAATATGCGTTTTTTTACCAATTTAAACGCAAAAGAAACACAAATGCGAAACAAAATTATAGAGAAAAGATAACTTTTTGGCAATTCTTACAGTGGAGAATCTGTTATTCTTTTCCGTTTAAACGCAAACGTACGCAAACGCATTGCACTTTAAAACATAAAACAGGACAACTTTTCGACAATTTTGACTATTCATGTTGATCTGAGTGGCAAACAGTTTGGAGCCTGATCAGACGCCGGGTTACCCGGCGTCTGATCTGGCTCCAAACTGTTTGCAATGGAAAAAATAGTTTTAGCGTAAACGCGTTTATTGGGAAAGAATAACGTTTTCTCCACTGTACATGTAACAATAATATAGAGGAGGCTTCCTTTTCATTTTAATTTGTGCAATGAATAATACGTCAAAGTGCACAAATTATAAACTCCAATGTACCTAGTGTGCAACAACAACTTATTTCCCTAATATTAACAGACAAATCAAGTCAATTTCAAACATTCGCTATGATTATATAAAGAGCATTGCTTTTATGGCCGCCTAACTGGAATATAAATGGACACGAAGCTAATATTACTTAATAATAACGTTTGATATGTTCATGGAAATAATAATAGTATGGACAAGTCTACTCTGCTAAACACCAGTTATGATAGAGAAAACGTTATTCTTTTCCCTTAAAACGAAACTATACATAAACACAATGCATTTAAATGTAGAAAATGACATGTTCTTATTTAAATCAGAGTTGCAAACAATGTTTAGCTAGTACAGACGCTGTTCAAAATTGATATACATTGATTTAACAAATACATGTACGTGCTATTGAGAAAACAATGTATTATTTTCTCTACATGTATAAGCATTGCTTCCTTGAAGTATGGCTTTAATTAGTTTTGTTGCCGGGGTTAACGCTGTGGTTTGATCAAGTTTATTGGTTTATACGTTAACAATACGCTATTCATGCCCATTGAACGCAAATGAAACGCAAACGCATTGCAATAAAACGTAGAAAAAAGCAATGTTGACAATTCTGAATATTCACTTTAATCTAAGTGACAAACAGTTTGGAGCTTGATCAGACGCCCAGCTGTTCATGGCCACCAAGACTATTTCATATTGAGTTAAGTGAGTTTTAGTTTACAGTAAAAACATCTAAATTCAAAAACTGAACAAAATCGATTAAGAAAGCTATTTGGACTTAAAAAGGTTGGCGCGTATTTAAACGACATTTAAGAAACATCGGTAGT
This sequence comes from Gari tellinella, assembly GCA_922989275.2. NCBI lineage: Eukaryota > Metazoa > Mollusca > Bivalvia > Cardiida > Psammobiidae > Gari > Gari tellinella. Next base: position 110,541,751 of record OV277856.1, on the reverse strand, counting down.
GCTGATACATGTAATTTCCTACTCGAGCTTTCTTTGGTGCCGCGCCATTAAGCTACTGATTGGCCTCACTTATAGACATACTGTAGATTCTAGTATTAGTAATTTTACACTGACTTTATTTTGAGTTTAGGGAGAATAGTTATTACTAAACACACGTTGAAATTGGTTCCTTTATACACAATACTCACGTTGAATTTAAGGATTTAACAATACACTTTTGAATACAGTACAAAAGTTCCTTTGAGAGTGCAGGTTTGGAAACCATACATAACTCATTTTGAGTTTGAGGATTATAAAATACCCACTTTGAGTTTTGGGATTATGCAATACGCATATAAGTTTCGGCATTATACAATACTTACTTTGAATTCATCCAACAATAGATGATCGGATTATACATTGAATTGCTCATAGCCATAAGGAAGATCACTAGGTAGATTTGTTGAATGTAATCAAACTCCACCACGTTAGCGTAGTAGTTCGACACAATGAAATAGATATGCATGGGAAGCCAGCAAATAGCAAATATCACTACCACGACAATCATCATCTTCACCACCTGAAAATATATCGAAAGTTTAGAATATATGTAAATAATGGTCCGTACAGCACTCCGATGCCAAAATACAGTCGTATATCCTGAAATTCCAGTCTTAAACATATTTTACGCGGAAGTTTGAACCTTTCTGTAAGATGACGCATAGAGCCATGTTAGAAAGTTGATTGCTTAAATGAGTCTATTTGTAGCTAAGGGGTTGTCAATGTCCCTTTTAAGGGACGTTTGGCACAAATGAGTAAATGCAAGAAAATGCATGTAGTAAGGGTTGCCGAAATCCTGCACTACTCTTTCAGTGCCAAACTCGACATCACTTATTTGTGCAAGCAGTTTAGATATGTATTAGACGCCGCTATACAAACATGATCCAGACTGTTTGATACTCCTTTTAACAATCAATATACCTAAAATTTTAAACTTTAGATAAAAAAAAGCAGAGGACTCTTTTGCAAGTAGATCTAGGCGAATTTGTAACAGTAAATGTAAATTGATACGCCATGCTGTTATAAACACAAAGTTTAGCCGACATTTGTCTAAATAAGGATCAATCAATTTCTTTCGGACTTGCCGAAAAATCTGTATCATTCTTATTAAAACTTAACCGAGTTTTTTGTTAGGTCATAATTGTTTAATATTCTGTATTAATTAACTCCTTCGCCGCAATACAGTGGAGAATCTGTTATTCTTTCCTGTTTAAACGCAAACGTACGCAAACGCAAAGCACTAAAACGTAGAAAAGAACAATTTTTGGACAATTCTGATAATTCTTGTTTATCTTGGTGGCAAACAGTTTGGAGCCTGATCAGACGCCGGGTTACCCGGCGTCTGATCCGGTTCCAAACTGTTTGCACTGCAAATAATAGTTTTAGCGTAAACGCGTTTATTGGGAAAGGATAACGTTTTCTCCACTGTATATAGTTTGTTGACTGCTTCACAAGTTTATCGCGACGCATATTACATGTACATGTACATGTACATTTGTATGTCGGCTGCTCAGGACCCAAACTTCTTGGAAATAAATCTGTGTTGCCTATAGCGGTGGGAGGGTTAAGTGAAATGAAGGGTTTTAACCCATTTGGGCCCAATGGATCCGTTCATGCTTATATATGGGATAAGTCTATTTTTAATGTAAGGGGTGTCAAGAGCTTACAACAGTTGTATGTTTATGGGATCTCTTCGATTGTGTAAAAGATAGATAGTAGCATAATTTATACATGATTAGATATTGCAATGGAATCTTCGTTTGTGCTTTATGGAATGTTACCCTATAGATAAAAATACTAATTAAAGACACCGTATTGGTTTTTTCTCTACAGCAGAAAATTTAATTTGAAAAGGCAATCATTGCATAACGCAGCATATCATCAGGGTGAGAAATCTCTAAGACAGTAGACTTCAATGATTTAAAGCAGGCATAAAGAAAAGAAAAATGTTTCTACAAAAGTTTTCTGCTTTACGGTCCTCTTGTTTTAAGCCAACAGCTACCTGGAACATAAGAAACAGTTACCTGCGGGATTAAATTATATACTCGTCGTTTACCAACATTATACCTGTGAGGATTACACATGTCCCATGCTAACAGTGTAGACCCTGATCAGAGGGCGTCTTAAGGAGCCCTCTGATCAGGGTCTACACTGTTTGTCATTTTGTAAAAAATTGTTAAAATCCACAATTTGTTGTCAAAAATGGACTAGACTTATATTGAAATTGGGATTGTCCACTATCTACAGTTTCAGGGTTGAGTGAGTTAAAAACTAAATTAGAGTGGAGAAAACGTTATTCTTTCCCGTTTAAACGCAAACGTACGCAAACGCAAAGCACTAAAACGTAGAAATAACAAGTGTTTGACATTTCTCACTTTTTTTTTTATCTGAGTGGCAAACAGTTTGGAGCTGATCAGGCGCCGGGTTACCCGGCGTCTGATCTGGCGCCAAACTGTTTGCAATGGAAAAATAGTTTTAGCGTAAACGCGTTTATTGGGAAAGAATAACGTTTTCTCCACTGTACCTTGCGTTTTGATTTCACACGTTCATGTTGTACAGATGTTTCTTCGCCAATAGTCTGGCTGCCCCATAGCTCAAAACCAACCCGAGTGTATGTCACCGTTAACGTTATCAGGGGAAACAGGTAGTTGAGTACCAAGAGCAAGTAGTTGTATCTAGAAATTACAACACAATACAGGTCAATACAATATACATCAATAAAAAAGTCATACAATGTACTTCAATACAATACAAAACAAACCTAAACGCAGGATATAAGTTCAAGCTCAAAGTCACAGGGGTCATTTTTTGTTTTGTGATCATGGTAAGGTCTTTTCCATAAACACATGCGTACCCAAATATGAAGGCAATACCTCAAGGGACATAGGAATTATAAACACTTTTTGAAACCAAAACGCAGATCTCGAAACCTAAACGTGGGCCCTTAATTCAAAGTCAAGGTCACTGCGGTCAAACTGTTTGCGTGCTTGGAAAGGTATTGTCCTTATACACATGTATTTCAAATATGACAGCAAAACCTCGAAGGCAATAGAAGTTATAAGCATTGATACATTTTATTTTCTGCATCAAACGTTGCACAATTGTTTCTTAACGTTCACTACTTGCATTACAACGAGGCGTTTTGTAGTGAAAGATATACATTACATTTACTTGAAACATGCAATTTAAAATATTGTCCACATATCCCCTATCATATTTATGCCATTCAAAATTAAATGATAGTAAGTTTAAGTTTAACATATACATTTGATGATCTGATTTACAATTTATAGTACATTTATGAAATATACGCAGCTTTATTTTTGTCAAGCGATCATTCCGTGGAGAATAATGGACATATCAATGTATAAAGACTTCAAGAAAACAAGTAAATTAGAAAGTTCTTATGAAAGTTCTGATGAGTTACTATGAACTTGTCTATAATCAAACTAGTTCATGTCATATGCATTTGTTGATCTTATTTGGGGTGACTGCTTAACAGAAAGTGTCAAAATGTTTGAGGGGTATTTTGTCCGAGATAATATGTTTAAAATTGCCATGCGGAAGCAAATGTTTGCAATGATTGAGATGGTTTCACACCAGAATGGTAAAGGGGTTTTTCAGCTGACAAGACGTTAAACTCCCGCAAAGATACGTTTGAACAAGAATGTCCATTGCAAACAGCTTTCAACAAATTCATGCTTTAGGCAACCATGTTATTTGCAACTCAGATACAATGAAATAGGTTTCTTTGTTTTATTGCATTGTGTATCGTTTCTTTCAAACGAGAAATAGACACGTCTTCTAAACAGTAGTCGCGAATGTCAGTTTAAAGGTTGACAAGCCTGAAATACAGACATTATCTCTATTGAATATTTTCTATATGACGCAGTATAAAATAATATCAAGTGTAATATTTGATGTGTTCAATTTTGATATCGTATTATATTTTACAACTCCTGTTAATGCACCGGGTGTATTTTATTACAAACTTTGCATGGTTTAACTAAAAAACACGGTGGTTGCTAAAGTCGCTTTTCCAATGTAAATTAGGATTAGGTATTTACCCCAATTTATACTGAACATTTCATACGGATTATTCCATGATTAAGTTGATCTTTTGGGGCTGTTGGGCAAATGTTTCATGAAAAAATTCCAACAAACAGAGCAAATCCTGATTAAAGGGCTGCTGAATGACACCCTTGATGAAGGTCTTTGCAATACTATACATGTATATATCCATTTACTTTTCTCAGCATAGACACGGTTAAATACAGTAAAATGTCTCTACTACGACCACTTAACCCTTTCCCCAATAGAAGCGCCTTTTAGCGCATATGATTTATTCCTCCGCTGAAGAAAGTAGTTCCAATATAATCAGTCATGAATATATAGTATAGGCAATAATTTCTCTATATTCTAGCACATGAAAGCTTAAAGCAGGCTGAAAGTAAAGCAGAATGCGCCTAAGGCGCATTCTGCTTTACTTTCAGCCTGCTTTAAATAATCACCTATCTTCAATACTAGAAATAGGCTATCATGTAAAGGGTTAAAGGGCCAATTTCTTGTATAAAAACAGAAGATAGCTTTAAGCAAAGTGGAAGTAATCGTATAGCGTTCTATTTCACTTTCATCTTGCTTTAAGAAGTCACATATCTGAAACATTTAAAATGAACACCGTTTAACGGTCGTAGTAGAAAGGTTTTACTGCGTTTTGACTTACGCAAGATCCTTCTCTAAAGACCATTGTAATCTGCACACTGTAGAGTTGTCATCTGGGATCGGTGTGGTGTCGGCGTAGACAAGGTTTGGTGCTGACAATGCAACTGAGATAGCCCAGATCACACAGATTGCTGCAATCACGTGACGTTTGGGCATGCGCGGTCTGAGAGGGTACATTATAGCCGAGTACCTAAATAATGGAAACAACAAAAACTGTTATCATCCGAACCATAAACGTTGATTTCTTAACTAAATTTGCATAGGTTTTTATTCAGTGGTCGCTTACAATGGACAATACGTTTAACCCATTTATACCCAGTGAATTCTTCCATGTTTATATATTGGATTAGTCCATTTTTTATCAAAGGGATGCCTGGTCAAACTTTCATTTTCATTTTGTTTTTTTATTGAAATTCCTATCAGCAAAACAGTGTAGACTCTGATCAGACGCCACATAATGCGGCGTCTGATCAGAGTCTACATTATTTGCCTATGTCCCATATATGGGATCGTGGGCACAAATTGGGTAAATTAAGCAAAGCAAACACTAGACATAGAGAGTGTTTTTACATACAGTGGAGAATCTGTTATTCTTTCCCAATAAACGCGTTTACGCTAAAACTATTATTTGCACTGCAAACAGTTTGGAGCCAGATCAGACGCCGGGTAACCCGGCATCTGATCAGGCTCCAAACTGTTTGCCACCAAGATGAATATGAATTATCAGAATTGTCAAAAAGTTGTACTTTTCTACGTTTTAGTGTTTTGCGTTTGCGTACGTTTGCGTATGTAAAAGACATGCAATTTTTTTATTTTGGCCTGTGGGAAACTAACAATGTAACTCAAAGCGAGGTGTACGTAATAACACTTGATATTGACAATATGTTTTTATCTAATGGGGCCCTCACATACACGATATTTTCTTACGATTCCTTACGGCTCGCCAACTCGTAGTCAATCGTAAGCATCCGCAAATGATCCGTTAGTGTCCGTAAATAACTCGCAAGTATCCGTATGCCTATTTTTTGTGTCAAAAATTTTCTTACGATTGTCGACGGAGATTTTCTTCCGTAAATCAATCGTAACGATCCGTTAAGTATCGTAAACAGATTGTAACAACACGTAATCCCCCGTAAATAGCCCGCAAGGATCCGTAAACAGTCCGCAAGGATCCGTTGTTATAGTTTTCATT